>CM024170.1:2988365-4335865 GCA_013433145.1 Ascaris suum | reverse complement strand
AGAAAACTATCAACTGCTCTCCAAATTTAGATGCAATCCTGGACTTAGTGGATTCTGCAATTGTTGAAATAAACGAATATGCTTTTAGTTTGTCTTATGATCCTCGGTTGTTATGTTATTACTGCAAAATTTGCAGCACTTTCAAGTGGGAGTCAAAGTGGAGAGAGACAGCTCAAGTGCGACCTTCCAGACTATGAAGTATGATGCTATAAAAGATATCGGCACGAATGTATACTACATATGCTTCAAAGGCAACAAATTCTTAACTTTCGGGATTGAATAAATCAAAGAAACAAGCACCGCATAACTCGAAACATATCCCCCTCCCCCCTCGCTTCGCACATTAAAAGTTGTATAAAAGATACGAATCTGTATCCAACAAAATTTGCACGACATATATCTGCATATATTTGTCTATCTGATATATGCGAGAATTACTTCTTGCTACACCAGTATGTGCATACATGTACTACTATGTGTATATTGGATGCTATGCACTACTGAGCAACCGGAACGACGTAAAAGACGGACCCGAAATCAGATTGGAATCTCGAATTTGAAAAATACGAGGCTGGAAAACTTTGAAATAAAGCGCAGTCTCTGCAGCACTAGGCACACCTTTCAGATCTGAGCAAATCCCCTTTTGGTACCACTTCAGGAGCCTCTGCATTAAATAACTCTCCGCTCACCGATAACTATCCTTCTTTGGCCATCAGAGAACGCTAAAAAATACCACAGTAAATTTTCAGTAATTTTTATACGTTTGAAATACTATACACCTAAGAGGCTGCTCTATTTCGTCAAGTTCTGAAAACAGTAACTGTAAGCAGTAATCAATAAAGTGCTGATTCAACTGTTTTTATGTACCGCAGAGAAGTAATGACCAACGGACACAACGAACTCTTTGCAAATGCCCTGAGCATCTGCTTACATGAATCAGTGTGCTTCTGGCTTTTCAGATGAGGTGTCGTCCTTGCTGGGATCGCTTAGGATTGTTGCCGTGCGCTTTCGGACAGCGAAATGGCTCGCGTGTGAGCAATGCCCGGTACCGGTTGGTGCGGTGATAGTGCCAAGGCTCTATCGGAGCGACATCCCCCATGGTGTCGTTTTATCCCCTCCTCCTTATTGTTGTTGATTTTTTTAAGGCTTAATAAAAACCCTAACTTTTTATCTTGTTGGAGGTTACAGAACATCTGGTTGGGGCTCAAAAGAGGAAGCTGCGAATCCTTCAGGAGCAAATTAGGCTAGAGGGCCAGCACAGGGACCCTACACCTTTATACTACTACCTCGTTTCAACAATACCCACTTCTTCAATAACTTCTTTTACAAGAACTTCGAGAACTTCATAACCTCAGGAGCTAATGTTCGAAGTTGTACGATATTTAACTAACAGCTCGGCGTAGTAATCCAGCCTATATTAGCAAACTCAATTAGTACTCATCCTGCTGCTCGCTTACAACGTCATACCAATTAATTAACACATTTCTAACGACTTGCAAGTAATAACTGCCGAATGTAGTACTTTAGAAGAGTTAATAAACAACAAGGAAATAAACACTAGACATGATAAATGCATTGCATCAATAAATGACCAAATATTACGGCACAGAAAAAAAAAAATTTTTTACAACATTACAGGGACAACAAAGAGCACAAAACACTACCAATAGCGAAAAAACCTGAAACCTCGCGGAACGTCATTGAGTAATGGGAGAGAGAGCGAGGACGGAGGGAGGGGGCGAAGATGTACGAGTGCCGAACAACAATAAGACTCCTATTCATGTGAAGCCTTTGTTGCGGCAACAACGCACAATGATACAACCAACAACAAGTGTGTGTTCACCCTCACGCGCTATCAATCGATTCTGCATCGCATCAACGATGCACGTGCTCGCCGTAATGCGCTCAAAGCGCTGAATGTGCGACAATCAGTGTATGCCGGCAAATAATGGCATCGCACATGGAGTCGAACTGGAAACAGAAGGTTTATTGGGAAGGGGTGGGGAGGGGGGGGGGGGGGGGGGGAAGAAGCCCACCACTGGCGAAACTGCAGCCTTTTTTTGTGCTCACGGCGCAAGTGCGCAAAGAACAATGCGAGGATCTACTCGAGCTAATTCGGCGCTCATGTACGTAGTTGACCTCAGTCTCCCATCCTCCCAAATAAAAAACTGGTTTACGAATTCGTAGCTTTAGAGGACTAGTGGGTGATAGGCGGCCTTTGTGGCTCTAACGAGGATTGGATTATAGATAGCCGTTGGGAATAGAATCCGTGACATTTTCGCGTGGCCCAGAGCCACGAGCCACGTGGCCAGGCGGTCCATTTACTTCACAGAGTCTAGTGAATGAACAACTGCTTGCCAATATTGCAAATTAATGAAGCGTGAAGTCTCTTTTCCTGTTTGCTTATTACAGCAAATCCCCAGAGGGAATGCTGATAACATCGCAACTTCGGCAACTCAGAGATCTCTGGTTTTCCCGACCTATGTTATAATACGCCACAGATGGATACGATAGATACACAAGGTTTTCAAGATTTCATCAAAGCAAGGCAGCGGTCATATACAAAAAAGATTTGATGCTAGACGAAAGCTCCTCGTCTTGAATCATGTTAGGGCTGACTTTGATAAACTTTTAATGATCTTTGAAATGTGCTTAGTCTTGGATCACTGATCGTTCCCTCGTCACACATCAGCCGACGTACACCGACCAATTTTTAGAGAATCAATCAAATGGCTTCCGCCATCAACGGCACGCGCGCGCCCTCTCTTCCTCTCTTCTTCGCGAGCGTGTATGTCTAAGTCGGGGTCGACGCACATCGCCACAAGCGCAGGCGCACGATAGAGATGGAGAGAGACCGCGCGCGTCCTCGGAGAGCGGCGCGGTAGTGGTCACTTGGCAATAAAAATGTCGCAGTAAATATGAAAATATACCGTAAGGAAACAAAATTCGAAAGACGAATTTCAACACATTTGAAGAGCATTGAATGTTCTATCAGAATCGTTAATAAGCTGAGACAAAAACAAGAACTTTTCTATAAGATGAATTTCTTATGTGACGCGCAATTGACAAAAACTGCAGTATTACCTTATGCATTATCTTATGGTTATTCTTGTGTACCCATGACACTGTCGTTTGAAGCGCTGAATTCATGAAACACTTGACGATTTAATGAACTGACGAATTTGCACCGTAAGAAGTTCAAAGGTATGATGGTGATGTAATAGTTCAAATACTACCAAATTTGCTTTTGTAGATTTTTCTTGCCTAAAAGCACAGCACCTCTGTGGTGCTCGGTATCCGTAGCCATTCCGAATGGTTTTTCTTCGAGAAACCTTTGGAAACGCACAGCATTTTATGGCTCGAGCATGTTGGCTCTGTGTTTCGGGAACTCTTTCCTGATCTCATGCTCGTTGGGAAGGCTCATATCAGTAAACTGACTGCTTCACCATTTTCTGCTCTCAAGCATAAGACGCTCTCCTGAACTCGAGAAAATCTTATGGCCCACAATGATGATTCGCTCAACGAAAACTGAATAATATTGTTGGGTCGTCATAAAAAGGTACGTGTGCGGGAACTTTCCCTCCTATTGCTTTCTATCCCAACTTCCCCCTCCAAATTACTTCATCAAAAATATTGTTCGCCTGTCTTATAGTTTCTATCGTTGTATTTGCGTTGGTTGCTTTGTGCATATATGAGCGTTGTTTCTATTTGGTGAGTAAGCTGCACTCTGAGTAGAGAATGGGCACTGTGCCGACAATTCTGAGGTATCCATATCAACCGTTTATTTCATAGTGGCAAATTGATGTTAGCTGTGCGTGAACCAGCTATATGTGCACAGCATATGAAGTCAATTGCCCATTTTATTGAAGTATTTTTTAAAGAAAAGGTGACAACTTTTTGTGTAACGATACTCTTACGAATCTGATCCGTGGATATTGAATGACGTTTCACTTAGCTTCACATTTCATCGCTTCTCGTTGAATCCTCTCAAGTTGAATAACGTTGGATGTAACATCGCTGTAATACTAGTAATATTGCTTTCCGAATTCGACAGTTATCTTACATCGACTTCCTCAATACAACTGTAAAATCGTCTATCTTCTGTAGTAGGGAGTGAAACTACTACGTTATAGGCTTTAAAGATTTTTCCTTGGTTTTTGCAGGTTCTCTTCTGTAGATTCTGTAGGCAGTAGGGAAGAAAAGATTCTTCTAGACAAACTACAAGATTCTGTAGCAGGTTCATCGTAGAAAAAAACAAAATAATCCGAAGTAAAATTTTATCTTCTTTGTGGTGGTTCCGAAATGACGAAAGAGGCATCGAACCAAACTTCAGTAACCGCAAATCGCTTGTGTGCTATCGAAATAAAAATGTCGGGCAGGAACTGCGCGATATGGAAGTTTCGAAAAATGCCGCACGCATAGCACATTCGAAGTAAACGATTTTTTTTTTCGCTCAGATCTCTTCAGTGATACTCATGTATCAAAAAAATTCAAACCAAATAAGCAAATTTCCTCGCGCTAATTTCCTTGTTACCTTCCAAATAATTCAAAACAAGAGTTTGCAATGCTCTTTTCTTTCAGTGCTTAATTTGTGGCTGAATTTGCAGTGTTGATTGTTTCTTTCCGGGTATCTGAGGTCGATATCTTTGGTTCTTCATAGCCGCTCAATGAAAATGTCTCTGAAATAGTCAGAAGAGGCGTCATTTTTCTAACTTTCAAAAGAAGCAGGAATGTGAATAGTCAAGAACAAATGCATATTGCGAATTTCTGTACTTTCAAATCTTCTTGATGAAATTTTCATCTCTAATAGAAAGAAAAAGTTTGAGATGAAACGGAAGACTATTTGCTGTCATGACGCCAATGAACATAAAAGTACGTGCTGATTCACCGAGAAAAACCCCCACTCTATTTCTGAAAAGCTTATAGAATTCTTCACTGTTCAGGATTTCATTCTCCGCATTTGCGATTATGATGCTGATCAATAGTGACGTGAAGATTTAAAAAAACTTCACTGACAGAAAGATAACAGCGTACAATCGATTGAACTAAGAAAACTAAAGGTAAAATAAGTAACGATAAAATATGCAGTACAATTTCACCGACACCGCTCGAGTGTCCGAAAATGCAACAACCAGGCTATATAAACTCATCGAAACCTTGCAAACTGACAAATACCATATCCATATATGACCACAAAACACAGGCGGCGGTCGTTTAAATTGCAAGCAACTGTAAATATAAACGTTACAGCTTGTAAAAGATCTGTCAACACTGTCACGCATGAAAAGAAAACAGTAGTGCACTGAAGTAAACGATGCAATTCCACCGAAGCAAACAATTCAAAAAATATATAGGAAGGAATCAGAACGTATCGAAGCAAATATTGAAGAAAGTCCACCTTGAAAATGCATGCTAATCATCAAAGCGAAACATAGAAGCTGCGTTTTAAATGGCGGCCGCTCAATTAAAACGCAGGCAAACGGAACCACTTAAATACTCGAAGGATGGATAGTCTCAACTCTTCATTCTGCCACTTTCAAGGTGTCGCTGACAACTGCAAAGCATATTCATAACAATGCTCTAATCGAAACTCAAATAATTGGAAGATCATCAAAAGTCCGCATAACAAACATGTTGACAAATAAATGACTGTAACAGGCAAATGAGATCAAATAGAGTAGAGATGAATAAATGAAACGTCCCCAATGAAAAGCCCCATGCCCAATTTACGTGAATACTCGTATGGAAATCGAATACTCTCATTAGGTCCGGCCGAAAAAAATGTCAATGGAAGCAGGGGCGAAGGTGTAACAGGAGAACATTTGCCTACTACAATGCAAGCATCAAAGCAAATGACTCTGCGACTAATAACGTTTGCGCTTTAAGTAGCGGCGGAATACTTATAGCACAAACGGATCTCAAAATAGCATGCCTGTAAATACAAAATTTACAACTCTACCACATTTGGTACAGATAACTTTGGTCACTTAACACCGTGGAGTGTCAGGAATTCGCATTACCGACGGAGATCTTAGACCACTGTTGAAGGACGATAAAGGCAACTTTTCTCGACAATTCCACAATTTCCGACAACGAAAATTCCTTCAACGTTGGGAAACCATGAAGCACAAAGGCAACAGAAGACCTCTTTCTTAATGAAAAGTGAATAAATGCGACGAAAACGCCATATACTTCCCATTAAATCTTTGAACTTGTCAACCATTTAAGGGATCTCTGCAGTCAGTTTGAAGCTGTTTTCTGAAACTCCACGAACTCCAACGGTCTCGTCAACTCGTAACAGGAGAGGATACAAGAAAAAGCATCACTTAAAACGCTCTAATGGACAAACCTCAAAGGAAAAGATCACAAAAGAAGCCTGTTGAAGTTCTTCGTATTCCGAAGGGCTCCGTAACGCAATCTTGTGGGAAGTCCTTCGCCAGTCGTCGCACTGCGTTCTCATTCCTCATTCCACTAAAAGGTGAGATGTAGCCCACGTCGGACACCTGCAAAAAAATCTTCAAGTATTCATTGAACAGTGCGCAAAACGGACTGCTCGGCACATGCATACAAAGTTAACACAAATGTGTATGGTGGCGGAGACCAGCTTAATTCTCCACCGTCCTCCTCGCGATTAGGAATACTCAAATTTCAAAGAGGTTCCTGCTATGAACAGTGGAAATTTTGAATTCGCTGCAAATGCACAACATTTCTGGATTGTTTAGCCACCCATGTAACATACTAATGAATATAACTACAAAAAAATTTCATCACGTTCCAACGGCATGAACTAAGACGGCCAAAAAGGTTCTAAAAATTGCTAAAGCTATTCGCTTACGTGAAGCATGTCCGCTTCTTCCTCCTGTGCGATTTATGATCCCGAGAAGTCGACTCCGAACGTCGGCGCTATGCCATTCCATCCACTGTCCTACCGACACGTCGTTTCCGAATGTCTGCGTACATCGGCTCCTTCACAGTCCTGCGAGAAGCCATCACTGCTTAGTGTCCATTGCGGCTGCAAGAAGTATACAAATCACTCTGCACTCACTATTTTACACCCAGAATTACGCACTGCCCAGCACAATAAAATGAGCACTATATGATTCGCTCGAAAATTTCATGCTGCTACATTATACTTCACTTTACAACAAATTAGTCGTCGCTCCCATCTGCCAAACGCCCTATTATCAAAAACAGCGACTCCCCCAGAACTCTTCCATTTGCTAGAGGAAATCCCAAAGAAAAAGACAGTAGTACGCGAAACTGACCCCACTCATGCCAGATGCTGTTCCCGCCGCAGAACAGCACACTGCTGGTCATGAATGGGGAACAGCTTCATACGTACTTCAGAAATGAGGCCAAATATGTACTGAGGCTATATGTTTTCCTTGCCTCGATTAAAATCTGTGGATTTATAGCACACTGATAAAATGCGGGTCGTATCGTCCCGCCTAATTTTCCTTGACAGAATGCAAGTCAGTGAAATTGACCCATACATTCTTCCTCCCACCTCCCCACCTGCAACGCTAATCCCTTTATTGATTTCACTGGAAGTGATGACCATCGTCCAAGTTAGACTTAAGGAATGAAAGCAGCCGTGTCGTCACAGCCTACTTCGCGAAAATTTCTTTTCAAGCCTACTTCAGGCTCAACTCGTCAACTATACTTTCAACTCTCCTCAGCAATATGATCCTTTTCTATTTTGCACTTTATTTCGCTAGCACGATTAGATCACCTTGGAGGAGTCTGCTGATTAAGGATGAGGAACAGCCTGTTTCCAGTGCTTTCCAATATCAAAAACAAATGGTCGTTCAAAAACTGAATTCACCAATAAGAACGATTAGATCACCTTCTCAATTCAGTTCATGAATTCAGTTCACTAACAAGAACACAATGTCACGAATGCACGAGAATAACGCATAAGATAATGCATAACGCGACATTGAAATTTATGGCAATTGCGCGTCACATAAGAAATTGATCTTATAGAAAAGTTCTTGTTTTTGTCTCAGCTTATTAACGATTCTGATAGAGCATTCAATGCTCTTTAAGGTGTGCCTAGCCACTCTTCCCAAATCTTGTTCCTTTATACACTTATATGCCCTGATATGTCGATGACCGTGCAATTTTTGTCAATTGCGCGTCACATAAGAAATTGATCTTATAGAAAAGTTCTTGTTTTTGTCTCAGCTTATTAGTGATTCTGATAGAGCATTCAATGCTCTTTAAAATGTGCTGAAACTCGTCTTTCAAATTTTGTTTCCTTACGGTATATTTTCATATTTACTGCGACATTTCATTGCCGAGTGACCACTACCGCGCCGCTCTCCGAGGACGCGCGCGGTCTCTCTCCATCTCTCGTTCGCCTGCGCTTGTGGCGAAGTGCGTCGACCCACCAAAATCAACCGCGTCGCGTGGCTGCATATTTGTTTTAAATCAGATCTAACAAGATTCTTAATTTACAACTTCCGGTTTTTATACGAGATGCCATCTCTATACTGCAGACATTTCTTTGAAAATCAACGAGAATGGATTCTTTGCCTGTCCATCTTGCTTCACTTCATCGCATAATTCAAAAATTTTGTCGCAGCTGTGTCGGACCAGATCGGACTCTGCTTGTAGTCGATATTGACCTTTGCGTTGTTGCTTTAATAAAAGTTGGGGCTGGGCGGAAGGGTGGGGATTGAACGTTATGGTTTTTTATTTTGGTGACAGTGGTGAGAAGTGAGTGATCATTTTTCTACGAGGACTAGGGTATCATCGAAATGGCGAAAGTGACTTCATAGCACTAAACTAGGTTCCTTCGTTGCCTGTGTATTCCATGAAGGGATCGGAGCCCATTACTGGATCGGAGCTGATGCACCCCTTCCTTGTCTTCATTTCTTTTCACAGCTGATGCGTGTCGCATCATCGTCGATGCCGTTTCTAGTTCTATTTATTCTTTCTCACTTCACTATGCGCCAAATGTTCCATAGGTGCGAGCTGTACTTGAATCTTTCATATTTACATTAATAAAAGAGAGTTCGAGCTGTAATTAGCTGCTGCATCTGAGACTTACCGCGTAATACAGTATGTGAAGAATTGATACTGAGGTCGCGTCATTGTTGATGGAAAGGAAGAGAAACGTTTGTTGACCTCCTGCTCTTCACTTCCCCTTCCCCGGCTCCTGGCCCTTCCTCTCAACCCGTCATGAAAACGTTTCAGGGCATCGTTACTTCATCACTGTGCTTCCGCATTCATGTTGTTTGGTGCTTCCTTGATATGTATGCAGAAAAAAATTTCAACAGAGGTGCTTCCTGAATATGTCTGTACCTTTGTAACTATGTTGCTTTATTAGTATGGACCTCCAAGAGGGATAATACATCACCACATGAACATTCGGGCAAAGGTATTATGTTGTCCAAAAACGGAGACGAGTGAGGCAATCAGACGAGTCAGCGACGCGATGTTTTCTGTCTAAGCTCAACTTGACTGACTTTTGATTTACACGTTTAGCATTTTTCACCGAGACATCAACGGAACTTTACTGTGAAAGAGTTCATCCACCGTTATGGGAATTTTTGTGTTGTTTGTCCGGTGCTCCGAACGAACGTCCGACATATTCCGTGCAGTCTGCCATTGCCGTCAGTGCCACAACAACTGATTCTGATATGCGTCAAACCTCGAACTTAAGTGCTAGCATTACTTCTTAAGAAACTTTTAAGCTTGTTCATTCTTTTTATGAATTGCTTCTGAGTTCTACAACATATATTTAACGAGATGGGGAGGATGTGTTGTTTCGCTATACTGGAGCTAGTTTCGTATGTAAATAACCGCTTCTGCTTGGATTGGCCTTATGAATCTAAAGGTGATCTCTGTTTTATGTAATGGGGAATCTAACGATGCTCGAGTTGTCGAATAGACAGGCTCATGAAGGGATGAGAGGTCGACCTTTGTCAAGGAATCTTCATCAGCTGCTGCATTTTTCCGTTCGAGGCAGTGTAGTAGGAGGAGAGAGGAAAGGGTTTGCGGGATGAGCAAGCTGCCGCGGTCCGATCATTTCCAAAAATCTGACCCGGTCATATCAACGCACCGAATTTATAACCGCTAAAAAGGTTATGTTATCGTTGCCCTGACACCGCAGCTTGTAGCAATCGTCTAACGATGAAGGCTCTATGTCAAATAGAATGCTTCCTATGGTTACCGTCTGTAAGGGCTGAATCTGAATGTATGTACTCAGATGGTTCTTTGTGCTTCAAGTCGGTATTATCCTCAATCTTGATCAGTAACGGAACCAGTCGTATATAAATACGCAGGCCTTTTGTCCATAATTTTAGCCTGTAGGCGTTGTTTTCTGCTCATAGAAAATTGAGTGACGGCAGCCAGCGCTCTCCACTTGCATGGGAAGGCCATGGTTTCCACAACGTTCACGCTTGGGTCACGGATTCTCGCCTGACCAATAGCTCATTTTGTGATAGCGAATCCCACTTAGATGTCTCAAGGAGTTAACCGGTCGGGTATATTTGCATAAACGAGGAGTGATACAACACAAATGCAAAGAAAGTTTTTCATCGCTTTTAATGAGCGTTTTTCTTCAGTTTATCGTTTAAAACTTTTTGCTGGGAATCAGAACATGAAGTCTGGGTAAATATAGTCGATTGTGGCCGTGCTTAGTTCATCCTCAAACATCACCATCAGAAGAAAGTGGCGGCATTGTTGTTGTTGTGTCTGTTGTCAAGATGATGCTGTGCCATGTTTTTCGAGTTGCAACAGAAGTTTCTGTGACGCAAATGTCGTGACATCACTTGCTGGTCGTGTTGTTCATGAAAATGCGCTCATATTTGTAAATGCCTCTCTCCAGTGCGCACGATATCTGTTTGAGATTTTGTTCTGCATTGCAAAGCATACTCTGTTTCAGTTTTGTTGCCTTTGGGTGTAGGCATCGGGTGGAGTCGAGTGCTGTACGATGTTTCCCAACAACAATCCTCAATTCCCACCGAGCGGTGGACAACAAGCGGCCAGTAATATGAGCAATATGGCCGCACTCTACCTCCATCCTTCTCTTGGCCTCTCCACTCAAGCTTATTCACAGCTCTATCAGCAGGTATCTCGTTGATCCCAATACCTGTTTATATGGAGATTATATGGACTACACGACTGCAGACTATCTAGTTGGAATATTGTGATGAATGTGCAGTTTTGCTGTTATTACCACCAAAGTATTTTATAGTATGGCTAGACTTTATCTCGCATAAAATGGCCCTAACTAGCAGTATCTGGGTTTCACCGTTCAAAAAATTAAACCAGCCACTCACGATTTGGCCGAGTTTTCAATACGTTTCCAGAGCGCATTATTGCATGAGGTTGTTGAATTTGGAGAACCAGAATATACCTGAATGTTTGGATACTGCAGGCTGTTCATCATTCCAGGATGCATGGATGAGAGGAGGCGGTCGCCCATCCTTTCTTCGTCGCAAGCGCCGCCTCCTTTTTTCGCCTATAAATAATATTTTTATGCTAGTGTAGTCGAAATTCGTCGATTTGAACTGGAAGCATTCACATTCTGAGGGGCATTTAGCAGGCAAATCGGGAAAGTAATTACATTTCAAAAGAATCAAAAAAAAAGAAACATGCAGTGGCATTTTACGGGTATCTGATGAAGTTCTTGAGCATAACTGGCTTCTTGCAGGGTCAAGCTCAATTGGCGCAACAGCAGTTGCAGAGACAGGTGGAGCAGCTGATCGCTGCACAAGCACAAAATGCACAGATGCAAGCACTTCAGGTTGCCGTTCTCTTTTTCTTTCTTTAAGCAATTCATTCAATGCGTATTAAACACTTTCCAAGCAGGTCGTTCCATTCGAGCAAAACCCTTGCTAGCTATATGGAAATGAAACGGGTCGATATGTTGAAATGGCAACTGAAACAGAAACGATAGAAATTCTTCAGTTGCAGATTTTTAAAGGTATGTTGGTGAGCTTTTTTTGTTATATCTAATGCACAATTTCCAGCAACAGGTTGCTTATCATCAACAACAACAAGCAGCTCAAGCCCAAGCTCAAGCACAAGCCAAGCTCAGGCTCAAGCTGCTGCGCAGCAAAAGGCACAGCAACAAGCACAACTGCATCATGCACAGGCGCAGGCTGCTCAAATGCAGCGGTTGAACGCGTTCCGGCAGCAATCCCAGCTGCATGCGACACATCCGCCGAAACCCGCTGCGGCACAGTCAGCGGTCGCTAGAGTTCGTCAGGTGATTTTGAATATATTGATATGTGCTGGTGATTGCACTTCGTTTATGATGTGTGCTGGAGGGTCACAGTGTCGAGTGAGCTTATTTTATAATTCCATATGGTTTTATGCTCAAAAACGTTGAATGATATTTTCATATAGGGTTTTTTTTACTCATTGTTTTAGGCAGTTGCGCCGAATAAAGGAAATATTTCCTGTATGCATGTGGCTATGAGAAAATAGCAAAAATACAATCTTTAGCAATGGTCATGCATTTCCACGTGACGAAGATTTGTTCGGATGATCTCTTAAGGAGACAGTCCAAAGTTGTTTCCTTATTGAAACTAGTCTCGACCTATCCTCTCTTTCGTCTTTTGCTTCTCTTTCGTTTAGCAAAAGAGAAGGGAGGAATCGTCACATTTAATGCAATTGCAGCAAACTTTTGCAGGACATTTGCGTTTATTGCTATTAACCTAACATATGTCGTCGATAAAATATAGGCTAAACTGAAATTGTGACATTAAAATCTCTATTATTTAATATGCATTAGTCATATGTTCTTAGCGCTGTTACTGTGAGAACGTTTTTGAAAGGATTTTATCCACTTACGCAGTGAAAGCGTTTTTGCATTTTATGAGCACCATAAGAATTTCATTACCTTCTGTTCATTTTCCCTCATTTTTTTGCACCAAACTTTTTTCAGTAGGAAAGTCTTTGCGTCATTAAATTTAATCTGTTCGATTTGTTAAGAGAGAGAGAAAAAAGTGAATTTATTGAAATCTAAGCAAATTGAGGCAACAAAATTCTGCACTTTTATAGCATACGGAATCAAGTGCTGAAGTGGATGCGCGTCGAAGGCGATCATTAATATCGGATTTTATGACAGCACCTGCACCAGCAGTCTTTGCAGGTATTTTTATGCAGCATGTCGTCGCTCGCTTTTTAATTTCTTTTGAGTATTTTTTTAATTTAATTGTTTAATAGTTGTCAGGTTGTATTGAAAGTGATTCACATCATGTGACGAGTAATGCGTTCTTTATATTTTTATCGGTGTTGGGAACTTTTTCATAATGGAATCAAAATTTTGCTTAGGATTGCACTATCGATGAAAAAGACGCGTAATTTGGATTATAATGTCATTTGTTGGTTTATCATATCTCCGCTAGATCTTCTTTTGGAGAGCAGTTTGTGTTTGGTGGGATGCATCCCTATCATTTGAATCAGAGATCCGTTTCCTAGCTAGCAGCTCTTTTCTGATGTTTTCGTACACGAATGCACAATCTTTTTTGCAGTTTTCATATAAGATTTGAAGTATTGACGTGTTGTAAGGTTTGAAATGTTTAAGCACCTGTGCGAACAACATCAACAACAGGTGAAATGCTTGCTGAGACACAACGCATGAATGCGGTGCGCGATTTGGCTTCACCGACTAACGATGAGAATACTGAAAAGAAAAAGAACTCAATTACGGATCGACTGGAAATTGTTGAGAAGGAGAAGAAACATCTCGATGCACAACTCACTATTATTCAACGCAAAAAGGTGCATTTTTATGAGCAGTGGATGCAGTTGAGCTTCTTTTCACATACCGTTCTTCTGTTAGAGGTCATGCGTGCAGGTCGAAATCTGATTTCGTGCTGAGACGCTATAGTAAAACAGAGGCTGATGAAAACAGTATGAAATAAGTTTTTTTATTAAGCAATTTCTCCACTCCCGATCTTTTAATTTATCAAGTGAGTCGTAAATGAGTTTGATTATGGGAATGCCCTCAAGCACGCTAATTTCTTGGGTTTATTCGTGTGCGCCTTTTTAATGTTGGGAAAAGCCCGCTAGGTGCTGCAGTTGAAATTGAACTTTTGTGAGAAAATTTCTTCAACAAAACGCATGTTTAACTTTAGGCGTTTTGGTTTTAATTCCAGGCAGTTATCTCCGAAAACAGCTAATTCCCTTGAGTGTTGTCGTTTGAATATTATCACGTTCAAAAATATCTTAAAACATCATAGTTGACATAATATCCGTTGTAAGGTTAAAAGCCGAAGCCTCTCTTATTTTTATGATGGGTTTCCCTTCCGGCTAAGGGATTCATTTATGTGAATGAAGACTGGGGCTATGCCGTTGCTGATATTTATTGGAACTAGATCCGTAGTCACTTTCAACCAGAAGCAATGCACTCATAGCTGTTAGATGATACGCACCAATTAATGCACGTTTTAAAGGAACATCACGATAGCGAATTGGCGAAGTTAGAGAAATTGGGAGAAGATCAGTCGTCCGAGAAGGAATGTGAAGAGAACGCTGACGAAAGTGGAATGAGTCTTGTTGAACGTATTTATGCAGAGAATCGGAAAAGAGCGGCTGAGGCTCACGCAGCGGCAAAGAATGCTCCTGCATTACCTTCTCTTTTCGCTGATACTGTTGTATGTTTTTTTGAAATTCCAACTTTTTATTTTTTACGTTGACTTGTGAATGTAAAGAGGAAGATTCATGAGGTGAGGGAAGGTCACCTTAACCTCACCCCCCCCCCCCGTTGGGCATGAGAGGGGGGACAGTAAATCAAGTTTTATTTTGTTATTTTTCACTTTCTTCTCTCACTGAGGTAGCGCACAGATTAGCACATATTTCAGCTGTTTGAGAGTTTTCTGCTCTTTTCTAAATCCCAATTATATTGCCACTCGTTAATTTTGCTCTCTTGTACCTTTTCTGGTCGAATAGGGCTAGTGGAATTTTATGTACCTTTTTGAAGCGATTGTTGAATATAAGACCCACTTCCGTTGTTTTCAACGTTTCTGTTGTTTTAGTTCTCATATTACTTCTTCATCTAAGTGAAAGTATTTCCTTTTAAAGGTTGGATAAGATTGATAATGAAGCGGCAATAATTGAAGGGAATGCAATCGTCGTTTGTTGTGATTAGAGTGAGTCACCGAATACTTCATCAAATTCTGTCTTAACAACAACCTGAGAGATGCGTGCATTCACTTCTCATAATAGCCCTCGGCCGTTAAATTGTCCTCTGTCGGAATTTTTTCTGCCTTAAGCATCCTGGTGGAAATGGCTTATCGAGTAACTCCTGTTCTGTTAATGCAGGGATTAGCATGAATAAGGTCGTACAACTGAGATGTCTGATGCAGTGGAATAGCAACCAAGAAAACTTGATCGCACATAATAAATACAAGAGAACGATTATAATCGGAAGTGGTTTTCAGCCACTTTATCGGAATCCATTTGAGTGTCCGTTGGTAGAGGAGACGATTGAGAGGTACAAGGCAGTGAAACCAATACTTGTGAAAATGCTCATCGAGAAGAAGCAGAAGGAATCGTTGGCACAGAAGTACCAAACCGAGAAGTACAATGTGATGTATGCGGAATGGCTCGCTAAGGACGAACGTTATTGTAGAAGTCAGAAAAAAACGTTTGTATTTCCTTTTTTTAAAACCTTTGCTTATTGTGTGCTTTTATTTACTTCTTTATTCCCTCAGATATTTATTTATTTACTTGTTTAGAGCCGCCTTTTATTGAGTTCACCTTCAACAGTGCATTATGGCATCATCGTATGTCTGCGTGTTTGCATGTGTTTGGCTGTCGCTATTCTTTTACAGCTTTCACTAGGGAATCATCGAATTCGGAATTATGGAATTCGATAGGCATAATCTACGCTGTAGAATGACCTCCTTTACTAGGTTTAGTTCTAGCATCACCAATTTTTGAACAGGTTAAAACACTTAAAGACGCTAAAAAATTTGCTTGCGTTCTATATATCAAATTTTCTTTCGAGGCCATTTGGATGCTCCATTTATGCCAGTTGCGTTGCAGAGAAATTGCACCTTTTGTGGGCACTTTATATGGGCGATCAGATCAATTGAAATTTGAGTGTATTAGTTTGCATGTTTTACTTTTTGTTGCTTGATTGTTGAGGTGAGCAGGATATGAAAGCCTGTGTCATGCTAGCTCTCCCAGGAATTCCCTGTCTGCTTTCTTTGCGTTTCGGATCTTTCTGTTTCCTTGGAAGCCTTGTAGATTTGTTTAGCTTTTTCAGTAAGAATCGCAAAAAAGGTGGAAATAAAGGATGCAATATAGTCTGAAAAAAGCGTCATGTGTCGCCAATAGGGGGGATGTGAACGATGAGCCGATAAGCAATATTGGTATTGGAAGTGATTGGCAACATTGCAGGAATTTGTTCGGGAATATATGCTATTTTATTCAGTCAGCATTAGTATCTGCAACGTTGACAAATTGTATTGCATGGCAAAGCTTAACAAGTGAGAACGAGACGTTATCAGTCAGTTAACAGATGTTTCCTTGATGAACTCAACGAAAAAGTATTTCGCTGAGTAACGATGCAATTTAGAGCTGCAGTGCTCTTAGTGATAAATGTGAATTCTTTATATTTTTCATGATGGGGTGCAATAAAGAGGCAGAAACATTTGAAATTTTTAATTTTAAAGGGCTCGTGACGAGAGGCATCGCGAAATCTTCGAGAGGACATTTCCCGAACTGAAAAAGGCACGGGAGGAGCGAGAGCGCAACGGTCGAGGAAGCACTAACGGAACGGGTGTCGCGAAAAAGAATGATGGATCCACTGAACAGGTATTAATATCAGTAATCTGCGAAGAACGGTTTGCCGTCTGCATTCGTGAAGGCAAGACGGTTTGCTATAAGAAAGATATCAAATGTGAAAAAGTTAGATGTATAAATGTTGAGGCAAGACCCGAAGTTGCCTTTGGTTTCGGCACAACAGATCTTAATTACAAGTCCATCATTGAATGTTTTGGCAATAAAACAGTACAATATTTCGACGTCCTTCTTTTTAATCACTTTTCAAAGGTTTCCCCTCATAGTTTTACTCTAACTATCGTAAATCTATTGTAATATTTTATATTTATGATGGATTTATTCTAGGATGAAGAGGAGAAAAAACGACGTACGGCAGCACTTCCTCCGATGATGCTAAGTGCACGCGATCGACGTGCTATATTCTATGTGGATGTGAACGGGATCGTTAGGAATCCATTGGAAGAGCACAATGCATTCGTCGAAAACTTTCTGTCTACTTGGTCGGAGGACGAGAAATTGGTTGGCTTTGCTTGGAATTTTTAATTTCGAGTAATGGGACTATGTTCAATATTTAAGGAGTGATGGAAGTGGGAAATAAAGTGATCACTATACCGTTTTTTATTGCAAACTTGCTTTTCCAAAAATTGTACCAATCCTTATCTTCAGACACTGTGAATCCATTTGACATCCGTCATTTCTTATCATTTTCACTTAAAATTGAGTTTTCCAACGTACGGCTGTAACGCAATGTTTCTCACTTCATTTCCATATTTATATAGAATTTTGGATTAGGGCTGAAAGGCTAAATGAGTAAGAAATGGCTAATCTCGTGTTCGATCTTCTTCTATAATTTATGCTTCATGTGGACGAATTGATGTTGAATGTGCAAAAAAAGTTCTGCAAGTTTTAAACTTTTTTGTTTGATATTGATGAACATTTCTGTACAGTGTGCTTGGTTGGTATATTATGCAGTTAACTGCAATTGGTTTTGATAAGTCCAGTGAGCTGTGTTCCGCTTGCTTTTTCTTTACTTTTTGTGTTAGGTAATTGTTGTTGTTCTGATAGGTTATTGGCTTAAAAAAACGATATCTATAAATGCTGTGACTGATATAAGTTTATTGCAATCTGCAACGCAAAATCTACCGTATGCACTTGTATAAGGCTACTCCCAAACAGAAAGCCTGAATGGAGGCACTAATAGAAGGTCGAGGGCTGCAAAAGTCCTGTGTAGGGAACCACATCGTGTTTCGCCAGTCTCGACGTTGATGAGGATCTTGTGGGAAATAATGCTAACTGTATTATCTGGGGTCCCGCCCTCTTTTTCCCCTTCGGGTGAATGCTTATCTGGTTTGACTCCTCTTCAATCTGAGAAATTTTCTGCGCTTCATTTTTATATTTTAGGTTTCTTGGGTATTGACCTTCTGGGGAACAGTTCTGTTATCTCTGAAGCAAATTTGCTTATTATTTTCCCGTTTTGGGAATATCTGTTTTTTTTCTCATATATTTGTTTGTATATTTCAGATGTTCAAAGAGCAGATTGTCGCATACGGGAAAAACTTTGCGGCAATAGCCGAATTTTTGGATCGAAAGACGGTGAAAGATTGTGTTCTATATTACTATCTATCGAAGAAACGGCAGAATTATAAAGCTCTGATGGGGAAACGTCGTAGGAAACCGGCTAAACACTATAAGCCACCGGTGATGCCGAAAGCTGAAGATGTTCTATTGAGAGCACCGCAAGATGCAGGTGCTGTGCCATGTAAGTGTTCCCATTATGAAGAATAGGTTTGTTTGAATTCATTTTAAGAGTAATTATGAAATGAAAGTATTATTTGCTCGTTAAATTTCCATCTAGTCTGCTAAGTTGTTACCAAATTCGTATTGAAACTCAACTTTTATTGGAAATTTCGTCTTGAAATACTGTGGACTTTTCAAGAGAGCAGTTGGGTTGCTCTGAATTATTCAAGGGGTATTGCGATAGCGACTACTGAAATTATTTCGTGAAAACGAAAAGAGGTAATCACATCGCTTTGTACATTTTTATACCCCTTCAATTATCTCCTTTGCAACTTTCAGTACACAATCAATAAAGGATGTAGTAATTGAATATTTCCGTGAATAGTTTTGTTAATTCTATTATTTCGTTCAGTGAATGGCCCCAAGGAGTACGAGTGCTGTGTATGCAATTGCAAGATCGATAATGAAACAAATCCGGGGCGTGTACTCACTCGTGCATCGTATGAGGCATATGGCGTCGATGCTAATCAGGCAAACCCATCGGATGTACGCATTTGCCAGAAGTGTCGTATGAAGGCTATGAAGAACAAAAACTCAACGTTAGTTATTTACGTTCTTCTTTGGAGTTCAACTTTTTGTTGAGGGTAAAGGACGAATGAAAGTGAAGTATACGAGTGTTCGTAACGGATGTGATTAGGTAGGCAGATGTTGGGCAAAGTGCATTCGTTTTCGAGCGTCATGAAGAATTCATGACAGGATTGTTCAAAGATATTTCGGAGCGGATGAGATTGAGCCAGTCTCCATGCACATCCCTGGGGTTATTTCCATCCACAGATCTGCAGACGACGCTTTGCAGACCTCAGAAATTTGACAAGTTGATTTGTAGGCGTTTATATTCGGAGAAGGAGGAGAGGTTGATTGGTGTGGAAGTAATGGTCGATAAGCTTCAGCAAACTGATATTTGTTTTTTGATTTGCAGTCGTCGTTCGTTTTCAACGAGAAAATTCCGTTATTTCAGTCGTTGTCAAGTGGGCACATGCCATAACGCGCGACGAAAAGTGAAGCCCACTCGACCAATGCCATCGAAATGGAAGTTGATGAACGCAGAGCAAAAGGAGTTCTTCATGCACCATATGCTAATACCGGATGGCATCGTTAAATGTTGCCCCGCATGCCATAAGAAAATCACAAAGAAACTCGATATGGTATGTGATTTAAGCTTCCCTGATTCAGAGTGGTTGCCGGAAACATTGGGTGGTCGTGATTGTTTATGTCGATGATGACCGGTCGGTAAGGTTTCAGAGCTTGGAATTAACACACTAACATCTTTGGCTGTTAAAGATAATTCTAAAAAAGAATAAATAAAGAAATAAAAGCGGAAAAGAACGCGTGAAACGTTTCTAGGAAGAAGATCGAATAATTTGAGCTGTAAATATTTGCAATGATAATAATAAGAACGAATTGATGAGATGTTGCTAATGATTTAGGAAATAAGCTGACTGAAATGTTTACTAGTAGCAGTTCGAATGTTTAGCGTTACTTCTTTTGACTTCTAAAGTAGTTTACTCTTTCATTTATGATCAGTTTCGATATGGAGATTGGTATATTTTCCTTATTTCTTCGTCGATCGCTTTGAGTCATTTAGATGGTTTTTTTTTGATTGTCGTAAATGTTGAAATATTGGAGAAATTGAAGAAGAATCATCTATAAGCACTGTATTTGGAGCTTTTTTTGCCCCGCTTGTTTAGGCTGTTTATATAGCAGCTATCAAAATGTTTTCTCATGCAAGTTTTTTCTCACTCCTCTCTTCCATGTTTCCACTGTCCCCGCCTCCTCCCACCTCCCCCCCCCCTTCCCCCCCCCCCCCCCGCCCTCCCATCTACGCATCCTCATTCGTATTTGGAACGCTCATTTTCAGTCCACTCTATTCAGAAATCAGCACTGGCTAATCATTGATGTGACGAGCACCAATGCAGAACCGAGCGGTTTTTAGTAATTTGTTACTCTGCAGTTATTTACTGGGGAGTTGGATGCGGAAATGAAACTATGGCAAGAATCGGCGACAGTGATATGGACAGATGAGGAAATCGAGATGTTACGTATGACGGTCGAGGCGGTCGGAATCGATGATTGGAAGGCAGTGGCCGAGAAAATGGATGCCGATAATCACAAATTTAGTGCTGAGGTTCGATTTAACTTATTAGAAGCCGTAGTGCTGTAGGGGCTGAGAGTGCGTGATTGAGTAGCCTCCATGTATGTTGGTAGTAGACAGTTGTGGTAGCTTAGTGAATGCTTACGATCTGTTTGATTTCGAAGCAGTTCATAAGAGCATTGCACATTCTTCAACCTGTTATATTCGTGGCACACGTCAATTCGCCTTGCATCAAGGTAAAGCATTTTTTATATTGCAAAGGAACACTGGAGAATTGCATTGAAAAATTTTTTTGGGGAATCATATCCCATAAAAGAAATCATTATTTGGAATTTTTCCAAAATTTTCAAGTGCAAAGATTTTACAGCAATGCAGACAGCAATATGAAAAGATCGGTTATTTGGATAAATCGAAACAAGGCAATATAGAAAGTGAGGAAGAAGAGGGTACCGATGATGAGAAGGAACAGCAACAGACGGCACCGATCGTTGAGTCGAAAGATGAACCTGCTGAAGTGGAACATGACCCGAGGTATGTAGGCAGTATTGTGTACTTCCGTGACACCTTATAATAACTTTATTACTGAATGGAAAGATGGGGAGGAAATTCTACCTCTTAAACAGGTGACAGGTGACAAAATTTATGTAGAAAGAAAGCTTTCACTCGTTGGCATCCTTCGAAAAAAGTCTTTTTACGTAGCGGTCAGTTCAAGAAGTGCCGTGTAAATTGTGATGCGAGCGACGCGTTTTGCTCAACGGGAACAAGCTTTCCCCTTTGGTGTTTTTATGCTCTGAGCAGTAAATTCTTAGTTCTTAGTGCTTTTGTCTAATTACTTCCATTTTGAATACAAAATAATTGAATAGGAGAGAAGAGCGTAACAAGCATAACAAGAATAATAAATGTTGAAGAAATTGATTCCCGCTTTACTCATCGTTTTTCTCGAAATACTTTCTGTTGAAGCGACACAGCAAAATAAAGATCCTCACCTGGTCCGGAATTTAAGCCGTTGGCAATCCCTTTGATTTTCTGTCTTTGTTCTTGCTTTATCTTTACGACAAGTTGAATCGGATATTATAAGCAATGATGCAACGTTTCTAAATAATTAAGTGGCGAGAGCAGCGCGACACTTAGCGCTGACGAGGTGACGAATCACGACGAAGGCGTCGCCCTCTCTCCGGCGGTATCCACCCAGCAGTCATCGACACAGATTTATAAACCTCGATTCCGTGGCGCTACTCATTTGTTACCTGAGACGACGAACGTCTCCAGTGCATCTGACTCAACCGATATATCGTCGATAATTAAACGAGAGGTAAGAATCGGAACATTGGTTTCCATCGAAATCAGTATATTACTATGCGTGCGCCTAGTTAGAGGGTATTGACTATGGATTTAATAAAAATTGTTCTTATTAATTTTCAGTTGCTAAATATTGCAGGAAGTTAGAACACGAATTGTTACATGCAGCGCGCTGGAACGATCTTTCAACGATGATAGAGTAGTTTATTTAACTAGCATTTTAAAGGAACAAACATATTTCGTCTTAAATAAAACCCTTGCGAGTTGCAGATTCCCCTAAATCAGAAAAAGGAGAGGGAAACGCTTTGGGTATTTGAAGGAGATGCTAAGGGGTTTTTTTAGTAGAATGTGAGGGAAAACATATTTTCACTTTTAAAGTGCCAAGGAACTCATTTCATTGATTTTTAGGTGCAGAAAACGGAATTTGGTTAGTATAGGTTAATTGAATAGTTTTCTACACTTTAATTTCAAAAACATCCAAAGAACTCGAAAGTTTTTGAGGAATCTTCACCCTAATCAAAACTTAAGCATGAGTGGTTCTGATGTAGTATTCAACTGCATACAGCATTGCTGTCGTACGTTGACAGATATGTATTCGATTCGCAGGTAGAGCGTGCGTCGGAGACTTCATCTCCAGCAGTGAGAGTGTCGAGTCACGATGTGCTCGTTCGTTCCTCGTCGTCGGACGTAGCAACGAAGCCGAGTGTCACCCCTGTGCTGCCGACCACTTTGTTCAAACCATCGGCGTTTACTTCGGCATCTGCGACTGCACCATCCCCACATTCCATAACTCAAGTAATCATATGCAATCAGTCATACGTGTTACGTGCTTTAATGCCTCACATAAGAGTTTTCGTTCTTGCAAGAGGGAGTGGTATGAATAATTTGGAGTAATCGTTCATTGATGAGTCGGATGTGAATTCTACTCGGTATGAACATGGGAGGTGTCAAAATGTGATACTTTTTTAGTTTGTAACTTGACATTAAAACGAAGCTCCCTTTGATTGTTGACTGTAAATATGAATTAGTCAGTTGGTAAGCAAAGCGCCATATGTAAATATACGAGCACTTAAATTCTCTAAAGCAAATCAAATCGAAGTTAAGTGCAGTTTCATGCAAAAATTTTAGAAATATTCGCTGAATATTGTGTTTCTCACGATGTCGTTTTCTCTCAAAAGTATTGCCCTAAACAGTTTTGTTTTTTAGTTTAGTGACGATACGTTATGTTGTTGGATGGGATATTTGCAGCGTTTATGCTTCCGCTTAAAGAGGAACACTCATATTCGTTTTCTTAGTGGAATCTTACTGAAATTACGGATCGTCCGTACCTCGTGATGACTGGATTTCATTTAAAATGAGGAATTTTTGATGGATGGATGGGTTATTTTAGAGAGATAAGGGGAAGGGTGCCAACGAGGAGGAAATACCCTACTAAGGATGACAAGTGAGTTGTGTCGATCCATCCAAGTTCGGTCTTTTAATTTCTGTAAACCCTGCTCGCTTTTCCGGTCCATAGAAACTTCGCAGTTTGCAACTCACTTTCAGGTTCTAGGTGCGCGATGAGCCATTAAATTCTCTTTTGTTCAATTCAGCGATAGTTGGGTTGTGTACGTATGGTTTGCATTGTATGGTATGTGCTTATACCTAGCGACGGAGTCCATCTCCTTTTAATGGAGAGTTCCTTTTTGTTTGATAGCCGTTGAGACGTTTTTGGAATTGCATTGACTGTCTAGGTTCGGTATGTTCCTTTATAAGAGAAATGTGGCTTTTATCTGTTTCTGCGCTTCAGAACGCTTCAGAATTTGGCTGCTTGCTTATTTCGCATGCGAATACACGGATCGACAAGTATTTGGCGCCAAAAGGCAGGGTGGGTTGGACACATGAAGACGTCGTTATCTACTATCGGCATGTGCTATATAATGTTCGACTTATGGCGATATGCAAAAATACATGACAGTTGAGATTTGATACGCAAATATCGCTAATTATATGGAATTTCAACTGTTTTTATTTATTAATTTTATTTCGAGAAGATTGATCGATGAATTGTGGTTTTAGGGACTCGGAGGTTTACCACAGTGCGCATTTTCAATGCCAAATGCGATGCGTCAGGCGGCTGCACCTTCTCCATCAATGATGTCGAATCAGGGCGTGTCTGCGGTCAATTCGTCGCGTGGCTCAATCACTCAGGGTACTGGGTTTGCCGGATGGTTTGGGGGGGGGGGGGGGGGAGAAGGGATGAAGAAGCTAATGTGAGAATTGCATAAAGCAGTATTGAGATGATGAAAATGTCATGGTTTTTAAAGAAACGGAGACGCCGTGATCTGTTGATGACTACATCCCGGGCGAGGATGCAGTGCCCACCTTCACGGATTCTCAACTTTTAAGCCCTATATTTTTTTATGATGGAATAAATAAAACGAGCTATGCTGCGGGGAACTTTCAAGCTGATCACAATCGAGTGTAAATGTTTTGATCATTGTTGTAAATAATCGACCGCGATGAATTTTATCTCGTCTTCGATATCTTTGAACCTTAATTGTTTCAATTTGCTTTTACATTTTTTTTCGCTGAATCTAAATTTGAATCACTAATATTTAGCTGTTAAAGAATATTTCTTGATGGAAGCTTAAGCGAATGTTATAAGTGACTGGTGCAACTAATAGGTTTCTTCCGATTGAGTTAAACACCTGGATTTGTTTGACTGACCTATCAGTTAAGTTGGTGACTGACTCGCAGCTCATATTTCAGGTAATCGTAAAAATATAATCGCACAAGGGTCAACCAGCTAGTTGGCGACAAAGGGAGAAATATTCTCCCAACTGCATTTGTTGTTGCGCAGATGGGAGTATTTACTTGTTTAATTAATGAACGAATTATTTTTAAAGGTACTCCAATGATGCGGCCTCCATCGGTGCCTGGTTATGAGCCACTTTTGGATAAACTGAAGCAACAGACGCAAGCAATCTCTGGAGGCGCAAACGCTCCTTCGGTTACGCCAGGGAATGCTGTTGGAGCGAGCACGACCCCCTTGGGACAAGCAACTGGTGCAACTCCCTTGGGAATACAGGTGGCGGCTGTGGCACCTTTTGCCACTGGTACACAGCCTCCACCTGTAGGCACACCATTTGCAGCTCCCACTACCCCTGCACCACCCGATAGTCGAATGTCGCCAATTGCAGCCTTCTATAATCAGTTTGCAACTCTCGACCCTGCACTACAGGTAAGCGATTCTTTTGTCGTTGAAAATGATTTAATGCTTGTATTGCTGTAAAGTCATTGGATCCAATTAAGAAACGATTGGTTGTGGTTCACCCTCTGGTTGGGATCAGGTGGTTCAAAAGAATAAGGCCATTTGGTGACTGTCAGTTTTCTATGTTCTTTTTTGCTATTGTCTGAAAAAGTTGCTGATGGCAGTTTTTTATTGCTTATGAATGAGAAACTTGTGTTAAGTTTGGTGTTTCGCTGGCTGTGAGTGGTGCATGATTTGCTTGATTGAATTATGACTTGTTAAACTAAAGGAAACAGCAAAATAGAGTAGATTGTCATGAAACAATTTATGACGAATGTTATTGTTTGATGTGAATTCGGTGTTATTCTAGTGGCGTAACAGTATTGAATAAAACTGAGATGTCTTCGTCACCGCCCACCCCCGTTGTTAATTCTCGCACATAAATGTATTCATTGACTTTATCGAAAAGGCAATGTTACCCTTCTATTTTGGCAGTATGATGCAAAAATGGAACCAGTAAGCTAGAGTGTAAGGATTGTCGTTAATTAGAAAATGATGATTCGACTTTGTTGTCCCCGCCGATCTCTGCGCGCTCTGCACTTCACTTCCATCTTTTTTATTACTAGTGAGTTGAAAATACTAACAAGAAGGAAACATTAGTGCTTAATATGCAAATGAGGCAGTTTTAAATCAAAGCGCAAATTGCAGTATGCGATGACGGTGAAGATAATGCAGGCTCAGCAACAACAACAAGAATTCGAACGTGCAAGATTGGCCGTGCTGCAAAGTCGTGGTAGGCTTTTAACGCTCGAGTGGTTACACTATCATTGATGAAAGTGAATGAATTTCTTTTGTTTACCGGGAGGCGGGGAGGGAGAGGGGGGCGTTGTCCACCGTGGAAAAGCAGTCGTGGTGACTTGAAGAAGTTTTGAAGTTTTCGATCCGGTGTTGCATATCGATGTGGCGTTTCGTATTGCATATGAAATTGATGGCACGTGATGTTTTATATTAGGAAACACTCATAATCGTTTGTTTGGATAGGGAGCAAGAAAAGTGGCGGAAATGTCCGTTGTCGTAGCTTTCCTTTATTTGAGGGTCAAAAAAGGCTAACCATGGATCTTAAGCCTTTCAAAAGTCTGCATTGCAAAAAAAAAGTGTTCGGAAAAGCTGGCATTTGCGTGACGGTCATGAATATTTTGAGGGGACAGATGAATAAAATGTCCACGATGGGGCGCAGGCGTGCAATTTGCGGTAGCTTTGTGATACGGTGGAGCTATTTTTACTGCAATGGTAATAGCTGGCTAATAAAGGTATTGCAGCTGGAGCGACGGCCGGTGCAAGTTTAATGGATGCGTATCGGCAGCAGGCACTAGCTTTGGGACTATCTGAGCAACAAGCACAGAGTTGTCAACAACACCTGAATGCGCTCGCCGGCGACCCGAAATTTTTGGTTCGTCTTTTTTGATTCTGCTGTTCGACTTTTGGTGAACTATTCGTTCGAAATTGTCGACATTGTTATGTCTCGAGCTAACGAATTTAGCGTTCCTTCTGGCTGTAATATTTTGACTACGCATATTTCATGCGCCCTATTTATTTGAATGTGGCAAGCTTTCTTAAGTCGAATTCAGGTCGAATAAAAGCCCTCCAGCTCTCCCCTCAGGTGCCATAAAAATTAGCCGCCGTCGTGTGAATAAATCTCTGTTTTGAGTTCGGGCACTCTTGTTAAGCATCGTGAAGATTACAAGCGCCAGAGGGGTTCAGCTTAGAAGTGTAAATGCTCACCGTTTCAATGTGAACGATGAACGTTGATTGTTACTGAAATTTAAGCATGTCTTAAACCACATGATAGCGTTGTTTTAGAAGCGAATTTGGATTCGAGTTTTTCGATTATTGTACGAATGTTAGGTGGTCACTGTCCATGATGAACTGTCTATTGATGGCCACACTGTTGATGCTACTGCATTATTTATCCTCTTTAGATTCGCCTACATGTTATGCTTCAGTAGTGCTGTTTAAAGCTCATTTCACATTTGCACTTTCGCAGTGTGGGGATAGTATGTCTTTAGAGTTATTGGTTTTATAAAGGTTTCGAAGGGAAGCGGTGGGTATTGAGGAGGACGACAAGAAATATTCATTTTTTGAGGTAGTAGTTTGATTAGTTTACTTTCAGTTTTGGCAACAACTATTACAACAGCAGCAAGCTGCTGCCCTGAAGCAGCAACAACAGCAACAAGCTGCTGTCGCATCTTCAGGAGGATTGGCACAAGCGGCGACTGCCTCGATGTTGTCAAACGTCCAAGCGGCTGCTGCTGCTGGACATCTCCAATCACAACAGGCCGTAGAACAGCAACATCAGACCGCACTGGCTCAGTTGGCCAGTATGTCATCGGCTGTTGCAGCAGCGACAGCAGATTCTCAACAACGACATTTCGCTGCTACATCTGCCGCGTTATCGGCTGCTAACAATCAGTTGTTCAACGATTTCCGCAACGCGGAACAAATGCGGAAAGAGCGTGACGAAGGTGCCAAACAACTCGAAGCACAGCAAAGACAGGTGAACATATGCAGAATGTTTATTAATCTGGTAGCGTCTATTTGTAAATAGGATTGCTTAGAAGAACTTCGATTTCAATAAATACTGCGCTTTTTTTTACAGCTGCAAGCTGTCAATAAATATAGAGTCCTTAAAAAAGGGGAATAACATAACAGCGTCAAATCTTTGCACTCTTGATAGAGTTCCACTGATATCAATGTGCCAACTTTGGCGGTTATGGGGGCATCCAAAAATTCTATCCCTGATTGTTTCAAAGAACTTGGGGCAGTGAAGCTGTATCGTAGTCAAATGTGATATCTTTCAGCCTCAATATGCTTTTTTACATCGAGGCTTGAAATTCTTGAGTCATTCAAAAAGAAGTTTTTATCACACGATCATCATAGTTTTCAGCTGCCCAGCCATGGTTTGATTTCATTTTTGTTTGGTGTCCTCGGGAAGTTGGAAATTTCTAGTCATTTAAAAGTTGGAGGAGAATTGACAGCGATTATTTTGTTTTGATATCTGAAGCAATGTCATTAAGAGCGCAGGTTAAGGTCGGAAAAAGCTGCGGTTGACCACTGAAAGATATTTCCAATCGCGTAGTACTTCTTTTTAAATGGCCTGAAGAGTATGAAATCTTAGAGTGAAGAGCGTTAAATTTGTTTGTAATAACACTTCACTGTTCTCATTACTCGGGAAGCAGTCAGGCCCTGTTCAGTGGGCTTTTGGCCTTATCTATTCTACTATGGTCCTTTTTAAAAATGCAGACGTGCCTTCTGATATTCTGAGTTTTGTAAATGAGATTTATTGTATTAACCATGCAGTTATTGACGCGAATAGTGCACTACGTTGCAGTGCATTACCCCATTTTATGGAGAACTGCTTGTACTTTGCTATTTGCTCACATTCCCTAAACGTTGTTTTCTTGAGAAATATGAGTATAGAGATTTAGGTGCTGCTGTAGCTTCGAATGCAGTGTCTATATAGCTTCTGAATTCTCTAATAATAAGTGTGCTATTTAATTGGCATCAAGAAAGGGTCTGTTGGCTTTTCTGAGGAAAGCAGATTGATATGTGAAGGCGAAATGTTGTTAGTTGTATGAAATCAGGTGATAATGCAAGTACTCGTTTTTAGTGTTGAGCATATTGCTGATGTGATTGAGATCTTTGCTCTTGAAATTGGGGTGCATAGAAGACTAGCGATGTTTTGCTCGCTTGTGCACTGTGAAGAGGATGAATGTGGGGTTGGTTTGTTTAAATTTATATGTTGACTTACTCTCTTGTTTGACAGTCTTTTTTTAACCAGTATTTACTTCTGTTTTCAATTTTTTTATCTTTATCCTTATTGTATTCGCTATTTCCTAGAAAACCGCTGTATATGTGAGGAAATATTTATGGTTTTTGCTGCTTTGAGGTGATTTTGTTCAGATTTCGGAGGAGAGAAGAAATGTGGAGCAGCAACGCAGACGCGTCGAAGAGGTTTGTTTGATTTAATGTGTTTTTCTCATAACTACTTGCATATCAGTCAAACATTTCAGCATCGTTAAGGTCTTTCGTGGACATCGAGATAAGATGAGGTATGAGATATCAAACGAGGAGGAAAGACGATGAAGAGGGCCAATAAGGAGGAAAGACTGTCATTCGGAAGAAGTTGTAAATGCGTTAAAAGTATGAGCAGTGTTGCCATGGGTGTCCATTTCGGAGCATCCATTGTGTGCACGTGTATACACTTCTCTCTTTCTCTCTACATATAGGTATATGCAAGGGGACAACGCTTCTAGAGACTCACGAAACCTTTCTTAGGCTCTCAAAGGATGTATGCGAGAACATGTTGAGGGATTCCTCAGAGGAAAAAAAGATTCTTGCTTTCATGTGGGCATATGTGGGGAAGCAGCTTCGCAGTGAAAAATGTAAACGGTTCAGTGCAAAGCTGGATTCGATCTCATTGAGGTCTTTCCATTAGAAAGTTTAATCTCTTCTTAGTTTATTTGTCATTCCATTTTTCGACGTGATGGAATATTGAGAAGAGAAGAGGTTTCCTCTTCCCTTTACCTAACGATCTTTTGTGAGAAAATTTTGAGCGGATGATCATACGGAAGGAGGATTTTACTGGCTTTTGAACGTAAAGAGACTCACTAATCCCTCTTGGCCTTCTCTCAAAAGCTCAAAATATGCGTTTAATTTTTTTGTTCTTGCGAATCATGATTTTGAAGATGTAGTAGTGCCTAATTGGAACACACAGCCGCCTTCCTTATTGAAAGTTTTTCCGCACCTGAGATTATAATACTGAGAAGGTTTTAAAAATTGAGATCTGAGATTTGAGAAGATTTTAGAAATTGAAACAATTTATGAAAGCGATTTCCTCTTTGACATATCTCAATATTTCGCTTTTCGTGTAATGCAATAATTGAATTAATCTACATCATACTCCTACGAGTGATTTTCTCGTTCATTTTTGTGCAGTTTAGATTATCAAAACGCATATGTGTTGATATCTCTGTGTGTAGATATGAACATCAGTTGTGACCGCATAAAAATATGCAGGTAAAACTCGAACAAACGAATTTTACTCGGAAGTAATTTACTTCACTTGATGAATTAATAACCCTTGAGAATGCTAAATAATTGCTTATGCAAATTTTGGTAGAGATTTCACGGAAGTGATCATTGAATGGATTTATGATTAGACACTGATGGGTTATTTTTTGCTTATTCACGCAAAGTGTTCGTGTATGGATGAAAGGCACGGTCGTATTTGCATATTCGTATTTGGAACGGATCATTTTATGTATTTGCTATGCGGCTAAAGGTGTTTAAAGAATTATCTGGGATCTGTTTAAGGATGAGGCACGTTTGGTGGAAGAGTTGAATCATGCGACGCGTTTGGAATATCCACGTGCGTTGATGTATCAGAATCCCGAGTTGGCACAAGCTCATCTGCAGAAGATCGAGCAGTTAAAGGAACGGCGGAGTGCATTGCAGCATTATAAGAGAGCACTCGACGAGAAATTGCAGAAGACGGCCGGTATGTTATTATTTTTGTTGAGCAGGACAACAGCCCTTCTTGAATATAGGGGGGAAGAAAGAGGGGAGAAAAATTCCCTTAGCAGTCTATATAGGGAATCGGGGTCGTTATTTTTATACCATAGAAAGAGGTGATCGCAGTCACTCTCATTATTTTCCGTATCGAGAAAAAAATTTCGTGGCCATATTAATGGTAATGAGACAAGTTTTGGCAGGTAGGCCATATTTTTTGATAGTGGAGAGTATTAGGAAGTTAAAAATCCTGGAGAAGGGTGTAGAATTCTAGTCGATGGAAATGACATTTTCAGCACTTTGTTGTCACACTGTTATTATCTTGCATCAACCTCAGTACGTCCCCTCTCCATCTGCCTCTTCCTGTGGCAAAAGCAAACAGATCAAGCTTTGTGATTTTTTACCAACTCATGCAGAACTGTCATTTGGCAAGTGACAGCCTAAAAACGCCATTTTCTGATAGCTGATTGCTCGCCAATAATAGTAATTTACGTTGCTTAGTAAAGTTGTTTCCAGTATTCTCATCTAACGAAAACTGCGCCAGCTAGATTGGATGCATCATTTTATATGAAAATATGAGCTCTTCATATGTCGAAAGGAGCATTAGAATGAAGATATTTGGGAAGGAATTAACATTAATCGAAGAGTATTGTCGATTGGAATGTAAAGTCCAGTTTAAGAAAGAATGAGAACGATATGCAGTGTAAAATACGCGTTGAATATCATTTTTTTTTGCTATTGGAAATGAGGAGATTCAATCGTTGTGTGTGTGGGTGTTGTTCGTTTGCTTGAGATTTCGCTTAGATAAAAGACGCGAATGAATGCTTTAGCAACAAACACGCACACTGTAGGCACTTTTCGATTCGTTTCGCAGAGTATGGGACACAGAATTTATCGATTTGTGATGTTCTTCTATTATTTATTATGTTTTATATTTTATTGTTCTCGAAGGTTGTGGTGGAAGTGTGATACTGATTTGTTGCATTTTAAGCCTTTCACCTTATATTGTAGTTAAGTGAAAATGGTTGTGTTTGTCCGTCTGTTGGGTAGCACCAGTTTGCCGACCACTAAGGCTGTCACCAGATTTAGTGGTTTCACTTTTTACCACCTTTCACGTTGGTCTGTGAATTTCGGTGGAAGTTATTAGAGCATTTGAAGGTGCTAAGAAATTCCTACGAGTTTTGCATCAATCGTATTTTCGTTCTACCTCAGTCGATTCATTGAAAAACGGATGTTTTTTGGAATTTTTTATGGATTTTCGAGTTGATTGAAATACGAAGTCGTAATTTTGCATATTTATTATTTGCCAGTGGTTTATGAAATTGGTTGATCGGACAAACGAGATGCTAAATGCGTAATCATAACAGCGCTTCCGGTACTCTTGCTGATATCATCCAATATCCGTCAAAAGCAATAGTAATTAATTTTGAATAATATGACTAGTTGATGATGATTGCAATTACAGCGCTTTGATTTAGGCTGATAAATAAATAAAAAATAAGAACGCAAACAATTTATCATTGTTGCAGCTTGTCATTCTCAACGTTTTTTAATGAAAAGGTTGCATTGACCTAGTGAAATATATTCAGCAGTTATTTGTACATACATTATTGTTAAACCTGATTGGAAGCATTTGTGCATTGCACTTATATAACCTGCATTGCGATACTTGTATAAGCCATAAAGTAAAAATGATTAATGACAAATGTCTTTGAGTTCGTTTGTCGTTTCATTGGTGATAAGTTTTTCTCCAGTGGCGAAAATTACTTCGGCACGAAAGGTGATTTTTTGAATAACTCAACTGTAAGCAAAAACCTTTTCTCAAAAAAAGCGGACGAACTTATTTCCTGTTTAAGTGAATGAAGAAGTAACTTTTAAACAACACTGTTATTAATGAAAGAAAGTAAATACATAAAGAAGAAGAAAATTGATAGGAAATAAAAATAAGAAATAGATAACTTCTGATAAAAGGAATAAATGTAAAGGAAGGGGATGAACTACGATACTGAGAGTAGATACCGTGGAAGAAGTAATGAAATGATATGATTAGTTAGTGACATAAATTAAGAAAGCAATTCAATGATTATGGAAGCACCAAATGAGTGAATCGTATAAGTTGTCAGCAAAATAATGATACCTCTGAAAAGTCGAAAAAAACTTGTTTTAAAAAAAGTTCTGTTCTATAAATTTTTTGTTTTTGAAGAAAAAAATTGAAAAATTCTATTTCAGGTCTTCAAGCGGCAGCGGGAGCCGGAGCAGCTGGAGTGATAGTACGCGGTGCGAATGAGGAAAGAGCCGTAGGTCTGGGAGTGGTAAGCAAAGGAGCCATGAAGGAATTCCCTCCGTCTATGAACAAATCTGCGATCGGAATCACGGCTCCGCAGAGTTCATCGTTCAGCCCGCATGGCCTAATTGGTATCAATCGACCGCAAAATGATTCCACACTGGCTGGCCGAAGGGTATCTGTCATTAAACGCTTCAGTCACTTGAATTGGTTCTTTTACTGCGTTGATGTGTTTTGCATGTTTTCGTAGCATTTGGCTGAACTATGGAGGTGGCTTCTCAATCTGACGTAGGTGGTCCTTCACTTCTGCATTTATCTTTTTCGGTCTTTTTCAAATTCGAAATAAGAGAATCCTGCGATATTCTTTCTATAGGTGAATGGATGCACAGTGCAACATACCACACATACTGAAAATATTGAATCAATAAGAACAGTCACCACAGAAAATGATTAAATGGTTTTATTTTGTGGAGAATTACTTTGATGCAATTTCGGTGAATTTCAGCTGAGCACTCATGGGCAAGCAGCAACACAGCTACAGACACATCAGCCGGACGCAGTTTCACATATGGGTGGTGCGGAGATGGCTGCAGCTAGAACTGCTGCTGTACATCCGAGACCCGATCCCATCATCACTGCAGGAATCGTCCGTAAAGGTGAGTTTTATTCTTTGTTCTTTCAATAGATATTTTCTTTTATTATGACTAACATTCGCAGACCTGTGCATTTCAGTGCAATAGAACATAGTGCGAGGAATGGGGTAATTTTTCAATGAGGAGAGGCCAATGGGACAGAAAAACGTGGGAGGAAGTCCCCGAATTCCAAAAAAATTTGTGGAGAACCCATATCAAGATTTTTCAATTCTCAAAAGCTTTAATTTTCACAATAAGGTGACCATAAATGACCTATGTCTCTCAGGTTATTCACAATTTATTTTCCTGGCTTTCCTCTCTCTCTAGCTTTTATAATGTCTTCTATTGAGGCGGATAGACTGCACGATTAGATAGGAGAATTATTTATCAGGTTGTGGGTTTTTATTACTGAGAAGAAATGATTTAGTTTACATGGTATGGTGAGGTTAGCATGCACACGTGCCATGGTTTGCTGCAATAAGCGTCGTCGAAGTGGATAAGTGGAATGATTGGCTCACCAAGAGGATGTGCTGTTGAGGAGCGCCTATTTATGACCGCCGTAGAGGGGGACGCATACGTTCGCGCTTTTGTATTGCACAAGCGTATTCCTTTTCGTTAACAAAAAAAGGCTTTGTACTTGCAAAACATTATAGCTGGTGATCCACTAATGTTCGATATGAACCAGCCCGCACAATCGCTGTTTCGTGCTCATTGTCACAATGTGATCGACGATGAATTGAATAGAAACGATAACGTAAGCTCGGCGGAGATCAAACGGAAATCAGGTACATATCATTGGTGCATTTTGGACATTCGATATGCAGTTGCAAGATGTGAAATCTGCAATACAGTTACAGAATTTAGAGTTTTACATATAATAACCGCAGAAGTGATATTGAAGAAATTATATCTGTGGGCAGTGATAGGACAACTCGAATTGATTTATGAAACACAAATTGCGCTATGAGGAGGACATCGTGAAGCTGTATTGTGGGATAGCACAATATCGTGATAAGTTTCAGTGACCCTCCACTTAAATGAAGAAGGATATCGAGTAGAATGATTTAAAGTATTTCTTATCTTTTGTTTTCTCAGGCATTTTTGTGTAAGTATATTGTGCCACCGTTATGCCTACGTGTAGATGTATCTGAATGTCTGGTGGTTCCAGCTCGAAGACTGCAAAAGTTTTAATGGCTAATACTATGAATTGGCGCTTCCTGCTTCTAATTTCGTCTCACTTCATCACCTTCTTTCTTGGCTGTGACACTTAGAGGCAACTTGAAACTTTCTTGTCTTGTCTCTTGTACGTTTGCTGTGGTACACTCGAAGGGATTTTTTTGTTGAGCGCATATATAACTGACCAGTCTGGTAGACAGTTTGTAGATGTTGTTGTGTATTTGGGAGATCCTGTGATCCCGCAGCCTGAAACGTTAAAAGCACATCGTAGCCCGCTTTTCCGCTCTTTGAATAGATGTCAGTGGTTGTTCCTGTTAAGAATTGAAGGAGGCGAATGGAAAACATAGGAAGCAGGTGGAGAAAACTGGTGGCGTCGGTTGTATTAACAACAAAATTTAGGCATCCATACCGTTTATCTTCCTTCGGTACATGGAGCCCACCACGCACCGAGCATGAAGTTAGCGGCATCGGCGGGACACCGACGTACAACATCGCCCGTTTTAAGCATGCCACGAGCGGCGGTCTACCGAGCGCTCATGCGGCGCCATCGCCGTTGGGCGTGACCACGCAGCAACAGACGACATCTTCTTCGGCACGTTCGTCGCCTTCTGCACAACAGTTCACACATGTTCTATCGGCCGCAATGCAGCATCCTCATCCGCAACCGCAGACACATTCACCTTCACATCCTCCTATTGCATCCCCGCTAACAATGCAACAGCCAACATCCTTGCCTATGAGGAGGACGGGCAGTCCTGCTGCAGCAGCTTTCCCATCACGCACTCCTGTCGCAACTCCGTCGTTGATGTCTCCTCGTACTCCGCTCACAATCAATCCTTGTTTGACGAGCCCTATCCCATCAGCGCATCCCTCACCGCAGGCACCAGCAACAGCGCCACCTGGAGCATTTCGGGCATCTACGCCAAGCTCTTCACCATTCCAGGTTCGTCCTTATTCTTCATCCTTTCTTGCTTTTATATATACTTTCCTTGATTTTTTTTCCATTGACAGCTATGAAAGGATTTTCTTCCGTTGTTGGATCTAGCTGATTCAGGTTCTGTTTCCTCCTAGAAATGTGTAATTATAATTCACATTCATAGAGCAAAACTTGTAACGATAACTTTTCCATTGTTTTCATTTACGGTTATTTCTATATCACTAATTAAAGGTGTAGTTGTTTTTTTGTGTTTTACTTCATTAATTCTTTTACTCATACTTCCAGTGCGTTTATTTACATTTTTTTAATGGTCGTCAGCAAAACGTTCGAAAGTGCATGAAGTTTTTTTTCAAAAAATCGAAATTTATAGTCAGCTGCACTTCGGCAAATGATTTTGTTGAATGCTGATACAAAATATCACTCAAAAATATCCGAATTCTTCTCGCTCGTGTTGAATTTGTTGCTTTGAATCGCTTATTCCCACATTTGTTGGGTGTTGATCGCAAGCGGTGATAAATCGAAGGCGCACATTTCTGTAATGCCTTTTGCAACTCGATCGAGAGAAGCATTGCCGCACAGCTGTGTTAGAACGTCGTGGTCAAATAATCTGCAACAAAGCATTCCTTAAATTCCTTAAATTATCCACGACTATTCCATCGGAACGTTTTTCTCTCCTTCATTCCTCTACTTTCCTCGTTTTATTCTCATTTAACAGCGAAGAAGAGTCGGAAGCAGTCTGCAAAAAGCCTATGAAAAAAGGGGAAAGGGAAGATGTTGCTTATTGGGTGATCGAGTGGGGATGACCGTTAAAATAAAAAGGTAATTGAGGTCAATACTTGTGATCAGTGTTTGCTTAAAATCATCACATGTTTTATAAAGCTTAAAGCCTAAAGGGGTTTTTGTTTGGTTACGTACGGTATATTAACATCAGTTTTCTGGTCACTGTTTAGTTACTAAATATTGAAAAATATGTGGGATGGTTTGGCTGTTGTTTTGTTCGGTAGTGGTGCATGTGGAATCAAAACAAATGAAGCCGAGCACAACTGCTTTTTTAGCTCGAAATAGGATAGATTTTAGACACATACTGAGTGTTCAGTTAATTATTGCTCTTCAGATGTCTCCGTCGTTGGGCTCAATTTCACCGAATGTAAGTGCATCTCCTCGGAGTTCATTGTCGAGCTTGAACTTCCATGCTGCAACATTTGCACACCCAGCCGGTATCAGTGCGACGTCACCATCAATGCTGCCGACGAGTACCATGGCAAGTGCAACTTCATCTGAAGCGGCTGGCAAATCGCAACTTCCTCCAGCTAAATCTTCCGAGGTTGGAACACTTTTCGAACCTACTGAAGGTTGAGAATACTCGCTAACGTGATACTATGGTCTCACTTTATCCATCCCTCTTCCCCTCCATCTTTCATCTGCGTTGGCGGCATTTGTTTTCGTTGCGAAGAGGAGGGAAAGTAATTGTGTCTGTATGCAGTTGATGCAGTTAATGAGAACAATCGATGAGGTTTGGTGGACGATAGAGACCAGTTTCACAAATTTGGGCGCATTTTTTAAAAAATAAATGTAATTTTTGAGTTTTCCACACTTTTGCATAAAAATATGGCTTTCATAGGGGAATTTACTCTTGTTGTACGAATTATAAGTTCCTTATCGTTGAGACAAGCTGAATGAGTCGTAAGCTGTGTTGTAAGGAAGGGGAACGGTATAATGTTGTTATTGAGTCATTGTCGTGAAAAATTTAAAAGCATATCTGCACGGCCGAAATATTTCAAAGAAGTTTTTCTGCCCGATTCACTTGGTACAGCTCATCAAACAGGCGCTGTTAACGATGCCTTCTTATTGCTCAGAATTTTTGGAGGCTGAAAAAGCAATCCAGAAATCATTGATTTCGCTTGATCCTACCCAGTCAGGGAGTTGTTACTCCTACTAAGAGAATTTTAATTGTTGGTCAGACTTTTCAAGTATCGTTGAGTCCCGTTTTCAATACTTCTTGGGAAGTAATCATTGGAAAAACCCATATTATGTAGGCAATAGTGAGAATATCTTGAATGGAGATGGAATGGAAAAATGTGCGTAATGCAGGAACATGAAGCTGTGCATTACTCTAAATGTACAAGTATTTGGTTGTAGTTTCTTTTTGCTTTTTACGCCTCTTTTGCAAACAAACATCAGAGCATCATATCTATGTGTATATACATGTGTATGTATGTTGATCTTTTCGGCAGACATAACGTACATTGCTAGGTGAAATCTTAGATCTCGTTTCCATTTCATGTTTGCTCGCTTAATTTCGAGAGAAGCAGCGAAATTCTAAGATTTATAGAAACTTTCTATACATATTGCACCAGTTGGATCACATTGTGAATAATTTATACAGGTAGGGTGGTTCGATAAGTCAAAATATGAATGCATTATTTCATCATTTGTTGACACCGCTTGATACCGATGGCTAAGCGAGGGGATGCAAAGCACTGGCTGTGACCGTCACTGTTATGACACCCTTCTTCATTTGCTTTTTTGGATTACAATTCTTGAATATTTTTTCCGAGAAAAGTTGCGCGAGTAGTCATTACAACGAAAATCGAAAAGAATTGCGATCTGTAGGCTATATAGTTTTAGAACTCTGGAAGGATGTACTGGAGAATCGCTTTCATGTGCCAAAATCTCTTCGAAGCGGAGGAGAAGTATCTCCGAAGTGTTATTTGAGTGGTTTAAATGTTGTGGTCCATTCAGTTTCAGTAGTCTTTTAAGACAAATAACTTTTTAATTTCAAAAGTCATTTAAGAGTGAAATGGAGGTATCATCGTCGACGACTACGGAAAGCCGACCAGAACCGTTCATGGTTTCGGCGAACTTCGAACCGCTTTCTCCTGACAATGGCGACTCCCCGCCTATGAACGATTTCAACAGCACATCACAATCGGGTATCTCGCGGTTTTTCTTGTTGAGCAGAGACGGCTTGTTTGAGCCGAGAAGGCGGGAAAGAAATCCCAAACTGCGATTCAAGATTCGAAAGGGGGAGGGAGACAGGAAGGGAACAGATCCCTGCAAAGATAGGCCTAACCTCTTACCTGATAACACCTGTCCTATGAACGTGTTGACTCTTTAGGGTAGCTTTATGTTGTTAAGCTGATTGCCATCACAGCATTGTACTATGTATTGTTGATTCCACCTTAATGTGGATGTTTAAGCATCAGAATCTCACTGCGCAGCATAGGATTGTTCGTGTAAACATTTAAAGCGTCTGTTTTCCATTTTGGCAATTCGGCTTGATCCAAATTAGATGACTTTTTTATATTATACTGAATGCAAAAAATATGGGAGAGTAATAAAATTATATGCACGTCGATACTGTTTGAGTGCGCACGAATTTCGCATGGAACTCTGTTAAGTATCGTTGTTGTAGTTCTTCTCTCTTCAAAGGGGAATGATGCACATGTGATTGTAGGCACACCGGATCAAAGCTGTATGCCATTATTCTCGCTTTTGAATCTGCCGGAAAACGGTTCAGTGAATTCAACGCCTGTGCGGCCAGTATTGTCGACGGCAGATCTGCACGAATCGATTAACGATGAGCAGGATACGGTGACGTCGTCAACCTCGACACCTGCGGCATCGAGCAGCTCGTCAAGACCGCCACCTCCCACTTATGAGCCTCTCTCTGATGATGAGTAGTGGTGCATGCACGGGCTGACCACTTGGTAAAGATGCCGTCAGGAATGGAGATTTCCACAGTGAGGTGTATGTCCGGTGAAATTGGTGCGTATTTTGCATATTAAGTTTTTGACATTTTTTCATGTTTTAGGCGAGCGACCTCAAGAGAAAAAGAAAATATTCATTTAAAAAATTTGGGAAGTTAGAAGAGATGTGCTGATGTTTTGGTTTAATATTTGATTGAATGCAAACAGTTGTACTTATATCAGTAGTCGAACAATGTTTCAATGGAAAATATTATGGATATTCTTTTTTTTGGCACAGTTGAACTAAAATATTGTGGATATTCTTTGCCGAACCGATTTTTTTTTTGAACGACCTTTAATGGCACAATTGAACTTGTTACAATCTTTGAAAATGAATTTGTTCTGATATATCAGTTAATAAATTTGTTGTGTGAAATTCTTGTTAATTATGTAGATATATTTTGTGTCGTACTTTATAATCGCGAATGTCGTTTGCATTGATTTCCACATTTAAATAATAAAGCCATGAAAGTGATCAATTGTATCATTCTTATCAATATGCATTGTTGCATAATTTGCAAAAAGTAATGTTGTGTTTGTTTATATACATTGAATGTTGTATAGCAATTCTATTCGATAATCCACTTCAGCTTTTGATTAGAAAATTTGAAAACTGGACGTTGAAGGAGTAGAGTGGAGCTCGTTGAGCGCAAATTATTCTTTCCACCAATATTTGAATGCAGTTGGCGATCAAATTTATGGATCTGTGCATATGACTTTTAATTTGTTGTACTGTTTTTTCGACCATTAATGCGATGAATCGGCCTATAGACTTTCGAAAGTATGCGTTGTGCTAGCTACTTGAGGCACTTCATCACTTTTTCTCACAAAATAGAGCACAGTTTTGATCGTTATCATTTTTTCTTTGTTCACTGATTAAATTACGAGAGTAATGATCTTGTCTGGCTGCTTATCCTTCATCATCCTATTTGCGTGGCACCGATTGAATGGAGATGGTAAAATGCTACAGGAGTGGGAAGAAGTTAACACTGGGAAGTAAGTGAAGGAAATATGGCTTATGATTGCGAGAGAGCCTCGTTGTAGGTTTAACTTGAAGAGCCGCAGTCGAGGTTTGCACATCAAGTTGCGCTTGCTTCCTGGGTTTATCTGCTATTGTTATGAAAATTTCTTTTAGGACGCAATACAAGAAAATGTGCACTTTGGAGTCGAAATGCGTCCTCGTAATTAGGTCAATATCGCCGAAAGCAGGAACCACTAGCAAACAACAGATTCTAGTAGATGCCCTCTGGTATGAATTTTAGCTGACATCTTTCTTTCCTGTATAAAGGTTCTACAAATAAATTTTAAAAAATGAGCATTGCTTATATGCTAGCGTTTTGTGTCAACTAATGTGCTCATCAGCATCAGTCAACAACTGTATCACCAGTCAACAATCAAATATGCTCGCCAGTTGCGCTGTAATTTGCGTCATATAATAGCGTGAAGGTATGCAACGAGCATTGATTACTTCCTCTGAATTTCGTAATTAATAGCGCAAGAGTGTCTGCATGCATCGTTCATGTTTTCTTTTACCAGTTTCCAACTAGAATATACACCAGCCTCAGCGTTCTGCATTGTTCCATCTCATAAGCCAGCCGATGGTTGTGAATTCCTCCAGATCATTAATGCCATCTCGTACTTCTAACTATCCTCGCTGTTGCTGCCATAGGTCAAGCAAACTTCTCGAAAGTACTCGCTGAGCCTATGCAGAAAAAGTTCGGTGTTGCATTCAGCTGGTTGAGCTGACAACCGTCGGCAGTGTTGCTTCCACTCTGCTTGTGGCTGGCGTATCCCATTGCCATTACAGGCTATCATCTGATGGAGACACGCCACGTAGTGGTTTGTTGCTTGATCTGAGAATGGACTGGTCCCGGAAAAACGGAAACATTAAGGTGCATTCGTATCGCAATAAATTTTCATCTATCGTATCGCGAGGGTATCTTAAGTGGCTTGAGTCGGCGAGCCACCCTTGTGTCATCCTCTATAAGGTACTTGAAATTGAAGCATTTGTGAATGGCGGAGCAACAGTCAACAGTGATATTTTATAAGATATTTCGTCGAAAGAGTCATATAGATTCATAAGGTTTGGGCCTGTTTCGCGTGCATCAGCATCGTTTACTTGCTTTCTATGGATTGAGGTGTCTAGATCAATAGTGCAGCGTTGCAGCGTAACCGAAGCAGTTTTTCAAAAACGCCCTAACCCAAAGCATCTAACAAAACAGAATCGTGGACTGCCCGGATTAGGAGCAATGATGAAATGGTTCGTTTCATGTGGTCGGCTGATTACTCTTCTAGAGGTCTGATTTGAACTCTTTTCTCATGCACTGTGGAGAGGTTCACTGTAAAAGCATTTTGGTCCCTATGCCTTCATGCAAATTCGTTTGAAAGGTAAGCTTTTTGAAACCTAGCTAAGGGCCACTTTTTTGCAATGTCTTGAAGAGAAACTACAAATGTCTGACTCTGATATATCTCAAATCTTTTTATTTCCACCTTCCAAGATGTTTACCTCGTGATTTTTATACTAGTAGTGGAATTAAAATGCGCACCTAGAAGCAACGATGTGCAACTATAGAATTCTATAGGCTAAGCGATATTTGCGGTAGTTGTTTGCCGATCCACAATGCAAACTTCTGACTGACAATTTGGGGACGATCCTTATTCGTGCTAGTGAAAAGGATTTACTTGGAGTTGTGCTAGCTTTTTATCGGCAAAGTTGTTTTGTTCTTCTTACAGTTTTCACTTAGAGAAGTACCAGTATCGAACGCTTTTTTGAGTGAAAATTGTTGTTCCTTTGCTTTTGAAAATTTATCGCTGTGCCTTATTAGTTCTGTTAATCCTCTCATGCGGTATACATTGAAGAAAGATCATTTAAGACCCTCTGGAATGCTCAAGCTGATTGCACTCTGGAAGTTTTTGCACAAACTTTTGCACAAGCTGCCTTTGGTGTGATAATGGATGCTGGCTATTCTTTTTTATCATGCTCGTTTGTGATTATAACGTTGGTTATCATCCTTTTATTTTCGATGTTTTTTTTTTGCTTGGTTACAGTAAAATAAGTGCGAACGACAAATCGTTGTGTCCATTTGTCCATATATTTCAAATTTGTCTCTTCTGTATTAATTCAAAGGGTGGACACTGGACGCCCAAGTTAATTGTGGACTCGGTTTCCGGAAATTCTAATCTTTGATTTCGTCATTTCGTGCCCTTTCAAGAAGAAGAACAATAATCTTTGCTCAGAAGAATAAGGAAATCTATATAGAAAAGTGAAAACAGGTACGTAAACAGGAAGCGTATATAAGTAGAAACACTAGTTATGTAAATTTGTATTCAGAAAATACTCGCATCAAAAGAAGAAAACACGAATCTGCTGACAGAATACGTATAAATATCCACTTTGCAAGAAGCTGAGTATGAGGAAGCTTTCATGAGTGAGTAATGAAAAGAGTTGATGCAAAAGTTTGTGCTAGCTGGGATTTCTGTGTGTTCTTCTCCCATATTCCTCAACAAGCGAAAGCGTATTTTCAAAGGATATATTAGAAAATCGCTCTGTGATTTAAAGCCTAGAATAAGATCACCTGAAGTATTCTAATGTCCCCAGGTTGAACGTATTTTACAGTCGAGTGAAAATGGCCCCTGAAACGACTCATAAAATGTCATGCGAATAAAGTATTTTTTAACGCGTTCGGCATTTTTCACATGAGAAAAAGGAAAAGGTAAGTGGGAAATATTTCAAGTATAATGTTCCAAAATAGGTTCGCAGTAATCTGTGTCAGAAGGCTTGCAGAATGCAGTCCCTAATACTAGTCGCGTCATCAATTACATGATAAGATAGGCTGATCATAAAAGACATTTTATCAGCAAATATTACCTTCTCTAAAACAGACGGGTATATCGCATAACGATCGCTCCGAAGCAGAACACCAAACGGGAATCCTTTAACGCATTGTCGATTCAAAGCAGGTACCTGCAGCTTTGTAATTTTATACTCTCACCTGTTCTTCTCTCAGAATATTTTTCACTTTTGGAGGTTTAAAAATCGACAGGTGGGATCTTTCTTCCGAGTGAAGGTTTTTCCTCGTCCACTAATAAGCAGTCAGTTCTCTATAAGCGGCGTTCAATTCGAGTAAGGTTGCAATTCATCTCCACAAATATTGACCATATACTTACAATTGATATCCATCAAACTAATCCAAAAGTAATCTCCGTCAAGTTGCAGTTCATTATATATCAAATGAAAAGCTGCATGTTGATTCGCTGAGGATACAACGAAAGCGGTGAGAGGAGAGAGTTGAGGGGGACTCCATTACTTGAGCACTTCTATATACTAAACGCCTCCGAAGCAATTTTCAGAACAGCTCAAGTTCTAGTATATACTGGGACTGATTTTTTTCATAGAAGATAACGAATCTCGTCATCATAAGATAACAAAGCCCTGCCATTTGACCTATAAGGACATTCATGGTGAAAGTTTACGTGACTTTTCAGGGGACCTGTTGAACTAAACTGACAGAACTTCGGCCACTCACATAATCCAAGCGATCAAACAACATGGAACACCACACCACTGATCCCTTTGCCACGTTGATACTAACCCAACCACCTCTCATCCCCGCCACTGACCAGGCTTCATTCCCAAAATCCGTTGGTGCAGCACGAAATCCCTCTCTTCCAGTCCATACCCGAACCATGAATGGTTGGGCAAGCCGGTTCAAAAAGAATGCAGAGAGAAACAAGACAAACCTAAAGCGAGAAGCTCTTGTGACGAGAGGAACAGACGCAATAACGGTTTCATCTAGCGTACTTTGCATTATGGCTGGAAATGTCTTTGTTTTGAATAAACCAGCGATACAATAGTTTAAGCGCTCGTCCTCGTACTGAAGAAAGTCAGTGAAGAGAAGGCCTAGAAGAGGTTGTGGAAGATAGTTCGTGAACTTAAAGCGTCAGTTCCTGAACTAGAAGCGTCTTTTGGAACGAAATTTATGTACGTGCGTGTCTCTCTACCAGTTCGATGACTCTACGTCTGCAGTCACTGAAGTTAGCATAACGAAACTTGTTGGATATAATGTACACTATGAAATAACCTCTTTTGTGTTGATTCATTCGCTTCGAAGCAGTTATAAATCCTTAAAAGTGTTAAAACGAATTTATATGCACTTTTTGCCGATTGGGTCATTGAAAAACAAACCTCTTGTAGAAAATTTTTACGAACGACAATGGTATTTGAACTATGGTATATCACGTTATTATTGGTTTTATTTAACGACAAGTTGTGATATTGTTTTTTTTTTTCAAATGAGTGAGGTGCAGAAAGCGCATATGGTGCCAGATTTCCAGACTCATTCATCTTGGAATTTCCGCCTCTCATAAGCTCTCATCCTCAAAAACTCTTTGACCATTTTGCTGGGGAATTTCGGGAATGTCCGACCGGAAATCGTAGGGAGGAACTATCGCGTCAAACGGCGAAACAGTCAAAACAAAATCCCAGCGAAGTGATCAAGAAGATTTCGCTGGAGATTTTGTGAGAAAGGAAACATAAAATCCTCACTTTGTTGTGAGAGGATTCTATGTCTCCTCCTTTGTTATCATTCTTTGTAAGTGTATTTAACTCTTGACGTCTCTTAGTCTACACCTCTTTCGTAAAAGTGCTTAGCGGGGACCCGCAGCCCCCCCACTTTTTTCTCGCATATTTTTGCCGCGTCCTTACGCGACAAAAACTTCTTCAAGGTTCCTGAGATTTGGTATCGCTGACGAATAATCGTTCGATTTCCCGCCCTATTGTTGCTCGTTCATCCTGGCCTCCACAAATACTCATTTATTTTATTTATTCATTCAATTAATTAAGTGGTTAACTAAATAATTAATTATTCACTTGAGTTAATTAAATACGCAATAAAAGCTTTACGGTAATAATCCGGATATCTATGCTGGAATGCATCAAGAATGCTTCCGGATGATTTCTTCGAGACGGAGGAATATTACAATGATCAGTTAAAATTCTGGACAATTATGGCACCAAGATCCGTTGATAGCGCAGAGAACAGCAACACCACCTAGCATGAAGAAGCATTCATATAAGCAACTTGTGTGGATAACGTGGCATTTATCTTAAGGAACGTTAGACTGCAATAAATTTGACCACTTCAGAGTATCCACAATCATTTTATATGGTCTGGAAACCATAAATGAGATCATTTAACGACAGTAACATCATTTTCACGGTCTCTTCAGAGAGTCTCACTGTACTCTGTATATTACCCGAAACAACGTTCACCGTTAAACGATAAAATGTAAAATAGACCAGCAGGCTATAGATCAAGCGGGAATAGTGCGTGCAAGGTAAATCAAAAAAGGTCAAGAGCATACAGGTAAAATCAGACAAATGCCCAGCGTGTGTCATGAGGCTAGCCTGAGGCAGAATTGCGAAGGTATAAAAGGGATTGATGTGCTCATGTAGTTATTCTAGCTTCTATACTGATCTTGGGACGGGATGGGCCTACATTTGGCCGTTGGAGTGCGCAACGTGGTCGGCAACAGCTTGGAATTCGCCGGATGCAACCACGGGAATGTGCTGGCGATTTAAGCTATCCTAGTGATCCTTCTTGTTTGTCACCTTATCGTATAATTGTGATAAACTTTCGCACCTTATACCTGTGCTGTCTCGCAATTTGCTCGACCGCAGCTCGAAAGAGGGCGCAAATCCTCAAGGAGATCTGAACGACTAAACGAGCCAAGGGAAGCTGACCCTTACAAAAACACTTTCCTAGCGCAAACAGCAAGTTGGATGGGATTTGAGTTAGTACTTGAATCTTTATGGCAGAGAAGCCGTCCAATCTACTTCATAAAAGAGCCGACAATCCCACATCTTTCCAACTTTACTAGTAACTTTTTATGACAACTCGAACCAATCAAATTCCTTGCGTATTCAACATTAACAATGTCCCTATGAACTTTCATTTTTTTTTTGCTGCATAATCCTGTCACCTAAATATCACATTAGTTTGGAGAGTGGAGGCCTACCAAAAAGGAATCCAAAATGCGCTAAATGAACTGTTCATTGTGAAATAGATCTAACAAAGTGTCTTTAGTGATTACCTCAAAGAGCTTATTAATTAAACTGATCGGACGATAGTTTTCACATAAATGCCCTTAGGGACTTTTGAGTACGAATGAGATCAATGCACATTGCCAGGAAGATAACACTCAACGGGTGCGAGACTTTACGCGATCTGCTTTATGAACATCAACTGAATGACTTCCAAAGTAGGCGGAAGTTCATTGCAAGATTTACTAATAGCGTTTTGCAGCAATCGTATTGCTCACATCTACGGATCTTTAATGTCTGCTACATGGAGCAGGAAATTCTGCTAGAAAACCGTTATCTCTTTGAAAATCCTTTGAAAAGAAGTCGTATTTTCTACTATCACCTCGAAACGGTTCAAGCTGACTTTCATTTTTAACATATATATTCCATAACTGCTTCCGAGTTTGCTGTTTACATATCTATAAAACACGTTCGCATTTCTTCTCAGCCATCACTCGCTTTTCTTGATTTCTAACAAACTTGCCACTAGCGAAACATTGTTCAATTAGCTGCTTTATTATCCATGAACTTTTGTCATAATAATAGGTGAATATCATGGCTTCCTGTGGAAAAATATCTCATCAATTTGTGAAGAAAAAACACATCGATTTTGTTTCGTTTTCAATATTATTCACGTGGGGGAAGGAAATTCAGCCATTTGAAATATACTAAACGTATATTCAAAAAAAAAAACCTTCTGTAATATGCTTTTAATGTACTTTATTTCGATGATTTAGGGAAAATTGCAACTCGAATATGCGCAAAAATTGAGTTTTGAATGGAGTGGATACTCATATAATTCGATAAATCAATTGGAATAATTGATATTTATTCTTAATTTTCAAGTTTGTTGACCGATGTTTTCTCTTGATAAGCCTTACTATAAGAAACAAAAATAAAAGTTCACCCAATTTTCCAGCAAATTTACGACTGGCGAATGTGGTGGAGGCGATCGTTGTTGGCACCATTTCTTTCGAAAAGCTATTGGTCTTTGCTTCAGAACAGAATATTTTATAATTGCATTGCTCACTGGAATAAAATTTTTACTGCTTTACGAACGACAATTGCTTTTTTGCATTCCACTAGTGGAAATTCAGTAGTATAACTAATATGTGCTAGTGATTCATCTTCTCGCAAAACATTTGTCAACTGGCTGATTAGGTCAGATTGACACAGCTGCACAAATCGTGGTACCTCATCGAACACAATTCTTCCATTGCTCTCGCTGTACTTTTTCTCATATATAGGGCTGCCGAATGTGCAAAGCGTTTTGCGGTCACATCATCCACACTAACACAAATAATGAGCTCGAGAAAAAGTTTTTTCCTAAAGTTTAATCGATTTCACATGCTATGATATTGATACATGATATGTTCTAGTGTTTTTCGATTAGCATATTCCTTTCTTTAGACGTTCAAGCCTTAGACCGTTCACAACCTTTCAAATTCAACGTATGTTCGAAAGACTGCTTGCGGAGGAGAAGGGTTCATGAACGGAGAATATGACACGTTGAACAAACACAGCGGATGTCAGGGGTCACATCTCGGAACCGATTACTATGATGTGGGCACTAACATGAGCGTCATTCGCCTCTCAGTCAGCGGTCATTCCATGATGTAGCCACATTTCCATCTTCTGTTTTTCGTTAATTCGGTCTCGGTATAGGGTTAGCAGCTGCCATTGCCCTTGGCTAGTTTCTCGTTGATGTTAGCTCGACAGGACTAATGATGATATTGCGAATTTCTTGTTGTTTTGAGTCAACGGTTGATTAGGCTAATTATGACCGTTCCATCCTCAGGGTTTCTCACTTACCTGAACAGCATCCTCACGTGCACAGGTTGAACAAGGCAAAATAGCATCGCTGGAGATAAAACTGGTTTTGTATGTGAAAATGTGCATGTAAGATAATCTCCGAAACTTAGAGAAATAATGAAAAAGGCAAGAATACAAGATGGAATCATGATATTTCTGTCATTTTTTGTTCAAACACTCACGCCGTTCCCGGCCGACCGGATGTGTACACAAGCATATGCCGGTAGTGGATGTGCATGTAGATCATTACAAAACGAAAGAGAGTATAGTAAGACGAGGGAGGTACTATGACGGGGAACGCACAACTGGTGATGAGGCGTGTCTCGGCACAACCACTGGTTGCAATGCTCTCTTATTATTGCGTGCAATTCGTAAGCGGCGTCTCATCCCCACAACGCCACGCTCAACGAATTTTTTCGTGCTCTACTGGCATTGCCGACCAGCTTGCTTCTTGTGGCAGCTATCTGCACATAGTCGAACTCGGGGGCGTCTGCCCTTCCGCGTCTCAGTTGTGTTTCAAAAATTTTTCATTCAGTTCAAGCCACTTTTATTCGCTTCGACTCCTGTTTTTTGAACTCTTGAATTCGATATCAGCGAACAAGCGATGAGTGCTTTGTTCGTCGTTGTGGATGGCGTATGACCATCAAAACCTAATCATACAACACTTATCTTCATCTTCAACGAGTGTCTCTCATTGACTCTTCCATCAATATTTTCATCCATTATTACCAGCTTAGTTGTCAGCCTCGTTATGCTCAGTCCACCCTCACAAGCAGACGAAGGGGCATTACTTTCTGATCCATTACTGCAACGACTCTTTCGCCTTTTTATGTTATTCAGCGATATTACCGAGATTGGTCAACAAAGGATTACACCTGAACAAACTCATTTTCTCATCAACAGTTTCTTCAGGTTTGTGGCTTTAAAATATGCTGATTTACTGTCGCCATGAGTACGCAGTGGTAAGTCTCAGCAGAATTTTTTCTTCAAGCGTATTTCAGGGAGGAGGAAATCATAAAGACAGATGCATTTTCTAGCTGAAATATTTGAACTCTATGATCACAAGTTACAAAATTTGTGTGTAGGATGTTCCACAATGTTTCTTGCACTCGTTAAACATTGTACACGCAATTCGTTACAAGTTTTTCCGGGAATGCGCTCCAACTAACTGAGCTACTGCAGTTGCTGTGAGTCGTCTTTTTTTTGTTCGTTCTAGCAGCTAGATGGGAAACACTAAATGTCATCGAAGGTCGACCAATTTTGAACAATTGCCTCCACCGACATTCTTTTCATTAACCTAAAGTCATGATAGTCAATTAAATATTCGAACTTAACCACGCATGCGTCTTATGCAAATATCACACCTTCTGCAAATACTCGAATTCACTACTAGTTTTCTCCTCTCAAATTAAACAGTTCGATTGCTGACATGTTTTAATGAATTCTACTGCTGTTAGCATCCCAGTGGTGCTACTATTGTTGCCAGCTGCGATCATATTGATTAAAATAAGTACGGAATAGAAATGCGCTCATTTATGGAGACACTAGATACTACTTTTTATGCGATATTTATTGAAGATGATCGCTTTTCAAAAATTTTTTCGGTAGCCTTATATTGCTGTTCTTTTTCTGGCAAGCTTCCATTTTTGAAATAAAATTTCAATATTGTGGTATGGTTATTTCCCACCAAGAAACTCCTCGGAGGGATATGCTTTGTGCTTAGACCAAAAAGATATTATCCCAAGTAGTATAAAACGTGACATCCTGAGAAAAGAAAGTTCTCCTTACTCTCGTTTGTTTCGTCTTTTCGCCTTCTTGAAAACATATCGCTATAAGTTTGACCTTCTTCATTTTTTTTGCATAATGTCGATGTCGACGAGTTTTGAGTATGCAATGAATGCATTCATTAACATTTGTTAAACTGTTCTGAGTTTATTCTGTTCAGCGACCTAATTAGGGGGGAGGGACGGTAGTGGAGAGGGTTTGGGGGGGATTGGTGGGGTGCGGCGAAAACAGCTGGTGAGATCAAATGAAGAAACTTAAGGAGAGAAGAAGGGCAACCACAGTTATGCGACCAGTCTCCATTTTTGTACTTCGCATTTAAGCTTGAAACTGCGGATAAAAGTGTAGCTTTTTCAAATTCCTCTACGAGACGAGCCACGAACTTCATATTTTATTGCCCAGGATCGAAATTTTGGAATATTTTTGCTATATTTATTTCTCCTAAAATATAATTTTGGAAAGTGATAAATTTCAGGATGGAAATCGAGCATGTTGAATCTATGTTAACACGCAAAAGACGCGAAGAAAATTTGCTAGGGAAGAACGTTGCATTATTTATTTGATGTAATTTTAAATGTTTTCAGTTGATTAATCTTCTATATTTGAGTAATTTAGCATAGACATTTAATTGCATTCATTAAGCGAGTTTTTGAAACAGTCTCAAAGAAATCATTTCGTTTCAATTCTAATATATCTCTGAAAATTTTCTAAAACATCGAAAAAAAAATTTTTTTTTTTTCATAGCGGTAAAACGAGTCCACTGAGAAGAGATTTGAAGAGATTTTTTTTAGATCCTATAAAATGACTTCGCAATAATCATTAGTAATGAATGGTCTCGTCGGGAAATATAAACCTGCTGAAATGCCCAAACTGGTTATAATCAAGATGTGAGAATAAAATATTAGAAAGACCTTTCTTTGGGATTTATTATTTTTTGCAAGTTGTTTCGATATTTTAGTCGATAAGTTTTTATTCGGCAGATTGTGGTGTATATTTTTGAAAATCCTCTCCACTATATTAGGGTAAAAATAAACGAATGTCTAGCAAAACATCAAAAACAACCGAAACCAGTTTAAAGTGTTTTTTTTTTGAAACAAAATTATTGAAGTTGAAACGAATGCTTGCTAAGTGAGAGCACTAACTTTCTGGACGATGACATCATTTACTTGGCCGATGTTTATTCTTTGCTCAACTATTTTCATGGCCTTTCTTGCAGCAAAACGATTCCCTCTCAAAATCAACGCTCCAATAATTCCGACTTCTAAGCCTATCGAACGAAGGAACATTTAAAATACAAAACTCGTTGAGAGATGACCTTGCTAATCTCAATAATATGTGATTATATGTTCATTCGAGAAGAGAACTCATCATTCGCTTCAAAACATTCCATAGCGAAGAATTTTTTTCAGAGGCAAATAGAATTGCACATTGTCAGTTCATTTGAGCAGAAAAAAAAAAATTTTTTTTTTGCACGAAATTCTGATAGAAATCCAAATTTATGAGGAATAAAAACGTTCTAATTTTTTTCGCACTTTTATGCAACATTTTATAGTGCAATTTTATATAATATTTTACTCGTTTCAAATAACAAAATTTTTTTCAGTGGAGAAATTCTCACTGTTATGTTCGCGAAAGTGTTCATTTTTAAAAAAAAAGAGTCCGATTTGTTATCGCAGAAAGCGATGATTTTTTTTTTCATTTTTAAGTGGTTTTGGCGAAAATTTCTCCAATTTTTCGACAATTGTGAAAAAAAGCAACTTAAAAATGAACAACTCTTTTGTCTCTTCTCCTTACCCTCCCTTTTCCCCTCCCCTCCACTCTTCTTCCCTCTTCAGACACACTTCTATGGATGAACAATGGTAGTAGGTAGTGGATTTTCATATCCTTACAAACAACATTTTAAATGCTTTTCGCACAATCGTTATCGTTACATTGAGCTTCTTGTTGTTTTCAGTTGATAAAAACTATCGCTGATACGCAACTTTGTTTGGCTATGTGGATTTGTGTGTTCTAAATTGTTTTACGAAAAGAGCAATGTGGAAATGCTTTAGCTTGCATTTCCGCTCAATCGCAAGTCAAAAGATGAAGATAAGACGCATTTTGATGGGTATATGTATAAAGGTTGAATTAGCGGTTGCTTGCAAGAGCAGATGCTGAGAGTTATGAGTGCAACATTATCTCACCAGCTAGATCAGCTGGCCACCATCGAAATGTTCAGTGATCGATGCATCTGTGTTGATGACAGCTAGAAAAAATTTCACCAATTTTGCCAATCTTTTAAGCTAATTTTACAACTTCAGCACTTTTTCTTGCTATTTCTTCAACTGTCAGAGTTTACTCGGCATTTTCAAGTTTGGAATTCAGGAGTGTTTATTCAAAGATTCCCTTAATATCTGCAGAGGCGCATAACCATTTAAAAAAGAATCTCATATTTATTCAAATAAAACATGATCCAAAAAGATTTCAGTTTATTACTTAAAAAACGCAACACGAGCGGAAAATTTTAACTTTTCTTTCACAATAAAAGCTAATCTTATTCTCAAACTTTTGCAGTATATCACTGCAGTCGCATTTTTCTATTATACTCCACTCTTAATATCGCGAATTATAGCTCAAAAAGATTGCGTAGCATTTTTTGCTGCTCTCATCATATTTTTTCGATTTCTAGGAATAGTCCAATTTTGCAGAGTTTCTCGACCAGATCAATCTCAATATTCAATTCCAACCATAACATGCTCTGAAACCGTCTCGTTTCGGGATCTGATTCGCATCTGTGATCTGTTGTTTCCCAATCGGAAGCATTTGGAACCGATCGTCGATCGTGTCTTTGAACGTTTCGTATCACAAGTGATTTACAAGGTACTATTTCGTTCGCATTTTTTTCGCTTCCTTGGCAATAAAAAATAGCGAAACGAGCGCGTCACTCATGATCATTGTGAGCGATGCTTAGCTGTTTACTCGAGCAATGACGACGACTATTTAACAAACATGCCATAGTTTATTTATCGATTGATTGATATATTGACTCACCTGTCGGTCGTGGAAAAAAAAAGTTTAGTTTATTGCGAAAATGGAGGGAACGGATATGTTTATTAGAGAGAAAGACGAAAGCAATTGTGGCAATATGCATTGAAAAGATGTGAAGAAATAAAAATTTTCTTATATAAACTGAAATATTTTCGACTCTTTGAAGGTAACTTCTTTTTTCGTTTTGCTCAATTCTTCGATTTTTTAAACAAAGGGATCAATTAGAGAAAAAAATTAAACACCACTATATTTTGCTCATTCACTTTTCCTCTTTCATTTCATATTATAATATTTGAAGTTTTCTCTTGCACATCACACACTGATAATTTGTCGCAAATGGAGAAGCGCGCCAAGATGGTTGGCACGATATGCGCTTTTGCATTTCCCTACCTGATCATCGAGTTTCATATATAACCAATAAATATCAAAACAAGCAAAGTAGCCCTTCACTTTGAATGAAGAGATCGTTCATCCGAATTTTCTGCAAAAGATCCGTTCTACAGTACAGTTTGTAAATTTGCTTATAAAAGCGCATTACGTTATGTCACGTCTGCGCGTAGGTACATATGTGTCTGCGTGTCTGAATGATCATGCGCATTTATGTTATTCTCATGCTCCATTTCTCCACTACATTCTTCTTTGCTCTTCTATCAATAAAGATTTCTAACACATATAACTTATATATTATTCAGGCATTCACTTATTTCCTTACTAGTATTTGTTTTATTTAGGCGGTAAAGTGAAATTTTACACAACAGAGGTGTTCAAATATTTCTTCATGAAAATTTTTGAGAATGCTCACAGTTTCCCTTAAAAAGCGCATTAAAATGCACTTCTATTTGATAATTGTGAAGGGCTCTCTCTTATTGTGTTGTCATATTAGCTCTCTCTTATGCATTCTTTCTTCGAAATCTCTTTAGAAGGAAAAACCCTTTATGATCATCTCGTAAAAAAATATCATTAGATTTTCGTAAAGGTCAAATGAAATATGGTGAATGCTGCCGCATTTTTTTCCACACAAAGAAATTTACGGGCAGAACTTTTTTCGATGCTCAATATAGGAGAAACTATTGAAACCGATCCCTGAAAATTATATCAAGTTTCCAAATGCTCTGTTATATTCCAATAAACTAACAAAAAATAGGAAAAGTTTAAAGTAAATGTCGCAGACCATTAGTGGTGCCCATCGACATGTTTTTTACTCACCTTTTCCACTGCCTATAAAAACTCTTTTTTAGAATTGTTTCATTGAATAGCAAACAACAGTTTAAAGAATCAGATTATTTAGTCAAATAATGGGCTTTTTCCATTTGACCTGTTCTTTGGATAAGCTCGAAATATTACGTCATTCGAGAATTGGGGTTCAAACAAATATCTCGGTTACTTGGCCAGCTAGCCGCTCTTTAGGAGGTACATGAGGTGTTTATTGCATGGAGGCAGGTAGCTATTGCATAGCAATTGCAACCTTGATGAACACCGCTCCCTTTTATTTTTTGAAAAGCTAAATTTGGTTGTTCTAAACCCTTGTTCTTTAATAATGCAGGAGCGATACGGTTGGATTCACTGGGCAGAGGGAGAGGTCTAGGTAGAATCATCCAGGTGCTATTTGACTCTTCAGGTTCTCCACAGGAATATGTGAGTAAATGGGATGTTGATTTGATAACTATTATCAGTAGTAAAGTTTTTAAGCAGTAAAAAAGTACTGATGAACACTTAGACGCCCGTGGACTTTCTCGAGGAAACGTAATTAGCCGATCAATTTAGCTGTCGTTGTATTACTGCAAGGGCTATTCAAACATCGCCTCCTTTCTATATGCATAAATTGCGAGCATAGTGCATCTCAGAGACCAAATAACCAATCTGATCAAACAACTGTTTCATCAGTCGCCAATTTGCACTCCAGCAAATTCTTCAGTGGTAATTGCTGCGCTCATTAAGGACGCTTTTCAATCCAATGATTGTTGGGAGCAGATGCCGCCTAATGTAATATGCAAATTTACTCCACGATCTATTAAAACAATTATGCTTCCTATTTGAGCTTCACTATTGCAAGCGTAGATTACCTCTCGGTTTTCTATCATTGGAATCTACCTTATCTTGACGGAAAGAGGTAACAAGTTCTCTTAAAATCCTCGAGAACTCAATGCTACAAGTTAACGTTTCAATTTGTTTTTAAAACCGGTCTCTGCAATGTTTTTCACTCAAACAGTTTTCTTCGCAAAATTGTGTATAACTTTGTTGCACTTCATTGAAAATACTTGTGCAAATCCTTTTTCAACATTGCTTTCAATTCGAATTTGAAATTCTATTCTTTAAACCCTTTATTTTTGAATTTCATTACAATACCTTCAGAAGTGTTTATGAAACTTGTTCTCGTGAATCTGCACTATGACTGTCTGACAGTTCATTTGAAGGCGTATTTCCAAAATTTTTGCAAAAACTAAACAGCGGTTTCAATTTATGAGTCATTTAATATATGGCGATCAATTCTAGTATATACGGAGTGACCTTGTCATCCCAATTTCGTTGTAATTGCACTTTCCATATGACTAACATCAAACATTTATGTCATTTTTGGTCTACAACCGGTTGGGTTCGACCTAATAATGAATGTTTCATCGTAGAATTAATTACGGAACGAACCAACGGCCAACAAAAAAACAAATGAGGTTTCGTTATTTCGTTGTTGTTTTTTTTTTTGAATATCGCTGTAACCGGTTGGTTTATTGCACAGATATGCAAAAAAGCTAATTATCACGTCAACTTCTATGTTTCACATCACTACTCGTTTTTTTCTTGTCAACGAAGTCTATTCCACAAAACAAATTTATGAACCTTCTTTATGAAAGACCTATTTTTTAAATTTTGTTTTGCCTACCTGTAAAGTCTTTTCTCGTTTAAAAGACTCATTTTCAAAAAGCACCTTGCTTGCATATGGAAATATTCTTCGTCATTCGAATGGATGGAGTATACACCTGATGGTTATTGCTATGTAAAGTGGCTAACATATGATAGCTTAGAGGAAGAGATATTGGCGAAGTGGTGATCGCAACGTTTGATTGAGATCTTTGATTAGAGGTGCAAGCGTTTTTGAAATCAACGTAAAAATGCACTCAAGCTGCCTAAACTAGTATACATCAAATCTATCTAAGCTTAAATATAGTTTTATGCTCTAACACATCTGAGAATCGCATTTTCGATTTTTAGAGATTCAGTGAAATTTATCACCCTTAGTAGGAATCTTTTCGAACTATCCTCCTAATGAAAATAGACTGGGCGACTACTCTTGACAATTACATCAGAACTTTCGTTCCGAAGATATTTTTGTCCTTTTTTTGAAGATTTAAATGATGTTACATGAAATATTATATATGCTGAAACAATTCCTAGCCCATATTTCATCAGCAATTTAAGTCTTTGCTCCGCATTATTGATCTCTCATTTGCGATGAGATATCAAAAGCATTTTTTCATGGATTGAATAGTGAGGATAGCCTAGACATCTTCATAAGTATAATCTAGAATGCTTAACTCTTCTAAATCAAACGACGCGTTATTTTTTTAGTTTGTTATTGCTGAATGGTTTATTATTGCTTACTACACTTTATGCTAATCACTGTGGCGTTGAATTATCTCAGCGTTAATGTATATCTCAGAGAAGTTCGATGTATATCTTCACATCACAATCGCTAATTTTATGACCTATCATATACTTGTGCATTGGGATTGCTTTACTCGAAGCTGCACTTTTTTGCTTTTCTTGAAATTGCGAGGCATTTATCCTCTGAAAGTCAAGTCGAATTCAAGAGGAAGAGGGAGTGCACTTTAGGGCATTCATACCCGTTATTGGATTCGCCATGATCAGAAAGGTGAATGCCGTCGAATATGAGTGAAAAAAGTCAACGTGATTCTCTTTCCTGTAGAATTACACTTTTAATGCCTAAGACTATTAAAACTTTTATGATATTTGAAGCTGTAAAGAAGCATTCTTGAAAACTTTTGCGTTCTAAAATCCCAATTTTGCTTGATTTATATTGATAATTTCAATTTTTTTTTGCTTTTCGGATGGATTCTATCTGAGATGCTATCAGTTGAAAGTCAATGGGAGAAGAAGGAAGTGGCGTCAGTAGGCATGGTGAAAAACGTAAAAAAATTTCAGACATTATTGGTCCAAGAGTAGAAAATGATCGTGAATCATATCTTAATCTCCTCATCAGAAATTCAGCACTCATATTGTGGTGGTGTGCGCACTGTTAAATTACTTGAAAGGAACATAAATATGGCATTCAGGTGAAATTTTAATTGCTGGATATATATATATATATATATATATATATATATATATATATATATATATATATATATATATATATATATATATATATATATATATATATATATATATATATATATATATATATATATATATATATATATATATATATATATATATATATATATATATATATATGAACATGTACATATAGGTAGATGTGCTGCGGTAATTATATGGAGGTGAATAGATAATAGTACGCAGCAGATGTGTTAATTGAATGAATCATTTCCGGTGCGCCTTTGTCGTTGTGGCATTGGTCACCTTAGTGTATTTACGGAGGCATTCATTACTCGCCGATTTCTCATCCGATATACCTTTTGAGAGGACATAGATTTGGCACACTTACTTTTACTGCTTATTATATACAATTAGAACATTCGTTTAATTTCATAGCAAGAAAACAGCATTTTTTGTTGCGTCTCAAACATACACGAAGCTATGAAAAAATGTGCTTAAATGGGGTATCGTGGGAACCATATGGTCCCTTCCCACTCCTTCCTGTTATTTTCTCAACGTATTTTTCTGCTGAACATCGCCTCCGACCCCGACCCTTTCCTTTCACCCGGTGAATATCGTGAGACAGACATATTCATAGTGAGATGGATATGTTTCTGAAGCTGGATTTTCAATATTTGCGAGAGCGAAGATGCATAGAATGTACTCGATTATTCATTTGAACTGTTAATGCAAAAATCCATTACCTCGCAAATGAATTTCTTGCATACCCATTTCGTATTAAAAACTAGTGCTGCGTGTTTTCAAATACGAGCACCACTTTGAAAGGAACTAAGAGCAGCGATCAAGCTGGAAAATCTTTCTTTCCCACAAGAGGAATTTCACTTTTAAAACCACAGCTTCACATTTTATGGGTAAGAAAACCCTATAAAACACTCAAGTATAAACGTACCGCAAATGATATTCTTTCACAGCCTCTTTCTCCTTTTTTTTCGTCTAGCACACCTGTATGGTTCTGTGTATCTATAAAAAAGAGCTGTTGGCAAAATACTGGGAGATATCCCTCATAGATTGTTGAGCGATCTGTTGAAGAAAATTCAGCGGAAAATCGAACTCGTTATATTTGATTCGTTAAAAATAAAAGCAAAAATAACGAGAACAGTACTAGGCCTCAATTAAACGGTAATAGCTTGATTCTATTGGAGCTCAAATGACGCCATCGTAAAGCGATGAAATGAATGAGAGAAATAATGTGCTTCACTGATCATTCGTCAATGTTATTAATAAGGAAATTTAGTCAGCAGCTCACTGCTTTGTACATTCTCATTTATATCTGTTACGCTGCATAATTCACTCATTAGGTTTCTATTGGAAACGACTAGATCAGATGCTAGAACAGCAAATGAAGCCAATCTTTATGCATAATCAAGTGCTGAGTGCATATTATTGGATTACTGCTGGGTCAGCTGGTCATTATGATACTCTTGACAGCAGTTTATGACATTATGGGACTAGAGAAGGGTCACCTGCTCATTAAAACCTTTGACAGCAGTTTGTCACAGTGGCACCAATAGCTCAGTGGTTACTGTGAAACTTATGGCATGGTTGTTTGCAGCCGAAGCAGGAGAATATTGATTTGGCTCATCTTTGAGCCTCTTGTTGATTCAGAGGTAAACTAGTTCGAAAGACCTCAATGGCAAAAAAATTTCCTCTCCTTTCATTGTCTTATTCATTTGAATAAATTAGAGATCATATGATTTCAATTAACCTGAATAGGTATCTAATCGCCAAACTAGGCGCGAATTATTAGACGCATACAAAATCACGGCATTCTCACGCATAAAGGAATATAGATTCGAGCAAATGGAATGACTTGGTATTATTCAATTAGCATAGATGAAACGCATTGCGTTGGCAAAAAGAAATCTTATTTTTGATATAAGCGACGAGAAAAGCAAATGTACGAAATATTTTTTCGTTATTTATTAAAATATGCAAAATTTCCACTAACTTTCATCTCCTTCTCTCTTCCCATCATTGTCGTTTTTTGAATCATCGAAGCTAAATTCTCATTTCCTATTCAAAAATCGGAGATTAACGTCGTGATTATGAATGAGAATATTTACCTCATTTTATGCGTTCTTAAAGATTATTCGTTACAAAGTAATATCTCCCTCATGCATTTGTTCGTGACGGTCTCAATGCATTACTAAATCATTCTCTTCCAATAAAAGATTTTTTATAGAGTCTCTTTGTGTATATTTCTAAGGAATCCATCTTTATTTGGGAATACTTTCGCGTGAGATCTTTTTATTCGGCTTGAAAGTGATCAACGTTCATATATTTGTGGAATCACTTCCGATGTCGTGATGCCTTAATGTGAAGCGTGATTTCCGACCTGTAGACTCATTACGGAATGCAATGTTTTTAAAGAAAATTTTCTGATTTTTTTCTGTTATTTCCTTTTTTTCATTGCAACTTCGTAGTTAAATTTAGTCAGTGTTAAGATCTTAACTGGTTGATGCGCGGAAGTTGACGATAGAGATTGCTTAGGAACGAAGAAGGTGAGGAAGGGAAGAAGCAGATTAACCGACAAGAGTTCCTTCAATTTTTATACTTGTAAACTGATGTCGTCTATGGCTGTAAAAAAGTGCTTTGTCTTATAACTTTAAAACAATCAAAGGAGTTGGAAAACGGGTCAGAAGAAAGACGAAAAATATGACTGTTTATAAACAGCCTGTTTTAAACGACCAGCTTTTTCGGATGTCCCCTTGCTCATTTGACGTCTGATCGATAAAACGAGAGTCAGGCATTGATTCTTGATGGGCTATAAATTCTGCGAAGATACATTAGAAGTCAGAGGTCAGACATCTGAAATTGTGCTTGAATTGGCACAAGAGTGAGTACATTCTGGTGAATTTAATCAAAAGCACGCTTCCACATCGGGATGCGCTATTTGTAGCGCCGTTTTCTGGCCTAAACCCTAATGGTGAGTGTAACAACATAAACATTCTGTGAGATTTCTTATTCCATCGTCGGTATATGCATATTTACCGCGAAGTAGTTCCAGCCGAGTTTTCCTGCAGGGATTTGTGATGTGTAGACGAGGAACCAGGACTACTGGTTGCATTCAACGAGATCGTAAATGGAGGACCTATTGGTGCACGCTTAGCCCAGGTGTCATATATCTTTGGCCTCTTCATAAGCCAACAACCGCTTCAAACAGAAAGCTAATCACCCTTGACCACGGTTCTACTATCCTAGTGAGTTTTTCGACACTGTTTTTTCCCCTTCGTACAAGTTCTCGTTAAGAAGAGGATTAACTTATACGCGTAAAAGACGTGTAATGTACGGGGGGCATAGATTCTCGCTGATATTATTTGTTGAATGTTGTACTTTCTACAGATTGTTTTTTGTACGCTTAGAAAGCAAAAAAAAGGAAAGAGTAGTGTTTTCTTTCGTTCACATCGATCCCTTCTGTTTAAAAAATTGTCCCATTTCATTCTACAAAACAAATTTTCAAAAATATTACTATTTAGTAAACTTTTATATCATGTACCCAACGCGTAAACGTCAATATTTGTGGTGAAAATCGATCATCTTTCGCATTGCAATATTGCGCCCATCGTGGGTAATAAATTCTAAACGCATATAAAAGTAAATTCTTAGAAAAATAAATCGTATTTTTTGTGAACAGCCCGCTTTATTAGTGGTTTTCTTTGTCTAGTCGTTTATCGGATTATGTTAATCAAAGTTCAAGTTGTATAAATTTGCACAGCATACATAATTCTGTTTTTCCAACTATAAAATTCCGATTGTGCACAACGATTCCTTAAAAAATGCTTCCGTTCTTGTCATGGATTTCGTTACTCGTCCTTGTCTGGATCAGCTTACGTAAACGCTGACGTTTCTTAAGATTTAAAATCGCTAAGGAGGAGGGTGGGGATGGGGCACACACCAATACTTGATTATTTCGAGGAGGCAAAAACAAAATACATGATCATAAATGGGGAAACGATGCAAATTCGGAGATATTGTGTCGCCATAATGCAGTCCCATGCAGCGCATTATGTATATCTATCCAACAAAATTAATTCACTAAATGACGTATTTGGCATTTCTGTATCATACCTCATGCCAATAAAGTTCGTTCTCCTCCTCCCTCGAAAAAAAGAACTTCCTTATTATCTTGCAGACCTTATCGACGCTTGCGTTAAAGGCTATCTGTGTGGAATGATATTGTTGATTCACTTACTTTTTAAAATACTTCGAAGCAATTGACAAAAAATGACGGCTTGCGGTATCATCTAAGATGTGAATAGAATATGCGATAAATAAATTGAGATGCTTTAAGATGGGTTCGTTCGACGAGGAGCGCTTCACTTGGCAGCTGACGTGTGCAAAGAGCAAATTCATTTTCGGCGATTTCGATGAGTTGCGTCGAACACATTGGATTCACGGTGAGAATCAATGGACCATCTCTTTTTACCCTTCCTAGATGTGCCCACTTCACTATATAACAGAAAAAACATTTTAATTCAATGAACAAATTATTAATGAGGGAAGACTACTTCGCAAGGTTGGCTTCCTCAATCCTTCATTATTTCAACTGGAAAGTGGCAGGAAAAGAGGAAATGCAGAGGATTTTTACAAATATACTGTACAGAAATTGAGTTTTTCTGAGAACGATAATCATGAGAAAGCAAAGTGCGAGGAGGGTGAAGTGATGAGGAGGGAAGGGGGAAGAAATAAGCATTCAGATGTCCGAAAAAGTTTGTTGGAAGAGCTTCAAATATTCATCTTAGTGTCCGAAAGCTCTACTGTGGCAGTTGCATATAACCACAAAAATATTTTGTTGACTATGTTGTAGACGTTTTTGAATATTTTACTCGGAAGTGTATCGCTCTCCTTTCGTCCAGATTAAAATAAAGCAACAAATGTTTCGAAGCGACTGGAAGAGATGTTTATTTACATTCTAAAGCGAAATATTGACTGTAAAGAAGGAGGTGGAAAAAACTTTAAGTCAAACACATGTAAAGCGAAATACGTAACAGATGAGCGCTTTTTTTGTTGTTTTTTTCTTTGTGGTTCGTGTACAGCAAGTGGCTTTTTTGTTTGCTCAGCTCGTAAAGTAGAACGCTGCGGCTTCTTTGTAAAGCACCCACAAACCAGAACCGAAGATATGAACGGCAAACGAGAGGATTAATGAGAAAATGCTGAATGGACTCAATCTTTTCACCTCTACCCACCAATGCTAGTAGTCACTTCAATCTTGATGAAACAACGTAAAAATTTATCAAACGCTAGTAGCAAGAGAATCACTCATTTCTTTCACGGTAATGAGAAGAAAAAGGAGGAAAAAAAATGGATATTATCATAAAATTTTCACGCAAAATGAAGCTCTTCTTTTATTCACTTCATGCGAAAAGATTGCTACTATCATAAAACTTTATCACGGCCTATGAAATAGAGCCCATCAAAATGCAGCGTAATACGGTTACAAAAAAAATTACTGTTACAGAAATTAATGGGTTTAATGTAATTCATTGAACGATCTATTTCTATCATCGTTCACGTTCGTCTGCAAATTTGAAAGGAGATATGGATATTTAAAAATGCCGGAAAATATGTTTTATGGACATAAAATAAAAAATATTTATTATATATTTTACCAGTCGAATAAAAAACACGTCTTTTGTGAGTGATTAATACAGGCGATCAGATCACCTATAATATGAAGCCGTAATTCTGCGTATTTTAGTATTGATAGTTAACTTTTGCAATTTTTTTAGTCAGATTAGCAGAAGGCAAAAGCGCATATTGTGCCAGCTCATTTAGCACACTTTTCCGCTTGTTGCTTTTTAAATTCAGCCATAATAAAGAGTTGTTTTCAAACCTGTTTTTTAAAGCTATATCGACTAATAATACTGATGGCAAAATTTACATATTTGTGCGAAAAAATGAAATTGTCACAAGATTTCGATGCGTTAGCAGAGATGTGACATTTACACATCAAGATTGTTCATCGGTGATATGCTAAGTCGGTGCAATATATTTGCGCTATTTGTTGATTCAAAGTTTGATGCATATTTTGAAATAAACGTTCATAAAAATTTGTTCGAATTTCTATTTAAGCATATTTATATAATTTTGCTCATCTAGAAGCGCATACTTTATTATTTTCATCGATGTTAGTGGAATTATTTTCATTGTTTTTTGCCGTTTATTTTCGGCTATCATATTAAAGGTTAAAGTGCAAAATTAAGTGGTTTTATTTTATGAGTTGATTGTGGAAATAAGACAACGGAAACTGCTCACATTGTCAACCATTGATTTGGCGAGCACACCGATAGAGAGCGTCCACCTCAATTCGGTTGCAAAATCTTCCTAGCGGGGACGAGGGCTTTGAAAACGAGGAGAGCTCTTCTGCGATTGATGGTAACAAAATGGGGGTCCAGGATTGGCGCAGTCCCATGCGAAGGAACTCGACAGACTGCACAAAAGCTAAACGTTGATCATTCAACAGTTGTTCGGCATTGGCAGCAAGTCGGGCAACAAAAAGCTCGATAGGTGAGTTGAGAAGGAGACAAACGATAATCGAAAAATTCGCCATTTCGAAGTGTGCTGTGCGCTTCTTTTGCGCAAAGCGAAAATTATATATTTTTCTCGATCTGTTGTGACATGCAGCCAAAAATGGATTCAACAAAACAATCGACGACGTTCCACTTGGTGAGTGGAGTAAGGTGAACCATCAAAACACCTTCCAAATCGAAGCTGCAGAAGAAGAAGATTGTGGTCAGCGTTTGATGGTCAGCAAGTGAACGTCCACTACAACGTTTTGAAACGTCCACAACGCCATCAATGAAGAGAAATGATGCTAAGAAATCGAAAAAATGCATTAAGAATTACGGCGTCTCATTTCTTGCTGTTGATTGTGCGGAAATTAAACCATTTGCTCATTAAATCAGTTTTTGACCGACATCTCGACAGCTTCGTGCATCGGACCGTCTTCAACAACCAAGCAGCAGTAGCAGCAGCAGAGGCTAAAATGGCTTCGAAGGATTCGTTCGTTCCACGACTGCAAAGCTCTAAACTACCGAAATAAATAGATTTATTTCTTATCGGCAAAAGTGGTCATTTTCAAAGGTGGTCACTGAATTTTTTTTATTAACTGAGATATAGTGCTGAAAAGTTTTTGTTTTAAATAACACTATATTTGCAGCAACTTATTACTTGTCTTCAGAGGTATTAGCCTTTTGAGTGGACCGAAGGCTATCTCCGTCAAATTTCTCTAGTCTTAGTTCCTCAGCTATTTTCTCGGTTTCGGTTGCAACCTTTCAAATGTTGTTTCGTTACTTTACAATATGAGATGAGATTAATGGATTGGGGCAGTTGAGGCAGGGAAACAGAGATAGGGGTGGAAAAGTAGGTTTACTAATGCTGCAGTCACTTTCTTTAAATGCTGAGAGGCACCGCTTTACATGCGCTGTCATCTTATATGAGGAGCATAGTACATAAAAGTTTTGTCGTAGAGCACAGTGCAAACGCGACAATTAGATTAATGTCATTTACTGAGGGGAGAAACGTGAAAACTCTATTTCAGCCTGTCACTTATTAAAATGATGAAGCGTAAAAAACTCTCGATCGCGATCGGGATGAATCTTACCCACTGTCATTTGTCTGTGAGTTGGACCCAATCGCGGTCCTGTTTTCGATCTTAGTCGCTATCGGAATCAGGTCGCAATCTAGCTCGTACCCTCTGAGAGTGTTTCTGCAGTTTTTTGCAATTAAAAAACGCTCTCTCGAGGCTTAGCAAACTAGAGTTAATAAGGTGGCGATTATAAGGGAGTGCGCCTTACGGCATGAGGCAGAAAAAACGCAAAATATTTCCTGTGCGAAGGAGGAATGAGAGAGGGACGTATTATTAGGTTACCAGGCGGGAGTCTCATATGTGTAGGAACTAACGTCATACGGATAAAGCAATGGGTTTTCTGACGTCTTACATTGAGACTATATGACGACATTAAGGACTTCATCACGTAGAAGCGTCTTGCAAGTAATTAGAGCAGCTAAATTTGCATGTCTAGATTAAAGTCAATCTTGACAAATCGTTGAAATCGAAAATTTACCGGTGAGTTAGCACTTTCCTCTAGCATTGTCATCTGACTGCCTCACGCCCTCTTCGCTCACAGTATGTTCTGTTTTTCATCTGAGGTCATATGCATATGATGGGACACCTTTTAAATTTGTTTGGCTGCGACTAATGATGCCTATTGGCGTTTCTATGTGTGTATGCGTTTGTGTGTTTGCATATATGTATTCATTTATATTCGCCTATTTCTGCCGAGGGATTAGAATTTTTTGTGAAATTACGTTATAGTTGCATATTTTAGAGATGCAATTGGCTATTGATCGACGAACAAAGGCCGAACTGTTGGAGTTCGATCGAAATTGCTCAAAAAAAGCTGAAAATTTAACTCCAACGGAAAAGAATTTAAGCTGGAGGTTAGCATTAGAAAGCGAGAATGCGAGGCTTATGCAATTACTCGACGATGAGAGGAGAGCGTTACACGATGAAGAAATTGTTAGAACACTTGCCGCCAGGTAATATCTTTTATCTTGTCATATTTCCACAAATTTTTCTTCTTGTTATCACTATATATAACAGCATTTAATATTGCAGAATGAACGATATGCTTCGATATATGCATAATTTCTTCAAAAATGCATACTTTATGTATTTTCTGCAATAGAGACGATACGTGGAGAAGGAAGTCTGTAATTTCTGCAATAACAGCAATCTGCAATTTTCTGCAATTTTATGAAGAAGTTGTGTGGAAGGAGGATTTTATTGGAAGAGATAATGACAGGACGTGTACGAAGCAAATCTTCATTTGATTGTTATCAGCCTATTCTTCTGTCTCCAATTTACTAACATTTCTTTCGAATTTAGTGTAAGACTGCGTCAAAAAAAAAAACGGATTTGCTGTGTGCAGGATCGGAGCGAAACTTTTGTTTATTGGAGATGGCAAATCTTTACTGAACGTTAAACTCATGAATTAATATAAATAAACGTTATTTGTTTTTATTCGTTTACATACAATGCAACATAAACATATAATAATAGTTGCTGAGAGTGGCTAATAATTTGAAAATGAAAAATAAATTCAGAATGTTGGATGAGGAGCGTGAGATGCGAGAAAAATTGGAGAAAAGGGTAAAAAGCCTCGAGAGTCGACTCGCCGAGCAGATGCGAAACGAAGCGAATCTAATCGAAAATGATAAAGAAAAGTATGGAACTTGAATTATGTAAACGTGATTTTCTTTCGCTAGATGGACAAATTTTGTTTAGAGCTAATTTTAAGGAGTTCAATTTCCATATTAAGGAATTATTTTTTCTAATATAATACGATAACTTTGAATCTCAGTGATAAAAACTCCAGGACGAATATTTTTAATTTCGATCGCAGGAGAATGTTTAGCTTTTGATTTTTAGCCGAATTCACTCGTTCAAATTTGAAGTCGAGGAAAACATAAAATATGATAGAACTGATCAATATATAATCATAAATTAGTCGCATAAATTGACTTTTGTTGAGTTAAAAAAAATTTCGCGGCGCATTTCTAAATAGGGCATCTTGAGATAAAACGATATGCAAGTCATTTTGAATAACTCATCGTTGAATAGAATATGAGGGTAATATCAAAAGGTATATTTTATGAAATCAATAAAGCGCAGTTCGAAAAATTTCCTCCTCCATCTGTATTGTATCATTCAAATTTGAAATCACTCGCAACTATAGGGAACTTAAACTAGGTTATTACTGCAGAATAAAATATCGGACGAAAAACATTTCATTTTTCTCGTAAATGATGAGCACTGTGCATAAAATGCTGCCAAGGCTGTAGTAATACTTAAATTGTCGCAACTGTTGTTGGCATTCTTATCTAGAATAATTGATCTCAGCAGTTTCACTTAAATTTCGATTGTTTCTCCGGAACTGTCTTTTTTTTTGAAAAATTCTGTAAATCGAATTGATGAAGCACGATCGATTTCAATCAAGTTCTTTTATCAGCGTTGACGGAGACTGTTTTAATGTATCTAACGGAGATAAACTCGGAACTTAATTTTTAGCCCTTTTTATTTCTAATTTCCACAAAAGGCGCATATAATTGTTTAAAGCTTACTCTTAGTAATATTCCTCCTGCAATATACTCTTCTCTTCTGAACAGAATATTTTTAGTCTTTTGAATTTTATCCACACAATGGCAAACATTGCTCCAGTTGTGCCACAATTTGGTAGTTATTTCCTTTCTATACACTAACAGGCCCATAATGTGATTAAATGAGTACATGAGGACAATTTAGATGCGATTTTATATTAAGTGTAGTATTTCTTTGAAAACGTACTGAAACTTTGTATTTTTTTTTCAGCAGAAAACGACTGGATGGGGAAATGACAAACGGCTGTATGAAAGTCTGCGCACAGTCGCTATGATATTTGCGACAGACGGCTGTAATGTCTCCACTTTTCTTCGTTGTAATGTTGACGTGTTATGCTCTCGTTGTGTAAATGCTGTAATTATATACGAAAGACAAGCTTTCTTATTAGTTCACATTATTATTTTTTAATCATTGTCGTATCAACGACGTGTAAAATCATTTGTTCTTGGCCATGTGGATCTTAAGGGCTGAAAGAACTTTATTTTGTTGAGAAAGTTGGTTGAAGGCGTTTACTTCAGATGAAATAATATGAGACTTTTTTAATTGTCAATATTACATTCGCAACGTTACAGTAGCGATAATAACGCTATGAGAAGCTTTTGGGCAATTCGATAATATTTGATACCATGCGAAAGTATTATATTTTGAATCCTCTTAAATTTTATTCCTCTACGCCCGGAGAATCAGTTAAATTCCGAGAATTCCAGCTCAGTCACAGTTTCGGACTTCAGTAATTCCGGTAGTTTCCTTGGCCATGACAAAAAAAGTGGAAAAAACGGTTTTTCTATAGAAACTTCGAAAATATTCTTCAGCTTTTATGTATTCCTTTGCGATTTTTTTCATTTGGACTATTTGATGAATATTTTTGAGAAGAATTTTCGTTTCAAAAAATCGTCGACGTTAAATAATTCGAATAGCAATAATCTACATACAACTCTTAAAGAAACGTTTAAATAAGCGTCAATACGCTCAAACATATATATATCTCTTTCTCTTGCCTTTCTTACTATGCATTTGCTTTCTTTTTTTTCGTTGGCGAGTTGAACATGTCAACAATAAAACTAAAACAACGACTGATTTCCACAGCACAACAATTACATAGATGTTCACACATGCGGTCATACAGTGTTGTTAGAATTTACGTATAAATTGCTGTAATCAGATGAGAGATAGTAAAATTGCAGCACATTCCCTGTATTGTATGTGTATTCCTCTCACTGGCGTAATTTTAGCGTTTTCAGTTTAATTCAAACGGGGTATTTCATATATTTGATACCTGCTTCAAGTATTAGTGTACTTGAGAGGGTGAATTATGCAAAAGGTAAACTTCTACATTTATTTGATACCTTCAAAGAATTTCCTTGGGAACTGCCGCTCTCCACCATGGGCGCACGAAAACCCAACGTTGGTTAGATTTTGCATTCAAGAAAAAATTCCAGTTTCGCAACACCTTTGTTTCCTGAGATATTTCCAGCTCTTTCACAATCTTTCACGATCAATATCGCTTTCTTCCGTTACTTTCGAAAATGTGTCGAGGTAGTGATTGAGTTGTGAAGTGGTCATTCAACAACTTGCTGAAAGAATCAATCCATTTTCGGCGCTATGAACAAATTTAAATCATTGAGATTTTGGCGTTATATACAAGTAATCCGTTTTTCGAGAAGAATCGAGGACAATCAAAGATGACAAGTTATAAGAAGTAGGCACCATCTGATGCAGCATCGTTCAGCATCACGGCAAGAATCGATAGCGGTTGATGGATTATACGATATGCATGCCGGGTGGTTTATGTAATGTCTCTGCAAGAGATGTTAATTAAGAAATAGATGTGCACAAATAGCCATTTTCGAACAGGTGAGTCAGTAATATCTGCTTATCATTGGAATATAACAGTTAGTGGATGTACACAAGGAGCTGCCCCATCGTATTGGGGATCGTAGCGGGACCGCTCTTCGACACATTTTCTTATAAAAAGAATGAGATTTTTACTCGCCTAAAAGAGGGAGGGTGGCAGAAGATAAGCAATTTGCAAGAAGTCAGATTCTATTTGGAAAGTGTATCGATTAAAATTTCTAGTTCATGCATACAATTTCAGAATATTTTAGTTCATTAGGTATTCACAGAAACAAAATAAAATCTCTGCAATTTTACCGACCTTGGATGCTGGCCAGGATTGAATAGTACGTGGAATTATCAGTTACGGCGCCTGTCTTTGCCGGATTTTCTCTCGTAGTCCTCGTGCGGAATCCATCCGGTCCTTCTACATCGATTTCAACGATGTGCCATCGCGAAAGACTGCAGCTTTATTTAAAATCGCGAAGCCACAGATGGCTTTATATCATATAAGATGCTGCGGATAAAAGCTGCAGCTGCGGTATTGTTGACAGCGGCAAGGAGTGAGCAAACCTAACGAAGCGAAGCGTACTGTCTACCCTATCTCCATATCTTCACTTATGAGCCAGTTGAAACCGCAATAAATCTAGCAGAAAACGAAGTCACCCGGGATTTTCTCTGGTCCTCCCTCACCCATCGTCCACCAATCTCTGGCAGCATCATATGGCATCATTTGCCAAGCTGAATTTAAGTGATTGCCGATAGTAAGTTTATGATGCATCTTTCCGCAGCCACCGTTTTTCTTCCTTATCCTTTAGTAATGTGCATGTAAGAGACGATATGCGCATCTGTCCTTTGAAAAGAAAAAGTGAAATTGACAGGTTAAAATTTATGTGGTATAGGTGGGGCCAACTCTTTATAAAAGCCCATCTCCAGTCTCGCGATAGAAATTTTTATTGACTCCTTAATCATCAGTAGCTTCCTTCCTAATACGACCTCTCTCATTCAAACATGGAATGATATAACAAACGGGCCTTCTATTCAGGATTGTATGGTGGCTGTAAATTTAGGAACGCCGATTCGGTCCAGTCTACGCTCCTCTTCTCTTCCATAGCAACGAAACTTGAAGTAATTTAGCATCGGTCTCGTACTAACTGAAGGCGTTCCACTGGCTGAGTTAGGCTAGAGTAGAGACAAGGAAGGGTCAAAATATTTCACTTTGGATGAATTACCATCCTTACCGAATCTAGTGGCCAACCCCAACTTTTAAATCCTAACAGATAAATTTGACTACTCATGATTTTTCATTACATAACATGATACAGCGAAGTGCTGACTACAACCTTGGATCGGAGATAAGCTTTGCGCGAGTCAAATCGAATCCAAGCGAATGTGCCGCTATTGCCGCGCCTGCCATCGTATTCACACTATTGGGCGCTAGAGAGCACAGAGCTCGAACGGGTCCTTAAATTTCTTCATCGCTGTACTCTTTAAAATATGCTTTAAACCCAACAACATATGAGCTCCTCTTCATATGATATCAGTAGATGGTAAGGCAATTTATAGTCCTCGAATGTGGTTGGGAATTTGCTTGCGTAGCCATTGCTGAGCTTCGCCAGTTACATAGACGACAGAGCAACCAATCGGCATACACCGCTGCGTTTATTGAGCCTCGCATGCCCATTTTATTCTGGCCGGAACACGAAAACGCCTATGTTTCCTTACTGGTCAACCCAAATCCTACAAAGAAACACTCGCTCAAATCCGGTTTTAACTCCCATTCCGCAGATAAAATGCCGATTGAGCTAAGCGAGAATGCCACAGAAACATAAGGATCTTTTCGTTCCTCAACACCATGCTTAAAAATTTGACATGGTACAGCATAGTTGAACGACTTACAGCTGTATATCCTATGTGTTTAAGCCTATGCTCGACGGGCGGCACTACGGGATTAGCGAATATTCTATATACTCAATAAGAATAAATTTGAAAAAACAGTTCAGAAAAGCTTAAAAAGGCAGAATGCGGCAAATGAAAGGCATCGCCGGATCAATAAAACTATGCAGAGTAAAAAGTATAGTGGTCGAATTCAACTCTATACTAGTCGCATTATAGTACCATTCAGTTACAAGACACGCAACCAAGGTACTTTCATATATGTTAGTGCTTCAGGCTCTTAGGTCAACTACTAGTATCGCAGAGAAGAAAGATTAACGAATAGACACGAATAGATAAGCAGCAACGATTTGCTGATTGGATAAAAGGGAAGAGAAAGGTGGGGGGTGGATGGATGCAATAGAAATTTCAACAAACCATCGTAGAGGACGACTGCCGAGTCGCTAATTCTCGCTTTTTCATTGAGCTCTTTTAGCGGAGCTTCGAGTCGTAATGAGCTGGGATGTTTGATCATCGTTATTGTAAGGCCCTTAAAGATTCGAGATTAATCACTTTAACACAATGGTTTTTTGATAAAATTCCTTTAAGGATCCTTCAGAGATTCTTTTTTTGCTCTTCAAGATTTTCTTTGGAATATACTTTTTCTGCTGCGCAGAAAGATTGGAAACTAAATTTCGAAATATTGATTACAGGCGTATGAAATATTGATTACTGTTAAAAGGGCAAATTAATCAAGCCATTTAAATCAACAAGTTTTTTTTTTAATTTAACTTTATTCAAACAGTTTCCAAATGACAAGCAAGAAAAAAGTTGTGGAATGGTACCGTAGAGGAGCCAACAAAGACGTGCTTCGGCGGTTTTACTCATTAGATAAGTCATTATCGTCAGTTGCCAATGGATAGCAAAACATGCGCAATTCATATGCTAACCCAACCAACCGCCTGCACTAATCTTCCGCGAAAAATTCCTTTTTTTTTCCGTATCCAGATCGATGTTAACTGATAGTCTGAAAAGTTGCAAAATCCAAGCAAAATTTCAAAATTATTCATCAATTTAAGCGATTTCCAAATTTAAGGCCAACAACAGAAACGGACAGACAAAAAGACAGACCCATACATACAGATACATACACAAAGACGCACACGCAAAATGCAAACATGCAAAACCCAATAAAAACAAAGGAGAATACGTGACTTATACATTAAAGCACTGAAGAGGAAGATTTTTTTTACTCGGTAAGCGAATTGCCTCCAAGTTGTCGCAAAGCTGCAAGTCCCAACTATGAGTTAACTTTGCAGATCTGGCTAGAAAAGTAAACCGTTTTCTCTGCTGCCTTTTGCATGTACGAAAATGTTGTGAGATGTTCACCATTCGGTGCTGCCTACTGGCTTTCCTCGTTGGACTACCGTCCCAATCATATAACATCTGAAGGAGCAACATATAATAATGTAATTAATTATTTATCCATCGCAGATGTAGCTCTAGGTGAGCCAGAAGTCGACTGGAATATTCTTCGATTCTCCGAATTTGCTTCACCGCTGAAGTTCTGCGGATATTTTTGATGAGCTTGTTGGTAATGAGCGAGAGATGTTACTGCCAAGCAGCAGTTTGAGTGATAAACGACTGGTTCATAAACGAGGGGTGATAAACGACATCAGCCGATTATTTTTTCTTCCCCTCATCCATTTGAGTAATTCATCCAGCCAGTGATGAGATATTAACGGCATGGAGCGATAGAATCTCAGCGTGAAACGATACAGGTGAAATGATGATTTAAGATGCAAGTCCGACTAACCTTGAGAGTGCCGAGATTGGCCATTTTCTGGATATCCCTTGAGCCCCAAAAGGCTCCTGTTGGTACGAATAAACGCCTATTGCTAGCAGTAGCTGAATGCATAAGGCATCATACAAAACATTATCAGCTAGCGCTGTTGACGATCCAATCTAAATAAACGAAGCTACAGTTCAAAAATACATATGCAACAGAACTTCTTTCTCGAGTCAGCAATGAGACAACCGGTCAATAATTTTAAATGTATTGACTGTATACCCAATGACATGCGACTCCAGAGCCGACTTTTCTACAAACTCATTTGCATATTTGATTCCAGTTTTCCCCATCATAAGATACATCTCAATGCTTCACCAACAGCCGGCTATCGATAGACTTAATTGGAGGTGCTGCGGGACTGAATTTCTATAAAATCTTGACAAATTGCCCATCACTCATATTATAAGCGTATCGTGGTGGAATCGGCTGTCTCTGGGGCCATACTCGTATATTACTGATTGTGATATATCGGGTTGCAAAAAAAAGAGTCATAAAGTTTCCCTTAGAGGCATCGGAAGCAAAGTCCAGAAATAGAAAAAAAATGATGGCCAGACTTCAAAATGCAAACTTTCAGAAGTGATGACAATAATGAAAGTCGGATTTAATTTAAAAATTTGTTATGGTTTTCACTTCAATTAGAGAATTACACGATAAAGAGTTTTCTAAATGAAAAGCCGAAAGCAACACATAAATGCAAATATGAATAAACTGAATTTTGCTGTGATTCTTATTTTAGATTTTTTTAAAAAACAAGAAGCAAAAATGGAGTGGATGAGATACCGATGCAAATGAAGGGAAATCATTAGTGCACAATTACTATGAATACAACACTTACAAATAAATCAGCATGTTTCAAAATAAGCACTCCAAAGCTGCTGATAATAGAAGGATGAGCAACCTCAATGACCAAATCCACGCATCTGTAAATCACTCTCTTACATAATTCTGCTCATATAGATGCGTGGAAACTATATACGAAATTATTATTTTGGCTTATAATCATTCTGTTCATCTATTAAAGTGGCTCAGTGCTTCCGCTTCGTATATATATATATATATATATATATATATATATATATATATATATATATATATATATATATATATATATATATATATATATATATATATATATATATATATATATATATATATATATATATATATATATATATATATATATATATATATATATATATATATATATATATATATATATATATATATATATATATATATATATATATATATATATATATATATATATATATATATATATATATATATTTATATATATAAATTTCCAATTGAGATGAGCAGGATTGATGATGTAATTAGTTAGTGGTATAACGATGCTACAAGTGTGGAATAGCAAGGAACGACTCTCGAAATCCTAGGAAGAGAGAAATATCGCCACATTACGCACAACTTCAAGCCTAGATGTCGAGGATGCATGCACATTTTTAAATTCTTCGCGGAACACTCACGATGTGAGCTATATAGTATTTGCTTATCTGTTGCTGAGGACAACCACCCATAACGCACCGCAGACTAAACGCCATAACAATATTCCTCAGTAATATTGCTTGAAATTCTTCTCAAAGAGCCTCACGAAAACCGACGTATATAGGAGCTTATAATAACGCTTAGTATTGCGACCTGATGTGACACATAAATATTTGATGAAATGTGATGAGACATATTGTCACTTCTCACTAAAAATTTTCCTAATGTAATTAACAGTGGTGAAATCGAACGAAATATTCTCGACGTCAAGACAACTAAGCGGTAATATAGACGCGTCTGATTGAATAGTGCGATTCCATATTTTTATCACCACAAAGCGATCATCTTTTTCGAGTTGCTCCTTCAAGAACTTCCCTGCAATTAATCGTTGTGTTCGACTATCAACAAACGTCGTGCAGAAATAGCAAATTAAATGCGCTTCGATATTGCTAAGCTAACTTACTTTAGAAATGCAAAAAAATCCTTTGTTACAGAAAATTGTTTCCATATCTGTCATTGTTTTTTTTTCTTCACTTATTTGCTTGTTCTTTATAATAATAAATGAAAAATTTCAGTTTTATTTGACAATCTTTGAATATTTGAACAACAACAATTTACTAAAACTGTGCAACTTAACGGTATTAATGATTCATAAACTGAATATTTTAAGCCTTCACTTCAAGGAGCCTATTAATTGATCTTTTATCACGTCTAATTAGATAGCAAAACCATGGCTTCGACATCGTCTTAAGAAAATGCTGCATCGCGCCTATTGGCTGAGATAATATTTAACTTTTTAGCCGAAGATAAATTAGAATTTTTCGCAAAACATAAAGCTGCGAAGAAATATACGTCTTTCGTGGAAATTATTTTAAAGCATAGTCTTCAAGATATGTTATAAATACGGAATAATAATTAAGCTGTATTTGTGTTAAGGCGTTCAAGTGTATTAGCTCATTTTCGCGTTATTTGCATGCTTAGTTAATGTGTGTGTTCGAGTAGCTCGATGTGTCAAGCATAGCGATATATATATATATATATATATATATATATATATATATATATATATATATATATATATATATATATATATATATATATATATATATATATATATATATATATATATATATATATATATCCAAATCTATATTATAAAAAATTTCAATAAATATTCGACGTGCAAATGTTGCTGGAGAATTTAGAGCGCAAGTAATTTAGAGCAACAACAGTCATATTTTCCTATTAATATTATATTTCTGTTATTGCAATTCTTTTGCGAAAACTTGCATAAAACATTTCAAAGCATTACCTAGATGACCATATCCGATAATACCAACCCGTTTCACAGTCATTACATACGCAAAACGTGCATCCGATAATAGTGAAAGTGATATGACTTAGTGAGAATAATTTCTTGCTCTCCGATTGATTGGAATTATTGCAGTGAATTTGTTATAAAAGAATTTCCTGGAAATATCACTGATTCAGTTTTGTTAATCACATGATATAAGACGAAGACGACATTTGTGATCTTCACTAAACATTATAATCAACTATAACTTTGCAGAAATTGCAATATTGCATTTCAATTTCTCTTGACAATATATGCTGCAATATTCAACTTCACACTTATGCAACATTTGTTAGAAGAAAATTGTTGAAGTATTCACAAATGGAAATCGTTTTCTCAGATTCTACGAGAAATTCGTCGTGGATTTCGGATGTGCATAGACTCAATAATTCATTTAATGCAATGGAAATTTCCATGAAAATTATACGAAAGGATGAGAAATTTTAAGTTTTAACTAATATGGTGCTAATTCTTTTCTAGTATTCTTTAAAAGAACATGAAACAGTAATATAAAGTAACAGAGTAATAGCAACAAGTAATGTAGCAATAGTAGCAAGTAATATAAAGTAATAACAACAAGTGACATAGAAAGTAATAGAGTAATATAGTAACTGGTGATAGAGCAAGAAAAGTAGTATAACAAGCAATTAAAACGTAGCTGAATAAGTAGTAAGGGTGTAAAATCAAAGAATTTGATCGTGACTCCCTTTAGGTTTCTTTAAGTATGCGCTCTGTTTCATACACCTCACATTCAAAGCAATAATCAGCATCACTCAATAAATGCCACACAATAAAGACGTGTAAAAATTGAATGAATATGATAGTTTGATTGATCAAGGTAGTATTAATGTTTTCGAATATTTTCTAAATGAATTTCTCGCGAAATTTTCTATGAAAGTCGTGGAAATTTTTTCTAATGTATCAGATAAAAGGATAGCAATTTTTTTTATTCGAAATATTGTTAAATTCACTGTGCACTTCGAATCTGAGAACACCTAAAATATCGCACTGAAAATATTGAGATTATTGATGGTGATAGAGTCTCTGGAAGAGGTAGATGGCTGAGGTACTGCTGTTTTCTTCAATTTAGGCTACTATAAATCGACAACGGGAAGTTGTGCAGCATTCCATATTAATGACACATCAGTGACATGTGACATGCACATTTCCGAAGGAATTCTTTCCGTACACTGGAAGTTCTTAACTTTGTACCGGAAACGTTACAAATGCCAAGATCAAATGGAGATCTGCTCCCTCAACAACTTCTCCTTCTCAACCTTTCGTTTTAATGAAATGACTCCAGTGCACTTTCAAGACCAATTATATTAACAAATCGATCACTACATAATTCTCTGCTATTCAAATATATCACTACTCCTTTGATATAGCCTCTTCTAGTCTGGAGAAAATAGCATGAGCATCAAGGTTAGTGGTGCAATTTATACGTCTCGAAGCAATCAAATAAAATATGCACGAATCAGCAATTCAACGTGAAAATCCTTCACAAAATTTCTCCCAGACTTCCCGAGTTCCCTAAGGCTTTCATAAGATACAAAAATTTCAAAATTTTCCGAGGCTTTCTGACAGAACATCTGTGTTAGGCACAAGAGAGGGGAAAACTGTTGATGAAAACGACAAAATCGATGGAATCTTCGTTTCAATATTCCAGATGAACACCGGGTAATGTGAATTTCCCCACGTTGACGAAACCGTGAACTCACTTTCGATGGGTGAAAAATGCGCTCTTATAATGAGACTATTGAGTGAAGTGAGCTGTCTATTCAGCCAAACATGCAGTAATGTAAATATGAAACTTCAAACACAGTGTGATATATATGCTCACTTTAAGTGAAACTAAAAGATGAAAATTACTTGAGAAATAAATTTGAAGAGAATTCGTGCGATTTTCTGTGCATGAAAAATAGAATTATTAGCAGAAGAATTTCAAGTATAGCATAGAATATTCAAACCAATAAAGTACAGCATGTTACAAAAATTTCAATGAAGCAATAGAATATTATTCAGCTGGTGGCAGAAAGCATGACAGCAGTAGGCGAGAACTAGCAACCAATCTTGGCGAGAGGAAATGAAAAGCAGAGATTTGTCTAAATAATTTAGAAAAGTGTAACAATTTGCCCAATTTACTCATTATTAATGCACAGTACATGCATACAACATACAACACCACATTTCAAATAAACCTTAGAGAATAGCAAAAACTGCACCACTATAGCATACGTTTTATCATATGCAGTCTTTGTTAGGCTTGAAGTATTCTATATGTCGTCATGTAAAGAGATAATCACCGGTATGGATGTTTGGGTGATCACTATCCACTCTCATAAATTTATAAAATTCTCCAAACGAATTTATTTTAGAAAGCTTTCGGTGGGGTTTTTTCATTTCCACTCTCCGCGACTCTTCGCTTCATTTTAAAATATCAAGCACAAAGCGAGGTGCATTGCAGAGGAAACATTGACTCTATTTTAGTGAAGGAAGGAAAATCCTACAAAGAAAACTAAGAAGAATTGTGTAAGTTATCTGCACAGAGAGATTATAAAAAACGGGGGCGGCGTGGAATGACGTTATGAAGCACTCAAATCCAGCCAACTCCTCTAGACGAAATGCTCCAATACCTAGGTTGGGAAGTTGAAGTTAACATTATGATATAGTCTGTCACAAATAAATAAAAGTTTATCATTTCCGATAAAAATTTGTCATTCCGGCGATTTAGCGTAACAAGAAAATTAATCGTTTTTTGTCCACGGGAGTGGGGGGGGGGGGGGGGGGGGGTGTGTGATGTGAAATGTGCATCGCACAACGCATACCGGTTGTCTCAGTGGGCTGATTGCCTGCGATGTGGATGCAGGTGCGCAAATTACACATGGTAACAATCAATAAAAAACAACAGTATACACCTATGAATTTTCTATCCTCAGAAATTTATACGCTTATTGGTGGAGAATTTGGAAAAATCCTACCGTTTTATCTCATTCATAAGCCATGAAGCGTGTTCCACTTGCAATTTTCTGACGTACAGTCGAGGAGAAGCCTATTCAGGAGAATAATGAAGAAGATTAGCAGACTTAAAAAAAAACGTATGTTCGAGAGGCAAATTAGAGAGCGATTCCAATAAGGTCATTATGGAAAATTTCATATTTGAGATAGGAGGAGTGGAAAACATAAATATGGAAAAATCAACATCTTGTTTTCTAAGATAAATCAAGATTTTTCAATAACGGCACATTGAAAATATGTTTATCGACGAATAAAAATGATTTCTGCGAGTGAAATAAACGATTGAAACGAGAAATATGCAAAAGGAAGATTTAAGGTGGCGATAATGAAATAAAAGTGGATGAAAAAATTATTGATTGCTGAAATATAAAAGTTAAATATCACAAATAGTCAATCGTTGTATCGCAAGAGATATTTTTCACTCGAAGAAATTCCGAAAAGAGGGCATTTCAAGCAAATAGATTTCAATAGTGCAGCTCATTTGAAGATGAAAATTTTTTGAAAAATTGCTTCGGCAGAAATATACGAAATGATGGCTAATAAAGTTACTCAGCTTTGAGGGCCAATTATTTATGTTAACGACTTGAAACATCGCTAAATAAATACCTAAATGCAAAAAATTATACCTAAATGCAATAAATACCTAAATGCAATAAATACCTAAATAGTCGCTCAGCTATGTGAGGCATCCTCCATTCGAATCGCCGCTATAATCCGCTTAGACTTTCATATGGCTAGTTACTTTTGCAAAGAAAGGAGTAATAGCAATATAGCCATGGTTGATAGGAGAGATGTAGAGAAATAGTTCTTCGACAATAAACGATAAACTGCATAAACGTGACAAGAATGAAAAAATGTGTGGCCATTTATAATAATAAAAGAAAATCTCTTAGAAGGTATTTCCTCTCTATGGAAAAGGAAAAAATTGTCCTATAAAAAAATCAATGAAAACAGCATTAAGGTATAGGCCATTAATGGAGGAAAAAACTTTAATACAATTAGATAAGAATGGTTTTTTTTTGCTTCAACAAATATTAGCGAGAAATTTGACTCATTTAATATTTTCTGATTACTTTACATTTATCAGCAATCCACATTAGTTCATCGTCACATAATAAATAGTGCAAAATTATATCATCATAGCGTGAAGCGAAAAAACTTGCATATATCGAGCGCAATATTTGTACAGTGGAACAATCCAAAGAACATTCCATTTTTTTTTTTGGATGCGTCTGCAACTCGTTAAAGAATGGTGTGAATATAAAGTGCATTTACAAATAAATAGCAATATTTTGCGATATTTGCAATTTAGTAGTTTCATTTCGAAAGATAAATATACAAGAAAATTTCGTCAATATTGGAGCTTACCAATATTTCACAAATGTTTTTTGCACATTTTAATCTAATACAGCGATATCCATTTAATATTATTTTTCATCGTTTCGTAATCATACAAACTGAAATCATCAATTCAATAATCAGCTATAAGCAACAATTACGACGACTCTATAGAATCGCTCAGAGATGAACGATTTCCTCAAGAAATAGAAATATTTGCAGCATAGTACAGGGGTGACAATCGGCAACGTAAACAAGACGAATGGCAGTGACGAGTAGTGCACAATAACTCTCCGTCTGTGTTGCACTCGGTCGGTAGCTGTTGGCCGTGTCGGTTCCCGTCGAATTCACACCATGTCTGTTGACAGATGCGAAACGATCACGACCGGCAATAAAAACAACAATGGAAGAAGCACACACGATATATGCGATCGACGCCCATTTTGACGGCAATTTCGTTTGCTTTCCGAACCGAACGCCATTCATAAGTAATGCACTATCGTTGATGTAGGCGTGCCAAAATTGCCACTGCTATTGTGTGCATGACATGTAGAAAGAGGAGAGGAGCGAAATTTTTTGAATATGATCCTTACTGTGTATCATAGGCATTACAACCTCACAGAAGGTGAAGAACGCACAACATTTATCTTCTCTAGTCAATGAACTATGAATACTGCAACTAAATGTTAGATAATTACCTCATTTTGATTGTGCGAATTTATATAGGTATGAATAAAGTCATGCTCTTCATTCAAGCTCGTTTCATTTTCTTATGAAAGCGGAATCGCATTATTGCTATGGATGCATTAACTATTTGTTTTTCTCTTCATTAAGTTTTCGATAGTACTTAAATATTCATATTTGTCGCTGAATGAGAAAGAAATAAAAAGTGAAAGAATCGGAATTTAAGGGCAACGCTTTTTAGCGTAGAAAAGAAGTTTGAAAAAAAAATTTTTTTCCAAACTTCTTTTCTAACTTATAATCTTTTTCTCAAACTTATAAATGCTCGCACTTGTAGATTTCAAAATTTTTAAAGAAGAAATAGCGCTTTTGTAACGTGATTACCTTTTTCCACTTTGTGTTTATTGTTTTCTCCTATATTGATATAAGCTTCTTGATGTTTGCTGCAGCATTTACCATATTTCATGAGTTTTGACCTTCCGGTTTTCCGTAGTGGAACTTTTAATTAGCCTCTGAAGTGATATCGCTGTGAAAATTTACATTTGATGTTCGCAAAGAAACTGCTGAATTATTTTATTGCCAATAAACGGTCCTTTGATATATATAAGTAATAACAGTTTTCCTTTCACATCCACCTATACAAGAAATGAGCTATTCAAATAAAATTGAACAACCAACTTCAACCACATAGGTAATTTCATAGCGGTATATCGCACTTCGGATATACATCCACCTCCATCTCGCTGGCCCAAAGACCCGCATAAACTCGCTAAAAGGATCACGAGCAATCAAAATTCTTTCACACCGTCACTGTGAATCACCCAGTGAAAGACCGCAGAATGCTACAACAGATCACGGTGGCCGCCTTACGCATGTGCCCTGTGAAATATGAAATGCTTATTTTTGCGGAAATTACATAGCATCGCTGACATCATTTGCTGTCTGTCTTTCTATCCACCTGTCTGTCTGTTTGTTTGTCTCTCCTTATGTCTGTCTGTCTCAAACATTTCAACAGATTTGGAGCGGAAATTTTAGAATTCAAATTATGACAGAGGGAAATTATGCTTATCAGTTGAAAACGAACGATTTGATAGAATTGCATTTTTGAATCCGACATTTTTGTTGGCGTCAAATAATTACGCTAAGCAAACAGTGATGGACGGGTATTTGCTAAAAAGCAATAATAAATGTGGCATGCAATAATAGTTTATAATAAATCGACCTCATTTCTTCTGAAACAACAATATTTCCGATCCGGATAGAATTCCCATTTTTCCGGCAAGTGTAATTTTTGAGACGGTTCCAGAGAGGAAGACTTTATTGAATTGATAAAAGCCCTTTGGTAGAATGCCGATGGCCTGTGCAATTGAAATCAAATGACCCACAAGTGATGACCTGCAAGTAAATGATTTTAACTATTCTCTTCAGAATACTGAAAGCAGCTAACATTTTTCAAGTGTCTTTCATATGAAAGTTTTTCTTACTGATTAATTCCAGCGAATAGATGGCTGTTAAATTTGAGCTCAAAATTTTTTAAATAAATATCAGAGGAAACAAAAAAGATTCTTCTACGATAGGCCAATGAGAGAGATTAGAGTGGGAAATTAGAAAAATCTCAACATCGATCGAGCGATCGAGCACATTTTACACAATTGGCACTCGAGGATGTCTTGAATAAGTGAAGCGTTAAAAACAAAATGCCCTTACACCAACATAAATAGCTCCACGTAAAAGAAATGCTGCTTTATAAACTGTTCAGCAACAACGATCGAACTCAAAAATGTTCCTCTATTAGTTTTGCAATAAAAATAAATATTAAAAGAAACGAACTAACATAAAAAACATTTAATGAGTTGTTTTAAAAAAATATGATCGCTACGATTTTGCATATTCGGCAAATAGCCAATGCCGCACTCGAATTATAAATGAAACATTCTCTATATTTGAGAAAATTCGATGCAAAAAAAGCACAGCAGTAAAAAAAAACACGAATTTTACAGTAAAATCTAAATATTACTTCGATCAAAATTTTTCCATTGGAACAGATTTTAAAGAATCGAGAATTTTTATTTCTTTTCATCAATGAATCAACAACTCTTCTAAGCCGACTCTTTCAACTAAACAAAAGCGAATTTTCTGTCAAATTTTCAATTGTTGATTTCAGTTTTAAAAATTTCATTTGATTTTTTGTTGTAATCAATTATATAATTCATGTCTTTTAGCATTTTATGGTTTATATTGGTCTAACATTAAAATTAACTATTTGTGTTAAAAGAATACCAACAAATCGCACTAAATAACAATTATAGTGGCATAGAAAAAACCATTTCTAGTTCAATATGTAAAAGGGAAAACCATTGCGATCGCTGAATGCAATGAATCTGTTCAATTTGCTCGATATAAAGAAGATAGTGGAAATCAAGAGGAAGTTACCTGATAAGCCACATAAAGAATCGTGAATTGGAGAAGCAATAATGGAAAGGATATCCTGTGCGGGCATCAAGATCAATTGCATCAATAAGATGCAATTCGCATTCCGCCGCAGCTTTGATCATTTCCTCTCTACGAATATTACAATGTTTATATCATAAAATATTCTGAACAAACTCAATACTTATTAATGTCACATAAATATGAGTTTTTTAAATTTTAGGATTGTGTTCGAAAAAAGATCGCAATTGCTGAAATCGATCATAGGTTTGCAGATTTATAAATCGTCGACGCTCTTAGAAAGGACGTGGGAGTGGGAGAGGATTGTAGCTGAACGCAGTCGCATCATTCTCTACTATATCAGAGACAGAGGATAACTGTCGAAATATGAATGTGCACTCTTCCTCCTCTCCCCTCTCCAAGTTGAAAATTTGAACTATTTGCTAAATTTCGGTGAGGAAGTGGACATTTCGAATAGCTGACGTCGAAAAGTCCGACTGGAAACAAATACGTATATATAAATTCATGTGCATAGACAACAGGTCGTCATAATGCGCTCTTTGAAAGAAAATTTGTTGAAAAAAGCGCAGAAAAAATCTTTCGTCTATTTCCTATAAATAGACTCACCTTGTATGCAGCGATGGCATTCCACATGCATATTCGATTCCCTCGATTATTTTTCTATGTTCCAATGAATTTGGATCATATTTTCGTGTCTTGATGAGATCATAAACGAGTAGAAGGCCACCAGGTTTAAGTACCCTACTAATCTCGTTCATCACTGGCGATAAATCCAGAAAATATTTCAGAGCATAAATCTGCAAACGAGCGATCCAATAGATGTCCGAAGAGAGCGATATACTCTATTTAAAAAGGGAAAACCTCTACTTAAATGCTTTTTTGCACTCATCATCCGACCCATATATGAAATTGCCGGAAACTAATAGAACGTATGCAATGATGCACTCATATTTTAATCGAGCCGATTACCCGTACTAGCTTTCCTTAAAGAGCTTATTTATTCCACTCTGACTGCTGTAATTATATACGACTAGTTGATCTCAAAACGGACGCAAATTTTCACACATACTTAACTGCTACAGCCATTTAATTGCCATTTAAGTGAGTCTAAAACTTAAAAGCAACTTGAAGGTTCGTGAAGGTGGTGCAGATTACAGCGACCAAATTTCGCCACTCTAGTTGCAGTGGTTTCGAACTGAAACTACCCATCAAATGAAACATAAAACATGCACACACATAACGTCACCATAATATGTTTCACAAGCGCTAATTTCTATATGATATAAAAACTGCTAAAATATCGTTGAAAGAATTACTGAGTGGTTTTTGAATCACTCTGGCAACATGCACTTAAGTGTTGTGGTCATCGAACGCGAATAGAAAAATTTGTTTTCTGCTTTGAGGCAATCTTTTTGCCCACTATCAAAGTTGACAGATCCCAACCATTATGTACTGCAAAATAACTTTGAAGAAAAGGAGACATGAAGGAAAGAAAAGGATATCGCTTTTCCTTTTGCGCGTTCTCCTTTTTTTGATTTAGGTTACCTTGAAGAAAGCTTACAATGAATAAACAGCGCGGTAAGGAATATTAAATTTTCATAATAAAATGGAGTTGCAACCAGTCTCTTTGAGCAAATAGAATAATGAGAACATTGCTGGTATGAATAGATAGGCAAGACTTACGGCATAAGCGGCATCGAATGTAGACTCTTCGAAGGGCATATGATGGCAGTCACCTTCAATTATGCGACAATTTTTGATACCATTCTCTACGAACTGAGCATTCCCACTGAAAGCCTCATTGGCCGCAATTGTAACACCTGTCAAGTCAGCTTCTGTCGATGCGAGGTCCTTCATAACAGTCCCAATGCCGCAGCCAATATCCACACATTTCCTACCTAAAAGTTTTTGAAGTTGTCCATCGAAGTTTACTATTCGATAAATCCTTTATTATTTAAGGGCGGGGATAAGATGAGAGACAATAGTCGGCAGGGGAGCAGGAAGGAGGTGCAGCATGTCGCACAACGGTAAGACGAAACTCTGGATCCCTTTCATAATACACGCTTTTAATCGGTGTCGGCTAAAAGCATTTGGATGAATTGAAAAAAAAAGCAGAAAATAGCACGAAAGTCATAAAAGTTTTGTCTTCATTATATGAGTAAGATAAAATGGAAGCGGCATTGCAAACTATCTGCGTCTCCGGCATTTACAATGTCTTCTGCGTTGTTTTGCATTCCTCTACCACATTGCATCCTTTTGTTCGGTGATAGGAAGCGTGAAGAATATCAACGCAGTGCAATAAATCCTTAACAAATATAACCTTTCTCAAGTTTGAGGCATTTTGCAACGTTGCGATGCAATGCAACGAGTGCCTCTTCAAGTGTCTGACGGTCGTGATGCGGGGGTACGAAGTGGAAACTTCCGTTGAAGTAATCGTCAATCACTGCGGACATCACCGAATAATAATGCGATGTGACTGCCGAATGATCTGATGTTCGCTTTGCTTCTGCGTAGAGACGCTCATGCTCATCGCCGAAATTCACCTAAAACATGCTGCTTATGGCTTCACTCAATATTTCACCTTCATTCTTAAGCCCTTTAAGCAATCGCATCCTGGTGAAGAGTGGGATGGCAGTGGAAGCATCATGCTTCTTGATTTTCCTCGCCATCAGAAATAGCAAGTACAAAAGAAGTGCTGCGAGAGTGGATAAGGGATGGCAATTGCTGGAAATAACTCGACATATTGTGCGCTTCAGAAATCTTCGAATAGGTGACAATCTGGACGGTGTGAAAAAATGGACGCAAGCTGTTCGATACGAAGGACGCTCGAATTCTCCCAAATTTCCGTTTTTTTTTTGAGGGAAATATATCTGTATGAAGAAAATTTAGTTTTCTTTTTCTTCGCCCACCTTCCTTATCCCATCGGTCTCACGAATTGTTCATCCCGGTTCATTCTAATTTGCCTTTTCTCGCACCTTGTTTGCTATTAGCATTAATGTAACGTTCAGGAATGCACCTCCATCCACCGCTTCCGCTTTGTTTCGGTATCGCGAAAGCGAAGAAAACAAACACAAACGGTTTAATCGTCGCTAAATTATTTCACTGTAGAATAGAATTTATTCCGTAAATCAAATACGAAAAAGGTTTTGCAGAATTGTTGCAGCCGCTAAATCAAAGCATTCTTCTTACTTGATGACTCGCTCGAACTTCCGGTGCAGATCCAACGCTAAGATAAAAGCTCAACCAATACAACAGTCCACCAGCAACGAATGATCTACAATTGATGTGAAATTCCTATGGTGTCTTGATGGCTATACAAGCAGCCCTTGAGACGGCTATTCATTCCACTCCATCGTATTTATACGTTATTCGTTGCTTGTATCCGCCACATATTGCCATTCGTACCATCTCATTATATTCGGCATATTCACACTATCGTTGACTTAACAGCTGTCACTTGACATATACAAAAGATTTCTTCGTCAGAGACAAACTGATGTAATGTTGTAGTCTACTGACCGGACGTAAGTCAGGAAGTGAAGTTCCGATCGGTTTTCGTTGGTCGAAATTTGGTTTTCTTTTGCACTTTTTTGGTTGCAGACACACTTCGGTTTCTACCGAACGTGTTCGAACGGCGATCGACTAATATTCTCAAGTCTATTCCGTTTCAACCGAATTCCGGTTAAGACCGAATAATGATTCTTCGGTTACAAACTGTCATCGTGAACCGGAACAGGATTTCTCAGCGGGGAGTTGGAGGACTAAAGAACTGCACGCGAACCAATTTGTTTCCCACACGGCTAGAGTTGGCGCAAGATGCACTATGCTGCAACATGTGGCACTTGAAACCACAATTTGAAAACAATTATCACTGCGGTAAGGCAGACAGACTGCAGTGGATGCTAGGGAAACGTTGAGGGAGGCGAGAGGAAGGAGTAATTTATGGGAAGATAAGCGTATAATACCACGCTACAAATTATTTCACGCAATGTAAATAGACTAATATAAGATTTATTCTCAGATCCTGATATCTATTTAAAATCGTTTGCAGGAAAAGTTGGCTTTCCAAGCAAATTTGACTTTTTCTCCAACCACCTATAAGTGTTTTTAACATTTTCGTTATTTTATTTTACTCCATTTACATGACAACCATATTTCTACTATTTCCGTTATGAATAAACTGATGATTTCTTCTTGTTGTATACGCTGAATGAATATGTGAATTTCATATTTCGCTGATTTTTGTGTATCTGTAAAGAGTATTCCTTTTAGTGGCTCTTTCTATTTGCCTTCATCCATTCATTACAACATTGTGTTCATCGAAACGCGAACATATATACAAAGACTTCAACAGGAACGTGACATGTATAAGGAAACGGAAGACAAAAAGAATTAGAAAGTAATAAGGAATTATTTTTTGAAATGGAATGAAAGAAAACGTATGAATTGCATAGAATCATGCGATATACGCAGATATAAGAATCAAGAATACAAGTATGTAACACGAGAATGATGAATAGGAATTCAAGAAACATGTGCGATTTCCAGAGAACGGAACCGACAATCGATAACAAGTTGGGATTGATTAGAACTGGAATGGAACTTGTTGAGCCTTCTTTTGAACGTTGATATAGAGAAACTACGGATACTAGGGAATCGCACAAGTTGATAACTCTGTTGGCAAAGCTGTTCTTTAAATGATTATCAGTGGTCATTCTGCACAGGTTCACCCGCTTACTTTGGGAGAAGAAAAAATATTCGAAAGAATCGAGATGAGTGCTATCAAAGAATATTTTGTACACTATACAGAGATCGCATTTGATTCAACGAATCTCAAACGTACCAATGTGCATTCTCTCAAATTCTTCTGTGCACTTTGCCTCATCTAAGAACACCCTTGCTCTTATGAGTTAGTTGAGTTTGCGATGTCTGACTTCTCAGTGACCAGTTAAAATTTGAATAACGGTTGTAAGTGCCACTCTATGTATAGGTCTCATGACTTCAATAGGACTTAAGAAAGAGAAAAGTCTAGCATCTTCGCAGCAATGCTGGGCTGTTTTGTTGACTGTTCGATCGTTGCATGTTATGACCAATAAGAAGTGAAATTTGCAGGGAAATGCTTCGTTGCAAAATAATAAAAAAAACCATGAACAATTTATTGTAGTCAAAAAATATTATGCATTCCAATTGAAATAAAATAAAATAAGACACCATCACAGCACACATCGCTGCAAAACAATCGGAATACCACCCGAATATGGAGAAAGCGATGATGTATACTATCAGTGTTGTTTGTGTGTTGGGATATGAAACAATACTAATAAAAACAGACGCTGGCATTGAGACACTAAGGTCACTAACAGCGCTCAGGTCATCCACGAATAATAAACACGCGACCTTTAGCTCCTAACTCCTTAACTGATTTATTTCACCCAATACTGAGCAGCACTGATGTCATGCACCTAACAACTGTATGAAGGCAAAGCGCTGCCATGAATACGTCCTAATGACCATAAAATTGCCCTATTCAATGAAAGTACACGTACTCCTGTTTAAGTAACTCTAAAGCGTTAATACCGGAACGCAAGGAACGGGGTGTTGCGGGGATCAATTTCTTTGAGTGACGCGGATCAATGAAGAGGAAAAATCATCAAAAAGGTGAAACATGATAAAACTCCAAAAGGCAGAGGTACCTAGATCAAGTCCTGAGGTCCTCAGATTCCCACAACGCAGTAATGTAAATGGAGCCAGCGAGAGGATTTAACAAGGACCAACAATAGTTGCAGAACGCAAAAAAATGCCCAATTAGAAGAAGATGTAAAAATAAGTTGAAATGAAACGTAAAACCAATAAAAAGGAACGTTACGATATAAAGTGCAACGGTAATCGAATTGCTTCGAGACAGGCTTCATGGAAAGAGAACAAAACACGAGTCACAACAAATGAGGTCTGTTCTCAGAAAACGTCACCTTATTCTCGTTGATTTACCGAAACAGACAAGCACATATTTCGACAGACAAACAAACACACTTCCCATTGGAGTCGGTAACAGTGACGTGAGTGTAACTCAAACAAATTCAGTCATAAGAACGTAAACTGAAATAAGAATAACGATGTTTCGCTCAAAGTATAAAACATAAGCACAATTTCTTTGCATTTGAAGCAACCTTTAGGAAATCGTTTCCTCTCCTCCACCCATTCTTCAGCAAAGCTACCAACAACACCTTATATGGTGCCGACTATACATAGCCTCTCGTCTACTCATGATCGTTCCCAATTAAGCGAATAGGAAATATTGGTATTTAGTTATTGGTACATAACTCCAAGTGAAAAATGGATAAAACAACAGATTCTGGTCATGGCTAAAACGATACTCGAGATGGATGGAAGAGCTCATTAAGAAAAACATAAAGAGTTAGTGAACGATAAAGATTAATTAAAGCGGAATTCGATAAAAAGAAAGCTGATTACCAAATCTTGACGACGGAAATGCAAAAGAAGACGAAAGAAGTTCGACGTGAGATTTATTGACATCACGATATTAGGTTGATCGCGAAGTGTAACGCCCGTCCTACGCTAAAAATTTCTGCAAAACGATTTGCTTCGAAGAAATTTTACGCTAAAACTGCAATCATGAGATTCAAGACTCTCGTAGGAAATTTCCTCTCGATTTGACGGATCATCATGAACATCCTATACTACTTGTTCTATCACTTCCTGTGAAACATAGACAATCTTACAGAAATATGCAATTCTCTCAACTCTTTATCGTGTATATCAATTCGACAAGCATCCAATAAGTGAAAAAATCTCGATAAAAGTATGACGACAATGTAGGTTGGTAAAAGTCCTCCAGATAATAGAAAAACGAAAATCAATTTCTCTTTCTAAATTATTCAATGTAAGGAGGACTTATTTCGGAATAAAAATAAAGCAATTTTTTAAAATTTAAACGACTGTACGTAGGTCTATGAAACGTTTATGCACAATGCTTTCGCCATAAGTTTTTTCAAAACTTCATTGATTAGCGAAAAAAAAAGCGAAGATTGTCAAATGAGTGCAACCTATCATTACCTCCCCCCCCTCCTCCCATCCCCCCTCATAACTAATGCCTACTTTACCTTTTAATACCACAAAGCAGAACTACTCAACATTCCCAACTTTACTTATCGTTTACATTCTGTATGTGAAAATCCCCAACTCGTAGATCCACATACTCATGATTTTCGATTTAATAATGGTTCCTCTATCCAAAACATTATCAAATTATTCGCTTCTAAACACCATCCAAGTCAGATTCACATAATCGCCAATCGAATAATCAAATTTTTACGATCAAGAGTCGAAAATGAATAAGCGGCGGGCAGCATAGAGGAAAAACTAACGGCGATGCCAAAAAGCAAAGTATGAATGAGATGTTTATGTGTGTACGTCAGCGTCAATAAATACACACATAAACGCATATCACCGTTTGGTGATGCTCATAGGAGGTGCGCACTTTGTAAGAGAGCCAATAGAGAGGCAGTCATAACAGATGAAACACTTTTAATGTTACAGTGATGGACTATCAGCAGAAGGTCAAATATACTGGTGAGATGACCTTCAAAGCAAGTACGCAATAGACATCATTCATCCCCGTACGATGAGTCCACTGGGAGACGTAGGATCAACGCCTTGGTGAGTGCAGCTGCTCGTACCGCCGCATACGCCTGTAATTCTACTAATTTTAAAAAGAATTACAAAAAATAACAAAAATTCTTTTCAATTTTCTTGAATACCTTCCCAAAAATGTAACTCTAGCCATCATTGCAATTCTTTTACAAGGACGTAAAAAAAATGAGGAAACCAAGCAAATAAATAAAAGAATAGAACAAAGGAACGGCATTAATGCATGATGTATATGAATGGAATATTACAAATATTATTATAATACTACTTCGATGAAATTCGAAAAGCACTGACAGCTCTAGTAACTAGAAGGGAATTATAGTACCGCTGTTATTAGTGAACGGTTGCCCCACATCACAACACTGCCATTTCCAACAACGACAACATAAGCGTATTCTTTTCTTGCACGCAGGCCTACTGAATAGATTTTAATAGCCAGTTCATGTTGAGATAAACCTAAGTTATAAGGAAACAGAAACGAAGTGCTGCAACGGCATGCTAAATTTTTTACTAACGGTCAGCCGGTTTCCCGCTAAATAAAAAACTCTATTCAGATATAGATGGGACTACCGTCCAGATCCCCTTCTTAATCGGAAGGAAGATCAATTCTCTCTCGCCGCGCATTAAACCATTTCTCGCTCTTCTCTTTAAAGCTAAAATGATTTCTCCTTGCATGTATCTTTCGCTATCCCTTACCACTTCAAAACATGGCTGAAAACATATGGGGGGGGGGGGGGGGTAACAAGAACTTATCGTTGAGGACATGTTTACTGAACACTCCATCGATTGCTCCAGAAACCAAAATTATTCCTCGTGCACTGTAATATGCAAAATTTCATGAGTTACTATAGAAGGCCAAGTCTTTGCTTCTCACCGTAAGCGGATACCTCTTTTTCCAACTCCACTTTCTCCGCTCATTGCTGTACCCTCCGCCCACTACATATAGCTTAAAGTGATCTTTAAAAAAATAACGCACTAAGAGGATATTTTGAACTCTGAATTTAGAAAACCTTCGGCCGTCATTTCTGAAAAATTTGCGGCTTTGGGTTTTGGAATGCAACAAGATTAAGCAGAAAATGAGAAGACAGAACGAGTGAGTCCCATGGAGTCGCTCGCTTGGCTTGATTCACGTGAATCCCTGTCTCGTCTGTGTAAGAGTGCTCGTTTCGCCCCTTCACGCATTGCTAACAACGAATGCAAATGTTTTACGTCGTCAAAATTCATACTCGTTCTTAGCCAATTCCGCTAAGCGCTCTCACTCTCATTCATCCTCACATCAATGCATATGAAACTGCCGATATCCATTATACTTTTTTGATCACAAAGAGACGTTCATTCTTTGAAAGCACCACATAGCCTTCTGCATCGACCATGTTTCGTGAGATAAGGTTTTGCCCACAACCAGCAAGGTTTTCCACCTTTTTTCTACGATCGATTTACTCCCAAATACAGTAATATCGAAACAGCATCTGGACGCTAAATTTGAATCAGCGAGAAAATAACGGTAACAAAGCGCGCAGACACCACCGCCACCGACATCTGGCGGTTGAATGCTTTCATGTTTTCTAAGATGATTTTGTTGTTCTGCCCACTCTCGCAAGCCTGTGAGGATGCAAGAGGCACTCGGCAAGGCAATTTCGTTTCCCTTTCTGTTCAAAAGATAGGCACCTATCAAATTATATGCGCATGCTCTGAGTAAGCAGAAAAGACAACAAGACGCGATAGAGCTAATGAATCGTCGGTCTCACGATGGAAACATGGCAGATGCACTTTTGTCTCGCCAGAGTCCTTCGCGGGACGAAAAGTTCAATTGCATGCCCTAGTCTGCAGTACAGCGACAAAGAGAGGCACACTAGTTATGCGTACCCACCAACTGGATCTATCATGTCATACTGCACAAGTTAACTCATCCTTCAGAATGCAAAAACTGCAAACACAACAAATGAAGCGACGAACCTGCCAAGTTCTAGCGCCTCTGCTTTGTCCGTGTTGATAATCAGCGATACCACGGATCAACGTCCAACTATCGATACGAGATCCGTTCACCGCTGCGATCACCGAATCGAAACCCGCATCCACCGCACGCAAACCGAACTCGGCAGCGAAGCGATCGCGCAACTGCGATGCCGCGTCTCGCGGATCCTCACCCTGAAACTACTGAGGCACTTTACCTTCTATTAACCAAAGTACTTTTGTGAAAAACGTCGACTAAAGATTAACATTAATATTTCTTTACAGGAGTCAAATCTGCGAGATTTGGAAATAGTTGCTCCACTCCTCTTCAATCTTAGCAGACCCATCTCATGCAACATTTATGCAAGAGAGGGGAGGAAGGGAAGTTCATCCTTGGCAATGACAGGAGTAGAACACTCGGTGCAAAAGAAAAATGCGAAATATTACATAAAAACTATAAATGAGATAAACGTTGACAAGAACCTCTTCGTTCGATATCGGCTTCTTATAAGAGACCATACCGCCGACTGGACCGACATGGACGACCGAATCGGTACGCTCTTGATTAGGATGTGGAATCACAACCACGTTGCCTCCTCCTTAAATTAAATTTAATATACAACACAAGAAACCTTCTCCTCTCAAATACAACTAAGTGGATGGGGGGTTCCGTGCAGACATGGAGGAAATAAGATGCAGCATGTTTTAAAAAAATATCCAACGGGCAGCTGAATTCCCGCATACATAATGAGATGTCCCAAACCCGTTTCGCTGAATATACGAATACAAAAAAGTGAGAAAGATTCACCCTCAAAGCATCGGATAGGTTTCAAAAAAATGCTGCTTGAGAAATTATATCTACAGACGTCTAGGCAGGATTTATAAGATGTCTATGATGGAACAAGTGTTTCATCCTAATATGGGCGCGTTCTGAGAATCAAATGGTTGCCACAATGTAATAAAACATGGATATAACGGATATCTTAGGCTCATCTGAGGCTATCAAGCTTGTCATCGTTCAGTAGTAAGAATGGTCGTCAGCCTATTTTCCACGCCATTTGAACAGATTAATGACCTTCGAGAAAAAGTGGAGAAGCGCGTCACAAGAATTGGCTTGATATGCACCTTTGCACTTTGCTCAAGTGACTTGGACCCCTTTCACATTTCCTCTCGTCCCTCTGCCTCTCTAATCAAGTTTTGATTTTCTTCTAATTCGCTCAGTACCTCGCCCTACAACCCATGCTTGCACACAGTATTGCTTCAGCAGAACCTATCTATTGCTTCGAAATTACCACATCACGGAAATTCTGATAGAACAAACTTACTTCCATCGAATTCCGTATATGATCATTCACATTAGGCCAACGGCTTGTCTGCAGTATCTTTTTGCGTGTCTACAAGTTTCAATTCCGGAACCACTAAGCTTGGAGCCATGTATTCGGTCGATATAATTTACCATAGGAAAACTTTCTATTCTATTTATCACATTATAGGCATTTAAAAGGGCGAGAAAATCTGCACGCAGTTTACACCACCTGCACACAAAACTACCAACCTTTTGTAGAGGGTCTGTGTTGCTTAGAATATGAAGGCTAAATTAGAATGTGGAGGAATTATATGCACAATTTAATATTTGTTGCTAAATTACTAAAACTTACGAGCAGAAAAAAAAGATCATTGCAGACAATCCTCAGCACAAAATATCACGTAAACCTCACCAACGGGAAGCGTGAGCAGGTCTTTTTCAGGAGGTGGCCGAGAGAAATCTACATCTGCGTTCGACTCATTGAGATGACTAACCGTCATCTTCGTCAAATTGTTCCATTCACATATCATATCGTCCTTCCTAAAAACAATTTTGAAAAGGCGATCCTTTCGAGTGCGTAGAAACTCATCAGCTTATCAAAAGCAGTCAGGAAAACTGAAGGGATTGGATGCAGCAGCACGAGAAGAGCGCCTAGCGGAAGAAGGCGGCACACGCAAATTAAAATAAAAACATGTCAAGAATCATTAGAAGGCTTTTAAGTCCTACTCTTCTCCACCCTAGACGACAACAAACTATGAGAAATTAGTGCTTTCGGATTCGTTCCCATCGTTGAACATAACAATCTGCAAATCTAAAAGTCTCCATAAACTTCTTACATTTGTTTCGCAATCTTGGCGATGACGTTGTCACTCGGATTCCAGCGTCTCACCACAAAACCGTTGATGTTGTCGGTCTCACGATCTAGCGTATACGAATGTGCGAACACATATGCATCTGGATCAGAGGCGCTGACCACCACATCCCCTAGTCTGATATGACGTGCCGCATCAGTATAGTGCGCCACACCACCTCCAACACCCACAATGAAAACATGCTCTACATTCTGGAAGTTGCCCAGAAGACGTGTTGTGATCGAACCAGCTGATGTCGTCGCTTCACGAGTATCCCCTGAAAACTTCCTTCTTACCATCTAACGATCACTCACGTCATATATACTCACAGAAACATTCCAGAATGGAGTGCAGGGCCTGATGGTTACGCCTTGCTGGGCGAAATGAGGCTAAGCCAGGCTAAGAAATACTTCAGTATTGTCCGGAAGCGAATGCAACAAAGGATGCCAACAATGTCACTATAACCTACCATCACGTTTCCGGTGTTTATCCAAAAAAAAGAAAAAATATGCCGGTCAGCAAAATATACTTTTTCGTAAACTTCTTTGCTTCTGAACAAAGGATTGATTAGATGCTTCAAGGTGGGTGAAATTTGACTTTCGTAAGAGTCACCAATTAAAAAATCCAGGAAAGTTTGCAACTCGATGACGTCAGCCGTCACAGAAGTTAACAACCACTGGTGCTAAGAAAACACATAAACAAGCAAGCAACGAACGATGCCGCAACGTTCTTTTTGCAAAATATGCAAATGCGCGCACAATCTGTATTCTTATATGCTGCTCGGTTCCAGTTCGAGCAATAGCTCCAGCTACCTCAGGGTTAAGAGCTCCTCATGTTCTTGAACCACATGAATGACCCAAACCAAAAAGAATCGCTTGCAAACCAACGAGTTCACCAAACGCGACGTATTATTTTCAACGATAACCAACACAACAATAAAACAACAGGCCTTAATGAATATCGTACAATAAAAAGCAGAATTAACAAGTAAGACCGATGCTGCAAAACACTATGATCACCCTCATGAGGTTTCTAGGACGAAACTATACTTGAACAGGAAGAGGTCATTCTCAAAGGAGAAAGTGGGCAAATTCGATTCGCATTTCCAGAGAATCTGGATTTAGGAGGGGGCGGGGGGGGGGGGGGGGGAGGAGGAGGAGAAGTGAATAGGGAACAATCAATATTCAACAGCTTATGGCATGCTCAAGCTAAACATTTTTCATGATTTATGTGCAACTTATCTGTACATCGAAGATGCAACAAAGACTGCAAACGACAGTTCTAACCGATGGCAGCCAGCTTGGTGGCCACGACACGGTGTTTTCCAATGCATCCGAGTGTGTAGACGTTCGAATCCCCGCCCGATCTATAGCGATGCACTGTAGTGCTATCATCGATGATTGCGTCGATGCATTGTTTTTCCACAAATAAACATGTGATGATAGCCACCGTTGGTGAATGACGATCACGAGTCAGCGCACCACTAGCGAACTTTGATTCATCAACTGAAAATGCTTTTTAGACCACGAAGATATGATATTTAAATCGGCAACTAGCACAAAAATATCTGCAATGTAATATGTAAAGAGAGCGATTATTGAAATATTTACGCAGAAATTGAGCAAAATATGATGATAATGAAAGAAAGAGAGAAATAAACGATTTGGCATGCATCGAGAGTACCGAAGGGGATCGTTATATCAGCGGCATATTATGATATTTGAAATGCCGTATGACTGCCACACAAAACTATAAGAGAAATTAACGAAAACCTGATTAAAATTTAAAAACCGATACTAAACATTTAACAGTACGTAACTGTTGAGGACGAGGTGATTTCATCACTGATCGACGAAGAAATATTGGTGTATAAGAAATTTTGTGTTCAGACGAGCATAATTCGAGATCTCAGACATCAAGAGAAAAACTTGGGTGACACTGAAGTGGGAGATGACGGGTGAAGAAGCGCATCGATGTATTGCAAATTTTTCTTGCCTTTTTTCTGCAATTTTCCTGTTTGAACGAAAAACTTACGATGCCCGAAAAACAATTTTGTAAGGACTCAGGATGAAACCAATGTAACAGAGTTGACAGTGATATCACTATTCTGGAAACTGTAAAGAATTCACAACAAGAGTAGAAACTACCTCTATACTACCCCTCAAGCAAAAATATCGAGACGGTAAAGTGACGTACATATATGAAGGGGTAAGCGGAGCTGAATCGTCCGCCGTCAACCTAATGAACTCTACCTTTGATAGCGTCGACCCTAATCCATTCGTTCTGCAACTTCTGCACCACTCCGAGCACTTCGAGTTCATGCAGAAACTCTTCCACTTCCTCCACCGTGCATCGCAGAGCTCTGCAGTTCAAGTGATCTTTCAAACACGTAGCAATTCAACACATCTTAATTCTACAAAAAGCGGTTGGTCATACATTCAACCACGATATGACACAATAATCTTTCATAAACTTTTCCTCCGGGGCTTCAAAAAACCTCATCTGATAGCTGTGCATTTCGACACAATGATTCCCGACGAATAATTTTTCAACTGACAGGATGAGAAGAAACTGACTCGGCAATCAGCTCCACAGAAAGTCCGTTGGGATAAGCATGTTCGAGAACGTCCTGAACATGAGCTGCAGTAACACTCTCGACCTCTGAGCCCGAATCTAAATAAAGTCACACACTCGTAGAAAGATTCATTGCAACCAGATAGCTTCAACCAGAATAATCGACAATATTATTTGAAAGGAAAACGACCTCTTGTTAGAGAACCTCTTACTCTCCTTATCATCAACCTTTTTTATCAAGTTGTACAGTTTCAAACTATTAAACATCCATATAGGTTATCAGATTCAGCTTGACAGTCAAAAATGGCACCTCCCAATGACCACTGGCTACTCGAGTAATTTTCCAACTACATTCGTTGGCAAGTAACATCCAGCATAACATGAAATAATCTCTAACCGTCGTTATGTACCTTGCAAGTTTCGTTGATCGCTACCAAAGCTACTTTCTCAACGAATATTTCCTCTGCTGTCCGATGTTGCTGTAGATCAATTTACAGTACACTTGACTGCAAAATCTATGCAAATGCATTCGATGGCAAGTATCATTCAGCATAGCATAAAACTAGACAAAGCGCATATAAAAAAAACAATACCATATTCTTTGATATCAGGCATCTGAATGGCTTCATCGTCTTTTGCGAATTGCATATCAACTTCAATTTCGCGAAGTGGTAAATAACCACATTGCATCAGCTTGAGGATACGCTTCAGAAACGTCACATAATCTGCAGAATTAATGCTAGATGATCTCTATCGTTCTTTTAATTGTTTACTGGCAAAAACAAAATGAATTCACTCAATTCGAGAGTAATTTTCAGCTCTCAAATCTCTTAACGAATTCAATAACGTATAAAGAAAGGAAATTCCTTCCCAAATCCTTTCCCATTTATCGAATAAAAGTCCAGAAATGATGAAAAAACACTAACAATTGCCCTTTGTTCGAAATCATCCATAGTTTGCAAATTTCTTCGAGCCTTTTTGGAAAGCTCCGAAAATATTACACCCTTAAGGGCAACAACACAACAATCGAAGATTTCGTTAAAGTTAATTGCCATCATTTTGCAATATTCCCCATATATTTTCCATTCTCATTAATAAAATCACTTCAGTTACCTTTAAGAAATGAGTTGACAAGGTCCTTAAAGAATTGCTGTGCAAGCGTGTGCTTTTGAATAAGCTCAACATCGTCAAAGAAACGAAAACGAAGCTGACGGTTCTCCTGAATTTGTACCAATCGCTGAGCAATATCATCAAAGCTTATATTCCACTATTTTCCCCATGACAATACAGAAAAAAAACGAATTCAATAATGAGTTCTTCTTCTTCACAAAAAATGCGACGAAAAACAATTGATAATTGGAGCAATCTTTTGCTATCTGCAATAGAAGAAATCCTTAAGGACAAAGAAAGAGAGGAGTGAGTTGAAAAAGTTCCTAGCAGTGGATCGAATTTTCCCAGCATTCACTACAAATGATAAAAAAATTGAAACAATTATCTAACCGCAATGTGTTTATAAATCGCTCTTCTATACGATTGGAAACATATGTGCGAACAAAAAGGAAAATGCTATTCAATAAAGAGGAACGAAACACAATGATGGAAGCGATGATTATAAAATAAATAAATTCATAGTGATTACGAAAATAAGCCGCAGAAAAAATCATCCCTTACTATTTATGCAAAGTACACATCATATTTTTACACGATAGACGAGTACAACTTACTCTACAAAGACAATGAATGAGTACACTTAAATTTCGGGCTGAGGGAATAAAAATGATCTGAGTAACTGTATTAGTGAATAAACAAACTTTTGATTAAGTAATTGAGTGATTAAGTAATAAGAAGTTATATTATTGTTAAAACAACGCTTTGAAATAATTGTAATAAGCCTATGGCGATAATGCACAAAATTGTGACATAGTATAATTTACCTTCACAGCATCTAAACAATTCTTCAAAATGTAATTTTTAAAGAATTTCGAGAATAATTAAACCTAAACACTCTTAAACAATCAAAGTAAGTCATCATACATCATATAAGTAAATGAGAAATGATTACCTGTTTTCTGCTGACTCCATCGGATACCCACACAGAAAAACTGAGCGCAACATCACATTTCGCTGCTGCAAAAATGCATATCCAAAATTAAACATTTATTAAGCGCCTAAATGACTCGGGTGGGGAAGCAGTGAGAAAATTTTCCATCCTTTTTCGAAGTTCACTGAAAGAAGTTCGAAACTATAAACTGCAACAGAAATTATGATATCATCTTTCAAACGGAAAAAAAGGAAAATATACTATTCTAACTAATATATTTTATTTTCTGTATAACAAGAACTATTCATCATCAACCTATCCTCTTCCTCTATCGCTACTATCTGTGAGCTTTGAATGACATTTACTGCATGACAGGTCAATATTCGGAAACGTCGAGTAGACTAGCTCAACCAAACAAATAAAATTCGAACGAAGGAAGAAGATATTTTTACAAATAAAGAAAGAAAGCTTAACATGCAAATGAGCTAATTGACACACATCAATGATGAACGAATTGCAATTAAAATGAATGCACAGTGACTCTATCTAATTATTGCCATCAATGCGACTCATGCATGAATATTCTTTTTTTTTTTCAATTTTATTGTTCATAGAACTAAAAATATGCCTAAACATCTAATTGTTCAGGATGTGGAGAGGAAACAGCTGAGAAAACGTTCATGAAATTCACTAAAAAATTCGTACGTTGAGACTTTTTCTTTCACTATAGACGCATCAAGCCTGACTCATCGCAAAAGTAGAAATGAAACCACGGACAGGCAAGCGAAACCTCAGATACTCCCAACGTTTCTTAATTCATGAAGAAAATTACAGTTGAAAAAATAAAAACCATCCGCTGTATATATATTTATATTCATAAATTTTGAGCTTAAAAGATGAGAGATTAACAGCACTAACAAGATTACTGTCGCTAGGAATAGTGCAGAAATTTACTCCACAAACACTGAACCTGAAAATGAAAAACAAGGATCCGAATTTACTTCAACGTTTCGTTCTCTCTAGTACTGATAGAAAGAAAGTTAATATTTGAGAGTGGCGATTATTTGTTTGAGACGGTAAAAAAACACTTAATTAATTGTTAATAAAACACACGAAAATCCTCGAACATTTTATAGGTGACTTACATGGCTTTTCATCGGAGAGTTTATTGATGATGATGCCTGTATGCTCGCCTCCGGCAATATGCAACACATGAACCTTCTCAAGGTCACTCATCCTCAACACATTTCAACAATCAGAATGAGTCCATAATGACGGCAGCAACAATTCAAATTCGTAGAGTATTTTTATAGCGGTAATGCTTATAGCCAATTGATAAGATCTGTATTACTGAAATAAAAAGCAGCTGGCCGCGGTGAATGAATGGGATCAAGAACTCTTTAATATGCATTCTGCATGGAATATATCCGCATAAAAACGCACATATATATATATATATATATATATATATATATATATATATATATATATATATATATATATATATATATATATATATATATATATATATATATAGGGGCAAATCCCTATGAAACGACCTATTTCTTGTGGAAAAATAACGAAACAATAAAATACTTGTAAGAACTTACCTCGATATACGCACCACGTTGTGTTCGGCGCTCTGAATGAGAGGAGTGAGCACCACAAGACCTGAGTCACTTGGCGTTTTATTACTGGCAGATACCATTGTGCGACTGTAACTTAGCTAACGTTATTATACCTTATGACAAGAAACGGCGTAATAACCACGAAAGCGATCAGCAATCATCGAAATAAATAATGAGATTACAGTATTAAATACGACAAACGAGGATGTTATCCATATGTTTGTAGGAGAAAGGAATTTTTAGTGCAGAGAGATAATGTTAAACGAAGCGTGAATGGTTACATGAACGATGTCGATTATTATATATTAAAAAGCACAAACTCAGGATGCAATAAAGCGCTTCAACTACCAACAAACATAAGGAAATGTTGTATGCCATTAATGAACACTGCACTGAAAATGGTTGCACTCGCTGGTTGACTCGACTCACCCTTCTCACTACTATCCTATCATCACGAAATCTGCTATGAAAGCCTAAAAAGCTATGGTTACTAACGGAAACCTCGAGAGCTACGCAAAGAAAAAAAAACGTACGCAGTATGGCGACGAATTCCAATTTCGATTGGGATGTTCTATCACCAATTCCTCTCCCTGCACTATCAAGAAAGGGGTCCTACATTCATCGTCTCCTTCTATTTGGGCTTAAGAGAGGGTTTAGCAGCCAATAACGACATATTCAATATGAAGATGTGATTAGCAAATCTGAGCAACACTCTGTTCAAAGGGGACGGAAAGAATGGAATTGCATACGCACATAGCAATCGTTAATGCACTTTTAGAATTGAGGATCCATCTCTGTGGGGGATACGCACAACGTTGTCCTAAAGATGACACTCAATTCACAACACATTGGAATATGCAAAATTCATCAACGCCTCAGAGAGAATATTATAGTTGCTATGCATTTCTTCTAATGTTGCACTTCGAAACTCGTGCACGGATACAAGTTAGAAGCTCACCCTGATTTGCATGAGAAGGTATCATATATATATATAATCCCCCTATTCATCTACTACTTAAAATTACCCACACGGTTACTTCCACCTCTCACACCGAAAAAACTGGCATTAAAATATTCTTGAAGAGTTAATGCTGCTTAGCGACCACACAATCCTATAAAGTCGACCACTAGAAATCGTTGAGGACATTTATTATTCCAGCATATTTCAGCATCAGCCTTTTTTCGAAGGGAAAAAGATAAAAGCCGGAGAGGATGCAAATGAGTCTTCAGAAGCCTTCGCCTGAAGATTTTTTTTGCGACAAAACTCGCACGGAAACATTCAAAAACCTTTAACCGTTTATAATATTGGGCGAGCACGAATAAGACCGGCTTTGTAAGGCCATCCCAAAATATCCGTAGCATCTATAATTTTCACTGCTACAGCTTCGCTAATTCGAGAGTTGAAACCACTGAGGAAAGACACATATAGAGACAGACAAAGACATATACATACATACGCTGCAACATGATGTTGCCATTATGTGCTTGTGAGGACATTTACGAAAAGCCATCATGAAAACAACAAATCACTTTCACGCATCTGTCAAGGGGCAAACAGCTTACTGAACTCTCTATGTAACATTGCATTTTAAATGCGATGTGGCTGCAAAGAACAAACAATTCGAAAATGGAAGCAAATTAAGTGGTAATCGACCGATTATATATATATATATATATATATATATATATATATATATATATATATATATATATATATATATATATATATATATATATATATATATATGTGCTTCAGTGAAGCATTAAATTCAGGAGGCTCGCATAGGCGAGCACTTCTTATTCCCTTCTGAACATTTTAACTTCACTGCGACCCCAGTTAGCGGACCAGAAGCAAAACTATTGGACGGGAACGTCTTTTTTCACGGGCTTTTTTCCCTTCTTCCTTTCTATCTTCTTGCACATTAGTTTTTCTATCCGGCTGCCATCTTAGCCCAACACTCAACTATCACATATGCGTCGTCACTAAGTGAGTTTAGCACGCCTGCAAAACGAAGATAACTAATGAAACCATAGCGGATATGCTTTGAAATTTCTTGCTCGGCGTCATACATCCCTAAACGATTCCATGGCCCACTTTCGGGATTGTCCATCAAGACCAATTCTGGCGAACGTTTAAGATTCAAGGCGAAACAGAAATTGTTACCCACCCCTAATTTTTTGGCAAATCGAGGCTCGCTTTGATATAAGCAAAATTTCAATCAACTAATGGGGAAAATTCATATATTCAGCCGTTATAAAAATTTTCAACAAGAGGAGCGAAAACGTTAAGCCACTCGCCACATATAAACACTACGAGCATAAGCAATCGCGATGCGCCATAAACATTGAATTCCCCAGAAAAATTTCAATTTTTAATGTGATGCGCATGGAACGCTTCAAACGTTCTCAAATCTTTCGACAACATCGCCGATAATGCCCAAAAGTTGCGAAGGTAAGGTCACCAAAACAAATAGCAGAAGAACGACAAACGCTCAATTTTTGAATGATGGATAAATCACGGCAAAGTATCTATATGTTGTATCACTAACTTCGATCACAACTGATTTTATAGCATTTACTTAATTTAGATTTCCTTTTCGGTTTTTCGAGCTTAGATTTTCTTTTTGTTTCTTCGAGTGATACTTAGCGCCATCGAACATATGACGTGAAGTCACAGGTGCCTTAATATCCATAATGCCCAGAATATGAGATTTCCTGAGATTCACAACATGCTCGCATTTGCAATGAGTGCCACTTGTCCGAATCCTCTACAGCAAATAAATGCCAGAAATTGATTAACAAAGAGACGAAGAAACACCTTATTCCGGCAACATTATAATCAATGCAGTGAAACGAATTGCTGAGAAAATAGAGAGAAAAATATTCTCTGTAAATAAGGTGAAAGGAAAAATCGAAATATTCAAGCCTGATATGAAAAAATCGGAAAGCATTTGCAACATCGAATTAGATTTATCGTCAAATCGCAAAATACGAATAGAAATTTCCTCAGCAATATTCACTTTTAATCAGTAATTGAACAATTATTCCCTCCTCTCTTAATGCGCTATACTGTACGCCTTTTCGCACGATAGAATAACAACTGAAGGCTTTATATTTTGTGAAATATTAGAAATCGCTCAGATCGGGTTTCATTTTATTTGCTGATCGTGTTATGAGCACAAAAAATGGCCACCGGGTAGAAAACTATTAAACATCAAATTCGAAGAATCCTAAAATAATAGAATCGACGACTGAAGGCAGATCGCTAGAAAGGAAACCGTAGACACTGAGCAAATTTCATTTGAGGTAAGCCAATTTGCATCGCATTCGCCATCTACGAAATCGACGCAGCCATCTTCAATGAGATGTGATCATAAAACACTGCACACAGTGATTACAATGTTAGCTTCTTGGGAAAGTTGATGCAAACGGCCTATGCATCCGTCTAACGCTTTATTTGACCTCAAACACTAATCTAGACAAAAAGTAGGCGAACAGGAAAGCTAACAGAAAGAAGAAAATGCTATTCAGGAAGAAAAATGTATCCCAGGGAAGAAAAGTGAAGAAAGTGGGAAAATAGATCAGAGCAATATTTTATTGCATGCGTCCTAAATTACAGCACAACAGGCGGTCTTTTTTCCCAATTCTTTCGAATGCATTTGCATACTGGAATGAGAGAGAAACGGCGATGGAAAGTGCATTTCCGCCGAATACGCGTTCACTCCCCCCAAAAAAGGATTGCACTTCCTCAGTCAGATGAATTCATGAAAAAATATCGATATCCTTTCGAGAGACAAAAATTACAAACATAACCGGATGTGATCTTTCTCTTGTAGGAAATCTCCTGGCTCCTCCCGTAACGACTCACCCCGTCGATGTTAGATCATCTATGTGCCTTTTCATGCAATGTGAGAATAGTAAACGTGGAAAAGTCGACATAAATACTTTCGAAATTATCATAAGGAAAATAAAGAAACGATTTAGCGTTTATTCGATATCTGCTTGGAAATTATTTTTCATTTCTAAGTTTCTTTTTTTTTGAAAGCAACTATGAATCATGTGGAAAATTCTACACCGTCCCCTTGGAGTGAGAAATGGTTGAATGTTGCACTAGCCTTTGACTAACCACCCCCCCCCCCCCCTTCAGGCTCCTCCCTTTTCCCCTCTGCACCGGTACTTGTCCAAGTTTCACTGAGATGCCGAACGGGTAACCACGATTCCACACTGGAAATACCCCTTCAGTAGAGATGCAATTCATGAATGCGCATCAAATCTTTTTGTGCATCATAAAGACACTGCCCTTGAAACGATTAACGCCAATTCAATAACAGAATTTCCGCAAGTGAACATCCTCCCTTTTCTCTGATTTTCTCATTCGCAGATTTATTACGGCACCAAGTGCCACAATGAGGCAAAATGAGGTCTAAATGACATTACTATGTGAATGCCTAAGCGTTTTGAGGCACACAAAAACGAGAACGTCGAGTTGATCCGAAGATAAGAAAGGCTATTGCTTTAAGGACTGCGGAATTGGAATATAACCCTTTTCCCCATGATTGCAAAAATTTGTACTCGAAAAAAAAAGAGGAAATAACAACAACATCAATTCAAATCGATGAATGAAGCAAACAAAGGACGAATAGATAGCGAAACAATTTAATGATAACTTTCTTTTTCCACCGCTTTTTCACGCTAATTTCTCAATTTCTGAAAGCGCATAAAACACAGGAAATGAAATTCATCGCATTCGACGTTTTTTTTTCCGTTTGCAGCAAAAATCACCAATGCTTTCTGATGCCAAAATGTTTGATTTTGAAAAAAGAAAACAACTGAAAATACCTCAACCGTGCCCGAAAGTGAAAATATCGAATCATTCACCTGACTTGTGCCCTCCTTCTAAAAAAAACCCCCTTATTAGAAAAGCCATTTCCCCACTCCGATGAATTTCTGCACATATTTCCCTCATCGATCAACTATGAGCAAAGTCATTCATTCCCGGAAATTCTTTGCGAGGATGAATGCAGTGACGCGATGATATCAAAGTTGCTACGACTTTGGAACATAGTGATAGTGAAGTGGAAGCTTATCAGTAAGAAAAATTGGCTTGTGATCAAATCAATTTCGTCATTTAATTTTTTAACGACGCATTCACTTTGTTGCTCTGAGTGGGTTGAACGCGTCCACTTATTTATCGTCTTAATTAACGGGCGTCAAAAAAACGTTCATTTTTTGATTGGAGGAAAAAATGCGAAAGATTCCGAAACTTTTCTGCCCCGATCTAAAAGGAAACTTGCTCGCCGTAATGAAATTTCGCACATCGAAATGCAAAGAAAGGAAAACTAAACCTTTTATTCGGGAGTTCCAACTCGGATTGCCAACAGTTTAAATCTTTGAAAATTTTGCTCATAGTTTTGCTCAAGGTGAATGAATATTTGCAACTTAGGTTTAAAATTTAAGGATTTTTTAAAGGATATAAAGTTAACAGAGATCGTTTTCTTATAGCCTCGGAGAATATTTTAGCGCTTCCTTGCCTCATGGGATGTCTATAATTGCGTTATGATGGAAATGTGTTAATGAGTCGAAGAAATTCACCAAAAGAAATAGATGTGAAAAAAATGATACAACAATTAGAGAATATTTTTTTATTATTTAAGCCGACAGCAACGATAAAGACGATCACAGTTGTGGAAGCAAGTTGTGTTAAACAGTGCGCATTATGCAGGAAACGCCATTGTGAAGGAACAATTGGAAGAACGATTGCAAAGTGGACGAAAAAACTTTTCGTTTCATAAAAGCCAACGAAGTGATTGTGAAGTGAATTTGCAAATCGTCCTTAAAAGCTCAAATTGAAAAAGAAAGGGAGCGACTTTGAAACGAGAAAAAAGATCTCATAATTTGAATTCCTTTCCTGCGATGAAGATATAATTTTCCTTTGAATGGTAATATTCTTCAAATTTAGGATTTTACGGGATTTACGGGACAATTGGAGATATGTGCAAACTAATCTCATCAAGGGATACACGAATATTTACGTATAACAAAATCATTGAAATTATATACCTCTTTGTAGAATCATAGAAATCTGAAAACCACAGACTTACAACAAAATGTAATGCAACTAGAAATATATAACCAAGTATATATATGTAAATATAAATAAATAAATAAATAAATAAATATATATATAATATAATATATATATATATATATATATATATATATATATATATATATATATATATATATATATATATATATATATATATATATATATATAATGCTCGCTGCATGACGACTGCGGTGCGTTGACGCTAAATAAGAAACGAGTAATGGTCAGTGAACACACTCGCGCCTAATTCAGTCTATTAGAGCATCTGGGCAGGTAAATAAAGCTTTCGGTTCGAGCAACTGGACAGGGAGCTAAAGGCTTCTGGCTCGAATCTCTGTGGCCAATGTTTCTGCTTGCCATAAGCAAGTGAAGAAGCGATTTACATTTTAACGCAAAAGAAGATGACATGGAATAGGCAAAAATAAAGCGCAGCTGGATGCAGCACGAATACGACCGTCATAACAATTGCAAAAGCACGGCAGACAGCATGAAGAGATCAGCGCATCTGAGTTGCGTCCATCCGATCAATTACATTCGTGATTTGTGGGCAAATTAGAATATATGCTGAACGATACCTCCACAAGTGAACTAATCCAATCGTTCATATAAATACTCCAAAAAATGGTTTGATTCCTTTTTGCAATCAGACCGACAAAAAAAAAGTAAATTTGGATGAAGCGAAGCGCATGCAAATTTTTTCTATTCTTAAATTGCTTTTTCCAAACACAAGGAAGAGTGCATTAGAGGCCGTCCAAGAACATGGCATATATCGACGAATGTATACACTAACAGACAAGCGGATCACAGTACTTCCGAAAACTATCGTAACTCGCTGAATAACAGAAAGAAGTAAAAACGTTGACAACTGCAGTAAGAGCCATTTCCAAATTGTAATGTGCCACAAGAAGCTAAATGCGTAAACACTCTCGAGACTAGAGGACAAACAAGCTAACGCAGACGTATAGGCACAGACATTTCGCCGTCATCAAATGCTAATTCGCGAAAGCGCATAATAAAAAGAATAAAAGAAAGAAAAGGCGTATTTATATTTTCAAAAAGCAAAGGAAAAAGCCATTTTTATTTCAAGTACGCCGTCTTTCCGCTTTAAACACTTTTTGCCGACGAAAGAAGTCTCTATCAGTATCGAGGCTCAGCATTGATTCATCCACCACTTTAGCTAACGTTCACCTTCACTAATATGTAACACACCAAGCAAACGTTTCCACTCAACGCCACATTTCACTCCCCACATTACAACACAATAATAAAAGCATTCGCATGATGCACCATGCAAAAAAATATTTGCACACAGTTCGATCATGACAGAATCTATAAAAGAAAAAAAAGTTTGCCAATCGATCAATAAACGAGAGAAATGCGATTCACCGATCGGTCAATAAAAACGATCCAATCTAAGCGATATGATTGCAGCAATATTACAATAATTCTTCGCATATATAAACATGGTGAATTGTTGCCCCAATGCGGAACGCAAAAAAATCACATACGAACGAACGAACGAACGAACGAACGACCAATCAACTCATTTCAGACCGATGAAAGTTGAACGAGGAAGGAAATTGATGAGAAAAAAAGTCGACGGTGTGAAAATGTGGATTGAGGAATTTCATTGGCTTCTTTTATTCGACGATAAAATTATCTCCATTACAAAGGAAAATGAAAATTTCTCAATCAAAATACTAATTAAAAGGTTGAAAATGCGGAAAACAATAAATGACAATATATTTGTTGAAAGAAAGAAAAAAGTCAATAAAATATTACTTCAAGAATTATTTTAATTACTCTAATTAGAAATGAAAAATATTTTCAAGAAAAATTAAAAAATAGGAGCCCTAAGAAAAAAAAATCTTCAAAGAAACACACGTTCGCCATATGAGAAATCCTAATGGTCACAACATAAAATATTGCATAATCAGCTCAAGTATAGAGGTTCGTCTTCAAGGACATAGCACCATTAATGTACTATAAATACCTCAATGATGAGATGGGCGCGAAAGATTTGAAGAACTCGATTTCTTTTTTTCAATAGGCCGCATAAGGAAAATTCGCAATCAGATATTTGAAGAAAAAAACGAAATATTTTCAAAATCAATCAATAATGCGTAATATGTCAATCGTCGTTAATATATGTTACATGTGATTGTAAATTACTGATGTGATTGTAGTAAGCGAATCGGTAGGTTTTGTAAATTTTCAACTAAAGGAACTACTCTTTCCGATTAACGACTTGTTGCGCGAATGATTATCATATGCAAATTTAGAGCACTTTAAAGTGACCATTGGTCATAAAGGCCATGACCACTCGGGCATAAAATAGGTTAGTGCGATCCGAAGAAATAGTTCACATATATATCCCATTTAATTTCAAATTCTCAGTTCATGAGTTGAAACTATGGCGAAAAAGATGTAAAATTTTCTCAAAATTCAAAGAAATCTATGCAAATGTAAGTCTGACCTAGAATCGACATCTCACGGGGTTCAGAGCAATAATAAAAGAGCTCATTAATGGCGCGCAATATTAAACAACGCTCAAAATGGAAAAATACAACACAAAATTCAAAAAAAAAAAAAAAATTTTAATGACGAAAATGACAGAAACAGAACATTAAGAACTGCCGAAAACATCAGTTCTATCCTCTATCTGTATAACGCGGGGGTACTATTCTTTGTATACGGTCACTCTTCCTACTCTTCGACCACAAGCTAAAAAATGGTACACCCTATATAGGTGCATTTAGTAATTTATTCCTCTTTGTACAGATATCTGTGCCTTTTCATTGTACAACAGGTGAATTAACATTTTTCATCGAAAATTTTCCTTCGTTACATCTACCTTCTCTCAACAGCCCTCCCCCCCCCCCCCCCCCTCCTTAAAATTTCTCGAGGAAACGCCGACAACGCACTGTTGCAAAGAACTACAATGAACGCAAAATTCAGAGCAAACATCACATACAATCGACGTTACGTAATGATGGATGTGAGCATGGTATGCACTCAAAGGGAGGCAACGGCTGCATCGCATCATGATACACGTATCTCTTGCTACACACATTTTCGCTCTCACATTCACAACTGAACAGCACTCATCCACAGCCATCATTATCATCCCTGTAATACCGAAATAATTGTGGAAATTCGTTGGCAAGTCATGTGTTTTGCAAGCAAGCCAGCACTTGCATTAATCGTAAAGAACAATAGAATATGCTGCCTAATGTGCTTTCCAAATAAGTGACTGATTGCGGAAAGTCCGCAGAGGATGTCATTATGAAATCATCAGTACAAACAAGTAAAAAAGCGTGATAAAGAAGTTGGCAGGACATGAGCTTTCACACCTCCCTTGCCTGAACAACCGATTTCGTTAATAACTAATTAATATGCATGCCTTTGTATATTTATAAACTCGAGTGCCCGCAAAAATCTTCCTGGAAAGTGATAGATCAGTGCTAAATGTTTGCAATTTTTTTGCAACTCTAAATGTCGATTAGTTCTTTTACAGCTAACGGACCAATGTCAGCTATCAGCCGATCACAATTGATAACCACAGTTTCAGTGGCTTCCGTGTTCGAGCTGTCATATCATACAGATGACAGACAGACTTCCATACATACATACCTGCAGATGTGATATCACCAAAGTGCGTTTGTGTAGAGCAGGTATGTAGAAGCTGCTCTGAAGTTGGAGTACTATGCAGACCGCCACGACTTTATCGTCGCTTCGAATATATCGATGACATTGTGGCTCATATATCGTTTCTTGTGCATTCGATGGAATCCACTTTTTGCAAATCTTTTTTTTCGTTGCAAAAAGCGTAAAGCAAGATGTCGTTGCAATAAAGGTAAGTCTGCAACGTCATCCTAGAATAGCGCTCAGTAAATTTCATTGTTGTAGTTCTCGTGATTCGCGAATTCAGATCAGACGATCGACAGGGAGACAAATACATACATCGACATGGGTGCAAGACGGCTAGAATGCACTTCCTGTGGGAATTTGCAAAACGGGCATAAAAACGGCCTAGGCCAATTCCTAAATAAAAACGTCGCGGTGACCGCTGTTTCAATCGACGACAACATTCGAACCTTATTTCTTACTCACAACCAAAAGAATTTCAGGAAGTTTGCAAGATTTTCCACTGTGGAGCAACTAGAAGAGAGGGAATAAAAACAGCATAGAGAAAAATAGCGCTGCAACAGCTTCTATGATTTACGACTGTTATGCCATACACATGAGGGCGGCTGTTCTCGAGCACAATAACGAAAAGAAAAAACAACAACCTAGTCACATTCAAGACTCAAGGAGATGGTAAGCAGGGCGAAGGAAAAGGAGGAGAGGAAATGAGCGAGGAGCGAGGAGCTTGAATTTCATTGTCGCAAAAAGTGGAGTTGAGAAAGCAATACAACAGCATATTTTACTTTCTTAAGCAATGAGTTTTACGACCGATTTCATTCACTGGATATAAAGTAGAAAGGGAGGTCTCCTCGCCTCTGAACATTTCACTAAATCCTAGCAATATTTTTTTCGCCGCAAATGATCACTGGTCAGGAAGTTTTCAGGAGATTATAACGTTTACAGAAAGTATATCCAATTCGTAAGTCCCCTCCATCTTATTCATCGAATAAAATTATGGCTTATTTGAAAAGCAAAGAATAGAAACAGCCGATCGAAAGGTGGCGAGGACGATGTTGCCAGAAGCAGGCGTTAATCGCAGGTCAATGGGGGCAACGCACTTGCCATTCGTTGTAATAGCTACATATAAATAAATCAAAGACGGAAACACATGCAGCACTCACCGATTTTTCTTCAATAGTTTCAGTAGGTATATGAAACAAAACAGGTGCGAAAGTGTGCAGGGAAGACAGTGATTTACGCTTTTCGTTATTCCTCAGCTGGATCGACCGAATGCTTAGATACTCGTAAATAGGCAATTTGTATATGCAAATTTACCAAGAAAACCCACCTCTAGCTTACTGGAACTCATAGGAAATGTGACCGATGGGAAGGAACTGAGCCTATGGGTGATCCGATGTATTCCTATGGGCCAAGTTATGCCCATTATACCAGCAACCACAGTGGTCCGAGATGTGAGTGAGCGCAAACAGCACACCCGCCACTTTCGTGAAGAGTCAGCAAATAAAAATACATGCGCGCATTCATATTTTAATGGAAACCACCGTTTCCATCGGTCATTTCGATAAGCTACAACGCAGATTCTTTGCACTTTCAGGTGATTATAACTGTCTTCTAAACAGGTGAATCGACTTCAATAAACGTATAGAAAACAATCTAGGATGTGACTTTATCAATACCACTCCCAACTTTTACTTTAGCGGTTTTCCAGCAATCAGATATATATATATATATATATATATATATATATATATATATATATATATATATATATATATATATATATATATATATATATATATATATATATATATATATATATATGGATACATAAACATAAACGCATAGGCAAAGCCTTACCAATAACGCGTTTTATAAATGCGAATGCAAATTTGCGAAAGATCATAAAAAGTTGAAAAGGCATCACATGCAGGAAATTTTAGCCTGAATTCATTTCAGATGCTATAATTTACTCGTTATGTCTGCATAAAAAAGTAGAAATGGCCTTTCCATAATTCTTTTCTAAATCAAATTCACTCAGATCATTCTCTCATCAAAGAAAGACCTTCAAACCTGATTTTCAGGTAGATCCAGGTATAGCTTTGTAAATCAGCTGATGTAGCGCGTGAAGATGTAAAGCAAATGTTTCTTTCAGAAAGTTTATGCTAACTTTTCGCTTAATGAGGCTATTATCCGGGAAGAACGCCTCAAACTAGGGTAAATAAACAGATAATTAGCCAACTTTGACGAGGCTCTTTCTGATAATAGCCTCATGGACCTAAACACCGGCACGAACCTTCCGAAACGAGTGCTTTTACACACCGACCGCATTGCGGTATTTAAAATTTTTGTTCTTTTCCCTAATGGATGAACAAACTTCTAACGTCAATTTTTGAAAGATCAATTTATTCACTGTTATACGACAGTAAAAAGATAGCAGTGGGCCGATGGACAAATCTAATGACCATTAGACTGGTCACAAATGACCATTAGACCGGTCACACAAACTAATAACCGTTAGCTAATCACAAATGAATATCAGCATGAGAGCAATACTATATGAACTCCAACTGGTTGACATTAGCTGACAACTGGCTGTCAAAAAACTTTGATTCCACTTGAAAATTGCAAAAAACGTCAGTAATCGCCGCTATCTTTGCGTGAACGTGCGCGACAGCAACAAGGGCAAACAGCTCATCTGTTTGCAAGCAAATATTGGTGTCGAGTGCATTCTCGCACCAATGAAAACACATCGCTGGCCTCTATGTACGAGTTAGGCAAAAAGCCAACAATACTACAAAAACTCTCCCATCTCGCTCTTTTCTATTTGCACAAAATTGTTCCACCCTCCCCCGTTCACCCCCATAACTTGCTACAATTGGTTCGCAAGGGTCCAAGCTTCAGCTAAGAAACCGGTATGAATTGGCTTTCTGTGCAATGAATGATTCAAGTGTAAAATTATCTCTGAGCGGCCTCATTAGTAATCCTGCAATAAGCTGAAGCTATCTCAATAAACGACTTTACTTATGAAGATGACAGCCGCATTCAAAACAATTAAAAAAGAAGTATTAATGGCGGAGTTGGATGATACCACTTTTATCATTATGCTGAAGAAACAAAACGAAAAAGAAAATTGTATAGAGAACATAGGAAAATATCTGAACCCTCGCGCAAAATGTCGCTTCCGGTGGGCTCGTTTGAAGAGCTTAAATTTCCTGAACTCCTACCCCCTGGTTCAAGAGGGTGAATAGAAGAACTCGGCATCGGACAATGGAGAGGATAGAAGACGCTGAAAGCCCTCACCTTCTTCAGCACGCCAGGTGAAACACTGAAACAAACGTTCAGCATTCGCTTTACATTTGCAGCCTCTGCTAGCGTAATTAGTGGAAGATAGCGTAGTTGCATGGGAATTATTGCTGCTTATATACGAATTCGATGGTCATTAAAACATAAACCAGAGATGTTTTGTTTCGTGAAACAAAGACATAGGACGGGGACTCACATCAACGAATAAAAGAGGAAAACCTCAGTGTTTCGACTCGAAGATGCGCGAGGAAATAGCTGCGCTATGAAGTGTTCGCGGAACTCAAAAGATGGCGAAGCTGAAGATATCTCTGCACCCCCAACTAGCTCACCGCACCGTTGATAATATCGAGCAATGAGGCATATGCGAACTGCAAGAGAAATTTGTGCTCTTGAAAGAAACGTTGACGCGAAACTGTGAGCGATGTTTTTTGAAATTTGCTGACAGCTTTGCAGCTGTGATAATTTCCTGCAAAATTATTTACGTCTTTGAATAAAATATAAGACGGATTCCTACTTGATAACGTCGAAAGAAACCAAAAGTTTGAATTGATCATGCCCTAGTGGATCAATAATATAACCAGATCAATAGCGGCAATACGGATCGGGATAATTCAATAAGAAAATTATCAAGTGCTCATCTATATGTGTACATAAACAAAAGCGAATATATGATTTGATACAAATACTAAAGTGGATGTAAATATAGTGCAAAGGTAAAGGTCCCTGTTTTGGCCTCTACCTTTAGCTTGCCCCTGAACGATACGCAAATCCCTTCTCTTTCGATGCTCGACCTGATACTGTGTAATCTGGCAACAAGACAAGAATTTGTTTTTTAAAACTAAGCCTCAAGAAAAGTCAACAACAGTAACAGCGGAAGGGACAACTCTATGGGAAGGGGAAGGAAGGGGGGGGGGGGGGGGGGAGACCGTCGCTCCCGCGGACTCGTGGTACGAACAGTGCTACCTTCACGCCAACCAGCACCAGACACTGCTCACCCCGAGTCACTTCACTGTTCAAGTAGGAACCACTAAGGCCCATAACCGCCCTCGCTAATACAACATTCGACGTAAATAGCTAGAAGCACACATTCCTGTAAGCAGCTACGCTCTCCTCTTATACGCACCGACCCTTGCCTCCAGGCATTTGTAGATGGTTTGCTGTCTTTTAGTCATCGCTCCTCTGCTCTGCCCGAAAGCAATTGATCTATAATTTATTGACCCTTACAGTAGTTTTGTGAAGCATTCTTATGAATGCATGTGTGTGACATATGCGCCACATATGACAGCATTATGCTGCGATGCGAATCAAATAATATAACTTCGTAGCAAAAACAAGCAAACAGATGTGCACGATTGTTTCTCTTTGTGTATTTCCCCCACCCCCCCCCCCCCCATTGTGCGTAAATACTCCCAAAAACGAATTAAATAGCCGAAAATACTGGCAATGAATGCGCTTCTAAGCTTCAGCCTGCCACGCTGAAAAGTTGCTCAAACATTTTTGAAAAAAAAAATCAATAAATTTTCAATGATGCACAATCCTATGAATGTGATCAGTTTTGTAAAATCCAAAAATAAAAAGAAAAATGTTTTTTGTTTTCATTCGCAACTCAAAAATAATGAAATTCAGTCGGAGAATCTGATGGCTTCTTTGAATACCAATAACTCAAACAATTCTCAAGGAACCATCACAAAATTTAGCGGAGAAAGCGGTACTACGACTTGAATTACATCCATCGATTCCGTCAATAAAATTTCGACTAATCATAATTTGACAGTGTCGGATACAGTGATATATATATATATATATATATATATATATATATATATATATATATATATATATATATATATATATATATATATATATATATATATATATATATATATGCATAAGCATGAATATCATGCCACTATGATGCGCTCTGGCATAAAATAATCCTAGAGAATTGGTCGGAGAGAACGACTACTTCTTTTTTTTGCGACAAGATGACAAAAACAATAAATTGACCTATGGCAACATCCGGCGAGAAAATAAGTTGACAAATGCATAAATGCAACAGGTAACGCAAATAACATCAGATATTTTTCAACGAAATGTTGCACTATAAATGACAATCAACGGCTGCAGTGAACATCGAACGCAGCAATGAATTGTTACACGCGTCATCCGTATCACAGAAATTCTCGAAGAAACTGATATACGGAAATATTTGTGAAATGCAGCAGTAAGACGCAAAAGCATGCAAAACCAAAAAAAAAGAAGAAAAAAGAACTATACAATTTAATGGTGATTGAAGGTTAATAATCGCTTTCGATTGGCAATTAAAAAGAGGTGAAAATCAAGGTGAGGTGAAAAAAATTCCCCACACATTCTTAAATGTAGCGGTTAATTTTCGAACAAGATATGAAAATATGCAGCACGACTTAAGATTTGAAAGAAAAAGAAAAGATAAACAGGTAGTCAATCACGCAGGTTGATCCAACAAAGATAAAAAGCAACGACGGTGAAAAAATATCAGCTCAAAAGCGGCAGAACCGCCTTCTACGAAGCATTACAGACTAACGTCGGTTCATTTTTCTAGCATCAAAGACCTTTGCAATCAAAAATGCATCTTTCATCGTTCTATCTCTTTTAACTTCAGTTCCATCCTTGCCACAGTAATCGTTCGACAATCCACAGGATTCTATATACATTACTATGGTGAAATTGGGGAAAGGACAGCTGAGATGAGGGGAGGGAAGGGGTGACGGTGATGGAAAAGGGTGAAAACAATTGTTTTATGAACGACAGAGAGGGGAACAAAAGACAGTATGGAATGCATGGGGATAGAATGCGGAAAAATCAATGGCTAGTGATGACACGTGAGCGTGGTCGGCAGCAAGCACATGATGGATCGACTTCAGGGCACAACAGGAAATCACAAGCGAGCAACACAAACAGCGACGCGTGCACTCATCGCGCCCGGACTGCGTGCCTTGTAAGTACGCAAGCCTGACGAGCATCACCGATCGCACACGCACACATCCATCGTCGGTTAATCATTTGCCGTTCATCGTCCGTTATATCGACGCATATTCTCTTCGTGACAGCTGTTGTAACGGGGTGAGGAAAAGCCACCCGGTGGTTTTAAATAAAACAACATTTAAAGTCCTTGAGAATTTGGAGTTCTTATGCTGTCTTAAAAGTTCGTCAATCTCTTGTTTTGAAGGGGAGGGGGACCTTTTGAATGCTCTTTAATCTTATTCCGTTTTTAAAGGGATTTTCACGGAAGGAGTAGTATTCATCATTGTCCTAATAATGCACTTTACATCACAAAAATATGAAAGGAACCGTGGAATGACTTCCGTTGCGCAAGTTCTCATAAACGAGACCATACTTGCATAAACGGAAACATTTCAAGCCTCTTCATTCTCTTATAGAGCTTATCGGTGTTGCAGATAATTTCTGTAGACAATTTCGTTCAATAAAATGGCCTAATCTTACTAAAAATTTCCGGCTTCATGAGGCCAAAATCGATGAATAATTTCTCTGGAGGCTTATATTGAACTGACTGAGCGGCTTTAATGACAACGACGTAAGAAGCAGTTAGCGGAAGAAATCGCTACGCTAATTTATGCGCAAAATCAGCTTAAACTTCTTGTTAAGATTGAACGATATTGCCTATTGAATGCAAAATGCGGTAGGTATCACTTGATAAATGTTCATGATTGAATGTACTCTGCAAACCGTGCATTATTACATCTTTTTCCGTTCTTGCAGATATTCACTGAAAGTGGATCTTTGTGGGGATCTTCGAGTGTTCATCGGATATCCCATTGCAGCATCTAATTATAAAATACTTGCTCCAAAGCAGCAGAAAAGCAAAAAACTTCCTCGTCTCGGTCACGTTTTTCATGTTTGGCAGCACGTTAACCCAACAGCTTCTTATGCACGGACCCTTCATGCCTTCTTGACTATCATCAAATGTAGCTGGAAGACGACGCATCGCACAAGGCACTATGACGATACAATTGTGCCGAAGCAGCTCTTTTTAGAGATATGCTCAGAGCATAAAAAACAATCATCGCTAGTACGCTGCTGCAAAGTTGAAATAAACTTTTTTAGCACTTATTCTCCACATTCCAAATATATGAATCACATTTCAATGTATTTTCGCACTAACATATGAGACATGCAATAGAATGATGGCGCTCTATTTGATTTTTAGATTTTCTCCCCTCTGAACAAAGGGGAAATGGGGACCGCTTTTTTTACTATGGACATGAGGGAAGGGAAAGTGTGGCCATGATTTATAATCATCGCATAATGATACATCACCGAAATCGTCCGCACAATATATACCTTTCCATATATATTACTTGTACAATGCACAGTCATGTATTTCTAACACTTATATGGTATACATCCATCGCTTATTTGAACTAAATTTCATCGAGCAAATTTGTTAAGGTGAACGGGCGGAAAAGATACAGAGGCAATGATTTCCATGATAATCTCCACTCAAATGATGTTGGAAAATTGAAGTTCCATTTAAAATATTCCAAATTTCTTTGAATTCGATTGAAATTGACCTGATATATTTATACGAATTTCTTCAACTTCAAACATGGAACAATCTTCGCTTTTTTCTTTCTGTTCTAATGAAATCATCAATAATCCCCCCGTTGCCTTCGTTCTTCCCTCTCCCCGCACTCTGAGAGGATCGCATTATGAGATTGCACATACAGTTTTGCCTTTGAGTTTTTTCAAAAGCTTCGCTCTCTCTGCTGTCGTTTGTTCGTTATTTTTTGCGTCACGTGCTTCCAGAGCAGCGCACAGTGCCTCGAGAAAAACCTTTAGCACGCCCGACTAAAAATATCGACATGTTTCGAAAATTTATGTCACGCTTAATATTATAGGTTGCTATCAAGGTAATTAATCAAAGAGATGTACTAGATCGACTCATATAGGTATCTTGTGTGGAACTACTAATTCCTTCTGGAGGCTCAGAAAGTTGTAGAGAGGGTCAGCGTGCAGTCAGGGCTGAGGGGACAGAAGGCAAAAGTCAACATAGCTGCTCTCCTTATACCACAGCGTTGCCAACTTACCAAGTTGCCAAGGAATCAGCTGCCAAGTTGGCTAAAACTCTCTAATTTCCTTAGTACTAAAATTTATTCTTACTACGACTGCAAACTGTGATAGGCTTAAAGATTTCTTCTCGTGCTATGTGCAGAATATAAATCTTTCAGTCAGAAAATGCGTATTCGTTAAAGGCACTGATGTTGTCCAACCTTATCACGAAAGGTGCATTCGACGAAGGAGTATGCGCCAATTTTACGAGCCATAGCCTCACCCTCATCTTTAGTGACCAGCTTGAAGAGTTCGAGTTGATCCTCTGAGTAAAGCTGTCGAGCTAACTGCTCGATTGTCTTCGGCTCATTGCGTATATCGATTTTTGTGGCCGCGAGTACTATGGGCACATTTTCTGGACACAACCCCAATTTTATTTCGTCTGCCCACTGTAAAAAATCAGCTTTTATGCAAGTGAAAAATACTGGAGGCAAATATGGTTCATCACTAGAATACCTCGTTCAGGTACATAATCAAAATCAGAGAGGCGCATTTTGACTCGTTTTAGCATGATAGGCGGCACAATGCTCCCTGATATCTGTGATCTGTATAGCCTGATAAAATGTCTATGAGCGAAATCATACCAATGGCAAGCAATTTTTTGAACGCACATAAGCTCATGAGAGCAACAACAAATATTTTACCATCAGAAACTGAAGTTGATATGCAAACAATAATATCAAAAAATAAACAAAGGCCGTCCAAATAGCATGCAAGATGCGAAGCCGTTTTGCAAATGTGGGTAAGTTTATACTATTAAGCAATGTTCATATAAGATGTTCAACATAGTGGCGGCATGCGTTGAATTATTGGGTATAAGTTCCATGTCATGCATTGTTAACAGTATAATGGCCCTCTAAACGAAACTAGTTCTAGTCACAAAATCTGCTCTTCTCAAATCAGCAGTCAGCTATCATTGAGGTTCTCTAATTAGAGGAAGCAAACATCGACGGTTAAATTTCCATGTTTACTTTTTCTTCAAAGGTCAATGTTTTCTTTCAAAATTATTCCAAAGACTGATACCAAATTCTGAAGTAAATTTCAAAAAAAGATTAGACATGAATGGCGAATTCCCAAACAAACTGCCAAACATCCAAACACTGACAAAGGACTTAGGAGCACATCGACCCTTTGGTGTCATTTTAAACCTTCCGCGATCCATCGGATGGATCAACTTCCAGAAAGAAAATGTAGCGGTCGTAATAGTCGTATGCCCTGGCAGAGAAGAATGCTGCAGGAGAGAATATAAGTAAAAAGTGGGGAAGCCGAGGTGAGTGCAAGCAGTGAAGCGACTGCTTATTCTGGATACGTGGCATTTTCAGAGGAATGAGAAGGTTACGAGCGTGGTCAGACAGTGGCGCTCATTCTCAACTGTAACTTTTAAAACCGTTTCTATGGTGAAGCAGAGCATCAGTACAACAAATCGTCACCCGGTTCTCGGCGTTCCTGAATGAATTACGACAACCGACCGAATAGCAAATAACAATAACATGAACTCCAACGTAAGTTAGTTGACGAAGTCGATCGTATTCTTCCTGAAGGTAAAAAGTACAAGATCAACAAACACACCGGTGTATGTGCTGAAGGTGAAAATTACCTGCATCATTCTAAATCAAGCCTTATGCGATGGTCAAATCTCAGATTCAGGACGAGGATCTGAGAGAACGAGAATACCATAATGATGATCGGGCGTTCAAGAAATTATAGCAGCGAAAAAAACTGCGAGTCTCTGATAGGATCTCAACCGCTACAAGCCACTTAACAATCTCGCAGCCTGAATCATCGGAAATACAGTAATTCCGCAGTTAGCTTCAAAGAATAGAGATGAGAAGAACCTCATGAGTGATTCTGTGGAGTGGAGACGAGATGACTGAAAAGTCCACAATTCTTATTCAACACTTTCTATAAAGAGCCACGCTTAGAAACGACCTTTTTCGTTTCTTCTCAGATAGGAAGTACTTCCGTCGATAAACTCAACGGTATTCCCTCGCCACCATTCCAGATCGACATAGTATCACATAGAGAACGAAGTTTTCAGGTTTCTTTCCAAAAATCCAATATTTCACTCTCAAGAAATATGCATAAAAAAGGAACATTCTTTACTCTATTTGAGAGGGATGCTCACCTTTCCAGGTGAATCGTATATTTCCATGAAATGCGGGTAAGTGAGTGGATGTGATAATTGCGAACCATATACATCAATCACCTGGATATAGTTGAATTCAGTCAAATATATCGATGAAATGTTTGCTTCGAAGCTTATTGCGAAATGCGATCGGTCTATGATAATACAATTAGCTTAGTGTTTTCAAAAATCCGCAGAAGTGCTGTGAAATTCGCAGCATCATTTTTGGATCATGCGAGGTTGCAATACCTCAAGGTCTTTAATTTAGAGGGGATGGAACAGGTGAAGGTTATTCAAGGGGCTCAAAGTATGATCTTGGCCAGAACAAATGGAGAATGCATGGAATTCCAAGATTTTGAAGGGAACGAGAGGTCACAGAGAAGGAAGTTAAACCTCTGGAGACTTCTGTGGATGTGTTCATATCTTCAACGGTTCTGATTGAAGTGGAAGGAGAAATTGGAGCCTTCCCCTAAATATTTGAAAGAGTTTTGTTGGAATGCAAAGAGGGACGGGGGAGGGGGAGCGAAAACAGGCCTTCTTCAAAGGCTCATTAGAGGTACTATAAAAGTGGGGTGCAAACTAGCTAACTTCAATTTCTTTCGTTTTCGCAGAATATGGAGAATAGTCGATTTTATTCACTCAAGGCAATGAATTGCAATTTTCCTCGCAAAAATGAAAGAGAAGCGGATGACTCTCCATTGATATGTTTATTTCAGCAAACAACGTCCAAGTCAATGAATTCTATGTTATTGCTGACCACTATTGATAGTTTAGCTCATGTGGACTCAAGCTTGTACAGTGCTCAAATTTATTATAAGAATCTAACATATTACTGCACTATCAATCTAACGAAAGCAACGAATTTCTTTTAGCAGTCACCCTCCAAAGTATTGCACAACTTTCTGCAATTCATTGCCATTATACACTGAAGCGTGAAAAAATGTTGAAGTGATGATGCACAGAGTGCTTCTTTAACCTACAGCTAGATACTTTTTCAGTTTCGATTTGTGCGGGTGTTGGAACCCTTCCAACATTAAATAGGGGGTAGTCTGATTTTTTTCGACGTTGAACACGGTGATGAAGGTGCTATGAATCCGCAATTCAGAATTCAGTGCATCAAAGCTTGGCACTTTATCGTTCTACGTGTATGCACGGAATGCAAACTATGGATCATGGAAACAATCTTGCATCATTATTTTTTCACGTGAAGTGTAGCACTGTATACGATCAGTAATCGACAACATTGAGGTTCATGGGATACTGCAATAAAATCAGGTTAATATCAGGTCGATTTGTCCTAATATTACAAGCAAGCAATAATAACTGTTGCTGACAGTCGTTGGCCAACAGATACAGGCATTCTGCGAAAATTTGCAGCACTTGTGGTTATCCAATAATAAATGTACCGTTTCTTGATCTGACCAGTGATAACGTATCCGTATTATTTTAAAGTGTTTGATGGACTTATACTATCGAATTACCACTAAATGTTATAAAATGATATTAACAAGATGATAGTCCTATCAGAGATGTCGGAGGTCACCTGCATATGGGAGTTATTGGCTACTAAAATTAGCTGAGGTGTTCCGTGTTGCGCAAAACTCTGCTACTCCCATTGAGGAATTCTCATTTTCACGATCGACAGCCACTGGCCGCTGGTCGAGATGGAACAAGTCATAAACTTATGTGTCGGTGTTAAAAGTCGCTTAATAGACATAAACGAAAAATCTATCCTATTTCTTCATCGTTGGCTCTTCTAGGCATTCCAAGTTTTTTCTTTTCATCGATACCATTATTAACCTACGTAGTTAAGCCAAATATGCGTTATCCAACTCGTGCCTTATTTATGAAATTACATTTGCATTTCCCTCTTCTCTCCCATTCCCCAGTCGAAGGAGGGTAATATGAGTAAATGTGAATCCAAAACAAATTTAATGAATAAATGAACGAGTAAATAAATAAATCAGTTAGTAAATAAAAAGATGCGCTCTTCTCGCCATCTCCCCTCACTCGATCAATGAGCATCTTTGCAGTGTTGCTTTTCCCTTAAGTGAAAACCTGACTACGATCCTATTCCATCCTTAGGAACTTCAATGCCAGAATGGTGACTTTGTTTGTGGGAGTTTTAAAGAGGCTGTATGAAATCACAAGAATAAACGAACTGTTGGCTCATAATTAGTCAAATGTGATGAGCATCCGGTAGCCGTTTTGATCATTGTTGTCTTTCCAACACCTGCATCACCCACAACAACACATTTTACCTTAAGGACAGGCTGAAAAAATATTATCAGTTAGGAAAGCGGGGAGATTGGCACCTAGAACCGGAACATCGCAATGAGTGGGAGTGAAATACCGAAGTTGGATTATCTTCACTGGAAGTTAGCGCACTAGTTATGAAATTTACCGAATCAATTCGCTCTCTGAGCGTATTATATAAAGGATTTGCATAATACCGGTTAGCCTTTATGCCGGTCTCATTTCTTGAAACAATTACCATAAACGTGTTTTTATTCGCCAATCTCTCCCGTAACTCCACCTCGCTGACTGCCATCACCTCGATGCCGAGCTCAACAGGCAAAAGAAAGCTAGGAGTGGACATGACCTAGTTAGTTAGAGGAGCAAAACCGTCCCATGCTAGAGGCCTGTGCCTACGAGAGGTCAAACAGTTCTGCTTGCGGCCTCGGCTGCCGAGGCATCCATTCAACGCTACTGGCTCAGCATTGCACAACACTGATGCGATGCTAAAACCAAATGCAGAAAAAAGACGGATATTTGCGGATTATTTCAAAAATTCCTTTTAAAGTGATAATGAATTCTGCCAGCGCTTTCATCAAATATCAGAGAAGTTGTTGGTGATAGACTCGTCGCGTTCCGATTCCTGCCCAAGGCTATATGAAGTAGAGCAATAAAATTGCAAAAAAGTAACGCCCTAACCTGAGCGGCAATGTTTCTGTTCAGATCCGTGTGGATGCTACCTCCACCTGCACCTGTACCATTGCTGCCACTACCTTTAGCATTGCAGCTAACTCCATCAGTTTTATTCTTCTGGACATTCGGCCCTGAAGGCATACGTCACGGTGACGACCAACACTTTTAGTACTTCCGACGGGCGAATAGAGAAACGCCCACACAGACGAGTATAAACAACGAAACTGTCCCTGCCACTGATATTCGACGAGGAGTTTTTTCTTTAAGCATATATGTAAATTTTTTGAAGACACTCCACTTCTGAAATTCAGAAACTTCCATCGTCAAACTTTATAATGATATTTGGAAGCCGTTTTGCTAGACGGTTCGCCTTCAAACCTACAGCCCCACCCAACCTCCATCAAAGCTAATTGAGTCTAGACGGACTTAGCCCTCAGTTTTCAGACCTGACCTCAAATTCTTCCTCCAAGAAGCACTCAAAAATACAAGATGAAGTTAGGTCGCCAAAATGTGCTTCTACAAAAAAACGCAAATAATCCCCAACCTATTGTTTCTTTCTATTATTCTCCTAGAAACGAAAAAAACTGTCATCCGCATGGTAGGTTTTATTCAGCGACAGCATACAACGTTGTTGCAATATTCTGGATAGCCTGGAATGATAGAAGTCATCAGTTAGATGTGTTTAGAAATTGTGTTGCATCATGTCAGTGGTAAAATGTAAGCACCACGACCCGCCCATATTTATTACAATTGGAAATCATCCAAATAAACGTCGATCACATAAAAACAAACAACTAAACATGAAGATGACTATCATACTAAAGAAATAAACGTACTGCAGGATACAAATGCAAACGAAGCCCTAGATTCGCACCTTCCTTTGAATTTCGTCCTTGTAGCATAAACTTAGCCGATTTCGCCACTCTCCATCCTCTTCAAATGTCGCCTTTCCTGCCACGAAACCTCGATCTCATATCCACCTGAAAGAGAATATCTCATATTATTGGCCACAATAGCGTAATCAGGATTTGCCGTCGGACAGAAGGGGAGAGAAGGGGAACTGAGGAATTCACAGGGCCAGAACTCGCGATCGAGAAAAAACATTTCTCGAAGAAATATCCCCACCATCATAAATGGGTTATACTATAAAATACGTTTAAAACAATAATACTATATGACATCAAAAAGAGATAAAAAGAAGAAAGAACAAAGGCAGTGAGAGCGACACGAAAAGTTTGACTTTTTTTGGAGATAGCCCATTGTCACTGCAGTTTTTCTTTGTGGATCTACAATTTGCCACAAAACGAAATAACACTTTTTTAAAATTTCCTCTGAGTTGTCAAAAAAGAGCACCTGCCTAAGAACGGACCCAATCAAGACTGCTGCAGAAGAGCGCGGATAGATAACTTCATTTTGGCCTCAAGCGACGTGGATCTGTAAAAGCGGTTGCTATCTACGACAATCAATAGCGTACGAAGTTTTCCAACACGGACACGCTCATGAAGCAGAAGGGAACGAATTATGTCCCAAAAGAATTGCTTCAGTTTTTGGAGGTGAAAAGAATTCCACTGAGGAATATTATATGCAGCATTCTGTACACATTCGCAGTGAAGAAAAAAAATTTCCTCAATCAAGCAGACGCATTCCGATTTCACCGGAGGAGGCATCCTGATCCCAGCAGATGAGGCATCCCGACTCTACGACCCTTTCCCTTATACATCTCTCCTACTTTCGCTCGATATGTCGATATGCTAATAGGGACATCTCAGACGTGTAATAATGAAGGATTCTTTCAAGTTACGACGGCATATTTCTTAGAGTCATTTCTGCGTATAAGTAGGAATCGTGTCTACTTACATCAAACCTGATGGTACTCATCTTTCTATCTGAACAGTCATTTGAATACCTACTCAAGCTGCCAGGCGACCGAATTTACGTACTTCTTTAGAAGCGTCCTCAAGTAACTCATCGTGCGGATAATTTTTAGTAGTGGATCCCTGTTAGTCTGTAATAAGGAATGCAGGAGAGAAAAAAATACTTGGAAACGCTGCATTTATTTCTCAAGCTGATAAACTATGAGACAGTGACAAGCAGCAGTTTTTCTTCTGGAGTCAATCTGAGCCCAGACCTCCAAGACCAGCAGCCTAAGCGTCAAGAACCGCCAAGGCAACAATCACCAAGATATACTACCTTAGTATCGTTTAAAGTTTCAGTCACCGCAAGTGAAATGAGTAAATCCAACCAGTGCTCAATTGGCCATAAAATTTTAGAAGACTACATAAACGAAAGAATTTCTTATGGAATCCAAAACGTTTGATTTTCTGGTAGTTTTAATAAAACCATTCTATAAAAATTATGAACGGGTGCATTGATACCTATTTGTTGTAGAAAAGAAAGTTATGAACAGCAACACTCCTAATTTACACTTAATGTCCTCAAAAACTAACATAAAGAAGGAAAAAAGGAACAACAATATGTACTTTCATCATGAAAGTCAAACAAAACAAGAAAGCCTTGCAAAAATTTTTTGATGATGTTACTTTCTACGTCTCTGAAGTGCTAAAAATTCGCAGTAATTGAAAAATTTCACGCTGCTCTTTTTTGAAAAACTGATCGAAATTCACTTTGGAATTTAAATGGCTGTGTTGCTATTGATACGGAAATTAAAACCGGAAACCGAGAAGTGACGTTAATAACTACAAAAAAAGCAAACTTATAAATTTGTCAACGATCACGAAAAAATCGATGACACTTGATCAGACGGTTTTACAACGGCTTGTCGAAAACTAGAATGTAAGCTTTTCCAAACGCAAAGTCATTAACTGGCAAACTATGAGCGTCCGTACCAGCTGCAAACAATAATAAAATCAAAACGAAAGCTTTAAGCATGTGATACGTATGCAAAAACTTCAAAAAAACTGTGGCGGATTGCACGGTGCTTAGTAGGTGGTCAATCCGTACCATGTGGCAGGTGTTTTTGGGAATCCGCTAACTTAGCGTTTCATTAAATTTTTAGATATAGCCAGATCTCCTCTGGAATCGACTATGTGCATGGATCACAAAGATCAGTGAAAGGATGAGAAAAGCAAAACCAACCAAAGATCGTTTGCAATCAGAGAAGTTAGACAGTAATGTAAAGCATCGATGTGGCACGGAACCGTCGGTAGCGTTGATGCAATCCTTCGCTGAACGCCGTTCCTTCTGCACACAGTCCGACTCCTGAAACAAAAAACCATCAAAAGTGGAAGTAGATGTGCCCTTCATGTTAACAGCCAATTATACGAATCAATTTCTACCCCCCATATTTGATTCTCACTCCAGTAACGACAAAACAACAAAGATTCGTCACTGGTTAAGAAACTGGGCAGCAAATGCTGAGCTAAAGTCCTTTTCCTCCGTCCTCCTCCTTCCTCTTCATCCACTGCTGTCCTTCCTGGAAAGCTACCGAACATTTCTGTGGCTCTACCACCGCAACCTCGTGGGAAATTCTTCATACCAAACCCTGAGCAAGGTTCGGTTTGAGTGGATGATCTCAAAGGAAAAAACAGCCACAAAGTAATCTTTCGTCATTCTTTGTTTCCACCAGTGAGCTACAAAATGAATGATTTCGTCATTGTTGCATCGACTCAGTGCAAGAAGCCTCCCTCCTTTTCCTCTCCGCCTCCCACCTCTCGTCCTCCCAAGCTGGCATACTTGAGATGGAAGCTGCCGACTAGTGAAATAAAAATATTATTGGAAGGAAAAGAATGTGAAATCGTTAGACGTGGGTGAGGGATACTGCGTTGTCCCCAACTGTGCGTTTTGCGCTTTTCAATGGCTGCCTCGTGGAATGTTTAACCCTCCTAAGAGTGAACTGAGCAACGATGCAAGCAAATTGACTTCCCCGAAATCAAACAGATGCGGGTAAGCGCGCTACGGACCGGGTTATTGAGGCATTGCCCCATGCAGGAAAGCGAGCAGTCGGAGGTGAACAGCACCGATTCGATTATTGAAACACCCATATGGATAAGGGTAATGCTATGACGTAGAATCGGACTGCTTATCCAATATTTATATATTCCAGAATTTGTTTCGCAATTTAAAAGTGATTCGGCTGTTTAAGAAGGAAGAGAATTGCGTTCCTTTGTGAACTTTTCGGCAGAGATCCAAAAAAACTGAAAACACAAGAAATCCACGAAATCGAAAAACAAAAAAGTGATGACCCATACTTCTAGTGAAGAAACGTTTAAGAAAACAATGTGCAGTATACGAAAAGAGCAATGCTAGACGTGGAACAGACGTTTTGCGTAAATAATACGAGCTGCACTGACCTTAATGCAGCGTTTCAATTCCTGTCGCAGTCGGTCACACGACCTGCCGCTCGATTGCTGTGCCGCTACCGCTTCATCTGCGAATTCCTTTTGTGATGCTCTCGAATGGATCGATGACATAAACTGAAACCATAGAAACTGTCAAGACGAGTAGTAGGAGTAGTGTAGTCATCCAGGCCACAGAACTCATATAATTCGGGACAAGACATATGAATGCTTCGATCCTCAAAGCGCGAGGGAAGGCGGAAGCTAATTCAAGGTTTCCACTTTGCAACGTCATAAGATGACGAAGAATAAGGAGCGAATGCCACCAAGAAGATTAGTTCATTATGCACTCTTGGAAAAACAATATTTCACTTGTAAGGAAGAAAAATCCATAACGTTCATCGATAGAACTGATTGCCTATTCAAGACTGCATTCAAAAATCTCATTTATGCAGGCTTGCAAATTTGCATATGTAAATTCTCCATCGGCCTCAGCTTTTGCAAACTGCGAAGAACCGATCGGATGGATCAAAAATGAGTAACGATACAGATCATTCCTGACACAGTCAATATACCCGACTGTTATACTTTCCTGACACAGGAGTTGATATTGCCGACGTACCAGTCTGCATCTAACAGAAACGATAAGGCATTTTTATTAGCAAGTAAAGCCTACGAAAACAATTCATTTTATTACTTTCATCAGTGTGAAGTCGAATATTTCAAGAAGTGACTTTCCAACTCTCAAGGAATAAAAAGGTCTCAGGCAGGCTGGCACGACTTATGCGCTTTTGTGTTTCAACTCCTCAAGCTCACCGTTTGTCTAACATCCAAAAATGCGCTTTCTCATAAAATAAGCTGGTTGTGGAAATCCACTAAGGAAGGATCGTTTGTGGCCAGCCCCCACCGAGTGCACGTTAAAAATTTGCATATGCAAATCACCTACCGTATTCAAACGCGAACAAAGATATGCCCGATCAAACGAAACGTCATACACAAATCACATCCATTAAAAATCAATAGCGCAGTTCGTGTATTTTATGAGTTGATACTACCAAACCTGTAGATAGATTTATGATGAGACGTCTTGCACCCAACGTCGTTACCAAGTCTCTCTAGCGTTGATAGTAAAGAAGTAAGCACGTGAGGGTCACAGGTACAGGAAGAGCAATGTGATCGATTAAGAGAGCAGTCGTGCGATCAGGTCGCTACGATCTCGGTCGCTGGTCAAGTTGCTGCTGTGAAAGCAACAGCTCATATAGTACTGCCGTCACCTCGATGATTGACAAGAGAGAGCACTACGTCTTCGGCTGTACGGAGGATTGGGGTGGGGTGGGGGGGGGGGGGGGGGGGGGGGAGGTTATGGTCTTCATGATCCGATGACTTCAGGCATTGGATTCTGCAGTCTGATGCACGAAGCGCTTGACAATGTACATCGTTCTCCCAACAATCTATTGAAACCCATCTATATCTTTGTGTTGCGATTGTGCCCTGTATTGTTGTTGCATTTGCAGTGGCAGCATGAGCAACTGCTGCGACTGTAACAACTAAAAGTGCAAAACTACCAAGAAACAACCTGCCTTGCCAAAATTTCCAGCCCAGACCGAAGCAGATGACTGGTGCTAGAAGAGTATGATCGAAAACTAGTGCAGTGGTTATTGCCTAATGCCATATAGTACCAGCTTATCACCAGAGTGAAAGAGATGCCTTTTTGGGGGACTTCCGCTAAAACGTTTCGTTCAGACAGAAAAACCATCTCTGTTGCTTATCACCAATTTGTTATGATGCCGACTTCCTCGTCCCATCCAAAACAGCCATTCCTCGTCCAGATAGTTGCTGCATCGCTGAAAACAGCGGTGATTTTATTTACCTAGACGTTAAGTAACGAATTGCAGAATAATGTCCCGTAAAATTCGGGAAATTGAATTGCGAAGGTGGGAAATTAGCATAAAACAAAGCCCAATAGAGAAACTAATTCAACGTTCAAAATAGCCTAATTCAAGGGGGCAGCCTATAAAATACGTCCAGCACAAGTCCTCATTGTTGACCGTCAACCTTCGTGACAGTTGAAATTTTATAATACGCCGTGCAGAAACAAAGCAATCTTCGCGACAGCAGATCACTGAAGTGGAAAGTTGTGCATTTAGCTAAAATGGGGCATTGTCGTGGAAAGCGAATTGCAGTCATTCCACACGTATCTTAAATCATCAATGTCTCACAGCTGTAAGGAAAACATCACGGCTTAGCATTTCCCTTCCCACCAATGTATAAAACACAGCTCACAATTGACATTCTTTTCCCGCCAATGCGATGATTCGTAAAAGATTGACCGCACGATTAAATTAGCATATAAGCGTGTTTCTGATCCAATAAAAGCATTCTGCCGTTTCATTACAGATATTGGTAGCATTAAAAGGAGTGCACAAGACTGTTGTGACATTATATGAACCCTTACATCCTGATTGGAATTCCAGGACGATGAGTTTATCTCGACAGTTGCAGCGACAGGCGTTGCAAGCCTCGAGACGTTGCAGTACCACATTTTCATCAAAAGAGGGTTCCTTAAAGGTACAGCAGTTTGTTTTCCGTCAAAACTGAAGTTCGTGTCCTTTGTCGATTTGAATTCGCTAATCCTCGCATTGCGACAAATACTGCAGTTTTTGCAGTAAGTAGCGACTTCGGTTAGCACGTCAACATATCGCGACAATTTTCAGCCACAGTTTAGCGAGAAAATGCCGCAAACAAAAATTTCTATGAATAATAAAAGCTTTGACATAGCAGTTTTCAACTATGCATTTTTATTCTCGAAATTCTCATTTGCAGAGAATTCATTAAAAATTTGCCGGAAAAGAGGTAAACCAATTATCGTACATAAACAACTTTCCACGCATTTTCATCTGCACAAATTTTCTCATCTCTTAAACCATCACAAAATAATCTCAAAAACTCATGTGACATACGAACAGCATGGTTAAATTCGAGCGTTTCAACATCACTAAACAATTTCGTTGATGTGTTGATTTCTGTTGAGATATTCAGAGCTGCCATAGTATTTAAATCCTGCTTCTGCAAATCTGCAAATCTGCGCTCTGCAAAAAGTCTACGAAACTTTATTTCAACAAATACCAAATGCAAACAAAGCTTGAAGTACTAAATATCGAAATTGAGCATTCTGCAGAGTATTTAACGTCCATTGGTGCTCCGGATTGATATGTAATGGAACATATTGTATTCGGTGAGTACGATCGGGAATAGAGGTAGAGAACAATGGATAATATTTAGAGTTGGAAGAAACGATAAGTTGAAGCATACCCAACATCAGTGAAACGAAATAGTGTATAGGAGATGCTGTATTCTTCAATTCTCGATCAAGTACCAACATAAATTATTTTCTAATGATTCAACAACCATCAGAATTCATAACGATGCAAATTTCGACTGGGATCTGCGGCTTATTGTCGCATTTTAATTAACTTTGGCTGAAATTGGCATGAAAAGTTTCAAGCTTTCATGTCGACTTCCGAATTTAGTGTTTTCTAATTTTGTCTTTAAATGCGGTTGATCCAAAAATCGCTGTTCATCGGATCTATTGTCATTTTCCTTTGCTCACTTAAAGGTATGTGATCTTCGGTTCCTTATGCATATTTTTCTGATGTTGAGAAAAAAAAACAGCTTAGATTCAGTCGAATGCAAATAACTTTGCGTAGACGTTGAAATGAGCGACGCAAATGACATATTTGCATTGAGGTGGTCACTGAGTGCCAATTTGCAATAGTTTCTCGAGCAAGCATCTGAAGAAAGGATCAAACTATTTCAGGTTATTGTAGAACTACTATAATCTGCTCTGAAGCCCTCACGTGCAGTGAGTTTCAACGTGATGCTTGGCGTCTGAAACGGGCTCAGGTCGCCATTTTAATAAAACGTAAGCAAAACGACACTTCCAACACTCAGTGAGTTGTCTTTATCATCTGCTGAATATGCTTGAATATGGAAATCGTTTAGGAAGTGCGACGAAGCTAATTTATGCAAGACATATGATGCAGCTGAAGCATGCAATACGAAAGGAGTTGTGCAGGCAATAATGGAGTCCCTGCTATAATTCGTTGTACCTTATGTGTATGACCATCCGGCGCCAACACCATCATTTCGATGCCGAACCTGATACGAGCTACAAGCGTTTCACTATCGTGTAGTCGGTTTTTCCGGGTCTTTTCCTTCTACACCCTGAATAGCTTGATTAGGAGCATACGCCAACCAATCTTTAATGTAAAGAGAAACAGATCAAAACACGGCCGCCCCTCCCCTGTCTCTCCTTTGGCCCCGTTTAATTTCGAGCAGTACAAATCAGCACACCACTCTTCGTGTTTAATATCGATGAAATCAGTCCAGCATTTGCAACGTAGTTAGCATGCAACGGAAGTGACTGTTGGCGCGTTATGAACTGGTCTCCTAGCAATGAACATTTCCAACATTCTATATATATATATATATATATATATATATATATATATATATATATATATATATATATATATATATATATATATATATATATATATATATATATATATATATATATATATATATATATATATATATATATATATATATATATATATATATATATATCCCAGCTATATACTGCCGTCCCAGCTAATTCATAACATCAGAATTTCTAATAAATTCAGCGATATTGTTCAGCTCGTCGTCGTTAACTACACACTTGGATGCACTCCGCTTCCTGCCATCTCTGTGTGCAGATCACCTCAGTGCGGGCTTTCTTCTGAATGATGCAAGTGACCATTGGCCAATGACGTGCTTGTGGTCTGGCAACGAAAAAAATGTCACCTGTGCGCCCGGCCCAGCGATTGATGCACCTACCAGTTATATTGCACCTATCAAGTGGAGACAACTTGTCCGCGTGAGCAAATGATCATATGCATTTAACTGTTCACATCAACAGATTCCTTAAATGATTAACTTCTCATATATGCGGCTTGAGATGCACGCGATTTTGCCATGGTCTTTCGATAATGGTGAAAAATAGTTGGAGAATAATGGAGGTATTCTTTCAAAAATTTTCTTCAAGTAAGAACGCATCTAGATTGTTTAATATTAATAGATAGGTTTAAAAAAAAGGTGCAAATCTATTCTGAATCGCTGAGTACATGACAATTCTCATATTTCATTGAGATGATTCATTTCCATCTCGGTTTACAAGCACCAAACAGGTAAGTCGGCATATATGGAGCATGTACAATATATGCGCAGTTTGACTATTGCTGTACTGATATTTTGCCAACTATATAAGAATATTATAAAGGAGTTCTTCATTGGGGAGCAATTATAATGGATAGAGGTTTTTCGGTTTGATTGATGATGTTTGGTCACTCGACATCACTAAACCAATAATTTCGATATTAACGTATGCGGCATATATTTACATTAAACTATATATAGCTCTCTGGGAACATTTTCAACACAGTTATTACTGCACAAATATACTGCTATTATTACAATCATCCAAATATCAATGCATAAAAAGTACTGGTATTATTGCATTAAAAATACTGGTATTATTGCAAACACAAATGTAAGAGCTAACATTCTGTTCCATTTTTTACCTCCTTTATATATGGGAACATATAATATTGCTTGAATTTGGGGGCTTTGCAGAAATTACGCATGGAAATCGGATGCTCATCGGAGCAAATTGAAAAGGCCAACACGGTCGGTTGACATTTGTGTTTTCACACTCTACGAAATGAAATAAGGTGACAAAAGTGTGTCTGAGATTAGGCTATGAACCAACAGTAAACGTCTTCGGAATCATATATTTATAAGAAATTTGTAGCGAATGTAACATATCCTACGGGCCATAAAAACGAGAAGATAGGGGGGAGGGGGAGGGGGAGGGTGGGAAAGAGATGGTAATCAAGGGTAACCAGAGCCGTGAGCAACGTGGAAACTATTTTCACCCGGTCTGTATAAGCTAAAAACTTCGATGTAGAGCGTGTTGTTGCATGTGTCAGTAATAATGTGACAGGTTTTTACAACGTACTTTCGACGCTGTTTGTACCTGTAGTGCGAGTCATCGTGATCCCAGTGCACTATAAATTCTTCGAAGGCTGAGACTGAACCAACAGCCTTTGATTGCGGACAAAATTTGAGCACACATGAAACGATCTATTCGTCGGTTATGGTGGACATTTTTAGTGGGCACTCCGTTGATTTTCTACTAATGTTCCACAAACAAGTCCTTCAACTAAAAGTTTTAAGCTTTATTAACGATATATGATCATCAATGAACTGATAGTGCAAATATTTCAAGAGATGAGGACAAAGCATGAATATCAATAAAGCAACACTCTTTAATGATCCTTGTGGAGGAAACTCTCTGACAATGACATCATCGCGGCAGAAACTTCCAACGTGCTTGCACTTCCACCCCAAAATAGTACAATGCTGCAATCGCATCGCTTTTTCAAGTCTAATACAATCACAATTGCTCAGCACTTCCGCTCAAAACTCTCCACCTGCACTACCACCACACCTGCACCTCAGCTTCTAGATGCCCCGATGCACTGCTTCCACTTTGGCATGATACCCGCGCTACTTTCGCACCATCTGATTTTAACTCCCAGTCGTAGGGATCAACCTTCAACGCAAATGGCATGAAATGGGTTTGTCAACATGCAACAGGAGAAACAGGGAAACGTGCACAATATTATGGAGCAGAGAAAAACACGCATCACTGAGGTAATGCAAAAGATGCATCGCTGCGAGGTCGTTTCCCACAACATATACTTCTGATTTTTATGCACGCGTGAAAAGGGCTGTAGAGATCTGCTTATTAATTTAAGTTTTCCACAGCTGAGACATCTACTTCTCTTTTTATTTTAGTCTTCCAAGAAAAGGTACTTCAGTAATGTCGTCCTCAGTACAAAAATGGCGCTCTATGGCGTAACAGCGAAAATTGCAACTAGTGCTGCCGAGCAATTCCAATTCCACATCAGATCCCGTAAACAAAACCTTACGTAAATAGCCATTTATCTGAATTCTCCACATGGCCCTCATAAATGCAGCAACATCTGTATGGCATTTGGATGTCTTAGGTCGCTTGCAAGCGCCAGCTGCAGTCTATGATTCTGCAGCTCACTTCTCTCGAAAATTGTACAGTAAGCCCTAAAATTTGGTGCCTTTCTTCAGAATCATCTACATCGTCCTTACCGGTCTCAAACGTATCGCCATCTGAGCTTGTAGATTTTTCGTCACCTTCGTCACCTGAACTGCTTAACAGTCGTTTGCTCCTTGCAGTCTATACTTTATGCCAAATACTTTTCTCTAAATTTAGCACAATACAGTACTTCTTACTTTCCAAAAATAAAATTGCACTGCACTTGTATGCTTTTTGTCGTTTTGTGCCTGATACAGCATTGTATCATAGTTGGCATAAGCACAAGTACAAAGCAAGAATAGCAGTACTTTTTGGTACGATGATGTCACTCTCTCTGTTGATAGTTCAAGTTATTGTTTTCATTACAATTATAATCCCTGTCGGTTGTATATCTATTGGAATTCCTTGTCAGTATAATGTATTTTCCAACTCACACGTTTATAGCATTTATGGAGGATTTATTTTAACAAAACCCTTCATTTGGTTGCAGCTATCATTTTGCTGTTTACAGATTGCGGAACTGTACATTTGCAAGGAGCGTTGCTCACATGCAGGAATCGGATATATCCCGTCAATATTTATCATGAGTACGATACTACTATCGTGGGCACTTCTTTTAATGCCACCTTGATCATTAACGAATAAAATGCACTTGGAAAGAGTCTCAATATTCAACAACTAGCACTGATTTTCGATGGAATATCCGGGACATCCCAGCTAGACCTGCATTAAAGCGAGCATTGCAGTTCAGTTATCACGCTTCATATAACCATTGATAGTTTCCTCCATTGCAATCAAAAAGCGGTGGAGGTGGATAGGAGAAGCAAAAACGGTAAGAACTCGTATTTTGGTTTCGCTACCACGTATGTATAAGGGTAAATTAGTTTTGCTTTCTCCTCTAAACCCTCTTTCAATTCCAATTCCTTCGGCGAGTTTGCTGCTTTATTCAGCATTTTCTTACTTCGACATATGGGACCGAGAAATGCGAAAAGATTACGACTGCAGTGATCCGATCGCACATCGCAATCGATCGGAACAATTCCTCTGTGCAAAATTGCATCGATCGGATAAAGGAATAGTCGATATCGTCTCATACAGGCCGAAATAATTGAGTAGGAAATATTATAGCCATATCATTACAACAGATGGTGGAAAAAACATCGGCTCGAGTTCGATATTAGTTTTCGCAGGTGTTCAGCAACTTATGGGGGAAATTTTCACATCTTTCTAATTGTTTTACACGTCACTAACTTGATGAGGAAATCATCACGAAATTTAGCAGCATATGGATCATCGCTCATGCCCATGTGTATCTATATGTGTAACGCGTATGTATCTGTTCTGCTTGTGCGTGTATTTGTATGTGCATATGCGTAGGCTTATGTCTGTCCATGTCTGTGTTTGCAAATGCATGCTTATGATGCACAAATGTGACTGATCGTCGAACGCATTCATCAGTCAACGTAAACGTATTTTGCTTTATCAGTCAGGTTTCACTTAATCAGACAGTTATATTTGATGCAACCGATTAGTACAAGTGCGCTTCCAAACACTGAGTTCTTTACATTTGTCTCTCACTTTTGAAAGACCTCCATTTCTTTTAATGGAGGTGAAGTTTTAATGCAAATCGTCGATACGTTTATTTTCCTCAGAATTCAGTAATGAAACATGAAGAGCACTCAACAAAATTTGCAACCAAACCAATCGTTTACGCTTTATTTGCATATCTACTCATATTTCTCTCATTTTGTGATGGCGAAATGCCAACGGGCATTGACGCAAAATAATTCGACCAAAGATGCGCAGACTTATGTAATCGTGAACCTTTTTTTGTTGGTCGCATCGTTGCAGCTTTCGTGCTAATCCCTGAAATTTAATTGCCCATTTCTTCGCCCTATCAAATATGCAGTCATTTCATATGTTTGTTGTTCTCGATGGGCTATTTTTTCGTGGATCTCTGCATATTACACTCCATTCTATGTGTGTTATACTCTCCAAATATTCAGCAGTATCACCTCTCTTAGTGCGAAAGTATATATCGGCCCGTTGCATTATCCCTCATGCCTAATCCACTTAGCGCAATGACACGTTTTTGAATAAACAACTCTTTTGCTATGCCAAACGAAGCGAAGAAATTTCATGCAGTAGAAATTTTAGTAGGCGTCTGTACGCTTCATGCAGTGATGGTTTCGTGCGATATAAATTGTCTGATTGCCTGGCTTGATCAAGTGCAATTGAAAGTGCACGCAAGGATGATTTAGTACTGTAGTATGAGGGAATAATTGAATTTAGGTCAGTGGTGCCTGCGACCGAGTGTTTATATGCCTCATCTCAATTCCGTTTACAACCGATCCTACTAAATACTTAAATAATGTTCCAAATACAGCCAAGATGTTCACGTTCAAAAGCATATGCGATCAGAAAGGTGCAATTTTACAAAGTGAGGAGGTGTGTGATTTTCGCACACAACCCCCTCCCTTCACCGTATAGCGCAACAGACAATGTGAAGACTTTTCTTCTAGAAAAAGACAATTAAACAACGGAACCTGAAAACACTAGGTTGCAATTCCTGAATGGACGACTTCCCGATAATACGGAAGAATCCATTCAGAATGCCACGGAGATCAGCAAGACGGGCCTCAATGGTGCTGTACTTATCCAAATGTGCGAGGCGATTTTACAAGAAAAGTGGTACGGAAGGCATTCTCGCCTGACAGTCTTTCTAGATGGCGGGACCGGCCGTCGATATGCGAATGAGCGGCACAACCGATTTGATGGTTCAAGCGTTGATGATCGACATTTGATGAGTAGCTGTTGATAATATGGAGCTATGGACCTACTTGTGAACTAATTGTTGGCTAAAGGTCAACGTCGTATCGGAAATGAGGGGTTGAAGATACGTCCGCGTGCTTGGAACAGGGATTCAAACAAAGATAGAAGGCGAGAACTCTTGCTGCAACATTTTAAACTGTCAGCGGTGCTTCAAGCATAGTCTTAATCGTTAGAAAGAGACGAATACGAGTGCTTCAGGTGAACAAGAAAAAATGGAGAGGACCAGCTGGCAAGCTCAGCCGAAACCGTATGGTTTTCAGTCTGCCAAAGTCAGTACGCTAAGAAATTTGCCTTGACGGAGCATCGCAAAGTATTGCGTAAAGCATTGACGTGGGCGGAATGGGCAAAGCCTCATTGAGCGGTGCTGTTTTGTGCCTGACTGGAATCAACGCTCACTTAGCCGTCAATCTGCTAATGCCAAATCAATGGCTTCATGACATCTAATGTTTCCGCCGGAACTTGCAAGGAGACGAAACGTACTTGTTGTTTCTTTAATGCATACAACTCCTCTCCATCTATTTTATTTATAGGCAAATGCGTTTGCTTTATATATTGCTTTTTAATAATTATGTCAACATTTCCTGAATATCGTATATGTCTTCGCAATTCGTGCCTTGTTGATGTTCATATACCATTTTACCCTCCACTCGGGCCACAAATTTTGGCTGCACAAGTTTTAGATGTTCCAGAACAGACATACGAATCTTTATCAGGATATTTAATTGAAATCACTAGCGAGGTCAGGGGATAGGCTCGTGAAGGAAGCTGTGCGGTCAGTTTCGTCCACTTCGAATCGAAACTAGCTTTAGACAAAGAATTATCTAACAGCTGTCGTGCATTTAAACGAAATTTTTTCTTTTTATTTCCCATGCGATTGAGCCAAAAAAGCATAAATTATGAAATTAATAAATGTGATAATTTATGTCGCTTGATGCGATCGTTTTTTTTTTTACAGATTTCCTCTTTAATGCGCTTATAATTACTGTTCGCTGTGTCATAACCGATTTGGACGCCTATGGATGTCGCATTTTAGTGGCATTGAGAAGTGAATCACTACACTTTTGTGGTTATTGTGCATTTTTGAACGAAGTATAGAGTTCTAAAATGCACAGATAATGCCAGGCAACAAGTACGATTCTCTTTCATTCACAGAGATGAGTATGGATCAACATACATGCAAAGCACAGTGATTAGCGTTACTTGATTGGCCAAATTTACGAGGCCAAGTCAAGTAGCTAGCAAACAAATGAGAAGCCACTAAATAAAGCGCTACACACGTTTCCCTCTCTAATTACGGCAATATAAACCCTCTTCTTAAAAAACATTTTGCTACGCACTAATAACCTATACTCTTACGACAAACCCTGTAAACCAGAAGACTGAAAATTTTCAAAGATCAGAGTTAGTAAAGTGTTGATCTCTCGGATAAACAAAACATTTCGTGGCTAGTACTCTACCGTCATTAGGTGGGGATGTTTACTTGTCGATCAGGACTGAAAAATATTCCATAATTGAGGGACGAGGAATCTTTCTCGAACGAATGGAAGGTGTGCAGTTCCGATAAGAACATATAACGCCAAGCAACAACTACGATTTCTTTCATTCTTAGAGAGCAGAATGCTCTGCAGTGAAATTAGCGCATTTTCAGTAACAATTGCGGGGATTGCACTTTTATCATTCATTATATAGGTGTGCTGTCGCTATTCACAAAGCAAAAAGCTACGATTAAAATAAAATTAGCCCACCGGCTACGGCCGCTTGATATTTGCTGTGATGAACGGAAGCTGTTCTCAAACAAATTCTCCACATTTGAAAATGTATTGTGCTATATACTCTCATCATATTTTTCAATTATCGACATTGTTTTTCAAATAGATAACGTTTATGAGACTACAATTCCCATTGGAATATTATTGTGGTACTTGAGGAACTCTGCAGTTCCCACTCATACAATTTTTTATAATTTGCAGCATCAACAGGCGTAGAATTGTTTTGTGATTATGTATTGATCATACTCACCAGTTTTAGACCAACGGGCAGCTTGTGGGAAAAATGCGATTAGGGAAAAGACAAATGGACATAACGATCGTTTGACCATGAATATTAAAGTGATACATGTCAACTAGCGAATAAATAGGAAATAAACCTTCAGCGATTCATTTAATAAGCGGCAGAGAATTAATTTGGAACAAATGACAGGTAAATGATGAGAAGCCTCACTGATAACATTTGTCCAGCTGTCTCTCTGCACGTCGTTCTCTGATAGGATCGTTTCCGAAGCGTTGACATTCCAGCTGCTTTATCGACTTATTCATAATTGCTATGCACTTATTGTTGAAACGTTCAACTGTTTGATTTTATTCCGTTGCTAAAGATTTGTTCACAGCTTCCAGTGTCTTTTATTTTGATAAAATGCAAATTTATTCATTGCAATTATTCGCTCATCTCCTTCCAGATTCCCCGATACACTTCGTTCTTCTCATTCCTTTTCCTGTTTACGATGGACCTCTGCCACAGACATTTCCAAAAATTTTGCCCCGAAAACTTCAGTCTTTGCAACGAAAACATCTGTACTGTGAACGACTTTAGAATTGTCGGCAATGTTGTGAACATGTTGTCTCCCGGAAGCAGCATTTTTTTTTTCAAGTGAACAGGAAGTCCTCTGAAAAATTGAGAAAATTCCACCGATTGCAAAGTTTGAGGATCATGTCCAACCTCTCTTTCAGCTTTTTGCTAATCGCATGCACAATACAAGGAACGTCTTTGCAATGTGCAGCCAGCCATGTACCCTGCCATCCGTCTATTTTCACCTACCCCTCCGACACAGTGTATTTCTGACAGTCTTACCCATGAGGAACGGTGTAGTGATCTATTGTCTCCTCATTGACTTGGCTGCTGCCCATTTTCTTATGAGAGCCCGACGGCTTGTTTTCAATAATCCGATTTTAGAAATTGTTTAGAAAAGACCCTCAGGAAGAGTGTTTACATATTGACTAAGTTGATGATTTTCTTGCCAGCTCATTTCCTATAGGCTTATTGCAATTACTCTAATTATGTTTTGTTTGTAACCTCTCAAAAGGTTCGTATTTCTTTTTTCCGCCCACTAGGCAAAAGTTGCTGTTGATTAGATGTTTCGACAACGCTGATGTATTTTTTGAAGTGTTTATTATTAGTTCCGGAAAGATCTTTCAGTCGCTGTTATGTCTTAAAAATATCCCTCTGTATTGAAATAATTATAGGAATTATTCAAAGTCGGCTTTGATAGTCTGATATTATTTCTTCACTCGTTGTGATTTATGAAGAATAAATGAGCATTCCCTTGAGATGAGAAATTCACTTCGTATGAGATTTTCTCATCAAAAATTACACTCATATTTCGTGATGCTTATGACGCTTTTACTTAGAATTGCTATGTAATGGAGTGTTTTTCTGAATCGCTTGGTCGATTTTTCTGAGTCATTTGGCGGATCCGTAATGCTTATAAAAGTTTCCTTCGCTTCAGCCTCAAGACTTTTACAATCACATTTTCTCTATTGTTCTGTATTTCGATTTTCCGCTTCATTTTCAATGTCGATTGCATACGGTAGTTGGGTGTTATCTGCAAACGTCGAAATGTGATCATTCAATGTTATATTGTTTAGGTTGGAAAAGGCGTTTAAGGAGGATTTTGTAATGCATAAACGCCATCTTACTTTGTAACTAATCACTCGCTGATATTTAGCAGTTGTCGAGTAATTGAGATTTGCTTTCAATTTTTACGCTAATTAACTAGTAAGAAGTGCCGCTATAAAACTTCCATATTCAAGACTTCTTAAATAAGGTGCTAAAAGTGGAAAGAAACCACTCATCTATGTATGACTACCGCCAGTTATCAATGCATTAAATTACGGAGAAGACATACTATTGCAAAGGTAATACCCTAGACAGGAACTGCTTGAAATGTTTCACGAAAACTAGCAGTCCGAGTACAACAGCTATCACTTTTCTTGAATTTTGCTATAACTTTCGCAATGCAGTGAAAATTTTCTTGTTGGACAGTCGTAATGATAGCTTTGATATTCGGGCCCCGAACTTTGGGGGGCATGCGAAGTTTGAGTACTCGAACTAGGAAGGTCTTCCAATATTCGACCCTCGAGCTTCGATGGTCCCAGAATTTTTGATAGACTTCACCACTCCCCTCCACTCATCCTCAACGACTTGTGTGAGACGCGGAGAAATTCCTTATGGACTAAACTGCCCTATGAGCCAACAATACGCAACTTAAATTTTTACAAAGTGCGATAAAATTTTACCAAAAAGCAACTAAAAATTATTCCTACTCTGATCCTGATACTCTGTAGATATGAGCCTTCATAAGTTTCACTCGTCATGTAAGAATCAAGCGTGTAATATCCACCTTAATCAAGCAACATGGATCTTCTCTGCCATAGACTCAAGGGCAAAGATAATTCGAAAGTGCGCTTGTTTAAATGGTGAACACCTTTTTCGAGTCATCATTGTGGAGTTTTCAAGAAGTGCATCCTGTAGCAGCGAAATATTCATCGAAGCCAGCAAAAGCAGCAAAGTGGAATATTGGCTATTTATAGCTTTACTAGCTTTACATTTTTTAAAACTTTTTTTGCAATTTTCAGTTTTTTTTTAGTTCTCAGAGCTGTTTTAAACCTTTATTTTATGCTCAACTTTTCAGCTTCAAACGGCTTTAGAATAATAAACAGTGATTGATATGTACTGTTGGCCGATTTGTTAAGTGAATTCTTACAAAGGAAACAATGAATGCAACTGCACATCTCCTAAATGATCCCTTAAATCACTTCGAAGAAATTTTTATCCACTGGTATAGTCATGTAGAAAAATTCTTAGCTATCTTCATCGTATTCGCTTTCCACTACCTATTCATCAAAACAAAACAATTTCATTATTATTTTCCTATACTCGATCAAGTTGGTTCCAAAAAAAGTATAATCGACTACGGAATTTTAGATGCATCAGTGAAAAGAATGCAATGAATTTTCTTGCATTTTCAGTGAAGTGATGGCTGCTTTATGCGTTCGTATTTGTTGAGTTTAAAATATGATTTTCAGAAAGAGCGATGGTTTTATTCAAAATTAAATAAATTCTAATCTGATTCACCAATAAATAAAATAATGAAATTAACGATTAGTCGCAAAATTGTTCTCAAAAAGACATTTTATCTTCATCACTGATCTGAGATCGCCTTGCGTAATGGATTATCTAAGGCTCTATCGTTCAATGTCTATATTTTAGCGCTGATTTATCACTTAAGTCTAAGATTTTAGCATTACGGTATAGTTGGATGCTAAGATTTTATCACTGGTATTTTTTTTTAAACGAAAACATATTAATACCATTCTGGCATTTTGAGAAACGACTGCGCGTTTCCTGGAACATCTAACAATATGACCATCCAGCAATATGTGGTCATTATCACATAGTTAAGCATTTAGAGGCAGAAAATATGAAAAACCTGCATCGCATATGAGGACAACAGCGCATAGAGAGGGAAATTTAGAGAGAAAAAAGGTGAGAAAGGAGAAACCCTGCAAAGAAAAAATCCATTAAAATACATTCATTCACTAGATGGTTAAAAAATTTTCTCGATTATGTCAATTTATTTTTGTTCTCTATTTTAATCGCATTGCTCGAAATGTTGTGGCTAACATATGTTGCCACCTATAGCACTTCCTCATTGCAATACAGATGGCGTTTCCAATGATTGCTGAATGAGTGCTTTAGTGATGATCGAAATTTTGTGAGCCATTCGAACATATAATCTAATGCCATATGTCATTCACATTTCATTAAAAAATATCTCCTTATAATTTCTATCGTACAATTTTATATTCTAACTAGCACCTGGTCATTGTCTCCAGCTCCATTCTTTTTCCGCCCTCTATAAATTTACCTACAAATTTTCACGCTACTCCTTATATTGATTTGACAAATGCTTATTTGTATGCTGCTTGTGAATAATCATAGAGTATTTCGATTTGGAGCACAATTAACGCTTTCGTTTGTTGATTTTTAGCGAATTTCTAATGAAGCCGCTAATTTCTCTAAAATATGCTATTGGACTTCTAGATTTTCTTCTCTATGATCGGAATAGATGAACTTTCTGCTGGAAAATGTTTTCCTCACTCGTTTTTTATCGACGCAGTGATTGACACTTAGAGAATTCCAAAAAAATTTGTTTTAAAGCTCTATTTTTCAGAGGTATTTACTAATTGTGATATTTTCTGGTGTTTCGAAGCACTGCTATGAATGGTATATTGTAAACCTTAATAACCTTCATATAATAGTAGATCGTGAACGTTGTTTCTTGGTGCAATAGGCGTTAAATCTGCTTAAGTTTTCTGAACGTCCTCTTCGAACCTCTATGATTATAGAATAGTGAGTTCTCAAAGGTGCTTAAAATAGCGAGAGCATTGCATTTTGAGGTATTTCGTATAAAGCAGCTTCAAATTTCGAGTTTATGCCATCAGTCAAAGTGTCGTTGAAATACACGTTCCGCAATACCATTACTTCAATTTTTTTCACTTTCTGTTGTATATGCACAACTTTAATGGTCTTAAAAGTGAAATAGTTGGGGCATATTGCGCTGGTCCACGATGCCGATAGATCAGATTTGTTCGAGTTTTATGATTTTTGAGGTGTCCAGATGTACAAAGAGAAATGAAAAAGTGGAGAGAGAAAACTGGAGGTTTAAAAAAAATCATCTCTTCACTATTGCAGCTGAAAAACAATGGTCTCACTATTCTTAACTATACATCTTTTATTTCATAATGCGTTATATATCGATTTATTATTCAACAAAGGTTTAATGGGAATTATTGCCGAATCTATGCAGTAAAACAGTTTAAGAGTTAGTTCTAAAAGTATAATATTCATATTGAACAAACCTGTTTTGAACACTTCAAACACGTTGTTTTACCTTAACAGAAGTACACTGAAATAACTCATATCCTTTGTTTGAATATTCATATGCGAAACTTAAATTTAAACCCATCATGGAATCGATAAATTTCCAACTAGGTCATCATCCTATCCTGAATTATTTTAGTTAGTGTCGAGTCTAGGTACGTATCCATAACAATTAATCTTTGGCTGTTTCCAAGAATAGCAAATACTCCTTTTGAATGCGCTTGGATAGCTAGCCTATTGAAGATAATTGGTTAGCTTGTGGAGCTTGGCTTGCCGTTTCGCATATGTCATATTGCTCAATTAGACCATTAAAGAAAGCGATTGCAATCAACATTTTAGAGCGCATCGAACAAATGCAATGCCCATTGCTGTTGTTTTTATCACAGAATTCACCGACGACCATCGATCAGAATAGTTACTCGAGTGATTCGACTATAATAAAAAAAGGACGTTTTCATTTTCGATCTAAATGGGTCACTCACTTCCCGCTCCCGATCTCCTCCTTTCGTCTCATCCTCCCTCACGTCTCCCCTGTTGTCCATAAAAAAGTGAGTTTGCTCGAAGCTTGTCATGCTTGCAGAAAATAACTCACCAAAAGCCCAAATAAGCGTGCGATGAAGCATTCAGCTACTGCGAAAAAAATATCGGGAAATGCAAAAATTATTACAGTTGCCGCATATTTCTTGCCCAAACGTTCGTTTTTTGAATCGCTCAAATAAGGCCATTCTTAATTATATTGCATCTTAGATTCCACCTCAAAAATGCATTAAGCGATTTCCGAAAGTTTGTCAGCTATGAGCCTCAAGATTATATGAAAGTAATGATCAGCAAAATTCGAAAAGCTCGAGAGGGTATAATGTTCCCACTTCGTTTGACGAGTGTCGTTGTCACTGTCTCAACAGGTGTTACATGCGGCTGCAAATAAATGCACGCCTTATGCTTATCTATGTGTCTTTCTGTCCACATTTGTCTGTGCATGTCTTTGTGTCTGTTTGTCCCCCTCAGTGTTGTATATATTAGCCTTGTACGAGTGTTTGAATAAGCGTGTGAATACCAATTATTATTCTCCTTAGTAACTGGCATTTTATTAATTTGACTGATATTACTTGTAGACAGCCCTCTATATATGAGAAACGGGAAAGTGGCCTGAATATTTCGAATAGATTTTCATCTGGAAAACACATGAAAAACCAGAATGCAATTCGCGTGCCATGAAATAAACGCTCGAGAGGATAGACACTGAGAACGAGTGAGGGGGAGGGGCAAGAATGGAACGTATTCATTGCGCCTCACGCTGTTACAGATTTCATAGCTTGTAAATTAGGTTGTGAATTTCACACGTTATTCATGGGCCAGAAAAACTATGCGACTTGCCCTTCAAATATCTAAATCACGCTGTTTGCCACGCCTATAAAATCTGTATATTTTTAGATTTCATTCAAACTGCACATTGCTTGGCTCCTTAGCCCAGCGAACATAGCGGATGCTGTATGCCTATACGGAGAAACCGACAAGGTGACGATTTTCGTGATAAAATTAAAGTTCACTTTTCATTTTTCTCTCAATTTGTTGCCTATATATATATATATATATATATATATATATATATATATATATATATATATATATATATATATATATATATATATATATATATATATATATATATATATATATATATATATATATATATATATATATATATATATATATATATATATATATATATATATATATGCTTAATCATTTTAAAGTTTTACATACCTAAACTAATATGTTTGGCTATCCAATCGGAAACTCGGTGAACGCCTTCCGTTTTTGACACCGTCGTGCTGTTGGCAAATATGAGCATATGAAAGCAAGCTTTTGACGTTCATAATTAGCGAATTTTCATGTAGTAAATATCGTAAATGTTTCTGACATTGATTTAAAATAAGCGATGTCTCCTTCCTCTCTTCGAGCAAAGGGAAGCATAAACTATTTCCTCTCCATGGCAGCCAATAGCAAATTTTCTCACAACAAAATATCACAATTACTAATGTGCATAACTCGAAACAGGGAACTTTCACTGCCAGATGTTGAAACTCATTCCGCCCTCAAATCAGTAAAAAACACAAATAAATTCTCTTTGAGAGTGCTCCTTAGCTCACTATACTGTTTTGTTCCCATCGATGTTTGCGTTCAATTCGTTTTAATCCTCTACAAGAGGATACGTGATATGAGAGTTGGTCGTTCGTTTAGAAGAATTCCGATAGGATTAATTTCAAACATACAGTTTCATATCGATATGATTTTCACTGCATTTGAAATCGTCGTACTTGCGACGATAGACTCGGAAAAGATTTCGCTTACCCTTATTTGAGTCGTCGAGTTTTCTATTGCAATCACCGATGTTTGTCTTTTTAAACAGCTAAAAAAAATTGGGTGCTGTATTCTAGAAAGCGTAAATATACCCCCTTTCTTTCAAATATTTTGCTTCTATTTCGTTTTTCTTTTTTTTCATCCTTCGTGCAGGGAATTTAGAGACTCATCATCGACGATGAAACTCACAAAAGCAAATTCTTTTGTTAAAATCATAAGGTACATTTTCAAATTTTCTCACTAATTTAGTGTACAAGTTAGCGCTGCAACTACGAACAAATATACAATGAATTATGTCACGGCTGCTGTTGTTGGTGTTTCTGCCATACACTCGTCCAATGGAATAGTGGCTTCGGTTCATGACTAAAGGACAATTTCAGTTCAGAAAACTGTCTTCAACAAACGCATTATGGTTGCTTTTCAGATCTGTTAAGCTTGAATTGTGATGAAAGGATGTTTGCCACATTACTCGTCTATTCTAAAAGTGAAGTTTAAAATACGGAAGAACTGCATCATTTTGAAGATTTGTTTCCTCATCTTCTAATAACTTTAGAAATATTGCAGATAATTGACGCATATTGCTTGTGCTATTATGCAATCACAAAAAGAGGCAGTTATGATTGCAAAATTCAACACTTCTATACAGCATTTCTAAATAACGGTGACGTATTGGCAGTTTATTGTCTCAATTTTGCATAAAATGCAATAAACTTCCCCACTAAACATAATGAATACTTTACGCTTTTCATGTTGCTAGATGGGCGATTTTCTTGACAACACAATATTTGCCCCGTTATCCAATTTTCGGCAATTCGTTTCGCAAGGCTCGCTTCGCAGCGCTTTTGAATGAGCAAGGAAGATCGCTGAATGCTCAGCAAAGTGCAGCAGGCATAGCAGTTGTTGACCACATATAAATCCAGATTATTTTGTCAGCCTGGAGTGCCTTAGCGAATGCTGCTTCGAGGGTGTGCGAATATAGGTCTCGAAGTTTAGTGTCAACCCATCGAACCTTTGCGTTCGTTTCCTCAAATGAAAACGACACTCAAGTAAACGATTTGAAGTGTTTTATTCGCTATTTAGAAGGTGTTAAATTTTTATATTCTACGTTTTACATTTTTAACTGAAAATCTTTCAGGATCGTAAAGTATACAAAATTGAAAAAATAGCATAAAAATTTCTCAACAATATTTTTTCTCAGCAAAAATAAAGAAAATTTCAAAGAAATTTCACTGCAGGTGAGTCTTCCTAAAATATTTGCTATTTCAAAATAGTTTTCGTTCGTCTTCCTTCACTTCTAAAATCTGCCTTTGAAAACTGTCATTCCCTCACATGGGACGTTCTAATTATCTTTAATCATGATCATTTTATCTGCATACACTTGGAGAACTAATCGAATTTTTTTTTTTTGCACTGTTTTCTTAGTTTCTAATCAACACATTCAAAAAAAAACATCTTATCTGTTAACATTACAGTGCATTTTGTGTTTACAAAACGCATTATGACAACGATATGTTCATATTTGTATGTGCGTACGCTTAATGTCTGTCCATTGGATAGTTTCACTATGGGGCCATTGAAACTACAATTGCAAAATTTGGTACACCATAAAATGGCCTCATACATTACCTTTCATTTTTTCTTTGGAAAGTTTCTAGATATTGAAATCAAGAAAAAATGTTTATGCGCATTTTGCAGTGATCGATTCTTCCTTCCGCATCGATTAGATCATGAAAATATTGAAATTTGGTGAAAAATTTATACGAGTTGCCATGCTAATTAAATTATGAATGCACTTTTTTGCATACCATTTGTTTTGCTTATATTTACGATAAACTTGTTGGACATACAATAGCTGTCTTGGTAGCTAGCCAGCTGATCAGATTGCAAAATAAAATGCATAAATTTATTTTAGCTCCACTATGTTTCTTCCCCTGTTTAAGGAGTCATTTATATGCACATTACCTAAATTTCTGCGTATGATTTTGACCATGAATTTTCGGCCCTGAAATTTGGCACGTAGTTATGCGCTTCTCGAAATTTCAAAGCATTTTTCTTGCGTGCAATATGTATGTTTGCTTTATTAACTGCAAAATATTTTGAGCAGTTTGTTAGTGAATAAATAGGTCGTCACAGGAAAGCTTCACAGACAAAACTTTCGTATGGCAGTTCGGCATCTTTTGTGATTTCAGGGTTAAAGGACCTGAGGGACGCCAAGTGTAAGTGACTGAGGGTGTAGCTATATCCTTTATATCTTCAATAATATTATTCCATAATTATTGACGCTGATGCACCTGCGGAATCCTAAAATGGAGGGCCCTTCAACAAACGTTAGGACCCCAATATTTTTTAAACGTGAGGAGGAAAGTTGGTGATGAGCAAGATAGCAGACTACCTGCTGCGAATTACACTTTTAGGATGTGGTGCCATATAATGCTGTCAAACCTTTTCTATTGCAAGTTCACAAGCCCGCATATAATATATGCTAAGCGCTCTCTAAATTTTCGACGAAACGATCACATATGGTTTCCCTGCTAATATCTACTTTAAATTGCACGCGATGTTGAAAAGCCATATTCCGCCACTGATTTTGAGAAATGTTGCCGGGGAATATCCATCATAGTCGCAGTCGCATTTGCAACCATTTTGCACAACTGTTTTAAATTTACAAAAATAGTTCGTGCAGCTAAAAAATTGCAAAAAATCTCTTGCAAAACGTTGCAAAAAAATTTTCTTGTTCGAAATAGGCAATTGCACAATTTACATTGAAATTGGAAGCATTCGATTTTCTTGCATGTTTGCATTACGCTCTTGTCCATCAGCGTTGAAATATGCGCGTATATGTCAACATTGATTGCGCCATAAAACATTACACGGCATAGAGTGGTGAAATGTTGCATATGCAATACCTGATCGGAGGACTCGAATTCAACTTCAGCCATTAACCGAGGAATGGGTTTCACAACTTTCAACATGAAATTAATTACTAATCGATTTCCGGATAATCCTCCCACCGTAGCATTCATTAATGGTCGAACTCAGAAAACTGACCAGTACTGAGTAATATATTATGTTGAAAGTTAACAGTAACGTCTGTACATCACTGTATATCACTTGGGCAGAAGGCACTCGCCATACACCTTTTTATTCAAAGGTAATCAAAAAATTTTATTCAAAAATTAGCCCTTTTGATAGTTGCATAGAATTTGAACATTTCAAGTGCCCGCTGGTGGTTCCTTTTTCTTTAGTGGTGCATCTTTATTCAGGAAGCCAAAAACATATTATGGTAGCCCTTTAGATATACTTCCCTATTACTTTAGTTGTCGTTCTGTAAAATGCGCACTCCTGAATCTGGAAAAAAAAAGAACTCCAGATTCAGAAGCATCGTCGTCGCATTCAACTTTTTTGTGTTAGACGACAATGATGTGTGAAAGTGATTGTGAATTCGAACGGAAGCACCATCAGAATGACCCAATTTTAGAGCGAAGGCATGAGTTCAGCGAACGAGTATTGCCTCTCGAAGCACGAGATGCAGCTGTCGGGCAACGAAATTGAGCGAATCGCCTACGGCTACGTGATGCCATTCTTCATACTCTTTGGCACTTTGGGCAATATTGCCAGCTTGATGGTTCTTGTTTCGCCGCCAATGAGAAGCAGGTGCTACGCTTTGCTTCAGAGCACCACTCATCTCTTTGCAGACACTTTAAAATCATATAATATCATTTATGCCCTTCAATACAACACATTTGAAATTCATTTCATCGTTTTTTGAGACAAAATTGAGACAGAATGAGACAAAATTATAATTATTATTATTTATTAAGTTGAAATATTTCACTAATATAGTCAAAACAATGCAACGTAAAAGCAATACTCAGTTCCAAAACAATATATGTCGACACCAGAAACCGCGACATTTGCACCACGGATGTTTAGCGAGGAGTAAAGGTTAGAGGGAGACAACAAGAGCTTTGCTGCTTTTGTATAATTTCATTTTCGTTCACGTTCTATCACTCTATATCATTACTCCATCATATTTTTCACACTAACCCTTTTAAACCTGTCTTAATCTCTTCAACTTCCCTTAAGCACTCCCCTCGTCCTGCGCGAATACCCTATTATCTCCTCAACCCGCTTAAGAATTTTCATCTACGCCGTTAGGATACTTGATTCACTATCACTCTATTCAAAACTGATTTTCTATATTAGCTATATAATTGAGAATTCATAACTCATTTTTTGAATGTATTCAAATAACCGTTACGATTGAAGTGAGTGTATGTTAATTAGCACAATAGATTGAATATCTCTTAATTAGCGAATTTGAAAAGGAAATACAATACAGAATCTACACGATAGAATCGCATACCGCATTGCAAACGTTCAGTTGGTATTTTCTGAAAAAGTTTCTTTATTTTGAAGCATAAAAAGATAAAAGGATTATCCTCTTTGTTAAGTGGGCGTTGCAATTCTGAGAGTAGTGGAATAGAGAAAATCTCAATTTATACGCATTCCAATTCAATATTTTACACTAGAATTGTATCTAAAAATGTGCGCAATATTTAAAATTCATAATAAACTTTTTATGCTGCAATTTTTTTAATAAAATCTTGTTAAAGTGCCTAATATGAAACAATTACTATTTCCTTTCGATGGTTTAATTTTCAGTTATTTAATCGAAGTGCTTGCAACCAAACTACTTATCAAGTTACCCGACGCGTTGATAAATTAATATGTCTTATAGATATTATCAGTGTTGTCGATTTTCGAATGGCCAATTTTTCTTCATTGTAGATTGATTGCATTCGAGAAAATTGTTCCATTATTTCTTCATCTCTAAATGTTAATTTCATCTCTATTTAAGCGTTGAGCACCAAAATATTTAAAAAATCAAAAAATATTGACAATTTTTCAACGAGATAGATAAAGAAAACAATCAGAGTTTTTCATATACATTCTATCGAGAAATGCGACAAAAAAAGAGTGCAAATGTAGAATTCGTCGAATTTGAACCTTCTCAAGCATTCTTAATTAATAATTGATTTTATAAAACGCATCTGAATATGATCATATTGTTGCAATATTATATCGAATAGATAGTTAGTTGTCTTTATTTTCTCGTTGATAAGTCGAAAGATAACCATTGGTATATTAAATAAGGTAATGCAATTCTATCACGAATCACCCCATGTCAGTGTGCACCATTTAACAGACGTCGGTGTCACATCATGTAATTTGAAACTAGAGTTATCGAGTGTTGAGTACCAAATTGTGACTCATTTCTTTGGTCTGTTATTTATGTGGTAAATTGTCCTCTCACCTCCGATCCCCCTTCTAAGCAACTTAAATTTACTATACTCTGTCAAGAGTAGTCTGACACTGTTGTTCTCGCATCTGGTCGAGACCTCAACGTCCTGAACGTATCGTAGTGGACTAGAACTCTAGAAAGATCTTCTCCACTTCAACTTAAAATGAATCAGCAATATCCATAATCATTAAGAGATACTGTTGATTCACCAAGGCTTTTAAAGTGATCGTTTTGTAACGGACGTTGAATGCATCGTCTTTTTTCCAGGTCACGAAGTTTGTGTTTTCTCGCGATTGTCGACGTAATATTTTTGCTTTTGATTCTTCCGCATTCACTTGCCAATTATGAGATCTTCGCCCATAATTATTATTTTCGACAAATTTACTTAAGCAGTAAAGTTAATCTGTTGGCACTATCGAATTGGATATCGGCAAGTGCGATTTGGTAGGTGATCGATTATTCGTTTCGTCAAGGAATTCCTAATAAATTTCAAAAAAAAAAAATTATTGTCAAAGTTTGTTTCAATACTTTATCCTCAATACACATTCAAATTCGACATTATTTTAGTCGACTGATATCGACGTCCGTTTCCATCTAAATCAACTTCACTAATCATTGCCGATCCGATATTTACGCTCACTAGACGATGTGCATATCGTTTTCGAAAAACTTTGATGCGCGAACGAAACAATGCGTGCGCGATGCTTGAATGCTTTTTTCTGATCATTTCACGCTTCATTCTATTGCCAACTGCGAATTTTCACTCATTTCTTATGCGTATAAGAATCTCATAGGAGTTTGATAATAATCTAATATTTCTTCTATTATCTTACAATGTTCTTCATGGATTGTCGAAAATTGACGACGACCATCTACATCACATTTAATATGAAGTCTCGATTAGCTTCTTCGGCAGATCTGAAGAAAGCACTTCACTATCGACATTCCGGCGGAGATTCATCAATTTCGGGGGCAGACCACAGGATGGGCAGACGAATGTCCATAGGCGAAACAATGCCACAGTTTCATCGACGCCGATTTAATGCTGAAATATTCCACCAAATATTTGCGTTATGTTCGATTTGCTAGTGGGAAATCGCTAAAGATTCACAGTGATTTCCTTAGACCACCAAATTAGAACAATCTTCTCAAACGCTCTCGAATAGTGGAGTATTGTGGATGCCATGAGAGAGTCCTATAGCTGCATACCAACGATTCCTTCGACATTTCATTACTGATAAAGTGGAAATCTCCACTCCAGGTTTCTTTTGTGAAGCTATCTTGATGCTCTGATTCGAAGAATTCTTCCAACACTTTCGAAACTTGTGATGCCATCACCTCTATTGATTCTCGTCTTCGATCTACTGAACCCAGCCCTAACTTCATTTCCACTGATCGCTCTTCGTCCTTAGAGTTTCTAGTTACTTATCTAATCCCATTCATCACACCAAAATTGCTTCACGTTCAATTCATCCCCTAACGGTACTTATGAGCAAATCAGATGAACTGCCTAGCCTAACATCACAGGTGAATTTTGTTCGTTCATTTAGAACAGCTCAAATTGCTCGGATGTGAATTTGCATAGATCACTTGCAGACAATTCCAGATGACATAAAAGTTTATTTGAAATAATGTCAAGTTTATAGGTTGGTATTACTGATCTGTTTGGAAAGACTACTCGGAGTACGTTATCCGTTACTAGTTAAGAAGTACTCAAGTACTGGCGATAAGCGATGTGCCCTCCTAACATTTGCTTTTATTATTATTGTAACTGGTCTTCTTACTATCTATACACATATCAACTACTACACACTTATGAGAACGTTCTGCAATGGGACACAACCGCATGCATTCTTCATTGCGATCGACTCAAAGACGTAAGCTTTCATATGTATTTCTACTTCTTTGAAGGTCGGTAGTGCGCCCACATTTATGTATTTGCTTTATGGTTTCTTTTTCGGTTTTCTAAGTAAATAAAACTCGGTAAATCATTTTACCGACGCGTAATAAGCGAAGCGATTTGTGAGTTGTAATCGGATGAGGAATGAGGGGCAGCATTAACACGAGTGTCTGCAGCCCTCAAAAATTGAACCACAGATAAAGTATTAAATGGTTTGCGCAGTAGATGGACTCTTTATCATTGAATCGTGTATACCTTTAATATCATATTTTTCAATTTATGTATGTATTGATAGATAATGCCCAATGATCAATAATGAGCAAAAGAATAGAAGAAGTGCGCATTTCCAAAAAAAAAAAAAATGCATCATGCAAGTTGGAGAGATCTCAATTAAACGTTCTCAAATATTAGCAATGACAATTTTCTTCTCACTGTGCCTCTCATATTATTTTTTACTATTCGACCAGTCTGCTTTCTTTTGCCTTGCGTTTCCGCTCATCACTGCATCATTTATTGTTGTTTTTTCTAAATTTATTCATCATCGTAAACAAGGAAAACGTACACATGAGCGAACAAAACAGACTGATAAAATAGAAATAAAGCGCTAAAAGAATAAAAACGTGATGGGCTTGAGAAACATGAGATTTACATTCATTTTAGGCGAAGAGAAAACGATTTAGACGTCACATGAAGGAAATAAAGCATCATTATAATGCATCAATAAGTTTTACAGATGGCCAGGAAATCGTACAAATCCGAACTCGATATGGCTACAGCGATTTGCACATTGGAGCACTCATGTGCACGCAATGCTTGTTGTCTTTATACCAACGGTGATTATTGTCGTCGCTAACGTGGCACTACTTGTGACACTCAAACAAAGGTAACACTTATGAGTTATGACGCAGTAAGATTTTCTAGTTAAATTACCAAATGTGCATTTCTAGAAGATGCAGTGGGTTCACTTTTCGTAGATGAATAACGAACTACTTCAATTGTATAGGCAGAAAATATGTTTTTAATTCATCTTCTTTAGGAACAAATAGTTCAAGACATCAACAGCTAAAGAATAAAACATGCAGAACAATTTTTAATGCTTTTTTTCTATCCGATCGACATAGAATGCGTGCGTTTTTCGAAAAATAAAGCTGCTGTATTTCGTTTCGAAGTTGAAGGATGCATGCTAGCTAACGTAACGAAAGTTATCAATGATGTACCTAATAGTCATCATATATAGTATCTCAAACTTCAGCGATTGAAACTTCCGGCCAGGTGGGCATACAAAAATGCCTACGCCTGAACCCGATGTCGCCATATACACTGTTGCAATGCAGTTGATAAGAGTGCATTAAAAAAAAACTTGGTATAGATAGCAGCATGTATTAAAATTTAAGTAAACGGTGGGTGTCTATTAGAAGTGCACTAAATCAGCTCTTGGGTACTTATTACAGTGAATGCTTATTTTTGCACTATAAAAGAGCGAGAAGAGAGTGATATTCTAGATGAGCGCAGCATTAGCTGAATTACAATTTTTCCACATTAGCCATGTTCGTATTTGTGCTGTAAACCTCTAGGTTCCGGATGAATGACGATTGTCTGGAATGGTGACAAAGTGGAATTGGCTTCATCGATGAGTTCGAATCATTGAAGATGGTCACGTGTTAGGAGTTTAGGAAACCTGACTGAAATCCAAGTATATTTTATCGTTGTTACAAGGAGCTAAATTCTTATACTTCCTTGAGTGGTGCTGCATTTAGCTCAGTTTTTTTTCTATTTCTAAAAATTGTAATCAATCGATACGCATAAGTAATTAAGCAGTTTATATTCAGAGAAATAAATTATATCTATAATTCTATCGGAATTCAGGAGTCATTTATTGCTGTCTTTCCACGGTCATTCGCAATCAACTGATCTACTCACTTCACAGGCAAAGATCGAACATAAAATCACATGTGCTGTGTGCGCTATTGTTACATGCTTTACGATCACTCAGGTTTCCTCTTATCTCTGTTTATTATGACGTCACCTGATCGCTTTGGATTTTTTAAACGCTTCGCTATAAGGCAAAACAAACGACACATCAGAAATAACGGTGATGTTTGCTGTAGAGCAATTGGATGCTAATTTCACACATTATAGACCGCATTGGATAAATATGCTGCTTAAAGACATCAAAGACCATGACGAATATAAAATTCAGAGAGAGAATACGTGTTAGCACGAGAATTTTGGAATAGGATTGATTTGAGTTGTGATTGTGAAATAGCCTCTAGATATCTCATAATTTAACAAAGCCATAGTTGAAGACCCTTAGGCCAAGATGACTGGAACGAATCAATCGGAAGGCTTTGTGAGGGCCTCGAATGCGAAATTCTGTTAAGTTTGGTGAGAAAGTTGATAAGTTCAACATATTGCTTTATTATTAAACGTGACCAAACGTTCATCGTTATGCGCAAAAGCGAGTTGATTATTCAGACAGCAGAGTGGAAATTTCGATTTCGCTGAATTCTTTGTCATGACTTTCCTGCTAAAATCTCACTTGAAAATAAATTAAGAGGGATTCCTAATACCATCGTGTAGGCAGCACACCCGTCACGTGCGATCGGAGAAGAATTTATATTTTATGAATTGAAAATGTTGGTCTGGATGAAACCTGACCTAGGTGTAGACATTGTACCACCTAATGGGCTCAACTACCAAACCTCGCCAAAGCGCACAGACATCGGTCGATGCATCAAGAAGTTAATGGCACTTAGATACATCATGAAGTTAATGGCACATCAATATGTTATAAAGGATCTGAAACGATAGTGAAACGATCGAATAGAGTTTTTGTGGATTCATTGAGGCATTATTTAAAACTATATAAACGAATCACTTATTGCAGTTACAAATCTGTTACTACAAAGGATCTATTATTGTAACAAATGTATTACTATAGCTGTTATGTAATTAGCTATATTGCACACAGCTAGTCAGAGTGATAAATCAGTTTGCCAAACTATTCAAACACTGAATGCAATTTACCAAATATGGTTCTTGTTCTTTTCGCAATGAAATTTTGAAACGTATGTATGTAATTAAAAGCTAAGTGAAGTAGTGTGTAAGGGTGCCCGGTCCTGTTCTGCCCTCTATCCTTAATTTGTCCCAGAAATATTAGCAAATTCCCTCTTTTTCGAGGCTCGACCAATTCTGTGTAGTGTGGCAACAAGATGAGAGGTTAAGGCTTTTTATTAAGCTTCTATGAATTAATACTAGTGAAATGGAGGGGATAACACGATGGTGGGGGGGGGGGGGGGGGGTGGGGAATATCGCTCCGAGAGCACATTCGCACGAATAGTGCCACCTCCACGCCAAAGAGCACCATGAGCTGCTCAAGACCGAGTCATTCCGTGGCTGCACAGTGCAGCGCTATGATCCGGACTGACTCTTGCAAGGACGACACATCAAGTGGAAAGCTAGAAGCACATTGGTGTCCTGTAATCGAATATGCTGTCCTTTATAGGCACGGACCCTTGCATCAAGGCATCTTTTGAGAGTTTTCTCCATCGCATGATCTCACTTCTGTGCTCTGTTTAAAAGTAGTTGGTCTACGATTTATTGATCATCCCTCACAACGGTTCAAAATATTGCTCGAATTTAAAAAAAAAAACAACCGTACTTTCAATATTCTGTTATACACTTAATGCATTCGTGAAGTTCTTAATAAGCCTTCTTACTATATTTGAGGCGTTTTTTCCATGGTTCCCATTTTATGTTTTCCTCAGGAAAGTATAGAATGATTTGTGTGCATCTGACATTTAAGTGAATGCGATCGATTCTGTTAATGTGTAGGTGTTTTGCAGGCTCCGTCAGCAATCGTCCCGACAACATTAGGTTATTTGGCGTTCGGAGCACCAATTTGGAGACATAACTTGGTACAACCTCATTATTCAGTTCCTTGTTACAATTGAAATTTTAGGGCGTTATTAAGCCAGAAGGAAGGAACATCATAGGAGTGCGAGGGCATCGACAGAACAAAAAATCTAACAAATCAACAGCTCAACAAATGTTGTAAATAAAGCGCCTCATGCAAGTGTTCATAATATGTGTTATTTGCATTTTGCTTGCAATGGATGTATTAAATTTAATTATGTTATTTTAATGCATCTGTGTAGCATATAAAGTGCCCAATGATCTTAAGGCGCAAAAATTTGCGCAGAAATTTGTGCGATTTTCCTCAGGAATTGAGATTTGTGGGAAAAAAGACCTAAATGCGCAGAAATTTGTGCATTTGATTCGAAGTAATAAGCGCTTTATTTCCCATTTTCTCTAATATATTTTCTGTCATTTACAAATACTCTAACCGAAATGATAAAATAAAAGAAAAATAATATTAGATAGCCTATGAAATATTTTTGTGTATTATAAATGTTTTCCTGACTGTGTAAATAATTGCAGCAAGTTCTAACCAACTGTATGGTAGTAATAGGAAAATCGCTCAATTTCGCACTATTCTGTCTTAGTTCCGACACATTTCGTCAACGCCTTATTGAAGTATGTCGACAAAAATGGCGATATCAAACTTCAAGGTGAGCGCTGAATTTTTTACAGCTTTATTGCAAATCTTGCAAAAAGTAAGGTTTAGTCGTCTTTGAAATAACAAGCATGATTCAAACAAGACAACTGAGTGTTTCGATTTAAACACGGCCGATAAATATAAAGACAGCAGCATGAAGCAACGAACAAAGAGTGATCGGACACTAAGAGATCGGAACGGTGTAAAGCCCCTTAACAATTGAGAAAAGAGAAATAAACTACAAAGTAACCGCATGTCATAAATAAATATTACCTTTTAAGTTCACTCATCATATATCAAACAGCGGAAGTTTTCATTGAGCTATATAGTATTTTGAAACAACAACTAAATGAGATATAAAAGATACGCTTAATAACTTTCATGGAATGACTTTCGATGCATGCTTCTCATTCTAATGGAAACATTTATTTCTAAGAAGGATGTAACCATGAAAGTTTTGCTGAATTTGTGCACATGCCCACAAAGATATATCAGCCTTTGATGTGTGAATTTTTATTGCAGGAATGAAAAAAAAATCTGAGAAAAAGCTGAAGGAAAGCTTTCACGAACTGCTTTCTTCAAACAAACTATGAGTAAATTAACAACGATTGATTACATTACAGTGTGCTGAAAAGTCGCTTAGGAAAAAATTTTATGTTTGAGGCAAATCACAGGGATGACGGGCTATACACACACTAACGGCAGTTCAAGAAAGGCGACAACAGTCGACGTGCCATATTCCACGGTTGCACCCAAGAAACATCGACCACATCTGCGGGAGACAAGATCTGTTCGCTATTCGTTACCTTCATTACATAAATCGGGCGCCCGTCGTCTTACGGTACCACCAAGAAGGGCGGTTTCAATCGACACTGAAAAGTGAAACGACACTTCGATGAGTTTGTGACTTTGATTAGCAATGTGGTTTTTGCCTCATATTCGATCCCATAACTTATCAGCAATCTCTGCTATTCATTCCTTGGTTTCCGTTATGCAGCGCTTATCCTTCAATCTTTCTTTGTTCTTCTTCACCAGTGCGAGAAACTCTTTTGTTTGTAGTGATTTTATTGACGCTTTGTGAACGACTTTAGCAACTTTACGCTTATTGCCTTCGTGTTATACGGTCTCTGCAATGTGCGGTAATTGTTGTTCGAAAAACGTGAATTTTCGAACTTGTCACGCTCAGCTGTCGTGTTACCGTAGCTCGAACTAACGCAGAAAAGTTTTTGACCACCGATTGACCCCAATATTCAGGTTTAGGGATGTCTCAGCAGCTGAGCACATTTTTTAATAAATTACTCTCCTCTCCGATTACGATCAATGCGGTAATTACCGCAAAAGCTTTACGAGCTGATCGTAGCTCATATTAATGCACTTTTACAGATTTGCTTTGCAAAAGTGCATTATGGCAACGCTTTATACGCGCGTATGCGCGCATCTCCCTGTCTGTCTGTCGGCTTCACTCAAGAACCACTGAAGTCAGAACTATGAAATTTTGGCGGATATGAGCTACTCGATAGAATGACCGCTTACATCATCTGCCACACTGATCAATCGGATTCGAAACAGGCTCTAGTTATCCAAATATTAAAAGGCTTTGCATCACATTAATAGATGTGGAAAAACGGCTTTTGCGACGCATTTTGCATAGGCAATATTCTGCAGGGTTTTCGTGAAATCAGCAGTCAGGTAGGTCAGAGAAAACAAAGTGCATCTGTGCCGTGCCACCTGTTATGGCATGCTTCTCTAATTCCCTTTCTGTGAACGGAAAATAATAATGGGAACGTGAATCGTATGCTAATTTCCACAAAATTCAAAGCTACATAATATTTCTGTATCGCTGAACAGTACCGCTAGAGAGACTGAGACCAGTGAAGTCAGGTCGTTAAAACCTCTCATACGAAGATCTGCCGAAGCGGGAAAGATGATAATTTTTCAAAAACCCCCTCCCATGCAAATTTTTTTGAGAATTGGAAGAAGTTCTCCATAAGTATGGACATTACTGCTTTGAAAATGGTGCGCGTTATTTCGAATCCAAGAAGCAAAAATAACAGTGTATTACAAGAAATCTCAAATTTTGAATTTTCCACATCTATTATTGTACATTTTTGTAAAAATTATTGCACACATGAAGTATAAAGCAACTTAATTTGTGTCAGCGGCATTGTAACCTGTCTGATTCATCATAAAAATAATTTGTGGTAGTGCCACCTCTAAGATGTTGATAAAATTCTGTGGCAGTTTCCACGTAAAAAGTAGTAAATGCCAGTTCGAATCATATAAGATCAAATATACAAATATCTCAAAATTTTTTGATGCTTAGGTTTAGGCTACACGTGTAACTGTTGCAATAAATTGTTAATTTCTTTGCCATTTTTTCACTAGTATTATGAAGATCACTCTCTCCTCAGTGAATTTAATTGATTTTTTCTTTTCACTAAGTACCTAAAAAAATAAACGAGTAGAAACAAAAGAACACAATATGCAAAAAAAAATCCACCATAACAAACTGCGAGCATATCCACGAAAACCGATATTGGAAAAATCACCTAGAAGGCCATTTGTTGATTGGTAAGCGTTCACGTTACAATAGCATTGATTACTTTATGATGGAGCAGTGCAGTGGAAATCAAATGCGTTTCTATAGTGGTGCTTTTTTATGTATCTCCGCATTTATTCAATTCTAATAGAGATAATAAGACAATTATATGTATAATTTGATATTTGTGTATTTTTTAATTCGCTAATAACTTTCAAGTCATAGGTCAGAAAATTCGTTTAGACTAAAGTTGATTAATGTGCGTGATTCTCGATATCAGTTGATTGTTCTCTCGAAAAAAACAAAAACCTCTTTATCGGATGACTTTTATTGGTCAAATGGTATCATAATTATTTTCAAGTTTTCAACTGTAACAACTAAAGTTGAATAATGCCATACAGTGTAGGTTCCAAGGCAGAACAATACTCGAATTTGGCAGAAAATCCGCACTAGAATTCAAAATACTCATAAATCAGAGGCTAATTTGATATGGCTTTAATTTTCTTGAACAGGTTAGCCAAGGGAAATGAAATTCGTGTGAATGAATATTGCGTCAAAATCGCCTAATGCGTCCATTCGCTGATGAATAGCCAGACACCATTTCGCGTCTAATGCGCTAAACAAATTTTCTTTTCTTTCAGCATATCTCATGAGCTTGATTCAAGTTCTTCCAATGCATGTATGTGTGTGTCGACGCATGTCTGTCACTGTGGTATTGTGGTGATCGAAAAGTGGTTTACCCTAGAGATTATGGTAATGAGCCCCGAAATTTTCGATTTATTCGAGAGATCGACCTCGGAAGCCCAATTTCATTTCCGCTGCCCATATTCTATTTGTGGTATAGGTGCCATAAAATTGGCTGGGTGCAATTTCTACGATCGGCTAGGTGCAGTCTAAAGACGAATTTTTGGTTGCATATTTCTGTGAGCTGCCTCAGTCAGGCGAAAAAATTTGATGCAGTACTTCAGCCAGTTGAAAACTGCTCCTTCCCGTTGATTTAATCGGGCGGAGTTACAAAAAGCACATCCCATGCCAGCTTCCTTAGCACATGCACATATTTGTTTCTTTCATTTGCGGTATTTAGTTTATTGATTTCATGCTTCAATAGCGTGCTATTTATCTGTGACGTTGTTTGATGCAGTGCCCTAATTAAAATAAAGACATTTTTTCAGCCCTCTTCCGCTCATTACGAAAACGTCATTTGACGCATAGGAGTGGCCACTATTAGGCTGCCCCAAGGATTAGCAACAACAGAACATCAAAAGAACAAAAGTGGTATCGTTCTATCACATAAGTCACCACTGAGCTCTACAACTCACCTGTTAGAGTCGATAGCGGCAGATTTTCTGACAGCAACTTTTAAAAATCATGCAGCTCATTAAGTTTATCTAGCTGATTTGAACAATCGACGTTGATGTATGATCGAATAAACGTTGCAAAGATATACGTTCCATACTCTATATCATATATCTGATATATGTTTATCAAAAAGCTCTCATTTTTCTTTTGCTCTCAGAGTGATTTCATTAATGATTGCTTACCGAAATATATGAGCTTATCGAAGACCCCTCAATTCATTTTCTTCTCCCTCTCGCCTAGATGCACTCATGTATGTGCTGAATTTTGCTAAAAACGCGCATACGAGCACTCAATGTCAGCCCCTCTCCATTTTTATATACGAAACATTGAATTCTCTTTCTGATGTATTGCTGTTCTCATATCAAATTGCACTTCATGAGTTCATTTTACACAGCACTCTATCACAAAGCAAACAATCCCCTCGAGATGCAATTATCACTTCGATGTTCTTCTTCCTCTTTCAATTATTGTTCCTATTGTTTTCTTCATGAACAACCGTGTCCACATAGGCTTGACACTATGTCAGCTCACTCCTATAATTCTGGACTGGATGAACCAAACTTGTCGTTATGACCACTGATATTTTAGAACACGCATTCATGTCGGCGTGATATTTCGCTCGATTATGTAGATGGACGGATTGCTTCACGACATTAGTATCGACAAAATTATCTGGAATTTCGTCAAGGGAAATAAATGTATTGTGCTTATTCATGGATGACTTGAAATGATACCAATTCTGTAGAAATATTCGATGCCTCGAATTTTCTAAAACAACACTTTGGTCATGAGTTAGCAGCAATGCAAATAGGCCTTATCAGTTGTTTAAGTGTAATGAAGATATGAAGATATTATCTGAAGGTGTGAGAAGTGACGTTGCTGATAGTGCTGCTTGCTAATTTTAAATTGTGATTTATATGTCGATTAATTGAAAAAAGCTGTTTATGGAATGAAAAAAAAACTTCAACAGTTGAGCAGACACACTGAAGAAGAATCCTTCAAAGAGAAAGGTGTTGTTTACTAATCATTGGCTCTATGCGATCCATTGAGAGTACTGAAGAGACAAGGAAAAATTTAATTCAACGATACCTATAAAGGAGAGGAGAGGGGTCGAGTTTTAAATCAGTGTAATGGGGAGAATAAGGCAGATACTATTGGGAACAATTTGGGACGGTAGTCAGGATATGGAGGGACTACAACAGAATAGGGAACAAAACAGGAATGCGTGGTCCGCTTGATTTAGATTAACAATGGAACAATGCTTATTGGAGAGTGTTATAACACTCGGTGATCGTTATCAACGAAAACATTAACGAGCACCAAACGCCTCCAAACCGCGCAGCTCCTCAAAACTGTATTCGGAGCCCACATAAGTCGTCTTCACTTCCTGCAGCCCTGTGCTGATCGGCGTTTTGATAGGGTCAGTGATCGGTGAAACGGTCACCAGTTGCTCATCGTCGTCCGATTGGGTCTCAGGCAGTTCCTCAGCAAGCTTGTTGGCAGTCGTCTCCTAAACATGCCAGTATACTCTAAGAACGTGATCGCATTCACTAGCAAATTTCTAAAGGCTGGCAACTGTCGGAGCACTGGACAGGATGTTCCGTAGGATAATTTTCGGCAAATTTGGGAAATAATTTCCACAGACAAATTGACGCAGAAGGATGACGGGAGTGAGAGTGGATGCGAGTAGGGGGTAAAAGCGTGAAGGTTGGAGAGTGAGGATGAAAAATGGATAGAAGGGTCTTAGCATTATGTGAGACGAAAGAAATTCCAATCTTTTCTAAGCGAAGTAATGACAAGTTCGAGTTACTGCAATTAGGCGAAATCGGGACGGTTGCCTCATTTTCCCAGCAAAATTTTTTCGATGCTTCTTCTTCCAAACATGCTCCTCTTTCGTTTACAACCAAGACGAAATTTTGGAAACTCATCCCCGTGATTCCTCTCGCGAAATTCTGTCTACTCGATACATCAATACTTGTTATCTGTCGAGAAACCGTGCCCGCACATTCGGTCAAATACAGAGTGAAGCAAAGGCAAAAGGAAGGTTACTGTAGAAGACCTTGACCCAGACGTTGCGAAAGATCTTGAAGTAACATGTATTTCGAGCCGATAGTAAACAGTAAAGTGCTCACCGTATCTGCATCGAAAGCATAAGTGGAGTCTGCGAAAACTTTAGGCAGTTGAGTCTCGATAGCAGTCTCCGTGTCGGAGCTAATGTCTTGTGTGATGAGTGTCGCAACTTGAGGAGGATGTTCGCGGTGCACGCTCTCAGCCAGCTCCACTTTTGGCGCATTCTCCACTGCTTAGATTTTAGCGTTGACATTACTTGATAGTAATGTTTATCAATGTGCCTTTGCAGTGGGTAATAAAAAATGAAGTGCATAATTATTTGTGAGCGGCACTTCGTCACATGAACTGTGCATATAAATGTGAAAACCCCGCAATGTCGCTTTAACTAACCTTTACTTTTATTTCCTTTGTAACACCTATCCAAACATAACAACCGTCAGTAAACCATCTTTTACTTACCATATTTAGTTTCGACTGGTTGAGAGATCTGTGGGTGTAGGTTTCCACTGAAAGCGTTGTGCATATTTGGTACGCTGAAGTAGACGCTGTCACTCTGTAAAACACAACAGTTGAAAGAAGACGCGACTATTTTAAAAGCAAGATTCAGAAGCATCTCAGGCGAACTGCTACGATGTGTGTTTTGCATTGCCTCCACATATTGAATAAAGATTTAAAAGTTATTAATAAATAAAAAGTATGTAAAATAATGCCTTCATATATTAATTTACACGACCGCTTATATAAACCTTCTGCAAAAGGACCGAGTTTTTTTTTTGCGATCTGATTGATATAAACTGAAGGATAGATCGATGCAAGTTGCAGACGAATTTTTCCAACCACAAAAGCTGCGTTTAGCCTTCCCATAACTGAGTAATCAGTATAAAGTGACATTGGTGCTATTATCAGGCGCGTTATATCCGCTGAATTCTGTCACAGTTAAATTCTTTAGCTTAGCGCTCTCCGAGTTCAGGCTACGGCATAGACAGAAATAAAGATATGCACTTACAAACGCACACACATACAGACATGTACATACCGCAAGAGAAACGCTTATGGGTCGCTTGCAGTGCGTAGATGTGTTTCACGCATGTGTTGCCCGTTGCACGCTTTGTTAAAGTCACAGTATGTAGTTGCACTCGTTAAAGGCTGCCAAGCAGAGTTAGCGATAAAATCAACCGGCACTTTAGCTCTGCTAAGCCAATAAAATTTAAAGCAGCAGTTTCATCGTCACTCAATTGTCGCACCGCTCGAATATTTTTTCCACTTATCACTACTGTAAAGGAAATGAAAATATTGGCCTTACCACAGCGCCACCTTTATCGTGTCCAACGACATCAGCAGCCGAAATCCGCACTTGCTTATGAGGTGAAATATTCTGAAAAAATCACTGAATAGAAATAGATAGGAAACCGCATAAATCACCTTTACTTTGATCTATTTTCTGATTTTCACTTGGATATTCCGCAACAATTGTTTGGCCTTTGGTTATCTGTATTAAAACTCTCCATTTCTTATGGCCATACAACTCGCTTCCTTAGGTAGCTTACGTCGCAATTCCCTTATTTATGCAAAGCCTCATGTAAAATTTCTCTGTTTTAGGAAAGAAAGCTCCAAGCTATTCACCAACCCGATAGGCGGAGATTGATGGATCCACCTCGTTAGTGACAGACATCTTATCCATTGCAGTAAGAAGAGATTCATCCTCCTAAATTAAATGCCTCATAAAGGATGCACATACAATAGCGAACTTTGTCAATGTTTGAGTCACATCCTCTTCAGAAAGTCAGTACGTTGTGAAACGAAGAGAAATTAGAAACATTCACTCCGAAATCTATCCTTCAGCAATCCTTGAAGCCCAATCCAGCTCCTACGATAGAATGCAATGGCATAGATTTTGCTACTTCGGTATGTGTTGCACATTTTATGAAAGCACTCAAATGCTTCCGCTTGTTCATTTCTCTGAGTCTTACATGAGCCTTACACGCCATCATAAAAATTAAAATAAATCATTTATCGCATAGCGCCAACCTCATGTGAACGAAGATGTTCCGCCTCTTTCTGTAAACGTTCCATTTCCTCCAGATGCTTCATATGCTCTTGTTCCATCTCATCGATATTCTGCAGCATACCTTACTTGTTTCATTGAAAACATCTTTTTCATAAGAAGTCAACGCAAAAGAATGTGCTCCTTGTTGATTTCGCTGATGCGTTCAAGACTAATACATACAGCCAATCATGACGCCACAACAATCAATTTGTTCTCTTGTCAGCTTTATACAAAATTTGATTGCCTATAGTCCAATACTGAAGGTGACAAATGAGTTCAGGCAAGAAAGAGCTTGCCCTCCTTATGTTTACATAACCACATCTCCTATAAGTCTGATACGTAAACGAATCTATTCGAATCGCATGAACAATTTGCATTCATCTTTTTTTTGTCTTTAACATTAACGGTCATAGTAATAGCACTGTGCACTTTTTTCCTACTGGGGCGTTTTAAACATAAAACAGATCATTCTGCAATTTAGACGGGCCGTTGTAGCGGAATTCTCACTTTGGAATCCTCGGCGTATCTCTGACAATGTGTAAAACAGATCGCTGTAGTGCCCATTTCATGGTGCTTGATGAGGCGCTCATAATTTCCTTCCCGATATTTCAGTCAGCTCCCTCTCCCCCTTTCCCCAAAACGGAGTTCCTCGATAATTGTTCCCCCACCTTTTTCTCAGAGATCACATCGTAACAAATGGCGCCCCTCGCACTCAAAGAATTTTTGTTTATTTCGTATACTATCCACTTCGATGCGGCAACAGTGTCTATATGCGTTTTAGACACGACACTGTCCCATGTTGGAGTGACCTTTGCCCGTCACCTCACAGTAGTCGCATGGAGGAAAATGCACCATTTTATGAGAACGCGTTGTTTTTTGCTCTGTTATCATTTCCTTTGAATCAAATAACGAATCAAAAGGATTTTTGATCAATGAGTCAAACTGTTATCGAGTCAATCAAATACGAACAAGACTAACGTTATTGAGTGCTCTGAACGCATAGCTGGAGTCGTTGAAAAGTTTCGTGGGCATTGCCCATCTCGATTCACCCCACTAAACACTTTTTACATTTACATTTCAAACACTTTTACGTTTAATCAATTCCGACCATTTTCTCACTATTTACTGTCGTTTTCAGGAATAGTTCATTCCTATATTTACATAATCGCCGACCTAGTAACTCTTCGCAGATAGACTGCTAAATCATTACTTCGTCATTATTGCTTTCCTTCGTCTCGTTGCTAGCATGCTTCTTTAGGAGATGTACGAGTTGATTCGACTCGCTGCAAAAGCAGTTAAAGACAAGTCAGCAGCGTATGTCGTATTTGTGGCGCTTCCTTATGTAGCGTCAAAGCCATTCTGTTTCTTTTAGCACCAAGTGAAATATGACCAATGGTACTAGTGTGGTCAATGACCACTGGTCATTTTTCCTCCCGAAGGTCGTATCACACTACGAGTCGGAAGACCGAAATGACCACGATGAGTTGGTGAAATTCTAAGCTGAGACGGAAACAGTAGGCCTAAGACGAAACAGTAGCTAGTGGTCATAATTGGAAACAAGTGAAAGGTACTGTCACCTTGACAAAGGATCACGCTACAGTAAATTGCTGAGTGGCAGCACTGCATCTATCAGATTCAACAGGCGCCGCGTAGCACTCAAGTACTACTTCAAGATCGGAATTTTCATAGATCTGTCCGAGACATACAACTTGCGTTGGCGGTTGCTTGACCGATGTTTTGTCCTGCGGAACAATGCTGCTTTTCTGATCGAGGATGCCGCCCGATTGGAAAGTTGAATAGGCACCGTATGTACTCGCTGGACTGTCCCTCGCAAGTGACGTGTAGTCAGGGCTGCGCATATAATTCTGGAAACCACCAAGGGAACCCGAATTCTGGAGGCCACCCAGAGGGGCCGCTCCACGCGGGTTCACATATTCGAAGCCGGCAATTCTCGGGAACCCTTCTGACATATCCCCTCTTGCTGCATTCATAATGCCGGCTGTCGGCTTACGACCTTGGATCTGCAGAAAAGTCATATTTTCAACTCATTTAAAAACGCCTTTTGGAGATCGGGAGAAACGCCTCACACCTGTGATATTTTACTATAGCGAATCGAAACTCGATCATCACTTTGTCATTCGGTCATTGAAGAAAATGTCTATGCACGAACGTTTTGGATGCTTAAGTTTTATTTAGCTGCAGTAGGAAGAGCATAATTTGATCATGCCATTGTGTTCGCTTTGCTGCTAGGTAGTAAATAGCACATGGATACGAAAATGGACTAAAGAGAAGTTTCCCTCCTGTAGTCTGTGGAGTTGGAGAATTCCTCTTCCTTCTGCTCCTTCTCCCTTACCCCTTCCGCTTGCATGGACGACGAAAACAGTGGCATTTTCCAGGGCTGATGTCATTCAAACACCGTGCTTGATTTTTTCGAATATGAAAACAACAATTTTTTCGGGCCTACGCACGAACGCGAAGATTCTATTCATTTTTTCACCCTTCACGGCGTTTCTTTCCAAAAATAGTGCATTTTTAAAACCGATTCTCGTCGTGATCGAGAAACTCTGCACATCAGCCTCGCCGTCACTGTCATCACCATAACCACTGAGATCACTGATGAAGTTAGAATTTAGATAATACTACGCACAGTTAGAAATTACTAGCAGCAAGCACCTCAGCAAGCTTCCCGTAGCCATTATCCGGCGGAATGGAGTCGTTGATGTAACGCTCGGCAGGAAAGTATACACTGTTGCCGAAGAGACCAGGCTGGCGACCATATGAGAAATAGGAGCTCATTTCAGCGACGATGACTGAACAGTGACGTTTAGCTCTTATCCCTCACCTTTTATATAAGATCTTATTTCTCGAATTTGCGTATGCGATTTTCTCATAGCATGAAAGCAACTTCGTTGCAATAATCAAAATCAGCGCATTTTAATGCATCAAATTTTCTCGCAGTATTCCTTATTCCTTTTCATTTCTTTTATTTTATCAGTTTATTTCTCCTTTTGAATACGTATTATAAGGTTTGAGCACTGAGGTGGGCTCTAAATAAACTCTTCAGTGTGTTTTTATGGAGAGTTATCTTTAAATTAACTTTACGTGCGAATAATTTCCTGAGTACTTAAGCAGTAGTTTGCATAGCTAAGCAATATAGCAATATTCGTAGAGAATTCCATGCTATCCATCGTGAATCTGAATGCTTTTGGACGTTTGTAATGAAAACTGTGTTCGAAGAATGCGTTATCAACATGGTTATGGGAATCACGTTTAGATAATGCAACGGCTGTCGAATGCACACGTGTGCATAAATTCTTTGTTAGTTCGTTAATGTAGATGATATCCACATAAGCGTAGAACGGCAAAACCATTATAACGTTGAAACAATTTCCATATATATCTTTTACACCATAATTTTCATATTCGTTGCTTAATTCATAATCTATTACATAATGTTCAACTATAGTCTTGCATTTTCCTTATTATTGTTCAGGAATTACCCATAGAGAAACCGCATCCCAAATGAGCACTCACATTGTTTCCTATCATCAGAAGTCTTCTTTGAAAAATGGACGAAAATAGAGAAAAAATTGTGACAGTGATAGTGGCCATGTTGCAGTAACAGCACACATTCGAACGACAGAAAAGTGGCAGTTTCGCAAACACTACAGCACCTTTTTTTTCATTTTAATCTGAGAAAAACCCTTTAGAATGAATATTAGAATGTTTCGTTACCACATACAGAATCAAATACCAAAATGTTCTCTAAATATATATAGATTTGTCTTGTTTGAGATCGTATACTGACATTCTAAGAATATTTGCAAGAGATCAACGCCGTCGATAACTCTCGAAAAAACTGATCGCAACAACTTGACTTATTGGCGCCTTGTGTTAATATCACAAACGCACATAGCTGAAGCAAACATTTTGAGCCCATCAATCAATCTATTCGAAAATCGCCGGCTGCGTTGAAATATCTTGGAAATTCGAAATTCGAGAAAAAATCTTTTTCCGCCTTTTATTTTTTTTTTAAATTTCTTTCGCTTCAGGTGAATCCGTTTAGTGTTCTCCCCAACTTATTTTTGTGGCATCATATTCTAGCATAGCTATTCTTGGATATTTAGCTGGAATATGCATTAGCGAATATTTTCATTAAAATATTGCCTTACTTCCCGCGGGTATCGTACTCAGCCGTACTTCACGTTGGTCATCTAAGGCATCGAATAATCTTGATCATTGTAGTATTTTTGGTGTTGACCAACAGGAAATGCCCAAGCTGATATTGTCTTCAAAGCTATTTCGAACTATGGGAAAATCCTTCTTTGTTCGAACGTCGCTTGTTATTAGAAGGTAACATTTTGAAGTTCCTAAAATGAGATCCACCGCGCACGCTACCTTTGGAATTTTTCGCAGGTGAAAATGCAATTGCGGCGACATCATTTTAGAGTGCATACGTGTGTCTCTTTGCATCACGGATAGTTTTAACTCAAGAGCCAGAAGGACTAATTCCGATGAGATTCGATGTGCAGATAACGTGTTTGCTAAACTTAATTGCATGCTAACGGACTACCTTCTGTGTTATTTATGCTCACCTTAATAGTGAAGTTTTTCTTTTGTACAAGAATTCTACTTACTGGCGGCATCTATTCGAAAAACTATATGGCGTTAATGGTGAGAAAAGGCACTTGCTGCTGTGTACATCCAACGCTATCGAAGCTTTATATATAAAAAAAACATCAACGAGTCTGTCTTACTACAAGCCGCGAGCATTCGCAAGCAGCTCTTGTGGCGAATTTGAGCAGAGCAATGAATTCAGATTTGGCACATATACAGGGGCAGTTAATTGCAAATTGAAAAATGAAACAAAGCTTTTTTTCGCTGAAAATTGAAGCCATCGGTTAATTTCGGAAGTGAAAATTTTTTTTCGTTTCTAAATCAACTATTATGATGGTCATCAAGCCGTCAGGCCGTGGAGGTGTCCCTAAATGTTGTCCCAGTTGACCCGGCGGCATTTCTTGAAGGAATCTTCGAAAGCTTTGGTAAATAAGTAGCCATATTGCTCGCCTCAGTTATTACCTGAAATTATTGCAGCTGATGCGATAAACAATTCCAGTTTATAAGACTCAGTGGCACAGGAAATGAGTTCACACTTCATCTATGCTCATCACGATTTTTCGATTCGAATTTATAATTTACAATTCCTTCATATATTTGGAAATTAACTCTTAGCTTTTGCAAAATTATTGCAGCTGACACGTTAATGAATAATTGCTTGTGAAAATGAGACAATTAGATCCATAATAACGCGTTTCATTTATCCAGGTGGGATTCTTTCTTCGATCCTATTCTCAACGACCGTTTCAACAAGCTCGAGCAATTATTTTACATAGTAGTTTTCTTGTTTGTAACTACCTGGACTAAGATGCCATAATAATATTGTAGGGTAGCCAATTAAACATATAAACGAATTTAAATTGCTTTCTACTGTAATTTTCTGCGAAAAAACGCTCATGTCGAAATCGTGTCTGTGCCTTTGCATGTACGCGTCTGTCTCGCTGTTTAACCAGCCTACTCAAATCTATAGCTGCAGCGGCAACACCTATGATAGTGGTTACGTCTAATTCACACCATGTGCTCACTTTCACTTCCCGTTTTCGTTCCGATTGATGATTTCAATCAGAGTTTCTCGTACTCACAGGCGTAATGAATTCGCAATTCAGCACTTTTCTGTGACTAACAAGGTTGGAAAAGAAAAAAACTTCTCGATCAATAGTTCGCATAACCCATTGCCTCTGTTGAAAAATGCATTAATCGAGTTTCTGTGGCTGCTTCGCATAGTTATGCAAACGGCTGGCCTCGCTGGAGTGGAATCCAAAGGCGCGTGTCATACCAATGTTCCTGGCATGTTTTCTTTGTTCAGATCATAAGTCTTGGACTTAACTGCAAGCATTGTAATCTAATACTAACAACAGCGCTTGAATTGTATTGTCCATGATGGAATTCCTCGTATCGTCCATGCAAGCAGTCGTGCAAAAATTTTTCCCGAAAGCCAGCCTCCGCAAGAACATTGCGCGGCTTCCGGAAACCATGCCCTTCGTCTGGAAACAGCACATAGGTGACGGGGATACCATGCCTTTGCAGCTCACTGACAAATTTGTCTGCAAAAATTTACATCTGATGTAGAGTTGCATGAGGAGAGAAGAGGGGAATTTTTATTGCAAACAGAAGGGCGAGAAGAGATTTTAACTGAGGCAAGGGAGGAGGAATCGCAATATGGAAAGACAGACGGGTTAAAAATCATAGGCATGAAGGCAAGAGGGGTCCAAGTGCGCAAAAATTAATGCCCAATTTTGCAGTCTGAGAGAAACTACCGTGAAGAAAACTTCGACTACAGGAATATGAAATTGCTTAAGGAGACAGAAAATGGTGTTGGCCTCAGACATTCGACTTCTTTAATTTTCGCTCAAACATTTATAGAGAAAACAGCTGCTAACCACCCCACACTGGATTCTTTTGTGATTTCAGTTGACACTCGGTAATCCTCTATAGCGTCGATCCTATCCTTTCTTCAAACACCTTCCAAAATTTAAATATCGTCGGTTACTATATGAACGGATTGGAGGGTGGTAGTTGTTAGAATATGGCAAAATAATTCGAAAAATTTTACCTGATTCGCTGCGTTTGATACGTGGATCATTAGCGCCTTGTAGAATAATTAACGGTTTTTGCACTCGATAGGCGAGGAAGAGTGGCGATCGACTATACAAAAATTTTCTTCCTGAACCAGACGATTTATACATTATCATATTAAGTGTTGGTTGGGCTTTGCTTCTTCAGCACGGGGATTCACTTCATCGGTAGTGGAATTTGTCTCAGTAGTTCAAAAATCCACCGAACTTTTCTTCAATTGCGTGGAAATCCAGTTGAGTAGTATTCAAATTTGCCGATCAGCTTTCAGCAATGTCTGCTATCCTAATCGACTGAAAAAGCCGCTGTACTTGTCAAATCTTCATCATTTTCGTGGCGATGGATTTTTCATAGCTATTTCGATTTTTAAGACCACAGTGGTGGTAATCTCGAGCCTCTCACGCTTGCATCGCTATGTCTTTTCAACAAAATTAGTATTTTCAGAATATGCCCATCTCGTATAGCCGACTCTCACCAATTCGAAAAGAATTTAAACAAAGCAACGAAATGCATGAATTTTCAAGCATTTTCCGTTTTCTAAATGAGCGATGAGATTTTACCTCACCTTCAGGTGTGTTTTTATCTCCGCCGATCATTGTGACCGTTTCGTAATAACTGCCTTTCCATGTGGGTGGCATTGATTCGAGCAGCGTCACCAAATTACTTGGACCATAACTGTCAACGCCACAGGCGAACACATCTGGTGTAAATGTCATACCAATGAGTGTTGCGTAACCACCATACGATCCACCTGGAATCAGCCTTTTTGAAATCGTTTTTCTTTCGTTCGTTCTTGTCGATTTACATATATGTGAACAATTTTATAAAGCCTCTCCAAAAGCACCACATTGCACAGGTGGCTGATGTTTATCGTGCAGATAGGACGTGTGGAGAAGTGAGTTTCTTACACTTGGTAGCACTTCACTGTTAAGACGGTGTACTGCGATGTTGTCACTTGCATTCAGTTATATAAAATGACATGAGGTAGCCATTTGATAACTGTGGCATATAATCGAGAAATATTTCAAATATTTGCATTCAAAGTGACGTTACTATGGAGATGGAGACTTCTGTAAAACGCAAGTTGACGAAGTTGATTCTACTTAAAGAGGCACTAAGAATAATGCAAATTGACAGTAAGCTGACCCATAATGGCAATCTGCGATCGATTGGCGATACCCCTCTGAATTGCAAAATTGACCGCATCGATGAGATCGGAATGCATCTTACCGCCCCATTCGCCATTACCCGCATTCGCGATTCGCTTACCGAACCCTGTGCTTCCACGAAAATTCACCTATGACACATTGAATAATTTCTTAACACTGCTATGACTGTAAAGGATGAAGTGTACAATATACGGTGCAAATGGAATGCTTTCAATTGCTGTCTATTACAAATTCAGATTTCGTGGTGTTGATGATGGTACAGTTGGTAAAAGACAGAGATGTACTCGGTTAAATATGTTCCACTTCCAAAATCTTGACATTTCCATATTGAATTCCATCATTTCCGTTATGAACGACTTGTTAACAAACAACACATAGCATTTAAGATGAGAAATTAACGCCGATTTAACTGAATATGATTTCCTCATTGATTCTTAAATGGATTAAATTTGAATTTTTGTCTGAATTATTAATTAACTCTTTGCACTGTTATCTGTTGACCATTGTTGAACATTTTCGTGCTCCTATTCAAAGCCTTTCCTAATTCACTTTTATTTTCTACTGCATAAAGATGTATAATCGATCGATCGTTGTTTGCTTGCAGTAAGGAAAAACGCTCGCAGTGAGCAGAGAAATGTTTTCATTTTATGTAATATGGACACACCTGAAGAACGGCATAACCACGATTCGTAAGCCAAATATTTTCAGCCGAGAAGCCGAATCTGTCGCGATACTGTGGACCGCCATGCACATAGACGATCATTTTTTGCGGAATTGCAGGCAACAATCCCATATTTGCATCTTTCAATCGTTCGGCGTCGTTGGACTGTGACGCATTACTCATCATTACCTTCAATATACATGGCATAATATAAACGTGCAAATGGCATTTTAGAGATTTGTAATGAAAAATTTCTCGCATAATCGAAGAAATAAGAAGGAGTAATGGTAGGAGGGAAGGAAGCGGTAAGTGACAGGAGAAGAGAAGAGTGTGATGAAATGTAGGGTTAAGTTTTTGCAAAAAGACGAATTGAGATCTTCTCACCGTCCTCTTAAATATTTAGCCCCCTCATGATGCCATAGGGGGTTGAGCGGAATATCATTTTACCATATACCAATTTTTGGCCTTTCAAGCGCTTTTTGAAAAGTCCTTTTCGTCCTCGTTATTACCTGTTATAAGTTTACGGTATATGTGTGAATTAACTCTCCAAATAGTGCTGATAGCGGAAATCTTCTCGTTATTATTGCCGGTGTTTCTTTGCATCCATATTACAACAATCAGAAAGGATGCTATGTTGTCACCCATACATAACATCACAACTTTCAAAGCATTTGCATCGCTCTATAGTCTAAATTGCAACTTCAATACGCATGTTGGATTGCATTTCGTTGCAGCGGGCGATGAAATTACCAACCAGCGCAATGAGAAGGGAATATATGTGCTGTTCTCAAATCAACTTCCATCTTTTAGTTATCATTTGCAAATTTGCGTTTATAAATATCATTGTGAAAGCGTCAAGTGAGATTATTACCATATTGTGAGCAGACATCGTTTTCCATCTCCATACGTTATTCTCAGATAAATTTCATTTATAAGAGTGTTCTACTTCATAGATATTTTAAATCGATGCAGAAAATAGAGATATGAGAAGTGGTGGTTACTCATCGCTCGAGCAATAATTTTCTTCGAATGCGATTACACACTTTCGTAATTGGCTGGTTTGCCGGATGGCGCAGACGGAAAGCGAAAAAATTTTGATAGTAGGAAAGATAAATGAGAAATAAGCTTGCTAACGTCGGGTGGTAGGCTGAGATAGGCCTGGATAGTAAAGTTGTCATGAGTGCTGAAGTTGAATCCGATCATGTGACCAAGTTTCTTGCCTTTCAACTCGCGATAAGTTTCAAAGAGGAAAACTGCCTTCTTCTGATCACGATGATACAGAAAGTATTCAGGTGGATTTCGATCCGATAAATATGTCACGAGCCAAGTATTAAAATCTAAAAATCATGTGGCGCAATAACCGTTGATCGTATTCAGTTCAGAAACAGTCTGCACATATACAAGCACTTATGCATCACATGTGCCCATAGGGAGTACCGTGTGGGCGTTTTAGGAAGTAGGCAAATAGTTGGCACGATTGATTTATTTGCCTGGCAAGTATTGTATAAATTTCAGAAGTGAACTAAAATTACCTCATGCTTGGAAATTATCCAAGACGATATTTTCAATGCTTTTTTGCTTTATATTTCATGATTTTTTAAAATGGAATTTCTCTATTGTTGACGCATGCAGCTGTTTGCTTCCCTCCTTTCTTTCATCTTGCATCCCAATTTTTTATGATTTTTTCCTGACTTCTGAATGGTTCGTGTATAGTTCCCGCCTGTCCTAGGCGCTTAATGCGGTGAAATGGTGACCGTGCTTGATCACTTTGTCTAATTTTTAAGTAGAATCTTTTGTAGCAATAAAGAAAACTCAAACATCCAATGCCAAAAACTCGACTCGACTTGCACTCGACACTTGTTGTGACAGGTATTGTACAGTGCTACAAAGAAGAACAAATATATTAAATATCGCAACAAAGAATAACGGTTTCAATAGAACACTTGCTGTCCGGCAGTACAGAATCCCTCAACCTTTTTGAGCACTTTTCTTTTTAATGGCTAAAGAACTCACCTTGACTAGTTCCAACAATAACGAGTGAATCGGTTGGCTTGAGATCATTTAAATAACGTATGTCCGCTTTTATGGTGCTGTTTATGACATGAATAACTGGTCTATGGTATGTCTGAAAGAGCACTTCTTTACAATGGACTTGGAATTGCAGCTGCTCTTTCTTTTAATTCTCAAAAAATCCTTCAGCTAATGCATATTCCTTTAGTTACCATAAAATGCTCTATTTACTATATATTCCTTTACTTATAAATATTCCATCTCTTTTACGCCTATAAACGAGTTTGCACAAATGATTATTTCTTCTTAGTGACTTTATTTCCTCAAGTTTCATCACAAAATAGATAATTCCCCTCATTGGTGAAGATTTAAGCATTTCGGATATAGTGGCGTTCATTTATGGCATGTTATTATTCTACTACTGTTGTGTGGGAATTAAATGTTCTACAAATTTGCGCTGAACGAAAAAACTCATGCTCACACTTTTAGTCATTATCTAATCAAATGAGAGATCTAGGTTTTTAAGCACATTCTATGATGACTCCCAAAGGGAAAATTGCTCTAGGAAAAATTACCTTACAACCTCTGCAATTGTTTAGCATAATAACGAAAGCAAAAACTCTTTTGCATTCGATGAGCGCTATTTGCCATTATATGGTGTTATGAGAAAATAATGCACTGTGATGGCTTTCTGAATATGACAAATCAAACAAACACATTTTTAAAATTTTATAAAAAATTCTCTAATCTTTCTTTTAGCTTAAGCGGAAAAGTGAAAGAATCGAAAGCCGTTCCTTTAATTTCATTTCTCTGGATTTTCTTACAAATACGAGCAAAAAATTACTTCTTTCCTACCTCAGTTACTGCTAGAATAGTTTTATCCTTTGGATGTATAAGGATATTCTTGACTACATCATTAACGCTGTAGTCGATTTCAGCGTTTTGTGCCTCGTATAGTATTTCGTTGTTTTTGGTTTGACCGAAATCGTGAACGACAAGCTTTCCTGAAAATGTTAGAAGCAGTACTGCTAAATTGCAAATTATTTCCTCAAGCAAAATACTGATCGATGCATTTGTATTGCTTCCTTTTCGTTGATTTATAAGTAACATTTTAATTGATTCCTCTCAATAACAGTACTTTTCCTGCCAATAACCGTACTTAATTGATTCCTGTCAAAGCATTACACATTCCTGAAATTGCCTACTTTGTTTGCAAGCAAGATTGGTACACAAATCTTCTCATTGAGAACATTCATTCTCAGAAAGCAATATACTTTAAAGGAAACAACACCAATTATGATTTACCTAAGTCGCTTCCTTCTGCCCATATCCAATATGCGCGTTTATTATCTGCTGTAAAACCAACAGGCCTGCAATGCGAGCATTTCATTTCTTATTCGTTAAATAATAGCATAGTGGTCATATGACGATGAGAGGTATATTTCAGTCATGAATGGTGACGTTTAGAATAGCGATGATCGTCGGCCTCATAAAGTTTAGTGATGAAAGAGAAGAGATAGGATTGTACATGAAAAAAATCGTTCGATTATTAAGAATTAAAGACTATTCATTAATTATTTATCAAATACTTCATTAATTTCAAAAGTTTTAACTAATGGTTGTTGCCTCATTTATGGGAATGATTCATAAAAGTTTGAATACAGGCATTTTAGTTATCAACTGCATCGAATGGCAACTGCTAACGTTAAAGGTGAGTGATAAAAATATTCACCTCGGAGTAGCATTAACAAACTTATTTGCCCCAATTTCTTAGTTTTCTTTCTGCAGGTAAGTAATTCGGATGGCTTTTATTTCACAAAGTAATTTAGAGCAATTAATGGTGATTAAAATATCAAAGAAACGATCCGTTGTTCTCTTCAAAAATGACCGAGATTGCGATAAAAATGAGCATTTTCTGCTTGACTTCATTTCCTCTACAGTAAATCTGAGAAAAAGAAAAGAAAAGAGAAGCGAACATTGTTATCAAGTAGTCATCTTTAGAAACTCGAATATATTCTGTCCAATTTTCATCGTCACTCGTCAAATTTGAGAGATTCGCCTTATTTGAGATCGAATAATAAGTGAGCGATTCATTTGAAGTTTCAGCTAAATGTTATTTTTATTGATACATTTTCTCTATGAATTTTTCCGAATTATTTATGAAATTTTATTCACTTTAAAAGTATCACTGAGATATTTCTATATCATTGTGTTCAATTAATCAATAAGTTTGGAAAAAATCTAAGTTTGGAAAAATAGCCAACAAAGTAAATTTTCTCAGAGGCATCTGAACTTAAAAACCATCCGAAACCTTCCGGAATGAAAAATTATTTGATTGATAAATAATAGCGTTGACTCCGCTCTCAATAATGGATCACTTCTCATGCAATTTTTATACGAAGAAGGCTGTTTAATGCCCGCCTCTGGATCGTGGGTCGTTTGTTTCAATTTCTGACGCGGTATAATGGACACAAATTCCGGAGTTATGAATGGCAAATAAGTGAGAAAGCATATAAGAGAAGCTAAGAAAATAAGCGTTTTTTTATTCTGCTGAGAAGAAGATGTGATAGATTTGCTATTTCCCAGCAAAAAATATATGCAAAATGTCGTCTTTATATCTCAGTCGCGCTATCCATCTAAACATTCCCATCAAAAACCCGTTTCTCTTCAAACCGATCGGCCAAAAATAAAAATCGAACCTTTTCAAAATGCGACATTTTGCATATATTTTTTTGATTAGTTGGTACACTTAAATAAAGACATCATTTTCAAAGTTGATCGAGAGTGCAAAGTATGGCATAAAGATGTCACTAAGAAGTGCACGTTGCGTCCACTAAATTTTGTGGCTTACGCTTTAATGACTGCCAAGTTGGAGCGACCGACAAACAGACAAACAGACACGTCGGACAAATATGCACACTGACGAATTGGCGCTGTAATGCACATTTGCAAGGCAAATTAGCAAAGCACTTAATACATAAATGAGCTGAATCTAATGAGTATTTTCATGGATCTTAGAGTCCTTTTTCTAATTGAAGGCTTAAACACTAAGTGATATTTGCCAACATCATTGAATGCTTAAGAAATGCAATCCTCTTCAGCTCTTTTCCACTAAATTCAAGACGGAAGATATTTTTGATGAAATTTTCAAAAAAAAAACCCCCAACCTGATACATAGCGTAGATGCAGATCATTATCGAAAAAGTATGGCATAGAAAACCGATGGTTACGCAAAATAAGCGTTAACTCATTGGTGTACAAATTCAATTCGTAGAGGTTATGATATCTGAAGAACATTTGAGTATATTTTGAGGAAAACAGAATGAAAATTGACTGAGCAAAAATACACTTCTAGCAGTTTATGAACTATAGTTGATATTCATAATCAATAAATTGATCATTAATTTCTGATAATTTTGATAACGTCTGATAGTGGTAAATTCACGAATGATAAACACGATAAATTGGATCAACTGCTAATAAAATGCAAGTTTAGTTTCCATGGTGAAAATAAATGCTGACAGCGAAATGTCGAGTAGAAAGGTGATGCAATATTTGCCATCATATTATACATTTATCAAGAGGATTCAGAAGGAATGCAACGCTAAACAACTCGATATTCACAAAATTCCTCAAAATTGCATACTGTTTCTTTTTTTCGAGCATCCTCTAACCGAATGCAAGTTTGCAGGGAATGCGCTGCTCGATGAGCTTGGCTTGAATGTTCGAGAAGTTTTTCCTTGTCACGGTCTTCTAAGCAATCAAAAATCCTCTAAGGTGTCATCGAAATTTTTTTCGTGGAAGTAAAGGAGGGAAACAGAGAAGAGGTAGGTCTAATAATAAGTAACTTACGCAGGATCCTCGTTGTTGACGCAACTATAACCTTCGAGTCACGCAAATTATTCGCAACAACAAGTGCATCCTCATTAGGACGCGTACTTATTTCCTCTGGTTTATTCGGCGGTGAACTCTGAATCTCGAATATACATTAAATTCAGATTCATTGCACTGTTTGCATCCCCCCCCCCCCTCCCCCATTCTTAGCATACTGTTTATGTGATAGCTATTAGGGTTGCATCTGCTCATAATACTGGCTATTAACAAATATTGAGACTGGTCAAGTGTTCTATTATTATTAAAGGATATACTGGTCGGCCTTAAATTCTAGAATCTTTTGTGCACACATGTACACATTTTAATTACGCTTCAAGCTAGCGATTTCAATGCAGCGAGTTTTAATCGCGTGCAACTTAAAGGAATTAACATCCGGGAGCAAACTTAGTAATTTATCCATCACCTAACAGTAGCCCTTAAAAGATGTCACGTTCACATCTTAAGCATTTTGCATATCGTAAAAACCTTTTAGTCAACTCTAACTGACCGATTAACCGATCGTCGAAAGCATGCAGAATTAGCCCCTAGAGGAGCAAATATTTGCTAAGATGTTGAGCATAAATGCTTTTCGAGTTTTCCTGATTAAGCATGGAAGCACATCCACTTCGAGTGTACAAGAACAACGTCTGATCGAGAAATCTTAAAAGTAGCGATAAGTTCACCTTTGTGATATTGAATTTGTAGAGTCGAGCGTTCTCATCACCATTGTTATCTCTTACAAAGAGAATTATATTGGGAATGGCGGTCCAATAGAAAACTGAAATCCGCGCCTGTGCAAGACTGACTTCTATCTCATTTTTAGTTCATTTTTATCCTAATTTCCAAAAAAAAAATTCACATCGCTATGAACTCTTAGTGATTTTAAATCACCAAAAGACACTTCATCAGCCGAAACATAATCTCCACTGAATAGCTTATGCCAATTGAAAACGATATCTTTTATTTTAGACCTCTCGAAGAACCGAATCGACGCCACAAATTGTTTATTTTTCTGCAACTCTGCAAAGATGCAAAATTCGTTTCCTGTAAACGCTGCAAATTTCTAATTTTTTGCAAACAAAAAATAATTCTGCATAGATGAAAAAATTTGGATTTTTTTTTGCTTCATAGAAACTGAGAAAGAAAGATTGTAATAGTCAAATTATATTCATAAAAAATGCATAAAACAAATGGTTACAAACGTATGATATCATTTTCCTCGAAGGTTGCCTGCTCCGCATATGTACACGTTGCACAGATCACAAATAAATTGTTTCGATTGTGCTTATCGGCGGCTAAATAGCCGACCATTTTCCCATCGGCACTTAGTGAAATTCCCGAATAATCATTTCTACCGAATAACACATCACGGGGTATTAATTCACACCGAATATAACCCATCAGTACAACGATCGCTATCAATAACTGCCTTTCAACAGCTCTCATTTTTTTACTGAAATTTATTTCAAAGAATTTGGTACATTCATACAGTGCTAATCACCTTATTCTATATGAACATAGACGATGATAACTTGCAGTTAGACCATGCTAGTCACAATATGCTGATATGCTAATATGCAGTGATGTAAAATACCATCATCCTCGAAATAACATATGCTAATGATCTAGTTCAGTTAGTTTTTGGTTGTTTTGTTGAAGCTGATATATGCTGATGTTGATGGTTGTTGAATGAGATATTTTTGTACCTGTCTTGCTTCCTAGGCAAGTTTAACGAGCGAACATTATGAATTATGCCAAAAAGTGTTGGCATATCGTCACAAATGTTGCTTTGAAATGTTGGTTCCTACAAATATGGCCTAGAGAGAGGCTTAAAAATAAATAAATACTCTATACGATCCTTCACTCATTATATCAAATCGAGCTGTATTAAATTTGAATTAGTTACGAAGCATATTTATCATCACTAACAAAGGAACGAACGGCTTTTGTGCTGATGTAAGGCATTATGGCTAATGAGTCTATCTTGAGCCTGCTGATTTAAATTTCGGCTAACATAAACATGAATAGCCGAAACATGAAATTGCACTACAATTTATACACGACCAATTCTTGGCTCACACGAATTTCATTATTTCTACAAGTTTAGATGGTAAAGAGCCTAAGAGTTCAACTAATTGAACTCTACTTCAGCATGCAAACAGACGGACAGCCGTACACACGCACGCATGCTGGACACACAGATCAACGAAGAGAGTACTCTTGTATATTATGAAGAATGCATAAAATTTAGATAGAGTGGAGCTAGTTCAGTGTATCTATTTCTGTAGATTAAATATTGTTATAGCGCTTAACGAAATTTATCTCTCTGAAGTGAGCGTTTTGATACGATACGCCGACTATCGTATCAAAATGCTAACTTCTATGTGCTGTGCATATTCTGATAACGTTTTATCTAAGCATTTGTCTGTCTGTGCGTCTGTCCGTTAGTCCATTTAGTTTCAGTGAAGAAATCAGTGAAGGCAAAGGCATAATCCATGTCTCAGGGTGACTCTCTGGACCAATTTTTTAAGTGCCTTCATTTAAAAAATCAGCAGGCAGTGAAAATTGCCTAAAGTCTGCCTACATTTCAATGGCGACTTGGCTGCAAATTGAACTTCTATACGTGGTTTATTCAGATGCTCAGTTCGATTGACCTGATGAGTGATATGAGAAGAGCGCTCACATAACATAACAAGATTTTCCGGCACTCTTCTGCGATTGTTTCGCCCTCAGTCTGTGCATAAATTTTCTTCAAAGTGTTGATAAGTTTTTTAAAGAAAAGTGTTATATGTTTTCAGAGGTAATAAAGATCGTTCAATTCTCTAAAATCCATAAGCGGCACATAAAGGAAATTGCACTGTATAAGTAATGATGTGGACGTGAAAAGCGAAAAAAGTGAAAGCTTCTGTCAATGGGAATATTTTCTATTGAGGCAATTCTGCAACATTTTTTGACCATCGTTATTGCTTTAATCGGAAACCTATTTACTTGATATAATTTCTAATCGAAATATAAAACACATATCAACAATGAGCACACAAAAAGTGTATAATTGCACAAGACTTCGAGTAAAATATAAGTGGAAACGTATGCTCAAGCGTGTGCAAATACGAACAAACGCAGAATGCGAGTTTACAACACAATTGATAAAAAGAAACCGGTTAAAAATTACGTAAGAAATCTCTTAATTTCAGCAACTAACGGACACCTCTATGAAACTGGTTGTGTGGGATGTTGCTCCTTGAATTGAGCCTGCCTTTGAAAATTTCCCACATTCCTATGACACTTATTAACATACTAAATGACATCCGTAATTACGCACATCCATCAACTGGGTCGAAAAATCTTCTCATGATTGCATTGTTTTTTTTTTTTTCATCGAACTTCATTTTCCATTTTTTAGATATTTCAGAGTTGAGTTTTTTTTTTCTTCACTATTTTGTAATATTTGTTTATGGTTAATTGAAGTCGGTGTGAAACTGTCCTCCGTGATTAACGAAGAGAATTCAAATCTTTAAATGCACATAAAAATCATTTCATTTGGTAGTATTAAATTAGAAATGACGAGAGAAGACTTGCATTGCTCTATCAATTGAATAAAAATTCGTCTCTCTTCGTTAAATTATGCAAGCTGAGTTTTTTCTTTCAAATTTTGATATGAAATGTGAAATATTCCAAAGAGTAAATTGCAATATAAAAGAATGAAAAACAAATAAGATAATTTCTTCTGTACACGTGACTGAACCGTTCGGGGAGTATATGTGACCCGCCGAAACAACAACACACATCGACATGATTTACGAAATTTCGCTGCATTTGGAATATTTTTCATGATGTTTCTTGATGCGTTTTTCACCGCTTATGATTTTGATTATTCAGAAATAGTTGTTTATTGAGCATTGAGCATTTTATATTTTATTAATTGAAATAACATTGAAAATAGGAACTAGTATCGAAATGAACATGAGCATCGCCTCTGGAAGGATCATTTAACGTCTGAGGAAGACGAATTGTGAACTGATCGTTTGTCAGTTTTTAGCGACTGCCACTCGTCCGTGTTGTCTGCATCGGTAAGTACCTAAATTATTGATTACTTATGGTTAACTGTGTACAATAATTGACGTCAACTGGAATTCGTCACAGCTAGGTCCATATATTCAACATGTTACCAAGAAGCGACTTGTTAAGGGCCTAAGGGGTTCTCTGACATGTGGCTCATTGGTTGATACCAGTCGATGACTGATTACCGGGAATAAAAAGAGGGGGGAGATGAGGAAACGAAATGGGACGAGGAAACGCGTCCTCTTCAAAACTGTGCGATGAGGACGCCGTTTAGACTGACCTGTGGGCAAAAAGACTGCATCAGCTTTTGCGTCATCCTCATGTTTCTTTTCCAAAACTTTTCCGAGGTCGTACAAAGTTGCACTAGAAACTTTGCATTTCAGGTGCTATGACGGGGAAATCCACATTTCCCGGTCATCGTTCAATTTAGAGAGCCACTGTTGCGCTGTAAATGAGCGTTATGTAAACTATTTTATAGTGGCGTCCTTTTCTTTGCACCCTGTAGTGAAATTTCGCGTTCTAGTTGTCAAACACTTCTCAAAAATTCGGGAATGAAGTGCCCACTTCCCCTTCCTCAAGGTTACGAATTGCTGTTTTCAATTGGAGGAGGAACACTGTTAATTGCGCGTTGTCTTGCTCCCTTTATTTCCATCTTTCCCAATCGCATTCTCTTCCTTTTCATAAGCAATTTTTCGGGCATCATTTAAAGAAATTGAACAAACTGTAGAAATGATTGTCGGATTAGACAACCGGTATAAACGTTCTAGTTGTCAAACACTTTTGATGGACTATGTGGTGAGCTGTGAAAAAAAACCTAAGTTAGTATGTTTCTCTAAGTGGATATGATTGGCATGCATAAAAGAATGAATAGGGAATTTCTGCGCAAATTTCATTCAGACCTGAAACATGTAACTTCAATATTTTTGATCTAGTCCACAAAGCTATTGAAGAGCTTTAACTCCTTAACCGTGGTAATTCTTTGGTGATTCACAGACCTCAGATTTTTATAACAACGTAACTTCTTACAATTGCACTAGAATTGTACTGTCCCAAAGAGAACTTCTCATAGCGTCCATGAAGGCATTTGTGGAGAAATCGTTCGACGAAACCTGCTTCAGCAAGCGAATTTTGTGGTCTCCCAAAACCATGCCCTTCATCCGGATATAGTATATATGTGACCGGGATTTTAAGTTTCACCAATTCGTTCACAAACTGGCCTAAATGCATTAAATGATTAATGACTAAGGAATGCAAAAAGCCAAACAGATTTATAAAAGTTAATCCAGTTCACTTAAGAATCATTCAAACTTCATTTTAATTAAACCTCGTAAACTGATTACAAATGCAAGTAAAATTTCTTCTGAATTTTGTAAGATCCCCTCCATAAAATTTCAATAAGCGGGAAGCAAGATTGAAGAGATTTAGCCTTTAAAAATCTTCATTCTTACACGACATGCGCTATGGTATAAGCGAAGTTTTCGAGCAACTGAGTACTTTCTCATAAGACCTCATTACTCGAATACTTCGAATGCTCACTGAGCTTTATTTAGCTGCTTGCCGTGGAAATTGTCTCACTTCGTTTGCTTAACAGCATTATATTCTTTTTTTAGATCTTCACAGTTCACTGCTTGCTTCATCCCATAAAACCTGAGACCGGAGCAGTAAATATCCCACCGATTCTCAGGAGTCACTCTGGTCTTAGTAACGTTATGGAGAAGCGGATTTCACATAATTTTGGACTAGAATTGCGACCCTTCCACGATGATCGATCCATCCCATTTGATCCGCTTCAGAAAGTTATAGCCAGAAGGGACCTTTTTTAGAAATAGGACTTTCGGATAGCACGAAATCGGTGGTTATTGCTCCAGTAAAGTGAAGGAGGTGCTCCTTGGCAAGTCCTAAAATTATTCGAAAGCAATAGAGAAGCTTTTGAAGGAAATCGAAGATCGATATCTTTTGGCATGAAAAAAAATACGTTGAAGTCTTAGAAAGAAATTGGAAAAAGTCGAGTGAGAGGACATCGTTCTCAGCAATACATAAATTTCCGCATATAGAATATGAGAACAAGAATATGTTTACTTGATTCATTTTCTTTCACGCGTGGATCATTTGCACCTTGCAGAATAATGAGTGGTTTTGTGACGCGATTAGCAAAGAAAAGTGGTGAACGGCTTCGTAGAAATGCACGTCCTGCAAAAAAACCTTTAAACATCTCCAAACTAGATACTTCTGACAAATAAATCTTTACTAGCTCAGTCGATCCATTCTGATAAAAAGTAAGCGGATAATTAGCAGGTGATAAGTTGTAGGTGACATCGAGAAAGTCGGCTTACCTTGAGAAGTGTTTTTATCGGCGCCTAACCATGTGGTCAGTTCCCTATATCCGCCCATCCAATACGGAGGAATAGTCTCCAAAAAAGTGATCAAATTACTCGGTCCACAACTATCCACAGCGCACGCAAAAACCTCCGGTGTGAATGTTATACCAACAAGTGCTGCATAGCCACCATATGATCCACCTGCAGCTGACGTATCGTGACAACATAGTTAAATATACACTTATCTTAGCGAAACGTTTATGACTAAGTATAGAGTACAATAATACTGCTTCATATACCAATGCGAAGGCTTTCCATAACACAGAATAAATAAAATTAAGAAGATCGACCACCTGTTGATCAGCTCGACCTACACATACAGGATTTTTGATGGTACACTTAGGAAGGGAACCAATATGTGAATAAATTTCCGCTCCATTCATCTCACAACATGTTCACAATGCTGCAGAATGGCAACTGCCAACTGTTCGGTGAAACCTTCCGGAGAAAACAAAGAAAAACAATTCACACAAATGAGATATGGGTCAATTTACGACTGCAGTGAAATCCCGAGGAGCTGACGCATTTCAGAACCCAAAAGCACTGCTAGCAGAGGCATCTGAGTCGAGTACCGCCGCAAGCTTCTTCATTAATGGGGCCGGAAACGGAGTCATGGTGCCCCTAGATTGTGATCATCAAGCTCGTGAACCACGTTGCCTCCATAAAAAATATGTCTTCTCGACCGAGAGGACTTCTCGAACCATCGCGCTGCATGTAATGGACTGTTTAATCGACATCGGGTGGAGTGCGCTCGAAAGCACCAAGCTGCTCGATGCAGCGAAGCGAGTGTCCTATGCTATGACTAGCGAGCCTGATGCTCGCCGCATCGAACTTCTGTGATCTTGACTCCGATATTAGTACGCAACGAAAAGTGAGCGAAGTGCTGGCAGTAACGAACCCCGCATAATCCGATACTGAATCCGGGTATAATCCGTGATATTCACGAAATAACGCATAGGATCCGACTATATATTCCGATATTAATGATTGTTTTTTGACATTTCGCCTGCCCACCGGATGACGACGACGACAAAAATGATAGTTGTAAATGGCAACGGCGAACGACGAACCGCGAAGAATGAATAAGAGTTTCGAAGCATAAACAATTTCCGCCGTCGCTATATACCCTTTTTGATTACGCTAGAATTTGCTAACCTCATAGCAAATACTATCACTGAGTGATATTGATGAAATAAAGCTCAAAAGTAAAACCTGAACTCTTCAAAAGTATTCATCAACATTATGCTCTTACCCATGATGGCAATTTTTGAAGCGTTGGCGATACCATAGTGTATGGCAAAGTTGACACCATCAATAAGATCGTAATGCATTTTGCGTCCCCATTCGCCATTGCCCGCATTTGCATAATTCTTACCAAATCCTGTACTTCCACGATAGTTCACCTTAAACGAAAAAAATCTCATGCAGTAATCTACCGTTCCATACGATGATATCCAGATGTTATATAATTCACATCCTTTAATTTTCAGGAAATTCTGGCCTTTCAACAGGTTAGTTCTAGAATAAAAAAATAAATATTGAATAAATTACGAAGGGCTAAGTTTGAAATTTTTAATTTCTAGTAAAGAATTGGCATTCCTCCCTGTCATCATCAAAGAAACTGAAGTAAGCCGCCTAGCATTTCATATTTTCTCTCATCTGTAACAAAGTCGGAAACATTCTTGCAGATATTCCGATGCTCAAGTAGGAACTCACTTCATTGCAATTCCATGCCTATTATCGGAGTCTCCAACTCCAACATTTGCATCATGAATTCATTTTGAAGATCATCTCCTAACCATCGAAAATTGCCTCCTAATTGAATTCACCATTTGAAAATTCAATGACACCCTTAGAAAAGTTGAAACTTTTATATGAAACGCGTTGCCACAATATTTGATACTAGCAGCCAGTAGAAGCACAACAACCTGTAATACTGCGTATCCTCTATTCGTAAGCCACGCGATTGTGCTAGAGAAGCCGAATTTGTTGCGATAATGTGGTCCACCGTGTACGTGTAGCACCATACTTTGTGGAGCGGCTGGTAGTAGACCCATTTCGGCATAGGCAATTTGTGTTTCGTCGCTATCGTTTGAGACTTTGCGAAGTTCGGCCTTAACTTCACGGTGCTTCATTAAGCATTCAACGAAACATTGCTCCAAGGACCTTTCTTCATTTGTAAGTTTTACGAGTTAGTTCGTAGGTTATGGCGGATTTTTGATACGAGCCAGAGAATTCTTCAAATTAGGGGGCAAAATAAAAATAGAGAGAGTTTTCTAAGCCGTTGAAAAACTCAACAGCATATGCAAAACTCACCGTAGGGGCAAGCTGAGATATGCTTGGAGGGTGAAGTTGTCGCGAGCAAGGAAGTTGAATCCGATCATTCGATAGAGTTTTCTGCCGTGTAGTTGTGGACGCTCGCTGAACAAGAATTCAGCTTTTTTTCCTTGCGATCGTACAAGTAATATTCGTTCGGGCTATGATCGCACAAATAGCTTATTAGCCAAGTGTTGAAATCTATAAATGGTCACATTTCAGCGATTAGCAAACCGAGAACAGATAATGTCCTCGGTTTCAATCACCGTCGAGAAATTTGTTTGACAGGTCGAGATTCTAGAAAAGGAGCCACTTCTTTTCGATAGTCATCAATTCGTATAGTTGAGCTGACGTTTCTTAATTCTGGTTTAAATGTTTATCAATGATAACGGAGTTAACGATAACGTAGCTTGGAGCAGCCTTTCCTATTAGTTGCTAGAAGTGCCAAGAAGCATATGAAAACCGACGGGTAAGATTCAGTGGGATAGGAGGAATATAGCTAGCAAGCCAGTAAATTCGCAAGGTGAAAAACAGTGCTTACTGCAGTCCTGATGCCTAAGAAAAATATTGTATCATTTTGCAACCTCACTTAGCTGTAGATGACATTGCTCTTAGCACGGCGGTATCGAATGTTAAATTCTAAGCTGTGGACAACCATATAAACCGCCAGGTGAAATAATAAAATAAACTATTATGAGGCTGATGATAAAAACTATTATGTGGGATGAGCTATTAAGATGAAAGCTGCTAGAAAGAAGGCATCGGCAACGAAGAGCAGTGCATCGAAACTTCACAAATCTTTGTTTCGTTCGAATAAGTGTTGAGGAAATTATTGTGGCATAGAATTCTCTCATCGCTGGTAAAAATCCAAGTTTGTAGCTTACAGAACAACACTGACAACATGACGAATTCACCTTACAAGCTTCGTCAATTACTGAAATGGTCCCACATTGCTGAAAGAGAGGAGCATGCTGGGAGGGAAGGGGAGGGAGGAGGGGATTGAGGAGATTAGACTCAACGAACCCGTGAAACGAGTTAATTAAGAGATACTTGTTTCAAACTTCAATGGAACTTCGGCTAAGAGTAAGCGGAAAGAACATTTGCACCTCGAGCTAAAAACAAATGTCGCCCTTCCCTTCCAGACGCTTGGCCCCTCTGTCTGCATATATTTAATGCAACAACAAATTTACCTTGGCTGTAATCGACAATAATTGGTGAATCGCCAGGCCTCAGATTTGTCAAATAATCGAAATCATCCTTTACCGTTTCGTTGAGGATATGAAGTTCTGGTTCATGATAGAACTAAAAAGTTTTTATATTCTTAGATTTAACGACACCTCCTCACATCAAAATTTTCCTTACTCTACTGCTAATTTTTCGCAATATATTTAGGTCAAATTTTGGCACAGAGCCAGGAAAGTAGTTTCAGTTAAACTTTATATCAATAATATTCTGTGCAATGTTGAGTAATAATCACAAATAAACATAGCAAGGTGAACGTTTCTAATTTTTCACCTAAATTTAAAATTTCGGCATTCAGAAAATTATTTACCTCATAAACTGAAAGCGCAGTTTTATCCGTTGGATGTATGAGAAGATATTCATATGATTCGTCCTCTTCAATTTCTGCTTTTTCAGCTGCATAAAGAATTTCATTCGTTTCCGGATGTCCGAAGTCGTGTATGACCAATCGTCCTGAAAATTGAATCGTCATATATTGCCCATTCATTTCGCACAAAAAAAAAACCCCATTTTGCAAATGTCACAGGTGCAAATGTCGCCACTTTGCAACATTTATCGAATATTTGCAATTCAACACTTTTGCAATGCAATATCGATAATAAACTAGGAAAATACATGAGAAGAACGCTGAAACAATATGTGCTTTTTACAATCTAATCAGCATCAAATCAGAAAGTTATGAAAGTCACTTATGTGCTTTCTCCATGCAATCAACCGTTTGCTCATATCCTCAACCTGAAATTCTTTTTGAGCCAAATCCAACCGATTCATGAACAAAAATGAGCAGCACATTTCACGACATTACTGAACGGCAAAAATGACCCATAAAAATGACCACATAAAAATCAGACCGAGTTCGCTAAACATCAATCGAGTAGACATGTAAGTTCCAGAGCTGCAGCTCGTGCTTTTTGAGATGGAACTACCGGACATATATAGAGGCACAACTAAAAACGTTGATAATTTGAATACATTACCAGACGCACAAAGGATAAGTGCGCAAAAACTGACTCGTAATCCGAAACGTTTAAGCAACCTCAAAACAATCGCATTACAGATACGAAATAATGCAGCAAGCGGACTCTCTTTTGAATTTCCCACTATCAGACAGTTTTGAATTGCCGAAGACAAAATATTCAACAAATTTCGGCGGTACACTTAATCACAAAGCGTGCAATAAGTTTTAAAAATTTCGCGTATAAAAAGTTAGTGAAGCCAGTTTCACGGAATTTGCGAGATGAATCTCTCGTTGTTGATCGGCGATATATTCTTCGCTATTTTGTGTGCACGTTACAACCATCTTCTACAAGAGGTCTTCGGTGAAAACGCCTTTGAAAGAATAAATTGATGAAGAACAATATGAAATCAAAATGAACTTTAGCGTAAATTATTGTTAGTAACATTAACTTCCGGCCAACGATAAAATTTCGGAGAAAAAATGATTGGAATTCGCCGTTTAAAGAGCTCCACAGCACATAAAAAGAATTGCCGCTTACGAGCAATACCAATTTTCTTATTTACAAAAAAACTCTCCAAAATCGTCACATCTTTCACGAATTCATTTGCATTGCACCCTCAAAAACAATCCGATCCATATTTGCGGTCCGCCGAATAATTTGTCCATCGGGGATTCCAAGCTGTTTAATATTTTATTTTTCGAGTTCGGATCATCTGAGGAATTCAAGTTTTACAATATGCGACGAGATTTTTCACGAAGTGAAATTTGCTTTCGCATAGTGAATTTTACGTACGGATATTGTATATGCTGTGAATTAAATTATCCCAAATGTGGCGTCCAAACATCGAAATACATAATTCATTAAGGTAATAAAGCATCATGAAATGCAAATTCACAATGAAAGAAATAACCGATTAAAAAGAGCACATTTCCTTGTTTACCCTACCCCCCCCCCCCTCTTCCCTTCTTCTCCGCTCTTGTTTTACACACTTTCTTTTGAACTAACTCAAAAAGGCAATAAACCATTTGTGCTTTGCGATGTTATCTAAATAAACCAAACGAGCGAAATATTTACCCAAATCGCTTCCTTCCCCCCACAACCAGTAGATGCGTTTATTATCGGCTGTGAATACGATCGGTCTGCAAATTATCGATTTAGTAGCACAGCGATAGTAGCAAATGTTATTTTCACCATAATCAGTCGCTCCATCGGATCTTCAGTTCGAGTATTCGGCGAAGAAGGAATAGCGGCGGAATTCCTATCGTTAGTGTTATGATTCAGATTTTATAAGACTGCAAGATTTTTTGCATAGGGATGGCTTGGAAGGCGGAGAACAAGAGGATGCGATTGACAGGATGGTGGAGGTCCTCTTCTCGCCCTCCCTCCTCTTTCGCACAACCGTTCGACGACGACAAAAGCGATTAATCCTCTCCCATCGTCCCCCTCCGTCCCCCGCAACTCCCTGCTCGCATTCCCCTCTCCCCTTTTCAAAGACCAAGTAGGAATTTTTATTTTGCAAGCCAATTTTCAAGTGTTTTTTCGCTGATGTTCTAAATTAAGCTGCATCAAAAGTGGTTTCAGCCTGCAAAGCAATAACACCAGATAAATATGGTGTAGACAACCTATACTGACTCGTTTGCTTTTAATTGTTTTTTTGCTTCATAACAAAAATACGATGATGGAGGGGGGGGGGGGGAATGGGTCGTTATGAAGAAAAAGGTGAATCGATCTGATGAGAGCAATAGAATGCTCTGCTTCTGTTAAAGGAAAGAGGACGAATCAAGGAATTAAAGGTAGTCCTATCTATCACGAACAAACTGCCAAAGTCGTCGATTCGATAAAAATATATGAAAAAAGAACGTAATAATAAACGAAAAATAAAAGTAGAGATAGCAGAAACAAACTCTGTGGTTGGTCTATCATGTGGCAAAACAGTTAGATATTCGATCCAGTCACTGTTCGCAGTTGATAAATTCTTTGGATTCGCACTTTCGGAAAGACGATAATATACTAACGATCCATCATCGGCCTCCTCTTAAAACTGAACTTCGTTGGAAAGTATTTTCATAATATTAGTAATACTCTCAACAAATATCAATAGTGGTTTCCATATCTTTATGTATTTTATCAAAATTTGCGTACGCAAAACATATTATCACAACTTCATCCCTCCTTACATGTATTTTTGTGTGTGTTTGTGTGCATATATGCATGCGTTCATTCGTTAATATCTATGTATTGCCATCCATCTGTACAAAATTCAATAATTTAGGGTTTTTCATTTAAAATGTGAATATCAAAATGTGAATTCCATCAGTCGAAGAATAGAACTCCTTTACAGATATATGGGAGATGGTCTTTGTACCATAAAATGGAACGTTTGAACAAAAACTACTTTCTCGCTATTTCCGTTAGTGGATATCGATTTCCACTTCAATATTCGATTAGATGTATTTAAGTTTGTTCTATAAAAACTCGCACGAATACAAAAGAGTACATTTCACTGAAAGAAATAATATGTTTAGGGAATTCCTTCCCTGCGCAATTAATTAATAATTAGGACTCACCGGACGCAAATCGAATATTGAGATCGTTATCGGAAAATGTCTCACAGAAACGATCATTACGGAATAGCAATGATAAGTTATCGGTTAACAGGTCGAATTCATAGATATTATGGAATCTGTAAATTATATAATAATGACTACTTTATAGAGACGCATACATAGAGATAAACTTAAAGGTTTTGAGCATATCGCACAGATTTGAACCTCTCAGGAAGGTTAAATCAAAAACATTGCAAGCTGAGATGATTGAAAAGAAATGCTTCCAAATTGTTGTCGCTATAAGCAGATATTGATATTGTCGCCGTTGTGCCCCATTTCTTTCTTTGCAACACTTGTTCCCTTAGTCATTTCTATGAATGATTCCGTGAAAGATTTTCAGGATTCATTACTGTTTGTGAACATTTGATTAATATGGTTATTAAAACTGCGTTATTGAGCATTGTTTTTTAAGTTTGAGCATAGAGATTCTCAAACGGAGTCATAAATGCGCCATTGCATATTCGATCGCTTTTTCACCTGTCGTTTATTTTTTGATCATCACTGTTCCTAATATAAAAATATATGAGAAATACCGAAGAGTTTTCACAACTGTTGAATTAACATTTATAACGTAGAAAAGGGTTACGCCTCGAATGAATTGAGTATGGAAAATGCTCCATTCAACAAACTTTGTTGTCTTGCCGAATTATCCATCAACTAACTGTGGATTATCGTCATTTATGGCAACAAGAATTCGCGGATCACGATTGTTATTGCCTGCGATGAATGCCTTCACACCAATTCGATCGCTTATCGGTATTGGCTTGTTGGATGGTGACGCCTGCAAGCATATTTCGTAAATTTCATCCTTTTATCTAAAAAGAGTAATAATAACCAGCCAATACAATTATAGATATTTGTCATTAGTTGAAATTCCTCTTCTTACCTGGGACGCCATTCCATAAAAACGCTTTGAAGTTTAAGAATTTCGTTAAAGCAGTTTCATTGGAATGCCATCCAAATATGATCTGATCCTTGAGGATACAATCACATGCATCACCATCGGGGCAGCTGCGGGAGGAGGGGTGGGGTGGGGGGGGGGGGATCGGAGCAATCACTTCCCCTCACTCTTCACAATAGAACAAATGAACGCAACAAGAACCATAAATTACAAGGCTACTGAGGTGAAATTCCCATGCTCTTGTGGCAGATTACTGCAAAATGAAAACACCATCCCTGTACGTGCCTGTCCGTTTGGCAGCTTCAATTCGTTGATCAATACATCTAAGAGTCGTGAAATACGGCAGGTAAAACTTGAACTTCGGCCAGTTCGCAAAAGGATTCCTATCCAATTCGCCTACTCTAGGATAAACTACAAGTGAAAATGAATAGTGACGCTAAATCTGCATACGAGGACTTTTTACGCAATCGACTGAGTACCGAGAAAACGACCATTTTGTCTGAGAAATTATAATTGGAGTGCACACAAATTCCTATTATTCCGTCCATTTTCTTAGTGATAGTGCATTTGAGTAAAGTGGTGTATTGCAGGAAACGTTGTGGCTCCAACTTCCCCTGCCGCGCATTTCCCGTTTGTCTTATTTGAACCGCGCCTGGAACAGAAAGCTATAAAAAATTGAATAACCTGTAGAAGCAACCAACGATCCTAAGATAGAGTACAGATACGTACGCTTAATATTTCCGGAAATGACAATTTTTTCTAGCACCTCAACACAAAAAAAAACGCACATAAAATGTTTGCTGCTGGCATATGCTCGTTGAGCGTAATTGTTAACAGCTGTTAGACAATTACTCGCGTTAAAATGCGAAACGCACATTGCAGTGCAACAAGTGGGAAGCCATTCTTTTTTAACTCTTTTTATTGTTCTTTTTTTAATTTCTATACGTAAAATAGAATTAGAGTCTGCGAAAATATTCAAACTTCACTCGAAATCGTGTAATCAAATGCGAGATAATATTGTGCTGCAATAAAAGAATATCAATTGTGTGCTTCTTCATTAAGATTGCCTAAAGGTGAGATCGTTTGAGCTCCTAAAAGATTCGTAAATGATGCCATATAAGGGTTCGATTCTTTACTTCTTTACAGCGATGAAAGGAATCGTCCATTTTCTATTAATTAACGAAATATCAAAATGGCAAACAGTTTTGAGGAGAGGTTTAACGCCTGATTCAGGAGAGCTTACTCAACAAAAAAGAGAATCACCATTGTGAGATTTAGCTTATAAATGCGGTCATTCTCGTCTCCATCATTATCTTGATAATAAAGGATTATATCCGGGAGAGCCGTCCATTCAATATCTGCAATCCATTCATTAGACGACGATCTAGACAAAGAGGATCTCAAGCATTTAGATGTAATTTCAGAAGGCAATTATCTGCAAATATTAGCACCATATGAATAAGGGAAGGGAACATTCGGGAGAGAGAGTCGTCCATCATGAAGCGAAGCTGTTGGAAGCAATAGTGATCTTCAACGCTATTTTCAATTTTTCATGCATTCTTTAATACTTAACAAGGAAGTCGTTCTGACAGATGGCGAATGCAGAAAACGATTAGATTTCCTTCACTAATGACAGCTATAAATTAAATAATCGGAGCGTAGCACTGTAAAATCGAAACCTTTCACGTATTAATAACGAGATTATAAACGCATTTTTTTCTTTGCGAATTTCACCGGCTTCGAAGAGAATTCCCTATACTGTCACTAACCATTGATATCCTTGCTATCGAAAGTGATTTGTCGACTATGATTACACGTAACGCATCTTACATAAACACTGCGTGTTCCACGCTTATCTGGAGATAAGAATGCAATTTGTTGACCATCTGGGCTCAATTTTACTGCCGAATATTGTGCATCGCTGAAGAGTTCATCACGAGGTATAATTCTGCTATACGCCTTTAATAGCAGTGCACAAGTCACTAGCAGGATATTCTCACGCATGCCCATTAACTGAAAATCACAAGGAAATTTGCTGAATTCAATGTGGAAATAAAAGTAAATGAATATTTTCATATAGCCGCCGATCTACTAAAAGCGAAATCATTCCACAACACCAGAGTGGAATAAAATGTGGGGCAACAACGAAATCGGCAACTGGCATGTCGATGGAAACTATTGACGTTTGTAAACGACTTCGATGTTTGCAATGGAAATATCTCTTAATCAGCGGTGAATTTGCAAATCTAAAGCTTGTTAAATGGATAACAAATATAGCTTCATTGAAATTCTCTTGACGTCCATTACCTTACATCTTATTATGATTCTTGTGAAAGGCTTACTCAGAAATCTGTCACCCAGAAAATCAACTCATTCATCGCCAAATCTAAATAACATTTGCTTTCTGTTTCTATGCGTAATTTTGCTTGATTTATGTGTATGCATATGTGAACACTTGCATAATGAACTAGTATTCAGCTAGAGTCGCACTTGTTTTGTTGCTCCGCAACCAAATGTTTGGTGAATAAAGTTTCGTTTCTAGATGAGTTGGAACGTGAGAGCTTGAGACAACGGGAAGTTTAAGGGACCATAAAACGGGGAGCTCTATGGATGAGAGCGTGACCTCTTGGAACACGAACCCAAAATAGACCTGGGCACCAATCCTCTGAACAGTGAAATGCATCTTAATTTGAACTTAACGGAGAGATGTACAAGCATGCGGACGGAAACTTCACGAAAAAAACTTTTCTTCAAGAAAAAACGTCAATAATCATTGCCTTATAATGGAAGATATGGTCAATGGAAGAGGCGAGTACGCGAGACGATGGAGGTTTTATGGAGGACAGGTAGGGGGAATTGATAGGTGTATTTGCTTGGCCGCATGTGTTCATCATCGTTCAATGGAGTTGCAATTGTCCAGAACAATATTTCAATTCAAGGGAAAATGTGACCGCAACAAATCTCTTTATGTTGCTCTTTTATAAGCTAATTGAATAACTTCAAAGAAAATCACACAAATTTACGTAAGAGAGCATGCGATGATAAATATAAAGGAGAAAGGACGCATTATGAAAATAAATTGACGACTTGGCAAATAACTGCATATGATCAACGACGTTTTCTTTTTTGCTCGTATAAAAAATAGCTCTATCTGATAATAATGGGCAAATTTGCATATTTCTCGCCTACAAACATATAACCATATTTGCATTTGTTCGAAAGTTTTTACCAATCATCATTTTATCAATTTTCATCATTTATTAAATAATAAAAAGGATTAAAAAGAAGTTTTGAAAACTTCAAAACAGAAATACCCTCAATAGCTCACAATGAACATTCTCAGTGCTATCTTTCACTTCGTAATATGTACTTGCAATGAACGAGTGGAATGTACAAGTGATTTGTGGTGATTTCGAGGAGAAATTGAGCAGCTCTCTCCATATACAAATTTTGCCTCATCCATACGTTCGAAAACTATTTAAGCTAAAACAGCGAGATCAACGAATATAATTAAATGATTTCATATGTAAATTTTCATTTAATCGACAGACTTCTTAAAAACTCGCAGACAATGAAATGTGCACAAAATTTGCATGAATTCTGTATGGGACATTTCACAGTTTTCCTTCTGAGCTGATAAATAAATCTCTTATAAAAGAATATTACGAGTTAATGCGTTTGTTTTGTAGCATATTGATGGTATATGAAATTGACTTGTGTGTTGATCGGAATTACAAAAGTACGTATTCTTTGGCTACTTTAGTGCACATTTCCACTTCTCTCGTTTCCTATACCAAAAGTTTACTGCCTCTATGATTTAATAAACGCGACAACTCGCATAGATCTGCGAACGGCTCAAAAAATTCGTCCTTCTCTTTCCGCAACCTATGTCAGAGGAAAAAATGACCGACATGAAATGCACACTTATTAACTTCTCGAAATCGCATAACTCTGAAATTGACGAGCCGTCTTGAAAGATGGTTTAGGAGATCTCTTTTGGTGCAATTATAACCACCAAACTTAGTGGTTATACCCTCAGTTACACGTAATCGAATCTGTCGGACGGATAGACACACACATAGAGGCAAAGGTACTCATAGATGTCACGTTATCATATCCCTTACAAATACAAATTTGCAAAGATAGGGTGGTGTAGAGCGTAATACTGTGAAAAGGGCACAATCGCCCAAAGGCGAAAATGTTGAAACCAACAGAAAGAAAATTCTCAACTACGTCATAATTTCGGACAGAACTTTCCTAATAGTCTTCATAAGATAGAGAATAAAATTTTCAAAAGGATTTGAAAAAAAATTCGATTTTCATGAAAAAAATATTGCAATGCACGTTGGCGTTGTTTTTTGAGAGAGAGAGAAAGAGAAAGAGAAAGAGAAAAAGAAAGAGAAAGAGAAAGAGAAAGAGAAAGAGAAAGAGAAAGAGAAAGAGAAAGAGAAAGAGAAAGAGAAAGAGAAAGAGAAAGAGAGAAAGAGAAAGAGAAAGAGAGAAAAGAGAGAAAGAGAAAGAGAAAGAGAAAGAGAAAGAGAAAGAGAAAGAGAAAGAGAAAGAGAGAAAGAGAAAGAGAAAGAGAAAGAGAAAGAGAAAGAGAAAGAGAAAGAGAAAGAGAAAGAGAAAAGAGAGAAAGAGAAAGAGAAAGAGAAAAAGAGAGAGAGAAAGCAACAATGACCAATGAGATCGGCTAATCCTTTAGACTTCTCACAAGCTATGTATAAGGAGCGTACGACTAGCAATAACGAAATGAAATGCGTAAACCTGAAACGCCATGCGAGCTCGCTTTTATAGGCGTCGTCGATTTGCGTCAGTTGGCTCGATTTTATAGGTGATCGGTCGTTGTTCAAGGTGCTCTCTCGAAGTAATTGCTCTCTTTTTTTGCGGTTCATGAGGGCAATAAGACTTGCCTTACGATATGCACTTTTTTCCGATGGGCTCAGTGATTCTTTTTTTAGGACAAAAGAAAAAAACAACACAAAAATTTGCTAACATCATTGCGCATTGTTCACTGAATGATGTAGTCTATGTTGCTCTTTCCATATTATACTCTCATAACGACGATGTGATTATAAAAAATAATTGAATAGCAAAAAAAAGTCTGTCACCTGATCGCTGCTTACAATTTGTCGTAATTCAAAAATTCGGCGAAACATTTCCATTCACTTCCGTACACATATCTATTTTGCCGTTTTATGCTATCACTTTTACATTTGCACATGTGCCCGAGAAATTTGATTGTAAAATAGTCACATTTAATATCGTTCATCTTTATAACTCTCGAAAAGTATGGCAACTGTTGAGAAGCGATATTCAGATGGTTGACGAAGAGTGAAATTAGGATCTTAATCGCATTGCTGTGAGGGCAAGAAGCGGCGGCAAGTGGCTGGAGAGGGTATTATGGGAGATTAAAATAGAACTGGTTTGAAAAAGGCAATTTCCAATTCATCATTCTTTTTTTTTATTATCTTCAGCTTGAATTTCGCTCATTTCCAATTCGAGGCCCTCGAAATTTCCTCACTTTTCATCTTTAGGTTTTATATGATAAGTTGGATGGCAATGAAGACTTTCAAAATATTAATTCAGTGTTTAGGGGAGTTTCTCAAAAATGCGAAATCATAATTTCCCACTTCAACAATCGATTTGTTTTGTTGTACTCGACAATGGAACCTGTACGTGATTTCGCAGTATTCAAGTGACTCTTCATCACCTGAGTAAACAGCAAGTTTCAGCCATCTTCTCGCCCAAAGTCTCTAGTCTATTTCAACATATCATGAATTGTTCATTCATGAATGCAAAAAACGCTTCTCGCATCTCCTTGACGCACTTTGCACTTTTTCTGTCCTTCGGAACCAGTCGCGTTCATGGGCCGATTAGTCTTTTCCACCTTTCTTCTATGAATTCCCTATTGCGATTACCCTCAAGTGGATCATCGATAAAAACGGACATTTATATTTTCAACAGGAGATGTTTTGTATGCATTCATAGCCCTTCGATTTACACTAGTACTCAATTTCGCCATAAGGAACTTTATCCCATCTGCACGCATCGAATAAATTTAGCTACCTAAAAGCTTCTGCATCATCTCGATGGAGTTTCGGTTTTTCAACCGGAACTCTTACAAAGAATACCATTGTCTATAGTACTGATGCTTAAGGATACGGATCACATGCCAACTGTCATCAGCTATAATCCACATGCCTGAATAGAAAGGTCATTTACTTTGCAAAAATATGTTAAACGAAGAGATAAGTAAAAAATTTTATTCCTTACTGTTGGCATAATTTTTGGTAATTACCAGTGTTCATCCATGTGTAACTTCATCTTGTCGACTAGCTCTTAGGTATCTTGCCAGTTGAATTCATATATTTCATGGTACTTCATTCAGCTACTACTTTCTTAAATACTAGTTTAGCAAGCAACTTTGTATGCTTTAGAAGACTTCAGCCCACCTGCATTGTTTTTAACGCTTCTCACTAACATTCCAGCAATTTGCCTGAGATATATTGAATACTCATTATCAATGAAAACTCTTCGAGGCGTTAACGAATATAAACAACTGAATTTTGCTTTAAAAAAAGCACATCGAGAGGTCTCTTTGCGCAAAATTACAAATAGAAAAGCTTATTAGACAAGCTGGCGCAATATGTGCTTTTTGCAATTCTCGCTTGAGCAGCTAGCCTTGCAACGCACCAACGGAAAGTGAAATTCGCAACATTGCCTTTGTATTTCAAGTTAAATGCCCCCAAACAAAATCTCTTAAAATCTCTTCATTCTTTTGATTCGATTGACGTAAAATGAAAATCCAATTGCAATTCGATTAGAAAACATACGATTTTCGGCTATTTCAAATATTTATTGCAACTTAGAATAAGTTTTGTTGATATGGTTATTGATCAATTGCAACTGATAACACTGCAACAATTGCAATATTGTCAGTTATCGAATTACTGATCAAATTTTATTGATTAATATTTGTTGCGATATCAGCACTCATGTAGAAATTGTTCGATGAACATGCAATAAGATGCAAGATGCAACGCGATGGTTATTGCAGTAATAAATATATAAAGGCAAAACGAACGACAAGCAGCGCTTAAAGCAACTGCGAGTTGGTTGCAGTTCAGAAACAGCGCTCCTAGTGCTGAATGCTCACTCGTGATCGCTGAGGAAATGTCTCGTTAAGTGAAATAAGCGCTCCCTAAAGCCATACTGCAAGAACTACTAAAGAAAACCTATGTCGAATTGTTCAGCAATCATTAACTTCTCACGTGAGACGTCAAATCGTCTATGAGATTAGGTTTCTCGCCTGAAATTAAGGTGCATTTTAAAAGATAAACATTAGAAAGTGAAAATATATCAGCACATTTTTGTTCGCATAGCATATCTCAGAGATATATTTCATTCTATTCACAAATTTGCAGAAATATTTGTCTAAAATATGTGCACAATAAAGAAAATATATCAATAAAAATTAATAAAAAGACGAAATTTCAATAAAATGTAGATTTTTATGAAAGATTGCCGCAAATATAACGTAAAATTCACGATGTCACTAGGAAATTGCATCGATCTTTATTGCAGAATGAAATACTTTTGTGTAACGCGTCATTTTCGTATTTTCTCTTTAAAACATTTCAAACATGTTTTCCTATGAGTGAATAATCACAAAAACCGTCGATGTGAGTGCTCTATATGTCAGCAATTGCAACGCTTCGTTCTTCTCTATAAAAGTTAACGTTGTTCCTTCACGCAATATTTCAGCCTCTTCCAATTCTTGAATTTCTTGTTAGAATTTGCGAAAAAAAAAATTTGTTTATCCGGCTTCTTGTTTACAGGATAAAATTCTTGTGGATTAAAATTCTTGTGGAAGAAGATTTAAAATTTTACTCTTTGATTGCTCTAAACGTAAGTGTAATACGCAACAATAGTCTCCATATACGCACGATTGTTTCAGGGCAATTCTATGGATCACATAAAAAGGTGCAATGAGATTTACTATGCTTAGTGGACTACGGATAAAACTTCGTTGAATTATTACATTATTTCTTCATTTATTTCTCATCGGATGTGTCTCGAAGGATGATAGAACCACTTATCATATAGTTCGTTTTAAAATGGCCACTTTAGCTAAGATTCATTTTTTTTTCTTGATGCCTACCTGACTCATTCTTGATGATTTAAATTCTATTTCTCCCTCTTCAATATCTTCCGTTACAATTGTACGCAACGAGTATCAATAGAAGCGTTATTCTAGGATATGTAAGCGTATGGTGCCTAAATGAAATTTTAAGACGGCGACAATATTAGCGGATATTGTCTCATGGAGCAATAGAGCGAGCGAATAAATCTGAAAACAACCACATTTTTATTGCCTTCTTGCATTGAAAGTTTTCATTTGCTGAAGTTACAGACAGCTTTTTGGAAACTCAGAAATGATAAGCAATAAATATTTCAAATAAATCTAAACGAGATGTAAATTCAGTCGATTGTTGCATATTGCCTTCGAATATTTTCCTAAGCAAGAGATCCCCTGAATAAGTTCTCATATTTCTATTTAACATCTTGCTATATTTTTCTTCGGATGACTTTCTGTAAAAAAAAAAGTTTGAGCACAGAAAAAAATCACAGCAACATCGAGAATCCATCCACATAATATCTCTCGAATTCATATTATATGAATGATCAATGAATTTATTGACAATAAAGTATAATTTCCCGATTCCAAAACTTTTTTCCAAGCATTCCTTTGACTCCACTTTTGCAAAGAGTACCCACATCCGTCTTCTATTTTTCAAATATGACGGAACTAAAAATACACAGATGGAGTGACTCATTCCCTCGAGCACAAGTCTCATCAAAAATATTACACGTTAATCTCTTCTCTTGCGTTCGAAGAAATATAAGACAACTTTTTATTGGAATGCATGGATGTAAAAGCGCATAGCTAATAAGAGGACACATTCGCCAAAAAGACTGCGATATACGACATCAATTGCCGTAAATTCTTATTCCCTTTCGAAAAGATCCCCTAAACAATTTATGTTTTATGTTGAGTCCTGCTAAACTCTTCTTGCAGACCTCTCTCGCACCTCACTCGCAAAGCACATCTTTATACGGGTTGAAAATAGCAGTATCATTTCATTTTGAATCGAAACCCGCTTATTTCGGCAATAAAACTTGCAGGTTTCATCAGATGGCTTACTCTCTAAATTTAGAAGCCCTTTGATTTTTACATTCTTTGAGTTCGGTTATATTCTGCTAAACCTTTTTCATCTCCAACTTTTACGACTTTCTCTTTTGCTAGTCATATCTACACATCCCCGTTGTCTATTCCAGCAGTTTGAAATGACTTTTTAATTGCAAAATCACCTATGAAATATTTACATATATAAAATCATAAGCATACTGAAGTTTCTAGTTAATAATCCTTTTAAAGTCGGATGGGAGAGGACAGGACGGAGTTAGCCATCGGTCACTCGAATACTGACAATGGTCAAGAGCTGAACGCAGTCGGTGATATGAAATATGTTACACAGTTTGGACTATTTCCGCGAAACACGGTTGCTTTACTTTCCAGCTGCATTACGTCCACTGCGGTTTTATCTAAAGCCTTGTGTCGTTTATTCCGAAACTGTTTTGTACATATAGGCAAAAATCCTTTGTGGCAATGCAATCAAGATGAAGTGGTCTGGAAGTTACAGCTCCGTGGGGTCACACTAGGGTTAGAGAGGCTTGTTTTTATTGGGAGACCGTTTAAGCTGATTCGTCTTGTTGTGCTGTATGAAAGCTCGATGAAATGGCAGCAGTAATTCACGAAGTAAAGTACTGATTAAACATCCATTATATCGATCAAGCATTATTCTTTTGGTCGTCGTGTACCATTGCGTAGGAATGCAACGGCAGCTGTCGCTGAAGTCGAGCATGTTTGCCCGGACGTGTTGGCGTGCGCGTTTTGTGTAGCTGCTAGAGAGATCTTTTAAAGTAGCTGTTAATGAACAAAGTTCGTTAAGCGATGATGCCGGAAGTGATTATGAAAATGCTGCATTGCTCTCGAATTGATAAATGCAAATTTCATATGCTGTAAGCTTTATAAGCAGTGCTTTTTTGTGAGGAAAATGATGAAAAGTTAAATCGACAGCGGATCCGATGCTCCGGGCGAAATGCAAAGTTCTGGAAGGTAGCATCTCAGCATAACATGTTGTGAGTGAAATTTCACTATACTTTATGGTGTCAAGGGAAGTACAACTTATAAATTTTGGCCGTAGCGGGGCGCGTAATACAGCGTGCTCTAAGAAATTTTTCTGAAGTCAACTTGTAACTCAATAGAGGACAAGAATGTTTGAGCTCAACGAAGAGTATTATTGGATAATTTAAGAAATTTTGAAGCCCTGTAACGTAGTGTAGTATAGCTTTAAAAACCTCCAAAATATTGAAGCATAATGTAATATAGTGTACGAAATTTTTGAGGGAATAAGGGCAATTTGAACGAGAGTCGTTGAAAAGCTCGATGAAATAGCAGCAGTAATTCACGAAGTAAAGTACTGATTAAACATCCATTATATCGATCAGGCATTGATTCTTTTGTTGTTTTTAACTCGTAAAATTTGAAATGAGTTGCACATCGCTTGCGTATATGACTACTCTCCAAACAAGAGGGTATTTTTTCGGGGTCGAAAATGTGCAAACCTTACAGAAATTCGAAATGAAAAGCGCAAGCATAAAGTCCAATAAATTTCACCATGTTGGGCAATAGCGATCTAGGCCAATAATTTTTGCGTATTTTTCGCTTCGTCATTGTCTTTGTATATGACGGTCGTGTTTACAACTTTCCATTCCAAAGAATGTTTACCCGTTGAAATGATGCAGTTAAAACGAGAGCACAATTCTGGCACAACGTGATGTTTTCTCAATTTCGACGTCTCATTTGCTATACTGTCAAACAGTTTGGCTACTTAGGAAGGGAGTATGTCGATGTTCAGCTTGTGCAGCTCCATCCCTTACGTTGTTTTCTTACTGCGACCATTATATACAAGTATTGTCGTTTGTAAATTGTTGCTTCTCTATTAACACCTATGCGCGTCATGTTTCTCTTCAATTCATTCTGTTCCAACAAACTGCACGACGAGTTCCATCATGTTCTTGCGACTCTATGGAAATTTTTTTTTAGCTCGCGAAGGAAAGACCCACATTTCCAACATGCCTGGTAGAGATGAAGGAACCCATGGAGACATCTGCAGAGGAGACTCGGTCTCTGAAACTCCTTCATGGGGACAAGGGATTTTTTGGGTGCGCGGCCCTCGCGGGAAGAGGGATAGCGGTGAACTCCAAACAGCAAGTCTACGATCTCAAGTAGATTCAACGACGATTAAAATCAAAAAGATGATTTCGAAAATAGAGATAAAATAATGGGGGTTGCTTGATTTGCGGTTCCCGAAAAGACTGATCTGCTTTGCTCTTATACTACAACTAGCGCTGGCAGACGGCCTGAAGATGTCTGGATTAGATCATGCGAAAGAAGTGGTGAAGATCACGCGGAAGTTCAGGAAAACGCAACTGGCCGCAGAACGTCATTATGCGATCTCTGGTGTGAATAGTGACGCCTGGCTATACTCGTTTTGATTTCGAAGTATTCTAATTGTTCCGGTTTGAGTTCGGTGCTCCGCCACGGAGAGTTAGCTTCACGTTGTTGAATTGATTTTTTTCTTTTTTTTTTGAAGGCTCAAAATGAAATGCCACAAGGAAGTCCCCTTTATATAAATACAAGTCTTCTAGAATAATAAATTAATTTCCATCGTCTTATTCAAAATTCAACGGATGGAAAATATGATGTGAATATTAGTATTTCGCTTCTTGAACCAAACTACTTGGTGCAGCAATATATCAGTCTAAAACAATTGAGTATAGTGCAAGCGCAGCATTCGATTTTCGAAAAAGTGTTTAGTATGTGTGCAGTACTGCGCTATTTTTTGAGGGAGAACTGCAAATACGATATCATAGGAGAAATTTTGATACGACGACATCATTGGTTGCACAATGAGTCATCGATCCCAGTGGCGGAAATGTTGCAAACATGCCAACCTATCGAACGCGTTCTTCGTATCCTTTCGACTCCTCACAAGTTCCACCAAGCTCGACCTTTGAAAAAATTCTAGACGCATCAAAAAAAAAAGAAAACATTAAAGAAAACTTCGAGGAGTGAGATATTCATTTTCCGAGAAATTTACTGCATTGCTACTCTCATCCCATTCTAAGAACCTACTGAATTGCGATTCTCGTTTTTGCAACAACTCTTTCGGCGCAAATCATGCAAATGCCTCTCTGGTGATATTGATTTCGATAAATGAGGGCAGCAAAACTAAACGACCAGAGTGAAAAAATTTAAAATTCTGCATTTTCCACCAAATCGATGAGAAAATGAGACTGCATCGATGGGAAAAAGTTGCGTCGAGGATAAGAATTCATAAAAGTGCATTTTCCTCTATTTTTGCAAGAGCGCATTACGGTGACATTATTTCAGTTCATATGTCTTTCAAGCAACGAGTGGAATTTCTCCTGCAGCAGCCATATTGGACCTGAAAACGCTTTTGCCTGATCGGTTTCATTTTTAATTTTCAATTCTCACAGGATTTTTTTCATACCATTTTCCAGTTTCTCCATAGGACACTTCCAGTTTTATCATATTTCATTTCAATTCCAAGCAATCCTTGAAGAGAACATGTGATTATTTTGTCAGAACCTTTTTCCTGTGATACTGACGTTGTCCATTTACTGCCAACAATAAATCTGCAACATTCACAATTTTTTCCACACGCAAAAGTGACTGATGTGATGTTAATGTTGTTTTCATTACTAATATTTGAGAATTGGGATGTTGCATTAATGCCTTTCACCAGATGCCCAATTGGTATTGTGTTACCCAGTGCATTCCATGTTCCCCGTTATATCTGTGAGGCAGTCGGGGTGGGCGGAGTGGGGAGGGAGAGTGAGCAATGCAGGGGATGCTCCGTCCTCGACCTCCGCCGTTGAGGTGGCGAACTTACTAAGAGCTAAGTTTTTAGTAATTGGGTCCATGTAACTACTTTTTGCTACTCTTTAGCTACTCTGTATCAATAATTTCCTAACTAAGTGGGTTATGCTTTTCGTTCTGACGATGGCTCGTTCATAACTCAGGTGCACACGTCAACGGATAAGGCCCGAACGTGGTCATCTTTTATTTCCATAATTAGCGCCTATGTGTCCTACCTCCGCTCTCGCCTTTACGCCTCGACTAGCGGCGCTTCACAATTTACGAACAAATAAATGTGATATAAAGAACACGGCTATCACACTAAAATTCATCTCAGTGCTTGCCTAAGTCCTTTGCAAAGAATAGCGTGATCATACCGGTGCAAGCGGGCTGTGTGCACAAACAGGTACACGAACACGACACGCGAATACAATATGGGCATAATGCACTTTGCGAAAGCACACTTTTGATACTTATGCGATCGCTCCCCTGTACAGTTTAACGTGGAAGCTCTCATCGAATACCGTCTTATCTTCCCTCTAAGCACAATGCTCGATGTTGCAACCATATTTTCGCTTATTCCCATTGTTTCGCTGGTAACCAATGATGCCTTTCCCTAATTCGACCTTTCTCGCAGATCTCAAACAAGCAACATCCTCCCACCCCAATGTTATATTCAAATGGTCAACTCTTAGTTTAGAGTAATGTCCTTTATAGTATGGAAATGGAACTTCTGTGGAGTAAATTCCTTTTGACGAGACGAAACATCACGACAAGAAATCTATTTTTCCCAGAAGTCTGGTAAAGCCTACCCTCGAAAACTTTTTGGACAACCGGTACTGTTTAATGGCAGCGAAATAGCGACTTTTCAGTGATTCGATATCGTGACCATTCGAACAGTTTCCGCAGACCCATTCCCACTTTTGATGCCTGTCGATTAATCAGTAAAAAGTTATTAACACTAAGGAATGCAATACCAAGTTATTATTAGTTTTATTATGGTTAGCACTTAAACCCATTGAAAACCGTAAAAGAAGGAAACTGCGCAACAATGACGAAATTGCAGAATCTTAGTTAAATTGATCTCAAAGACATCAGAAATCGACTGCAATATAACGACCTGACCGAACAATTGCGACCGCACGCATTATCGCACACCCGATCCGGATGGTTTGGAATGGATCAACTGGGATATATAAGGGACCTTGAAGTGAATGACTCCAAGCAGCTTTCAATGGCAACGACGATTAAAATCTCTCCCTTAATGTGCGCATCGAGAAACACTGAAGTAAATTACCCATTAAATATCATTTCTTCCCTTTTTTCTTCTGATCACCATCAATCGGGTCGCCCGACCGCGAGCGCAAAAAAAAAGCGAAACGCCGAACTGAGGAAGAGCGAGCGTGAATTTCGAGCGGAAAATGCTCAAAATTGCGGCTTGAGAGGGATCATCGATATGGATAAACCAAACGAGACATGTGGATGGAGCAGGAACGGAACACAATGACACATGACCGGAAATTGAATGCAGCAAACTTGAAAGTGGCAAAGATTTGGCGTTGCACGAGTATTCAGCGATACATTCAGTGTTTCAAAATTGCAAACATTTGAAAGTGGAAGTGCTGGAATAGTGCATTGGTCGTGGGGGCACAATTTACAGCCACCATATATACAAAAACAGTCTCACACTCGACTTTCTCTGTACAACACAGCTCAGTTGAAAACCGCTGAGCACACTCTGCTTCTGCCCATCAGTTACCAAAACAACCACGCCATCTTCCCAACCCTTCCCCTTCAGCCTCTTACCCCAAAAAAAAAAAAAACACCACAAATTTCTTTCAGCGGTGTAGTCTTTAGCCTATCAATCGACTTCATAAATTTATGGAAATAACACGCGACTAAATTGGTGAGCACAAATCAATTCTAGACAGCAGAAAAGTTGGGTTCTTGAAGCTGATTATCTCCTCAAAAAGGAATATTATAGCCCTCAAAGACGTGAGGAAACGGTTAGAGAAGTTTTTGCTCCAAGCAATGAACATAATGAGGAAGTGAGCATGAAAAGCAGAGTGCGTGAGGTAAGCGAATCAAAAGTGAGGCAGCGACCGTCATTCATCGGTTTCCAGAAGTGCCGCAAACTTGTTCCGCGATGAGAAATTCACCGACTTTGGCTCCACTTTCGGCATTTCCTTTGCCACCTGAAAAATAAAAACACATCCGCCTAAAACAGTACAGATAATTACACCTCTTCACATAACACATCCTCGCGAAATTCCGTTGGTCTCCCCCACTTCATCTCGTCCCTGGCAAATATCCCTTCTGCAGGAAGTTCTGCTTTAAATAAAGATCAACATCCACACACAGCAAACTGGGAGAACAACATACGTCACAAGCCTTCCAGATGCTTTCGATTGGATCATTTGTAGGGCACCGGCCCCATCAAACAAACGGCACCAACGCGTACCTGCTTTTTCTTCTCCTTCTTTGAAGGACGCGACTCCTTCTTTTCATCCGATTTTGGCTTCTCCTCTTTTTTTGTTGGTTCTTCTCCTCTCGTCACCACCTCCTGCTTTGTGGGCTCCACCTTCTTCACCGGTTCTTCTTTCTTCGTATTTTCCTCCACGTTTTGTGAGCCATCAGTAGGAGTGGCCCTCGCCTGCTCACGACTGGCCTGACGCTTTTTTTTCTCTGCTAGCTGCCGAACCGCCCCTCCTACGACCACCTCGCCTGCCTCCACCTCGTCCCACCGTTGCACTGCCTGCAGTACCTCCTCCACTACCGGCAGCGGCGCCACTTGCATGTCCAGTCTCTACACCTGAAACCAAGAAAATGATTCACATTCGACGGACCAGCCGGCAAAAAGTCGGCACAAACATCCGATGATAAAATGTGAAACTATGAAGCAAACTGAGCAAGTAATACAGGCAGCTAGGTCTTGGCAAGCTTGTGGTCAGCCAAAAACGAGAAAATAGTCTCCGAGCAAGATACCGCCATCATCCCATTTTAGACAGCCTTTTATTCCTCTTCACGACGTTCGGATGGGAGAGTTTTGAGTCTGAATTTTGTTACTAGCTTGGGCATTCAAAATTTTGACCGTTTCACCTCGAGCTTTAGTCAATTCATCGACAGAAGCTTTAATTCGTGACGACTGTAGCCTTATTAACAAGATCCTAAAAATAAATGGAGACAAAACATAAAGTCATAGTGACTAAAAGTTGGGCATCCTACGGTACGGACTTTATCGAGCAGTCGTTCGTTTAGAACAGCAACTTGGACTGTAACTCTAAGTAACTGAGCGGACTTTTCTTACCTTACAAATATATATAATATATATATATATATATATATATATATATATATATATATATATATATATTCCTGCTCTGGACTATCGCTTTTTCAATTTCATCAAACCTCCAGACACATCGCAGGGATGGCTGTTTAAGTACGGATTTGTGTATATGAAGTCACTGTCCTGAGTCAGGAGCAAAAGAAGCGAAAACATCGTTACGCTGAATGAACCCCCAGGTCCGTTAACTTCATGTCCGCCAGACCCGTCCCCTGTTCTCCCTTCCGTAGAGTTCCATGAACTTATTGACAATCAAATATGTTCTTACAATAACAGCAGACGTAATACTGAGTCGCATCAAAGGTAATGGTCATCGCGAGGTAATCACAGAATGAAAAGGGAATTTGTGATGGAATATCTGTAATAGTCTGCAGCCATCCAACTGCTGCATCGCTACTAAAGATATGAGACATGACACAAATAAATACCTTGTTGTGGCGTCGCCTGTTTAGCGGGAGTATGATTGCGAAATGAAGAACGCGTAAACGTGCGATTGTATCCGTGCTTTGCACGTTGCTGTGCACTGCTGGGACGTGCATCGTTTGACGATGAATCAACCTATAAAAACCGATTATCCAGTTCATTTACAATAATTAATCGATTTATCATCCCTTCTTTGCACTCCTGCAACATGGCGGATAACGAAGCTTCCTACATTCGTCAAAGTTTTCTGGAACATTTTCGCTTTTTTGGAGGCCACAGCAATTCTGGGAACACCGACCAAGTGATCACGAAACTTCCGGTATCACATCACTTCTCAAGCAAGAGCCATATTATAACTTGCCCTCATTCACTTTTGGTTGCTGCGAATTCAATCTTCCGAATTTTTCTGCTCCAAGATCGCCACAAAAACCACTATATAATCGAAAGTTAACGTTGCTATGTGTTTATTAACATGGACTGCTACGAGTTTCTACCGCATCTCCTATATTTAACAACCAACATTCTCTGTTTAATATCTTTGATGGTGTTGTACACAACGCAAAATTAAAATTTACTAGGAGCACGGCAATCGCAATGCGGGAATTAGCGAACGATCAACCTCGACTGCGAAATAAAAATTTTAAAAAAAAATAGAATCACACTAACCACATTGTCTTTTGAATGTGACCGGAAAGAACGAGCTGGCGAAGGTCCACGATCCGTTGTCACGCCCGATGCAACCGGTGGAGCAGGAAGATGCATCATCGCTGTGGAATCAGAACCACTGAAGGCCTGTCGCTGAGGCACTGGCGGTTCCAGTGAAGGCGCTATGGGTACCGAGCTGGAGCTGCTTACATGTGGTGGCGGACGGGGTGGTAGATGAGGCGACGACGGAGGTAGGTGCTTATGAGGTGGCACTTCAGGCACCGAATTCTCCTCCAGCAACGGCTCCTCGACGACTGAGTTCTGTTTCACAATCATTCCGTGAACACCGTCATGTGATGCTGACTTCATCAGCGTCACCTTTCCGTACGACGATGACGGGCGTGCGTGGCCGTAATCGCTGCTCAACTGAAACTTCCCCTATGCTAATCTTTCTTCAAAACACTTCTGTGCAAGTTGTGGCGAGAATATCGTGTAGTTCGGTCATTTGCGCCATACTGTATCGCAACAAGTTTGCAACACTGTGAAAGAAGTTAGCGTCTTTCGTGATGCTAAACATCACCTATCAAAGATAAAACGCGATATCGAAATGGCTATATATTATGTGCTTGTCTTCACGGTTTGTTTGCGGTGTTCGCAGTAACCTGCTAAGGTACGCGTGCTGCCGCAAACAGTGAAAATAATCTAAGCAGTAAATTTATTTTAAAAAAAACAATGAAAATAAAGCACAACAATCAGCGAGTTCCTTAAACCAATGCTCGTCACTACAGAAGAAACCGTTTAATTTTGCAAAAGTGCGCATAAATACACCAACATTAATGGTTCACTATGAGAAATTAAAGCCCCGAGATTCTATCCGAGAAAATACGACATATCCATTTTCATTATCAATCAACACCATGCACGCATGCCACAACAAACATTACCTTTCTAGTGCTGGAATTTGATCTCCTGAATGCCTCATCTTCAAGACGTAGTCGTTCTTCAGCCTTAAAAAAACGTTTAAATACCAAAATAAATAAATCAGTGCTTTGAGGGAAACTGACTTCAATGCAAAAAAAGTTCCTAGTCAATAACTTCATTAACAAGCGCATCATCCATTCCTTCTCTTCTCCAAAATCTTTGCAGCCCACATATCCACAAAATTCACAGCACACAAATAACCACTGCTGCCAATTGATGCCCGAAGAACCAAAAGCCAAACTAAAACTAAAGAAGAGATTCTCATGAGCCGATGTGCACACCTGTCTTTCCTTCTCGAAGTGTCCACCGCTTCGCCTCGCCAAAAATGCTGCTCTTTCTAACCGGTTGATTCTCATCAGCGTCACCGATCGGTTTCGTACGTGGTTGCAGCTCCAGCCTGCGTCTCTCATGATGCTCTTCATGGAATGTTCCCGTTTGTGGCACGCTTGTCATACTGTCCGTCCGTACACGGCCCCTAAATATACTCATCTTTTCCAGGAAATGTTTATGTAATTGATGTCGGTTATCTCTACTGATCCAAACCGAAAATTTTCGTTTGAAGCGACAGGCGCTAACAGACTTATTCCCTGCAAATTGCAAGCATATGATATATAAATGAATCGCCGCTTGAAAAACCTCGATGGCATTCGAACAGTGGGTTGCTGTTGCTCAGTGCACAAGCATAGGGCAGGAAAATAAAACAAACTGCATCGCGAGACGAATTCAGGATGCGATTGCGACGACTGCCATAACGCTAACACAAAGAAGTAAATTTAAGGGTATCAACTGAATGTGTAAAAAGTTAACGCCACGATATGCTTCGACCTGTAGAATAAGCTGACCTCGCTTGCATAAAATATTTGAATTTCGAAATAATTCGCGGCGACTCCTTTTCCCAAAATTTTGGATGATGAATTAGTACTTCAAATGAGACAACAAACCAATACCACCGAGCAAATCGTTATTTCAGAAGCATTTAAAGACAACATTCTCGCATCTTCATACCAAAAGATCTTCCGTAGTGAATGTCGACCAACATCGAGGATCTCACAATCTATCCTAATAAATCCTTGCCACGTCGAAATTCAATGGATCAGTGTCATGGATCCAAGATGAATGCGGAAAGCAATCGACCGGGTAAAGTGAAAATCGCTTTATGTGGTACTTATATCTAAGCGTTCTACTTCACTTACCTTCTAGAACACCGCATGGCGGATACCGAATAACATTCAGATTACCAAGCATGACGGGATTTATTATTCATGTAACGTAAAAAGAAAGCGGGATCTTACCTGCCACTAATATCATAGGTCGACCCGCGATATTGGGTGCTGCTGTTCTCATATAATGAATGCCTGCCATTATAGGGTCGGTTCTGCAACATACAAAACTTCGATTGATAATCGCGGGGATGTGGTTCTTTTATGCGACCATCAGTAACAAATGGGGGGAAAATCGTGTTGAAAAAGCATGGATCACACAAAAAATTCGAAGAAAAAAGACAAGAAATGGGATCCCGGAAACTTGCAAGGCAACAGTGCAGAGATATATTTTCAAAAAATCAGCGACGCAGAGCTGTGGGGGTACCTAAAAGCGAGGGAGATGGGCGGCTGGTTTAAAAAATTTCAGAAATTGCTTCGCTTGCTCAAAAGTATAGCCACCATCAAGTATGAAGTTCGGGTTCTAACTGCGCACAGACCCCATTCCTTATCATACCAACAATGAAATTCTACGATGCCTACAATTTCCAACAAATCTCATCACAAAGTTCTTGAGTGTGTGGTTACGCAATCCCTCCTATCCCACGTTTTCATAGACCAATAACACAATGATATCAACTCATTGCTCCACAGTCTTTCACTACTAAGACAGTTGAGTATATTTGCTCGCAGTGCAAAACTCACATAGCGTTGCTGTTGATATGCTATATTCGGTACGTTCGGCGCTGAATTGTTCGCATACCGCAAAGAACGATTGCCGAAATCATTCCGTCGATTATCTGCAAAAAAGATCGAAAAGACCAATCTAAACAACTGAATAAAATCAGATAAATGAAGCACATGATTTTTTCAACGCGGAAGGCTTAGTGAGGTGCAGAAGAGGGAGGTCATAGGTCACTTCGCTTCAGAAAGTTCACGAAATTGTCCTTCCAGGTATTCCACATCATGCGAACTGCCATAGACTGGTAGAGGATATTCACAAATTACGATTCAAGAATCAACATCAAAAACCTATTCAACAATTCTTATCTCTCGTTAGACTACAAAGCAAAACGTAACCACTAAGCAACACCGAAGGATGCACATCCCAAAAGGAGTTACCCTTAACACTTTCTAAGCCGCATTTTTTGCAGGTTCTCGCCCGAAATAATAGTTGCAGAAGTTTGTACAATCACTCAACATCAAGGACGAATGGGGGTTCTTCCGTCCTCTTCCCACGATCCAACGACTCGCTTCTTTTGCGGTGCTTCTCGTCCAATTTCAAACACGCAACCAATGACATATCGCATTATTTTTTGGCTTTTTCCTTATATTTCTTCATAAAATTCCCTGCTTAATTCCCCATCTAGTCTCATAAAATTAAACTTGGAGCTTTTATCCTCCAATTAGCTAAGCAACACCTTCGCCGTTCGAATTCAGTACTAAATCCGATGCCCGCACCCCCAACCCATGCAGTCGCCGACGATGGCATTCAAAATTTACAAATGTCGACGAGAGATTTATGGTGAGGCCATTTTGTTCAGTGCATTAAACCTTTTTCGATGCTATTGTTGCGATGTTTTTGTTTTTTCGATGCAATAATTTCGAATGCCTTCTATAATTTCTTATTGATATTTCTATTTCTTGACATCTCATCATAAGCAGTGGGTAAATCCTTCGCAAACTTTTGCGAATCGCATGGGAAAAATCGCATAAAGTGGCTGAAAAATTGTTGCAAAAAACTATTAATTGTTGCATAATGAAAATCTTTCGTCTATACTTTCAACACAGTCCATTTCTAGAATTTTCTTTTTTTGATGAACCATCATTTCACATATTCCGTTTTACCAGTTGTCTTCGTGGGAAAGTGAGAACGCTGCGCCCAATAGGCTATGTCACTACTCCTTTTTGTATTTACTCATGTAGAAAAATATTTCTCAGTTTTTAGTAGCATCTAATTTCCTGTACACCTATTCTACTACTATGCTTAGAAGTAGAAAAAGATAACTCGCTGATCTTCACCTTGCCGGAATTTAGAAAATTCGGCACCTTCAACGCCTTAAACTCAGTTTGTCACGTTCGACCACCATAATGCAAAATGGTACTCGAATGATACGGCGAAAATGTGTTCTGAATTGTGCAAGCTGAAGTCGAACAGTTTGAAAATCTCAGCAAAAGTTCCCATCGACGAATACAAATTGCTCTGAGTCGATAACACCTGTAAAGCAAGCACCAACGCCTAGAAAACGAACCGTAATAGGCAGGATGGCGCTCTGTCCTAGACCCATAGGTGTCGTAGTTATAACACTGATAATTCGACGGGGCGGTGGTCCACGAGGCCGTGGTGGCAATGAACTCGTGTAGGCGCTTCCCGCTGAGCCCATGCCCGCATACGAATTGCTACGGTACTGACCGTATTCGTTCGCACCAGGAAAGGTGCCGTAATAGTCATTTCTAGGAGGACGTTGGTGTTTCAAGGCGATCCTTAACGGCCGTCCTAGCAATTCCTGAAAGAACTGCGAATGATGCGAATTACGACAACTACAAAAGGCACATTCTCAGAGGAGAAAAGAAATTAAAAGTATTCCCAAATTAATCCACTTCTCCTCTCCACCAGCCCTTACAAAGCTAACAGCCGGAAAAACGCAAAGGACTTCTGGACTCTCCTATTAAAGTTGTCCGAAACATCGGAACATCTACCCAACAACCTTCCACAAATCCTAACAGCCGTTGAAGCATAATAAAAAGATTTCGATAAGTTGATAAGCTAACTGTTCTGTAGAAAGGGAATTCTCGTGTTTCCTATTGATAAAACATGAAATGAAAGTCCCATGCACTCCAAGAATACATCATTTCGGAGTCTCCTATCGTTCACGGCTCCACCGAACAAAAATGATAGGTAAAATCCAGAAACATCTAAAATCCTTTTCTGTAAACCAGGAAGGCAAAGACAGAAGTATGGATATGCTCACTTGGGCAAATTGCTGGTGCTACGTACAGTGCAGAGCTACTATCCGACAAGAATAACATTAAAAGAATATATAATTCAGTTACTATTTTCTCGAGACCTATATGCAATCATCACACACAATTACAGCTTTTCAATCACAATCACATGGAATTTTTTGAAGTATAATGTTGTTAAAGAGTAATGTTATCGAAATAACCAATATAACCGTACTAATCAAAGCCTTCAAACATCATAGTCTTGATAATCAAAACTATTCTTGAACTGCACAGCTCATTCCGGATCCACATTAACAGTTCCATGAAAGCACCATCGCTGCAATTTAACGCTAGATCTTCATATGATGATTATCCAGCAAAATTATTACCTCTGCAATCGTATGCTGTCTACTTCAATTTTATACTTTCTTAGGGACATCAATCAAGAATATATTGACTGATGCCTAGCGACTCACCGCTCTATCATGTTGAAGAGCAGCAATGAGTGCCTCTCGATTACTGAAAGAAACGGTCGCTGTACCACGCTTCCCTAACGGTCCTTGAGCTTCGTTGGCGACAACGTCCAAAACCTACAAACCTTCACCGAAATTTAATATACCACAGAAAGAAACAACCGCATCAACTGTTTCACGCTATCTACTTTTCTCTAATCGGAATGCACCATCCAAAGGTGAAATCCCAATTGATGCATCAAGCCCTTCAGATACGATTTCGTTCCCTAATTCCACCAAATAAATGTCATTTACCTCTTAATATAAGTCACGCCCTATGTCAACCTCAGGAGCCACTACCTGTAGATGCGATCAGAGAAAAACCTGGGGAAGCAAGGAATGAGAGACGAGCAATCCGTTTTAATCACCAGGCACCACTTACCCTTCGATCTCCCCACCAATAACCTTTCCTCGAGGCATCACCATTTCAATTCTGCATTGCTTTTTCCAATCGAAGCTCCACATCCCGCATTGGACTTTCGTATGGCAAAGCAAAAATGTTGCCCTGTTGACGAACAACGTGTAGGAAACTGCACTACAAACCTGCATTTAGAAGTGCTGAAGACCTCTATGCTATTGAAACCAACTCATTTATTTTTTCTATTATTCCATCACACCTCGCGAGATAAACGTGGAGATGCATGAATGAACGGATTTCGGTAGTTCTGAAGTGCCCTAACTGGCAGTGAACACTTTCATCCAAAATAGCTACCCGTACGACAAAATTTCATTTAATCCACGACCATGCAAATGCCGATCTCCACAATCGAAGAACAATTTTGTGGTATTCCCGAAGTCTAACTTCCTATATGAATACTCTCGTCTGTGTTGCTTGTTCTTGAGCTCTGAGGGGAACGACTGTTTTGCAGGACATTCCGATGATTTGACGTATGGCAAAAGATGTGATTTTGCGGCGGTCCTATCCATTTCACAAAAATAACCAAGAGCACACAACACAACGCATTCACCTCTAGCGCGCAATCAGTTCATCATCAAGTTTCGTTTCTTTCCCCACTAAATCGGAATGAACCCATGTGCAGCACGTAACACATTAATTACTTGTGCTGAATTTCCACAAGTCGGTCCACTGATGTCTTTACTTTTCGCTCCTATGCACTAGTCGCCATTCACAAGTTATTCAGAGGTTGACATATCTGGACTTGAGGTTAGCAGCTAGCCATCCTGATATTGTCCCATCCTTGAAGGAGATCATGGAAAGCGGTCAGCACATTCCAAGGCGCTTTCATCGGCTACTCGCCAAATTTAGACTCATTAGGTCTCTAAGATCAGAAATGTGAGCAAAAGAAAGAAAAAAGAAAGGAGATCTTGCGTCCAAATATGCATAACACATTTACGACCTCCTTACATGTTTGGATACGATAAATAACACATTTACGACCTCCTCAGAATAAAAATGTGTTTGGATACGCAGAAACGATGCATGTTTTTCCAAATGACGTCATGGCAAATAATCGCGAATGCAACACCTGCATAAAAAAAACGCAAATCGGAAAGCGATAAATGCTTACTGTGCCCCCCCCCCCTTTCCTCTCCTTCCATTTGTCTCATGCGTTAAAGCCAAGTAGAAGCCAAAGAACTTAAAACGAATGACTGAGATTAAGCCAATTTCTAGAGTATGTAAACGGCGCGACAAATCTAACATTCCTGCCTCATTTTATTTGGCCGTTTACCCACGGACACAAACAGTCAAAACTTTAGCTATGCTAATCCCCTCTACAAAACATCGCAGGCGTAAGTGGAAGCTCAAAAGAAAGTTGTGTGGTGTGAGTGCAATAGCGGTCCATCAGCCACCTCCCTCCCAAAAGGTCTTTGTCAAGGATAAAGACGTAACCAAGAATTCACTGCAGTCAAAAAGAACACAATGAAGGAAGATGCAGACGCAACTTACACCGCCATCATCGCCTCCAAAGAAGTAGTAAAGTTCTTCCTCCGTTGACTTGTAGTTGATGTTGGTCACAAACACTTCGAACGGAGGCGAGTCAGGCACAGAAGCAGTATTGATGTGCCGCGAATGGGAGGCACGCGCATCACTGCTGACCGGTGTTCGACGTTCGCTGCCCGCACGCGAATGCTCTCGAGGTCGAGACCTCGTATCCCACTCTTGGCGCGCCCGAGACCTCGCATCCCATTCTTGATGTACTTGTTCATTTTCTATGGAAGGCTCTGGTACCGGTTCTGATTTCTGGAAGATAATTCAGTATTGAAAAATAACGTTACTGAAAGTGGGAGACCTCACAGGTGCAAAAGTTGAATGGAACAGTTCTGGTTCCATTCCTTATCAGCTCACGGCCATTCCAAAAGATGCCAGGACGAAGCCTACGTTTCTCGAAACTCCCCAATTCCGTCCTCTCACTACCGCCATCGTATTTACCTGCTAATAAAAATAAATGGTGCTCGCGAAGACTCATGCAATATGAGTATACTGAGAAGCCGAACAACCAAACAGAGTGCGAATCTGGTTGGAAGTGATCACTGCATCCTTTAAACCGATCGGAATCCACTCAATACTGACAGCATTACACGCCCTTCCTAAAACAGAGGGCAGACATTGCAGAAGGAAAGGAAAGGCTGAGGACTGAGAATATCCCCCAACCACTATTATTTGCAAAAAGTGTTTCAAGAACACCTATCATGCAAAGTGCTAGCAACGGAAGCAAACAAGCATGACGAGAACAAACATCCAACGAACTACTGCAAGTCTCCACTTTATTTGCATTCCCAGTGGCTACTTAACAGGCAAATATCCAGCCAGCTTGGGTAATCGCATTCCCCATCTTAACATAAGTCACATTTTTTTCGATCCGAAATAATTACACATTCAAGGTTTGGGTCCCTTTAGACACATTTTCCTTCGAAAGATGACCTAAAACACACCAACGTCTTGCAAATTAAAAAGAAAGCAGTGTCCCAAAGAAGCTGCGACGAGCACTCTGGCGATTTCATTAATCAAATCAACCAACGTCCTGAACGGCCAGCAAAGAATTAAAAAATGTGCGATAACGCATTCATTTCTATTGAAACAATCACTCGTACGAATTTTTGCGAAAGAAGAGCTCCTCGAAACCTCAACATCGATGCAAACCTAGACGGCTCTGAACATTGCAGCAAAGTCTGCAATATCTATTCTATATTCAATAATAGAGGTATCTCCCGTTAACATCAAATTCATTCACTGCTCAACAACCGCCTAAAGGAATAAGTTTCATTTCCTCTTTAAAGTCACGCAGTTCCCGAGTTCAAAATTCGACATAACATTCCCAGTATTGTCACCAAAACCTCCCACCTCACAGTTCATCACAAAAACTTATTTCACTAGTGTCGTGCGCATTACAAGAAAAAGCCTCTGATTGGCGTACACTGACTACACAGGAGAGTTTCTCGTGCGGCTAAAATTGGAACGACGAATAAAATGGAATTCGAGCGGCTTAGAATTCTACAAGCAATCATGCTATCTTTACGAACACGATAAAGAAACTAAAGCGATGATATCATCGACTCAACTTCTTTTTTGCATGTCTCTCAGCGAACGGCCCTAAACCGACGGTTCAAGTACATTACTGCTCGGTGTTTGAACGTCAAGCGAAGTGTACTGATTGATGCCTGATGTTTTGGAAGTGGATTGTTACTTAAGTGACTGAGATGCTATTGACTTCACGGTCAAGTGCTCTGTTGACAACTTTGTGGAGCTCCAATCTGCTAATGCATTTATACGCTACCTGCTCCTCTTATCTGACAGCTTTTTGAAAATCGAAATTTATGGAGTTACGGAATGACATTGGTTGACGTGAAGGGTTTCGATAAGTTCCAGGTGGGAGTACCGAAACATCTCAGTATTTGTATTTAAAAAATTACACAATCGTCATGGATCGACAAGGTAATGACAGAAGTTTAAAACCATCAGGAGGAACTTGGTTCACCTTAAAGGTTTGACAATCAGACCACTGGACCCAGAATATATTTATAACGGCCTTTCCATAGATTATAGCAAACCAAGAAGCAACATCTTTTATTTTACAAGCAGACAAGCTAAAACCCTCCAACATAGTTCAAGTGTTCATTTCACCGGATTCTGCGCTAAGCACAAATACTACGTTGTCCACCAACCGGCTATTCATGACCACAAAATCGGCTCTACTGCCACAATTTCACTACTTTCCTTCTCGTCACACCATCCCCTCTCTCCCCTAATCACTCTAACTCCCTCCCCTATTCCGTCCCCTTTCATCTATAAATGATCAAAACTAATAGACACAATGCACGAGAAACAAGTACATGCTGGCTCATGATAACCTATAAGCCACAACTATTTCAACAAAGAAACTCTTATTAATAGATATAAAGATCAGATATGATAGACCTGTGGTGGAGGGAGAGGAAATTTGAAGGAGTTCTCTAGTACCGCGTCCGCCCAATTGCCCACCGACGATTGATGCTTGTCGAAGAGTTCGGACAAGTCGTAGGTCTTCTGGTCTCGTCTCTTCTTTGATTTCTGACCCTTGGCCGAAGTGGGGGTGACGGATGTTACAGGGTTATTGTTATTTGATGCCAATACCGCTGCGGCATTGCCACTAATTTCGCTTTCACCGTTCATACGGTTTACCTCAGTTGACATTCACGCTCTCGTGTGAATATTTCACTTCCTGAAAATATGTTAACACCACATTCCTAACTAAACTATGCTCTAAACGTTGCGAAATCATCTTCGTTATCAACGGCGAAACGACGAAACACTCTTTTTTCAATGATCTCAACACAGCATCACAAGCAGTGATTGCACGTCGACCGATCGATATAAAAAGCAAGCAACGTACACAATGCCGCGCAGCACACTGTTATCTATGCTTCATTCCTTTGTGATTTTTTTATGTCTGAGGTCCGGAATTCTATCGGTCGTTTACGCGATTCATTCAACAATCACCTCGCATGATACGATGATCGCATACTTATGATCAACAGCAACGACCGTGATGTGTAGAAGGCATATCAAACATTCTTTCATTCACTAACCTCCCCCTTCCCCCTCCCTTTCACTTCGTCTTTCTTGATTCAGTAAACTAATTGTGAACTCGGCGTAGATGCAAGCTGCCTCATTCAGCCCTCGTACCACTTCTCTCAACTTCACTTTCCTTCGCTCCAGTAAACCAGTCATAAACCCTGCATCAAATCAAACGTTACGTTAACGAAATTAATCGTACACCACATACGTTCGCGAGTTTTTTCCCATATGGAGATTTATTTTTTACAGACAGAGTGCATTTGAAAATATGAACAGAGATATCAAAAGCCCTGATTACGCTAAGAAAAATCTCTCCAGAAAATTGCTCTATGAGTAAAAAAATTTTCTGCATTGCTAGCGAATAAATGCTACTTGAATTTGTCTCACTCGAAAAAACGCTCTGAGCTTTTCAATGAATAATCCACCTGAAATGATGAATATCTGATATGATTATTTTGCGATTCATTGAGCGTTATTTCGAGAACTATGAACTTCAACTGTTGAATCGGACGCATTAAACTAAGGTCTAAACATAACGATTGACAATGTTGAACATAATAGAGGTTGCTTGATGTGCTAAAGCATGCGTTACACTCGATCTTCACCTTCACTAAATCCGCTAAGACTGCCTCCCGTCCTCTGGCAAACGTAGTGGCGCCGATATAAGACCAAATATTTTCAACAAGCACTAGCAGGTAGAGACTGCAAAAACCAATACGCAAACTTCTTCACCTAAAAGTCGAATTTGGCTTGATTTCAAGAGATCTTTGTATTTGGCTCGAACCCAACAAAACCAAGGGCTACAATAAACACCAAAAGAATATAGCAATTATTCTCGAATAAAGAGATGGTGATGCAAGATGCAACGTGAAAGTCACATTTGCCAAGAAAAAGCAATCGAACGCTTCCTCTCCTATTTTTTGCACAATGTTCTCCTCACCTACGCACTTTAAGAGAACATGTCTTCAGTTGTTTTGTTTTAGCGCTCAACTATCGACTATAAATCTCGTAATCCGGCCGCTTAATGCCTACGCAGCAACTAGCATCACTGCTTTTAACTCTTCAAGTGCCAAATTTAGATATGCGACGGAAATGCAGAGAAGAGAAAGAGGAAGACAGAAAAGAAGGATGGAAGAGAAGAGGAGGAACGAGGAAGCGACTATTCACTACTGGTTTGAGTTGCAAATATTTGGGTAAACGATCTACCGGAAGTTAAAAAAATCTACAGGTGGATTCTTTCTTTCTCTGTTTATGCGTAAGACTCGCACATTTTCCAAACAGCAATACTTCAACTCATTTTGTGCTTATTTTGTTTAAACGAGTGGAATCTGGCTCACTTGAAAATGCCTTCAATGGCTGTTTTCCCTTTTCAAGGAAGTGCCTTCAAAAACGCCGCAACACGCAAGAAAACGGTCCCTATTTGCTGTTTCGAAGCAGCCATTTCTCTCCCATCTACTACATACGATATCGTAGATGAGATCACCGTCTCCCAGTATACGGCTATGGTTACGACCTCAGCTTAAAATAATAGTGAGAGGAAATCATCAGATAGAAAAATATTTTCTGCCGTTGCCATCTCTCGACTGCCCTATTTTTTCAACGCTTTTTCCTGTTCCGATGCAACTTCACCTTGCTTCCTCTCGTCGCCACAAAATTTCGAGACACTTAGAGCGAGTAAATTCAGTTTTTGCTAATGCCTTGCACAACAGTTGAATAGGAAAGAGAAACAATCGTTAGCAAGCCATAGTGAACGTTCCTAATGCCCAATAGAAATACTATTCCACAGCGAAGTGACTAAAACTGCGCTACGTTATCATACAAATAAACACAAAAAAGAACATCCATCGGCCACACAAAAATGTTTTCCTTCTTGTTAAGCTTATCAGCATTTGAATCGATATTCACAAAAATGCGGCTGAATTTTGACGGCGACTGCAAGAAAATAGAGAGAAATATTACGAACCACAACCGACATCTCCTTCACTTCCCACTTTACAGCCTGTCGCTCTTTCCATAAATGCCTAGAATATCTACTTCTCGCTTTATACAATATCTAACTATACAAATTCGTTCGCTTAAATTATTTGCACATTATTTTCCATGTCTTAGAACAGGTGGTAACAATTGTGCTATATCACTTCCCCCATACAATCTTATTTAATAAACAATGCTTAAAGCTGTTCAAGTAGCCCAGCTGTCCATAGCACAAAATTAGTAAACGAGCGATTTCTCCGCGAGAATTCATATCCGACCAATAACAGACTTTCCAAAAAACGCAAGTACCGCGGATACTCCACAACTGATAGCGACAGCTCATTCATGTCTGGCAACAACACGTGCACACCAACAATGCCGGAATGTTGCACCTCAAATATGCGCAATCAATCCTAAACACCTTGAAATATCGACAATTTTACTACGCAGTAATCACTCAGCAAAAATCCGGCTCGCGGTTATTTGCCTCTGCCGATATTGGCAACAAGCACAAATAGAAAACAGTTCTGACGGCTTATGCATGCAATGGAAAATGACTGCACTGGGAAATTCAAGGTGAAAAGCTCAATTGCAACCCCACCGTAGGGACTACTTCGACATGTGCACCTGAACCTGCATAACCTAAGCATCTTCCCCTCTCGTTTTACATGTCCACCCCCATTCTCTCCTCTCCCTAATCTCCCTCCACACGAATGCTATCTTTGAGTATGTTCTTACTAAAATATGATTATATGAGCTTAGCTCGCCCAAGTAAGCTGCTCGTACCTTCACTGTTATATAAAGCAGATATAAGTTTGCTAAGAAAGAAGCTAACTGTTTTCAACAAAACGCCTCATCCTGAAATCGGATAAATCAGCGGTGGAAATAAACCATCAAAAGAAAGCAATGAAGAAAATTCGTCAACAATCAATCCTATCCGTATAGCACCCGCCTTTCGTTTTTTCATTGAAATCATACTAATCATTAGCGCAGTTCATATCGAGCTCACGGCTAATTCTATACGATGCAGCTGCTCGACCTCAGGTAGAATTCATTCTATACGATGCAGCTGCTCGACCTCAGGTAGAATTCATTATTCCAAGAAAATAAACGGCAACAATTTATCGACAAACCAGTTAACTAATCACAACCAGCAAATATTCGCACAGCAATGGCACTTCATTTGAATTCAAAGCAATCTCAAACATTTCGAAAAAATCTGTTAGCATAATCAACTAAAGCTAACTGAACTGCTTACCAAATACAGTGGAAAATATTAGCACAGATTAAATATGCAAATGAATTTAATGCGAGGCGTAATCTTGCAGCAGCCATCTGTCTCTAATTTAGAATCAGATCCAACAATAAATGCATATCCACGTTTGCTGAAAAAGAATTCAACTACCAACAGAAAAACATCTCATCATAACTACTTATGGCTGCGGCAACGCCAATGAAAACTCAATGAACCTTTCAATGAGTGGAGACTCAACGTGAGCCGATATGCTCAGTTGGAAACTGCGGTCAAGAAACGGGTCGATTAAAGACATCATATCAAAAAAAAATATGAGGAAAGAAGCAATAAAAATACTCTGACTCACAGATGAGTAATAAGTATCACTGCGGGGGTGGAGAGCTACTTTCTATTTAGACTATAATATTCGCTGAATGAAAACGTGAAATTTCATTTCAAAAACTATAGACCTCCTCACGTCACACTTTGGGTAAACGCAACTGCGGCATTATAAAAGAAAATCTTCCCTAGAGAACTAAATCGTTCAACTCTCGCCACATTCCTTGAGAACATCCACGCAGCCATATGCGCCACTTTGTGCCGTTGATGAATCATCAACTGAACTTCCACAATCAGAGTCCCATTTGTGGTCTTCCGATTACTCAAAATTCGGTGTGTGAGGAAAAACAAAAGATTGTGCGCAAAGAAGTCCATGTTACCTTTAGTAAAAAAATATCCTAGCAATCAGGAATGACCACTCAATGAAAACAAATGCTTTTCCTTATAGATCGTGACGAGCCGAGGAGGAGACAGGATTTAAAAAAATCAAAAAGAGAGGGGCGTGGACGGGAAGAACTAGAACCAAAAGCTGTGGGAAAAAAGCTAGTAACTTCAGCAATATAACTTCTATAGCCTTACATACAACTAAGATGCACCTCCTTAACGCTATTGGAAGCAGCAAAACTGCACTTTACCCTATACTTTTTCCACCCAAACTCCATGCTTTCGGTAATGAATTTACCCACCTTCCGTCAACTTTACAAAAAAAGAACTTCCGGCATTATTCCATAAGTTATTATCACTGACGAACTCAATGTCTTGTGCGCTCATAAGGAAATAAGCGACATACGATTCTCGCCGCATTTGCATATGCTCTCTAGTTTTGCTAACAACACACACACTCTTTAAAGGTGCGATTAAACTCAAAGGATATTTCAGTATGAGAGAGTATAAGCGTCGCATTAAATCATACTAACAAAAATGAGCAATAAAGTAAAAAAGAATTGCAAAACTTTGCTGAAAAAAAATGACTGTGCTCTCTTCTCACTCATATGATAATCGAATAATGCACAAATTACGAAACGCTACATTTAAAAAAATATCGCGATCGATGCGACAAAAGTAGTAACGCTCCAAATATGATTAGAAATTCAAAACAAAGAAATTCATTTCAATAAAAAAAGAACCCTGACGAAATAAATGAGTAAAAAAGCCGAAGACTGCAGCATAAAGTATGTGCGCAACTCTTCTATTAGTCAATAGCTTTGAATCAAGTGAATGCAAACCATTAACTCGTATGTCCATTGCAACCCTTCCACGAATCTCTAATCTTATGCCGCGTATCACTCACCTCCCCCTCCCCCCTCGCAAATCATTTGTAGATCCACAAATAAACAATCAACTTTCCCCCATGCCATTAATCATCCCAATATGAACTGCCAGTGAAGGTCGAATAAAGCGGCCACCTTACCTAAATCCACAAGAAAAAAACCTTGATAACCGCGCTCTCAAAAAAACTTGCATTCTGCAACGATCGGGTCGTTGATAAACACCGAAAACCCCCATCCCCAAGTATTTCATCCACCCGAAACATTGTTGCGGCAGATCACCTATGAACGACCTATAAATACCTATAATCAATATTACCTGTAAAGTTGCCCATTATCGATTTCCTCTAATTAAGCTCACCTCAGAAATTCTTGAACGTCAAATATGTCATTTTTTCTATATTCGCAAGGAAAATGCACCTTAGAGCATCCCCAATTAAGCTCATCATATCCCCTGTCCATAGGCCACATACATATTTACATCTACCTCATCTAATTGGTGATAACAAAAGCAAACACCGACTCATTTTTACTCGGAACATACAGGAAAATAAAACATCATAGGGCGTCACTGTGAGTTGAGGTTTGCAGCAAAGGATTAGGGCGCCGCTTCATATGAGAACAAACATTCCATTCAAAAAAAAGGCAGCAAACCGATCGTAAGTACTCTGCATCACTATCTCTTACTGGCTATATCTCTCATGTCTATTAATCGCATTCCACGATACGATAGTAAACCAGTAAGTACAATTTATCTTATCATAAATGAATAAAATAAATACTTTCACATCGTTCAACAACCTATAAACAAATGCACTAAAATATGTCGCAATATTTAACGAACAGGCCGATCACAATAACATACAAAATTATGCTCTTTATGTGTGCAGTAAAAATACACAATTAAGAGAAAATAATACACAATTAAGTGTTAATTATGCAGGTAGAATATCTGGTGTCGAATCGCAAAGGTAGGATATTACTTCTAGAATGCCTGCAGTCAGGTGACGTACATTCTAAATTTCTTGTACAGCAATCGCAATACCATCAAGCAAAAAAACTCGCACTTATATGCAGCTTCCCTAAACAACAATCACAATCCATTCTCTCACAATTAGCGTCAGCAGCACTGACAGCAAATTCGACTCCGCGAAAGTTGACAACGAAATTCGTAGTGGAACAATATGTGCTTTTACACTCGGAAAACAATACCGATGAACAAATCTCCCAAAAATGACATATAAGTCGCCTCACAAAAGACAACTGGCGCCGAGATTATTGAATCAAAAAACTTACCTTGGAAGATTCTGTGAAGTTAGTTATATGTATTATTAGAAACAGATGAATATTTATGCATCCACAACTGCGATGCACATTCAGTACAGAATCACCTCCCCCCCCCCCCCCTGAATTAGATCACAAAACTATATATGCTCGTTCTTGTAGGTCATTACCACAAAGCTAACAATCATTGCGTCATTAAAAACAAACCAATAGCATGACATTCCAATCAATCGAAGGAACCAGCTGTCAACACAGGCTCGAAGAACGGCTGTCAACACAGGCTCAAAGATACATATATAGAAGACACCCCCTCCCTCCGGGATCGACAAAAAAGCACGTATGAATAAATTTAAAGTGCTGCTAGTGTTGCGAGTGCACCAACAAGGAGATACGTAACGCACCACTTGCACACACGCCTCGTTCACTACAACTCTCTTCCAACTGCACCATCACCTGCCCTTCACTGCACACACAAAAACTGCAGATTTGCTCGCACTTATCGCTGCTGAAACGCAAACGCACACACGCAATCTCGTTGGTTGGCACTATTCGGCGATGCGTTTCACCCCGAATAACGTACAACTCGCTGGCACAATGCCAGCAACCTGCTGCCCCTTCCTCCAACATCCTTCCAGCACTCTCCAACACGGTGCCGCATCACACATCGACAGTCGTCTAACTATGAGATTCAGACATAAAGCGCAACGAAGATTCACTGTGCGAAGACGAGAGACCAAGGTGGTGCATCAATAAAACGGCTGTCACGAAGGATGATCAGAGAAGCAGATACCTCTCAGTGCATAGACGCGGCACTCCGTGCTCAGCGTGAACGCGGCGATTACGACTAAAAGTCTCGTCGTCTACGCGACAACCAATTCGCCTATGCGACCTGCACCATCAGTAACATCACGCTTGTGTGGCATTAGGAGGTTCGACTTATCCTTTACTTTCCGGCTTTTAACGCTCCTTGAATTTTGGCGAAAACTCCGACACAAAGATCACCGACGTTGCTACGAAAACCGGCACTATCATACCACATCATTATTAACAAAGGAAAATGTATTATTTTTGAACATCCTACGACGCTTCCTCCTCTGGATCTCTCTCCGAGAGATTCCTTTCCGGAGGACGACTATTTCGACCTTATTGTTAACGAAAGGAAATCTTGCCCTCAAATGCTCACATCAAAAAATGTTCAGTTAACTGCTAACTCCTTCGCACACCATATTTCAGTGAGGTAAGCTATAACACATGACGAATTATCACAATGGAAGGATAAAGGAACTATGATCGTACCAAACATCCGCCATAGCAAAAATCCTGTCCTCCCTCCCTCTCTCAATCCTTTCCTTCCCTTTCATCTCCAAAAAGCACATCATTCCGTCTGATTAAATACAAAAATTATAGAAACATATCGAGGGAATATGACTTCGATATGCACATAAAACTTTTTAATACTGTCAGACGAGCACACTTCTCAATCGCAACCAATTCAACAGAAAGATCCGACCTACAGGGAACCATAAACGGGATAAACGAATACTTCAGAAAACGAATTAATAATTTGGACCCACATGTGGGGGGGGGGGGGGGAACTTCAAGTTGAATCTCCTGAAATTACTGCACTATGAAGAAAACTTCGCTGCCTCAATGTTCACAAAGTACCATAAAATATAACAGCCATATTTTGAACTCTAAAATATAACACAGCAGTTTCGTTAATTGTTAGTAAAATAAAAGCACAATTTGATAAAACATGAATTAAATACTCACAATGAAATCTTCAATGGCAAATTTTTATTAAGAACCTTCGCCTTCGCTCTAGTAAAATGCATTCCTTCCAAAATTTCTCCTCGATATTAGGATCAATGACAGAGTATATTGCAGCGCAAAAAAAGATAACAACAAAGAAAGAGAAAAAAGAAAGGAATTCCCTCCTATTCACCTGAAATTAAAGAGAAACTGTAAGACATAAAAACAGACTTTCCACTTTTTCGATCGATCTGTGGAACGGTTTGATTGAAATCGCACAAAGGAATACAAAAAAAAATCTACTACTTGCTCAATACGATTCCCTATTCTCGTTGTATCGTCCGCTAATAGCGAAATAATGCTCGAAGTGCTGAGTAAAAACATTTAAAATTGCTGATGTTATATTCTAATGTCAAGGTAATCACTAACTGCAACAAAAGCTGAAGCTGGAGACGAAATTGCGCCTCCTCTCTCAAGAAACTGCTTTCCCCGTCCTGAAATCACTTAAAATCAAACATCTAATCTTCACCCTATGTCAGCCCTAAGCAATGCTATTGGCAATGAACTAAGCGTATTTCAAACGTTTCATCGTGCAAAAACACAAATTTTAAACACACTCTAATCAATTCACAGAGGAAAAAGAATTATGATACCTGCAACAGCCGCACATCTGCTTACATAATTAAACAGAAGGCGCCCTTATTAAATCACATACAACAGTCATTTGAAAAAATTTGAAAGCACACGCGGTACTCGGAAAATGATCTCACATATGGCAAAAAAGTCACTTAAACTGCATGCGATCCTTTCCCCTCTCCTCTAATTCAGACTGCTTTCTTTGAAATAATTGAACATACATCAAGTTTTGCTTTCCGGAAAAAATGAGGTGCAGATGATGAGTAAACCCATATCTATATTTACAGGTGCACTCTCCACCCACACCTTTTTTCAAAACTATTTCCAAAAGCATAAAGCATCAAAACAAGTTTCATCCTTCTGAAGGTTCCCTTCTAAAAAAGGAATGCAATAAAACATCTATTCTACGAGTGAAAATAACACTAAAGGAAGTCACCGCATTTAATGAGCGCGCAAGCAAGAAGTAAATGTTTTGTTGAATACTGCAGCATTGTACCATCAACGTTCTCACTGATCGCGATGACGGCACACCATACTGAATGGCAGATAAAAAATATTCCATTCTTTCGAACGGTCTCCTCTTAAACAAAGCAAAGCACCTCAGTGCATTCCCACAATAAAACCGCCGGAAGATCATTCCATCTATTCGAGAACAAATAAGCACTGTTAACGTCATATGTTACATCCGACTGTTACAGCCTAGCTTAGACTCAAATGATAACCATTGTTTGATTGGCATCGAAAACACGAACCGCAGACCAACGCGATTCCGCGATCTCTCATTCGCAGGCGAGTGCTCAACCATTACAGCTTTCATTGGCTATGCTTTCTGCTTAGGTTTCGCCGGTACATGCATACAAATAATGCAACTTGCTTGATGAGCGCATAACGTCAGCAATCAGAGCAGAAAGTTCGCATAGCATAAAAATGGCCAAAGAAAACATCTGCGGTAACGCAGTGGGTTGGGAACCAACACGACAAGCAAGAGGTCGTAAGTTCAGTCACTTCTACAGACAAAATCTGATTTCTGTTATACGTTACGCAAGCACCAACAAACTCTCTTTGCAACCCCCTCCCTCCTCCCCGCCCTTTTGCAAAGACCATATAAAGAGGTCAGAAATATTTCTGAAGATGCAGCTATGCAGAAATTTTGGAACGCAGACCACTTTCTCGATTAACAGATCACGTCATAGTTGTAGATAAAAACACCCGACTTCAAATTCTAACATTTATGGAAGTGCGCTCGTTCTGAGCGAATGAGCGGGACGAAGGAGGAAAAGGAAAGTGAGAGGAGATACTACGATCTCATCGATGGCGATGTATAAAAAACACCGCTTCTATTTGCAAACATCAACAGCCATAACCCGATAATATGCGTTTATTAGCCTTAAGTGAACAAAATGAATGAGAAGACTTCCTGCACGATCTCGGTTATTGATTGTTGTTTCCTTCTCTAAGCGGCTAATCTTTTCTCTGGCAATTACAAATAATACAAAAGCTACATGCCTTTCACCTTACTTAATAGGTGAGCTGCTGCTGATACTTCTTCAAATAATGCTTACGATAACTGCTATACGCAGGTAAATGCTAATTGAAAAGCGCAGGTAAGTGCTTTTAGTAGGTGTTGTTGACGAACAAAGTTTCGCATATACAGTTAAATTCAAGACGAAATGCAAAAGATGTAGCAGTCGTACAAACGATTATGAAGGAAATACTTCAACAGCGCAACAACAAATTGAAGCGAAAGTGGCAGCACTGAGAGAGCTGAAAAGGATCGATCGACGCATACAACGACGACTGCAACGCAGTCTTTTTTTTCAAACCATATTATTGAACGTCGCATTATTGTGGTACAATGTGCTTTTTTCTCGGAATTTACTTTTTATTTTCTTCAAAAAATTCAGGCTAACCCGCTTGCTCGCTACGCTTTGATTGTATTTCTACTTGAATACAGCTAAAATTTTCACCTTCGCTATACCATATAGGCTTCAAACCTGAGCACACATACAAACAGCAAACAAGATATGTGTCAAATTAAAGACTTCAAAAGGAAGAGTAATAATACATCAGTGTATCATTTTAAAAAGACGTAAACGCCAAATACAAATGCCTATGAACGAAACCGGTTTCCAAAAGTGCACACACATAGACACATACACACATAAACAGACAATACAATCAGACTTCAAACAGAATAAAATTCCTCGTTTTGTAGCATAAAAATGCACATCGATGAGATGCTAGTAAAATGAGCAAAAGCTGCGATAACTGTTAAGAATAAAATACGTACGTCGAAGTGAAGCATAGTAATTAACTATGAAGATCAAGCATATTTTGCTCAACTTCATCCAAATTCTATCAATATCTCTGAAAATCCTCTCCTTTTTGACATAAAAACTCCAGAAGTAAGGGACTGGAGGGAGGGAGGGGGGGGGGGGGGGGGGGTAGGAGGGACGAGGGACTAAAAAGCAATTCCATTTCAAGAAATAGAAGTATGAGAGAACGAGGAATCCCCTCGTTCGAAATCATTTACGAAATAGGTGTCGCTAAATCGCTGAAACGAAATATTTCATGAAGTAATTGCACTCTAAGCTATTCTAAGACAACCGCAATTTCCTCGACAACCAGACATCTGCACTCAACGCAAATAGGCCATTAATCGAGTTCTACTCTTCACTTATTAAAATTCTCCGCTGGCAGCAACAATATAAAATTCTTTGCGGCTCATTTTCTTCACCTTATCCTATGAGCATCAAATTTTTTTTGCCGCTATCTAACCAATCAGCTGAGTTTCCGTCATCAAAAATCGACAAGCAATACAGAAATTTCACTAACCCCTTCACCCAAGGATTTTTCGTTTCATCGTTCGTCGCGATCATCAACAAATCGAAGACAATAGTTCTCTCTTCAACTCTTTATTGCAGCAATATAATAATGCTCTTCAAAATTAATTAAATGCAATGCGAAACGTTGTGAAAACGCAACGCAAAGTAGCCCTTATCACAATTTTTTGATACAAAACGGCACTCGCAACCGGAAGTACAAAATTTAGCGCAAGAGGAGAAATGGAAAAAGGTGGCAGGAGAGGGGTAGGAAATGGGAGAGCGGGTTTCCAACTAGAGTAATCCTAGGTATCGCTCTTCTAGTAAGTCATAAGCTGGATTGACCTTATCTCCACGCAATGATCTTCATATACCTGTACTTTTTATAACAAACAAGAGATCAACGACCCCGTGTAAGAAAAACAAGCAAAATTCTAGTACACTGGCAGTAGCAGTACAAACATAAACACTGCATGCAATACGAAGAACTGAGAGGGCATTCATATCACTTCAACGTTTTTTCCTGATCGAGTCCGTGCGCACCTTCTGCAAGTAAAAAAAACCCGACTGTAAAATGCATGCGAATTTTTCCTCGCGTATTCAAATACCCGTTGCTTTTCTTCTGAAATTGATGGACTAACGTGAAACATGGCATCGAAGATTTCTACGACATAGATTACGCACAGAAAATTTCATAACTTCTGCTTTAGTACGCTTTGAAGTTGAAACTGCTGAGCAATCCAAGAGACAGACAGGTAGACAGACGCACACCGACATCCGAAGTTGAAATAAAACACCGATAAACAAAACCTGCAGGAAACAACCGTTCGCTAACCTCTGCTGAAAACGAGCGGAGCCTCTTGGCTCAGACGCGCGTCAAGCTCGCACACTAAACAATGAAGTGGTTGAAAACGTCACCCAAACAACTCATCGGCGACATATTTCTACGAATTCCTCGCAAGCTCGAAAAGACAATCGTCAGCATTGAAATTCTGCACTTGTTTTCAATGCAAATATGCAAATTTTTCTCACGTAACAGCGGAAAACTATTGTACTTTTCTGCATTTTACAAAAAACATTTGTACACTTACGAAACACGGATGAACATACTTGCTGCAAATATCTCCACCAGCATTGCACCGGAAATGACCCTTCGAAGGTCGAGAACAGACTCAACTGCCGAAACGGAACCGGATAAACCTGAACTGGAAAAATAGCCTCATTAAATGTGTATTGACCTCAGATTTGCTTTTCTCTCTCCCTTCCTTTTTGTTCACCTTGCAATCCGACAGTCTTTTTAAAGTACAGTTTAGATGTGATGAGAATAAAAAACATTTGAGCATCACCTATGCTTCGGCCCCATCACTTTTTTTACTGCTAAATGGCCGAACTTCACTCATTTCGTCGTTTGCACCTCGTGAGACCACCAAGTGACCCCATCCCTTCTCCCGAAGTCGTAAACCAAATTAATCTCCGTGAGGTTGAATAAATGATTGGACCATCGCTGAGCTGACGACTAGTTGTAAAAGAGGCCGGATGCTAGCGAGAAAGGAAGTCAGAAGGGTGAGGAGAGAGGATGGGGGAGGAAGGATGATAATACAAGCCGCGCATGCAAGAAAGTGGCTCATAAACGATAACTGCATCATCGAAACACTGCTGTCTGTGCCCTCCTTGTGGCGCTCAACGTAAATAACATCACTTTCACAGCAACAGGTCACTCGTCTACTCCCTCCTTCTTCTTGCCACATGCCACCTAAGAATGGCAAAGTATCTACAACAAACACGTTACTTACCGACTAAATCAGCAAACCCCAGTTCGAGTAAAAGGATGCAACGTATAGACGAATTCACAACCAATCAGAAGAATCACCTCCCCAAATACTGCAGTTCGTTCGACTAATCATTCCACGAATGAAACTATAAGAAGGAAAATATCGTCCCACTCTCGAGGTTGAAATAAAAACAAATCAATAAATAAATGAATTTAAAAAATTGAAGTATTCATCGGAGCGGAAGCATCCATTAGATGAAGCGAAATGTACCAATAACGAACGATAAATTTTATATTCATGAATGTGATGGATACAACTTCAAAAAGATACTGATAACAAAGTGTGAACAACAACGCGTGACATCAAACACTCGAGATACGACAGACATTCCTGAAGAATGCCGAAGAAAGCGTCAACTCAACTGCATCGAGAGAGGGGAGAAGAAAAACGGCAGAGATGGAGGAAGAAAGGAAAGGAAGGAGTAGAAACGGAGGGAAGAAGAAATGGAAGGTATGATGATGCAGGGAAAGCCCATTCCCAAATACGAATACACAAGAAACAATTGCCATGCCAATTTTTAAAAAAAAAACCTTGAACTTTTTCCTTGAGAGAGGGACACTTTAAGTGATAGAAGAAACTAACAGCCAGGTTCATGACGTCATAAACAACAAGAAAACCCAAGAATAATTTGAAATTTTTTGCCATTACAATTGATACTTGAAAGTCGAAATTGCAACTAAAAACCAAATCAGCTAGCAAAGTGAATGGGAAAGGAAAGAGGAGGAAAGAGCAAATGATCCGGGAGAGACGGGGAGTGGACTAATAGAGGAGCAAAAACATAGCTCATCACCGCTTCACAATGAAAGTGGGGTACTCCATGGGACAACATTTGCGATGAAGCATCATGATAGGAGAATGCATTTTAAACATTCATGCAGCCTTCTGAGAGACTTGTTCGGTGGTGTCACCTGCCGCAGTTCCTGTCTTTGGTTCCAGATGTTCTTCCCCTTCTTTCGTCTCTCCCTTCTTCTTCTCCACCTCATCATCTGCTGTATCTTCAAGCTCCGGCATATCTGCAAAACAAAACACGTTGCCCTCACCAGCATGAGACGCTTCTTGCAATGACCTCGAATCCTGACATTTTCGCTATTTCATCGCCTACAACGATTAAGATGATCGAAGTCAGCATATCAACGTGGTAGCGTTAGCAAGGTTCGGTGCCAGTCCTGGTCGCAACTTCAACCACATCCTTAATGTCAACGCAACGGCTTTCGGAATTGATACTATACTTCTTATTACCTTTAAGATGAGGCACAAGACTTGCATTAAGATCCTCCTAAATCCCTCTTCTCCTTTAATATTCCTCGATCAATACTTCCGCGGCATCACATTAGAGATAACCAATCTCCTCCCCATCGTCGCATCATTAGATGCGGCCAAAAACTTCAGACATCGTAGCTTGTGAAATAAAACTTGAGAAGAAGAAGTGTACGACTATTCCAGTATAAGCGGCACCTAGCGAGCATAAGCTTGTGTCAATAAAAGAAAAAAAAAAACCATTTTTCCTCAAAAATTCGCTGAAATCTTTTCGGCGTTTCGCCGAAAGCCACGACCACAGCTTCGATTCCGCAACAAATGCCGAGGCAAGTGCCATAAAACTCGGGACATTATGGATACAACTTAAATAATTTGATTATGAGAATTTATAGGAGCCACTTCGTTGAAGATATAACGTGAAGAAAACTTAATGTCTTAGTCGATATATACTTCTCAAATTTATCGACTTCTATCATCTAAACAAAGGCGATGAAGCTTCTGATGAATTTTATGGGCACTGAGTATGCGGAAAAAATCCTGACAACTATTTGTGCTAACTGGAGGCCTCAAAGAGAGTTCTGCTTGCCGGCTGTGATAGCCAAGAGCTACCAAGCAGATATGAACAGCCATTACCTTCAAGGAAAAATGCCTCCGGACAAAGACCTCCGAGAAAATGCTCTTCTCCGAAGTGCAAAACTTCTTTATCGCCTCTGGAGGCTCATAGGAAAACACTATCGTGGAGCGTCAAGAAATCTTTTTCTTTTCACCGACGCGCTCATATCAGTGAGAAATCAGCTGTAGGTAATGGGAACCTTGTTGCGTTCACCTATATGGGGAAGGGTTTGGACGTAGCCTGATCAAATGTCAGCTGTGATCACGACTATAAACCATGCTGCTTGCGATCGCATTTGAGCACGTGCTTCTTCCTCACCCAACAGTACGTGCGATTGGGGAACACTTATTTGCGTAGTCCTGTGGCACTGATGGTCAACATCCATCACTCCACAGACTAGTGCTGGATTAGGCCAACAGTATACATTTATTCGAGAATTGCTCGGAGAAATTTGGAAAATTCCCCTACTAAAATATTTGGGGAACATGAACCTCCTAGGAATTCCACAGTAAAATATCACATGGGGAACTTTTCTCCACTCTAAAGTGCTCGAACGTTTGTTACAGTAGGCACGATAGCTGTTTACTTTCCATTTGTTTTTCTCTCCATGATGACTTCCCAACAGTACAGGCGCCCTAATCCTAATAAAATGCTTCCTCTGGACTTCAACACTGAAAAATGAGAAAGCACGCTATTACTAATGCTTTTTAATGTGCCAAAATTCGAAGCATTCCTTCGTAATTTCAGGAAAACTACTCCTCAATTAGCATTAATTTAATCAATCACAATCCTTTCGGCTAAAAGGATTATTTTGATAGCCGTAAGAAACAAAGCACAACCAAAGGCAACTCATTGACAACCTTCAGTATCCTCATCTTCGTCGTCAAAATCGTCGAGGTTTGGTGCACCACCACCGCCACCCGCTCCTGCATCAGCCATATACTTGCTGAAATCGAAACCGCCTGGACCACCGTCGAGATCATCCTCTTCATCATCCTCATCCTTCCATTTATTGAAATCCACCTTCACCCACGGAATCTTAAATAGTTTACCTTCAGAAAATCCAAAAAAAAAACTCCGAGAATGTAAAACACTGCGAGATTTCGATGCAATGAGATGCATCACAACATCCTTTTCTCATACCTAGTTCTGATGGTTGCAACACGAATGAACCAAAATGAGGAGATGGCAACGTAGTGACGACTCACCTTGCCCTGCGCTTTCAGAAGACGTGGCCACCAACCAGCAGCTTCCTTGTTCAGCACTAACTCCAAGTGCCGATCGCTATCAATCTTACGATAGTCGGTTTTCACGTCAGCATAAAACTCGACTGTTGCCTCATACTCGGTCTCAGCGCCTGCGTATCTACCCCTGCAGCACAAATTCATCAACAATTACAACGGTCAACGGTGAAAGATACTACATCTAATCACTATGCCACATGCGGTGGTGATTGCTGATACTGCCAATCGACTCATATTCTTTAGCTTGGCTAATAAAAGAACACAGCTTCCGGCTGCCGAAGAATTGAGTGGACTAGGTATAGGAGATCATTAGAAATATATTAGGAGTAATCATTCATAAACATCAAAAACAAAAAGCAACGGAACATAAAGACTCACGTAAAGAAGTGCTGTTGAAAGAGAAGTTGGAGGATGAAGAAGAGAAAGTGTGAGCATAAAAATTAGAATTTGGAAACAAAAGAGGAGAAAATTTCGCCGGAAGTCCTTCTTCTTGGCATTTATCAGTGACTTTTTTGCGCCAAGTTCAAGTCGCGAAACTCTTTCAAAACAACAAACTTCGTTTTCAGTTGCGAAAAACAGGTAACATTATCTCACACGTTTTGCAAAGGAAATCCACTGATTCAAAAAAAACTATCATTACAGCTATCGAGGCAGCACAAATGCAAAACAACAGTCGAATACCTACAGCAGTGGGTCTTCAATTTTCTTATCGTTCAGGCCAAAAAGAGTGGCATTATGAACGGTAAATCCCCCTACATTTAACTGAAAGGTACTCCAGTCTAGTGAAATGATTGCGAGTATGAAAACAGAGCCAATGCCTTAATTTTATCACTTTCTTTTGAGGTTACATTAAAGGATTCAAAAGCATTATTGAAGAGATTCCTTTAGACGACGACCAGCAGTACATATAATAAAATGTTTTGCTTTCCCATGATCCCCCAAACCTTTTTGAAGGCTCTCATTATGCCGTTCAAACACGGCGCTCCCTCCACTTTCGCTAATTTATTTCTTCACCTATTTAATTTTGCGCATTTGTCTTTAATGTGTGCTTGTTTTGTGCCAATGAATAAAACACACACTTCCCTCCATTTCGACCTAAAATTCGTTCCAATTCATTTCAGTACTTTATGGTACTTCAATTTCATTAGTAAAACACTAAGCAGCAATCAAAATACATCCAAAAAATCCACACTTACTTGACATGGAGATCTTTTGGAGTAACGTTGAGTTGTTCAACTTTATCGATTTCAACGGTCAGATAGAGGCAAGATTCACGTTGTGCCCACTGCACTAATGGGTGCAAAGGCTTCGCCGCCATTGAATGATATTCGCTGCTTAAATAAATATTATTCCATAAGTAAGTAAACAAAAGGGCGACTCTTACTGTTTGGATCATTCAAGCGCGATCGTTAGAGATTTATCGACTTTAAAGAACGCAACGCATTCTTGCATTGCTCTAGAGCGCTGACAGATTCAAGAACGAACGGGCATGCAGATCGGGTATCACAATGAAAGGCATTGTCCTATGCCCTTATCAATACGCACGTGATACTCAATGCCTCCTCACACTATGCAAATTTCCGCTCTTTCATGTGAACTATCACTTCGCCAGAGTTTCATGCTACTTTTGGGCGGGGGGAAGGTGAGGCTCCGAAATTAGCTATTTCCGTTTTCTCACGGAATTGAGGGTATCTACATCGTTGTAAGCTGTATGTTTTCTAGCAGCTAAACTCTGCCTCTTATGGCATAGAGACGAGGGAGGTTTTTTTTGATGGCAAACACAAGCGGATTCATATTCACATAGCAACAAAACACTCTCCACTTGTGAGGACAAGACGAACTGCATGAAATATTGGCATTTGGCTCTGTACTGCCACAAAATTTTGAGCATAACAGAGGTGGCACCGTTACAGAGTGGAGGAGAGAATCGAGAGCACGCCTTTGCTGGGGGGGATCGAGACGCTGCCGCATCCGGTTCTCCCATACAGGCATAGCCTACTAAAAATGGGGAATTGCTTCCCCTCCCCCTCCCAAATCTGCATTTGGTGATACACAACAGCCGCTCATCACATACGCATGGGCCATTATAATTCTTTGTTAACACATGTGCGGGGAAGTGAGTCTGAAACTGCGGCATATCAGTACGCTGCACAATCAGCGAGGTTGGCAATATTTGAGGTTCATAGTAGAACAAACCTGCCACCTTAAGAAGGAATGCTGCATTTATAAGAGAGTGGAAATGGCAAACGTGCAATGTTCTCATCTACAAGCATAAATGGTGTGATTTTATATCCGCCGAGAAAAAATGATAACCTTCCCGGAACTGTTTCATATGAAACACATTTTTGTGAATGCTTTGTGTGTGAAAATTTGGAATCTTCCTCACTAGGGGAAGTTCTTAGAACACACTGTTGTCCTCGAGACGACAACAAACACGACTTCCTCTTCACAACCTTATGACGCCAACAACGAGTAAGCGACTAGCATAGCGTGCATCTCGGCTGATGCATTTGCTCTTTACCCCGGCTAATAAATGCCCTCATCGCGATCCGTTGCCCTTGTTTACAATAATGGCGAAGCAAATGTTTTCGTTGAATTCACACTTAATCAATACAGTCGCCGAAAAACAAAACGTACGGAACGACCTCGATCGAGAGTTACAGGCTAGTCATGAGGCAGACCGGCGCTTAACCCGTGTTCACACCACAAGAAGATACATGTGATTCCCTTAGCTAGTAAGATTGAATTTACCAAGCACACAATATTTTTGTGCATATCAAAATAAACGAACTGAGTGGGTCTGCTATTGCCCGAAAACTTTTCCCCATATATTTTCTTCGATCGTTTGAAATAGACGCCTCCTCAAAGCTTAATAAAGTAGCTGGAGGACTGAAATGGTGCTCATATTTCTCTATTTGCTAACATCATCAATTTCAAAGTGCCTTATATGAACGCAGCGAAGGACTTTGTGAGCATTTGCACGCTGAACATTTATGCAGAAAGTAGGACTAGAAAGAAAAATCTCATCCTTCGAACTACCAAAATGATGAAAACGTCTCATATGCCAGTGAAAACTGCGCAAATGTCCGCCCACTGCTCAATCGAACATTCCCACATAGCCAAATGGATTACCATCGAAATGCTGTAGTGAATGCCGTATTAGATACATCAAACGATTCTAAGTCATACTTCAAACGTCGCAAGTTGGACAATAAAGTTGCAACCTAGATCAACCACCAACTTGAATCATCCCCCCCAAACTCTAACCCGAATCCGGAATCGACTGGACAACACAAACTGAAGAATGCACTAAGCCCGCCAAAAAATATTTCAGTCTTGAAGCACACTTCTAGAAAACGTCGACCGATGGGCGCTACACCACTGCATTTGTAACATTTGCGAGTAATCCATAATTTTTTAAACGCATATTATTGTATCGCTGGGCAGCATGAATTAAGCGTGAAGCGAGAAAAGGATCAATGGGAAGTCTCGAAAGAGGAGTGATATTTTTGTGAGACGACAATCACCGATTTAAGGAACATTTCAAAGTTTACCTCGTAGTAAGTTTCTGTTTGAGACAACATCGATAAATGACCACACAAGAACCATCAAAGAAAACGGCTCCAATAGTATTTCAAAGAGTAACGAGTAAGCATTACTAGTAACCTCTCGACGCGAAACTACTACATCCTATATACGTACGTCAGCGACATGGTATATTATGCCCATCACCAAAGACAGTGGTGCAGCGTCACAACGTTTCGCGTCTACCGAAAACAGATAATCTGTTTAGGATAACTTCTGGTATTCCTTACTTTCCAAGGAATGCCCGAGGCAAAAAAACGTGACGATAACGGAGGATAGTTCTGTGGAAGGATGATAGAAACCGCAGGGAACGTGCACTGGACTTGAGCGACGACATGGTTAATAAACTAGGAGGTGTTGGTGCGATTATTGAGAGGTACAGATGAATGAAGAAACAATTTAGTGGGCGAATCGAAGAGTGACGGGTGGTGATAGCACGATTACTGTAGGCACCGACAAGCACATCTCTCGAAATCACCGACCTTGTCAGGTATTCGAGCTACCAATGAAAATTTTTGCGAGAAAGTCATTCATCAATTACATATATGTTTATATATGTGCATATATATGTCACTAATTGTGCACCAATGATTTCATCCCGGGATTATTCAGGTGCGAAAAGAAACCTTTGCGGTGCAAAAATCAACCATATTCGTGAACCCGATAGCTTGAAGTTAACTAGCCATATTTAAGCACTCATTGAAATGTGACTGTTCTCTTAGTACATTCCTGTGGCATCATGTACGTATATGCATGTGGATGTGTTCATCCATCTATTTGCTGGTTTCATTATAGAATCACTCAAAATTATGCTCCAACATTCAACATGATATGTGATATAATGTATATCAAGGAGCGATGACCTCATATACAACCCGTCATGTTTCTTTATCAACTCCATAATGAGCTGAAAGTATTTGATGATACTTTCAAAGAAAATTGCATATATTTTACGGCAATCCGAATGGATTTTCATACTGAAGCAATTCGATTATGGAGGAAATGAATCATTCATAGGAAATTTCCATAAGCGATAGAAGCAGTTGAAATTCCGAGCATTATTTTGCATATTCATATTATTTATTTTTACATATGGAGGGTTTCTCCTCTTATTTGCCTTTCTAGCGCTTTAAAGCATTTTTCTTTTCAAATAATCCACATGTATATTCTCGTTGTGAAGAGAAGCGATACTCTTTGCAAAAAAAAGGGATAATGTCTGTATTAAAGAGTTGATTAAAGGTAAATTATGGTAATTAATCAACTAGTGCAATATCGAATACCTTTGTGCTATTGCCTAATCTCTTTTCACCACTGCGAGCAAAATTTATAGTCTCCAATTATAGGCAATACGAATGCTTTCAAAGAAATTAGCCTAAAATATGTTCAATAGAAACGATGCTAATGAAATTTGCAATTATTCCACAAATTTCTAATTGGAAATCCGAAATTTTGTGGACGAAAATTCCAAAAATCTATAGTAAACGTTTTGAAGTGATACTTTATATTATGTATTATTGTTCAAAATTAAATTCTATGGAGAATTCTTCACTGGGAAAATTTGCCGCATTAGACACAATTTTACAGCGACAAATGATGAGTGCTAAAAATAAAGAATTCAACGATCACCGTCCGAAGTCAACTATAAGGCAACGTTGTGAATATCCCATTCCGCATTCACTATTATCACTGTGTTGTTTACTTACCATTAAGCATCCCCACTCGACATTTCCTAATGCCATGAAATCCTTGCAATTTGCAGCCAATCGATGCAGCATTATCTGCGATGCCTATGTCCGCCTGTAAGATATGTCCAGTCCCACAGTCCGCCATGTATATTCCACACCTTAATGCAACCTGAGCTAAATTCCAGGTCAACTCATCAACCATGGAATGAGAGGACAATTCAAAGCTTGCACATTCTCAACGCATTTCGCATTAGGATGATTCCATTTTACAGGAAAACGAACTATAAAATCGAATGCTCTTATGGAGCGTTGCATTTCGGCATATTGACCTATAGGAATCTTATTTCCGCGATGCTCTAGATTAGCACATCGTTCTTATTGAAATTCCCACCCCTCAAGTCTGCAGCTTCGTAACCATAGAATGTTGCACCTTGCACAATGGCTCTTTGCTGCAGCCGAAAATATTCAAGCAAAGCAAGAAGATACAAACAATACTGTCACTCTTGAAGCCCCACGTCGTTTCCACCAAAACGCAATAAACATCCCAGTCAATTATATAACAAACATTGACTCCCCCCCCCCTCCCCACTAAAATTGTAAACACTTGAATACCAAAACGGATGAAAAAGTGTCAGACATCTCGGAGCTGAGATAACATCGGCAAACTATTTCAACGCATCAAAATCTATCAGCGCATTGCTCCAAAACGTGTTTAAAGGTGCACTGTGCAAAACAACTGAACATATCTAGCGGGATTTATTAATAATACGACAACTTCTCCATTACGATATAAAAATAAAACAAAAACATATGAGTGCCCAAAGTCTTCCAACAAACATCGACTGTTCAGGAAGGAAACAATTTCATCGACGAGTAGAAATTTTAATAAGCAAATCATTAAAAAAAGCAATTAAGGCATCTACTCTTCGAAGAATGCTACCACCCTCATATCACCATACAGATCGTCTCCCTCCTTCCTAATCATCCTTCTGGCACCTCTCTTCAAATTCCTCCCTGCTCAACTTTCCGGTATTTTTCCTCAAGGTTCCCCTCCGTCATCTTTCTGGCACCTCTCTTTTAAGGCAACTAAAATATCCAATTCGGTAATCTCTGCACCAAAATCACGGCGAGAACCATCCAACCCTTATAATACTAAGGAAGTGCCAACTTTTTATCATATCAATATACAAAACATCAAACAATGGGCGCACGGGTGATGATCAACGTCCATATTATCCGCTCTTGAAGAGGAGTATCGCGACCTGGCCCAGATAGAAGTAAATGAAATGTTTCGTCTCGTGCGTTACATACGAGCCGAAGTTCCTTCCGACGATGCAGTGCCAGGTAGGATTATACTTCTTATCGAATTCCTTCTTTATGTACGCCGCGATATCCTTCTCGATATTGTACCTGAAAAAAAAAAATTTCAATTTCAACACAGCTGCACTTTGCTCGGATGGTGGAGGCAAACCAATGCACATGAAATCCAACTCTTCCCTAATTCCAGTCGAACTCCGCCAATGACGATTACGCATGACACGGTGAGAAGATTATTTCGAAACAAAGGATGACTTCACTCGGAGGTAAAAGTCCATAACACTCCGAAAGAAACTTTCTTCGCAACCTATAAAAGCGCAAAAACTTTTTTTTCAGCACTTCAACAGACCTCCGATAAAAAGGCACCAAGTTCGAGCTGTGTCCAATAGCGCGACAAAACGCGACCTGAGAGATGGAAAACGTGGATGATGTCCCACTCACAACTTTGACTCCAACTTGGCCAAACATAGGAACTCGTGATCGGATCATATTAAAGCGGGAAGCGTTGTCTGATCACCTCCTTTTATGCATGTCTGAACTAAGTTTGCAACCAAATGTGTGGCTGCGAAAAAATGACGCCACTCGTCACATACCGCCACCAAGATGTTCAAAAAGTTACTTCATAATTTGCGACCACGCGTAAAACACGCAAGTCATAATCATCGCCTGAAGCTGTCTTTGCTTACTTCAATTCCTACCGCTTGCACTATTCCACGTCCTTTAGAAGATGACCGCACAGTATTCGTTACCATTTCATTTACACACCACCCCGATATTTTCCACCCACCCCGTACAGTTCACCCCCCCTCCAAGAAACCGTTGGACACTGCTGCATAACATGCTGCACTATATCCGAAATGGTGACGTCATTGCCGAGTACACACTGCAGAGGAGCAAATGTAATATCGACACCGAATGCAACGAAGTGGTCTCCCCTGCTGAAGGATGCAGCATTATCGATGCCTCCTTGCATGAGGCCAAAATTGAGCTCAGATGCTCCCGGACTCGAACGGGGGAAGGGGCATCGACGACAAAGGCAGGGTGCGGAGTGCCAGAGCAACTGCTCTCGACAGCTATTGAACGGCAAAGATGTTTCTGTCAAGACTCCTGGAAGGGGGGGGGGGGTTTAAGGCACTGCATTCTAATATCCACTTTTCAGGATTAACACTCAACTTCCGAAAAAATTTTCTTTCAAAGTCATCAAATTCTAATCTCCACCGGTCTCACATCGAATCCGCAACTCCAAAACAACGGGTAGCATAACTAGCGGTAACTTCATTACCCACTGAAGAAATTCGATGGACTGTTTAGAAAGTGGTCGAAATTAATGAAAGAGCAGGAGAACTTGCCTTCCGGAGCAACAAACACTCCTTCCCACAAGCAGCTAAAACATCAAACTGAGGAAGAAATCCAACGTGGGGTCGCATCCTGCGAAGCTCCATTCTATACCGCCAACCACTACCGTACTCATTAACGATTTCGATAGCACATATGCCAACTGTTTCGAAGATATTTCAATAAAAAAAGTGCTTGATAAAATAAAACAGTTGCTTCAAATAAAAAAGGCTCTCATTGTTAAAAAATTCTCAGAGAAAGCCCTCGCCTTTCTCTCTGTTCAAGTACCACTCCACACTGTGAAAATCTTTTGAGAATCTACCTTTCATCCAGTTCAAATAAAGCTCATTTTTGCTCTTGCAAACGGCTTTCTTCAATAGCATTCACTGTCGTCCGAATATTCACGAGTCATTCTTTTGTCCTTTATCATAGAACATCAACCGAGCCAATAGACCTTATGAAGGTGAATGTGAAATAATCCGCAAAATAAGACAGCTCTGCTGGCTATTTACTTTCGTCAAAGAACGATTCAAGAGTATTTAGACATATGAGCACACGTAAATCTTCTCGAAACCGTTCAAAAGTTGCTTAGTTTATGCGGCAGATGACCGGAAAAAAGAAACAAAGAAAGAAAGGATTTAGAAGCGAGAAGTTAAACCCCTAAATATATTTTAAAAGCGATATTAGAAAAGAAGCAACTGGTTTGAAAATTAGTGAACTCTTTGATTTGTTGCAAAGACTTGCAATCCGTCACTTCAATGGAATCGTGCGCATCACATTTCTTCCCTCCCTAATAAGTGCATCACTCGATTTTTCTCATATTTTCACCCCGATGCCATACTAACGTTCAGTTATTATTGCCCCCTTAATGTGGTATTTGAAAGAAAAAAAGAAAACTTTATTAGCTAGCAAAATATTACAGACAAAAATAGGTGCCATCGACGCTGCCACTCACACCTCTCCACCCTCCCCCCTTCCCATCCCGAAAAAATCACCAAACAAAAGTTGCCCATAGTTCTAAACACCTCGCGAGCCTTTCATAATACCACCTAATTTCAATACACGTAACAAATTTCGCTGATAAATTCCAATTTTGCTGCCCTATAAACTGAACTTTTCATCTGCAGTGAGTGCATTCAATTTTTCCTCCACTTCTAAACATCCGTGGTCAAGGGACTACAGATTACCTGCATAAACTCTAATTTATGCCGAGCCTTGCATCACATCTCCTTACGAAATGACGGAGGAAACATAGTGATGGGGTATTTAGAAGCAGATTCATAGGAAGGACCGAGCAGGTAAGGTATAAGTTTAAGTAAAGAGAGCCTCCCAAACATCGTCTTTTACAACGCAATCACTCGTCTACGATCCCCTGCCTGGTTTTGCAGGTGTCGGTGAGATCAATGGAGTTTCAGTAGCCGCCCTCCCGTAATCCTAGACTGCCACGCGAATTGTAATAGCGCTCGCTATAGTCGAACGCCGTCAAGTGAATGCTGGTAGCATTTTTTCGGCAGCAGAAGGTCATCAAATGGTTGCTGCTGAACGCTTCTGACAGTCGAAGGCCATTGCGTTTGAAGAGATTAGGCGGGCTGCCCATGTGTGATTCTCCGGTAATACGACAGCCGATTTGATAGAGTGCAGCTGACATGCCGGAATTAGAACGATCCGTCGTTGTCTCCACATCGGCAAATCGAATTATCCAGGAAAGCTTGCCAGGAAAAGAATATGGAGAGCTGACTAGTTTCAAAAGAGTCATCCATACGTCGCCCTTTCTAAGAGAGATGAAGATAGAAAAAAATTTCACCTAATTTTCGTTACCAATAAGCTGGAGATAAAACCTACCTCAGTTACATATTTTTGAACTACACATCTGAATGGACCAAGTGATTGGAGGAGATAAATGGGAAGAAATTCACCAAATATTCCGCTCAGAACATCAGATTCCGCAGGATAACTTTCGATATGAGACATGGTAAGAAACCATATTCAAAACTGCTGTCCAAACCAAACAAAGAATGGCATTTTTCTCGTTGGAAAGGTGAACCCCTTTCCTGTTTAATATTCATACATACTTCCTTGCCAAGCAATGGAATACTAAAACTAGCGAAATAATGCACAGCGGTGGATAAAATGCAGTCATTTAAGTAACACATACACACTTTTCTTGAACGACCTGGTTGTTGTATAGCTGACCCATGTCGTTGGGTAAATGAGAAAGAAAGGAGGGATGGAAGGGCGAGAGGAAAGAGCGATCATGAAGCACATACCTGCAATGCCGCAGCCAACGTTCCCTTGTGGAAAAGAGTGCAAAAAACTCAACGATGCCTTGAGAACAAACCGTCCTAACGAAGTAATCGTACTTTCAAGCTTAATGCAAGCTCAATCGAATCAATCCACAACATATCAATCTGTTCCCTGCACGAAAGAAAAAACATGATTCTATTAGTAACTCGCAGCTGCGAGAACAGGTGAAATTCCCCACTTCCTTCAATCGCCTATCAATTCGAGCAGCTCATGGACTGCCAGAAAACATGATGACCTGCAGTTTACGACACCACTCCGATGTCAATTCGTCTCCTCGGGTACGGAACAGATGCTTCATATTAGACCATTACTACAGAGTTTATCCACACAAGTATGTACCCACCTTGTGCCTACAAATTTTCAATAAAAACTCAGAAAATAAGGCAGAAAATGCCTTAACTATCCACATAAGCACATATTTTTCAGGCCACCGCGGCTCTCAAAAACCATTTTTCGGATGCTCGGTGAGAGCATAACCACGAAATAACAACAAATAATTTCCCTCATCATTCAGAACTTAGAAACAAACTTCATTTTCCCATTTTTGAATTCCTTTTAATGCTCAATCAACGTTGAATCGTAAATGAAAAGTGCACGCAGGACGAAAGAATCCGTGCAATTGTGCACGGTAACCAGACACCGACGTCATACACAGCGTGCATAGAAATTTCCACCTGCACCAACGCACAGATAAATAACTGCCATATGAACAGAAATAATATAAGAGAGCTTAAATTGTTTGGAAAGCGAACATTTTATACATCAAGTACCCGTAAACATAGACCTTATGATCTTATACGCCATTTACACGTGGCAAAAGCACTTATATTACAGCGTAAACGTTTGCAGGTGCGAATATCTTGGCGCAATATAGAGTTCGCAAAGAATGTTAGCGCATATGATTCACCGTTGAGAAGAGGAGACAAACCGAAAGCAGCATCGTTCACTGATTACACCTCCACAAAAAAACATTTAATCGAATAAAATGCAGAGAGCAATTAAGCCAATTATTTCGACTACGCATCCACGTTAAATTTGCCACCAATGCGACTAAAAACCAGAACTCAGCCGTGGGTTCATTACCTCATCATTAAAAATCGATATTACTTTCAGGTAAAATGTTAATAATTAATAAAGCTATCGTAAACGCGACATTGAAACTAATCCACACATCAAATAAAACTTACGAAAGCAGCGCTATCCAATTTAAAAGAAACTATGCTTCGAAACTTCTTTAATTGCAGAATGGAAACTAAACTGAGTAAGAGCAATCGTCGGACCGTTTCATCAACGCGCGCCCACCCTCAAAAACGATGAAATCACTTTTGAACTCCACAAAGGTATGAAAGAGCGCAATGCGACAACGCATCTAAATACGACGTTTATGATGCAAACCTTCAACATCTCGAAACGAATACACTTAGACAATATAATTTCCAAAGTGAATGTACCGACTGACTCCCGAAAAAAAAACGATGATCCAAAAAACTGCGAGAATTAATCCTAGAATCCTCTTATGCGCCGTATCATAACCGCTCCTGTGTCGCAACGTCCACTCTCAAATCGTCTGTTTACAAGCAATTTGACATCCATTGTATCGGAAACCGATTCCCTCTTTAGATGGCGAGATCACAGCAAAACTTACTTAAAACGTCTTTTTCAAGGCGCATCCAGTTTTGTAAGGCACCGAATATACCTGCACATCATGGGCAATACTGAATGTGCGTCGTTGTCCTCAAGTTTTTGATTTCAGAGTTTTGTAAACAACACAGGTGGTTGTTTATAAAGAAGGTCTTAGCAGCCCTTTCACATAGAGACGGCCAAGACACCTCAATGCATTCACTTAGCCCCTCCCTCCTCTCTCATCCTCTTCCCAGACAAGATGAGACCTTCTGCCAGCCTCCAGTGGTGAAGTTCTGCAACAACAGGAACGCTTCCAGATGTATATACTCAATCGTGAAACAAGATCTAAGATACCTGGGCTTACTTTCCGGTGCTTATTGCTGCTTATGCTAAGCTCCATAAGGGAAAGACGGTAAATTTGCCGATCGGCGCTTTTGTCAGCTGGGTAGAACGTTATGCGCGAACAAGACAATAGCGCCATACTGAATACGTTTGCGCGTTTCCCATTGCAAACTATACCGATTGCATGTAATCAACGATAATCTTCAGCAATAAAGCAAATATAGAACACTGCAGAAAGGGATGTAAACAGTGAATGCAAACATCAACAAAATTATCCGATTGTTCAACACTATCAATCACCGAAAAAAACGACACAAAAGAATGTCACTCGATGACCTTTGCCCTATCATTGCGAGTGCACATCTTCATAAATGGAAAGTAGTCATGATGCAGGTGAGGATGAGGTGAGACAGGGGAGAATTAAATTTAGTGAAGCAACGAGAAGTCGAAACGAGGTTGACTAACTTCTCGAGTGCTTGTGTCGCACAATCGATAGCATCTTGCTGCATGTCCTCAGACATATCAGCGTTCTTGATCACCGCTTTCCTGTCCGTCATCTTCCGACAAACACTTCAGACACCGCCAAACAACACCGCCAACACCGAGCAGCACCAACGATCGCGCACCGCACTTCGACGAACCGGCACTGGGCAACGTCCCTCAAAACGCCTTCGTCAGTAGCACCTCACACGTCGACCAATCAGCGCCGCCGTTGCTAGGCAACTGATAGCGGCATCCCATAGCGGCATCCAGCAATGTGAATGCTTGCATTTGATTTCGCGCTTTCTTTTGCAATGTTTTTGGCGCGTTATTCAAACGAGGACTGGCTAACTTTCTTTGCTTTTTTCCCACTAGACAGGTAATTAAAAGGTTGGGTAAACCGGCCAAGGTGTGCAAATTTGTTGATGCAGCTGGTCATTGACGGCAACAGATAGAGATGATTGTATACTCGAGGAGCTCATCGTATATTGTATTCAATGCCACTCATTTTAGAAGGAAGCGAGGGGGTTCCAACTTCAACTGCAATAGCAACTAGCACATCAAAAATCAAAAATTTCCACTTCTGGAGAATGGGAGCTGCATCCTATCAAGGAGGGCGCATTTGTCGCGAATCGTTCTCATGTCGGAGTGTTCGGTGAAGACCAATTGTCGGACTCATACCTCAAGGTGATGATATACCTGTGGATTTGCTGTAATTCAAAATGCTTTAGCATACCCTATAGAAGTTTGAGTTAATTGTTTGCAGTGCTGTTTGTAACGCGCATTGGAAAGTATGGTGGTTTATGGTTAGATGTCATACTATGTCATACCATTTATGGTTTGGTGTCATATCATGTGAACACCTCGATAAAGTACCACGAATTAATAGGGAACTACTCTACATTTAAAAATATTGAGGAAAATACTGAAGCGGAAAGCGTTTTTGAAACGTATCGCGAAGGTATATTAGAAAATACAATAAGTGGTTTAATTAACTAAGCGTTTTGGATTGCAGAGCCATCATCAGATAGGCCGCATAATATCAACAGGTAAGAAAACTGCGCAGGTACAACGGCGCGGCAAACTCCGAATGCTTAATAAACGCCAACAGCTTGAAACCAGAAAATCATGACTTGCAATAAAATATATGTAAATTCACTCAAAAAGAGTAATAGTGATAGTGAGTGAAAACGGTACTAAGTTGCTAATGGCTGCATGAAACGAGGAGAAGATTTCCATCTACTTCTCGAGATGCTGAAGTAGTTTCAATCCTGAACTGTATAAACGATAGGGATGAACGCATCATCGTTGGAAGCATCCCAACTCCGACATTCCAGAAATCCGATTCCTTGAATTTGAGGACTCCCTCAATGAAATCTTGTGTCCTTAAGCTTCAGTAATTTATCGAATTTTAGGGATTCCCAAAGGTAATCTTTTTTCCCTGAAAAAAACTTCATACTCTGCGAGAGATTGGTAAGACAAGGTTATTCCCCTCCCCTTCCCATCTTTGTTTGCACTTCTATGTTTCGCTCGCCAAGAGAAACAATCGTGAAGGTTGTTGAACCTTTGCCGCATATTGTTTTGAATACCATCAAAATAGTTATTGCCAGCGCGACTTTGCAAACTAATAAATGTTTGTTTATTTTTGAATGCAAATATTTTGAATTTCATTCGAACATTTTAGCATTGATAAAACGAAATAAAAATATAAATCATTTGTGATATCCCTCAAAAATGCGAAATCGTTAAAGCGACGGCGATTTCATATTTGAGAATTTTTACATCAATATGAATCGTGTCATTTGGCTGCCTAAATCCAATATGAGTGAGGAGAATGTCATTTGGAACACTTCGTTCGCATTGGCAGATCGCTATCGATTCGGGATTCGTCTTCAACGCAATTGATCCATTTGCGGAGCGTTTTTTGTTTTGTCTTTCTTTATTTGTGGTGTGAAGGAAAATGAGTGAAACGAGATATTAACTGACAAACTGAATGATAGCACAGACCCATTCAGCAAATATGTACCGATAGTGGAAATATTATGGCAAATATTTCTGTTATATAGGACGCCTTTGCGATGCATCTAATCTGCTCTTTGTGAGCGAATTTCGCAGTAAGAAACGTTTGCATTACTCTCTGAAACCTATCACTGTTAACTTACTATAAATGTGAAACATCTCTGAGCGAATATTGTTGTATCCATCTCTTTGTTATCAAACGTCTCGTTAAACTGCGTATCGAAAAAATACCGTTCTCTAACTGTATATGCTTTGTGTTGTATGTTTATCTGACAAGGTGATACTATGCGCCATCGATTTTCGAACGAAGGGATCTCCTCGATTCACCGTAAACACGCTGATAAATCGAAGGATTCGCTGAAAGCAAATTGCAGAAAATATTTGGGCATTTCGTTGGGAATAAAGGTTTCATTTATAAAATTAGGCAGAGAGGTAAACAAATTTATTAAGAAGAAGACTCAAAGATCTCTTCTACTGTATATCTCTTGGAAGAAAATTTTAAGTTTTATAATCAGTTATCGCTTTTACCTAAGAACGGGACAAGTATTCCTCCTCTTATAGGCAGCGTTTCCCACTTTATGATTACCTGTGATTACCTGTAATATTATTACACCTTTGTTTACGTCCCATAGCTGTCACTAAATTGTGTGATATTCATTTATGTGCGAACTGTTTTATTTCTTGATAAACGTTGACATGTCCATTCGCTTATAACGCTGATTTCCGTCTATTTTGTTTGTATATGCGCCTTCGAGAATTTGCCTCAGGCAATAAGCGACGCCTGGACTAAGGCTTGGCCAGAAAAGGTTTTCAAAAATTTCATCCACAGTTCCGCTGCAGCAACCCTTATTTAAGAATTAGTGTTGATGGCAAAGCCGCACTCATCATAGATTCATCTAAACACTTCTCAGGCACACGCCACATAGCAGACTTTAAACGCTGGTCACTGGCCGCTGACCGTTGACCGCCGGCTGACCCATTTGTTTATTGTGTTCCTTTGAACAGCCGCCATGATTGAGTGGCCATGAATCAACGAATGTTGAATTCAGGGACATCCGTACACATCCCTACTAAGAATTGGGAAGATGCAGTGAGGAAGAATGAAAGGTAGTTAGAAGCATTTTTTAAATTTTAGTCTATTTCCGGGAACGTCTTTAAGCAAGAGTTCTGTGCCTGAGTCTGCCTGTCCCTCTTTCGTCTATCTGTTGGGCAGGCTTCAACGCGATAACAATTCGGGACGGGATTGCAAAATTTAAATAATATAATATAAACAATACGACGGCGTTGTATACTTTCTGTCACATCAATTTGAGGCGACCTGAGGACATTTGAAATTACCAAAAATTTGCTCTCATTTTTCATTCGAGTCATAAGGTATGAATCTCTTATAGAAGCGTAAGGATAATCCGTTAAGATAGGATATGGCAGCTTTATTCCGCCAACTTCGATCCACTGGCGGTCTGTGAACGTGGCTCACCACGTGAACGGGATGCAAATGCACATATCGATGCCATATATTCATGCACAAATGTTTCTGATTAATTCATGCATGTCGACAATGTTTTTATGTTATTCTGTAACAAACATACCTATTATCAGAGTAGCAGAACCTCTATCGCAACCACTGTATCAGAATCTTTCTATAAAGGGATAAGAGTGGAACGATGATAGTGACGCACTATAAGCGATGCGATGATGATGATGATAGCCCTAGCCGTTTCGAGGGCTGCTTATATAGTCCTCGAAACGTCATGGGTATGTTCATTTACAATCACGATCGAAAACGAATATCTTCTTTTCGCTGCACTTGGTCGTCATCGAAAACTGGGCGATTCATCGGTTGAGACGAATATCTTGATCTAACGGAGCCTGCTTGGCACCGGAAGTCCGACCGATTCATCGTCGACGTTTTCTTCGCTTTCGCGACACATTCTGTCAGGTATCAAGGGATAGTGTCAAAACAACCAGGGCAACAAAATCAACATCATCGAGCAACCAATAGCCAACGTTCTCCACGCTTATCTTCTCTATTCGAAACCTTTGCACCTGCAAACGGATGCATAAATGAGCAAATAGCATTTCATAATCTGATGTGAATATAGACAAGCAAATTGCTTTCGGAAGTACTGTGCGTACAAAACGAAGTGTTAACATCCACATCTTCGTGACCTTCTTCACCTTCTCAAGCTTGCAATGAAACCTCGAAGGTTTGTGCTATAATAAAGCGTCCACACCAACGTCTGAAACTTCCATGAAGCAACTTCCAGCTCGATGCAATTTCTAAAAGTCGCATCGCAAGCGCATAACAACTGCATCCCTCGAAAGCTGAGAGGATCGAATATCTGAACTTCACTTCACTCGTTATCACAGGCTCAAATTTAGATGAGTTTCTCGTTTCTTCTTATCAACTGGTGGCTTATTCACGAATTTCCTGAGGTCGGCTAAAAAATAATGAAATAAGACAGCTATCGCACAAAAAACAATGGTCGCGACCATACCCGATAGCTATGCACGTTTCTTAACTTCCGCTCATGTGCAACATTTCTACTTCTCATCACCATTCTCTTACAACAATCCACCATCGAAGACATTTCATTTGAAAAATTATTTCCCCATCAAAAAAACTTTATCCAGTTTCATGTTTTCTAGACTCCGACTTGTGCTCCTCGAGACCAAACAAAGAGCGAATTCGAGACGGACTCTATGCGGAGCAATAAAGCGCTCTGCCATTCAATAAACACCCGTCAATCGCTATCAATGCTGCACACTGAAAGTGTTACATTTTTATGAGTGCGAGCGCTACAAGCATTTACGAGTTGCCGACCATCACAATCGGGCAGCTTATGCAGGTGGGCATCATCGACGATGAAAAATGTGCTTCGCCTTTCCTTATTCCACAAACTCACTTCAACAGTCGAATGTATAAAACTAAAAACAAAACAAAGATTAAGTTTTATTCATAACGCTGGGCATCAATAATAAAGCAACAACAAACTTTTATTATACAGTTACTATTAACTTAAATAAACTACAAAAAAATAAAACTACAACAAGATAATAACTGAAATAGAATAAAGCACAATATCGATCGTGGAAGCACATACGAAAATCACATCGAAGCATTTAGAGCTGTTGGAATGTTCGGCCACTGAAAAAAAAATGCATAAACAACGGTTGATCGATGGAAATGAATATACGATAATGTTGCGAGATAACAATCTCATAAATCGTCATCGCATTTTCATCTCCTATTGTTTCGAGGGGTGATTTTATGAATGAGGAAGTCGAAAACTTCAGGCATTTTCTTTCAGTCAGCTCAAATTTCAAATAAGCTCAAGAATGCTAGTCCTTTCATAATTTGTCTTATAAGTTATTATTAAGGATTACTACATTATCAAAAGATAATTGAAATTAGGCTATCTCATACGCTCCCTTAAAATGCAAACAGTGGGCACTCAGCAAGAATGGAATACGAATGAAACAAAATCATTTCTGCGAAATGGAAAATTAAATAATTATTCATCAATATATTTAAAAAAATTTCGAAAATTCCTGCAGCAAGAAATCTGAACGCTAAAAATTAAACAACGTTTTAATGAGAAGGATAAGAATTCTGAGCAGGAGCAATATGAAGAAAAGGAGATTAAACGGTGTGAAAAATATTGCAGCATAAAGCTCGAACGAAAGAACACCAAACAGAAACCGCCTGAAATCGAACACAGGTAGAGGTAGGTAGGGTGTGAGTATGCACACACCGTGGATTCACTTAGAAACGTTTTCGTTAGAAAACAAGAGACGAAACTTACGAGAATGTCTTCTTTTCGATGCGACCCTCAGGTCGTGCTCGATTCAAAACCTTCAAGAAGTCACTGGTCTTAGCACGCATCCGTGAATGCATATAGGCCTGTAAATTAACGATCATTACGGTTTCAAGAATGGCATCCAACATCCCTAAGCGCTTTGCAGTTCGTTCCACAAGTGCAATACATCGTTGGCGGAAACTGCAACCGTCACTTACAGAGGGTACTACGACGAATCAAATCAAACATGAACCGACATAGCTTCAACTGCGATTTGCGCTAAACTTCATCTGCTTCTATGAGTTCCATTTCTTGCAATGAGGTACACGCAACAATTGCATTGCGGTGACCTGAAACACCACCTGCTGTATAAAAATAAACAATGTGGCACCCTTCCGAGCATATAGAATTTGTATGCGTATCATCACCAGAAGTTCAATTTCAGGGCAGCCTTACTGAGATTACAAATATACTTGTTAGAATATTTCAAAAGGAGTTTCAGCCCTAAAAGAATAACTCAAAGTGAATATAATGATCTAAAACCTCGTGCAACCTCATTATACTGCAAGACAAGCTTTCAAGATCATATGAAGTGCTAGCTGCGTTTACACAGCTCTCATATCAGTTCATACTTCCAGTAAGATCTATACTCTCTAACGGACTCACTTCATTGTCCTCTACAGGACTTCACATTTCAGCAGTGACAATGCTCAATGAACTCTCTATATCCCTAAAGGTAGAGCATAGGACGGAGGGGGAGGAACAGCAAACTCGCATCCTGTTCGCTACGCGAGGGTATCGATCGCCGTTAAAGCTGAGAAAGGGCGATTTCGCCTTCGTAAAACCCCTCTTGCGACTGGAAAATCAGCCAGTGACCCACTCTCGGCCACACTTTCAGAGAGACCAAAAATGCGTTTACCTTCAATACTGCAGTAAGCATCGTTCTATCGCCATAACAGCGACAATGCAATAAAATTCGCGATGCGTACATCCCGCTATAGATGATCAAGCCAATCCCGTTATGATAAATAAGCAAAACTACGAACCATTACAAAACAACGAAAATAAGCACAGACTGTTTTCCTCATCTAGCTAAAATCATTTTACGAAAGCCGCTGTACAAATTTCTATGACCAGTTTTTAACAGTTGCTTTAATCTCTAAGCTCCTCTCTTAGCTCTCTCTACTGTGCAAAACGTAATACGCATTTGAGGATGGCTTCAAGAACTACAACCGGAACATCAGGAATAAACCTTAATACCGGCCTTCTGAAACTTGAATTCTAATATGGTTTCAAATATAGTTATTTACCATGCGGAAAACATTCTTGTCAACCGAGAGGAAAATACAAAACATAACAAAAGATAACAGAGTCGAATAAAGGATAAACAGCGGAAGGTGGAAAATACAAGAAAAAGTCTCGACCAAGTGATTGATATTTACGTAACTAACACAACTTTAAAGAGATATTTAATTTAGAGGGGATAATTGGTGAAGATAGGAGGCCTCAATTTTCTCATTTACTCAGCACGAAACTTAAATCGCGATGATACGAAATTCCCAACACCTTTCTCATGAATAGATTCCTCACTTTTGCCGTCCCACCAACAAAATTTGCACTTTTCACAAACGTTCGGCATTTTACTTCAACTTTCCAACGTCAAACATTAAATGGCTTACTGCGATTAAATGGCTCATAATCATGCCCTTATGCTGTTTTAAAAATCAACAATTTCCTTTCTATGCAACTGCAAAACCAAGAACTTTTCTCCAAGCCCAAATATTTGAATAAACTCGAGATTTACCTTTGAGCATTTGATATGATAGTGCAGGTAGTCACGGAATGTGTGTATCAGGTTGATAGTGTTATCGCGTGCATTCTTGTTTGTATGACGTGGAAATAGTACTGAAAATAGAAATCATAATAAATCATTCATTACGAGATATTAGCATATTATTATATTTAAATACCTTAAAAGAATGCATCAGATTTGCTGACAACCTTGCAGCCTTTCACGTCTCCTCATTCACTTTCCCACTTAGCCAACCTTACGATAGTAAAAAGAGCTCGTTTGTTATTAAACGTTAGGCCGATTACATTCTCAAAATCAATCCTGCAATAATTCCATTCAAGAGGAGTTGCAGCGATGAGGACTCGGCACATAAATTTCCCATAAAGAGATCGCAAGCATTAAAAATTCAACATGCTCACTTCTTTTTTTATGCGGAATCTTTGTCAACCACGACTAATCAGCATTCCCCTACTGTCTTCTTTCTTCCCCTTCGCATCCATACTCCCCTCTCCCACAGAAACAACCGCAAACGTCATGTGGTCTTCCACAAGCAAGCATTTGAACATATCGATATGTCCGCATTCATCTGAGATCCGCTATTTTCCTTTGAAAAAATTTTTTGCATCACCCACCAAAAGGTGCGCCTTAAAAACTACTGAAATTGGCGGAAACTATCACTGGTCAATGTTGGTAAATTTTAGTTGCCAGTTGCCCTCTTCCCCCAATGCTTCAACATCATGGTTCCGAAGCACTCAATATGAAAGTGGGTTTGCTCAGAATCTGCAATAAACCTCACCAAAAGTTATGTAGCCGACGTTGTCACCGACACGTGCATCAGGACAGCTTCGTAGTTCAAGTGGCGGTTCGCCAACTGTGTACAGCACCTGCGGTGCCGTTTGAGACGCCTTACGACCCTCACGAAATTCCTTCAAACAGTACTATCGTAGAGCTCAGAAAAAATACCTCTGAGGTGAAATGCAAAAGTGCGTATCATAATACCTCCTTGATAACATGTATCCTCAACTGTTTTTTCTTTTTTTTTGCATGTTTCTTTACTAGAGAACGATTGGCCAGTTTCATGAATGCGCTCAAAAATAACAAAGCACTACGACAGCTTATTTATACAAGCATATAGAAAATAAAAATATTAAAAGTCGGTCGGTAAAACAATAGATAAAAAACCTGAACTTAACTTGGGCACTGATTACATTATGTCTACCAACTTTCCTGATCATGACCTCAAGAGGAGGGGTTATAAATTGAGGTATTGGTAGATATACACCAGTGATAAATGACTCTCGCAGTGGTGGTGATTCCACTCAAATTCTATCAAAATTTATGAAGCGACACTGCAAACTGATGAAATTTCAAGCAAACAAATGAAGATGATACCTGAAGGAACAGTTTCCCGATAACCACGTCATCTGGATCTCTGAAAATCGTACTGAAAATAACCGTCACTCGATCAGCTTTCGCTTCAATGTATCTGCAATATCCTTTTTTAATATTCCGGTTGAATTAAAATTGAAATAAGAAGTAATATCGAGCTCTTAAGAATCCTCTCTCCTGTCGAGATCTGAATGACGTAGAAACTCCATGCTGAAAGCCTTCGAAATTGCACCTCTACATACTGCCATTTCTTTAGAAATGAATTTGGGATGCCATCGTCATAGCTCGGTCACTCCCGAGATAGGATATATTCATCTCAACCTGAATTCCGTGCCGCCAAACGCGAACCTGCCGATATTTCAACTCAGTGACGTATAAAACCACCGATGGAGTTGTTGAAATGAACGGAAATAAAACCATTAGTTCTAAAACTAATTTAAATTAGCACTTAAATAGGAATAAACGATAACCCACAGCGTTTCGTCATCACGATAATGAATGACGGCTCTTTTTTCGCCTTCTTGGCCATTCGCTTGGAAATCGAAATACTTTTCGAAAACGGATGCAAAACAATTGCGCTTCAAATGTGATGCCTGAGCGACCAGCTTCTCCACATCGTCGGATAGATTATTCAAATCGTAGAGCAGTGAAACATTATAGCCGGGCTCTGGGGATGCCATTAAGTAAGTGCCATACTCACGTTTCAATAACTGCAACATTCACATATTCTGAGGAGTTATGCAACGCTGGATCAAGTTACAATGCTTACATCACTCCCTTTTTATTTGATAATTTTTAGTGATTAATGAAAGAATAAGGGAATGATAGAAATTGCTTTAATATGCAGATTCTATGCATAAAATTTCATACTTGCGTCGGATAAAGACAAATCTAATAACGATATGCGACCTAAAGAAGAAAACAAAACAGCTTCTCAGCTAATGAAAAACCAACCGAGGGTTTTTCTTAAAAGATAAAGATGCACTCTTCAATCAGTAAAATTGCTCCCCACCTTTTAAACGTCTTCAATAGGTTTTCCAATCGGCGAAAGTGCCTTCCAGTTACAATACCCGTCCTTCAAAAAAGTCGAGCACACTTTGACTTATCATCGCCTAAGCACTACTTATGAATCTCTCAAACATCCTTATCAAGAAAAAATAAGAAAAAAAAACGAAGAATAACAGATGGAAATGATTTTAAAGAAAAAGAAAGAACTAAGCCTACATCGTCGGCGCCATGCTCTTGGAGATCCTTGTAAAACTTGAGTGAGATGCTCAACTGAAATTTTTCACTATAAACAACTATTAAAAAGAAAACAAAATACCATATAATTGTGAATAAAATCTCGGCGTTATAAGTTTTACGGAAGGATTACTTCATATTCATAAGAGTGACTGTTTTTTCACAAAAAAATCGGTTACTTATTACAGCAGTATAAATGGCGACAAACAAGTAGAAGAAAATTGACGCTTTCAAGTTTCATGATGGAAAAACACAATGCCCAATGAGAGAAAGGGAAAAGCACAAAGGCTTTCATCCAGTCAAAAGTTTGGGCAATGGAACATCCGACGGTTTATGCAAAGAAAGCTAGTACAGCTCACAAAAAATTCGAACGAACGGCAATATAAAACGCTCTGAAAAAAAGATTTTCTACTAGAAAAGCCGCGAAAATTCGTGGAATTTTTTTTTTTCATGAATTCTCCTCACATACACTCTCCTTGTTTTGTATTTACACCACAAACCGAAAATAATTATAACCGTAATAATTCCATTAGGAAAGGAATCAATTATATGCAGTGCACTTTCACCCAAAATGTATTCTCGTCTTAAAAAGTGAAGAAAATTAACAGAGAAGTTGCTGGGATATATGGCGCTCATTTCCGGCTAATATAGCAAGCATTTTCCACCAACCACTGAGTGATTAAAAGTACATGCGCGATGAAACATTCATATTTTGGTTGGCCCGACCGTTCCTACCAGCCTTCTGTAAAAGTTCGTTTTATGTGACCAGACCGGTGTTAAATGAAAATAAATGGCCATCCAATGCATTCAAATTCCTAGGCACTTTCAAACAATTATAACTCTTTTCTATATAAAACTGTGTTGGAGAATGTCACCCTATGACATATATCATATCGAACAAAAATCACAATCACAGCTGCGATAGATTCCAAGTTAAAACTATCGAACACATCGATAGACTACATATATATAGAATGCGCATCAACATAACGATGCCATGTTTTGAAAATCTGCATTTGGCAAATTATGTTATCACATATGCAAATGTGCTTTCAACAAGCGCAGAAGCAATACTGCACCATCAAATGTTATCAATCCGAACACCTCAACTCTCAGTGGAGTGATTTCAACAAGTCAAAGGAATATGCTTATAGAATGCGGCTGAAGGATTATGAAAATAAGGACATCTCAAAAAGAGGGGTATAAACTCGAAAACTAATACGCAACGCTCAAGAACGACAGTTTTCAACGACGCAATTCTACCTATTCCCTTATGTTTTCCAAGAGCATCCTATAAACCTTCATTTAATATATTCAGAGAAAAATTTAAAAAAAATAGAAATTTAAAAGTCAATAAACGATTAATATACAATCAAAAAACAGTTCGAAACGCTATATAAAAAAAAACATCGAAATTCCATATGAAAGAAAAAAAATACAAAATGATGAACAATTTTAAGCAAAATGAACTCTTGAAATAGTAATAAATACAACTGAAATCTCCAATTACCACAAATGCAACAAACTTCGCCATTATTAACGAAATTTCTAACTCCTATCAAGAAAGTTTAAAATCATCGCAAAAAATAAATAATAACCATAATTTTGAATCGATCGCCATCCGCATTCGAAATATGATACACAACTCCATCAAAATCCGCAAAACGAACATTTACCGCATCTGGCTTATTCCTGAAAAGAAAATGCTGACACAACCTTTTTAGATGTTATCAGCAGCATCGTGACATTTGCGCCACGGGATAGCTGTGCTCGAGGTTGGAAAATATAGGTTTAACAAAATGAAGAAGCCGCAAACAATGCTCAAATAATTCGAGGAATGAAAGCGACGATCAACCAAGGCGGAAATGCTCGGGCACTGCTAATAACAATTATTTAAAGGATTTCAACATCACGTAGAAACACAATAACTTCAAGTGAGGAATACTTCAAAGTGACTTTTAAAAGAACAAAAGAGTTTCGAGTGGGGTTATTCCGCAGTTTGTGGGCAAAAATGTCGCATGTGAAAATTCATCTCGTGAAATGCATATGCAAATTTACCGGGTGGTATACATACGCGGAAGCGTTTAACAACCGTTTAAGAACAAACCTCGCTGTTGTGTGCCTATGAAAGAAATAAATACAACGTATAATAATTGAAGTTACCCTTGTTTGGCAGAGTTGAACTTCAGCTCGAGCACTTCTGTTATTATTCTGTTATTCTGCTCCAGGAGGATCATGTTGCGCCTTCCTATAAAATGAGATGTATATGCACAAATCATCGAACCGAAACAAGCAAATGCATTTATCGTAGCTATACACCCTTTAAGGGATCATGAATCCAGAGGCGAGATTTTTGAAAAGACCTCCGTCTTTGAAGTTCGTGGACATCAGGCATCTCTAGATTTTTTTGAGGAGAGAGAAGCAGCCATCACACATTAAATTCGATGCTCCGATTGCAGGGGCAACAAAATTAATCTCCAAATTCAGAGATTCCCGGTCGGAATTTCGGCGGCCTCGATCGCGCAACATAAATAACGTAACGTTGTGGAAATGTGCACTTTATTTACTTTAACGCCTTGAAGTGGAATAATATATAAAAAATAAATATTCGAACACGAATAGCAAGAAATAATAGTAGATGAGAAAAGGGAAGTGAGCAGCAAAATGGGGAAGCAAGACAACAAAATATAGAAGGGCAATCCTAGTGTTACGATCGAAGACGATTCAATCGCAATTTGAAGCATGAACGAATGGTACCATTAATGACATCGGCAGGAAGCAGACTCCCGATGGGCACTATACAACTGGGAATTGCTCGGAAAATCGTTTGGAAGTCCGTGATGAATATGGGAAGGGGAGAACTAAAATATTTCTGGGAACGAAATATCGGAAAAGCAAAGCACACTTTTAAAAAACACCATCAATTAAATATCGCTGTGAAATATTTCAACAGTTTCTGATTAGCGATCTTTGATTTGGTATAGCAATTTCCGTGAGAAGAAACATGAGTGAAAAAATTCAGCATATTTTCTGGCAACTTAACATCAGAAAACAAAATAAGGAAATCATAAAGCAACATAGTAACCCATATTGGATTGACAGTAACTAATGAAGGTTCTTCGATTACATTCAGTATACCTATGCCATGAAACGCAGTGATCACAGCTTGCAATTTTGGATTTTTTAGTAGTAGTGGAAGACTACAACCTGCCAGTAAAGTTCAACACCGATAGTAATACCAAGTTCATGAACACCACCTGCGGAAGAGAGATGCCTAGCCTGGGAAAACAAACACACCGGAAGATAAACGACATTTCTCATAGAAAAAAACGAAGTGCCGTAATTTTGCGCATTTGACAAATGCATTAGGGCCATTCTGCAAAATTAGATTGTAAACACGATCAGGCAACAAATGACGAAGTTTTATGTGGTTATTGGACAACCTGCTACGGGCTCAGAATATTATTGCGACAGCGATGATGCAGACCAAGAAGAAAAGCAGACACAAAACGCTTCCTTACAGGACACCACTATGAGTTGGGTGCGGGTCGAAATTACTACTGCCAATTCTTACTTCAAAACTTCCTTCACATAAAAATGCTTTAGCAGAAAGTCAAGGATGCCATACATGTCAAGCCTCAGTAGTAGATTTACCTAACAGATCACAGTCTTTATATATCATTGCGGTGTGAATTCTCATAGTCGACACAAGGATAGAGTCGCTTAAATATGAAACAGATTATGACGTGATGAGAGGATGAAGGCAAACGGCGACGGATTTAAATTATCATTTCGCTTAAAACGGCCTAATATCACTTGTCGGATAATAAATTTGAAAAGATTTCAAAGGATAACGTGACATCCTCATCGAACGACGTTTTTCCAAAGGTAAGTCAATGGTACACCTCTAAGATGAACGAATATTAATAAACGTTTTTAAAATAATGCCCTAATACCAATAATTAATCAGCGACAAAAAAGAGCGATTAATGGGAGCTCAAAACGTGAGAAAATTATTTTTGCATTTAAGGTGCGAAGTGTGGCTCGCGGAAGAAGTCAAGGAAGATTGAGTCAGAGAAGTGGTGAAACGTCATTGGCTAAGAGGACACAGATCACCTTCGTCTGCTATGTCCCCCATGTAAGCCCAGTAAAGCAAATCCCAGCTCCTAGCCAACTCCACTGCCCTCACCAATCCCCACAAAAAACCATAAAGGTCCGGTGAATCACTCTTAGTGCCGAACAGAAAATCACCAAGGTGGAAAACTGAACTTGCTGAAATTCGATTGTGAGGGTAAGAGGATCCTTTCAGGACACCTTTGTTTGAAATTTGCAACCTTGTCTCACTTGTTCGGTAACCATAAAAGGAGAGCCCTAACGTTCACCATACAAACTATCTTTTTTCCACTCTCGCAACACTTCGTACTCGAACTTCACAGCTATCTGAGTATTAAAGACGAGTAACCAAGGAAAGGGCAGATTATCCACGAAAATCGTTTTGGTATTTTTACTTCTTGAATAGTAATCAACGAAATGTGTGGTGATTTCTATGCTGAACAAAGTTAGTAGTGAACCTCTAGAAGGGCTTTTTCCACCGAACACTTCAAAGAGCAAAAATGCGTCCCAAGAATGTTTTCGCTGGTGATTTTTAGTTAGTCATTAAAAAAAAACGACTGTTACTGAAAATTTCCTACGGGAGTACTTTTCGGAATTTACGTTAGAGAACCAGTCAATTCGATGGGATAATTGGGTGGAAATTTGTTGAAGAAAGAGCAAAATTTTTGCATAGTTTTAATTTTTCGACGTATTTGCAACAACGTTTGGCATTATTCGGGGAAGAAAGAGAGGTGAAGGTATAGAAGAAACCTTATAGAGAAAGGGTATCGAATCTATTTCACCGAGGTAAAAATGAAAAATATACCTCGCGCTAACGAGATATGAAGCAATCGCATAAGCAAAATGAGCATTCCCACCTTTTTAACTATAACATTCTATTTCACTATTCGATTACTTACTGTGATGACGGCGACGATATAAGACACTTCAATGTTTGGCGTCGACATTTCCGCATATTCTCTTTGAAATTTTTTATTCAATAGTAGCAGTGGAAATTTAACGAGGCGAATTTCACCTCGTCGATAGTGCCAAGTAAATGCGTTCTATCTCGTTTACGCAAAACTCGCTTCCAATTTTATGCATTTGAACACGTTGTCTAGCATTAATATTTCTTGAAATATAGGTTTCTACCCCATAGAGAAGTGGCGAACAAAACGCTCATCTCAAAGATGTCGACTTACGAAAATGTTCCACTTGCCGAAACGTTAATTCATCTAATCAATGGGGTATATCCAATTAAATTTAGAGTGCCACATGAATAAAGATTAATTTAATCGATGAGAGAATATTAATAATACTTTAGAATTCTCGAAAATATCAAAAATATATCGCGATAAACATTTGATAAGCTAGTGATATTTCGTTTGTTAGCATACTTCACTTCATCATGTTGCGCTCGTATATTATTTATTTCTTTTAGAGTTCTGAGATTGGAAAGCACACAAAAGTATGTGAGCAAAATACCAATCAACCGACTTTTTGCCGTGCCGAGATCGCTCCAATCATTCCCCATCACTTCCGACAACACAATTCAAAGGATAATTAACAAGAAATATCTATATATAATTTGTAAGATCATCACTAAAAATTTTTTCATTCATTTTGAAGCAGCATTAATAATTAAAGACTTCATCTAAGATAACGCAATGTGCATAAAAATAGATCGAATTGAACGCTTAGTCCGATAGGATAATAAAATGACAATGATGAGAGGTAGATCAATCAACAATTTCCGATCAAAACGATGAAATGCCGATATTTGGACTGAACGGATACCTCTATGAAATTGATAAAAATGGGCTTTATCTCACTGTATTGCTTCGACCTCTGAAATACACATCACAAAATGCAAGAAATTTACAAGTCAAGTTTATTCTCTTTGCAATGAGATATGTTTTACAAAAGAGTAAGACTTCCTCAATGTATTTATGCTTCAGTGATACGAATTTTTGAAAAATGAACTGACCCCGAGGGCTTATTTATAACTTAAACCGATGCAATATTTGATAATCATAGTCCTATCCACAAATAAAATCACATTCCAGGAATAATTCCTATTTTTGTCTGATGTGAATACAGAACGCCATCACCTCTTGAGATATCATAACAAGCATGCAGACACACACGCAGACATTACACGCATATGGAATTTAACAATCGAAGACCTCGATAAAACCGACGAAAAAAATATGCTGTAATAAATATTAAAAGCATGAAAAGTATAAATTCGAACCAGCAAAAAGCCGTTTAAGTTTCCCGGATGGGCAAAAAAACCCCGCGAAAAACGTTATTTTCGATTAATTACGGAGAGATTACGAAAATAATGCAAATTAGAAGTCTAATCGATTAAACGAATATAAACGAATCGAAGCACAAAATAATTTCAGCTATATAGCAAACGAACACAAAATCGAATAGCGCCACAATTGAGTACATCGCAAGACGATTCCGACAAAAAAATTATCCACCTCATCAGCGACAATTTTTGTTTTCCCTCTCAGCATTTGAAACGTTACAATCCCCCCCCCCTCCCATCCAATACAGTTGTACCCCCTCCTCTTCCCCATCTCTTACGGTTATACTGACCCCCCACCGAATATTTCCACCTGCATTATTTCTCGAAAGAGATGTCTGCTAAGCCAATTCCGAGCACTATGTACAGATAATGATAAAAATAATAGAACAATGACGGCTCAATGGCAATCATTTAAGTGTTATCGAGAGAATACTTATTTCTTGTTTGGGACGTCCACTCTTCTCATATGTGCTTACTTGACTGATTTGCTGCACAACGTTGAAGCCTTCGGTTACCTGAAGAGCAATTTTAGACAGAAAATCTCCTCAGAAACTCAGAAGGATGCGGAATAACTTCAAAAAAACAAAAAAAAAGTTCTCAAGTCCACCTCCTGGATTTCTTCTCAAGTTGTTCTTCGCAGACAGTCAAACATACTTCGCTGGCATAGGTCTTATGAGTCTCTCATCAGGCAAAATTTGCTGTCATAGTCACTAAGTTACTGATGTAATCAATCCGACAAAGGACACTGATGCCTAGCTAAGATCATGAACATTGTCTAAGATAAAACCTCTTGAAAGGATCCTTGAGTCACTATTCATGTTTTCCTGAGGACTTTATTCCTGAAACATTCTCCGTCGAAAAACTACTTCAAAACCTGTTAATTCATATTAACTAGGTGACTTTTTAAGTGCCTATCTAGATCAATCACAAACGGCGCCACCTCAAAGCACTCATGCAAACTAGAGTTTCCGCAATTTCAATCTCATACGTTTTTCGGACATTGCATTACAATACGATTTTAAGCATTTTTTTTTTGCTTCTTCATTGGGTAATTTTTTGTGGATATTTTTTAATCTTGTGGATAAATTTATTTTTAATAGCACATCCCATCCTTTAATATTCCGAAGTTTTTTGAGGAGGCAGCCTTATATTCCACAGGTTTCCTATTCGGGAAAGGTATTCAGGAGAAAAAAGATATTTGTGCCGTATTTGCTAACCAAGAAAGCAAATTCATGAATCCTCAAATAACTTCACAATAAAAGCATAAATTGTCCTACACGGTTTCGCTAAATGAAATCGGTGGATGCACGTTAAATAAGCGTTCAATTACGACTCTTAAAATCTGCACTAAAACGGTCGCACTCGACGAAGAGAAGTGCTAAAAATGAACGCAGAATATGACCGACCTGTCCGAAAAGAGTGTTCTTTCCATCGAGCCAATCAGCAGGTATTACGGTTATGAAGAATTGCGAGCCATTCGTATTAGGACCGGCGTTCGCCATCGATACCATGTACGGCTTATCGTGTTTTAATCGTGGATGAAATTCATCTTCAAAATCGTCACCCCATATCGACTGACCACCCGTTCCTTTGCCGGTTGGATCGCCCGTCTAAAGAAATTGTGCTTACTTGGAATTTACAAACGGACTTCAATAATTTTTGAGGTTCTTCAAATAAATATGTCTTGAATGCAGCTTTACATAGCAATACTGACTCTGTGAAAATAACTGAAAAGCTGCATGAAATAGATTGAACAGAAATTTGAGTGTTGTTTAACACTTTCAGTTTCTAGTGGTAAAATTCTATCGCCCATATGAATATTCGAATTAAAAAAAAGCAAGCATAATATTGCTTCAGGAATCGACTGAATGGAACACTATACAAATAAAAAAATTCCCATCAATGCGTCCAATGAAATAAACCCTGCCTCTGTTATTATTCTATACTAAAATATATAACGCTGCAAATGTTTTTTCTACAATTTCATCAGATTAACAAATTTTTGAAAAATTATATAAAAAGATGCAAGAAAAAATAACGGCGAAGCAAAGCTATAATAATTTTCAGTTAAATCAGAGAGAAGTTCCTCTGAACAAAGTAGAAACTCCAAATGCAATTACGACAATTTAAAGATTATACGCCGAGCATATTTAAAAGACAGCAAATTTCAAGCGTTTATAAAATTGGATATATTCAAATAAAACAACGACACTCAAGATTGCGTTTCTAAGCCCGTCTGCGCAGGAAATATCGCTTCTGTAGAAAAAATGAACGTAAAGTTCGCTGAGTTTCTTCAAATCGCTTTCAAAGGAAGTAGACAGTACACGACCTTGTACTATCCGCACCACCTTTGCAAACATTCCCTGTAAAGTCGCAACCAAAAACGACAGAGTGAAACAGATTTTCCTTTAATTAAGAGCTTCTTCTCTAGGCGAGCTTTGGCGTTCTCAAGTTAGTGCAATATCGTCGCCTCAACGGCAACATTTGCGTTGCAACATTCTGCCCCTCGGGGCTTTTGTGATTTCGAGAGCCCCCAAATTAATCATTTTCTCCTGAAAACGGAAAGGACAATTTTCAAGAGAACGGACCTTGATAAGAAGATTCCACTATTCGCGGCCCTCTAAGAATAACTTTCTTTTCGGGGTCCGTGATCCAATCTCAAAACCCAGTGACCTTCGAGGCCTATTTTGCCTCCAATCTATCCTGTTCCATGTGCCTTTTACAGTAATAATCCTATCAAGAGTCGGCAAAAACAACTCATTGCAAAAATGTACGATTAGAATGTCACAATGTGCTCGGAAGCAACAAGGAAAGTAGTGAGAAAGAACCTGAATCATGAAGCCTTTAATGACGCGATGGAATGTGAGACCATTATAGTATCCCCGTCTCGAATGCGTACAAAAATTTTCCACCGCTTTAGGGCATTCATGCGGGAATAATTTTATATGTATATCACCAAATGTTGTATGAATGATCGCATGTTCGGTTATTCGTGATTCGGGCAAATCTTGCTGCAAAATGTACTCATAAATACAACACAGCGACAATTAAAGGCACATCGCTCCACTATGAGCAGATTCTTTAAAAAGAGTGCCTAGCAAGACATAGCCCCCAGCAATTTTCACATCAACATCAGTTAGCAGTCCTAAGTAGTCACTGAAATGTGCTCGAACCTAAAGTAACTCTTGCATTCTTACTGCAACTGCTCACTGCATAAATTTCTCTTGACCATCATGTTAGGGCTGTTTGGCTGTGTAAAGTGATTAAGGCAGAAAGCAAAGACAATCACTCATCTCAAGGACGGAAGCGAACAATCAGACTGAATTTCTGACAGTTACAACTTTAGATCAAATGCAACAAGAACAGAATTGTGAATACACCATAGAAAACCAGCTGTGCTTAATGAGACATTAAAAACCGCAAATTTCCCGTCTTTGGTCCAGAATTAAAACGGAAGAGTAATGTGCTATCCTCCTTCACCTCTCCATTTACGAGCATGATCAATGAAAAAAAAAATCACACCTCAACAGCAGTGATTATATCCTCTTTAGTTGGTTTCTCGTTGAAAACGTCGCGACCCATACCAGTGCCATCTGCGTTATCACTCTCGTCCACCGAGAATGGCTCTGCGTTTGTAAATAAATAAAAGCGGTTCTTCTTGTACGCACAAGCTACCTGCAATATAAAAGAATAATCGGAAGAGGAACCAACTGGGGAAAAAAAACCTCGACCTTTTGCCTTCCGGAAAAGAGCTCTAATTCTGAAGTCACTCTCGCACTGCTCGTTTTCCTTCTTTTTTTCCTTCACGACCTCTTTTCACTTGGAAATTTTTTATTAGCGCCGGTACTCTAATTGAGGCCGCACCAGCTGCGTTTGTCTTACCTGCAATAACGGCCCCATTATCCTATGCAAAATCCCTGCTGTTAAGCGTTCTTTTTCAGCATACCTTGCAATTTCCAACCTCTCATACTACAAAACTACGCGCAACTTTCAGATGGTGCTTCGGCTGTCTAGTATTTTTCTTCAGTTTTTCCTCATTTCTTTGAACCTCCACCCAGTTTTCCAGACGGCTTATGTCTCCTCCTTCCCAAACTGAAATGCGTCAAGGAGGAGTTACCTACTTATGACTAGAATAGATATCTGCACGTTTCAAAATCAGTCAACACAATGCGGATGTAACTAATTAAAAGGGCTTTCATTCAGTGTTGGCAGAATCTCTACAGTAGATTGATTTTTTTACGAACATCAAACGTCAATAACTTTTCTTTAGTTTAGCAACAAATTAGGGGATTTTAACCAAAACGACAAGGTGCTGCTCGAGACATCGTTACAAAATTTTCAAACCAATTCATGGTGAAAATGAGTTAGGCGAACAAATTGATCGAAGAAATATTACAGCATCTGATCTACACGAAAACATCGATTGGAGGAAATATTATAGCAATTCATCTTCAACATTCTCCTTTTTCGCACTCTATAATGCTCTCTCTCTCTCTCTCTTCCTTTCCTCTCAAATTTCATTAGCGAGATCACATGAAATAATTTGTGAATATCGTCCATCGTGGCGTATTTCTAATCGATGAAATAAGATTTTCAATGATAATAATCACGTTTACGAATAACAACGGTAGAATGAAAGAAGAGAGTTTTAAACCTTTCAAATATTGACTGCGTGGCAGTCAGGACAATAAAACTTTCTTCTTCTTAAGGGAAAGGGGCGAAGGAAGGCAAAGGAGAAGGAGAGAGAGAGAGGATAAACATAAAAAGAGCCTAGCGGCTTGGCGGAACCAAAAAAAAAACACATGAAACGAAACCTACAATCATCGGGTCGGGTTCACTTCTCTTCAGATTCGGGTTATCAGCTGCTTCGGTTTCCACGGTCGCTGCAGCACCCTAAAATCGACGTTCACAAAAAACAGACTATGATCAATGGAAAAATTCCCTTAGGAAAAACTGAACAATGTAAGCGGAATTCAAAATGCAAAAGGCAGCAAAAAGCATTCATATGAAGGAACATTTTCGAAGTAACATAAACTAATCTTTACAAAAAATGCCCGGACTCGAATGTCAAATTCCGGGGAATTTTTTCCCAGTCAGCATTCGCTGCTGAAACACATCGCTGTAAACAACTGCTCAAACAACGTTACTTATTTGCGACGATATTTAATTCCTTTTTATCAAAGAGCAGAATGATTTTTAAATGATTATAAATAATATTTATGGATATTTAAATCACTCAGTACCTTTAAGAATTTACGATCTGCAATGTCCCAATATTCTATCAAGTTAATATGCATTTGATTAAAGAACCGATAAAATAATCGGATAAAAACTCAAACCTGTAACCGCTCCTTTACATCCGGAACTGCACGGCAAAGTGAAACGCCCAAAAATCGCATATTTTCCATTTTGCCCACCTCCCGAACCGTTTCGTCGGAATATAAATTTATAACCTGAAAGGAACATTACTATACATTACTATACGATAGTAACGGGATGATATAACCCAATGCGATATAACTAACGATATATATGAGATACGACATAATCTAAAACAAGAAACGAACATTTCTATACGGTGCTGGGATGCAAAGAAACAAGCTGATAGTTTCACTCGATTTGATTTGAGCGCTACCTCAATGCTGCTTCTTTGATAAATTGTTTTGAAGCCCGAACTGATACCTAAAATGTGGTGAGTGGTAATTTCGAACTCCACAGTCTCTATATGCAGGTTAAGTAACTATACAATCCTTTCTTTATCGACATTTTCTACAACATTAAATGATGAATTCGCATCACACCAACAGATTCAAATTACCCATTTGGATTCTCTTTCAAAATATACTAACTAGACCACAGACATCTCCACGCTGGAGCACAATTGTCGCCATATTAGAGTACAGATACCTCGATACTATATCACAGACCTCTTCCATGTCACAGCGAAAAGAATTCGCTCACAATCTCTCCATCTCCAACCTCTCATCCTGGAAGATCGAAAGATAAATGCCTTAGTGAGTGATCAAAGTAAATCACCTTTATACCAACTGGAGTTGGATAGATTAGAAAATTACTCGTTTCATCAAAACATATTGACATGTGTTGGAAGGTATTTTCATCGCGATCGAGTTCCCTTTCGAGAGCTACTCGTCGGTTCCATTCCATATTTTGTAAACCAAAATTTCTGCAAGAGAAATTGCTAGCAAAAAAAGAACCCCAGATAAAATAATAAACTATCTAGTCACTAGGCGAATATGAACGTTTTTGATTATACACTAACACTCACTATGCAAACTGCTATTGCAAATAATCATCAGATTATTTTGGTGGATTATGAAGTGAAGAGGAATTAATGAGAAATTCTATACTTCAATGATACCTTAATATCAATATTTACGTAGACTACGAGGAAGAGGGGAAAAAGCAGGCCGGCAAATGTTATCGGCCTGTCATCTTACTAGCATTCGATATCTCTACCCGTTACTTATCACTGTTCCAAGTCATAAATCCACTTTTTAAAGCGACCATCGTAATGCATATAATAATAAAAGCATGGATGCCTCTTATAAATCAAGAAAGAAAAGAAGGAAAACAAAGTACCAAAAATTAGAAGAGAAAAACAAACTTATTGAGCTTAGCTTGCTCTAAATACGACTGCAATGTTTCATCGATTGTCTTGATCAGTTTCCCAGTTGAAAAATTGAACACTCGTATACGGCGATCTGTACCAACGGCCGCAAAGAGTCGCCCATTTGGTGCGATAACCAAACAACGGGGTGCAGATTTCAGCTAAAATATAACAACATACCTAACTGACGTCAACTCTTTCATAGTAGATTAGACCGTGTGAAGACAACGACACATAAGCTTTCATCGAAGATGATAAGAATGAGTAAACCTTACCTTTGCATATCTCCATTAAACAAGACAGCTGCAGTTTTCACCTTGCTGTTTAATGATTCCCGACTAAGCCCTCATATTCTATTCTCTCCCTTCCTCCTTCGGATGTTCAATTTTTCTTGCTACAGCCATATTCCACTTCAAATTACTATATGACGGATGCTTAAATGAAATAAAACATGCAGTAGCAGGACTTCGAGTTAAAAATAATGAAAATATTTAATTAAGGATTTAACTGATGCCAGTTTGCGTAGGGAATACGGAGGGAAGTATATTTTGCGCCTCTTATAAGAGTTAAAGTAAGACAGGAAACTCAAACGTCAGATACACCTTCGCTCACAGTGGATTGTTCACTAAACGAAGAGTGCACAGACACGTATTGCTTAGGTATTTTCTAATAGGAATTTCCGCAAAGCTGACTCCATAACTACATAGTAGCCACCATCCGTTCTACTTCCTCCCTCCCATCCCATCCTTAACTCTCCTCGCGGACAGGAAATCATATATGGGTGCTTAACATCTCTAAACCTACTGCAGAAGAGACGACTGGAGACATAAGAAGGGCGCCACACAGGCTAAACGGATGGTGCTTCTAATATCAACACGCGTGTGGTAAGCTTTTTATGGCAAGAAAGCAACCCTCATCAGTCAGTTGCTGAACAACTTTTCATTACAAACTGCAGTCAAGCAATAATGCCGCTTGTGGACAGCTGTCTCTGCGATGCCGGTAAGCACCTCTGCCATTTCATGGAATGGAAAGCCGTCTTATAGGTCCGTTTGGCAAACTGCGGCTCAACATCCTCTCATATCCCTTCAGAAAAGACACTCACACTACTTACCAATATGTGGTGCTTGAATTAACGGTAGTGTAAAGCCTTATAACAACTTAATGATCATGGAGATTTCAACGATATAAAACATCACCTGTACCATAAAACGAGACCGGAGAGGGGGAGGGGGTGGGGAAAAGGAGGTTACGTGAAATTATAAAACGAAAATACTTCGGCCATGAAAATTCTCCTGGCTGGTTTTCAAGCTAATCTAATCAAGCCATAAGACAACATCGAAAACTATGGAACAGAAGCGAAGCGGGTTTGATCCCGAAGGATATTACTCTACCAAAACAAATCATGCTACTAGGAAAAACGCTGCAAACAAATTTTCCTGTCTAGTCAACAAATCATTTTTTTTTTCAATAGAACAAGAGAGTTCCTATTGCAGACTCGCTCAAACGACATAAATTTTTCAAGAGGCAAATAGACAACTTAAATGAATTACACTTGAGAGATATTCATAATAACTTTAGAAATTGTCTGGTCGATTTAAATTGCTTTATACAAAGGAAATTTTCGGTTATGACCTGCGGACATATGCATAAGACTCGTCTAACAAACAAATATACAAGAATAATTACAATAAATGACAACCTTTAGAAATTCATATAGATCGGTATCGGTTTTATACTTCCACGCAATATTACTCGGAAATTGATAGTCACGTTTCGGACCCGACCAATATTCCAGCATCCCAACGATATCAATCGATATTGCACAATCGAGTACTGCATTGTACTGAAGAACAACGATGAAATTTTACTTTGACTGTCGCATTTAAGAGTTTCTGTTGAGAAAATATGCGAACAATGCAGCCAATGCAAAGCAATCATTTGGAGAAAAAGGCGCATCGGTCCCGCAGAGAAAATTTCATCGACCGCGACAACTCTATATCGATGATCCCTTGTTGCTCTTTAATTCTTCACCTTTCCCGCCCAAGAAATTCCTTGCATCGTCACACCACTTATTTTTTTAATCACATACGCATTTACGCACATACACATATACAGAGATGTGCGTAGTTGTTTTAGACATAGTCCAAAGTCTACGTGAACGGTAACCATGACCGTTGAAAACAAAAAACTGATTAAACCTCCTATACTCTATCAAGCTATTCAAGCGTTCTATTTGAACTCAAAAGTTCACTACATATTTAGAATAATTCGACAAGAAATATATAAGCAATAAAATAAATCAGCCAATACTGCCATTACTCCCTTCCAGCAAACCTATCACATTTTGAGATGCTCACGGTGATGAAACTTTTACCGTAGACACTTCAAGAATAAGATTTTCCAACATACAACAACCTCACCTCAATAACCTTCACAGGCTTGGAATGTAATTTCTCAAGTACGTGAATAGGCGAGTTATCACCCTTTCCATCATATATGAAAATCTTGCCCGATTCGGCATCAGAAACTGCCAATGCTTGAACAACATCATTGCCTGAAAAAAAGCAATGCGCGAATGCACTTCACTTGCACACAACATTTTCTGGGTGGGTGCAAATGGAAAAACCGACAAAGGTACAACAGACCTCGATGAAATAGTTACCAAGCAGGTAAACAAATAAACTCGTAGGTAAACAAATAAGGTATGTTAAAGTGCAGCGCCGAAACCGAATCCGCACTAAACTGACCCTGAGGTGACGCATTCTAGTAGTTACCTCCAATCGCTGAACCAAAGTCTGCTGTTTACAATCAGACGCACCCCCTCGCATAAAATTTTCATTGGCGTCTTTGACTAATGGGATGACCGTCGCAATTAAAATAAAACTTTCACCACTTCATTCAGGCGCTTTTATCATTAAAAATGAAATATACCCTGATGGATCCAAGCAGCAGTTTTTGGCGCAAATGTCAGCTTGAACATACTGATCATATCGAAATTCGGCACATCGAATATTTTCAATGATTTGTCCTGTGTACATACGGTGACCATTAATGTACCATTGTGGTTGATAGCAATATGCGCAAAACTATCTGCAATATTTGAAAAGAAATTAGGGACGCCTTCGGTAAAACACTGCTTATCACATTCTTCTCCTTTATAATCTCTATGAAATTGAGACGTTCGAAAGGAAATTTTATGAGAAGTTTTTCCAGCCAAAAAATTTTCGAAACGAAACACTGCATTTTATTATGACTTGTACGATTATTCTGAACGTGTAATTACGGCTAATGCATTGGTACTCGATGACTCACTCGTTGAAACACAGAGTGCGACGTAACGCCTTAAGGCCACCAAGTTGAGATCTTACGGGCACGAAAATGCTTTAGGTTTCAATGAATTTCCCCCTGAAAGTGCATCTTTTGATTTCATCGAGAACGCATCAAAAATTCATTTCGATAATGAAATTACATACTTTTGAAGGAAATTTTATCTTTTCAAGCAGAACCCTTCCAAAGATTTGCATGTAATTTCAAATTTTTCCCATCAGCTTTTTTAATCTCCGTTTTTAAAGATTATCGCGCCCAACAAATTTTCCCCACTCGGTCGAGAAGCATTTTAATAATGCAGAATGTGACAAGTCAACAAGCATGTTCGACTTCTTTAAAAAAATTATTTGCATAGTTATTGATAATCAAATTGGTTGATCCCTTACTATTATCAACTATCAAGATACATCCCATGATCAGGCTAATGGTAATTAAACATTCGAATGAATTCAATGCGGATTCCGACTCCGGAGTCGCTCAACACAGTTTAGAAACAAAAAACTGGACCAGACATTTTAATTTCGTTATTTTGTGCCATGAAAACCCGAAAATAAAGATGAACAAAAAAGTTTGCAAAGTTGATGCTAACAGTGGAAAACTTACGAAGATGGCATCTGAAGTGTTTAACAAACTCAATGCCTTCCGCGTGCTTCTTCTTCCAGAATTTCAAATGCCCATCAATACTTGCCGTTATAATAAAATCGGTCCTGAAATTAGGGAAAACACAATCTTTAAGCATCTATATGAATTGCCCTAGTACCAATTTAGGGAAATAAATGCCCAAAAATGCCCAAAAAATTTAGGGAAATAAATGCCCAAAAAAATTTCTTTCACGAAGGTTGAAGAAAGAAAGATAGAACTTACTGTGTGGCAATTACATGTGATATTGTATCACGATGCATAAACGACTTTTCGTATTGAAGAGCGCGTGGAATGGCACGTAGATATGCTGCCTCGAATGGAACAGCTGCAATAAACGTCCACATTATAGCTTTGAAAAAAATTCAGTAGAACAATGCCACAAAATTTGTTGCATACGAATATTTTAAAGGATTTCTAAGTGAGAGGGAGGAAGATAAAGGGACAGAATCAACTGTGCGCGACACAGCATAGATAACTCCACAGAGATTGAGGTCTTAGATATAACGGCAATCGTAATGCGGCCAACTTCAGAAAATACACTTGCTTCAGACATTCACAACAAAAATAAGACAACACCAAGCAAACAATATGTTGGAGGTGGCTGGCACAATGCGTTATTTTATTTCAGTGCTTAACAGCAAATATTTGCCAAACTCCCGCAAGCAACGACGAAACCCTCAAATAAATCATCTCCAATCGCTGAAGTCTCTATCTCAGACGCATACAACTAGCCGCAGAAAACATGTTCCTTGCATATTTTATGACATTACGAAGCGCCAATGAATTATGCAAAAAAAAAGAGATAAAATATAACAGAAGTGATGATTGTAAGGCATAGAAGTACAGAATATACGCAATAAATCTTACCAACCTTGATTCGATAGTCGGCAAATTCGAGCAATCAAAAGAAAGAACTGAGATGTACACAGAAAAGTTGTTATAACTTATACGCAAAAATTTATAGAAGCAAAGAAAAAATAAACAACTCAAGCAGTTAGGCAACTCGGGACCCTTTGCGAAGATCAAACTCCCCACCTGAAGAGGAGATTTAAAGTTAGTCTGACTAGTACGACAGGTGCTATACTTAGTTTCCACCTCAACAACTTGAACACATAGCAACTTTCATTTTTATTCATTTTGTTGTGAGGAAAACTGCTGCCAAAATATGCTAAAAACTGACCTCTTATTGATTAATGCTTTAGTTAACTTATGAAAGATTACTTCAAAAATGAATAAGCTCTTTGTAGATGGTGAAAAAAAATGCGCAAAACATCGTTCGAACCTTTCAATTTCGGTTTCTTCGACGACTGCCCCTCTCCATCTTCGGATTCGTTTGTTGGATCCGTTGAGCTACTTGCAACACTCTCAACTTCTCTTTTCACCATTTTCAGCAATATTTTGTGGTATCTGAAATATATAATTCGATATCATATTTGTAACGGATGCTATTAATATACGGATTCGAATGATATAACTCTACTCAACGGAGATATTTCTCGGTCGCTTTAGGAAATATTGCGATCAGCGCGTCCCCACTACCATTGAGGCATATAATCATGACAACGAAATGAGAGGTGTGTAGAAATAGCACTGCTGCATATAACATTGAGGGGGGGGGGGGGGGGGGAGGATATGGAGAAGGGTGCAAAGGCATGTGCAAATATCTCCGATAAATTTTCCAAGAAAGGTTTTTTTAAAGCTCAAAAAGAATTTGCAACTTTGTAACTTTCATAACTTTGTAAATAATTCTGCGAAATCATCAAATCATTTGCAATAACATTTTTTTCTATAATTTGCAATAACAGAAAGCTTTATGATGAGATGAGAAAAGCTTATTCAAGTAAAATCCCACCTGAAATGGTGATACTTTACAAAGTGCCTGATGCAAATACGTTCAATGAAATGAGAATCCCACACCAGACTTCCTCTCTTTCTATAACTCCCTCCCCCAAACCCCTCTAATCACCACCTTAAATAGGCCGTGCACCTAAAGCTCCTGGAATTAGAAAATAGCTCCTTTCAAAACGAGAATTACAAGTACCACAATTTTCTACGGTAACATGTTGCACGCGAACTAAGGAGAAGTCGACTACATTACATAAAATTAAACGCTTCGGAAACCGCCTGAGGACATGAGCGGAATCCTCGAGAAATGCAGTTTGCACTCTTGTCATTTTCTGCTACCGAAAGTAATGCAACAACGGAATGACAATCGCCAATCAATGACATTATCTTTTGATAACAACCTCGGTACGTAACGGTAACAGCATCTTACCTGCAAAACTTTAGAACTCAGAAATGCAAACCTATCTTCTGAGAGCAGTGTGTGATATCAAATCATGATATCAAAATAACAAAAGATGCTCGGCAATGGAAAACAATCTCATCAGGAAGAGAGAAGTTTCCAGATTTCCCAGGTATTCAGAATTTTCTTCACATCCCACAGAAACGTTTGAGATTCTTGCATGCCGCAAATGTTGAAAATGTCCTCAAATCCACCTATTTTAATGAAGGGCTGTTTAGAGGTTCGGGTGAAATCCGATCCTGCTCCCGATCGCGACTGCGGCCAGGATGAGATTGAACTCCGACCCGTTCTTTGCTTCTCTCTAGGTTCTACAGCTTTCCAATCCCTTCCGATCCCTTTCCATAGTTTAGAAATCGCAGTAAAGAAACAGCACACGTGACCACCATATGCTGGGTCTTAGAGTCTGCGGCGTTCCCTTAATTTTTGCGAGTGCTTATCCAGAAGACGGCGGCCAGGACGACCTATCCATTTATAAGAATAGAGGTTTCATCAGTTTTCATTTCACTTTTTTTTCTATTCCATCATATAAATATAGGAAAACACCTCAAAGTTAATGAGTACGAAGGAGCTACGATTTGGGCAAATAGCTATTAATAACACGCAGTAGCAGCGACTCCACAACAGTTCATAAGTTAAAGGAGTGAGCGGAGGGGTGGATCGGTGGGTGAGGAGCGTTTGTGGCATTGGTGCGAAACTGATTTCAGGCTCAAACAACATTTGCTGGTCACACTATTCTCATTCCAGTGGCTTTTGACCAATTGAAACTGATAACCGCACTAAGTACAATGAACAAACTGAACTACTTCCGAGAGTGGAAAATCGAAAAGACCGTAAATAATTTTATGAAGAAAGAATCGAGCGGAACTTCAATGTGAAATATTTCAATGATTTCAGGTTGAGGACTTTAAACCCGCTCGGGTAACTTGGCTGCTATGGACTATGCCAAACTTTGTAAAGAGGGCAATACGATTGGAGTATTTCTTAAAATACATTAACAAAATCAAAGAATCCGAACTTTCAAATTCCACAACCGAATGCAGAAATAATTCCGTTAAGGTTATCAACTCCCACACAACGATCTAGAAGGCAAATTACGTCGTTCGAAATGCAACAATATTGCAATATTTGGGCAAGTAGCCAAGTTGCTTCATTAATTAAAGGAGTGTTGCAAAACATGACCACATTAGTGACCGGAAATGAGGATAACATGGAAGATGCATATCGATAGTGCCGGGTGTTAGCAAAAAGAGGGATCGCTAACTGACCTGCTCGATCTCACGTCACTGAAGCATGCAAAAATTACGCAACGCTAAAGTCTTATAAGTAATATCAACTGCCGATGCTGCTAACGCAAGTGCGCTGCGCGCGAAATACAGGACACAAGGAAGCTACTGCTCGTGCAATCGGAGACAGCACAAACGTAGGACCAATGAGCGCCTCCGCTATCAGTCAGACGGCACACAAAGCGTCAAGACAACGAGGACGTGCGTGAACGGCGGAAGTTCGTCGCAGAGTTCATCGACGGGCACGCAGTTCGTTTCCAGAGGGACACAGGATCGGACATCACCGTCATATCAAAGGCGTCATGGAAGCGGCTTGGAGCCCCTTATCTACAAGCCGGTCACGGAGCAAGCCCTCGAGCATGAACAATCCAATCCGTTTCTCTGCACAGACAACCAGAACACTCGAGACAAAAGGACGAGCGGTAACAGGACTCATCTTCATGGGTTATGACAACAACGCGGGCAACTATTGAGCCTCGACTTCACCGACAAGTTGGACCTGTGGGACCTGGCCACGTTGAGCAGCAAACGTGCGACGGATTACTCTCATGACCAATCCGTCAGGAACCAATTGCCTTTTTCAACTTCGGATGCTTGCGATAAGTTGTTAGGATGATGCGCGAGGGGCGATGCAAGTCTTCAGCTTCGCAACGACGCCCAGCCAGTTTTTCGATCGACAACCACTTTTGGACAAGCCGACGCTTTGTCACGACTCATCGAAGACCACGCTCCCAACGATGAGAGCAAGGCGGTCGCAGCTATTACAATGGAAGGCGATGTACATCGGACAGTCTCCGACGCAACCAACGCACTTCTAGTGACGGCGCAGGACATCGCGAACGCAAGTCGGCGAGACGATCCGCTCATGGAAAATAGCCGCAAGCAATTCGGGACCGACGTCTCCGACAGCTCTTCAACCTCCGCGATACTGACAGCGCTATGGATGGATTTCCTCATTGCAGACCAGGTGATCGTTCCCACGTCCTTCATCCAAAATTCGCTCGCTAGCCTCATAAAAGACATCCAGGAATCATACAAATGAAGGCGCTCACTCGAAGCTAAGTACACTAGCCGAAAATCATGAAAGACATCGAGAAGATAATCAAGCAGTGCCAGCCGTAAGCAGACGTCTCGAAAGCCCCTGCCAAGCCTCTATTAGCTTCGTAGCTGATAATAAACAGGTCTTGGACCCTCATCCATTTGGACTTTCAGGACCATCCGAATGAAACTGCTTCCACGTCGTCGTGGGTTCGCATCAAAGTGGCAGAAGTCTTCATGACAGATCGCGCAACGTCCTTCACAGCCCTCAAGTTCTTGCGATAGCTCTTCGCGCAATTCGGAATGCCGGAAGTGACGGTCTCGGACAATGGCACTCAGTTCGCTTCCGCAGATTTCGCCTTCTTCTGCGCACGATAAGGCAACAGGCATATTTTCTCACCACCTCATCATCCTCAGTACAACGGACAAGTAGAACGTTTCGTGAACACGTTCAAATGAAGCCTTCACAAACTCAGAAGGGAGGAGACGACAGTTGGAAGCCCTTCAAATGTTTTTCTCAGCTATCGAACAACTCCGAACCCAAGCTGGGGAACCGCTCACCAGCAGAAGTCTCTCGGTATCAGCTCCATACTTCAATGGGTTTGGTTCGGCCGATGCCGCCCGCAACAGTATGGAAGGACGACGAAATGGAAGCAGACTTCAGTGGACGACGTGGAGCACGCGCCGTCATAATATGATTTACATTATATCCACTTAACTTAGTGCCTCCAATTTCACTTGCTCCCGATTAGAACTCTATTGCAAAGACAGACACATAAAAACGCCGACACAGACATACTGCCTCATTGATCATAATTTACTCCACAATTATAAATTTGCAAGATCGCAAAAAACCAACTGCGTTGTAGGCAAACAACGCTATTGTATTTCTCATATTATTCATATTCACCGATCTCAGGATGAATATATTTTCTCAGTAAGCGTTTCATTTCTTGTAGACAGTCGTTTATATCATCAGCAAAGAAAAAATACTGTCATTTAATGCCAAACTGTTGAGCATCAAAAAATAATAATTGTTGAGCACCAGGTAAATTATTGAGCATCAGGTAAACACCCACCACCTTAACATTTCTTCTTCGACGTTATCAACGAGAAGTATATGAAACATCATTTATTACCATTTATACTAAAAACGTTGTTATGGTACAATGATCATAAGTTCCTAAGGATCAGTGATGAATTGCCGGATGGCAGAAAGCTGGAGAAGTGATGGCTTGACGTTGTGCATCAGATATAAAGACTTCTGTTCTCGAAGTGCGTTAATTATTTCGATGGCGATCGCTGCAACGGTTGCTTCGATCTACATCTTTGAGTATCACAACTAGGCGGTCCATTTACGAATCTGATGCATTTGAAAGAAATCAACGCATTTTGAACGATAATATTTTAAAGTAATGGATTAATTATAGATGTGATGTTGAACTTGTAAATTTCCGAGAAGAAGCTTTCTTACAGCATAGGGGAATGCCCTCTAGGACATATTTTGCATATTGCTATTAAAGTATGCTTGCACTCTTTCGTGGATAATTGCATGTGGGCTGCATAAATATCCGTCGATATTCATAGAATTAAAGCACGTTTATGAAAAGACGAGGCTTATTTAAATTGCCCGAAGCAATTCTTCGCCAAGATTGCTTCATATAGCAACGTTGAAACGTTGAACGTATGCAATGGTTACCAAAATTAAAACATCTTTCACCAAGTAACAATGACTTTAACCTCTCTTTTCCAGCAAATGCTCAATTTGCATGAAATGGAGCAGTTTTATCGATCGATGTTATAGCTTTAAAAGTTATAATCGTTGTGCTGCTATTAAAGTTCGACGATTTTAGTTCGCCTAGCTTGATGATCACAACTTAATTATTTATTTCGAGGACAGTGATGCTATTGTGACAGTAACACTTCATTAAATCGGAATGCAAACAACATAAATGATTGAAAATGAATTAAATTATTATTTTTTTAAAAATATATAATAAAACAAAAATTCTAATCAAATATTATAAAATATTAACTAGGAATCTTATTTATTTTTATTAATTATTTAAAAAATTAGAAGCGAAACCATAAATCTCCTCGATTCGAGATGGTAAGACTTATAGAACTTTTTTTTTACGCAGAAAAAAATACCTTCAACGAAAGAGGAAGAGATTTCTTAATCAAAGAAATATCAAACCACTTATGACTATCTTTATCAGTTACATTAAAAGAAGAAAAAAATGCTTGAAAAAGAAAAGAGAACATTTTAAATTTTACCTTTGCGAAATCCATTAAAAATAGTCTCTGAAATTCATATCGATTATGTGAAATGCAAAGTCATTCTTTCATTTATTCTTCTTTTTTTTTGCAGATTTTCCATTATTATTCCATTTTTTGCAGTCGTTTTGCCAATCCGGCTAGTTCATCATTCATTCAGCAAAGACGTAGAAAAGCCGATTCGCCTTTTCTCTCCTTCACCTCGCTCTTTCTCAACTCTTACCTTCCGCTGTGCACTTCGCTTGGAGGCACATTAGAACGGCTTTTTGAGCGCTCTTATCCACAGAATTTAGTTAGGTTTCCACGTTATGAACTCGCTTCTGTATAGGTTATTTTCTAACGGCTAGGCGCAAAAACATTTAGTTACCTGATGTCGAATAGTGGATTAGTCTAAAGCAATCTAGGATGACATTTACAAGAAAATATTGCACTATTCTCACTTAAATCATGCTCGTAGTACTTTTCAATTGAGAAACAATAACGGCGAAAGTGAGCGCTATGAGGTTGTCGATTATTAATTACTATACTTTACTCCTATCGTAATTTGCCGCTGATAAAGTACGGTGGAGTTAATGAAATCTTCAAAGAAGCCTAAGGTTTTTTGCACTTTAAGAAATCGTGTTTCGCATACGATCCGGAAAAACGTACATCGGAAGAAAATATTCCACCTTAACTGAATCGTTTATTCATCTCATCTCATGCAGGACAATCGAAATTTTTTGCCGTGTAATGAAGGGATTTTTTCGAGTGCACGCGTGGCACAATTTGATGACTTTTTGGCGTTCTGAATTCCAAATTCAAAGGAGCTGAGTTCATAGAATATGAGTGTTTTAAATCTTTCACAGAGCGCGCATGCGGATCTTTCTTTCTGATATCTAATCTTCGTTCCCTCATACCTACCAATATTTTTGCAAAACTTGACCGCTGTTGTTGCAAGGGAAACCCGTTCAAAGAAATCAACACACATTCTTCTCCTGTAGCTCGTTTGTGCTCCGTTCAGTAGGGGGATTGTTCGCCTCTGGCCATTCAGGCTGCATAAAGTAATAGGATGCAACCGCATCATCGTCTTCCTCTCCATCGGCATCTGCATTTTCAATGGCCATGTTTGCCGTACTAGTCGCCGCTGTTCCTTCCTTTTCCTTCATTTTAATCATTTTGGCACTCACTGGCGACGATGGTTTAGCTGGTGATCTAGCTGTAAGAGGAAATTGTGGTGTTGATTTAGCGACTTGTTCTGCTGTTTTAACTGAAGCGAGAGGTGAGGAAAGACTTTGGGGTTTGAGCGAAGCTGCAGGTACGGTACTCAAGAATGGTGGTGTTTGACGAAGCTTGAGCTCGAGCGCGAGTTTTGCTTGTTTGTAGGCTTGTTCGAGTGCTTGCAATGCTTGCTGTTGTTGTTGTTGAATTTCTCGTGATGGCTTATTCGATACTAACAAATTGTTGACCAGCTCGGCAGCATGCGCAAGTGCCTTTTCAACTTCTGCAGGATTTATTGTAGTCCCTATTGCAGGTTCTTTTGATTCCAAAGGTCTCGCCATAACTTCCTTTGAAACAATACCAGCCTGCAAAGGCTTTTTTATCAAAAATTACCCAAGCATGCTAACAAACAGTTAACAGTTTTCCTAATATGCTTAGTAACTGAAACTGTCTGTATGTAGTGCAAAATTAAAATATGTAAACATTGATCTGAATGAGTGAGTTTTTATTAGTAATATGTCAAATCGGTTAGTCGAATGGACGCGATTCCAGAAGGCGTAAGGTTCTCCCCATATTTTTTTAATTTCCGCATAAATTAGAGCCATCCAGGTGTAATTCGTTATGCCACTCAAATTCTATGACGCTTAAATTCTGCTTGCAACGATCCATGAAAAAAGATTTCTACGGCAAAGTCCGATAGCTAAAACTTCTGCTGCGGTAGAAAAAGAATTTTTGATAAATATTCATCCCATTATTATTTTTGTGAACAATTAACATGATCCTCAAACGGGAAGACTGCATAGTTAGAGCATCATTGTACTGCATTCATTTGAATCTAAAAAATAGTTGGTTTTATTTTTCAATAATTATATTGAAATTTAATAATTTTAAATTCAAACAAACCAATTTGTTCAAGCAAATTTTCGAGTCATACAATTAGATATTCGTAAGTATGCTAGAATCTAATGCAGTTTTTCATTTATTTTATTCTTTATAGGACTAAGACCGATTTTTGCGCAAGCAAACTTACGGTTGCGCCTTCCTCTTCGTCCAAAACGTCTCTAGAAATCTGCAAAGCAAACTTGACCGTTTGTGATAATAACCTTAACAATTCATGCTCGCGCATTGAAATCTCTCATTAAAAAACAAAGCCTCATTTATTACATTTCATCTCATTCGTTTAATAATTTCAATATTTCTTTATTCACGACATATACCCGCTCCTTTAAGTCCCCTTCATCCCCTTCATTTACTAAAATAAAGTTGTAGGCACGAGATTTCAGATTATATCCATATTAAATCATAGTATTAGATTCGCTTCTGCTCCCATTATCCCGACGAGGTATTCTTCGCGCATCTGCTTGGTAATAGCAATACGGTTCGGAATTGCAAATAAATTCATTCTCCGTTGAAGATACTTACCAGTTTGGCCCATATCATTTTGGTTTACAACTAGCACTATCTTTTGGATTCTCTGATGCATTCACAACTCAATAAACAGGCAATCCGAGGACAACCTTCTTGGGCTTTCCGATTTGTGCACGTTTCTTTGATGCATTACGTATCCCTGCTAGATATTTGTCGTATGCGGGTGCAATTTTAGGTCTTGAAGTATGTTTCGCATTCTCGTCCACAGTCCCAGCAGTCATAGTCTTGGCTATTGTTCGTCGCTTATCCACGTGCTCAGAGAGAGGCTTTCGTGCAAAAATTGGTAGTGGAACCTGCACAACGTGAGTTTTCGCATAATAATAATGTTCATATTCACGGCAGAAATCTGTAAGGGAAACGATAAACGAATGAAAACTTTCAAAATGTCAACCGATCAATGTGAAATCGTTGAATCAACGTCGTTCCGGTTGAATCACCCGCTGCACCGTACTAGCAAACTTCGATAGAAGCAGCAGTTGCAGCGGAAGCGATATATAGGCCTTAAACACTCTGGTTGTGTTCTAAATTACATGTGGTGATTTGACAGGAACAATTCCTTTCGTTGCGTATTTGGCCATTTTCCACGTTTCATTTCAAGCGATACTTTACAGCCTACTCCAATCTACTGATGTCGCACATATTTACGGGTTTCTTCGTAAGTCGATTCCGGACTCATGATCAGGCGGAAATTAGAATTTCTTTTGACTCTTTCACTGCTTACTTTCACATTTCATCTTCCCTTAATTGCGAGCCCCATAAACTGTATGAATATACGACCACTATGTACAAGATCCAAGATTGACGATAGTCTAAAAGCTGTTCTGATCGATGCCCAATTTGGTTTAACAAACTCATAAATTATTACTGCAAAACCGTCGTTATATATGACTAGTATCAAAAGTAGAGTTTAGAAAAATAAACGAGCAAAAAACGAATCGAAGTGAAATTTGACTAGCGAGGATTTCATTGCGCATATTTTTCGCTAGCACAAATCTTTCAATTAACTCACTCCTAACGATACTTTCTGATAGGATTCCTTTATTAAGAAAGCGTTGTATAAGGATATAATGAATGTAAAGAAATTGCTCTTCACATTGAACACAACTCGAACGTTGTGAGCGTATTGACCATATAATATCCGGTATCGATAAATCATATCCAAATAATAATGATCTGAAATGGATCAATGACTTGAAAATTAATTCCCAACTTTCAGAAAAATTGAAAATTAAAAAACTTCTTCTATCCGAATGACTTTTTGAAAAAAGTGCATTTATTTGGAAATATTCGAATACTATTGATCCAAGAGTACCAATATCTTCTTAAAATCAACGATTCTATTGATGTAAATTGTCGACCACTTCAGGTCGATGATCACATCGTTAAAAAAACCCATCCCAAAAAACCAACGAAAATGGGTTTTTCCATTCGATTCCCCTAAGAGTAAAAATCAGATGGAATTTTATGATAGCATCAAGTTGCATTTTGTCGAAAATGTTTTGCATTAATTTCTTCAAAACGTTTTATTCGTCTAATTTTGATTTATATTATAGTATTTACTCTTCCATTTTTTGAATCGTTTGAACGTATTTTTAAATGACATTTTCTTTTGTGGGTTTATTGAGTTCAGCAATCCTTTCTCTAATATTGAACAACAATTCTAAAATATTAAAAATTGCGATCACTTCTAATCGAATTCATTTAATAATAATGATATTCTACATCCGTAATTAATAAATAATATGCCTCACCACTATAATTTGAATTGAGTTTTGAGGTTTTCATTAGAAATCTACGAAAACAATCACTCCTCTCACCTGTCAAACAATCTGAATTAAGTTTTTTTTTCAGGGAAAAATACGACTATTTTAATGAATACATTAAATTATTGATATGTTTGTAATTCACTAATTATAATAGTTGCTTATTATTATTATCCAATAAAAGATTTACTAATTCTCATCAAATATTATACGATAGCATTTTTTTATACACTCAGTTAATACGATCATAGAAATGCTGTTCAAAAATGCACAAAATTTTTTTTTCGGTTGGAATAATATACCCCCCAAAAGAAACGAATATAAAATCTTGAGAGCTCAAAAAGTCATCCTTACCTAATGACAATCTCTAGTACAACGAGTGTACCCGTTCGACCGATACCAGCCGAACAATGAATAATCGTAGGCGTTTTACATGTTCTTATCAACGAGAGCATCATAAATGGTACAACAAGTTGTTTTGGAACAAAAATCGATCTGGCCATGTCACCCATTGATAGTGCATCACTTTACGTCTCTCACCTTTATACGAAACACTCAAATCAGTGCACCAAACATCGGGATTGTTATTTCTGATCTGAAATTTTCACTAGAATCCTACATTGTTCGATATTTTGAGTATATCCAAAGGCTCTTTTGCGATGAATATATTCATTGCTTAAAACTTCTTTTAAATATGAATAGAATAGCATTTTAAGGATATTTCTCACATCATAAATAAGTGAACATTTTTTTGATTAATTGCCGTTATATTACAACTAAGTAACAGCATTCATTCATTAAATAGTAATTTTGATTGATGCACTATGTCTAACATATTCTTCTTCTTCTATGTTCTAATGAGTTTCGAGGACGATAGAAAGTGTTTTCCTCTCGCAGAGTTCAAAAAAGAGTCCCATCGTTAAGAGATACGTTCACTAATGAAATTAACACACAGGAACGAACTTCAATGGCAAATACCGAGTGGAATAAAAATGCATCAAAATATAGGCCTACTATTACCTATGAAATAGGATGTTATAATAAAAAGAAGCAATGCTCATATCTCTATCGTTAAGCATTTCAGAAGGAAAAGTATTTACACAATAGAAACTTACACCGTCGTTTTTAATTGTTATACCATAAAAGGATTTCGTTTCGCCGATCGATTTTGGCCAATATTGTGAACATTTCACTTTACCCGCTTCGTTAACTCTGCACAACATTAGGACTGTATCGACGTTCTCTTGCCATACCATTCTCCAGAAATCACCGTTCGTCGAATCGAGTGGACCCTGGAGATAAAAAGAGCTCATGCAACGAGCACAAATTCCACTAAGAGAAAACTTTTTATCAAATCATTTGCTATGATTTTTCTAATGCACTCATAATCCTCGTAATATGCAACGATGTTACCCTATTGTAAATAGCGTGAAGCATGTTGTTTACAGTGAGCGATTGCCTAAATGAGACTGTTGACGTGTGGGATCCTTTCGGAGACCAACCACCTTATCGTACCTAAAGTGTGTAACATAATGGATCAAAGTAAGATAAGAAAAACTTGAAGACCGCTTTTCCTAAATTTGCCTTTAGGTTTTCTTTACCATACTCATATCCGTCACATTATGCGACCGTTTAATAGCTGTATTATATCAAGTAGAAGGTCGTTGAATAGATTTCCTTCCATGGCTAAGAGAAACAGATAAGCCCCAAGTAAAATTAGGACTCCTTGAAAAAAGACAGTCTCCAAAAAATAACTTTATTAAAAGTGCCCTTGAAAGAAGCAATAAAATGCACTTCACTGAATCGAGAAGTAACTGCAACAATTTTTGCTCACAAAAAACAACGGAAAACCCCAAATGTCCATAAATGTTCGTACTCTTGAAAAACCTATCAGATGTGCATTTGACTCAGCCCACTCCCTCTTGGCTGAGTCCTCCCTTTTCAAGGCAAATTTCGGTCTATAAAGATTACACAATTAAGTAGGAAGATGGAAACAGCGAGAATCTTCATTAGAAATCAGCGGTATTTTCTGCACGTGTTAAAATGAACTAAGCGTACTCTTATAATACCATGTGTTACTTTATTCCTGTATAGCACAGTTGATTGACAAAAAGTATAGTGTAGTATAAGCTTATTGCAGGCTAAAAAACTTTACGAATGTGTAGTAGGAAAAACCAAGTATAGTACAATATTTTTAAAAAGCTATAAGCCAGAAGCAGAACACATGTTTTGCCATAGAGCTCATTGGGGATAGCGTGGAAAATTTATGAGAAATAAAATCGGTTTTTCGTTTCTTCATCTCTGGTAGTGTTTCAAGTAGACCTGAGTCAAGAAGATATTAAAAGTGCGATTGTATTTTGTTGCAATGCATGCGGGTGTGGTATAAATTTGCAAAACGCTTAGCAAAATTACTAAATGAAGATAAAATGTGCAATGAAACATTGCATGTAGCACGTTCATTTTGAATAAATCACGTTATTTTAGCACTATGATTAATGTATTTCGCATTTTTCTATCGGCGATATTATTAATCTGCGTTATGAATTTCAAATTTGCCACAAATGAATATCGAACAAAACTCGCGTTTTTCTCACTCGAATATTTAATGCTGATTGCATTTTTTTTTTCGCCCACTTTCTTGCTTAAGTGCTTTGTGTATTTGCTATGATAACGTCTTTAAGCATTTCATTGCACGGTCGCAAATTTTGGCAGAAGAAGTATACTGTGGCGACGTTACATCCTCTGTATGCGCTCATCTATGTATGTCTGTGTATTTCTGCCTACGTATGCCTCTCTATGTGCGTAGATTTATAGACATTTATGTGCGTCTTTATGTGTATCTAAGTTGTGCTTGTGAGTTTGTATGGATGCATCTGTGTGCGCGCTTGAATTCACTAAAATTTTTGATTATCAAAAGGAATTTCTTATGAGGAAATCATTTACTTGATTTATTGGCATATATTTTTGATATGCGACAATCGCATAAAATTGATCAATCTCTTCTATGAATAGAATAATTTTCGTCAGGGAAAAAAAATCGGTTTTCGAGAAAAAAAGAATCATCTCACAGTTATGAAAGAGGAGCATATCCAATAAACTCCAAATTATATAACTTATCAAATACAGTCTTAATGTTTTACTATATTAAAATGCAATCAAAGAAACCACATAACAATTGATCATTTCCATAGGCGGAAGTAAACTTACCAGTTGATAAGATAAGAGAGTTGACGTATTATTCTACTTTTTTGTTATGAGGATTCACTCAATATCATCTATTGTTGAGCTAAAGTGTGTGTGTGTGTGTGGGGGGGGGGGGGGGAGGGGAAGTGAGGGGCAGGAAACAAGCTGATTTTCTTTATTATTCAACAATTCTTCAAAATTTTCGGTTGCATGAACTCAAAATCACCTATTTGGAATGTGATTTAATCGGAAAGAATTGATGATTTTATTCTCATTTCAGTGGATTTGTTCGTGTTTCGCCTAATCGCTTCAATTCGCCAAAGAGCTATAAGCGACGAGATTTTTTGGCGATTATAATATATATCAAATAAACATAATATATCTAATTCGAATAGAGATTTGTTCATGTATTATACCAGTAATTGAAAACTTAAACTAACAGTATTCATGTCATCATTATAGCATGGACTTGAATTATATTTTATGCTTATGTGTTTTTAAGTTCAAGTTACTAAATGACGATGCACTGAGCTCGTGACAACCCTTTGCTACAAAATCGCCGACGGTTTCTTACCACGTTCCCTTTGGGAGTGTTTCTTTTTTTGTTAATCTCCCTTCATGCGTATTCTTCACACAATTATGAGCATAATTACTGAGCTGGATTTAGAAATTGAAGTGTCTAATTACTTCGCGTAATATACCACTTGTGTTAAGAATATGCTTTCGTGGCTTATTCTATTATCGATAGGCTAAAAGCCTATGATCTTGATTGATCTTGATTGATCTCGATTTCATTTGGTCGATTCACTTTTGATAATCATCGTACATAATAAGCACTACAATTTTCAAAATTCTCTTGAAGTTTTTACCTTTTTAATCATATCAAAACAATATGGGCTAAAAAACTTATTATTCATTTTACATCTATTTTCTTCGGTAATATTCCATCCTTCCTCTTTCGCAACCGAATTAAACCTCCTTTTTTCTGCTCAGTCAAATCCAGAGAAATTTAAGAAGCAAATGACATCTTCATTATCTCCACTGAGACAATAAGCTCAAAAAGCTTTTTATTAGGAAATTAGTTGCGAAATGCAAAAAGGAGCATTTCCAGAAAATATGACACCGCCTTCGGATATACGAATGTCCGACTGCAAGATAACCCCGATGTGTTGGAAAAAGTGAAACACTTCGAAGAAAAGATTTTCATCAGGATCCGGGAAAAATAACCGACTTGCATTTTCTACTCATATAAGCAAAACAAGTGCACATTTCATTAATATTAAATGGCGGAGAATTCATAATGTACGTTCAATGCTCAAAAGTTCTTTTGTGGACGAGCATCCACCAGTAACTGCTTCAGAGTTGTATGAAAGCTCATGTTATTGTATTTCAATTTTTGATTGTTTTTGATTGATCATTGAGGTCGAAAAAAAAGGAGCAATGAAGAATAGATACATTCTATATAATAAATCAGTTGCATATTTCTCCGAGTTACACAATATTTGGATTAGATATCAATTAAGAACAGTACCTGTGGCGCTTGAAAGTGAGATTGAGGTGCATTACCTGTGTGCAGATTAGTCTGTTGTTGATTAGTTCGTGGCTTATCCAATTTGCGTGAATAAAATCTCCATGTGCATCCGGCCATGGTTTTAGAACCACGCGTGTCTCATCCAAGCAAGGTACATCTGCAGATGAAATTTGCATTCCTATATTTTTTCGTGTCAACAAATAAGGCAAGAATTTTTGAATGTTTAAACTAACTAACCGAAATATCTGCATTTAGTTCTGTTACGCATTTGTGCAGTGACCGTCATTTTAGGCGGATGTGGACCACGTTGTTGAATTGTGGAGAATACCTCGATGAGGCCATCAACACCAGTGGTGTTAGTATTTTCCGCAAATGCTCGCATAGCAGCTACTACTGCCTTTGGCCTTACTATATTGTCGTCCACCATAGTGGCAGCCGTTTTCCTATAATTATTGATTTATTTGTTTTTTCTATTAGGCTTTTAATTTCAGACTTGAGTTGATCACTAATCAAGCGTTTGATTAAAGCAAAAGACTCGGAGGTGATTGGATAATTTACGGTATCTTGAAATAGCGCTTCGTCGGTTCTTTTTTTTTTTTTGCTTTACCGCGTTTTCGGCATTCAAAGTTCGCGAATTTTCGCTAGAATTGTTTCTTCGACGAGGTGGAAAAAATATTTGACCTATTCGAGCTTGAAAAAATGTCATATTTTTTCTAACCGAAGCATGTCTTCCAACAAGTACATGTGGCCTCTTAAAAATCCCACGCGTAATTCAGGGCTGAATGCGTTGCACGAAGAAAACTCGTCTCTCTAAGAATTGTTGAATAGCTCGTGTGAAAATAGCTGAAAATTTTGTGGGATCCCCGAGTTGGGTGCAAATGGGCAAATTTACGAATGTATGAGACACGCAAAGAATTTGAGGTTTACTGATTGTCCTCTTTCGTTTAATGTTTTTTTTTTTTTGGTTTGGACCACCTAAGAGAATGGATTGAGCCATTCAAATTTTTGCGCAACCATGATGTTTACTGATAATATGAAGCGATTAACAATGCTACGAATAGGCGAATTTGTACTTACAGATGCACGACAGTTGCTACCTGGACATTTGATTCCCGGATGGTCGGTTCCTAATTGCATTCTATGGATATTTGCTTCACGTGCACCAATGCAGTAACGAATAAAGTTGTGGCAAAATGGCTAAGTGCAAATTATAGGTACTTGCTTTTCTCGATGAAAAAATAACATTTTATTGTTGTTGGGTGGACGAAAGAGAAGAGATATTAAAGGTGAACGATATGTTCAAGAAAAGGATAAATTGCAAGTGTTTATTTAAGATGAGTGCAATGGATAAAAGTTCATTTGTCTAATAGAAAGAAATAAAATGTTCAAAAAGACAGCACAAAATTTTGCATGCAAAATCTGCATAGAAGTTGACGTTCACCGATACGCCTCGACAAACATTTGTGCAATGCAATTATGACGTTTGTGCATGTGTGGCAATCAAACATTCACTCATCGAGTAAAATGCAGCTTAATTGACAGAATTGTTTGGTGCGGCGGAAAAATCACAAATCCACTAAATGAATTTTAATTAAATCTAAAAATAACATCTAAGCAAAGGTGACAGTTAATGTGCATTAAAAGAAATAATTTTTTTTCTTTCAACAAAAAAAAACGCCCACAAATTGCATATAGTGACAATGCCAGAAGTCATAGAGCAACACAAGGATCAAACGTCCATTCCGTGCAATTCCGAACCAAAAGTCCAAGAATCAAATATCTCAGTATCAACCATCTGGCTATAAGAACCTCAGATAGCGTTTCGCCAGTTTTCGTTGTCAGAAGTAGTGGAAGAAAGTGCCCAATACGATCTTGAAACATCGTTGAGCATCACAAGCAACGTGCAATGCAGCCGGTATAATATCGTCGAATCTTGAAGATTCCTCTATATTTCCCCTTTTTTTTCACAACAACGTTGAGGAATTTTTTCGTTAGTTTATAGTGGATTATCTTTGCGTACTCTTCCTTACAAAGAAACTGCTACAAAAAAATGACAGCGGACAGTCACGAGTAGATGCAATCTAGAGAAATAACCAGAGGCAAATCTTTATTTATCGACCTATGAGGAGCCAAACTTTTTGCTAGGAGGTTGCAAACGAAAGAGAGTTTCCGCTACCTACTCGGAAAAGAGTTACCCATATAAATTTATATTTTTTCCGACTAATTTTTGAATTATTTTTGCGGTCGTTCTAAATTTATGGCCGAAAACTTTTGAAAGATGTGGTCATTAGAGTTGAATTTCTCTGGTTAGAATCTTCGAAATAGTCGTTTTCAGGGGTCCTTATTTGTTTTACAGAGAGTAACTCTATACTTATGCGTGCATAGACTGTAACTTGGACAATTGATGTGCATCTTCTAATCATTTCACTCCATTCCACGCTCTTTCTATTCTGCCTTTTGTTGATGGTTTTAGTTAGAAGTATGAAGATTTCACATCTCGTTTCTATAGGAGATTATTGCCTTTGATTTTTGATGCTTTCTTAGTGATAACACAACGAACGAAGCTGTAACTGGTAAATCTCCAAGCAGAACCAGTAAATAGCAGTTAGATTGATACCTACAACTGATCTCGGCATGAATTCACATCCGGAACACGCCGATGCTGGGTGATAGAGTCAGCTAGTAGGGACTCGGTACGCGAAGTTTATAGTTCTGGGGTTTGCTTGTCTTCCGGGAAGAAAACTATTTAGGCGGTCAGTTCCGCGTGAAACTTTTCGTAACCGAAGTTGCAGTTACGCTTGCACCCCCACGCTTGCTATTACAAAACCACTCTCCCCTCTCTGTGTCTTTATATTCGTGTCTGTCTTTCTCGAGGCACTTATTTCCGACGCGTTTTCGACGTTTTTTAAGGCATTATTGCCTAACCTGTTGAAGTGAATTTGAAGAGTTCGGCGCAACCTACCGAATGGTCACTGCTAACACTGAATGCTCTCATAAATGTTTTTTGCTATGCCACCTTCATAGAACACTGGTGGTTTTCAAAGAAAGTATGGTGGTTTTCACTTTTATGCGTTCACTGCTTATTGACTATTCCATACCGTTGACCACTAATTAGGCATAGGCAATATCATGACGTAACTGGACAAGGTAAACAAAGAGAACTCTAATTCACGATGTAGGCTTTTGATCACCCCACATCCCCATCAACTATCGACTTTCATTGATAAAAAAATTTCACCGCATTTTTCTCTAAAAGATCTCAAATGAAATTACCTCATCCTCATGGATCGCATTAGACGAGTGGAAAACGAAATCGACGACCACCTGGGAAATTAGAAAGTTACAAAGTGAAATATTCCACATTTTAAATTATCGAAAGCGAAATTTTTAATTAAAAAATCCTTTGAAAATTGCAAAATTTCCCTCCAAAAAAATATTTTATAATTTTCATATTTTTATGCTTTTTTAAAGATAATCTCAAACTTTTACGCAATTATACATACGATAACAAGAATTGATTTTTATGAGCACAACGTTTTAATTGTATGCTTTTTGAAGAGATTTGTTGACGCCAATGTTGACTATGACACCGTTCGATTTATCGTATCTCCAAGTGAAGTGTTTCGAAGAAAGGATCGTTCTCAACAAAGGATTCCTCCTTATCTCTCTTCTCATGATCGAAAAGGAAACGATTTTTACTTAGTAGATGATGATTATTTTGGAGGTTCGAAGAAATGTATATTTTTTCACTAATATATCCGTTTAAATACATTCGTAAATTTTTCAAAAATTAGTGGCCATTCTTAGATTTAAAATCGAAATTTACTAAGAAAAACACAACTCAACAAATTCAAACTCAATTCGGCAGGAAAAAACACAAGATATCTCTTTCTTCTCAACTGCAATACGCTGCAGCAATTGTTGCTGACCAAAAAGAAGGAATGGCCCGATATTGCGTAGTCATATATCATTCGATTTGTTATCGTTGAATTGCCATATTGATGCATTTTTATACGCCCATAGAGCTAAATATAAACAACGTAAATATACATAAAAGGCTTTTATTTTTGAGGATTAACGAGCCTCTTCATCGCAACTCATCGAAGCTTTATTACGACATCGCAGCTGTCTATTTTTATACGTTTGAGAGTCTCAACCCGTGAACCGACGAAGTTCTAAGCACCATTGTTGAAGTGAGTAATCTATACCACTGAAAGACTTCCCCTACTTCCACCCCCTTTCTCTGCCTCTCCCACCTTGTGGCGATCGTCTGTTGTATGAGTTGTCGAAACGATTCTAAAGCAAATTTATTTCAAAGTCTACCTGCTACGGCCGAAAACGGTTCCTTATGTAGCGCATAGATAGGATCAGGCTGAATTATTTTCCTACAGTATGCATATATGTATGCTTGTCTGCCCACTATTTTCCACTAAATCTGGAGTTGCAGAATTTGGTGATTACATTATGCATCTAACACTGATTGCGCTTATCGACGAGTTGTTGTTCCGTAATCGTCGAAAAAACTTTTGAACATCTAAACTAATCTGCTGATATCTGCATAGCATATATGAAAAGAAAAGTTCGGTTGGAGTGATACCAGTAAAGTAAATCTTGATTTGCATATTCATAGATTTCACCCATTCACGCGAAAAGATAGCTGATTTTTGCACAAGATATTATGCATTTCGTTTTGATGATCGACACACATAACTGAATTATTCATATTGACGAAAGGTTTGCCAACAAGTTTTGTGGAATTATTAAATATTTTTTGCGATTTTATTTTTTTACTTCATTGATTTTCAAAAATTATAGCACACAAGATTTTTTGAACTAAACCTTTAACATTAAATCTACTTGATTTGACATTAAATCTACTGAGAAGATTGTATGACATACATTTATTCTCGCAAACGACAGTTGTTTTCATGTGAATACAACAAGTTTGTTTAGGATTTTGCAGAGTACACGAGATAATAAATGAGTAACGTAATAGCTCGAAATTTGTGTTGTCTGAAATGAACTTTATGTTGAAGTTGTTTACCTGTAAAGAAACTTTGCCATACTCTTAATTTTTTTATTTAATAGTTTATCTAATTGTCGACTTTAGTGATTTATTATTTTTTTCTCGATCATTTTTTTTTTGATTAAGAGGTATGACTAAATTCTCGAAAACGATGAACTGTTGTCGAGCTTATGAATTTTTACGTTCATTTGTGGAAACGCCATTCGTTTGTTTTCCTATTCCATTGATGTAGAAGAAATGTTTGATTTTCAACATTTTCGGTCTCTTCGTCAGAAATTTGAAGATCGATTGCATTGAATTGAATTGAACTAATATGAAATCTTCGAGGAATAATACTTTGAAATCGCTCTGATATATAAACGATTCGTTGAAAACAAAAAAAGATTTCTGCTCATATTGCAAATAGTTGCAATATTTGTTTGCTTAATCGCAATTTCTTTCGTTTTTGCATATCGCTTAATTTTGCATGTGCCAATTTTCGATGACGATTTTGCTTTGATTGTCGCAAATTACCGATTTTCATTTTTAATAACTCTTTATAGTAATAATATTTCACATCATCGTCTATATTTCTTTTTATTAGTTGCAGTCTCTTCGTTATTGAGTTGAAATTCCATATCGAATGTGAAGATTTATGGATGAATTTGCTAACGATTATATTTTGATATGAAGAAAATAAGAAATGAAATTATACCTCTATTTAATTTCATTACTCAATGAATTGTGATCCTTTGCAAATGTCACCCATAATTACCCGATGAAGACAGCTAAAAACTCGATTTAGTATATTCGTTCAATTTGCCTATTACTTTTGCCCTACTTAACTTTCAGTGGATTTACAGTATAGATTGAAAGTAAGTTTTAGCTCAATGATCGCATAAATTTATGTCTATCGAGGTATTTTTTTGTTGTTGATATTCATAGCAGAAAGAAAATCGACTGATAGTTGGATGCGTTTTTTGGATCCTCATTTATTTTTGGAAATTTTGATTTCTTTATTAGCTTCGCATTGCAATAAATTGTCACCTTTTAATAACAGAGTTGAGAAAGTGAGTACAGGCAAAGAGCGTCATGGCGAGCGCAAGAAGCACACATCGATCATCAAAGAGCAAATGTGAGCGGCAAACACTTACCACGTTGAAAGTGCAATAGTGGTGTGGACACTAAGACGATTCTTTTACGATAGAAGCTTTACGGCTGAATTCAGTGTTGGCCAAAAAATTTTACTCGTAAGCTGTTAAATTAGGCATCAAGTTTTGACAGTTGCTGAAAAAGTACTGCTTATGCGCTAATGTTTTCTTTGTTATGGTGTCATGCTCTAGAGCTTTATTTTTCGAAACCCTTAAAGAGATTATCAATAATGGTTATTCAAATTTCAAATACTCTATTGCTTTTTCTATTGCCGATTAATAAGTGTGAAAGAGGGTCGTTTTATTTGCCTTCCGTCGTGGAATTTTTCTGCCATATTTTTGCATTTTTAACGTTTTCCTTCTGTCCTATTAAGTACTTCTTACCACTTATATTTTTACTTTTATCTTTTCTGCAGTATTTGGTTGCATTTTCCTCTAAACATTTCTATTTATTTTCATTTAAAAGGTATATAATTTCTATCACTTTATAACTTCTTTTTAGTTCATTCTTATATTCATTAGCGGCCATTTCTTCTAAGATATATTTCCTTCTTGAAACTAAATTAGCGATCAACCAAAAAGCACGCGTGTATGATTGCTCAACTTCATATTAGAGGACAGATAAAAACATGCAAATACTCATATATACATCATATGCCATAATACGCGCTTTGCAAAAAGTGCAAAAGCGCATGAAAACAGTGAAATGATATGGAAAACAATTCGTATTTGTTCTTGCACCCGATCGGATGTGCAAATTTTTTCCTAAGCAAATTTCATGCAACGTTTAAGTGTTTTTAACCTGCAATAGAGTCGATCAATCGTGGCGACCTTTCCAGTGAAAATCACTAATCGCAATCATGTCCCTATGTATACGTTTACTAAACTACCTTATAATATTTTCACCATCTATAATTTAATCAGTTTATTTCTTTGTATCGATATAGCCTGCAACCACTTTTCAATCTCTCTCGAATCCTATATTTCACGCATTATGTTTCAACAAAAATTTAATAGTTTGTAGTATTTACTTTAATAGCAGTTTTTAAAAGGTGCATTAAATATTGGGAAATTTGCTATTGAAACAGGATGAAATTTGCATAAAGCTTTTTTCATTTTATAATATTGCAAAGCCCACGATTGATGAATTCCTCTTCCAACTTTCAAGTTAATTCATTAAATTCTAAAAGAATTACAAGTACTCGAATATGTTTCATAATTTACATACATCATGCCACAGATCGAAGTAGGTATAAATTAGCATTTTATATGAATCGACTCCGATTTTGCAACCAACCGGCTGAAACAAAAGGAGAAGCTCATCAAATGAGCTCGTATTATATGTAATTTTGCAATCTCGCTCATCAAAAGAAAAATCGCAACAAGTAGCGAAGATGGTGAAATATGCGTAATATGTTCATATATTGACTGAATCATTCACACATATTGACTTATCAATCTTCTATAAGACACACCTTTAGATGCCATTAAAAGTTTGTTTTTCAACATACATTTTAGAGTTTTCCTTTCTATATTCATCTATTCGATTGTTTCACCGAAAGAGAAAAGATTGAGCTATATGGCTTAATGCAATATTACGCGATTGGGATACATCTCAAAGTATCATTCAACTTGATCAATCAATAATCATATGAAAAAGAGAAAATTATCGTACAATTTTTTTTTTTCAAAATTGATTATTATCGTATAAAGAAATGCACTCATTTTATATTAGCCGGATGTTCATTCTTCATTAATCGAGACACGAAGAAGCATAAGGTATTTGTTTATCTCCTATACAACTTGAAAGAATTTTAAAAAGTTTGCATATATATTTGTTTTCGTTTTATGGAACTAAAAAGGAGTTTAAGAAGTGCCCTCAGAATATTCGTTTTTCATTGCCAATTTGGGCAAGTAATTTCGCAAATTGCCTTTACGCAATAAATCTATACAAAAATGCTTTCATATTTCAACCAATCCAACCATTTCTGGAAAACTGTTATAGAAATTCGTTTTTCTATGATGTGATCAATGTTGAATGCATACACATATTTAGCATTTTTGAAAATCTACCATTCTTTTTAAATTTGATTTATTATCATGAGAGATGTTACGATAAGTCACACCAGAGGGAATTTATCACCCTTCTAAAGGACAGAGAATAGATATATAATTTTGAGGAAATTCATGTCTTGTAGGCATTTATAGACTGTTTTGGAGGTAACAAGTTGTGATTTACTTACATCGATCGCATAATGGCGTATAGATTCTCTCAACAATTAAGGCTTCCGATTGCTGTAATGTATAGAAAATGTCAACAGGTTTGTTAGTGTGCACTTAACCGACTGATCATTAGATTTCCCAATAGAATAGAGTATAATTTCCGAAAATTGTTGTATAGTTGAAAGAATCTCGAGTTATCCTGTTTATGAAGGCTACGAAGATTCACATTCGAGGGGTCAACTGCAGCTGGATTTCGTTATGGTGACTAATGTGAGCAAGCACTTTACTTCTATTAGCATTTCTGGAGTGTTTCATTTCATTGCAATTTTTTATTTATCTGACGGTTTATTAAAACGTAGCGTAGAAAACGATTTGCTCAGCAGTGTCTAATGCTAAGGAAAACTAATATACTGATATTCAGCGGGAAACCATATCAAGTATGAGAGGTACAAGGTTTCATAAGAGATGCAATCACTGTTTTTTTCGGCCGAAAGACTATTTGCTGAGTTCCATATTAGCTCTAAAAGCAGATGGAAACGATGAAAGTCCGCAAGTTGGAAACTAAATTCGTTTTGAAATTCAAAACTTACCAATTTTTTAAGGTTTTATGAGGAAAATTAATTCAACTTTATATGAAATTCGATAGTTTATGCGTATTTGTGTGTGGTAGACGGTCGGCTCTAATCGATTAAGTGGTTGCCTTCAAATTTCGAAAACAATAGAAATTGTTTTTCAGCATTAACAGTGGCCATGAAATCTTTTTGAGTGCTTTATGAATGGTCAGCGAGAAAATGCGGCCAACCGTCTCAGTAACCCTTTTAGTATTTAATGATGTTACATACTCAAAAAAAAGTGTTGAATATTATTAATGAAGCACTGAGTTTATGCGACAGCGTTTTGTAAGCACAAACCAACTATAATTTCTTCACGGCATATTCAAATTCACTCCTTTTTTTATAATATCATCATTGATAAGAGATTTCGTTCATAAGAAATTAAGTTGTAAATGCAACTGAGTGATATGGAAATGGAAGCGAGGTTGCTCGAGCATGCCTTAACGTCAACCTGCGATTTGTTCTGCTACCACACTCCTCTCATGGGCGAATACATCGTCGTGGCATATAGCTGGCATACTCGATGTCCATTTTGATTCGAAACGTTTTTCACTTGAATGCGCTTTCCTGGATTGTTATGAGTTGAATTCGTAGTTTCCTGTATTGACCGCATAATTACGAGTAATATCGACGTAGAGAGACGGCTTCCAAATATATGCGGAACACTTATTGTGGTAGAAAAATTTTCGAATATCCGTTTCAGTGATACAGTGCTAATGCACTATCATCACTTACCTATATGAGTTTTCTAAGCCTTGTGGGAGTTTGGGGGGAAGGGGAGAGGCGAATATGAAAGCGTCCACTAGATGGCACAGAGGAGTTTCTTATTTTAGAAATGTGAGAATGTTATTTGGGTGTAGGAGTCCAAACAGTTTTTTTGCCCGTAAATTTCAGTTCCTAACTGCGCAGTCTGTAAAGGCCAGAAATGCTTTTATTTACCTTTTTATTTTTAGAGTGGTATTTCTAAATGGAAGTGGCATTTTTTCGGTTGGTTTCCATCACATTAGCCGATAGCGTTGACGATGTCAGTGTTAAGCGATCGTCATGAAATATTGCCTTAAGCGTTTATCGCAAAGGGTATTCATTAAGGCGTGCATTCATCGAACATTGAATTGCTGCACGGAAGTAAGCGCTTTATTCAGTTGATTGAACACATCCTAGTATGGCTTAGGAATGGCTAATAAAGAGCCCTCCTATACAGACATACGAACATATCGCGCCGAGAGATCCTTCATAAGCCGGGTTCTTTTGAACGTTCGAGTATGCTTCATGAAACTTTCGGGATGTTTTCGGATACCCAAATGTTTATTTGATATCTTCAGCACTTGTTTAGCCCCATGCAAATATATGAGCTAAGTCTAACCATAAATCATTCTCTAAAGCGAATCTAAAATATATCAATGAAGCCTGAGAGCAATACATGGAAATATGATGTTTCGCATTACTCGTTTCATCCAAAGTTTATTTCCGCTATATCAGAGAGTCATGCCAATATGTTTGAAGTGATTGTAAATGAAGGTAGACGTATTTTTCTGCTTATTTGGAGTAAGATCCATCGTTCATACATCGTTACCGTTGTTTTCTATACTCACTTGTATTATTTTCTCGAATAAAAGCTTCCGCAGTGCATTCACTCTGTGCTGTCATGCATCAATAATATTTCGTCGTTGTCTTTGTCACCATAGGGAAAGCGTGATATTTGGATATATAAGTCTACATATTCAGTGGAAGACACCCTTTACAAAATGGAAACTCTATAATTGCATTTTCGTAATCAAAATTATTTGCATGTTATCACTTCATTAGTTGATAGTATGATTTATCAAAGCAACGAAATGTAGTGATCGTATTTTGTGTAAGTCGCACTCCGGAACGATTTTGATCACAGTGAACTTTGCATATTGCATATTCACTTGAAGGTCATTCATACCTGATATGCAAATTTATTTGCATATTTTATCGAAATTCACATTTCCTACTGTTCATTCATTTAGCCATCAACTTAATCAGGACCTTTCGCTTTCCTATGAATTCTTTTCAATGTAAAATGCGGTATTTGATAAAGGTCCCTTATTTTTTAGGCGTCCGGACCATGTGGCAATGAACATTTCGCCGCTTACTGAACTTCTATCATCGGAAATTATGTAGTATTGATTTACTTTATGGCGTCTTTCTATTCCCATATAATACTTCTTCATCTAATCCATAGAAGTTAATTCTGCTTACAATGCTGTTTACATTTTAAAAATGATCAAAGTGGAAATTCTCTTTTCTTGGTTTGAAAAAGAACAATTGAATTGGCCTTCTATGATAGTTTCGTTAACATGTATGCTTTATGTTCATGGTACTCTATCGTCTGCGAAAACGTTTATTATGGAAAGGAGGAAACTATTAAGTTGTGCGTTGAAAGCTATTATTTATTCTTGAATAATGTTATCATTATTCAATTAATTTCTGGGTAGTCTGGTGTTTTTTTTTTTTTTTTGAGAAAACATATCGATGTGCATTAAGTTAAACGTTGAAATAGGCTGATTCTTTTATCCTTAATAACGCATAAATATATCTGTAGTGTAAATAAAATTATCAGCGAAGAAGTTTAGTTTATAATTTATTCATTGCAAAGAAGATTAAGCTAGAAAAGTTGTCAAAGAAAATTGCACAATATGTGATTTTTGTGCACTTTTTCTTCAAAAAACAAAAGTTATGTGTGCTTTCTGGGAAAATTTCGACAAATTTCGCAACGAGAAAAAACGTCCTTTTCGAAAAAAATCTCTTCTTTCGCTTCTTGCCAGCTCGGCCGTTTCGAGCAAGGTAAATTCATATGAATATCAATGACGGGCGAGCCGAAGGGGGAGGGGGGAGCGAGAGAGAGAAAAACAGAAATTGAGAGGTCTTTTTCGTGCAGCTAACTGAATTTTCTTCTTGAAGAAGTCAGATTTGCTGATGGTTTCAGCTTTTTTTTCTCCCCGACGGAAATCATTCCGTTCAAACTTTTTCAGTAAATGAAGAATTATATTAGAGGAACTACTAGCACAATAGGCGATTCTCTCATTCCACTCATTACTCGAGTGATTTCTTTTATAAATTATCAGCAAATATTATTATAAAATGTTTAAAATTTATATTTGATTAATCTAACAGCTCATTTAAATACTTTGTAGAGGAGAGTTATTTTCTACTCACTTTTGCAAATCTCCTTTACGAAAATACATCATGACATCGTGATATATGTGTGAAAATCTAATGAATTTTCCCACATTCTTCTTTATTATGAGATGAACGCCGTGATGATGATCTAAGTAAAAGTTTATTTTTGTCCTCTAAAATTTATGCAATTTTCCTCAGAAATGAAGCAAAAAAAGAAAAAAAAAACTAAATATTGCAACTGAAAAATTGCACTTAAAATGATGGAAAACAATTGAAATCATTCATTTGTTTTAATAAAAATAACTAAAGTTCTAAAATTTCACTATTGTGATGCAATGATAATTGAAATAATAAAGGGATGAAATCGAAAAAGAAAGAAGTCCATCTCAAATATAATGGTCAAAAAATCACGAAATAAGAGAAGAGAAATCTACTGTTTAGCATTTCATTTCGAAATATTCAAACCGATGAAGATGAACAATTGTTGATACCATTTGAATTCTTTATTCAATACCATTTAAATCATTCAAACATTTCTTTATTCATTAGGAGGATCTGCTGCATATATGAGTGCATTACTATGTATAATTTATTACTTGCTAATGTACTTTGCAAGTGAGTGGTTTGTATGTCGTGCCGGTTAGTAGTTATAGCTCCCTCTGACAACATCCTTCAGTTGTTTGTTGTTTATCGAGAAATTTTATCCCAAATTTTCTAGAATTGTTATAGAGTATTGGCGCAATCAATGCCCGTTTATTTTTACAGCTAATCATTGTTTTTGCATTTCTTTTTATATAATTTCCGCAATAACGTGAATTTAAAGAAATATTTTTGGGCTTACTTGAAATTTGAGAGCTATGTTTTTTTAGCTAACTAAAATATGCCTTATTATTATATGTTGTGCCTTATCTCAACTCTTCAGCTAAATCATTACAAGAGCAAAGCTATATAACACGACAATGTAGACAGTGCTAGGGTGACGTGATGATTTGTTGGTACTGAAAGAAATATGTAGGAGAGAGGGGATGAGAGGGCTGGTAAAAGTGGAGAAGAATGAAACAAGAGAGGTGCTCTATTCATCTGCTGACACAAGATTACCTGAAACTGAAGCGAAATGGTCAGTCAAGGGTGTTTCTGAAGTGACAGTGATTAACAGCATGATAATGTGACAGTTGAATATAGGTTTTAATTAATTTTCTCTAAAAGCTGGTAATCGAGGTGTGCTCATTGCAATTATGCATGAGTGACTTTTTCGTCGTCCTCCTCCTCGATCGTGTCCTGTAACTCTCAGCCAATTTCTGTTCCTTGAAAGGACTCCTCAGTTGCTGTTGAAATGAAGCACGGGTATAAGCTACAGCAAAAATAAACACAATAACAAATGTTTGTTCTTTCATAGAACGGAGCAGTTTTCTTAATTTAAGTCAGAAACCTCTCTACTCAGAATCGAGCAAATCGCTTTATATAAATGCAATGGAAACTCAAGTAGTTAAATAAACCATAAATCGGACAATAAATGTCAATCTTCTATGAATCCCTCTTGGTACCGCTGTTTACAAGAAGCTTTCTTATGTAATGTCTCAAGGGATCTTTTATGAAGATATTAAAGAATGTTCTTGTTTTTGAATTTATTCGTGAGCGAATCTGACATTTTCGTTGATAATTTTAGATTCATCAATTCATTCAAGTCTTATTGATTCAATACTTAATTGTAATTGCTTAATGCGGTGGAATTTCTTCTCGCAAATATTCTATGAATTACTTCCGTCAAAACTGATTCAATAGTTTGTGGGATATTAATGAGGCGAAATTATTCAAGCGGAGCGCACTTTCTATTGCCAATAGGAGTGTATCTTAATTGCTCGTTCTACTTTTTACTCATTAATACTAAATCCTATCAAAAATCGTTTTTTTCACTGATATAAGCGAACCGAGTGAAGTGAGCAATCGAAAGAAACTCATTTATGAATTCTTTGCTTCAATGAATTTTCAAGCAACTGTGAAGAATTTTTTTGCTTCTCTTTTGTCGATTAAATTTGCTTTAATATGTTTGATGTGGTCTAATATACGAACGTAACTAGTGAACTTAATGATGAGGAAGGAGAATAAGCAAAGGGGGGAGGGAGCGATTCAAAAATGAACCGGAAATTAGGCTTTAAGTGACATCAAGCTAAAATCCGTGCCATTTATGAATATTTGCAGCAAGACCCATGCATACAGCGGTTATAAGTAGACATCTATGGATAAACGCATCTAATTCCCATATCTTTTTCACAAGCAGCCATATAATTTCTAGAGGTTCCACCAGCAGCATTTCCACCACTCCAATTTTTCTACCCGTAAGTCTCCTTCCATACTATCTTCCACCAATTTCGGCTCTTTGCTTATACCTATCGCCTTTTATTGGAATTCTCAGCAATTCGGGCAATAATTTTATTTTTTGCAGCGAGCACGTTTTTGTATGGTCTCTCATTTGTATAGTTTTTGGATTCTGTAATTGCAGCAGTTCCTTCACAATTTTCTAACATGTTCGTAAATTTCCTTATTAGCAATTGAATGAAGATTTTTATGTAATGTTGTCGAGATAGTTTCCTTTCAACAAATAGCCGACTGAATGTTTTTAGTTCATTGCGTTCTTTATAAATATGAAACGAGCACTTTCAACAATTCCGAAGGGCCGGTCAATGAACGGAAAACTTTTCCGCTTCCGTTTTATTTACATCGAAAATAAAATTGTCATTGATCAATAGTGCTCCTAGGGGAAACTCATTTAAAAAAACAAGTTGAGAGGTTTCTGAAATCTTCTCCGTTAGTTAGATATTAGCTAAAGGTTCCGGGCACTGAAATTTGGAGAGTTAAGCGTTCTGATAGAGATTTTTGATGCTAGATGATCGCCAAAGTTGGCGATACTGCAGGATGATGCTAGCAATTCTATGGGGCGGATATGTGGGAGGTGCAATCTAGGCGATGGAGTGTTTACAGATCGAAATTGTCTGAGGAAATTTCCAACTCATTGGAGGTACGCTGTTTTGAGATCAACGTTCACCTCTTCTCAAACGCTTTTACTTAGCGAAGGTTCTTTTAGATGCGCTGAGGTCAGCAGTGATCTGTATGACTCGAAATGCGCATTGAACGAGTTTTCACTCAATGTGGAAAAATAATCCATGAGAGAAAGTTTATTGACTCAGTCAATATGTAAAAACTGAAGTAGCAATGAAGAAATTTAAAGAACTGATGTTGTGAAAGATGTCAGCGATTAATGGAAAATTAATGCATCACAGAGAGGAGAGTGAAATGATCGAAAATATGTTGTGAATGATTATATTCATTATGCATCTTTCCTTTTCCAATCGTCAATTTTTTTTTTAATTTTGTGGTTCATTTGTTTTTCTCCTTTTTTTTAAATTCACTCCCCACCAGTTTTTCTCGCCAATTTCTAGTTATTGTTCTCTTATGAAAAATTATTAATGGGAATCCAAAACTCAAATTTATTGCAAATAGAGGCCATTCTCAGCATTGTTGAATTAAAATTCAAACGACAATTTGTCGATATTATAATTTGATTAACAACTTCGTTAAGAATATTATCTCAGTATTAAATGCCAGAAATTTGCTGTATGGGATTCGTTGCAGTTTTATGCCGTTTTTGGTGAACACGGTGATAATTGTATAGAGGACCAGTTTATTCACGGATCAACCATTGATTAAATAAAGATTTGTGCTTTACATAGAGTTATTGAGCCAGACATTAGTTAATGAAACCTCATTCTTTGTCGACTTATATGTATATTTCACGTGTTATTTACATAATTTGCTGGAGAGCAATATGTTACGATGAGGGCGCTATGCATTCAGCGCCCTACTCCTGTCCCATTACGTTCTCCCAAGAGCGTCGCAGCAAAACAAATCCTTGCGATGTTTTCTGTATTATAACCGATGTTTCGTGCCGGTCAAAGTCCACCTTCACACAGCGCTATATATAAGCAGCCCTACGTGGTTGGTGGGCATTAGAGGAAAATTATGACCAGAAGGGAAACTGCTCTCTCTTCCCCCTCCCCTCCCTCTGTCCTCCATCCAGCATCAACTTCTCCTCCACGCCTTCTTTATCCACTATGAGCTTCTCTGCAGTTCAGCTCTATTTACCGACTCCTTATATATTTATTCTTTTTTTGCACAGAATGATTAGAGCATAATTATCCAACTCATATAGTTTAGTGTATAAAGTGGAGGAGCGTATCCTAGGAGCTGATTAGTAGGACGCGCGCTTCACCACTTCACTCAATTGGCTACAACTTTTACAGATTAGCAGTCACTGCAATGTTTTTCCACTCTACGCTTAAACACCTCAAGATCTGTGCGCTAAGGTAGGCGACGGCTTCTCAGTACTCTCATGTGATGACCTAATTAAATGCTGAAATGATGCATTGATTCTCTGAGGTATTCATTACGCATTCACCAATTATATCCTCTATGTATCTTGTTTTTCTGCACATTTATAAGTGTATTATATGGGCTTGTCAAAGACGAAACTCATAGACTCTTAACGAAATCAGTATTTTCTATATTCGATTCGCTAGAGGATGCATCTGTACTTATTCACAGCCAGCCATTCTTTGTCATTTGGAAAATTTTATTGCTTGAAACATCACTGAGAAGCAGAATGATAAATTGTTTGCCAGTGCACTTTTTTGCTCTTTTCCATTTGGGACAGGCTGATAGCAGTAGACTATGTTTGGTGGAGTAAATTGCGCTTCTTAAGGCCCAATGTGCTCGATTGCTTTCATGCAATCGCATCTGCGCTTCATGTAAATCAGTGTTGCAAAATTTACTTCGTTTTTTTTTGCCTCTTTCAACGGATACAAATTGGTTCGATAAACATGCCTCTAATGTGCGCATATACAAATATGTATTCCATACTGAAGGAGTCCAATAATTCTCCATACCACAATAGTTTTAATGAAAGTTAATAGCAAAATGTTTTGATGATTGACGGCATTCCGGTTCATGCTGCTTTTCCATAACCAACTTTCTATTCAAATTACGTTGAACGTTTTAATTACTTAAATAATGCCCTATTTCGGATGCTTCCTGAAACCACTGGCATACTAATCATCTCAGCTAAGAAAACATCGCTTATGTGGAGACCTGTTTTGCGCAGATGTGGACGCTCAATTTGAATTTTTTTTAAAATCAAACGGAAAGTCCCCATCCATGATCATAAAATATCAGATTAGGGTACTTCCTCTATTAGGGTACTCCTCTAAATATAGCACTGAGTGCTGAGTTTAGTCGTTTGCATTAATGGTTAATGAAGCTTTTCAATTTATTCTGTGATTGTAAACGCGTTTATATATCTCAATAAAACATTGGCTGTAAGTATTATCATCAAGCTAAATCACTTAAACGCTCATTTTATCGAAGATTTTTACTGGTGTCGCTAATAAACTAAATGCATTTATCGTCGAGTAATTGAAGTTATTACAAAATATTTGAATGGCGATGAAAATTATTAAATTCCTCGTACTCGTGTAATTATCAATTCATTGAGCATATCTGATTTTAACTATTCGAAAAATATCCTTCTCGCTATTTGATCGATAGATTTCAATTCGCAACACATGCCCACTAATAACTATGATATTCTCTCCAACTCATCACTTATTTATCACCTTCAAAGAATTATTCGAATTTCTTTTTAAAAAATTTGTACTTTGAACGAATTTAAATTTTCGATATTTTGCTTCTTTATCATTGCAGTTGACCGTTTGCCACTTTCCAGAATTTGCACGTTGAACAACGATTAACGGTCATTCCAGAAGCGTTTTTTTTGTAATGATTGTCAATTTTATTCATGTCACCCATTAAAAAAAAGTGTTTTGTTGGCCATTTGCCGTAAAATAGGCGTTTATGAGTGACCAAAGTATATGCTTATCACAGCTTCTCTTTGCTTGTACACTGCACAAATGGTTCCGCTTTAAGTTGATTTCAAAATGTTAGATGCAAATTCATAGAGCGACTTTCTCATAAATTAAATTGAGATCAGCTGAAATACTCTCACAAAGGTTTCAACCGATCTCAATTTCTACTAGATATTACATTTAAAGATGTATAATCGCCGATCGTTCTATGGTAATAATATAAGTTTTTTTTTTTCACAGATTCCAATTCCACAAATATTTTCCAATTCCACAAATATTTTCCACGATAATCATTGACCGGTAAGCATTACGAAATGCATGATTTCTAGAGTGAGATTAAGTCATAGTTGAGTGAACTGAAGCAGCGATTAATTCGTCGATTATTATCGCAAGACAGCTGCTTGTTGGCAAATGGGTGGTACTTGCTGCGAAAGCATTTGTGAAAGCATTTAAATTCGTTTAGTAACGCTTTCTAAAGCACCGTTATTTGCTGCTTTTACTTTTGACTGCTTTCTCTTACTTATAGCCGAATAGGTCTTTGAATCGACCAAAATTGCTCATGAAATCTGTTATTTCACTCGATCGACGAGTATTTTTATGAGATGATTTCAAGAACTGCATTCTCATGATGTCGATGTGCGACGATGATGCATATCTCTTTGATATCGACAACACTACACAACTCTTTCTCTATCGACTTCACCTTTTCAGCAGGTAAGCTCATCACTTATTTTCTTTGCAATGAGATAGATAATCCTAAGGGATTTGAACAAAGGTCTTAAACTCGATAAATATTTCCGAGGAACTTCAGCTCGAAGGTGAGAAAACGTATACGTGATTACTTTTAGGTAAATTTTTACATACATTGGAAGTAATTGAAATTATTGATACATTCATTGTGTGGTCGTTTGTTCAAGTTGTGAGTGGTTGGTTCAAGTTGTGAAGTCATTTCCTCATTTCTTTAATCTCGTAAAAGTCACTCTGTTGTTATGTTTATCGGCAGCGTCACGAACTTGAGCTTAAGTTGATTAAGAATGCGCAAATATAAACACTTATTTTCCACTAAATTCACAAAATTAGGCTAATCAAGTCTAAATTGCTAATTAAGAAGGCTAAGTTTTAAAGTTTTTTGCAATTTTCATAGAATATTCTTCAAACTTCATTAGTGAATGAAACTTCAAGAGCATTGTCGCCAGAAATTGCATCCTTCCAACTTTGTTTGCACCGATTGCATCTGATTATATTCCAAGCCTTTTTAACCAGAAATTCCGTCCGTTTTCGTTTCTAATGCTTCTGCTTACAGCTTTTTCTGGCTGAATCAATTTTCCCAGCTTTTCCAATAAGTGCATTTCGTTCCTTAGCAAGATTTCCCTTCGTCTTAGATATAGTTGTCCCAAGGAGCGTTTGAAGATATCCATTCTTTTAAATTATCAGTTTTGGCTATTCTAACATAATTGGATGGGTCTTGTTTGAAAACGTAGTTTTACACCTCAAGTCAGCTTCAGTGATGTCGTCTTCTTCTCCCTCGAGAATTCCGATCACTTACTGCACCGCATTCAATTCCGGTCATCTCATTCATCACAAGGCTCCACCGAACAGATCATTCGCATTGATTATTCCAGTCTCATCTTGCTAACACTCGCTTAATGTAACATTCCTTTGTCCATCGGAAATTCTCGTCCTATTGAATGAAACATCTCCGAACTTTTGAAAGAAAAATTAGCTCGTCTTTCCCCTCACCTTCTTCCTCCCAGCTCCCCTTCCACCCCCCCCCCCCCGGACATAAACAAAGACTTTTTTCTTACCGTTCGACCAATGATATCTAATGGTGGAATATTGAACAGAATTTATTCGACAGAACCAACGCTTTATCAACAGAATTTCCAAATTTGTCTCTAATCCTCTGTCGTTTTTTTTTTCTATGAATAATTCGAAAACTTTAGCGCTCACAATTAATTCACTTACGTCGGTATTCAAATGATTTCCTGAAATCATAACTCTGTTGATAAAGCATACGCACGTGGAAAACATGAGGGAAATAACCGAAAGAGGTAACACCAACACTAGTGTAATCACGACTTTATAAGCCTCTCTGAGAGCACATAATGGCGGGAGTGGATTAATGTCTCTCAAATGCAAGTTGCAGCTTGAAATGCATGAGTCACTTTTGGAACAAATGAGGCGGAGGGAATTGTAACGCATAAAAATTCGAAAAAGAAGAGCCAACTAACCACTGCTCACACTTCAAGCGATGAAAGCAAAGTTGTCGCTGCTATAAATAGGTTATGCAATGCTTGCAGCATTTCGCAAACTTGTAAAAAATATATTTGCTTGCTTGGAAATTACAATCACATGCACGTGACCGCCGAATATAGGAGATGTTAGATCGACTTACAAACAGTGGGAGGATCGCAGGTAGAAGTATGCCTGTCTAACAGAGATGGACACTGAGCAGTCTTTTGGCAGTAATTACCACTTGATGGCATTTATCGAATAGACCGCAAAACTGTCATCAGAAGCGTTGCAACCGTCGCTCGATGGCATTACTGGCGCACTTTTCCTCACCGCTTCAACCATAACGTTCTTTAAGCTCTTCGAAAAAACAAAGCAGTGCATTTGTGATTACCGCAATCATTGTAGTTGTTATCGGACTATTTTTGCAATCAGACTTATTGCGGTTATTACAACTGGATAAGGTGAATACCACCCGGCATGGATTGCAAAGCCGCTCGTGATCTCATATAACTAAAAGTAAAAACGCAAAAAGCCAACTCAAAAGCCTGCTCCAACCCGATCCACTTCTCTGAGGGAAAAACCGAGATCACTTCCTTCAAGCGAAATGCGATAGAAAGCTCTATCGTAGCGCTGAGACTGTTCTGTCGAATAGAACGTCAGTATTTTTTCCGGCCATTACTGGCGCGGTAACGACTGGCTTCAATTTTTTCATTATTCCTGCAATTCAACCAAACGTTTTATGCATGATGAATTATCCATTTATTCGTCACTGCTGTTCACATATTTCAGCCACTCATAATTTTATCTCATCCCTGAACGAAGAACAAACGAGACGAGTGTAAATCATCATGGCATGCTGCCTTTAAGAAAATCTTTCGATGCATCGTTGTCATCGATTCTGAAGTGCAAAAAATTTAAATACACCAAAAAAAATGAGTCGATCCTATTCGCCACGATAGAGACCACCAAAGGCGCTAATTATCAACATTATTTGAGTAAAAAAATAACGCGCTACAAAAAAACAGAAATAAGTATAGAACACTGTAGCCGCTAAATGCACAAAATTATCCATAAATCAAAGGATAGGGTTACTACTGATACATACAAAAGTAGTGTTTTTATTTAGCAATTATTTCGCCAGCATTTCATCCTCTAAGAACATTTATCCTGCAAGATTGAATGACTTAATCCAATTATCTACTTGTTGCTAGTTGAGTATTTCATTCGTCGACTTATAAATCTTATAGCTCGACGACTAATTTCAAATCTTATATCATCTTTCTAATTTGCATAAATTAGATCTCATATCTCAAATCTTCTATAAATGATACAAATTCATCTTTCAATTATTTTTGGATATAAATTATCGTAAATTTGCATAAAATCAAATTATTATTCAATTTCATTTCATAGCTGATATTTTCTAAACATTACACAATGCCTTCACGAGGTGATAGAATAAGAGTGATCTCGGGATGATCTCAAGTCACCGTCGCTATTAACCAGCTGCACCAATACGATGATCACTGCATCAATAAATTTCTTCAAAAGAATACAATATCGCTTGATGTAATTTGTAATAAATTTCACGAACAAGTCTAATCCACTCGCTTGTGGTTTACTTCGATACCTATCCTTTGGTGTTATTAAATTGAAAGCTTGTGTATGAGTAGGTGGGCGCTTCTTTGTCTCCACTATTTATGTATGAATTTGCATCCAACCGATCAGCTTGCCATATTCGTTATCGTCTTCAATCGTATGATCGCTTCTTTAGTTGCTTCTCCAATCTCGCTAAAAAATTTGCATATTTTGAACATCCATCTCCAGCCCTTGTCAGCTTCCGTCATTCTTGACAAGTCTAAACTACTGAACCAATGTTTGTCATTGTACGTCTGTCTACCTGTTTGCTCGTGTATTTTGTCGGCCGATCGTTTGCATATGTAAGCAGCGTTCATCAGGTCACTGATTTACCGATTTATTGAGCAAATCCTCATCAATTATGCAAAAAGAATTTTTTGAAGAATTCGGATCGCTCTCAATAGATAGGTTCATATGTGGAGATTCGCGCTAGGATCATATATATAGGCGGGTTTGCCGACAGTCGGCAAAACTGAGAAAATAATAAGATGGTATAAATTATGATATATTATGATAACGGAATGCTTTGGTTCATATGCTTTTTAAAGAACCCTAAGCGCCGCGTAGAAATGCAGATCGTCAGCAGAGATTTTTTTAAAATCATTTTACGACTTTTTGTGTGAAAATTTGCGGTTTGCTTCGCTCTTTTCGAACGCTGAGGAAAATCGAGTTGAACGTTCCATCCCTTTTGCGTATTCTTCCAATATCAGAGAAAAAGTTCCTTCGAATTTTTCACTCGCCGAGACGCATTCGTAATTTGCATAAGCTGCGCGTCAAAAGATGCTTGAAGAACATAATTTCTTTTTTTTTTCGTTGAAAAGCAAAACTTCGAAGGAGTAGTGCAACAGTAAATTGATTTTTTTCCCTCTAAACGAGCTTTTTCATTATAGAGTTAGGTCTTTGTGAATAAGTCCTTCCGCGTACCTTTTGTTAATCGTTAAGATGAATTGATGCTCGTTAGCGATGACCTTTTTCTTTTTTTCACGAACAACTTATGCAAAATTTTTTCAACATCCGACGTATAGCCGAAATTATCCCACAATTAGGTGACGAGATTTGCAAATAGATGGCTCGGTTCTTGCAAATATTTTAGGGGTTTAGACATTCTTTGAGCAGCCTGCTAACTTTAGTGCGTTTAAAATTATGGCAGCTTGCCAATATTCAGATGCAGTGCTTTTTGATAAGTCTCCGAGTTTTGGCAGCTTGGTAGTTCATCTTCATTTCCGTTTCGAAAAAAATTGTATATATAACTTACAAGTTGGACTATTTAATAAGGTTTAATGCTTGACAGATATTTGATGATCAAGTTGAAGTTCAGTGTTTAAGATCAAGTTGAAATAAATGCATTAATAAGTTTGAAATCTGCAATGAAAGAATGAGTTGTCACTTCGATATTTGGCCCTACCCTATCAATAATGACTCGAAATTGCAGTGTCTATACGATATTCCATCGATATTTCTGTGCACTGATTTGCTTCTGTGGTGTTACGGTCAATTTGGTACATATCGCCGTTCTTACCAGGTTGTCTTTTTCATCATCACTATCGTCGACATTTTTCTTTTTCTCAAATCAGATAGAGTAATCATATATCAATGATGTCTCAATAACTTATATCAGTATATCAATGATAAAGGTCTTATATCAATGAGAACGGTATAGAAATATTCAAATATTTTTTTCTAATTGAAAGCGTAGTTTTAAAACTTTAAACCATTTGGGCACGTTAAAAAAAATGTCGACATCAATGATAATACGACGTCATTAAGCATTCAATATTTGCAGCATCGATTTTTCTTTTTATTGTAGTCGATGGCTGTAAAATAGAATCTTTTCTACTGCAGTTTTTTTTTCGGTTTTAGCTCATTTCACTATTAAACTTCCCTGTTGGTTTCCTTAAAATCAGTGGAACTGTTTTACTGAATTGTTTTACTCAATAAGTTGGTGAATATCTTCAAACCAATTTAAAAAATTCATTGAATGGTTTCTTAAGTTCTCTTACCTCAGAATAATTAAGTAAGTCTGACTCTTACTGTTGTGAATGGGATGCAAGATAAGACAGGAATATTGCAATGTTTCAATCAAATGCTATAATTTGCATATGAACCAAACGATGTTGAGGAGGAATACAGGCGAGGAATGTAGGCTGTTTGAGACGAAACATCCGTATTTTTTCTCACGATGCTTTTGCGTCCATAACCAAAAAAAGGATAGCTATTGGGGCACTGGTCCAGAAGGGTGCGATTTACCATTCAAAATCTATCCGACTTAATTCGATGAACATTGGAAGAAAAATATGCAGAAGGATGCATAAGCAGACTTTCCATGTCATACGTCTTTAGTAATATTTGGAAAGAGGGAGACTCGGGTCTTCTGTAATATATGTTTGTAGAAATACGAGAACAGGCATAGAGATACCTTTTGCAACATAAGTTTACAAAGGAACAAGTGGATGAAAACGCATAGTTTTCGTTACATATCTTTCTAGGAAATGGGCAGACCGATCCTTAAAAATTTCAATATATTTTATGCTGAGTTTTTATGAAAATGCTTTGATGGGGGATGGGGGGAGGGGTGGAATTTTGGAAACTGCGTCATTTTATGGCACCCGATTTCATCCGATGTTTTTTTTGGCGCTGTTTGACAGCAAATGGAACGGAAAGTGTGCGCTTCTCTTTTTCATGTTTGTGTCGTCAGAGCGATCTTCCGTTCTCCTCTGACAAATGTTAAACGAGTTTCATTAAACGGATAACTTTGTGGGAATTCCCTCCCCCATTACGCTGATTAGGGATCGGCTTCTATCTTTCCTTTTAGAGCAAGAGGGGAGCATAGAGTGGTATCAATTTTTTTTCGCTTTTGTTGTTCCTTTATCATTCTACAACTATTTCACGAGAGGGCCGACCCATATAAACACCTATCAGACGTTTTCAAATGCTATGCCTCAGATCTCAATGCCGGTAAATAATTTTAATGCTCCTGGTCCAGTGTAATACTTCCGCTACAATTTAGTGTTGTTCAACTTTATCATTCACCAATCCCATATTTCTCCATTTCGGTGTTCACTATTTCGATATCCCACTGGAGATCTTCCAAGTCTCGAAGTATTTCAATAATGAGGCTATTATTCCTCCATTATTTAAATAGTATTTATCAACATTGCTAGCACCTCCTGTATTTGAAAGATTTTCACGCTGCAGAAAATCTCGATGTCGTAATTACCTCCGACAGCGGGAACCGATTCATTAAACCCATGTGGCAGGTGTTGATAAGTTGATCTTACAATGTTAAGCACACTACGGAGGTGTATTAATTATTTACGTTTGGTGCCTAAAATATACTCTCTGTGGTGAAGAGTAGTGAAGTACATTATTTTCCCTTGTTAAGCTTCATACCCATTATTAGGTCTCAATGTTATGATCGGCTGTTAAATCGGTGCTTTTTTAATTGAAATGCCTTTCGCTAGTAAAACTTTTCCATGGAATTAGCCTCCCAGATTTACCTGCAATGAGGAAGATGTGGAAAATTGTCTTTTACTAATATCTGCTTCAGTTATGGTTGTAAGCTATTAGTGAAGCCACTAACCTGTACAATACGATTCTTTATGTCTCTTCGCCCTTCCTCCTTTTAAACGTTATTTCTAAATCTCTTTCTTTCAACACTCTTCATACTTGTACAGTCTGCATTCTCCATACCTCTTGAAATCTCTAGAAACATTGAAACACCATTAATTCTTCTTCAGAATCCGCTCGTAAACTCTATCGTAGCTTTCCGGTGGATGGTATCGAAAGAAGGGTTTACTAAAAGAAAGAGGGAAAATGAGAGAAAGAAATAAAAGAGGCAAGATCAAGAGGGCTACTCTCATAGATTCCTTGTTGTTGAAGTATGCTAGATAGTATCCATAATTAACAAGTTTTCTCATCCAACGGGTTCACCAGTGCAGTCGTCCAACACGATATTTTTGTAAAGTAATTAGCAATTACTTAAAACCCAAAATCCGAACATATTGAAGTTTTGTAAATTATTGATGGGCGTCAACATTTATGCATTAAAAACGTGCAATTCGAATAGCGACTGAAATTCCCATCGCACGAATTGAAATCAAGGAAATCCATGTCGAGCGAGTTAATTGAGACAAGGTGCGATTTTATAAACCAGCCTATCAAGTCAACCGGCTGTTGCAATACTCATAAAATAGTGATGAAATGCCCAAAAAAACCCTTCTAGAAAGCTGGGCGGTTGTAGCTAACATCAGCTTTTGCGAAAATAAAGTTGATTGCTATGGAAATCATAAATTCTATGTTCATCTTCACGTTACTAAAGAAAAACTATCATCGGAAGAGCTTTTGATGGCTACAGTCATTGACTGAGTGCATGAAAAAGGGGTGACGATCTGTCAATTCCAGTCAATATTCGATACGAGTCTGTAAGCAAATGAAGGCGACCGTAGCAAATATCAACGAAACGATTTCGATCGGTGAAGGAAACGATAGTTGCGGCAACCAAAAACATTTCAGCAGTTTTGGTCTAGGAAGATACATCTGATAATTTGTATAAATTTCGATAATTAGCTGGAAAGGAGGTGGATAGAGGTAACACGCTTTTCACAAAAATCACTGTAAGTTTCGCGTCTTCCAACCTGTCAAGTTGAATAAATTGTTTCTAGGAAGCAGATGCGATGTTTTGCCGTCAATAGTATATTATCAGTGATGGCGATATGTGATGTGATTATTATGTCATTCTATTTCGTTTATATTATACGCTTTCGTGTTATCGAAAACGAGGACGACACTCTCGGGTAAATAAATTTGCGATTTATTTAATAGATTTTTGAGGTGATTAGAGACTTATCAGAAATTACGCATTTTAGTAGAGATTCAATTGCAAAGTTTAAAATCACTTTTGGTATGTCTTCGAATTAAGCAAGAGACTTGTTGCAACAACAGACTTGAAAGTCGTTCAGTAGCACGGGAAAAATTGGTCGATTGGCTCCATCCTCCTAATTTCCTGTCCCCTCCATCAAAGAAGTTCGAGATGTGTCGAATACCAACACAAGCAATAGCAGTAAGAAGTGAGGGTGCAAAAAGCACATTTGCTTGAATTTGCAATGCCAAAATTGTTCGAGCTCCATGTTTTATATGGTGTTCATTGAGAGGTGGTACTTTCCACTGAATACGACTTAATGAAATGTAGAAAAAATTCTCGTTATTATCTGCCTTATGCGATGTTTATTCAGGTCACATTTAGGCTAGCAAAATATAATTTACAAGAAACAAATTACATTTCGAAGATTGTTGTAGTACATTTAACAAGAGTGATACTTAAAATTTAAAATAGGCAATATTGTGAAGTTACTGCTTTTGTTACTTTTGTTAATTAGTATAGTAAAAAACTCGGTAGTTACTTAGTAATTTTTTCCACTCGTTTTTACGACGCATCTTCCAATACTGAATATTTCGTTGAATGCAATCATTTGGAATTGTTGAACGTGACCAAAATGTGTTACTGACAGTGAGGTGGGGGAGGGGTGAGGAGAGGGGGGGGTGGGGAGGATACGCATTTAATGCATATGAATTATCTGTTGAGCTAACTCAAACATATGCGTCAGAAATTTAATTTCAAGCTGAATTTTTCATTCGTTAAGCTTGTTAAGCTGGTTCACTTTTTTTTTGATTTTGTTACGTTCATTTAACGCAACACGTCAACACGGATTACTTGAGCCATCTCATAAACGTTTTTTTATTGCGTTGTTGGCGTCTAAGTGTTGTCACGAAAACGAAAATTCATTAACGCTCGTATACAATATTAGAGGATATTTTTGAGCGACTTTTTATACGTTATTTGTTCTTTACAATCGTTTTGATAAGCTTTATGGCATATTTACAGTTATGTTGTTGTTAACAATAAAAAATGCAAAGAGATCTTATAAAGAGTTTTTTCCTCCGAACTTTTGAAATTCAAATCTTGCAAATCATATAAAAATCTCTTTGCACGATTGTTGGTAGCTGAAATAGGTGATTTGTTTTTTGATTAAAAAAACAAATCAATAATGAAGTATATTGGTCGAAGTTTGAATTTTTTATTCTTGTCACGCATATGTACATTCACTCTCATTCGTTCTTATTTTCAATTAAGCGATGGAGCCGAATGTTTACAGCTACGATCTAAAGTCAATAAATGCTAGGCAAATAAATGTATTTGCAGGAAAAAAAATCAAAAATTTTCTGCACCAAAAATTGGAGGGGATTGAAAATTTCAGAAATTTCCGCCAAAATTCCATTCGAAGATGATTTTCGGCGCTCTTTTTGTCGAACTTTATCAGAGCTCATCACTTAGAATCTGCTGAAATTTCGTTGTTTTTAGCTGCTTAATGCTGAAATTTTAATTTCGTTTTGAAAAATATAATCATTGATAGAGTGTCAATTGGTGAGCTTTAATTTTTTCGTACAAAAGGAAGTTATTGAAATTTCCTAAATTAGGAGTGGGTGCGCCTTTATGTAAGTGAGAGTGATATATGCTAACTGCTGACATAAAATGAGCGACATGCTATAATTTAGTAATTTATTACTCGACTGAATCTGGATGGAAACTGGAGCTTATTAGGTGACCACAGATTGAAAGAGAGACGGTTAGTTATATAGGATAGTTATACAGTTATATAGTTATATAGAAGTGGATGGAATTTGGAGAAAAATTAAGTGAAGTCGATTATAGATAGCAAAACGTACGCTGTGAAATAATGAGGCATGTAGATATGTAAGAGTCTCGCAAATTTTCACTTAATAATCAAATACGGTAGTACAACGATGTTTTCCAAAAAGCGATCTAGCTTTTCTCTCCATTTACTCTATAGTTACTTTTTACTTTACTTTCTATGCAGTTATTTTACTCTCTAGCTAATTGTTACAATAAAAAAGCAAATCTAGCAATACAGTAAACGTTTTGAGAAATTTGTTCCTCGTTTGACTTTATTTGCACATACCGATTAAAAGACATACATAAATAAACAACGTATATCAATGATTATTTCGATACCTATGGGAAAATCATTGAAAAAAAACAAAATAATAAAATCTATCCCAATATAAAATTAACATAATTGTGCAATTTAAAAAAAATTCACAGCTATCATCTGCAAATATCAACAATGTCATTACAGATATACTTATGGATGGTTGGTGTTCTTGTTGATTCATGTTGTGCTGAGTATAGCGCTACATACTATCGGTTTATACCTGTCTGTTTTCATGGCTTATGTCCGATGGGTCGCATTAGATCGGCTTGATTCAAAGTGGATCCGAACAAGACCCGTTGGGTAAGAAAATAATTACATTCAAATAAGACCACTCTTTTTTCGACTACAATAGTAGAAATCTGCTTGATTCATTGAACATTTCTTAAAAAATATCGAATTATTTTACTTGTCCTTTTTTCGAAAAGATTTTTTTTTATTCTATTATTAAATCTATGTCGAAGTTGATATTAAATCTAAAATGTTATTTGAAGTTCTCTTGGCTCGTTTAAATCGCTTTTCTCAAGATTCATCGTTAACTCAGCCACGCATCGTGATTCAACACAACGGATGCATCGATTCTTTCTGCTTCTTTTGTTCAAAAAGCAGCTACTGTGAATTTAACAAGCTTGCTTTGTTGAAAAAAGATGCTATTCAATGAGCAACAACGTTAATATTCTCTAATATTTAACCTCTTGGGTTTATACTTCAATGAATGACATACTGTAATAAAGTATTATTCAGTGTTCGGATTAATTCTAGCAGGATATTCTTCGCTATAGCGATAACAATATTCGCATTATCAATACCAACGTTATTAGTACACGAAATCGTTCCATTTAAACATTTCACAACCGTCAACGAAAACTATACGATAAATCTAATCGATAATATTACCTATTATACAGTTGGACTTATCCCACAAGCAACCGATAATTCATGTCGCCTTTTTAAGGCGAATCTTTGGCTAACCGGAATATTTTTTAAGGTTAGTGAATTTATTATAACTCGCCACTTTATAGCGATTATTTCATTGAAGATGTTTTCAAAAATTTCATTTGTTATTTATTGTATATGAATTACTTTTGTAAATGTAAATAATAAATAAAATGCGGATGTTTTTTAAATTTCATTGATGAGAATAAAAGTGAAAAACGAACAATGATATGAGTGGAGAATTTCTGCATCTCTCTCTTTATGAAACAGAACTAGATGAAAAACTACTCTAATGTGTGGTTGTGACAAAAAATGGAAAATTTTGTGGGAAGAGGCGTTATGCATGCATTATCATTTTCATTACCTCCTCCTATCCTTCCCTCCCTTCCCCACACCACTCCCTCCCCCCTCCCCATCCCCACTGAGTACGTAAGTGAGCTAAAATTTCCCTGCAAGAGCGAATTTTGCATTAACCATATGACACAAAATGAGGTTAAGTTTAGCGCATCGCATTTATATATATATCATGAATGATCTCATTCAATAGACTACAATATTATTTTATAAACACCACAATACAGCAATTCTATTTTGAGATATTGAGATACCTCGTTTCTAGTAATAATCGCATCAGAAATTTCACTTCAGATTCGTTCACAAAAATATTTTCACTAACGTCCCTCGTTGCGTAATGTAAATCCGCAATGCAGCAGTCATTTTAGCCGAATATTTTCATGTCGCATTGCAGAATTCATTTAATGTCTTTTCTGTTTTCCATTTTCTGCACTAAAAAATCGCTTATTTAATGCACAGTTGCCTACCTGTAGCATTTGTTTGATGCGCCGTAATCTATTCCTATCTCAAAATTCTATACCCGTATCAACTTCAACACCTACATCTGTATCAATTCCATGAGTTTATTAATTCGTAAATCATCCTCGATTTTTTAAAAAATAGCTTTATTGTCTGCCAAACCACCTCATAAATGCCAAACCAAACTTAATTGTTATTTTACAACGTCAATTTCATTTAAATGAAACGAATTTCTGTTGAAGGTAATTCCATGTGTATTACTTTTTTGGTTTACGGTCGCACTTATGCGTAAATTGAACGAGACGAGTCGAAAGAGAATATTTCTATTGGGTGAAAAGAAGAAGAAAATGGCAATGGATAAAACCACTTTGATGCTTATCATTATGCTTTTCGTATTCTTATGTACAGAATTACCACAAGGTTTTAGTTTCTTTTTTTTTAATTTATTAAGTATCTGTAGAGATCGACGCAAAAATTAAATTCTCTTAATGGTAATTCCCGTTTACCGCTAAAAAACTGCTCAAATGACATCAAAGAATGAATGCAGCGAGTTTCATTCAATTCATTTGTTGTGAATAGGAAAGCGAATGGAAAACGCTGCAAATAGATATGCTTTTGAAATTCAGTCTATTCAGTCAAGCTACTATCCAATATGCAAAACGTTCAATGCAACGACTTCTGACGAAGCCGAGCAGATATGAGAGACTCCAATTCAGAAGTTCTTTTCACGTCGTATTGCGATCAATTCAACTTGCAAATTTTATATCACTTCGAAATACTACTGGAACAGCTGTCTAGAAACCTTTGTAGGTTGAAGGCCTTCACTCTATAGCGTAGATTCTGACCAAAAAATTCCCTAGCCATGGTGCAGAATTGAAAGAATCGGGTGAGAAGCACACAAGCGGGGGCAGCAGACGCGCGGAAACACATAGGCGTGGCGTTGCCATGATGCGCTTTGTCGAAAATCGCAAATGCGTGCAAAAAATTATCCTATTTATTTATTTATTTATTTATTTATTTGTTTTTTATTTAGTTACTTTTTTATCTGTTTTTATTCATTTATTTTTATTTTTTAATTCATATGTCCCATAGTGATCACTTTTTGCAGGTGCACTAGCTATTTTGAATGCGATGTATACGTCGGATATACATGCGTACATATATATGAATCTTGGCGAGCTGCTTGATCTTCTTTCATTGATCAACTGTAATGTCGGGTTTGTGCTTTACTGTTGTATGTCTTCTCGTTATAGATCCACATTCCGACATACGTTTTGGTTGCCGGCATCGGCAGCAGCATCTGCAATATCCGCCAACTTCAGGAAATTTTCCTTCTCGGTCTAGTCAATATGCAAATGTTCTCAGGTAAGAGGAAGGGGGAATTAGGAGGGTGAGGGGAAAGATTAAAAGGGCGACAGAATATTCTGACTGATTTTCTGAGCTGCTTCAATTACAAGTCGATATCGGTGAATGTGTATCGTCAATCAACATATGTGCACAATCATTAAAAAGCCTTCCGTCCCGGTAAGCAGATTCTGTTCGAGACGAAAATTTTCACTTTATTATGCAGTATAAAAGGCCGAAGAACGAGGTTATAGATATACTGTACAATTAGTAATAGCACATCAAGAACAGAAGGGCGAGAAACTATTATCTGGTGACATCTGATGCCATGGAACATTAGATGCATGACCGGGAGGACCTGATTGAGGACGGTAATATGAAAGGTAGGCGAGGGCAGAAGAGGGAGGGAAATGATCGCTATTTCAACGACGCTTGCTGAACTTAGCATTACTTTTGCATCCATTGAATATTAACAATATTAATCACTTGCTAAGAGGATTCTGTGCTTTCGAGTAGGTCGCAATTGTTCGCTCGAAAACTGCAAAATTTATTCGATTTAAATTTCCCTAAACTCGTAGAGAAATTCAGTATTTAGGCTTTATTTGAATTGTCCTTAATGAAATGATTCATATGATTCATAATGAAAAGAAACGATGGAAGCGATAGAAGCAATCGTCGCTCAAAATGGCTAAGTATTGCAACTTCCGTTCCCGTTTTTCCATTCGCTCCACTCTCTCCTCCCTTCCCTCATATTAGCATTCCAACACAGCCTCGAAATTCATAATCGTTCATCAAATGTTTCTTGCTCTAAAATTGCTTTGTTTGAATATTCGTCTATCAGAGAGGTGAGTGCAATTACTTTCTAGCGATCGTTATCACAAACTGATAGGAACAATTTACAAAAGGGCTAATTCAATTCAGCATTGAAGAATACATTAGCGGTGGTGCGGTTTTTTGCAGCTGTTTGCGAATATGTTATTACTAAGAGGAAGTTTTTTAGTGCAGCATAAATGAATATAACTTCATTAATTTTATTATGTTAAAAGATGTTTCACTGATAAGATAATATATACTCATAGTAGTTATTTGTATACTTATATTCCTCTAATTTCGCTAAAAGGCGTCAAACATTTAGCAGCATTTGTTCTTGAACGCAACTCAGCTTAAATTCAAATTAACTAAAGAGCGATTGTTCCATACTCATACGCTTCAAAAATCTAAAATAAATGTGCATTTTAAGAAGTGAATATGAGAAAATGAGAACATTTGAGACGATTTAATATTCTCTTTCCATATAGAATATATAATTTCTTTGAACTATGTTTAAACATTTCATTTCCTCTCACTCCCACCCCCCCCCCCCCCCCCCCCCACCCCTCAACAACCTATATACTTTTTTCCGGGAAAATTCTTTCTTTTGGTTTATCTGAGTACATTTTCGATTGCTTTGTGAAAACTTTTAGCAAATTTTTGTCGAAAGCTTCTTTTTTCTCCTATTTCCGGTTGGCTATTTGTCAATATGCATTGTTCAGTTGTTGTTGGTTTCGTTTGTTTCATTTCATACAAACAGTCAGTTTGTATTTTTCGAGCAATAAAAATATTGATTTATTTCTGTCAATTCTTTTTTTTTTGCAATTTTTTCATGGGGCGTTCGGTTAATGTTACTGAAATATTTTCACTCCTATCAAAGCGAAGGATAGGTTTCAAATGGATCGCTCGCTGCATTTTTTTTTTAGCTAGAACCATCTCGCTAACAAGTAGCCATTAGAAAAAAGTCGTATTTTATCCCTAGCAGGGATGCGTTTTCCAGACTTATCATACTCTATCACACATCATACCACATCAGCGTTGACGCGTTCTACGAACTTACTTATATTATTTCTCTCTCATTTGTAAAGGATCTCAGAGCGTAACGCATTGGAGTTTCCTCAATGAGAAGAATCTCGTTAGATTTAAGTGCATTATAAAATAACCATGAAGCAGCTATAAAACGACCTGTGTATATATCGATATAACCGTATATAACACTTGCATATATCGAAGTACTTCAGCACTTAATGCTAGTAAAGTAAATATGCAAGAAAAACTAGGAGATGAGTGCTTCCTCAGCTGGAATTGAGTTTAATTGATGGCGATTGTCGTAGAAGATGCCCATTAAGCGTATATCAAAAAATCTTGTTTTGCAATGATAATCTGATTTCAAGAAAACTTTTCTCAGGCATTCTTATATAGCTATCTCAGTGAATATTAACTCTGTTAAGTAAACGTTTAATTTTATTGACTGTCGCTAATTGATGATGGAAGACTGGAAAATATCATATAAAGGATGTGTTATGACTCATTTATTGTACACATGAATGCTAATAATACCAAGATATAATAGACGCCAAAGACTTTATTTCCATCCTTCCTTTCTCCACTCTTAAGAAGCAATGAGAGGACATGTTTGAAATGATGAAGTTCGGACAGATATGACGTTTGAACTACAATGGTTAAGTCCGATTTCTGTTACACTCATTGCACAGATAAGGTTAGAGCACCGTTCAAGAACTGCACCTCTCATCATCTTCTCCCCAGCTCATTTATAGATTTTTAGACTTGTCGATTTTTGGAAACACTTCATCGCTCATGGTAGAGGGACTTAGCTTACAATGTTTAAAGCATAACAGAACAAAATCAGCAAAGACATTGTTCGTGGATAAAATGGAATAGAAATGGAATGGAATGTTTGTTCTTAAACAGGACCGATAAACAATGGAATTGGAATCTTTTTGGTGCTCAAATTATTCAAAAATTTTTATGGATTTAATAATTGTGGGGCTCTCAGTTGAAATGTTAGGCAATCACACTGAGGCCTTGTAAAGTGAATTTGTAAATGCTCTCATAGCACCCTTTCATCCACTGAAAGTTGCTAATGTGTTCATCGTTGTTTGAGCATGGCACTATATTTGTAGGAACAAATTTTTGATGATTGATCCACGTTATAGTGTAACTGATAACGAGATAAGCTATGTATGCATACGTAGACGAAATTTTTTTGCCAAAGTTTCTACCTATGGGTAATTTTTCCTTCCACTAATACGGTACTGTGTTATAGAAAAGCTTCAAGGAAGTGGAAAAAGTGGAGCTAAACGTCGCGTTGGCACCATTGCAGTTAATTTAGAGGGGGTTGTTGAATTATACTACATCATACAGTGTTGGTCCAAAATTTTCTTGAACATTATTGCACTGTAAGCCAGCGTCTCGACCGTTTTCTTAGAATATATCACATATTTTACCACCTCCATGGTTTCTGTATCTCGAAAATACATCAAATTAAGCTTATTAAGCGTATCGACTTGCAAATTTCTCCTCTCATATTGCGAATATCTCATATTTGAACAATTAAGCAACACGCTGAGGAAACTAAGACGTCGACAAAGAGTTGCAAGAGTGGAAAAATGTTTGATTACTTCAAGCAACAAAATGAAAGTTTGCAAACAGTGAGATCGAGCTGTAGTGCTAGAAGCAGCGTTCGATTGAAAGACCACAAAAACCACTATTCGGTCTTCAATAAAATTATCTCGTGGTTATACTAAACCAATCAGGTTAAGTACCTTAAGCTTAATAATTTTCAAATCCTAAATTATGAGAAATAGAGACGAATATACTTTCGTAAAAAGCGCCTAAGACAGTCGGCTGCAACATCAGTACTTCATGTGTGGGAAGGAAGTACACAATCATGCTCAACCTTTTAAGATATAAATGCGCCTTAGGCGATACCAATGATGTCATAAGCTTTTTCCAAAAAAAGAAATCAATCTTGTCGTGTAGGATTGAAAAAGCTTAGGCAAAGATTGCTTCCAAAGAAAATCGTTGTTCTAAAGAAAACTTCGCCAAGAATTAATAGTGGCAGAAGGTATGACGTTCGAATTTACCGCAGAGCAACATTCAGAGATATTTCTAGTATAAAAAGTAAAGGCGAATTTGAGCACATTGTAAAGCACAGTTTTTGAGTGCAAATCAAATGTTGAGAAGTATTTATCGAATACTTTGAGTGCAAAATTGCAACATAGTTTACTCTGCCAACATGCCGAAAATAATTTCCGCCAACTATTTTGTGATTTAGCGCCTGTTCAATTCTAGTAAATTGAGCTCTAATAAGTTGCATTACACTCTACTCAACTTCTTTTTTTTTCTCGCAAATTATGCTAAGTCTTACTCCAACTTCAGCATATTTTTCTGGCATTAAACCATACCCTAACAAATGAGGCATATTTTGAATTTTTTGTGATTAAAATACAAGATAATGACCAACGTAATGGCAAGATAACATAGGTAATGTTAGTGATACTATGGTAGGATAAGGTAAGATGAGGTAAGGTAAGACTCTAGCATCAGAGTAAGACAAAGCAATAAGAAATTTTACTGGATTTGAGATAGTGGATTGGCAATACTAAAGTAACACTTGAATTTTTATACTTGATACTCATGTCTCTGTGGAATATCAGTTGCTAAAAATGTTATCCTACAGACTACCATGCCAATAGTAGTGTTGTCATACATGCAAAAAAAAGAAAGTAAAATTTGACTAGCAAAACAAATATTTCACTAATTGGACAGGGGGTGGAGATTTTGTAGATTTCAGGTTAATTTAAGAAATTATTTAGGAAACATGAATTGACCTTAGTAAGTTTAGAACTACTATAACAGTTTTTGATACCTCTGAAAAAAAGACGGAAACAAATGGATATGAGTGTAAAAGAATTCAGACGATATTGCGCTTCGTATCACTTCCGTCTTAATTAACTGCTTTCGAGGTTGACAGAGTTCAAAGTTCAATGTTGACAAAATTATTATTGGTAATTTTTATAGCTGATAAAGGCTGAGTGACACTGATAAATATTATATTAAACAGTTTAATTGTTACAAGAAAAGCGAAACAATAACTCAGTAATGAACACTTCCATCGAAGAGCGTCGCAGCAAATATGACTCTCCGAGAGTGAAGTACAGCAATTGTATTAGCACAATTGATGACACACTAGAATCACATCATTGTCGTAATGTAAAATGTGACCAATTGCTGCTTATAATTTAAAAAAAAGAATGCAAATCTCTATCAGTAATGTTTTGATTTAATATAGGATTTTTTCTTCCCATTTTTCTATGCTTAAATAATTTTCGTTCGTTTTGAAAGAATTTTTGAAATTTAAATGGCTGAAAAGTTTTGAAATTAAGCTGGAAAAATTTGAACATTTTCTGCTATCATTTTTAAAGAGAAAATCACGATTGATAATTGTTATCAGATCGCTCTCTAAATGAATTGATGAATGAAAATAATCAAAGAAAAACAAATAAAATTTAAGATCTATTGTGCAATTTTGCAGCTTTGCACAATTAATCGCAACAATTGCAACTCTAAGGTCTCTTCTTGCTCTCGAGGAAAACAGCCATGTAACGGGAAATAAACATATTTCCGATCAGTTTAAAACAGTTTCTATAAAATATTCACCTCAAAATATCTTTTTGCTCGATATAAATTACATATTTGCTAGGCGATGTCTATTTGCACGGAATACCTGCTTGCTAATTATAACACCTGCTTACTAATTATAAGTTTGAAACGAATATTATTTCTTCTTATCGCATAGCTCTTAATTGTACTGACAAGTGTAATGCACTCTATTGCAAGCAAAAATTCATCTCATTCGAATTATTTCTCTTTATCAGTATTTTCGCTCAACATTTGTTTATAAACGTTTGTGTTTATGACGAAGAAAAATTCCATTCGAGCTTAATATGTTAGCGCAGTTCTTAAGGTATAGCTGAATCGATATAGCATTCGACCGACTGCCTCACGATTTTATCTCTAATGCACTTTTCAGTAAGCATTAATGAAATTGACCATCAATTAGACATCAAACCAACGAATGCCTCATAGATTCGCGGGCTGCCATCGTTGGATTGTAAAATGCGATCACGACGATATTAGACTTCATTTGCGTGGCAATCTATAAAAGCCCTAATCAAAGAAAAGCTTGAATTTTCTGCTATAATTTAACAAAGTGATTAGAGAAACGGAAACTTGTGATCACCAACAGGAAGTAATCATTTGCAATGAAAAAAAAGCGTCACTTAATGTGCTGTTATTTTACATAGCCATTCCGATGCAAATTATTTTTCTCTGAATCATGTGAATTACCGTCTGTGTAATTGAAGGCCTTTAAAGAAGGACCAAGTGCAGCATTCAGCAAAAATTTTCCTTTATTACCGAACAAATTATCCAAACGGAAATAAGAGGAACGAAAAAAAACGATTATATTCATGATAAAAAGAAAGCTCTTGATTGCATTCGAACGCCACTTCAAGGTCGAGCCTAATTATAGCCCTCTGAGCAATATGGTACTCTCTCCCCCTGCTGTTTCGAAGTTAGAAGCAATCTGCCGAAATTGCTTCCAAGCATGAGGGATCACTGGTTATAGCACATACGCACGACGTCATCCAATAGCAATATTCGGCTGAAAACGGATCTTTTAAAGCAGCTAGCGTCGAGAAATAGTCATAATATTTGTGTTATTGAAACTATTGCAAGAAATATAGGTATTTCGATAATGAAATCAATATAGAGAAGATTTATTTAATCAGTTATAAGTAGCAAAGTTTGGCAACATAACGGGTATTGCCACCGCAGCATCTCTTATCACAATTTTGAATAAAACACTTGGCGACGAGGATAATGCATATGGTTGGTAGCATTTTTTGTGCAAAATATACAATATGCAAAGTGCATCACAAGATTATCGTGAATATCAACAACTTCTGCAAAACAAAAGCAACATCATCAATTCAAATGCGTTGTGAATGCCTTAACAACAATAGGAATGCATGATTTCCGCTATATGATAATTCTATATAATAGTTAATTTATATAATAGTAATAGGTAAATTATAAACCAACATTTTATAAGAAAATTTTGTGCCATTATTTTACATCGTGATTTGTAATGATTTATTTGTGTAAATTAAATTGAATAAATTTTTAAATTATATTTTTTTAAAATTAAATTTTAAATTATTAAATATATTAAATTTTAATTAAATAAATTTAAATTATTAAATTTAAATTCATTTTGTGTATAAATCATATAAATCAAATTTACATTTTATAAATTTGTATTTTTATTCATTTTGTGAAAATGATTCTTTATTGAAAAATATCCATTGTGAAGAGATTTTTCATCGAAAATTTATATTTATCATCTAAACATACCGTAAAATGCCGAAAATACTATATCGGAACTATCTAGTATAGAATAAATGATGCATTCTTTTCAAAAATTGATGCAAAACAATATTTGTATTGGCTTTCTGAGGACACAACTGTATTTAGCAATACTGCACATCAGCGTCGCAAGTTTTTCATTATAGTTCATCTTCTCTACGTTGATTATGTATAATACTACACTCCGTTGAAATTTGGTTGGAAAATTTGGTTGGAAAATACGCATTGCCTTAAGAAAATGGAAAACACTTTATTTTCTATCCGTAATGCTTCTAATCTGCCAAACGTGAAAGCTTCCATAGTTGGGAAATCAATTCGATCACATCTGAGCGATTAGGTAGAACGCATACCGAATGGATTGGTTGCAGCAATGAGGACAATACACTGGCTACATGCCTCATGTACACACTGCACATTGTCATGTCCATTGGCACATTGAGCACGTATATTTCGGATGGTGCATTCCGATGATGATTCTGTAAATGCGGTTAATTGATAACGCTAGAAAAAAGGTTTTGCTTAAAATATTGTAAAGAATTTGAATAAATTTCGCATTTATATCTCTATTTTTATGAATCACTGCAACGATAAACCAAATTCAGCAACTGCATTTTACTTGATGACGTTATATTTACTGCTCAACTCCCATCTAATGAATAAACTCTTGAAAGAGATGGCGCCAGAGCCTATATATATATATATATATATATATATATATATATATATATATATATATATATATATATATATATATATATATATATATATATATATATATATATATATATATATATATATATATATATATATATATATATATATATATATATATATATATATATATATATATATATATATATATATATATATATATATATATATATATATATATATATGGCAGCTGCAGTATAAGTTTGAAAATGGAGAGGCAGGGTGAATTGAAAATTTTCGCCGGAAGGGAGTATACCGATAGTTCTTTTCTTTAGCCGGATGTAATTCGGTTCTCTGCCTGTATAATTCTCTTCGCTAATCGAAGTGAAAAGGAATGCTGAGGAGAAACAAACGAATACGATAGACAACAGCACGCTCCTCATCACACCTTCAGTGTCTGAAAAAAAATGTTGATCATTCCTTATTCACTTCAATGCATTTCCCATGCATATATCGACCATCAATAGGAATCAGTAAGAGTAATTTATTATTCAGATTTGCTTTACTTCATCGTGATTTCGAGAAACAAAGCTGTAGATTATGAAGTTTTGTCAAATAGGGTCACAGGCAGTATTTGGCATATCGTCGTCAACAACGTCCAACGAAACACTACGCTCTAATTTATTATCATGTGCTCTTCATCTAAAATAAGCTATAGATAGATATGATGAGACCCTTTTTTCCTTCTTTTCCGATTGTCATGCAAAATTTAATTATATTCGGTACGTTCGAAGGTGACCTATCTCCCTTTTCAGCAGAGTATGTTCCGGTTAGTTATTACTTACACGTCGGATTTTGGTTAATTTATGCGTATATGACTTTTTGTGTCTAACAAAGCAGTTGGATAATACGGTATGGCCGGATGTTTTCGCTTGTAACAAAAACACATGAGACGTGACCATGGTGCAATGATCGCTTGTTAGCCACAATCAGCCACTTTTTTGTTCACTGCCCATATTATCTGCATGTTGGATCTTCCTTCAATAACATCGATCTGTATGCAATAATACCGTCTAAACCTGATCTGGAGCCATTTATTTCACTCATATAGACAAGCAGCGCATCACTTACAGGTCGGGGGTTCTGATGCCCTCAAACATCAAAGATCCTTCGTTTTAAGCAGCAAATTGACTCATTCAGTTTCACTATTCTCCTAGCATTAATTTCCAGTATACTTTTGTGTAGCTGTGCTACCTTCTAGCAGTATTGATTCTGCTACTGGGCTGTTTATATTAGAGTTATTTTCTAACTCCCCATTTGCCTGCTTCTCTTATCCATGTTGTCTGTTATTCGACGGAGATTGACCGTCCATTTGATGATGGCGTGCAAATAGTTAACATTTTCGTGCAAATGACTAAGGGAAGGAAGATCAATATTCCTGAAGTTCCAGTTCCTCTGGAGATCACTCTATAAATTCTTATTGAGTCTCTGTTGTCTGTATATTGTCTGTATACAGGGGAATTTTCATCATAAATTTTTAATTATAGCTACTTCTTTATAATTTCCTAATTTCCCTTTCAACATTTTTTAAATTTATAGTCAATACTATATATATATATATATATATATATATATATATATATATATATATATATATATATATATATATATATATATATATATATATATATATATATATATATATATATATATATATATATATATATATATATATGGAGATTCCACTACCTCGAGCTCTATCCCCCCGAGTTACCTTGACTATAAATTTAAATGTTAAGAGATATTATAAATGAGTAGGTATAATTAATATTTATAATGAAAATTCCTATATATATATACATAACAACAACGGCGTTAGTTCTCGCAGAGTTAAAAGAACATAACTTACAAAAATGGCTCCGAGAAAGGCTGAAATAAATGAAAAAAAGCTTTGAATCGGGTTAAGGTACGGCTTTCCTATAGAATATTCGATCGTGCTCTTCTCAGTTCTCTCAGCGATTGCTACTAACAAAACGTTACAAGTCATCAAATCTCTATAAAAGACAATACTCGGCTTTTATAAGCACATAAGGCGAATATGACACTACATTAAAATTAGTTCATTCAAAGAGTCAGTTAACGATTATGCGCTTCTAATAGGAGACCTAATATGATGATAGCACCACTCAATTCTAACGTGCTTCTCATTACATTCAAACTTTTGAAATTAATTACGATTCTTGAGGATTAAACATTTAACACATTGAGAGATATTCATATGCTCATATTTATAACTCTTTATGAGGGAACTTTTCGGGAAGAAATTTTGCAAAACTCTACGAAAAATATTTCATTTGCTAATGGAGTGAAGCAAAAGATTTTTTAAAAAACGAGTCTTTCGATGTTTCTTTCTAGAACACTGATTGATACTCCTCGTATGGAACTAATGAATGAGAAATTTCTAACTTTATTGCTTTAACATTGGGATTCACTTTAATCAACGTAAAAATAATGGAAAAATAATTGGAAAAGAATGTTTCAAAAAATTTTATTTTTTCTTTTCCAATAAGAAAAATTTTCTCTTAAGGGGAAAATTTTTTTCTCGTTATTCGCATCTGAAGATATCAATCCTTGTTTCACAAAATATATTCGTCAATTCGGTTCAACAACCATCAATAGCTAAAAAATGATGTTTTTCATTAGAGTATTTGCATAGCTGATCGGACAAGCGAATGGATTGATCATAATATTTAAATGCTTTTAGGCGTTTATTGCGATGTACGTATTTGTCTGCTGGTTCGGTAATCCAACTATTTAACCATCGAAACCATGGCCATTTGCTGCTGCTGTTCGTTCTATTCTACGTGTATTATTAACATAATGGCACCAGAAGATTTACAAATAGATTTCACTTTCGAGTGATCCGGCTGGATATAATATGAAAATAATTCCGTTCCGGACGAGGAACAACCAAGTGAGTTTTATAGGAAAACATATTAAAACGCGGTTTGTTGAGGTAAAAAATTCCGCAGTTCCGATTAGCTTTCCATCGTTGAAGTGTAGAAACTAACAGCATGCTAGCGCTTTCTTGACAATGTTTTCCTCTTTTTTGAACATTGGCGGAAATCATTTGCTTAATGAGCTATTATATAAAAAGTATCATATAAGTTTTCGTCCTGTGTGATATTTATTATATACTTGTCCTAGTACTTGGCCACTTAGATTATAGTGAATGCTAGTAAACTTTTGTTGTGAACGAATTTATTAGGACATAATTGAGCAATAATTTTCACTTAGGAATAGAGTTATTGCCGAAATTGAAATAACATAATTGGATATGTAACTGAAATTGTAAACGGTTAAAGAAATTTGAATTTCAATTGAAATCGAAATTAATTTAGTTAAATGTAAGTATGAAATCATAGGTGTTATCTACACGCCGACTGTAATAGACATCAAATCAAAGAAGATTGGGCAAGAGAATTTCAAAGCGTTATAGAGCGGATTGATGGAATTTCAAATGCAAGCTTTTGAGCATTATTCATTTCACCTTTATTCGTTATTCGAGTTCTATTTTATTGAGCGCTGCAAGCAATTAGCGTCCTCTGATTTGAAAAAGAAATTCAAGGAGAGATAACTCATCATTTTTAGGTGATATGAGATCGATAACATCCGGCAATTTTATGCAAATATATAAATGAACGAATATATGCATTATCCCTGAACTAAGCAGCATTAATTATCGCAAGCACTCAAGAGCAAAACGATGCTTCTTCAAGACACATTGGTTCGATGGATTAAAAATTGTTGGCTCCTATTTCAGAGACTTATTCAAAGGGTCGAGGATAATACACGTAGAGTGTAGTAATTTCGATCAGTGCTTTAATTAAAGTGCTACAGCTACAACTCGTATTCCTAGAATGCCGCTTAGTGCAATCATATTTTGCCCTCTTTGAAAATTGCTCTGAACTGCTTTGTGGATCATCATGCTATCCACTCAAGCAGTTCAACATATGCCAGTATTGGCTCCAATAACATCTTCCGTTTATTGCTGCTCCAACACTGCCCTTGTTGTAATTGTGTGCCTGTGATAAACTTCTACCTGTAGCTTTTGAGAAGTCTATAAGAAAGCTTCTATTACGATAACCTGAGTGGAACACGGTAAGCGGAGGGGTGATGAAAAAGAAAAAGGTAAGAGCGATAGACGCATCAAGAGCGGAAGTAAGAGCGACTCGTGCTAGTTCATTTCATGAGAGAAGCAATGAGTTCCCTCACATAACGTTGACAATGTGTGACGTTGTTCGCAATGTTTATTCATAATAAATATGCGTCTATGATTAAGAATTCATCGACCTTATTGTGGGCACTTCTTTATTGAGGCATGCAATATGAAACTGAACCGTTGTAAAAAGAACGCACTTCCTATGAGAAGGTTATCCCAACAAATGGTGGCTGGTAATTAATTTACCAATTACCACTTACTATAAAATACCAGTAACTGGTAATTACTTTACCGCCACAATAACAATTGTAAGTGTTTACAAGAAATGAGCTCAATGAGTTATCTAGACAATGAAACAATCGTCGTTGTCTCGAGGATTATTTAAAAAACATTTCTTCTCATGTCGCTTACCTAAATAGTTCGCATAAATATTGCAGAAACAAATATATTCATATGCAACGATATTGATTACTCTGAGAATAATTTGACAGCAGAAAAAAAAAACGCTTAAAATCGTCGCCTTTTCAAAGAAGAAAAGAAAGAAGATATTTATTAATTAATGAAATTTTTTGCAAAAAAAAAAAAAAGTTAATGATTATTTCAACGGATGACTTTAACGGAATTTATTGTATTGATTTCGAAATACTTGAAAGTCAAATTAAAAAAATTCCAACTCATAAAAAATATAAATAACTCAAAAAAATAAATTCATTTCGTTTAGAATTTCATCTTTGAAGAAAGATTCCAATATGTTTCATGAATGAATTCGTTTAATGTCGCATAAAGAAACCGACTTTTCCAAATGGGCATAAGAGAAAGAAAACACCCGACGGCAAATGCAGTGTGTAAACCGATATCGCAAAGGTTACACCTCATGCGATCCCTTTTAATGATTGACTCCATCCCCGTCCCGTCCTCCTCTCCCATCCCTCCTCCCTCCTCCTTCGACCATCAATATTATAAGAGGCGCAATAAAGACAGCAGTACCTTCTCATTTCCGCTTCGAAGTAACTTCGAAGTGAATCAGTGTTAATTTTCTTATGCTCATTTGCCGCCTTCGATGATGGAAACGAGGGAACACCTGTCAAAAAAATTGCTACAGAAAACCTCTCAGCAAATTGCCTTCAATTCAATCACTGTGTGATTTCTTTTGAACGATTTGTACGAATCTCTAGAAACGGAACACACTACGAATAGTTACACGGATGGAACTTCAATTAGGCGCCATCCTTTTAGTGCTAAGTCCCACTACAACAAAAATAATCCAACCTTCCTGGCGTGCTTTCCTATTTGATTTCTTCGATTCTAGATCGACGCGTCAACACACTAAAGGAATTGTGCTGTTAACGTTCGATCGAGCATTTTCAAGTGATCTTACGCAAGCCGCGAAATTTGAAAGTGGCTTCGCTAATAATTTTTTGAAACCGACAGCGATAGCAAGTCATGTCATGCTTTGTTTATGTTTTCGGGTTTAAGGCGGTTTTTCCGGTTATAAAGGTTCGACTTTCTGGTTATAAACGTTCCGATCGTTTTATTGTATCTCGCATCGCCCTTCCGGGCATACCGCTTTGCCACTTATTGGGTGTTCTTGTTAACCATCGTGTCAATAGATACACGTAGCGTTTGGCTTTGATAACAAGTAATATTTTCAGAACAATGGAAAAGCCATGCTATGTTGCCGATGAAAATGCACATTCGATTCGACTCAAGGAGCAAATCGACGCCATCAAAGGTTCCATCAACAGCGCTGATGTGACTTCTCAGTTCGACAGTGTTTGTTCTAAATGTGGTTTTAAAAGAGCAGAACTTATCCATAAAATAGAGCTTTCTATATTTGCTCGCAAAATTCTTATTTTCCTTACCTACACTTTCTAAAATTTTAGCAAAGAGAATAATCTTTCGTTTCGCACTCCTAAATTCTGGTTATTCTAGTGTATATCAGCAATCACTGAGCAATTATAACAGAAAAACAGTTGAAACTAGAGTCACGAATTTCGAGATACGTATAATGTCCGCCATAAGATAATATCTTATGCTCTCTTTCAATTTACCTTATCGAATTTAAAGGAGTTTATAGGTACCTAGAAAAGTTGTCTACATTTTATAGCGATCAATGTTTTATTCCACACTGATCTAGCCAGAGGAAGAAAAACCGTTTTGTAGATTTGCACGAATGGTCGGGTAGATTAAAATATATCCGCGTTATTTTCCATGTTTAATTTATGTAAATTAGCATATCGTAAAATCTGGTAAACGGAATGCAAAAGCGCATATTGTATCTGATCCTTTGCCATGTTTCTGCTGTCGTTTGATGTTCACAACTTTTGATTTTTTTCAATAGCAGCAGGTCACTTTGCAGACACCATTTGTTCTTGATTGCAAACATGTCACCTTTCTAAGTAAGTATATTAATATAACAATATGAAGGAAATAGGATGAAACACGATCGCTTTTAGTTGTTAATGAGTATGGCTTGGTGAGAAAGTGGATGAAACTAGGACGAAACAAAACGCGGCTCATACATGGTACCCATCCAAAAATTTTCGGTCCCAGAGACCGCGTTTTGTCTACTTCTGGCGCAGCTCGATAGGCGGAGTAACGAAAATTTAACCGGGGCGATAAAGTCGATAGGCAAATTGGCTGCGGAGGGAAGAGCTTCCAAAGAAAAGTCTGGGAACAAATTGAGCGAAGAAAGAGGGGTTTTCGGCAATGTTTTGCCGCGAGAACCTCGACGGGAAAGTCTGAAGGAAAAGAAAGGAACTGCAGCAAAAAACAAATGTTTCTGCTAGGTGAAAAGATACCGATTTAGCTGAGAAGAGGAGACTCATCAGGAAAGGAGGGGACGGGGGTGGGGAGGAGGTGTGCTACCGAAAAACAATCGTTTTAGAATATCCTCAAGTCAGAACTCATTTCGCTTTTGAATCGGGCGTATGAATTGTATAATTAATTTAGAAGGGACAAATTCACGAGAAATAATATCGTCGTTTCATTTTTGTCCTTTCTCCATCTTCAACCACGTAATTATTAGACGTTCCGTTCTACTTGTGAAGTTTGAAATAATAAACATTTCAACACTGTCTATTCTCAATTGCTGAAACGGCGCCTTAAAAATTATCTAATTAAATCTATGAAAAGTCACCTAAGATGACATCTCAGATGTTTGATTTCCTGGTTGATGTAAGTCAGTCTTTCAAAGATAAACTTCCTTTGCATCTTCAGGTTTCAAAAATTACGAAAGAGAGCGTTGAGGTTGAAACTGATATCTCATTAAGTTGTTCACGGAGTGACGATCCGCTTGTAAGCATTGAGCGAGCAGATGAAGAATTTTGGCGACTCGTAACTGAGAGCTTTAGTGAGAAGGTGGACGAAATGCGACGCGAAAACTTAAAGGTTGTTTCTTCACTTTTCATAGTCTACTTTAAAAGCGTGTTTCTTATGTTTGCGAAGCTATGAGTGTTTAATTTTTGAATTTGCTTGGAAAATATATCACCTCGTTTTTCTCCTTTTTTGATATTTCCCTAGCACTGTATGCATGGGCTTTCCCCTCCGTTCCCATCTTGACGCGCTACTCAGAAATTTAAGGTTATCCGCTGTACTGCCTAAGATCTCCTGACAGGTAGGCGGGCGTATGAGCATCATTCTTTATGAGGTACAACCTGCAATGTTGTAAATCCTGTTTCAGGTTGTCCGGTATAAAGAAATTTGGCACAGTATGGTATAAAGGCAGGAATTTCCTGATAGCTGATAGCGTATGATACGTTGGCAGTTTTTTATAACGCAGTACAGAACAGTACATATGCTTCATATTGGGATGCTTGGGAAGTGAAAATATCAGTGAATTTCTCGTCTTTTGAAAATGAGGACGAATAGTTTGTGAAGTTTGATTTCGAAAAAAAGGCTTTTGCAAACTGTAATAAAAGTCTGCTAACATTTTTCTATGTGTTTAAAATAGCCATTAAAAATCGTATAAGGCCTCAGACTTACGAAGTATTTCGAGGTAAAGATAGGCCACGTCTAATCTTTGATCTGATGTATACAGCTGGAGGAAGGTACATTCGCTTCAGCGTTTGAAGAACAAGCTCGGTTGAAAAGATAAAACAGTTTACAGCTAGAATTCTAGGCATATTTCGAGAGAAAGAGAATTAATAGGAATAATTTTTTGGTGGGGTGAAGAGATCCTCCCACTTGCTTCCTTCTTGGGCGCACAGATGTTGCTGGTATTAGAGTACATAAGGTGCGCATGCTTTTTGCGATATCATGGAAGCATGATTTATTGTCGTTGTTTGCAGTACGGTATTTATTAGACGGTAAGTAATTGCTGAAACAATGCAGATACTTCACTTTTCGATTGCCGAGCACTGCGATGTTGATATGATGTGGAAATGTGTTAGACACCGAGAAAATTACTCCACAATTTCGTCCATATCCTTTCAACGTTACATTGCTGCCTCATTTTATTTGAGGTTGGAATATGTGGATCAAGTTGTTCGTTTATTCACGCCAAACGAATGAAACATCTCAGTGTTACCAGCATTCCATGCGAGAGTTTCGTGAATTTTATTGCGTTTCCCTGACGTCTCTGGTAATACTTCGAAGTGTGTGGTCGTGGCGCAAATGACCAGACAAACAGCACAAAATTAGAATCGAGACAAGATTCGTTTGCGTCCGCGTGATTCATCACACTAAGACTACAGGTCAACTGGTGTACTTTCAGCTGGAAGAGGAAATCAGGTCGATGGAAAGCAAGAAAGCAAAATTGGAAGAAGCACGAGATGAACTTATTGCGGTAGTTGAGAGTGCAATTTCTGGCGAGGGGCCAACATGATTTTCTCGTGGCCGATTTTGATCTCATAATGATCACGATCAGTGAAATCGCAACAGCTGTATTGAATTGCAAACTATCTTATTGGCATTCTTGTCATGAGCGTTCGACGTGTTAAATTCGTTCGGTTTTTTAAACGCGTTGTTTCCATTCACAGTGCGTTTTTTTTTTGCAGTACTGTTGAAATTCATTTTATTGCAACTGTTCATAATGCAATGCAATGATTTGATTTATCAACATTTGAAATTAATAGAGTCTACAAATGCTTGCATTTTATTAGGATATTTGTTTGGAATTTTGCGATGCAGAAAAAACGTTCCTATAAAAAGTGGGGATGAATTTTTTAAAATTTGGTCTCTATCCGTACTTAACGTTCTTTTGATCTGAGGGATAAAGTTCTATACGAGTTTCTATTTTGTTCAACAAATTCAAAAGAACTGAGATTAGTGTTTAAAATGGTTTTGAGAGCATTTTTGATTTCTGCTTTTAATTGTTTGCTTTTCGTTGTGATTAAATTCTTCATTTTATAGTTAGCACTGATCGTTGAGAAGTTGCTGCCCCTTAAGTGTTTTTTATACATTTAAACTCATATAATTATTATTCATATCTGCGAATAAGGTTTCTTAGAGGGAACTTCTTTAGCAATCATATAGTGAGTGTGAGGCACTACATAGGGTGGATTAAGATTTGATATCTGGCACAAATATTTTGATATTCTAAAATTCTCAAAGAAATTTCTTCGAAATTACACTTGTCAATTTTGCAATAATATTATCAACTGGTAATTTATCTATTTGTTGATTTGCAAAAGAGAAATAAGCTTAGTTGTATTCTATGATTTACGAACTTACTTATTTGCATATTCCATAAGTTGTCGTTGTCCGAAATAATTTGCATATAAACGTGAATAAATTTTTTTCGCTCATGTCAACTATTGTTTTATTTCAATCGTTATCAACGTTTTGCAATATTTGTGGGAATATTTTATCTATTGAGATTACCCTCGAAATTGAATATTTTCGAAGAATTGAATGCTAATGTTTTGTGTTACAATACTTTTTATCAATAACAAATTTTTTATCATTTTATTATTCTCATAGTTTCCGCTTAATGAGAATTGTTTCAATTTCTTTCTTTTTTTTTGATGAATTGAGAGCAAATTTTCAAATTTCGTCGATATTTTGCATTTTCCTCTTTGATTTTTTGTTTTGATATGTTATTTATAGTGATTTTCAATGAACGGCTATATTATTTGATTTTTTTTCTCTCTCTCTTGATTAGCTCGATAAAAGGTTTTAATGAATTGATTTAATATATATTTAATAAATATCATTTTTCACTAATTTTCATCTTTGTAATAATTAAAGCAGTTGGAAAATTGTGCACTGAATTTATTGCTATCAAATTTGTGGAATTAACCGTTGAGAAAATTGTTCTTCTGTAAAAATAATTGTTTGTAGAGGGATAATGACCAGTGTGCGTAGAGCATTATATCCGATAAATGCTTCATCGAAGACTCAATCTCGGCAAGGAAAGGATTCGTTGAAAACAAAACCGAGCTCGAAGGCACAGCTTAGAGTCATCGTGAGTTTTTTGCTTATTGATCTTTTTTTTTTATTTTTTGTCAGTTATCTATATTTATGTGTTTGAGAAAGAATATGGCATTGTAGAGGAAAATTTTTTACATTTATGCTACTTGAAACTCAATTTGTAGGAATTTCTAAATTCTATGTGTTTATAAGTTTCATTTTGGTTTTACCTGCTTTGCGTTTTTCATCGCTAATGGATTGTCGTTGCAGGATGTAAACAGACAAGCAGGTGAAGAGGCGAGTAGCGAACTGAATGAGTCAAAATGTATATTGGTGAAATCGGAGAAGGAAGAGGACAAAACACCTGAAGTGAAAGGATTGCAGAAGGGGGAGGTGATTACGAAAAAGGAAATTGGACATTCGAAGGATTTCAAAACGAGGGGCCTGAAATCATCGAAAATCATAAAAGAAACAAATGAAGCGAATGAACGGTTGACAGAAGAGAAGAGTTCTCTCAAGGCTGTGGAGAAAAAATTGGAACGAGGAGAGATTAGAAAGGAAACACACCATCTCGAAAAGGTTAGCAAGTTTCGTGTTTCTAATGTAGCATCAATAATCTATTCTCTTCAAGCTAAATTTGCCTTACGTTGTGCCATTTGCGCTTTTGATTAGGACTGGCATTTTTTCCATTCCCCGCCGGGTTCGCTTAAAGGGGAGGCGATCTTTTCGCTTTTCATTAAAAGCTTCCGCTTCTTTTCGGAAAAACGATTAATCCTTCGTTACCTATCCTCTTCTCCCCATTTCCCTATGACTTCGATGCTTGATGTATAAAAAACAGCCTAAAACGACAAGCATTATTCAGTATTATGAAATTGGACCATAGTACTAATAACATAGTTCAGCTCAGATTGTGCGCAAAAATATCACCGAATTCGGCATGTACAACCGAAGCGTCTGCTTCACGTTCGAGGGAATTGTTTGCATAGGGGAGGAGGAAATCTCGCTTTTCTATGAGAGTTGATGAAAACAGAAGGGGTCTTTAAGCTGCCTGCGTGATGTTATGAAATTGTTACTTCTAGTTGCTAATTGAAGCTTACAATCACCTTGGGCTACCGGGAAGCTAATAGCGATAATTTTCTAAAGCACTTTGACAGCGGGACGAAATTCTGGGTAATCTCATGCGAAGTGTGCAACCGAATTGGGCTCTATCAACCACAAGTGTGCTTTCGGAATCACCTTTGGGATAAATCCATGGATTGAGTGAAACTATGCATTTCTTGAGCGCCTTCGACTGCTAATAATGGTTCGTTCGTCAAAATACATGGTCTGTACAAGACATCTACCAGCCGTCTAACAGTTTTTTTAACGATTGGATAGAACTGCATAAAACAACTGTGCGGAACTGACTTGACGACGGGCGAAAGTTAGGTTTGTAAGCTTGTTCTGCCATGTTATGCGGTCCCAGATCTAATATGATCATGTAGTTATTCTTTTCAGGACTGGAGCTGCACCGGCGAAAGCACGTCGGAGGCATGCGTGCAAACAGAGGTCACAGTGAATGAGGATAAATCACCCCTTACAGTTGAAGATCTTATCTCCACAACTGTGTCGGCAGCGTACTGGCGTGCACTTGCCACTAAACTCGAATCGCAACTCGATGAAGAAATACACAACAATTTTTACGTAAGAGGTTTAGATCATGTATGGCATGAGAGTTACTTTGATGGGATCGAGTAAGGTTTAAGCTTTTCCTCATCTCTTTTCTCTTTTACGAATTCCTTTTTGCATCTAAAGAGCGTGAAGGTGGAAAAAGGAAGTTTCGCCGTCACACATTGCAAAATCTTGTTTGCAAAGTCTCTAAAGTATTTGCTGTTTGTGGCAGGTGCATTGCTCAGTAGTTTTTCCCCGCAAAATTAGCTTTTTGGATGGGTTGTTGACTGAAATGGAATAAGAAAGTGGCAAAAAGAGTGAAACTGGTTGGTTCCAGGAGATTTGCGGAAGATTATATTAGGTGAAATAATTAGTAAACAGAGTAATAGAAGTAACTTTTTTTTTCAAAAACAACTTGCCTACTAGAAGTTTGGTCGATTGAAGTCAGTTGATAACTTTGTTAAGTGTTGGTCCCAGGTGCTCTATTGGCAATCTCCATCAGCGAATTTGCGCATTTTTCTCTAATATTTCTAAGTGTCATCAGGATCTCTGTCAATTTTTCTTAATTCAGACTGTCCTTACGAAATTTGCAAGACGATATAGCTAAACATATAAAATCTTCAGGAACTGCGTTCCGCTAGTCGATTATTGTTGGAATTTTGTGACTGACGGTCTGAAATTCTGAAATTCTACCTTTGCCAAATTGAAATCGCACAGTCGATAATTTTTTTAAATGCTAACTAGGCATTTTATCATGAACGAGGCGTTTAGCATAGTCACTATTGTAATAACGTTAGGGGCATTTCCTATGCATACCATTATCGTTTTGGGAAACGACTTGAGATTATTGCAGCTTTTCGCCCGCCTAGCTGAGCTTCGTGCCGAAGTTGAAACCACTGAGCGCGAGATTGAAGCAGTAATGGACTTCGTGAAGGATGCCATTGCGAGAGGACAGCCTTCAGAATTGGAAACATGAGCCGTTGTTGGTTACTCAAATACACTTTGATTCCTGCGGGTCTTTCTCAAATTACGACTAATTTTTTCTGATTGGTAAGAATGCAATAAAAGGAACGGAGTAGGTTTGCTGAAGTGTTTGTGTAATGGCGCAAGTGTCCGACGAAGGTGGCATTCAAGGTGAACGCTGATGACCTGTTCAGTATCATCCTTATTGTGCTTTAGAACAGCATGAATGAATATTGGCAAGCAAATTGATTCCCGTCTAAATGCTCTGAGTCTGTTCGTAGCAAAAACATGGATAATGGAGGGTACGTACAAAAGTTGGAATCTGAATGTCAACGGTATTAGGTCACTGTTTTGTTTTAAACAATTCATTCCATTTCTTGCTCTTTTTTCTTTATTTTTATGCTTTTTGCTCTCCTCTTTTCCACTCTTCTTTCATTCTCTGAAGCATTGCTTTCTTCATACTCTTATTGCATTTCTTATATGTTTGATTAGAGGAAAGGAAGCGGTGCATATTCGATAGTTTCTCTGTTGATCTATATGTTATGCGAGGTTGTGGGATCGTTTATTTCTGAGCACTTCCTCTCAGTAACATTCCCCTGAAGCAGTTGAGAAAATAATATTCCCATGGTCATGAAATGCTAAGCCACTTCTGTTTACTGTTATCGGTTATAATATTGGCGATTCTCACTTCCTCGTTCCCAGTGTTGATACGTTTCAGTTCGATCACGTTGTTCAGCTTTTCGCTTAATACTTGTTGGCCTTTTTTAAATTTATGATGAGATTTTCTGCGAAATTTCTTATTTTCCAACCTTAAAGATATTATTTTCGAATATTTTGGAATTGAATTTATGATAAGAAAGAGCTTCATTCAAAAGTGTTGTTTGGTGGCATTGCATTACACTGGTATGGTGCATTAGAAAAAACTGGGACAGTACTTGCATATGACATTTTTGTGGCATCAGTTGTTTTGATTAATTTTCCAATCGAATAATGCATCTAACGCCTTTTAAGAGGTTTGGGGAAATTTATTTTGCTTAAGCACTTTTCTACCTTTGAATCGAATAGATTACCCAGTGTTCGTGTTACCTATTATGTTTTCACTTTTTAAACCCTTTGTAAAATTTTTTAGGAAGCAATTCATTTACCCACGTTTATTCCCGGAGTTGTATACCTTCATTTTTTATGTTTCATTTCAATGTTGTAAATATATCACGAGTATTATGCTTGTCTTCAATTTGCACAAAATAATATCCGTTAGGAAGTGTATAAAAAGAGGTAAATTTCTTTACATCGAAGAATTTGTGTGGGAAATTCATGAAGTTCAAAGTAGGGAGGGACCCCAAAAACTTGAAAAATCTCAAGGGAGATTCGACTCAGGAAATTGGACTTGTGGCTTGATCGGCGACATTTGTAACACTTTTGTGGAGAAAACAAAACGAAATAAGCTAAGCAAGTGCAAGTGCGCATAACACGTTCCAAAAAAATAAAACCATTACTACCTCAGCAAAACTGCAACTAAATACCAAAATCAAATGTCAAAATGAATTTCAATTTGGTGAACTATTGTCGCTCGTTAGTCCATTCCTTGCTCTCGGTACGCCACGCTCTACTTGCTTCCGAGTGTCCACACATACGTTCTGTTTGTGATTTAGTCGGTTACTAGTGAGTAGGGAGGAATCGGTGAAAAACATCAATTGCATTGGTGAATCCGGCGTCCTATGCATTCATTAGAACACAGAAGTCGGATTAATCTCTTCAAAGATGTTACTGAGCATTTTCGAGCTATGCAGATTTCATCTTCTAAGGTTGTTTAGTAGGTCCAGCGTAAATTCTAATCAAAAATGAATGAAATCCATTAACAAATATTATGTTGAGAGGGCCTTTGCTGAACTTTCAACAATGGCAATCATTGGTTTGTTTTCTTATGTTAAATCATTTGCATGAAATAGTCTAAATTCATATGAACTTATGTGTTCACTGCATATTGTATGAACAACACAACAAAACGAATTGAAGTAAAATCAACATTAATTCTATGGTGTTTTTGTTGCATTCTATGTGGAATGCTAACGTGAAGCCAATAGTGGGAATGCAGTTACATCTTACAATTCCGAACTGAATATGCAAATTTCTGCAAATTTTATGTTCAAATTGCACATCCTGAAATGACTTATCCGAATATTTTATACGTTGCAGTCGTTTTTTCTGCAAAGTCTGCAGCACACTTTAATGACGCACAGCACGACATTTAAGAGGTTCCAGAAAAAATTGAAGATAGAGAAACTATAATTTACATAGCCTAGCATGTAAAATTTTACATCCTAGACGCTATATAAAGGTCGCATTATTGAGTAGTCCTCACTTTATTAGAGTACGAACTAATGTGTCGAGGCTTTTGGTCGAGTCGGAGTTGCGGAGCAAGGTCAAGGAGTCGCGTCGCTCGCGCAGTCCCGGATTGAGAAAGCGCGCAGGAGGCAGGCGCACCGGCTTCGTGACACGTCATCACCTGAAATAGAACGATCGCTTACACGTTCGCGACCTGTCACACGCAGGTTGGGACGTAGAAGAAGTGCACTATTGCGTCGAGCTTCTCGCTCAGGGTCATCCAGTACAGTCTCCGTTTCTGTCAGGACATCGTACAGCTCAAGTGCGAGTTCTCCTCGACGCAGGCGCTCGAGATCACGAAGTCTCACGTCACGTTCACGCAATTCGTATCGTTCAAGACCCCGCCGTACGCCACGTTCCCGTCGTTTGAGCCCTCGCAGGCGACGCTCACGTCTGACAGCTCGAAAAGCTGCAGTTCGCAGCAGAAGGGTTCGCAGTTCAGGGGCGCGAAATCGTCGAACTCCACGTCGTCGGCAAGTGAGGTACATGAGAGACTATTTCCTTTGTTGCTCCATCATCCTTTCAAGTTCTTTTCGCATAAAGCTTTCCAGTTGCGCAGGTAACAAGATTTTCACCGTTTAACGCAGTCTCAAACATAACTGGAGCCTTAAAGATCGGTCGCTCATCGAACCTCGGTTTTAAAGCCATAGATATTCGTTAAGCGATAGCGCTCAGCTAATAGCATTTATTTGATATCACATAAGAAATGCACCACGACAATAAAGATATCACATCCAATTAATAATTTTCTCTGCCATTTGCTCTAAAAACTGTTCCTTCCCACTCTGGGCGATGTACAAAACAAACCTTGGAGCAGTTTCTGATCTTTCGAGACGTAAGTATCATCTATTTTCATAACAAAATATATAACATATCATCGAATATCATTTACTATCAGTGTGCAACAGGTTGTTCATCTTAACGATTCCGTGACTGCCTTATGATTAGCCGCAAATTCCAGGGAGCAAGAAGAGCTGTGAGCGTTCGTTATCGGTGACCTTAAGCCGACACAATACTGACTGAGCGATCACCAAAGCGATACGATGAATTAGCCGTCTACAAATGACTCATATTTATTGTAATGTATGCAATAAAAAAATCTACGTGTGGTACCTGTGTTTTGCGAAACGATCTGAAATTTAGCAGAAATAGAACGTTACGGTAGGATATCGTAAGGAGCCCAGTGAGGGGATGCTTATGCATAAATCTTTGTTCAACACAAACCACGCTGATAAATCATCCTCATCGTCGATGTAACTTATATTTGTTTCTACGCAGCAAGATCGCCAGTTAAATTAGATCTGGGTCCATAGTTTGTTCCAAGCTTCATTCGGGATGTTCAAAGGGAATGGCATTGATTACGTTACCTTAACAAAGTGGTGTTTTTCAACTGATCAACTTCAACTCTAAATTACCAAACTCGTCGACCGACTTGGTCTTGCACTATTACGGGAAGTGACGCGATCTTAATAAACACTTGAGTGGAACTTCTATGTAGAAGCCTTCTATAGAAGAAAGAGGGTAGGGAAGCGAGTGCCAATAGGGCTTCCGTCTAGCGTTGAAAAAGTTTTGCTCTTTGCATATCGTACGATTTGGCCAAGCCCTGGCGATTGCACTTATGATTCGGTGGTACATAATTGTATTTTGTAATCCCCCTGAGGAAGCGTGTGCGAAGGACGCACACAATACCGATGCGCATTGCCTGACGATTTTTCATTAATTATCCTGGTGTGTCCCATTCCCTCTTTTGCTATTATTGGCCTCTCTCCATTAGGCTGTCTAATCGGCAGCCATTTATCGATGCTTAGTAACCACACGATACGATGCGACGATTGAGCACGTTTTCCTAGATGCTTGTTGCCTCAGGCAAATTATCAGTAGCTTCCATGGGAAAATTTGCATCAGCTGTAAGTACTAATGGAAGCGTTAATCGACAACACGGTTGCAGAGCCACACCTCCAGATTTGCAACAGAAAGTAGCACATTGCTGATATGGCAAGTAAGATAAAGTTATAAATATCAGACTGCTTTGAACAAATGTATGTTGATTAGCAGTACACATTAAAGCATAATATACGATCTCATCCATCTGCAGGAAATGTTCGACAGATCGAATAAGATGAATTACCTAGTATACACACATGCGTAAAACTGCGTGGATGTGAGAAATTCGTGGAGCACCACAGTTCAACGATTCGCCAAGTATGACAGAGATACCAGGCAATATGGGAAGATTTGAGCTCGTTACGAATTATTCCACTAGATTAGACGACTAGTGATAACCAAGATTCACCTCGTTGCGACCATGCAGCTCTACGCAAAATCCTCAGACGAAAATTCGTTTCTTGTGAGCATTCGACTAGATGTGGAATAGCAGCTAACCTTTATGGGATGAATATGAAAAACAGCCACACACCATTTTCACCCCTCAATAATTTTCTCAACGTAGTATTCGAAAAATCACACAAAAGCTTAACGTTTCGTTGTTGATTTTTCTGCAAAAAAAGATTCCTCGTTCATTCCGGTACTCTTTTCTTAATTATTTATAATTCCTAATTGTTTATAAATTTAGCGATCGATTAAAATTATCCAATAAAGAAGATTCGCCCAATATTACTGATAGAATGCGTTGAAACATCGCTTTATTCCTCTATACATATTTTTGCGATCGAGAGCCATAAAGTTTGCGATTTCTTTTTTAGTATTTCCGATTCTTAATCGAAAATGTCGTATTTTTTCAGCATTAATGCAACTGGTTAATTCTCTCGGAGCAACGTAGGGAAAAACTTCTGTCATATGATCGGTTCACAAATGTTTACAACGCAGATTAAGTTATTGAACTGCTGTTTTACTCTCCTATTCCCATCAACTCTCCTTCTTTTTTCGAAAATGGTTACATTTATCTTTCTAATTTCAATGGTATCTCCTGAAATAAGATTAAATTAGTGAGCTTGTTTGTTATTATGCTTCTTGTTGCCACTTCCGTTCACCTCAGCAACCCCTTAGTAAAAACCGTCAATCGAAAAGATTTCAAAAGTTTATCGTAATACCATTTAGATCTTGGAGAAACCACAGCGAGAACAGTTCTTTGTCCAATACTAAATGACATAGGAGAGAGTTAAGAGAAGGTATCTTGCTCCGCGCCGCATTAGGGTTCTTTTTATGGCGATCTGTACATGCATTCTACTTTGAACTGGAAGCAGAAATGTTTGCATTGTAGAAATAATTAAAAACGATTGTAATGCAGCGATACCGTCCCTGAATTGTAGAACTTTGGATGCTGAGTATGTGGAAGCAATACAAAGATTGGTCGAGTCATGAATAAGGGTGGCACCTGTTGTACTCACGGGTCAACGCACTTAATTTCCGTGATTCACATGTCGTGATCGTGCTATCGTGCTTGGATTACTCGCTTCATCAACAAGACTCGTCTTGCTTCCATCACCTGATTATTTATTTTTGCATAGTTTATCAAATGCTAAATGGATGGTTGCGAAAACCGCTGATACACTCTTTGAGGACCATTCAACCTCAGATGTTGACCAATAAGTAGCACTCATGTTTCATATAAATCTCTCTGCTTCTTGTTGGCTGAACTCTGTCACTCAAAGTAATCGATTAAATCTAAAAATCATGCAATGCAAATCTTCCACATGATTGTTTTAATCGTAAACGAATTTTCTTATCAAAGGATGCATTCTTTTTGCACTGTCCACAGTGCTGCCCAAAACCTTTGCTACACAAATATTATGCAACCAGCAAATGTAAAATATTATTTTCTGTTTCTGATCCTTCGATGATATCGTTAAGAGCGAAACTATATTTGATTTTTCTACTATCATGCGTGTTTAGCGCTCCAAAAAGCTCTTTTTAATTCATCTCACTTCTTGCAAATATCGTTCGACTAGGAGCACATTACTCTTTTGCAAAACAAAATTTTATTTCATCGTGTTTTTCCTAGGAAACGCGTATCTGCGGAGATAAGGTAGTATAATTTTTCTCCTCCACTTCTGGTTTAGTCCATTACCTCGTAGTCGACGTATTCATAACTAGGTGTTTACTTGAAGGACGAAGGAACAAATAATAGTGATAAGTTGAATAAAACGGCGGAAATAGCGAATATTGCCTAATATAAGTGATCGTTTTGCGCGAATAGAAGTAGTACATTTTAGCGCTTGAGATGGGTAAATGAAAAGTCGTATTTGAGAAGAGATGGCGACAGGTCGAGAACTCTGCTTCAAAAGATGTTGATCAGTGTAGGGAAACGAACTTTACATAATTGTAATTGGTAACGTTCTTTTTTTTTCTCGCTCCATCCTAAAGGGCTCTAAAAGATCCAGAACATTGGTCCGGAACAAGATTTCAAAAACTATGCGAATGCTCTTTGTAAACTTTGAAACCACGATGTTTTTCAGTGTTTGGATTTCCGCTAGTGAATAATTTACTCCTCTGTAGTCTTAATTTGCATTTACTGTAGACTCAAAGTTAGCCTAGCGAATAGAAATGTTGTATGTAAACATTTGAATTGAAAGAAATTGGCCAAGAAAGAGAATCGACTGGAGCGGATTCTGTCCATCTTATGATGTCAACAACCATCGCTTTCCTATTGATGACTATCGATCGAGTATGGGAATTCAAGAGGTCAGCGTCGTAAATGTTAATCCGGATGAGGAGTAATTCACCAATATTTTCGAGTTTATCGATGAAATGATTCATAGTTTAGTGGAGCCACCACATTGCGGTTCTAAAATTTTTGATGGCAAACTGATGTCGAGCTGTAAATCCTCGTTGATTAGATTTCTTTGTTTTAGCGCACAATCTGGTAGAGAGCAGTTGCAAAGCCAGCATTGTGCTAATCGGCCTATGTCAATAGAACATGCTCCAGTAATTGCACATCGTGCACCGAGGCGGCACATCGACGCAAAGCACCGGGCATGCTAATTAATTGTATTATCGTCACTGAGACACCTGATCTTGCTTCACCTGCATACGTATTGTCAATCGCCACACACACACACACACGTCGACACAACCAACTCCGAGTGAACAACATCAGCTCCTACTGTTTACATTTATGTTGCTTACATTTATTTGTGCTTAACTTCGAGTGGAACAAAGTGAGAGCACCGATTACGTCAGAGTACCAACTGAAATTGGAAGATCAATAAGTACATCGAGCATGTTTTCTTAAATAAGCCTAGGCGAAACTGAATTTTTTCCGCATTTTACAGGTGAGGAAGCGTGTTAGATGACCTGTAGTGATATGCGTTTTTTATACTGTACTGAACTGACGTATCAATTTCGCAAGATTTAATGCTTTATTTTTAGCTATCCACTCGTAGAAGGCTTGTAGAAAAAGTTTGCTTATTTTGCGAGTTGACTGACATGAAATAAACATTCGATTGGCCTACAATGCATTCTTTTAGTACTTTCAGCTGATATGAAAATTTTTATGGAACATTTTGAAAATTAGTATTGAAAGTGATTTTATAGCGTAAATTATGCTCATCAAATTTCCTAACCCAAAATTCAAAGGTTGGCTGAATTAAAACTGCATGGAAATTCGATGGGCACGCATTGAGCATATGTACGACACTGTCATAATACTGCTTGCAATTGCAACTGTTTTTGCAGTTTACTTGCCGGTGAATGTATCTTTCTTGCAGGTGAAAAATTAGAAACTTCCAAAATAGTTGGGAATAGATTAATTGACGCTTTCATGATTGCAATGCTGAATTTGCAAAATATACTACATTAATTTGAGCACTTTCGCGTACCTTCTCTCCAATCATCTCGACAAATCCGACCGAATTTTGTTGCGATCCTTCGAATCGTCGCATTATTAGTGTTAAAGGTGAATGGCTGTACAATGTAGAATTTGTCTTGATGCAGGTAAAAGTGGGCGGTTTAGAAGGGAAAGAAAAGAGAGAGCTGAGAAGAAAGAAAAGTACTAAAATAAGAGAAAAAAGCGTAGACTGTTTAAGCAAGTGATGGTTGAAGGAAATTTTCGCTGATTAATGTTACGTATTCATTGCTGCCTTTAGCGTTCTCTGAATGAAACAGGCTGTTAGAACGTAAATAATTTGCGGCTAGATTTATTGCAGGAATAAGTAAATCGTAATTGTGAAATGTTTTATGGCGGTCATGACCAATGCTAAGTTTACAGCATTCAGTTACTATTTATTCCGCTCAATAGGTCTACTAGTCATGACTCCTGATTTTCCTCGTTTCCTCTGCCAAAAAAAATCGTTTTCAACCAAAATCAGCCGATATCAACTAACATCTGGCACTCATTTCGAATATTTTCAAGCTTGGTGACAGCAAAATCATTCTATTGTTTAGTTTATAACGAGGCAATTTCATAGAGTTGCTCAGGAAACGCTGCTAGCGGGCGGTTATGTATGCACACCTTTACAGCACAATTCCAATGTCGAAATAATGCATTTTTGGAAGTAATTTTTGATCACTTTCAAAAATGCATTATTTCGACACTGGAAGCGCATGACAAACGAAGATGCGTATTAGAGTAACTGCCACAATGCAAGTCACTGGCTGACCGACAGGTTTCATAAATCACCAAAAAAAGTGAAGCAGAGTGAAGCTTGATCTTTTAACCGATCACACTGCTCAGATAGCTATTCCAAAGCAGACTGGATGTTAAATACCGCAAATATTTTAGCATCTTTAAATGTTTGTCGGTTATTTCGAAACTGAAAGTCCTACAACACAGTCTGTATCATACCCACCGATCTTTGTAGTTAAATTCGAGTTGAAATCATGAGACAGACAGACACACAAACATACACACAAAGGCGTCAACACGGCACATTTTAGTAAAGGAAATTTGCAAATGAGCCTTAAAAGTTATATAATGAAAATCTGCATTGCATGCCTCCTACCTCTTCATTCATGGTTAAGAACATCTTTGCATATATATTAATGCATTCTTTAATCTAGGTTGTTTCAAAGGTTGAATCAGTTTTTGCATTTACGATTTGTTCCCGCTATGCAAATTAACTCTAGCGAAAGCATGCTTTGTTGCGTACCTTTCGGTCATGATAGGAATCAATTCTTCGGTGATCAATGAGTGTATGTTGTTGCGTGCCGCCACACAAAGACCTCAATGATCACGATGATATAGTGCCGAGTAGGTATTCTTTGTGGTTGTAATGTCAAACCCTCTCGAGACACGCAATTAACCTCTTTGCCCTCCTATTGCACGCTCATAATGCCCTTTGTATACGACCGCCACCTACAGTACCTCTCTGGGGAATTCGCGCACTCGTTCCACTGCTAACCACTATAATTGTCAAAATATTTGCCTCACAGTATAGGATTTAGGTGGCTTTCAGGAAAGCACATGAGGACAAATAAACAACCTGGGCGAAATTTCATCCAAATTTTATAGTATTGCTCATATCAGAATGCTGCCATCCTAAATTTCTCATAGTGCAGTAGCTTTGTCATTGCACGGCCTACTGTTAATATCGTGGAGCCCAATCATTGCACGTGATGTTAAACTCTGCAAGAATTACGACTGCATCAATTCCGTGAACTGTTCCAATTAGCCACTTATGTGAGCTTGACCTCTTTTGCAATAACACTGAAATATCACAAGCTTTTTTAGCGAAGTTGAGGATGGATAAACTCCTTGAAGAGGAAAAGTATAATGTCATTAGGGAATGACAGCAGCACAGCACATTCGACGGTGGATTCTTTCGACTTTTTCATTTCTATTGAATAAGTTTTTATAGAAAATGCCATTGAAAATCTCTATAAATCCTTTCAATAATTTGCTTGAAAATCAGAACTCGAATATATGAAATCAACAATATTTCGCAGCATACAATAAAATGACAGCAATATAAGACCGATATTCCCCTATTTTAAATTCAGACTTTATCCACAATTCGAAATCAAAGCAACAATCGATGGGGCATCAAATAGCATCAGTATGGCTTTCTAAGAGGTTCTCCACAGCGCTCTCCATTCGAAGCGACGCATTAGCAGATTGCGGAAAAGGCAGCTTCACGAAGAGCCGATGAGAGTCGTCGCTTCATCCTCTCTCTTATCGCCCAACTTGCTACCGTATCACAACGAGAGTGCACTAATAGTTGTATGCTCACACAGCATACGAATCGTCCAATAATCTATAACTCAATTGACTGATCTATAAGCGCTTCAAGACAATCTCTTATGAAATTTGCAGCGTTAAATTTGTTTGGACTTTTTTAAATTCTTCAAATACAGGCAAAGAAGTTATAAATTAATTGTGATTTGCCAACTTGAAGCATTTCAGGTTAGGGGATTTTTTCCAAGGTTTCTTGATTGTTTCGCCAAATGAATTCTCTAAACAGCCCTCGTTTTTAAACTGCCATGTTCAAATATTTCAGTTCTGAGATTCCGCTATGATACTAGTTGCAGCTTTTTCCTCCAGTATTTCATCAATAATCGCGTAAATCTCAAACATTTAATAAGCAAGGCACGAATAATCGGATAAGTGGTTAAAAAATATCACTCACCATGTTTAGGGATGAAAGTGACCTCAAGCTAGGGTTATTGAAAGTGTAATTTCGGTTTTGACTTTATGGATTGCCATCTCTGCGCTAGAGGGGTGGTTGATTATCAAAATGAGTTCAAATGAAACGACTCAAATCTCTCTTCTTTCTAATTCATCTAATCGCAAATATGAAATGCTCTCTAGAAGGGTAAACGATTCATAACCTTCACATCTCGTAAATGAATCTTTGCAAGGTAACGAAACAAAAAATAAGTCTCTTCCCCCTCTTCCCCTCCAATATCATTTACAACAACATTGGCATTATTGCGGCAGTCTATATGCGTGATACAATGAAGTATTAATCAGCACCAATGAAGTGACATTGGCTCATTGCTGTGGCCAAGAGGAAAGCTTTATGATGTGAGGATGTTGGCTATTCGCCGATCTGTTTGTGCTCCCGAGAGCTGGCCAATAAAATATTAATGCGCATTTTTGAGCGTGGATGAGTCGCACGCTCAATGCATGCGTAATTAATTCGTTGTGAACAACGACATATGTTTTCTACTGCACTCTTGTATCGCATTCGCACTCTCTCTCTCTTCGAATCATCCTCATTTCCTCTCGACATTCCTCTTTTTTTCATGTATCACTTCCATCTTATATTTTTAAACGTCCATCTCTTTCACTCGTAGAATTTTACTTTGTTAATATCTCATCTTTAATGATCGGTCGATTTCTTTGTCGCTCTCTTTGTACTCTCTTATAATTACGCTCGTTTATGTGAAGTGTTTCTATTACTCATCAATAATTTCTCATATCCATGTGATCGTCACATACAATAAAATTTCATTCCGATCTCTAAAACGAAGAACAAATAATCTCAACAGATAATTATCATCAGAGAAGACCGCAAATGCCTTAAATATTAGATCAATGAGTTGCAATTGGCGGCAAGCGGAAATTCCATTGCAAATGCAATTCCGCCATTCCCTAAAGCTCAGTTGGCCGAACCGTCCGACCAGTTCATTCTTTATCCAACGTTTGACTCATCCAGCAAATGGCTAGAGGAAAACAGTTAAAAATCCGATAAGATCGGCTACATATCGATTGATATTTAAGAAGTAAGTAAGCAAAAATGGTGAAGTTAAACAGGTATGAACAATGGAATTTTATGGGCTTCTCACATTTTCAAAGTGTGGTCGCTCCATGCTAAAGTATCTTTGAAAAACCAAGCGGTTTCACTAATTTCAGTGTTATTTTCTATGAGCGCGAACTTTCTATGGAAGATAGAAGCGTTGTTTTTGTAGGTGATGAGGGAGGAACTAAAATGGTTTGATACGTAAGCAGCATCTACAGACTAGACGCTAAATTTAATCGGTGTATGAAGAGTGCATTGTGGCATGTCGAAATTGAGCGTGCAAAAAAATAGACTAGCTAGCTATAATCGAAACTATCACCTTCACGCCTTAAACAACTTCTGCCTATATTCTTATAAGTGCCTATAGAAGATGAGTACTTTGTTGCGAATACCAATCCAACTACATAATTTTATGCCAGTTTGCTCGACTTGATGAAACATGAGCCCAACGAAGTGTACTAACTGCAACCGAACAAATTTTTTCGTATATTCGATAGAACACTTCCCTATATGACTAAGTTGATAATTCGCAGAGGAAAGTTTGAACTTTTCACTCATAATGAGAGTTTCGGGGTTTTTCCTAAATCGTTTCCAAAACTATTCAGAAATTATACTGAACTAATATTGATTCATAATTCATCATCAAATAACACAAAAATGGAATCATTTAAAATGAAATGAACCTTTTATTTCATCGATGATCGAAACATATATCCACTTACGCAAAAATCAAATCAAATTTTATACAAATATTTATATCGCTATATAGCAATAAGCAAGTGAGGAAGTGTGTCCGAGGAGCGAGCACGTCACGTGCTTTTGCAATTCTACGAGGTAGACCAACCGCTTCCATAAATTTGCGACCAAACAATTTTTTTAAAAATGTACTAATGCGTTCGCCATTAAACAGAAACAAGCCGACAGCGTTAATATCTAAAAATTCGATCTTCGATGGGTTCTTTCCATTGAGCAGTTCTCAATTTGAAAACATTGAACAAATGGAAACTTACATACATATATCTATGTGAATGTATGATATCATCATAATATACTTTTATATGGAAATTTGCAAACGTAAATAAATCATCAAAAGATATGAACGACTGTAGTAATTAGGCGCATTGATGACAACAAAAATAGCAGCCAAAATGAACTGGTAGACATCAACACAGTTTACGCACTGATAAGATAACAATGATCCTCAAACGACATAAAGAAATTATGATTGTATATGAGCAAGGCTACAAAACTTTTATGAAACGATTTCAAAATTTGCCAAATAATGAGGAAAATAAAAGATATTAGAAGTCTAATTTGAATAATTTTCTATGAAAGTACTACTCTTCGCTTTAAAAAAATACGATAAATATGCAGAAGCAATATGGTAATATTAAGATAAGATAAATGATTGACAGTGTAATAAAGAAGCAGAAATATTGTATTTATAAATTAAAATTAACGAATATTCTAAAGGTCAACTTTGAGCTCTCTAAAGCTTTTGAATCTCTGTGAAAAATTGAGGCGTTTTAGTGCGCTGACAGTCAACAACTCACAGATATTGAGAATTCAGAGTTGAAATAAATTCTTTATGAGCTATAAGAAAAATTTTCAGTGGCACGTTGCCGAGCTGAAAAAAAAAAACATTTTTTTCTCCTTGCGACGCCCAAATTCTATCCATCCCTCTAGGGAGTTTTTACGAAGGTCCAAGCAAAGGGCATCTATAGGATGTTGCCACTAGTGAGATGCGATGCGCAACCGTAGCAGAAAGGTTAGTTGACTTAACGATTGCATGATCATCGATGAGCAAACGATGGAACGACCCCATTGAATAATGAATGGCAGTTGACGGAGAGTTTCGTTGCTTATGACCGTGAAGGTGCACATCTGCGTCGAAACATTTGTCCACTTGATAGTGTGTCAGCTGTGCGCATCGCACAACCCAACAAAACAAGTGTCAAAGAAACGTAGTCGGCCGATCGGGATAGTCACAAATCAAAGGATAACTCCTGATGTGGTTACTCCTCATGTCCACTCTGAGCAGTACCCTTCATACCACTCTTTCGACGGCAAATGGACGCTTTCGCACGTTCGAGGGCGGAGCTTGCACCTCCTCATGATTACGGTAGAACGTGGGGAGCATCGAAAAGCGACTGCGGTGAATGTGTAGCGCAGGTGTCAGCGAGGCTAGCAGACAGCAGTATCAGCACTAGCATAGGCAACGGCATGGATGGAGGTTGTTTTGTGATGTGGTGCGGCTTATAGGCAGCACTCCACTAAAGCACCGAACCGCCGCCGATGCAGAATCCTCCGCGTCTCTATCCGGGTCTCAACCAAATTGCCTCTGGCACCTATTCGCCATCGAATCCATATCGTTCGCGTATGCAACCAGTACGTGTTTTCATCAATTACATCCTCAGACTGTTTGTTGTTTGCTTTATATGGAGCGGGGAAGACCATTTGGCGCCACATGTCTGTGTTGTCTTCTTGCGGCCGACGTACTTGCTTAATAATTAAGCTTGTTTAAATTTGAATGATCTGCCGCTGCGTAGTCAATACACAATATATGAGAGCGAGCGCTATCAAATATGGATATGAATGGTTGTCCGCATACAACTCGCACTCTGCGATGAAATATTTATCACCGGTAAGTTGTTCGATCGCATCACGTCGTTGCCTTTAGCACAAACGTCATATCATCGAACAGCGAAGAAGCCACGCTGATTGTCCCCTCGGGGTTTATCGCCTTACTGAATTGTCTATTAATTTAGATCCTTCATTGGGCATCATATTCAGTCTTCTCATAAATATAGATTGACTTTGGTATCTTTGCATAGCCGTTAATAATTACGCAAATCTCTAGGTGTTTATATGATCGTGAATTGACAACTAATATTGCTCTCATTTTGATTTGTTTGTTGAAAGTGAGATATAACATCGAAGATGAAGACTTAGAAATCTAACGTGCTGCAGAAATAGCAATGCCTTTACAAGCTTAATTTGCTTCTATATCTGTTTATGGGGCGATACTTTGCTTTTTTTTCTATTATTATGACGACAATCAGATATTCTATTATGACGACAATAAGTTGGAACAAATGCTCTCATTGAATTTTATGACTCATCAAATTATGCATAGATTCTTATAAGACGTATTTTGCAATCGTTCCGGCTCTATGTTGGACATTAAGTTCATTATAATTGATGGAATAATTCTCTTGCCTATTCCATTTGTACTATACAATAACGCTTGAATCAGACCAACTATTTAATGAGACTGAAAGTTAAATCAGAAAACGTTTCATGAAGGTTATCCTCAACCAATTCACCGAACCACAGTAAATCTACAGTAAAACTGCAGTAAATCGATTCCACTAAACCATCACAACCAACTCTTAGCTCCAGTTATCTGCATTATGCATATGGATAGTTTCATTGATCATCTTTATCTATAAAGAGACCGATGGGGCGGCTCAAAGATGCTGTTCGTTCCTTAAGACCATTTACTTCTTTTATAAAGTGGGCAGGATGACTGGCATTAGATGATAATAGTAGTTATGCGATTTGTTCATATGAAACACTGTAGTCAAACAATATTTCGCGTGTGTCCTATTGCCACTATGCTGACTATAACTTCCTATTACTCTTACAATTTTCACCATAAACTATTCTAGTTTGTAGTAGTAAGTAATTGCATAGTTTTATTCAGCAACATTCTAAGAACGTCAAAGGGTTTACATGATTCGACATTTTATAGTGCAGTAGAGGCAAACCTTGCAGCCTTATATTCCATCAATCATTTACCTCTCTAAGCATATAGCAAATTCAAAATCTATGTGAACGATATTCTTTAAGTGCTGACCTGATTTGCATAAATTTACATCTACTCGAAAGCAAAATGCTTATAGCTAGTCCTATCTAATTGCAAAATTCTCTGCAAAATCTGGCTGCATATCGCGGCATGGTTCGTTGAACTTTGAACTAGCACCTTATCCGATATCCGTGAATATGCAAATAGAGAGGTGAATCCATCGAAGCTTTTATGAGTGCCTGTCAGTTGGCTATGCGAGGTTTTCTTTTGAACGCAAAGCGATCATTCGAAAAAAACTTGAAATCTTTGAAATTCCACATATCGTATGTCGAAATTATTTCGCCACATATTTGTTCCACTCTAGATAAATGTTATTTTACTGCAAATATTACTTCAACTAAATTTTATCAACATATTTGAGAAGTTATCACAGAATAAAAAAAGTATGCGGAATTTTTATACAAAATACTCAAGACAATGGTTGCTAAAGTTTTTTATAGGACATACTCTTGTGCATTGTTACTTGAAGCGATTTTCGAAGGCCATTATTATTTAGTGAACGACAAGCAATAGAATGCTCTAGAATATAAACGTTGAAAAAAAAAGTTGTGTACTACGGTAAAGACAAGCGATTTCTATGGAAAGCACTCACGCTTAGCAATAGAAAAGTGATCTTCTTAGCATGATGATGAATCTAATTTTAATGAGCTATCGTTTGTTATACAATACGTTTATGAAATATTTATTCCACCCGGAAGCAATTCAACTCGAAAATGATTTATTTCCAAAGGACTAATCAAGAGATGAATGACTTTTCACCATTTGATGCTGCTCGACTATCAAAGAATATTCTTATCTACTTATGAGAAAGACCTTCTGAATTAAAAGAGTATAAAATATTGCATAAGCGATGAATAACTTTGTTTTGCGTATATTTTGTGTAAAATAAAATTTTAAAAACTTTTAATGTGTATATAGGTGTGTATGTCAATATATTTGCCTCTCTTGTCATCGACAGACGATGCGATTATGAAATTACGGGTATAGCACGCATTAGAAGTAAGTTCGTATGCCTATACCGCATTGAACAATCGTCTGTATTCATTTAAAATTCAGATTGCTGCAGAACTTTTGTGTTCACTCTGTTCTATAACCGACCGGATGCTACCTAAAAACATGGTTCTTTCCTTGGAGATTTATATGACCGGTCGGTTTTGTATGTGAACAAGTTGTTAGGTGTTTTACCACTGTTTTTCGATATTTGGACGACCCGTTGTTCTAGAGGCTAGAAATGCAAATTCGCATATGTTGCCAATCTCACTAGCAAATTTGTTCCTTGCTTGAAAGAGTTAGTGCATGAAATGTGGCAAGAAAAATATTTTTATTCTTTTCACGTTATACTTTAATCCTTTGAAGAGAACGAGAACTATCTAAGATATCCTCCAGTTATTTTATTTGCAGATTTTGATGGAAGCGGCTTCATCAAAACCCATTTTAAAAGTTTCATTATCTGTCGGCGCTTTAGCAGCGCTTGGAAGGACGCCTTCATAGAGACTGAAACTGATTATTTCATGTCAAATATAATTATTTACTCTGTTTTTATCTCTATCTACTAAATGATATAATATTTGCTATGCAGAAATATAAACGTTCGAAATACTCCGCAACAATAAATTCAATCCATGAAGTGATTCAGGTCGTTATAATTGGGCTTCCTCATTACTATTTGTTAAGCATCACGACCAGCGTGGCGTTAATTGCTCTCCCTTTGTGGTCAACAACCCGTACAGGGATCGAAGGCAACAGACGCTCTTCAGAAAGTCGCTGAAGTTATGAAGGGGAGGGATTTGCCTATAAATAGTTCAGAGATGCCAGCTTTCAAAAGTTAGGCGTTATTTTGGCAGCCTGTTATTTCCATATTCAGTCGTTGACTCTCGACAGTCCGCTAATTTTCAAAAATTTTGTTCTTGTTACGTCACCAAGTGTGCGTGACAAATTTCTGTACATACTTATAATTTCAATATTAGCTCGAGTTTCTTCACAGTGATTCTTTCCGTAAATGTTGGTTAAGTTGCCGCTCGAGAAGGTGATGTTTTTTGCAGAATTTCCAAACGAACGCTATATTCGGAACTTTCGATGATCCACTCTTCCAGGCGCGAGCAGCGCAAGCAGCATTGGCCGAAATGGACGTCAAAAACGTCAACATGGCCACTGGAGGGATGTTACGGCCTAGCGATATGTTCACGTAAGCAAACTCCAACTATCCCATCATTTACCTATGCATACCTCAAAGAACCGTGAACATCCGCTTTCTCTGGCAGATGATCGCTATGCCATAAACAAATGCCAATCAACCATCAATCAAACATCCTTCGCTTCCATCGAATACAATATTATCGCGTTTTTAATATCCGCGCACTTTAGATGACGCTGTGAACGTCATGACTATATGTGTTGATATAATTGGAAAAAAGTTGCTTTCATAGTTCGTTCATTTTTTTTGCTTGTGCAGTTATATCTCAATCAGAAAAATTCAACTAATGAGCATTTGAAAACTATGGACGTAGAAAGAACAATGTGTGAGGATTATAGAATATCAACTTCCTGAAGACTTTCGTAATACTCATTAGCCTATTTGATGCTTTTTCGTTACTATAGAAGTTATAACACCTGCAAATCCATGTTAAGTCTCTGGAAGAATTAGGCGACGCGCAGTTGCCAAAGAAAGATTACACATTAGTCAGCACTCACTGTCAAATGCCGTGTAAACTTTATGTAGTAGATTTGCACTCAAGTTTCGCATCACGTTTTGCCTGACGCTTCAATGTATCGCTCGGTTTTGCACTTTTACTGCTTTTGCAGCGATATATTCTTCCTAACGTTGTGGAAACCCATACAAAGTTTTTCAGAGAGCTCGAGTAAATTTGAGGTCGATCACATGCAAAACTATAAGTTTCTGAGGAATCGGAAGATTCTAACATACCTCTACGTTTAGGCGAACATATTTCACCGAATTCCTACAAATCACTAGTTTCACGAGGCGAGGATTAGCCTGCACAGCATGCACTAGTTAGTCGTTTACATCTACAGTTTTGAATCTGATGCGTTAATTTAAGCGGCTAGATTTCGAAAATTTCTCCCTTTATTATATAGGTATATAGTGGTGGGTTTTTGCGAATTGCTTGAAAAAATTGCAGTTGTTTCGCTGTTTTATTTAGGACATCACATTCTACTGCATATATCGAGTGGGCCAATATTAATGGTTCTTTGAGCGTAGGGCATCAATCACTAGAACAAGTGGTTCTTTTCAGATTTTTAGCATTAGTTAATGTTGATTCCATATCATAGTTGAAACATCCCAATAAGGGCTATTTTGTTTTGAAATGCGGAAAATTGGTATGTAAGAGTTTTTCTCTCATATGCAATGCTCTCAATGTAATGCATCGCTATTTAGCACAACTAGGTCTCTTTACCTTCTCGATGGCGCTGGTTGATATTTTATTATCGCTCAGGATATGGGCGTATAGACTCGTAATTCTACCCGCATAACTTAAAAAATTGCACTCGAAATTCGCACACTTTCAAAAATTCATTTGCATCTACGAACTTCTTTCATTTTATAAGCAATATTCATGCTGTTGGCCCGTTTAGCCGATAAACGAGCGATCCCTTTTTTTCGCCTATTTGAATAGGTTATAATATTCCCTTTTGCTATCAGCGTACATCTCGCTTCACTCTGATGTTCCATTTCGTTCATTTCGCCTCGAATAGCACGCTATAGTCATTTGTGCGAGTGGTCATGATCGATGGATCTGTTATTCGTGACTATAACAGGTGTTTCCATCTCCGGAAGCTGTATTTGGATGAGAGGAACATCATACTCGATGGCTTATTGCAAATATTGCATCAGTACAAAAGTAGCCATAATAGTTGATTTTGCCAACAAACGGTACGAACGGTGAAATATGCTGACTTTTAGGTGAATTTGACGTGTAGGCTCAGGAAGCTCACGGTTACTGAAAACCGTAGATGCAACGACTAATAAAATAAAATATTTTTGCGTGGAATATCGTGGTAGAATCACGATGTTGCCGATTTAGAGGCGACAGGCGACATACCGCTTCAGATTCCACATGTCTAGTGATGACGTATAAAAACGCTTCAGTGAACACTCTAAACAATTATGGATATTTGATGGCCAGTCATCAAGGACATCCCCTTGAATGCAAGTAACGAAAGTAAACCAACAACAGCTAAGCGAGCACTTTTAGTGGTTTCTTCAGTGCGCGCATGTCCAACGTGCAATAATTTTTCTCATGGCTTTTCTTCATCACTCTTCGCCCATACATGCTCATCTCTCTTTTGTCTTTTTTTCCCTCCGGCAACGATTCGGAGCCGCTGGTTTACTGACCACATGTACACTATTTCACACGCTAAATGGACATATTCACAAAAAATGGCATCCTGAGTGCGCAAATACTCTCATGCAAATTGCACATCCGTCGCTTTTTGTATATGACGTTTTCGCATGCGAAATTATTTCGGTGGCAGAATTCAGTATGTGATAAAAATGTTACTTCTCTGGTTTTGTAAGGTATGCATGCTTACTCTAAGGTTTGCTCTACAGACGGATATGCTAATTGCAGTGTTGTTGCTTTTTAGCATATGCGATTTATAGCGCCAATGCATGTATTTTCGGAGCAAGATCTAAACGGCTTGTTTGAGATCTCGTTCCTTCCATAGTCATTACAGCAGCACCTGTAAACTTTGTGGAGGGCCCATAAAGTTGAATAATGACTCTAATTCTTGCACAAATGTGAAAAGAGAATGACGGGCAAAATTTTGATGATGCGCATAGTATTGGTGCGCATAAATCGTGCTGCCACATGCGTCAAGTGGTCTCCACTTGGTATGGATTGGTTTTTGCTTTCAGCTTGGTTGTTACTTTTGCGGATTGAATTCCAAAGAGCATCATGAAATATCATGAAGCCGATTTGCTTTTCAGAATTCTTTCAGCACCGAAAAATAACATTATCGTTGAAAATTCCTTGAAGAAGTCCTGTTATGTTACAGTTAGTTTTGTCCTAGTTCAATTAATACGGTGTGCAGTGATAATCCAATAAATGCATCTCTTTTCAGCAGTTACCATCCAGCAGCACCACACCTGCCTTCTTCATCAGCCGAATTCGACTCGTCATCCATAGTTCAAAACTCATCGATTATCGATTCCTCAATGAATCATGCATCTGATTCAATGGCTTCCTTACAGGTATTTCCCACACTTTCTATCCGACAATGGCAATCTTTATTCTTACACCGTTCATACGTCAACCTCGAGCGGTCGAGCAGTATGAGACACTGGAGCATTCAATCTTCGTATCTTAATCAAGAATTTGAATCCTGTTCAACCTTAGCGCATAAACTACGACCTTCGTTAGATAATGGGCCTTTGGCCAACGTTATGGACACTGCCATGTTAAAGAGGCTTTCATGAGGCCCCCATGTAGGCGATCACGAGTAGGCAACCAAGCACAGAAGCGTGAGGCTAGGTTGGGCTGTCTAGAGGTGAGAGGCCAAACAGTTCGAATTCTCCACTTTTTTAACAGGCTGCAATTTAATTGTCCCGAAAATGGGCTCAACCGTTCGTGCCAAAATGGGCAGAAAAAAAAGTAAGAGCTGGAGAGGGTAATATAAAGATTACTCAGCGTAGTGAAATGTAGCTGTGTAAGTTCTTGGATGCTGCTTTTCCAGTTATGATCACAAGGTTTGGTGTGGTCCTCTGCTCGAATATTAAATAAGGGCATGTTTTTTCGATATTCATGAGGCATTTCAGATGCCAAGAAAACTGGAGAGAGAAGCTGAATTGACTAGACCTTCCTGACACAACTTAACCAACTTTTGGGTCTAAATTATTCAAGAAGCCAATTATAGTGTTACCTGGTTTTCTTATGCGTAAAACCTCCCTCCATGCGAGGAAAACTACGTTCGGATTTCGTAATGACAAGTCGCTCCAATTTGTTCAGAGCAGCGATAGCAACAACGGTAGCGTTTGCCTTAATAAATTGTCTGCCAATGAAGAATTGCGGCAAAGTTTGTTCATTGTGTTAATGAAAATGTAAAGCGGTACTAATAGGATGAAATGGGCTGCAAAAACGAGTAAGCTTCTTTCACTCAACCTGTACTTCATTCAGCAGATCGATCGTAAAGTTGCCACATGTCGTTCTCAATTGATTTCATTTCGAGTGAATATGTTTCTTTGGCTTTTCGTTGACTCGCCTGATTCACACGCCCAGGAAGTAATGAAACGGAATTTTGTCAAATCGAACGCAAGTTCACTTTATTTCTTTCAATATACCTTCAAACATCGAAGCAGCTACCTTTATTTTTTCAATACTCAAAAAAGAGTTCTTACTTTCAAGATACTTCATCTATTTCTTAATGAATTTTCAGCAAGTAATGGCAATGCAGCATTATCCCACTGCGCAGTTTCCGCAATACCCAATGGCGAGTCCGTTTGCAACAGCAACCGCCGTTGTCGCATCACCTAGCGCTCCCTCAATGCCCCGATATCCGCTTACTGCTCCTGCTAACGGTAGTTTATTTTTCATATAATTAAATAATAGCAAACTTTAAATATGACGGTTTTATTAAAATTGCTTTATTAAATGTTATTTTTTATTAAGTTTTCATCAAAAATGGTTCGATTAGATTATATTTACGTTTTACAACGTTCACCTGCCGACCCGACCAAAGATATAGGTAGCCGATCTGATGGAAAAATAAAGCACACAAATCAATTTACAGTGTATATAGGTGCTGTGGATAATTTTTTCTTACTAATATAAGCAAAAGGCAACCAGCGAAATAAATATAGGAAATGCGGCGAAGTAGGTATCAGTGGGCTCATCTCTACAAACGTTATAGCATACTATCACTTTATTGTGAAGCATTTTTCGCACTGACAGAGATGGGAAAATACTCTGGTGAATAACAAAATCGAAGAGGTTTTGTCTGTCTGCACTGATCCGAGGGGTCTTGTCTATCGATGCCATATGCGGCGGGATGAAAATACCAAAATGATGGTTGTTGATCAGAGACAATATAGCACTGAATAAATAAGCTGGAGTGGATTTGCTGAAGTTGGAGTATTCGTTGCGCTAATAAATGCGTAGACGAAAACAGCCGCCAAGTTATTCCTGTAGATAAAATCCTTATTTATATCACTCAAGTAGACAATAAAGACGGAAGATTAGTGATAATAAAGTGTGGAAATTTGTTATTGTTAGATTTGATGTTGTATCATTCATTCTACTTTGTTGTTTTTTAAACAGACTATTTAAATTCTATTCAATACAATCACATAAGATCGAGAATGTTGGATCAGAAACAAACAGGCAAAATTGCAGATTTGCTTTTTGAATTCGCTTTGCTTTACTCTACCACCATAAAATAAACTCCTAGGCTTACGAACTTGGAGTTTTTGTGTCTTATTGAGAAGAAAGAGAAAGAGATATTTGCTCTTTAATTTCGACTGCGCTTATGATGAAGAAATTCTCAAATAAAAATGCCACTCTACAGAGGTCGACACAGATCCTCGGGAATTGGAACGGTTTGCGGAACATTTCAAGCAGAGGCGAATCAAACTAGGTGTGACACAAGCCGACGTAGGTAAGGCGCTTGCACATTTGAAGATGCCTGGTGTCGGTTCGTTGAGTCAATCGACCATCTGTAGATTCGAGAGCCTCACTCTCTCACACAACAATATGGTCGCCCTGAAACCTATTCTGCACTCCTGGCTTGACAAGGTATATTTAGCTGTTCACTCATAATCTCAAACTGTTTAAGTCATTTTTATGTTATTCTCATAATTGCTTAGCGAATTAGTTAATTATTTGTTCAATTTTTTTTCCCTCTATCTGTATTATTTATACAGCAACTTACTCTTAGTTGAGTTTCACTTGAAAATGCGCTGATGATATTTGCTGTTGAATATTTATGCAGAATAAAATTAGTACAGCAAAAGTTTGAAATTAAAATCCAGCGAGTAAAATATGAACGGGAGGTTTTCTAGTCGTTTTTTCAACGAAATAAGCGAGTTTTGCTTTGGTTCGAAGGTGAAGCTTAAGTGTTTGTTGAGATCTGTTGAATTTATTGTATACTGTAGAAAGTTCGAATTTGTTTACCCAAAAATGGTCTGAAATATTCACTCCAAATGGACAGTTGCTGAAGGTTGACTTGCAATCTTATCGATCTAGCTGCTGAAAGAAAAGAAGTTTAATAATCGAGAAATATTTATGAGTGTCTCCATCTTCTTCAAACGGCCTCCAACCGATAGGGCATTCACAGTCACCTCGTACTGAAACGGAACCAAGTTGATCTTGAAAGCATGCATGCTGATAGAGTTGATAAATTGTTCCATTACATAATAGTTTATAAAACCATTGCTAGGCTCTTAGGAAGAAATTCGAATATGAAAACATAACTTTCCTCAGAAGCCTAGAGATTTATTTCTTTTAAGTGCACGAGATTGATAAGGATGCAAGGTTTTCCTCAGTTTTCTTAAGACATTCAAAGGAAAAAATTTCATTTTTTTATTGAAATAAAATTCTGCAAAATAGAATGAAAAATATTTCAGGCTGAAGAGGCAATGAAAACGAAAGATTCTGTGGGCGACACACAAGGAATTCTTCCAAACACAGATAAGAAGCGCAAAAGGACATCCATTGCTGCGCCCGAGAAACGCCTTCTTGAAGATTATTTCAGGTTTAGATTACGTTCACTGAATTCCTCTTCGTAGCACTCTCTAGCTCACTTTCCGGACGAACATTCTTCGTGTTTCGGTATTCGGGATCCTCCAGTCATTCCAGCCAATTAAGGAACTTTATGGAGGATTTCGAGTTTCTGCTATGAAAGTGGGTTGCAGGACGGTGAGAAGAGAAAGATATTTATAGTGCTAACGGAGATGACAGCCCCGATCGAAAGTTCCAGCGCTAAACACTGCACCCCGATGAGCGGAGGGTATGAACACAGATGAAAGAAAAGAACGCATAGCAAACATATTTATATCCATTTACCTTTCTCCTTCGCCCTCTCCACTACTCTCCGATAGACCGAACCGAATTGATGACAACGAAGTCTTGATTATAAGACACCATTCATATTGGTCATCTGTTCTGAGAGTACCAGATGCTTTAACTCTTGTTTGAAAGGATTGTAGCTGGACTGATTTTCGTCATTTTCGACTTCAAGCCAAGGTCACACCACCCACCGGATAGAAAGGTACTCTACGAAAAGAGTGAAAGGAAAATAAATCAATTAATCAAAAATCCCGCTCCCCATCCACTTTTCATCAGCTGGTATAAATTCGAGATATTGCGATGCGAGGAGAGGAGCAGGGGGGGGGGGGGGTGCAACAAGCTCATTTGTGCTTAGATTTAAGTGAAGGAAAGGAGATCCTTTTTTACAGGCAGCAACCACGACCTAGTGGAGAGCGTATATCTGCGATAGCAGATAAGCTTGACCTGAAAAAGAATGTTGTTCGGGTTTGGTTTTGTAATCAACGCCAGAAACAAAAAAGGTGAGCTGTTTATTTGTGCACGCATTTAATGCATGTCAGTGTGCCCACGCTATTTGTCGCTAGCTAATAATCAATGATTCGCGGCTCTGATGTCCACCTTCAGGACTCACAAACATCATAACACTTTCTTCAGAGAGGTCGAAATTTATATGCTAGCTGAACGCCGCATTTCATAAGCGTAATATCCTAACCCCTTCAAGTGCAACAAATACTTGCCGATGCAGGTGAGTCACTGGAGGTGAACAAATGTGACAAGAAAAATGCTCTTCCTCTAAACTTCCATCACTCTCGAATGGAGAGTAGGAGGTCAAGTTCGTGCACTTTGTGGCGCAATACATTGAAATGTCGCCGAGAAAAGTGCTTTTCACGTATCATGTGAATTCAACTTTAGCGTCCATCTCGACCATCTGAAGGCGACACAACGCCTAAAGCAAGAGAATTTTATCCCAAAATATCAACTTCCAAACGTTTTAGTAAATTGGAACATCGGATTCTTTTGTATTTTAAGCGACATTCTGAACAAAAAGCACCCTAAAAATGAACAGTAATGTGCATTACTAAGCAACAATTCTTCAGTAATCCCAACTAGAAATCAGTGGTTTTTACGTAAAATTGGAAAGAAATTTGAATCAATATTTCTGCCTTAGTCTTCATAAGTGGCCTAGCGTCGACAACTGCGGTTGCTGTTGTAATATCGGAACTAAGACGTGGATGTAACTAGATCACAAGTTATATAATTGGAAAGGCGCTGTTGGCGGTTTTATTTCCTATGCGAATTGTGCAAACATTTCCAGGATTTATATCTGTTATTTATTTGAATCTCAACATCACTCTCTCCTTCGAATCTCTCTTTTCGAGGAATTCTTTGTCGGAATTGCAATCATTGAGTAACGATAGTCGATAAAAACAATTCGGGAAAATCCATCGTACTTCCATTTTGTACAGCCGATCACCGCAATATATTTCAAGGATCACTTCAAAAATTAGGAGGTGAACTATATAGAAATTACAGAGAGGAGCAAAGTTATGATCGCCCTACAGAACTTTTGCTGCGAACAGTAGAAATTTTATTATAAGGAAGACCCATTTGAATAATTTTGAGTGGTTGCGGTTTTACTTTTTAAAAAAAATCAACGAGAAAGCATAGGAGACAAAGTGAACGCACCGTATAAGTTCTGTCGGTTTCAGAGAGAGAGTGCAGTCAGTACTCAAGACTTCGCAACCCGTCCCTAATAGTGTGTTGTTGGCGGACCCCCAAGTCTATGCCGGATGTGCACCTACATTTTTCTAAAAGCTGTTGGGTCTTTCGAAGTTTAGTAGTACAAAATCTTGAAAAAAATTTTATTAGATGGAACATTCGTTGTTAGATGGTATTCTTAGAAATCAACAAACCGTCCAGCAATCGTCACCAAAAGTAGTGTGAGGATGCTCCATCACGAGCGATCAAGCATAATCACTGTGGTGCAAAACTTGCTGGAATTTTTGCACGTATGGCTATTACTGTTGCTTCATTGTCGCAAGTAACGCTTTTTGCAGTACATTCCATTACCGTAACCATGCGACTCTACCGTACTCCAACAATGCCTGATTTTTGTAGATGTCGAAATCAGAGCACACCAGGATCGCGAATGGTAGGCGCTAATATAAAGTGTTCACCGTTCTCGGGTGGATATTTTGATTGAAAGTATTGTTATTGTAATGCTGACAACAAACTATCCCACTTGAACACCGATCTACATCGATAACAACTATTCCATCGGCTTTATGGCGATTACTACATTCGTTGCCACCTTGACAAACTATTTATGGCAAATATATAGAACTTTTTGGTAATCAATTACATTTAAATAAAACCGATTGGATTTCCGAGTTGATAAGATATAAGTTGATGGTGGGTACGGAAGAATGATGTGATACCTTCCGAGAGGGAATCATCAAGAGTTAATCACATCTAAGTTCTGCAAGAATGCGGCGCATTGCATTTGCTGCGATAAAAAATCTTGTTGAAATTGCCTAAATTTTCCCACATATTCCATAGCTCTCCACCTTTCGTGCAGCGAATTTTTCTAGGCGGTAAGAGGAGTAGTCGATTAAAGTTTGAGGTCAGTATTACTTATGTGCAACACACATCCCCTCAAATACAGCACATTATACATTGTGAATTTCTTCATGTTATGCTGTATTTCTTTATCGTTTTATGTAACTAACGCTCACGCCAGTGTTGTGAAACTGTAAATGTGATCAAAAATCTCGTTTCTTTGAAATGTCCCTTCGCCACTCCCCATTATAAGCCAAGCGATCATCAACCTTCCAGTTCTATTCTCCTTACTTAATTTTATTTATTTATTTATTTATTTATTTATCTAGAGAATAAGCATAGTGGTAGTTAAAGCGCGATTTGCAACTAAGAAACTTTCGGCAACTGCTGGAAAGTATCGATCCAAACGAAAACCATAAAATTATAAGGTGCTGATCACTTAAAGGTAACGGTAGCTTTCTCTTCCATCGACCCTTCGCTTTTGTGGCGTCGTATAGTCAAATCCAGTCCTAGAAAGTCACTTGGAAATTGAGTTCATTGACAACAGAAGATTCTCTTCGACCGGCAAGGTGTGCTATTTCCAAGCTGAAAGAGTGTGCAAGCAAAAAAGGGGCGTCTTGCATTGAATCTGCTTTTGAACGATCGTAGTAAACTGTGCATAGGCTGTCTCAAAACATGTGATAAATAAAGTACGCACATTAGAATTTCTTAAAACAAAACAAACGCATTTAAGCCTCTGTCTAGAGAGTCCCAGATGCAAAATAATCGATATAACTAAGCAGACGGAAATTTGCCTCTCTCCAAAATCGAATGCTGCATATACGTTTTCGAAAACGTTTAATTCGTAGAACATTTCGTGTAAGAGTGGATATTCACACCCCCTCCGAGTGCTTCACCACTTCATCTCATTTCGAACTGAAAATTTCCCCCGCAAACTGCCCGTAGTTATATATGTGGAAGAGTGCGTATGTGCTGTGTAATATGCCCATTGTGTGTGTATAAGCATATTCGGCTTTGATCTCTGATTGTTATTGCTGTTCCATATCAGAAATATAAATAGATCAACAACGATTTCAATTTAATGATCAAAATGTGATATACATCACAGTTTCTCAATATGAAAGCATAATAGAAGGACCCTTCATCCAGACAGTACTCACTATATATAACTTGAAGTCGAAATTGTCAGATTTGAATCATCCACGCTCATTTTAACTTGCGACAATCGCACTCCTACTTAGAACGTTTCCGTAAACGACATAATTCAATGATCCAAGGTGATATCTATCCGGAAAAGTAGGAGATAACTCAGGCGCACAGCCCTAAACGAGCACGATCTCATAAACCTCAAGGATGACGAAGCGAAAGAAAGGCATTCATCAATTCCACAGATCAGAACATTCCCCCACGCATTTTACGATCCGCTTGATAGCGTCTATCCGATCCTTTGTGTCGTTCTTTCAACTGCCGTTCACGACCGCCCGTATAAGTTCCTCGTTCTCCACCTCGACCTCTCCCTCTTGGCCGTGAGGATGCTCCAGCACCTTGTGTGACGTTATCCTCTCCAGTTTCCCTTGACGACCCAATAGTATCAATAGCTGCCGCAATGTCCGTAGAAGTAGCATCCTTGGTCTGCTCCGGCTGCATACTAGCATACATTTCTCTTTTCTTATTTCCTCCTCGGACCCGCCTCCCACGACCTCCTTGAACATCCTTATCTCCCTCTCCCTCGATAACATCTGTTTCCAGCGATTCCTCCACCATTCGGTTTTTGTTCGGTTCCACTCCTTCTAACGCTTCCATTTCATCTCCTCGTCTGAAACTTTTCTTTTTGAAAGCACAAATAAGCCAGAGATAAGAGAAGGCTAAACTGACCCAGAAAGCAAAAATTCTAAGATTTGTTAGGACGGACAAGGCTCTCACTATTCCTCTCCTGAACACTAAAAGAAATTATGACAACTAAAATGGTTTTGACTTCTCTTGTAAGTTATTATAAGTTCAAAAAGACGCATATGGAGGAGGAAAAGAAAACATCTTTTCAAATTTGTGTGAAATTTGAGTGAAAAGTCTAACGCTTAGAAAGAAGGAACATAATAAAAAACATATACTACATTCTCATTCAAACTACAGCATTCGTACGGAAACTGGATGATTTTTGCGTATTTCTAAAGTAGCTGGAATACAATTCTACAGCTGTCGACCATATTCGCACTCCCTGCTTATCTCATCGACAGGCGAAAGGGAACGACGATGTGGCTACCTCTTTGCCCTCCTCCTCTCTATTCGGCCGTTATCACTTTCGTCAGTGATTGCATACTTAAATAAAGTAATTCGAAGATAAGAATTGTCATTACGTGATATCAATAGTAAACGTGCGTTGAAAATCGAATGTATCATCATATTCATCATCATATACGTCCTCACATAATGTCTTCGAATCATCATATAGGTAACGTTCATACAACGGCCGCAGTGCTATCTTTTCTGAGTCAGGAACTCTGAACTTCTCTACGCCGCCATGCCTGAAACATATTCACCTCATTTATTTTCTCATTTCTCAACCACGGCCACATCACACCTTCGATTGAATTTATTAAATTCATTTTTACTTCATTAATAAAAGTACTTAAAAACTTCCTATTACTGCAAACAAGGCAAAATAAAATAAAAAGTCACACGAAGTAAACTATGACACTTTCCTTGAGCAGAGCCATTATTTCCATTTCCACCTTTCATATGAACTCCGATTACTCCCTCAACCATTTTCCATCCTAAGCAGAAATGAGCGAGCAAGTTGCAAACACTGCTTGAAACTTACTTTTTGCCGATCGTGAGTGGCATACATGGCTCATCTCGCTGTGCATTCATTTTTTCCACAGCAGTTTTCTCAGTGGTGCTTAAGTGTTCCAGCTTGGTGCGTAAATCATCCTCTTCTACAGTAGCCAATCGCTGTTTCGAGATCTCGCCATATTTCAACTCTTCATTCGCAACGATCTCTAAGCCATCCACTTTCATGCTATTCCCTTCGATCGTTACCGGCTTCATAGAAATCAGCTGTCCTCCGCTCATCTCTGCCAATGGCGCGACCATTACTTCGCCGTCCATTGCATTACTCATTAACTCTGCTGTCCTGTCCTCGTAATCCTCATCTGGAATCCTCGGTCATCACATATTTTAAAAAAATTATGGAAATCGAAGGAGAAACTGGCGGTAGTGAGAAACTACGAGGCTACTTTTAAGTGCATTTGGAATCAGATGTGAAGGAAGGTAAGCCAGAGTCTAAGTTAACGTGAAACTGATTAAAGCGTAAGAATCGGCCTTATCAAATTTGTTTCCGTTTCATCGTACAGCGAAAATGCAAAACGAGAGACTGCAAATGCAGAGAAGACCTACTCCAATCCCTCTGCCAAAAAAAAAAAGATCAGAAGTCTTGAACTCACTGCTAGCCAGTTCCTTCTATGATTTATTGCCACAATTAACTACGCAATAACAAGCGATTTTTGCATAAGGATGCACTGCTATCCCAAAAGAAAATTGCTTCAAGTTTTTTAATAAAAAAATTAAAAAAGTTGCGGGATTGCAATTCCATCAACATGAGCCGAAGTTTTAAAAAATTCAGGAGATGGTTAAAAAACATCCTCCATAATAAATGAAATATTTAAGTGCCGCTAAGAGCGACTCAACATAAACATGGGATACTAACGCTTATTTTGAAAATTACGAGTGAAAATAACGGACAAAGGAAAAAAGAATAACGCAAATAAAATTCTGAGTCTTTGCTATCCACACTGTTGTAGGTAACCCTCGCAGTGATTCAACCAGGTGAGTTAACGAAATGAGTTTTGCCTGCAACTATTACGAGGCTTTTTGGTTGATGAATTTGCATAAATAGACGAAGAGGAATGCACAGTTTGCAACCTAATAATTTCTAACCTGTTGATCAAAGCTCTGAGAATGCTACAACTTGGAGGTGATGTGTTGTTAGGATCTCATCAAAACCCAACTAATCTTTCGTTGTATTTTCATCAATGAAGCCGTTAAGCCCTTCCACATCTTTCTCTAAATATTTTCCTCCTTTTTTTTGCAGCTCATTAATTAACTCTTTCAGCTCTCTCCTAAATGCTCCCTCTCAGATACAACTATCCTCCGCCATAGCACTTAGGTGATATATAGCATTAGATGGCCGAGATTTCGTAAGATGACATGTTCTACGGGCCAAGCGCGAAACTCATCGAAATCAATAGCTTTGCTCATGCATAATAAAGATCCCTCCACCTTTCAAAACAACATTCAATTCTCGCCGTATTTTGGCATTTCTCGATCCAAGAAGCACAAGTACATGTGAGTGTCATTTGATGGGTGGCACTGAAACAAACGGCAAGTAAACAATGTACCGCCTACAGTACCCCAATTGGTCTCGCTGCCGCATCGACAGATCTCAAAAAGGACGCTCGTTATGGAGTGGTGAGAGCACACGCCTCCGACAGACGACCACAATCTAGCAAACGAGCGATGAAAGCCACTCGACAGCTAACACACCATTCTATAACGAATACCTACTCTACCTCATAAAATTCCTCCCTCTTTCCCTCTCTCTCTCTACCGTCCCATCATCGAAAATATCCAGAGTTTCGTTTCCTGACTAAGTAAATCTATCAGATGAAAATGCGTTGAAAATTTTCATAATCTATTAGAAGGTTGAGAAAGAAGACAGCTGAAGAGAGAAAGAGTGCGAAGCGAAAGATACAAAGAAAATGAAGCAGAAGCGGAGCAAAGCTAATGAAATATTCAGAAGCGAGCTAGCGCAGAGGGAAATGGGAGAGAAGAGCGCACGCTAACTCGTCCTTCCGAAACGTTTTCCGATCGTTATGGGGACAGGCTAATTCCCCTAAAACCCAACGATATAATCCATAAGGGATTTTAGAAAATGTTGAAGAAACTTGACGGACAGTAGATAGGCAGGGAAATATAACGGGAACAATGGGAAAGGAAATGGAATAGAATAGTACGCAGCAGGTTCACCTGAGCGTTAAAAAAAGAAAATGAAGTTCATTCTTTCCACTCAAAAATTCAACTGGCGATATCATATCCAAATACATTCAAAAAGCACAAAATTCTTTTAATGCGCTGCATGAATGATTTGTTGATGTTGATATAACTGGAAAAGAAAGCAATGAAGGGGGAAAGAGGAAATGGGAGAGGAAGCCGACAAAGAAAACAATGATAAAAGAGGAGGAAGAAGGAGAAAAAACACTCGTTATTTTAGACGGTCAAAATTCGAGCAAAACAAGAGCCAAGAATTTTTGGTTACATTTAATCGTTACAACGATATAAAAGTTCTAAAGAATTCACCAAAACCGAAAAACTTCTAGAGACGATCCGTCATATTACCGACCATCAGGCCTGCTAACAACAATTCTAAGATTTTCCGAAAAATACATTTACGCCCAAATATTTCACAACAACCGAACCAATCTGCCACCGCTACAGAGGGCCTAAGAGTACTAACTGCATGAGAACATCAATTTGCAGAAGTAACTGAGAACATCGTGGAGTATAACTGAAACACAGAATTTTGTTATGTCATTCGGCTGGATGTGTGGAACGAATACGATAACGTTAATCTCTACTTATTAATTAACGTTGATCTCTCCTTATTAATTTAAACAGCCGACCAATAATTCAGAACCAACAAGAAAACTAAAAGACTTCCGGAAAAACTACCATCAAAGAAAGGTGATTTCAGACATCGATTGAAAATAACGTCTCTGAGCGAACTCATGCCTCGATTGGAGGATTACCACAAAATGCCGTTTTGTCCCCACCCCTTTCGTCTAAAATTTTGTCTTTCTGAATCATATAACATGGAAAACCGCTTGCTAGTGATGTCCAAATTGTGTTTCAGCTCAAAAAGGACCGAACACAGCAATCAAAACAGGCTAAGATAAGAGCCTAATAACTCATGACCTTAAGCATTTAAAAATGCAATCAAACAACTCTCAAACTATAACCACTGAGTACGCGATAAATAAACAACTGCGAACTGCTAATCCCCAAAGGCAATTTGAAACCTAATGGAGAAAACATAACCGTAGCTCAAAAAAAACGAGGAACCTTGTCCTCCTACGGAAGATCAGTTAACAGTTTCAAGATTATTTCTGCATCCTCTCAAAATCAAGTTCCACCACTCTCTACCATATCCGAGCACTCAAACACGTCATCATAAGGAGAAAATATAAGCTAAGAGTCCCGGCGGTTCGGATATAACAATGTCCCTAGCAATAACTATGACGCCTAGCTGGTTGAAAGGTTTCAAAAAAATATCAAGCATTCTCTCAGATATCCGCGATAAAAGAGTCATTATGAGTTATCATAATGAGTTAATATCGCTATCGAAACACAACAGAAGACGAATCGCTGAATACAGCATAACCGTATAAAATGACCTCGGAAAAATAGCCTCTGATGTAAAAAACAAAATACCCTCTGATTCAGATGATCTTATCAAATACGCAACAAGAAATCGAAAGGTGAAAAGGTTAAACGTCGACTACTGCCGACATCCTCTACGATACTGCTATTTAGATCACTCTTTATATTTCTTTAAGATATATCATATGAGGCAACTCTTAGCTATCCAGTAAATAAAATAAAATGAAATGAAATCAACTTCAATTAAAAGTTCAATGAACACAAACATGGGGAGTTTTTATGCGATTTTCTCAAAACATTTTCAGAATTATGTTGAAATCACTCGCAAATAAAACGATATCAAAGCGAAAAAGGCAATGAGTCCATTCTTCGTTACTGGATAAGATAGAAAGTTTCTCAAATTTATCAAACCTGGCGTCCGAATCAAAGGTAAAAAATTCTAATCATTAGCGTGATATTTAACATTTAGTATTTTATTAAATAAAAAATATTATTAAGTGAAACAGAGGAAAGATTATCGATTAGTGAAAGGCAATAAGAGGGTTTATAGGCATTTTCTCAAATACGGATGGTAATCACTTTCATCGTTTTTGACTTCTCGTTACACTTAAACTTAGCCGAACATCACAGCATCACCCTCAATTATCTCTTCCGCCCATCAGAAGTTAGAACATTTACTAGGACAACTGAACGCGCAAGCAATTTACGAAACCAGTGCTACAGCAGGAATGATTTATGGATCAAGTGGATGATTTGCTTCTTCTTCTCCTTCCATACTGAATGAGTACTCTCAGTACGTCCTCTGCACTGGAGGTGGAAAATGCGATTTTCCACCTCAAAAACTTTAAAAGGCGGCTGCACAGTGGTGGCGATAATTCGGAACTTGTAAGCGGTCTTCGCTGATGACGCATCAGTGGATAAAATAGTACGACTATGGCCTTACGAAGTTCAAGCGCGGAAATTTCAACTTTGAAATCGACCCTACATAGACTGGCCATCAGTACTTAAAGCCGACAACGTGAATGAACTAAGAGAAGTTAAACTATGGCTGTAGTCGAACATATGGTGCATCAGCTTGGAGTTTGGTCGATTACCACACATGTCACCTGCAAGGTGAGAGAGGAGAATTTTTGAAGAAGACGCAGTGGTTAATATTAATATATGAAGTGAGTGAACCTCCAGTGGATGGAGACATGTTTAGCTTATTGCAGTTTGTTACCATTGTAGAATAAGACATTTTCCAAGCGAATTATTTCTTATAAGAAGCTACGCTAGCAGAACCATCGCTATAAAGGGAAAAAACAGTGATGTGATACACCGGGATGAACCTCTCAGAGTCAAATCAAAGGTTGACCGATACTTTAAAGGATATGATCACAGTTTGGCGGCCTGTTGCATGGCTTTGCATGATATAGTAATAATATGATTATGAACTCAAAGAGTCACAAACTGATTGCAAATAGTTCATCAGCGATTCCAACAGCACTAGCCAACAATGTGTTCAACAGAAATCGTCCAACCTTCTGCATGACAACTAATTTTGGTCCCTTCGGGGTCGTCGATTTACAGAAACCTCAAATTTCGAGAGTTGCTGTGGATCCTACTTTCATTTGAGGAACCACGAAATTCAAAGCTCCGAATGCCAACGTTAATGATGACACAAGGCTTCACGCCGTAAGAACGAACGTGTGCAAACTGCGTCATTCCGGCACCACAACTTGGCCTCGTATAGCATACTTCTACAACTTTCTTGACCACTTCCGCGATGAAAATCAATTCCAACAAAAAAAGGACTCCAACAACGATACCTAAGAGTTTTCACGTTCCTAAGATCCAGATTTTCCGGATTTCCAAGAACAACTCACTGAGGCACCTGTGCAGCGTTAGAAAGGATGCGCATAGCATAACTCTTAAATCGGGCTAAATTGTTCATTATAAGCAAAGACATTTCCCTGTAAAATGAACGCCACAAAACGTCGCAAACTTCTCCAACAACCAATATACATGAATACTTTCAAAAATCGCAACCATAAAAAATTGGACATCAAAGGATTTGGTCTTTTTGAGGTATTCAGTCTAACTCAATTCCGTCGAACTCAAATTCAAATTCCTGAAGATTCTCCCGTACTAATATAATACAGTAAGGAACAAATACTTACGGGGCGTTAGTGCAGTAGCAGGTAGTGCTCACACCAATTTTGCATAGCATATTACAAAAGGAAGAGAGGTAAGCAAAATCCAGAGAAGAGTTACAGCTGAACCTCGACCTATCACATACCTGGTGAGTTCTCTTATCCACCTATGCTAGTTAAACCTTAACTCCCCTCTCGTGGTCAAGCTCTTCTAATCACTTAAAAACATGCCATGGCGAACATACGAAAAGTGATGAATAAACATGAAGCATGTGTCATCTATAAGATTAAATGGTTTTCCACCAGCCGGATGAAAGCACCCTTTCTTTTCGGCAGCAAGAGTTGAAGAAATACGGAAGGGGTGGAGGAAGCAAAAGAAGGAGTGCGACTTTCCAGAACACAATTACTTTCAACTCACAGCAGAGCAGTTGAGAATCTTCAGATGACAGAACTATTCAAATGTTAGTAAACATGACATGCAAACTTCTTCCAGCGCCATGTCATAAAACCTCCATGCTAGTATTAATTAACAAGCACATTTCGCAAAAATTAATATAGTGTAGCGCCTAACAAATCTGTAAGACTAGACCAACCCACCTACCCCTTCCATTCATCTCCTCCTCTCAAATACTCCCCTGTATTTGCAGCATTTTCACCTCAGGAAGGAGTCATACGAAGAGGTAGAAAGGTATTGAAAGTGAAGTGAGAGTGGAGCAGACCGCATCCTGTCTGGGCCAGTATGCATATGGGTGACGCCCGTGCGCGCCACTTGTTCGTTTATTCATTTTTACGAGATTCCTTTCATAATTCAGTGCGTGATCCAATTCCCTCTTTCACTCGGCCGCCGCACGACCATCAATTTATTATTACGCCAACGATGACGGCAGCCAATAGCAACCCCCACTGAGCAACCCATTACCTTACCCATCCTCAAATTGCACCTGCTCTCATCGTGATCCATATCCCATGAAATTATGACAAAAAAACTCAAGTGAAGAGTGAATAAACGATGAAAGAAAGAACTTAGTGAAAGAAGTTTCGTCTATTATTTCACAGATTGTGTGCTTACCACCCGCTGACAGCACAATACGGAACAAGGCTGACGATAAGGCGATTCAACGATATTAGACCAGGGATCACCGATTTCTCTAAAAATTTAAAAATAGATGGTGATGGGATCGTCGGTATCAAAAACACTGAGGAAAAAGAGATGACATCAATGACCAGAAAAAACCATTGGAGATTCTCACAGTTACACAAGTATGCGTTAAATCAGATTGTTATAGAGACGGGATAAAAAGAAGTGCTAGAAAGCTTTTCTGTGCAATTTTTCATCCAGCCTTATCTGGATAGAATTCCGCTAAAAGAGTAGGGTAAAAGAGAAAGATGAAAGCATCGACGAAAAACAATATAAGCTGTGACGAGAAGAGAAGAATGAGATGAAAGGACGAGAAACAAGTCAAATCGTTGAGAGAAAAAAGGAGAAAGATGAAAAGACGCGAAGCAGACAAAAGAAGACAAGTGAGAGATGACGAGACTGGAAATAACGCAAGTTTTCAAGAGTGGAGAAAGGCGAGATATAAACAGAGCCGAATATCAAGCACGAGATACAGTGTGAATGTACAGAAAACTTGAGATGGGAAGGGCAAAGAAAATATCAAAACATTCGCCGAAATTCCTAAGGCGCAATTAAAGGTAAATCCACATTCAATGTTGATACGCGAGCATTAGATCGGGAGGATTTAATTCACTTCCAGAAGCAGCTGCAAATTGAGCAGGTGCGCACTCAATCGAAAAACAATTCAGCACAACGTGCAGATTTGCCGAAGGTGAGAAGCTGAATGCATCAACTAACAAATTAACTATTCCTTTCTCTCATGCTAATAGAAATTGCGATTTTTACTTCAGCGTCTTTATGAAACGAACTTTTCCATATGGGGGATTTGAGAAAAAGCAGCCTTGGAAAAATCAAAAAAACCTCATCATAGACTCCTCATCCTTTTATGCCTTCAATTTTAACTAAATTTCACGGCCATCCACTTCACTTTCCACGGAAATTAGTTAGAATTCTCAAAAATGTGCTACAAAAAATAACATTACAGAAACTTCAAAGAAAATAAAAGATGTTAATTTGTATAAAAACGCACAATTTTTTTTTGGTATGGAAAATCGTAAAGAAGCGATCAATAGGGAAACCTTATCGACCAGCTATTAAAACGAGGGATTTCTTTGCGATTCAAATGTATAGCCTTCAAAAGAAATCAACGATCCCTTAGGAGAATACTGCTTTCCCAACAAAATACAATGGAAAGCTGATAAAGAGCGAACAGATCAGCGGAAGAACAGCGAGTCATTGATATGCGTACGATTAGTTCAACTACAATCTCATAAGGAAGTTTTTGTAAGTCGACGTGAGCAAAGTTGGAAGATATGCAGTTTATGGCATAAAAGAACAATTAGGTTAGAAGGCTTAACAGTAAGAAGCATCAATCCTTATCATACGAATAAAGGTGAAAATTGTTACCACAAGGGACCGTGAAGGTGGGCACTACATTCGACGGCACTGCATCGGGCGATAATTCAATATACATAAGCGCTCGCAAATCGAGCGGAAGAGTCGTCGTGTCCAGTAGCGCGTTTGTTGTCAACTCCTTCTCGTAGCCAAAATGTCGCAGACATAACTGCAATCATAATTCACTTTGAGGAACATTCTAACACGACCTCAGTTTAGATTCCATCCTCGCTATTCTTTATAAACTCTCCTTTATATTGGCCGCTATTCCTTACGTAATCTAGACTTTATACACTTGCATTAATTGGGATATATGCAGCAAGCAAAAGCATGAATCAAGGATTTGCGCTAAATTGCAATCGCCTCTCGCAAATATGAAAAAATAGAGAGAGAGTTTTTGATAATTCAATCATTCAAAACAACACAGCAAAACAGCAGAAAACGCTAAGGAAAGCAGATCGCGGCGAAATTTTGTCGACGGCTTGAATGCGGCCACATAATATTCTTCTATATGCAAATTTCACTTAAGATACACAAATATAACATATAAAATATGCAAATTATCGAAATATAGGAAAATGACGCAAAATTAAGAAAAACGATCACTGACATGAATGAACTGAAGTGAAAAGTGCGGTAAAAGTTCGCTGATTTCACATAACGTCGATTTGACATTATCATCGCTTGGCACACCCAATTGCTGAAATCGTTTTACGAATTTATAAAAGAATGCAATCGCACGCATTTCGTCGACGAGTGACCGACCGGTCACAATAATGTTCCAAGTTTAATGTACTAGCAATTCATAAACCTGCAATCATTTAACAGCACATAAAGTTCAAATATTGAGACCATAGTCTGCAATCAGCAAATCGAAACAAATTTTAGGGAATGATAAAATTAATCGATTTACGCCTTTTCAATGATGCAATAAATGGCAACTACCGCCCGAGGAATTCAGACACATAAAAAGATTACATTTGGAAATTGGGCTCTTTCACACCCTTCACGATTGAAGAATTACCAATAGTCTACTGCCTCAGATCAAGAATAAAACTGATAATTCTATATATTTAAAAAAACGACACTAACGCCGTGCATTAAGAAATAAAGCATTAACAAATCACCACGAGAAGTCCTCGACTTCGAAGACTATCGACGATGGCCTCCGTTCGTTTCATAGCAATCTGTGTTACGGCATCGTTCAAAAATATTCGCAAATCTTCTGCACTTTCGTTCGATGTCACACGTGCAAGTGTCACACTTATTGGATATACCATATTATAATAAAATATAAAGCTGCAACTTTCATAATGCATTTTTTCAATTAGGATATAATTTAGATATGAGCAGATATTGAACGGTATTTTATATCGAAACAATAAAACTTCAAGTATTTACTATTAATGTAGAGATTTTGGAGCTATTCTGCGAATAGCTCCTCTATATCCGAAGCAACCTCAATATAGCCTGCGTCACTTCTATTTCGATGCAGTCCTAATCTCAATTTTATTCCAATTCAAATCCGATCCTATATGATGTCAATCCACAATAATACTAGAGGACATGGAATAGAAACTACACGTTTAAAATTCGCAACGCCTTCTCTCATGAAGTGTTTAGAAATAAGAAGGCAAAAAAAAACGACTCACGTTTTTGGCCCCTGTAAAACTCCGGGATTGACGTAAACTTGATGGACATTTAGAATTATTAAAGAAATATTTTGCTCCCTTAGAAAAAAATATACATTTAGAATTAAAGATATACTGTTTTAGTTTCAACAAAATATGCATTGAAGGCAACGCACTAAAAATGTGCTAAGGAAAAAAAAATAAAAACTCCAAAAATAATAATCAGAAATTATCGGATTATAATTGGAAGGCTGATGAACATTGACGTTATCAACAAATTTTTAGAGTCTATATTATAATATTTCGCACCTTTCACTAGAAGACTTCCAAAAATTCAAAAATTTTTTAAACGAATATTTTCAAATTCTGCTGAAAAATGTTTTAAAATTTTTTTCTCCTTACAAATTTTACATTAAACTTGTCTCTTTTCACCCAATAAGAAGCTCTAAAGATCATAGAAATGAAGCGAAAATATCGGAGAAAAACTGAAATTATCAACGCATTTCACCTTTCATAAGCGAGTATTTCCTGAAGCAATATCAATGTGTTTTCGTCCACTTTGTCGCCAGCAATTAATGAATGAAACAACCCGAATGCACTCGAACGAAGCTCGTTTTGCAGCTCTAATATAGATCTAAAATTACTTCATCAATTTAGATAAAACAAGTCAAATTCAATGAGCTAGAAATTTGCAAAAAAAAAAAAAAATGCAAGAGTACAGATAATAATGACGCAAATAAAACTTTAAAAAACGATGTCTAGCCGATCCAACATGAATTCTGCACTAATAATGGACTGGACCCATTTTCACCAACTCCACTCAGTCCCACTTTTTAAAAAGAATTAATTTTATTTCTTACGCTCATAATAGATTAATCTATGCATAGAAAGGGCGTCAAAAAGAATACACGATAGGGATTTTTCGTGATTTCATCGATCACACCAATCGGATGCATGCGTAAAAAAACTTCAAACGACAAAACAAATCAAACAAAGCGCTCATTTTTCAACCATCGAAATAACGTATAAAAGCTGCATTAGATAATTCGCTTTTCACGCACATTGATCAAACGACAAAAGCGAATGGTCAAACTTCATGAGAAGTGACCGCCATGCAACTCGACAGGACATAGAGAGTGTCGTCGTAAATTTTACAGAATTAACAGATCGAGTTTTGTAAACTTCATTGCGTCTCAATGATCACTGTCAGTGATTTAGCGTTTCGAAATGGTTGATAAAAATTTAGTTTGCAAGAACACCTCTCATACATCATCAAATTCAGTCAGCATCAGTTTTATGCTCAGAAGACTTTGAATATTTTTTGTGCGCTGAAATATTCCGCTCTTTGATGACACCTCTTGCTCCACCTCAAATATAGTAATCTTCTTGTCAGTAAAATTTCGACAAGAAAATAATCCTCTGTTCATTGAACCTCGCCCATTGGTATTCAACTCCAAAAACAGTTTCTTTGCAAATATGTGAATGATGATTACTGTTGTTAACGTAATGAAAGTTAATAAAAACCTAAGGAATTTACACGTTCAATGAGCTCTATTCGTTGCCTAAGCCCGAGAAAAAAAGACAACTAGAAAAGTCAGAGTATAACAGAAACCTCAGAATATGATAACTTCGACATTTTATACAAATCATTCTTGAACGTTTAAAAGGGAAATTTTCAAAACGATGTTGATTAACGAGCAAAAAAAGGAAAATCGAAAGTGAATTTGGTGGTCACAATTTTCGGCACAACGATCAAAGCAACTGGCCTCAGCAAGAAAAAGAAAACTCATCGGCCATCTTCGATTGCCTTATTCTTTAAAATTATCCACAAGCATCGGCAATCAGAAAATTTTTATTTAATAGCAAAAAGAACAATTTTACCTGAGCATTTCAATGCGCAGTCTCTTTTTTAATGATAAAATAAGTCAACTGCCAGATAAGTTTATACTTTCATTTCAACCTATTCATATCTAACCGAAACATTCTTGTTCACAGACGGATTATAGCAATAACAGGGTGACTCTTAATTCCATCATCAAAATCATTCGAAAGGCATCAGAAACTGTAGGCATTTTGATAGAAATAGGAAACGCAATATTATTACCCTTCTCCCCCCCCCCCCCCTCCCCCACCGAAAAAAAGCGCAATTGGCGGCATCTTTTGATTATTTTCTAGTTTTAAAGTAAGCCCTATCAATTACCACTTATTCAATTAAGGTCATTCCTGGCAATTCTGAAATAATTTAAGCAAAGACCTTTCTCGACTTATCAAACGATATGCTGTAACTTCTGAAAAACAAAAAAAACAACAAGAGGTAAAATTTTTGAAGGAGGAAAGTAAAACGGGAGGAAGTAGAAGTAATCACATACTTTTGAGAGAAATGAAAGATAAAAAAGTATGAGAGTGGAATAAGGATGAATAAAATTTAAGTATTATCTCCAATAAACCTTGAAGTAGAGTATGATGCACAGAGGGCGAGATGAGGCAACACCTCTTCAGTGAGACAATCTTCGAGTCGTTCAACGAATGATGCAATGCTAAAATCAACTCCTTCTTCAGAAATATCCGCATAGAACGGAATCATTGCTACACCTATCGTGAGTACTTCTCCACATTTTCCTATTTCATTCTAGTTTAATTTATATAATCTAAAATCCACTTCCCCTCTGTTTCCTTATTTTCCCTCCCGCTAGGATAGAATGAGACACCTCCGAATTGATTCACTCTCTAATTAGTCCTCTAGCGCATCTAAAGCTGCCGGATTGGCAATTTGTCAAGAGAGGTCGAATAAACATCACATCTTTAAAAAATTTGAGAAAAGTTCACGCATTTACAATCCAATATCATTTTTTCATAGCAAAATATTCTTACACACAGTAAAGTTCAAATATAAAATAAGCATATTGTAGACATGCGAAAAAACTCGTGAAATATCCTTTTTAAATCTTATAATACTTCATTAATTCCTGATTGATGAGCATGACGACTGCGATAAACAAGAGAGAAACGTTCAGAGAATATCAGAAACTACTTGTCGAACGGACAGCAATCATCTAACTCTCAAGATAAAATGCTAATCAACTAAATTATTATTATTTTGTCTTCTTTATCCGTTCCATACCAGAAAAAATAGTATAACATAAATCTTGTTAAGAAAAAGACAGTGAATTCAGAAGTGGCTTGCAAAAAAACAGAGAAATCAAAAGTAAGAAACCTAATCGAAAGAGAAGTAGAAAATCGCCGGCGAATTTCGGAAGAGCAATAGGGTAAAAAAATTCGGAATGCCTCGAAAAGTCCAATTATCATCGACAACAATGATGTTATTCTATCACCATAACTTTCCTCAAACGGAGGTCTCGAAAGTTTGCTGAATTCGGCTGCTACAGTATCTATAACCTGCAATTTAAAAAAATGGCAAAACTTAAAAATTGGACAGGTGAGTTAATTAAAGAATAAAACAAAAGGCGGCATTAATTCTCAAACAACAAAAAATCTCATCATCTGAGCAAAAAATAGTAGAAAACGTTACATGCCCACTCTTTTCGTTTAAAGCCTTTTTGACAAATTCACCTAATAAACTTTTGACTATTAACGTTGCAGCTTTGTCAACGAATGAATAGAAAATGCTGTTTTTTCACTAAATGCAATCGAACTGCGATGGATCCTTCAGTGAATCGGTGGAAAATTTTACATTTTCGCTCTCGATAGATCCTCATGAAACGAATCTTCTTGGTTACTTCACAGAAAACGAAATATGGGTATGAAGAAAACGAGAACGACATTGGACCAACAGTAAAAAAATTCGATCATCGACTTATTCGAAGAGTGAACTTCATTCAAAAACACTTTTTTTTATCGCAGCAAACATTCTACATTTATAGCAATCAGATGAAATCTACCTTTCTTTTTTATGATTCACCGAGAAAATCGGGAAAATAATGAACGCACAGAGAGATGAAGGGGATGGAAGTTAGACTTTATCAGAGATGCAAGTTGTTTCGGACTCAGTTACAAAATGAAACTCCGACTGAGTCAGTAAATTCCAGTTAAATTGCGTTCTTCCGCCCTCTCCGCCATTTTCAGAAACCTCGAGAGGTGATTTCTACAAAGGCGTTTTCATCGACCGCACTCATAAAAAAAACAAAACGACGCACCTGAATACTTGTTTTGATATAACTATCTGCATCATTCATGTATTTATTCTGAATGCGAATCGTTCGTTCAAGGATACTCGAAACGGCTGCGATATTCGAAGTGCAATAAACGTTTATAATATCGAATAAGCGTTCTATAGTGAATATTTTACGGTCATAGATAACGCGACAATAAAATTCCTCACTCAAAGATGCCTGTAAATACGATCATTAGATGAGAAAACATAATGGATAAAAGACAGAGATCGTTAGCCAAAACGTACTGCTATCTCTTAGAACGATTTCATCTCGCAAGCTTACCTATATTCCTCGCTGAAGTTATGCAGCGCTGAAAAAAAAACAACGCATTTATTTAGCTCGTCCATAACAGAATGAGGATATTAGATATGCTACAGTCGGAAATCCGTTATCCCCCTCTCGCCAACTGTTTCTCTTTCCGTTCATGTCAAGTCACAAAAATTATGTAACAGTAATACATTTTAACGAATTATAAAGGAAACATTGAGCAATGCTACAGAAGAGGAAGAGCTTCAGCTCGCAGCTGATGCTGCAACAATGACCACCGAAATGCACTCTCGAGAATCAAGAGAGGTGCGGCGAATGACTGAAATGAGGAAGATTTACAGCCAAGGAAGGTGATTCTATGTTGTTGTTATCTGGAAAGAAGGCCAACCATTTTAACGAATCAGGCACTCGTATTTGAGTGTGTCTTCCACCACTCCTACCGCGAAGAGGGAGGACGATCGCAACAACCCTCGGTAATGAGTGATTTTTCGGAATGCGGGCAACCCTGAATGCAAGGCTTTGCTCTATCTTCGGAACGGTGATGGAACCAGTGGAGTCACAAATTTCCCCTTACACCTTTAAGCAAAAGTGTCCTCGCAGCTGCGGAAATCTCACGACCCAAAGTGATCGTGGAGGCCTTTGTTCGCCAAAGGACAGCACGAGAAGTCTTCCTCTGCGGGAACCCTGCAGCTGTCAAAGCAGCAGCGAATGCTTCCGCGCAGAGATCGACGTGTATGTTTCTGTGCACACTGTGACCTATGCATGGCAGCAAACAAACTGAAGCAATACTGTATAATCAGCTGAGGATAACCTTATCTTCGTAAACGACCGCCCTTAGAATGATAAGAAGCATTCTTTCGTATAGATCAACTACTAATAAGCGCACCGATGGATCGCTGTTGATATAGAGATTCATTTCGTCAGCCTCCCATCGCCTAAACTTTTTCTGCATGAATCAAAATTATCGCATCAAAACGAAAGCAAGATGAAATCGTATAGAAAAAAAGCCATACGAATGCCCCAGGTTAGCCTAAAACTAGACTTATTTCCACTATTTTGTTTGTTGGAACAAAAACCCAGTGGCTTCATTTTTTACGGCTCTCAAGCAAAACGAGGGTTGTATTTCAACGCAAGCTAGTGCTCTTCACGACGTTATTGTTTTCATTTTACTTCGTATACTCAAGTAATGAAATGAAACAAATTGCATGTATAATTGAATAATAAAGTAAAAGCTGTTGATATTGCACGAGATCTCGATTTTTTAAAGTGGATATTTGAAAGAAGGTTGTTGATTATGAGAGTTTCTCGAGTTTCTCCTCAATTCCTCAACGTCCTCAACTACGAAAGCAGCCCTTCAACAACAAGCCCCTATTTGAGGTGGGCTTTTAACCATGAAGGGTGTAAACTTCAACAGTTACGATCCATCTACATGGTTTCTTTTTTTTCCAACAATAAGTGCCTAATATATAAAAAACAGTATAAGTTTATCGTCAAGCAAAGTCACCCATTATAAAACTTTTTTGGCTTTATACGTCTTAAAATTTCACATGGAAAGTATTAGTTATAATAAATGCAAGCAATTCGAATAACAGCTAATCGAGAAGAATACAAACCTGGGGAAGTTATTAAGGAATGAGTCAATAAAACGCAACAACTGCGATGAATAAATAAGGCTCGACCAAAACACTGGAAGAGAGAGAGCCAGCACAGCATCGGCCTGTTCGATTGCCTCTTTCCATTTCTTTTTCCATTCATCGAGACTTTCCTCGTTCATTGATCTATCCAGAGCTGGCAAATCATATAGTTGCACTTCGAACACTTTCGTTGAATCCTGGACATTCAAAACATTCAAATTCGGTGGAGTTGGAAAAACTGCATCAAATGTTTGAAATGGCTTGCTGGCGAGGAATTATTCGGTTGGTTGACGACTAATGGATGGATATGCCCTAAAGAACACTTGAAAGATTGAGTATATAAGCTATCTCTATCGTAAACTCATTGCTGAAGTTGAGGAGTAACGTTCCGCAGATTAAAATATAGTGCTATTAATTTCTTAAAACAATCTTTATTGCATTTATGCGCTATCTAAACGATTAGGACTTCTAATTATTTTTCTTTCTGAAATTTCATCCGAGAATAAATCACCCATTTTATTGTTTAATACCGAGATTAGTTCCAGCATTTATGCCTACTTAAATGTTATATAATCTCTTTGATTCATGGCTTAAATCTGATATTGTCCCTCTCCCTGAGCCACCGCAATGCTCCAATGCTGTCTACAAATTAATGCAAATATCTCAGTGCTAATAAAGCATCCAGGAATAAACCCGAATATTACGTGTGAAGGAATATATTTGACTACCGACTGAACTGCTAATTTATCCTGCACCCATATGAACATCACTATGATGCTCATAAGTTCTGAGAAAAGTGCACACTAACGATCAACGACAACCCCATTAGCTATGGAACATTGCTGCCAAGATTTCTAGATCTCTTTCGGCAACTATCCTCTTACCCTCCCCCTCCCCCCACCCCTTCAATCCATCGAAGCATGCATTTCTATTACATGAAAATTCCACGAAAAGTATAAAACTGCGTTTCAGAGATTCTGGATATAAACGACGATGTGTGAAGATTTGGAAACGATTGCAATAAAAATGCAATTCAAGAGGCAAGAGTAAAGGGGAATTTCTGGGAGAATGAGCACATGACGCTATTCTCCTGTCAATCAATGCCTTCTCAACGACTAATCCTTGAAATAAAATTCAGCTGACTTCAGTTGTTGTATTAAAGAGAATCTCATAAACGTGGATGAATCACATGATTTACTATAAACCTAATGAAAGTCATACAAAAGTTAGAGAATTCAAAACCTATATGATTAGCTGTTGAATACAAAGGTAGTAACTACGTGATCGCTCACTCTATGAAAATGCGATTAAAAACTGACTATTTCTGTATCGCACTCCATTTAATCACATTCGGTATTCCTCAGATCATTGAGTACCTGCAATTAAATTGAAGTGATATTGCAAAAATATATTGAGGAAAGAAATGGAAGTGCGATGTTAAACGCTTTAATAGTAATAATGAAGAAACAAAAACTGTAACAATCAAAATGCAACTGAAACGATAATAAAAACTAAACTAATAAAAAAGATAAAATAATGAATAATGATATTTAGACATTAATTTAAACAAATACTCTCTTATAACAACAATAAAATAACTAAGCGACGATGAAAGTAGCATAAAAATCATGCGATGAATTCGCGAAAAAATGGAAGAGATGCTTATCTGAAGGAGAAAAAGCTTACTTTCAAACATAGAAATGATGAGCAGCTATCACTTATAAAGAATGATGAGAAATGAGAATGTCTACCTCAAAGCAACGTTTAAGTTCTCACCATCCCATTTAGTTAAGGAAGGAGGAAATGATGGTCCTAATTATGGAAAAAGGACATCGGCAAGAAAAATTTGCAATCATCAGGTATTAAAAAAACCACTACAGAAGAGGCGTCCAACCTCTAGAACCCTTTACTTCGCTACATAATAGCCGCACAACTCTTTACATAATGAACGACCTTTGCTTTCATGAGCATAACGAGCGACTCATGAGAGTTTCACTCGAGGCAAAAAGCAGAAACCTGGTAATCCCTCAATAATCAAATATTCCTATTCCTCTACACCACGAAATCATATCAAAAGTCGGTCCTAATCGGACCATTTCGACGCTACCTACTCACACACCAAAGATGTATGCGAAAGAGTTCTATTCGTAGAGCAAACAACGAAAAAGGTGCTCATTGCCATCATTACAACGATCAGTTATGTTAGAAGAATAATGAATGACATAACTAACGTCTGTAAAATGCACAGCAACTACGCCACAACAACAACATTTTCGTGCCTGTAATTAAGTTTCACCTATAAGTTAGAGTTGGGGAAGGTGAAGCTTTCGAGTCTGAGGTAAATGAAAGATAGTGATGAAACCATCCTCGCGGAATTACGGAATTACCACCTATATTATGAGCAAAATAGTAAAATTAAACGTGGAAGAAATTATTGCAGCATTGTAAACCGGTATCACGTTACTGCGATGTATATACGATGCCATGCCATCGATTTAAATTTTGACCAAAATATATTGTAGGCCATCAATGAATAACAATAATAAATATGCCACTCTAATTTTTGCCTTGTAATATCAACGAATCGTCGGTTTTTATCGGAGAAAAAAAATTTGCTGAAAGGTATGCGAAATAAATTCGAACAGAAAATACAAAAAATCGAAAGAATGAAATCATTCGCTCATAAATATATTTATTATTTAAACGCATTCAAACATTGAAGAAAAAAATAAATAAATAAACAACTTCAATGCGTAGCATCAACAACAAATAGATGATCTTTATATTTCTTCTGCCTCCGTGTAAAAAAACAACAAACGAAAGCTCGAATTATCCGTCAAAATTTTATAGCGAATTACGACGCTTGTGCGGAATTGCTTTTATATGGCTCAAATCAAAACGTTAAAGCATAAAATTCTTATAAACAGCCAAATTACGAGCAAATATCAACAGAGCGCAAGCACACGACCGGAAACAGGCAGTTTCCGACAATATCTCAGTGCTTATTTCATCACATTATTACACACCGATGCACGGTTCAATCAAGTCGACATCAAGTACAAGAACCAAATGATTAAATTTATTATTTAAAAGACATATACTATGACCTGAGGCAATAAGTTGGAGAACTCCTAGGAGCTATTGTTACTGTTATTAGTGCAAACCAAAAATGGTCTTCAACAGTTACAGTGGTGAATGCCAGAACGGCTGTCACGAAATGCTCATTCCCAATTGCGCTCATTACACCGAATAGGTGCACGAATTCATAAGAAATAATAAAATGTGCACAGTAATGCGTTTATATTTCGACCAACTAAACAACTGTCAATGACTTTCCACAAAACAATTCCTTCTATGATCCTACCATTGTGAAATGAAAATCTGACCGATTGGAAATCTTTGAGAACATGACGATATTTTCACGGGTTTAGAGGCTGTTTTCGAAGTTGGATGATCAATTTAAATGTTGCTCTGTGGCATCATACTATGGCTTAGAATGCCTATCGAATTTGGCAATTCTAAGCTCAGCAATTCCGAAATTGAAGGAGATAGATGATCTCATTGATACGCTATCATCAAAAAGACTCACAAGAATGGAAACAATTTTGCAAATGATGCGCTTTCAATATACAAATGTATAAACACATAACAAAATACCTATATAACGATCATTAACCAAGCTGTAGTAAAGGACTCTTTAAAAAAAAACAACAAATCAAACAATCAACAAACAAATAGGCAGTAGAATTTCTCATAAATCAACATTCACAATGTAAACAAAAAAGAGGAACAAACTCCTTACAATGAATGCTTTTGATGTTAGTGTAAACAAGATTGATATTCTCCTTCAACTTTAACTTGAATGAATCACTTTCAGCACCTTTGAGGTCGAAAATATTTCCGGCCTTCTCCTCCTTTTATATTTATTGCATGAACTTACGAATATTCGCATCTGCTGAAAAACAACAAAGCTGAAAACGAATCTCGATGAGTGCAAAAAATTATTCCTTGCATTAGTCAGCTCTTCTGATCTACATAGAATTGGAGTAAATACACCGGATCATAAGTGATAGCAAGTGTTGCTGGGAATAAATTCTTTAAAAGGTGAGAGCGACTGCGAACGAGAGCAAGGAATAAATTCTTTTGAAGGAAAAGGAACAAGACTGAGAGAAGAGGAAGCGAAAAGAAGAAGAAAGCGCATTTCAGGATCTAACGGATCGGATTCTCGGTATATTCTGCAATAAAATTCACAGCGAACAAATAGGAAAGACCTGAAAATTCCCAAGGAACGATGATTCCTCCTTCATGATATCATCATTGCATAAACTGCTCACTTTTCATTTCCATTGCTTTCTAGTAAACCAACAAGAAAAATTCTCTTTCACAAGCTCAAACAATTATTTCGAAGTGTTTGTCTTCTTTGTTTCAGCAACAGGTGGCCATGAAAGCTGCACAGAATCATGCAAACAATGTGGCAGCCACTCGAGGTATTCATCCAAAAGGTATTCACTCCTCGTTTTCCATACTTCGAGCAACCGTGCTCGACTTGTCACCTGCAATTTTTTATTCTCATCTCGATATAAGTAAATCAATCAAAACGCGCTTCCTGGTACTTATAATAACAGTGAAATTAATCTAAAATACGACATCCTAATAATGCGAATATCATACGTCAAATCCACTCGATAGCTGATACAGACTCTAGTCAAATAATGAATTGGTCTAGACTAGTGTTCTGAGTTCATCCCATCCTCCTCTCAGGGCCCCCGCATTAAGATGAATCATAAAATTTAGGCCGCGGAGGTCCCGTTGTGGGGACCCCTGTGATCAAAAAATCCCCCGACCGCGCAGACCCCGGCGGTTGTCGCCATCTCTGTAACGGATGTTAGAAGCGAAATTCTGCAGTCGTAAGCCGAAAAAAATTCTCCATTAGGTCAAAGAATACGAGGAAACTATTAGGTGCTGTGCTTTGGAATGAGAAATGCTAAAGGACAACGTGGCACACAAGTGTCATCACAGAAACTGCCCTTTATCTCACTTCCCACCACTTTTGCAACAGGAAAGTGGCCCTCACTACACTTCCTTATTCCAATGCAACTTATCATCACCACAGTCCCCTCTCGCCGACCACGAAGCGAATACCTCCCTCTGCAAGCAGTTACTAAAATATTCTACCATCTGCACTTAACAAAACATGCAACCGCGTTCGGCAAAAAAAAAAATGCATCCTGGGCGTCAGAGCGATTTCTACATCAAACGAGTTGCCAGAGAGGCCAGGATTGCAAAATTCGAAAATTATTCCAATCATAGCTTCCCACGATAAAGATACAAAACAATAGCAAGAACGATGTGAAAAGTCTCATAAAGGAATCAGACGCTTCCCAAACTTCAGCCCCAACGATCCGGAACCCCTCGCCAGCGCGGAGGATTCTGAGGACTCGAACCCCCACCCCTCGCGGCGGCCCTCGCGGTTCATTATTTCACACGGCGGTGGCCTCCTCCACTGGACTAGTAATGACTCTTAGAGTTTATAACTGTCATCACTGTCAGTAAAAGGTTGCCAAAGATAAAGATAACTGCGTGGAAAAGTGAAAACAACGGATTCAAAAAACACCGCATAGAAATTACACGAAACATTCGACGTTTTAGCTGCGACAAGAATTGACTCACGAATTCCTCTGCCTTCTGAGTCTTAACCACAATTCTCTCCCTTGAAAGTCTATTCTCCCCATCTTCACAAGTTAGCCCCAACTTCAGCATTCAGCTCAAGAACGATGATTTCAGTGAAAAAAAGGCACCTCATACTCAACGAGCGCATTGAGCAGCTTCTCAGTACGTCGTTGAAGTTTAGCCCATGATTTAATCATCGCTGTCGGTGGCACGAGAAGCTTGCTGACATATTCGGCAAGCTGAGGGCATACCGAACCGTCGAGGAAGAATCGCGCAAAGTGACGATACACGTTGAGATTGCATGTCATTGGCCGATCCACCTCCCCCAATGACCAATTTTTATCTCCAAATGTGCATGTATGTGCTAGAACTACAGCATCATCTGTGCGATCATACCTGCAAGCAGATTACAGCATTCCCCTCTATAATACTTTCCCTAGAGCAAAGCTCTAAAAGCGAACAAGGACTTCATGCATATGCAAATTAAGAATAATAGCACATGCTGAAATAATGACGCAAAGGGTAAGTGCGGATCCAGCTGCTCGCCCAAATGTCAAGGCAAATCGCCTTCAATTAGGCATCCCATATTCAATAATAGTTGATAAGTCAAAAACCAAGTCCGCTAGTCATCTAATGCAATATTTTTCTGATGAAAACGCTGTCAATTCATACCCCGAAACCTGTGAAGTATTCAACTATTTCCATCAGCAATGCAATTTTCTCTTGCAAATTCAGAGCTCCGTTTGAAATTTGATTTCTTTGATAAGTGGAACAATTGCTATACACTCAATTCAAGATCCAACGTTACTGCTCCATAAAGAATTGGAGGCCACCTAGACGAAACGTTCAGCAAAAAAAAAAAGAAAAACTGGCCTTGGTTCAGCATTTTTAACGGCATTGAATTCGCAATAGGCTGCCGCGAGTCGAGGTAGCCAATCCGACTCGACAGTCATCACGTTTTGCATACATTTCTTTCCACTTACCTGCAAGTGGAAATGAAATACCACACCTTCTTTCGAATATTACCAAAAAATGGAAACCGTTTGTGCCACAAAAACGAAACAATTGCTCCAAAGCGAACATAACTCAAAAAATAAATACTCAAAGCTACAAATAGATATGCGCATAAATTCTGATTAGAAAGTATGAAAAGAATTATCAGAATTCTTTTCAATAAAAACAACAAAAACAAATAAAATGGAATAAATAGAATAAACAGAACCATACTTTGTCGCTGAATCTTTGAAAAGAATATTTTAGTCGATCCTAGGTGTTAATTAATTATCAATCAGTAACATTCAATTTCCAAATCAATACAGTTCCAAGCCTTGTAATTTCAAAGAACAGACCTGAACAATTTCCTGGAAAAGAATCCAGTCGGGTTCATCTTTATAAAGAACAGAACTCGCATCAATAAAAACATGGTCCTGCAAAAAATTGCAATTAATATCTGCTAAAAAACTAAACGAGAAAGTGACGATTTAGTCCGCAGAACCTTATTGATGAAGTATATAAAACAGCATCTATAAAGTGATCAGCAGGTGGCGTATGGGAAGAACAACAGGTAAATGCACCGATGAGACGCCTTCCCGACACAAAGCTCTCACTAATTAGGGCATGCACAAAGAAAGGTAGAAAAGGTGATAAGTGGTAACAGAGGTAGTAAAGAGAGGTATCTGCAAGTGCCTATTTGTTATGTTACCTCCGTATAGAACTGCCAGCTAAGATTAGCACCGCTAAACCCCTAAAAATTAACCTAAATGACGCCTTCTGCAATGAGGTCTCCGTCTAACGTTACATCGCTACCACAACGAAATTAAAAAAAAAAAAACAAATTCCAGCAGCAGGTATACTTTCAATTTTTGACATTCATAGGCGCCTTTCGGAATCTCCTCATTTGTCGTTGACCTATCCACTCGACGTGCAATATTTTCACTCAATGATGCAATCACAATTTGCCTGCAATTATCATATTTGCAATCATTATTATTGAAATATTTTAAAAGAGGAAGACAGTAGAAAAAGAGGAAAGAGGAAGAAAGAAAGAAACGAAAAACTGTGATAACGCTATAAAGAAATGAGGAATATTGCAGGTGAGTTCAAGACTACCGTCTGCATGCTGAAAAGATTTTTTATCAGTTTTTCATGGAATTAAATATAAATCAGCATCTTTTTCCGCGACGACAACACATTCTGGATATAGAATATGACTGTTGCATTATCCGAAATATTTGGACATAACATTTCATATGTAAGTCATCAGATTATTTGTACATCATTTCCCAGCCAAATATATTGCTCCATGACCGCACACCAATCAGCTCTCGGTGACTGCACATGTCTGCAATATAGGCTTTAGCCAGGCCAGATTAACAAACCCATACCTTCCGACGGTTTCAGCACTCACTTTTCGGGTGCTAAATTAGCAGTAAACAATAACGACAACTCATAGCGCTTTAGAAGTCTTGTCACAGTTCTAATTTACCTGAGTATCTTCAAGTCCCCTTTCGTTTCCGGCACGAACACGAAATATTCCACAAGAAAAATTACCTGAGCATTCTAATCTGCATTTCCGAAGTGACGGTAATGAAGGATCGACGGCGATCGTTTCTTTCAACTGGCACAAAGAATTGATAAGATTGGTAAGTTGCAGTCGAAGTTTACTCACTTCAATCAGTGCCTTATGTCGCACTCCGTAACGCATACATACCTCTTCGGAGCCCTTTAATGAGACAATTCATACAATACACACTAGCAAGACACATAACGCTAAACAATGAACAATCGTCCACGATAATAAAACCATTGCATTTTCTGCTTCTCCTCTCCTCAAAAATCGCCAAATAAACTTCGAAAAAGCAAACGACAAGGTAGAAATGACTGTTATTACATATTCTTCACAATATCTCATCACTTAGAAAATAACCTGCAAAAACCCGCATAATTTAATAATAAGTTTCTTCTATTTAAATAAACAAATCGCGTCTTTTAATCGCACAATAGCGATGCGGCTTTAAACTTCACCCCGTCATCGGTTTACGAACATATCGTTCTAAATTAAAAGCGATATATAACTTAAACTTGACTGACTGACTCAAACATGACTTAAAAGCGAAATTGAGCAGAAAAACTTTCAACGCCGCAGTAATTCTGAAATTAAAAACCTTCTCAGCGAGACAGGCAAGAACGGCATTCAGAAGGACAGCGAGGTCGCCGAATCGCCGTGCCTGTCCTTGCACGCACCAGGCGCGTCTTGCTTCAGTGCCGCCAGCATTTTCGCTTGTGTTTCTTCGTTTGTTTCGCCCCTTAAAGATTCTCCGTTTAGCAGTAGGATTTATTTAAGCTTATCAAGGAAATTAAAGATCAAAGAATGCTCTGGTCGACCACCTTCCCTTATTGAAGATCTAAACTCTCAATCATCGTCAAGGACAACGGCGAAACAAGAATGGCGCAAAAGTAGACTAATCCATTCCTAGCACTAGAAACTTCATCCGCGGCGACAAAACTCCTCATTTCCCTTCATTGATAAATCTCTTCGCTTATCTAAACAACAGCCAGAATCTAGCTGTAGGTCAACGAAAATGTTTTAGCCAATCGTATCGCAGAGCAATCGCATACTGTGAGATAAGAAATAAATAATACGCCAAGGAAATATTTTCAAGAGCAAAAACCTCTCATTTATGCTGTTCGCACAGCTCAACTTCTCTGCGTGCATCAATAACAGATAGTACAAAAAAAAATTTTTTTTCCTCTCTGTCATTTGCACACATTCAGCTCTCTTTTTGAAAGTGATAACGACTCTCTTAGAAAAGACTATTTAAAAAGCCACTTAGAAATATCAATGAAGTCAACGAAGATAATTCCTTTCTTCAATTAATCCGAAGTTACCTGAGTGAGTAGATGGGAATAAGCGGTTCGCGAACAGATAATACGGCCACAAGTGTACACGCATAAGGAAGCAGATCACTCTGATTTGCCATCACAAGCATCTTAGCAAATTTCGGTGCCAACGGAAACATCGAGAGTGTTTTGCCGAGGGCGCTTATCCGTGCCTCCTTCTGAATATTTTATTGCATCCACGTCTCTTGCATTAACACTCCATACCTAATAACTGCATCCTCTTTTTTCTTCACTTCCGGTCGCCACAGTTCTATTAAATATTAAAACCACAATGCCGTACCTACAGAAAAAACATTAAATCTTCTTGGGTTGTGGAAAAATATCGATTTATTAGCAACCAGACCGTCTTTTAAAAAAAGAAACCGATACTGTACCCCGGTAGCCAGTACTCTCTATAATGGGTTATCATCATAATACTACTGCAACTTTAAATCCCTGTTATAGGGTCTCGATGAAAAAAGCCAGGAGAAATTAGCAAAGTCTGTCAAGGAACGATCTCAAAGAAGAGAAGATAACAAGAGCTGAAAAGCTGCAGAATAAGGGCAAAGTCCAGAAACAAATAGGTGAAAAACCTTATTGGGGAGCATGGTAAACAAAGCAGCATGAGCACCTGAGTGGAAAAAAAAGGTAAATCTCGCAATGATCATAGCCAAACAATGGAACGAACAAAGATGAGAAGCAACGAAGATCGAGAAAAAAAACTGCTCGCATCGATGTGAAATGGGGGAAATGAAAGCCTGAAGGAATCACTTCAAAGTTTATGAAGAAATTCAGCTCTATGATAGATGTGTAAGGCCATTTAATCAAAGTTTTTAATACAAAAGAATAACAAACCAGTTTGTTTTTAATTCCAATTTCAAGTGCACCTAATCGAATTAATCTTTTCTCAGCTTCTTCCAATGCATCACCATCCGGTCGTGTCGGAAATGGGAAATTGGCCACCTGAATTTTATCAATCGTGTCTTATTCATTGAAGTTTGCTTGCACATAAAATGGGCGACCGTTTGTCAACTTGATAATAAAGAGAAAGAGCCTCACTGAAAATTCATAAATGAAAGAAACAGAAAAGAATACGCATTATTTTTTTCTGATTGACCAATACCTCTTCCATACAGTCCTTAAGAAAAAAATTCTGGACATCTTATTTCCACATATGATGCATTTAAACACAGATCACAGATCTCACCTACCCCGCCCCCCCCCCTCGCCTCCTCCCAGCACAAGAACACTGATTTCGAGGATTGCAGACATTTTGTAAAAGAACCGCTCAAATACGATACATAGAAAGGACCTACAATCGACATTACATCTAAAAATTCCCCTCAGATATGTTGACAGGGGACCTGTATTCAAGGAGAGGTATGGAATGATGCTAATGCTAGATTATCATTGAACAACCTTAACGATGTTCATCGATTTCATATGCAGAACGAGCTGATCGACTGGTTTGTTAAGAATTTCGGGTGTACCAAACTTTTCCAAATCCGCAAACACCGCCGATGAATATAACCTGAAAGAGTATTTTAAACAATTAAAACCTATTTCTAATTTCTTGAAGGTTAATGAACTCCATTTTCCCGCACCTGAATAGGACGGAAACGTTCTCACACAGAGACGAGCCGTTTCTCATATAAAAGCATTGGTAGGCTTAGCACCTTTTTGGGAGCAAAATTGTTATTACAGCATGAATGGAAAAAAGATTTTCCTAGAAATTGTGCTATTAAAAAAGTGAAGCACTTATCACCTGTAAACATGTCCAGCTTGGACACGTCCGGCTCGACCGGCTCTCTGATCGGCAGACGCCTGCGATATCCAATGGACTATAAACTGTGACACTCCCGTCACCGGATCATGTACTCGTCGCTTTTCCCGTCCACTGTCTACCACATATCGCACACCCGGAATTGTTAGAGAGGTTTCGGCCACGTTCGTTGCGATAACACACAATCTGAATATTGCACAATGAGCAGCTTCGCGAAAAATTTGGGACATAGCTGAACCCCGAACCCGATCTTCTGATTTTCGAACAAAAGGATACTACCGGCCACATACTTACGTTCACTCCACTGAGCTGCATATGCCAACTAGGAGCTGACGTCTACTCTTTACAATCTAGTGGTCCGCTGAATGGAAAGGTCGAAGCCAAAACGCTGCAGCATTGCGCACTATGCTATACAAGCCTCATGCTGAAAGTTATACTGCGTAATGGGCGGATTTCGTCATTATGTTTCATAAACTGTTTTCCATATTCGGCAGATGAAAAAACGGAGTTGTGAGCAAACTGGGTGAGTTGTCAAAATAGAGGTAAAGGAAGGAGGATGGTGAAGGGCAAAGGTGGGGGGGGGGGGGGGTGGAAATGACATTCATAAAATCACTGGTGCATCAACATCACTATTTGTAAGTATAACAGAAATAATCATCAGATAGACATTAATTTCTCACTTTGTCGGTTTTTGAATATTAGAAGCGAACGATTTAAACCCTTATAGAATTTCAATATTGAAAAAAAGCCAACCAATAAGGAAATCAACTTTTTTGAATTCGCTACTCAGGAAAGCGTAAAAATGTGCCCAAACATTCCGGCTTCCCAAAATTTTCCGAATTCAGGAACTCACTCTGAAGTTATTTGGAAATCAGTTAACGCGCACCTAACCAGCCTACTGAAAAGTGAAGAAAAGGAGAGGGTACCGAAATAAAAAGAGATGCGATAAGTGTCGAAAAAATGCGGTTCCGCATTGAAGAGATGAAAGAGTTATCGACCTACTCTAATTTGATCCACTGTCGGAAAAAATATACCTTCAATGAGAAAAAATAGTGGAAAATTTCGGAACTTTTATAACCTTCAAGAAAAAAAGCTTCCTTAGGCAACATACTTCGTCCTCCATCATCACTTATGGTGTTTTCTCTCTCGGCATGGCCAAAAATCATGAGCACAACAAACAATCGAATGAAGGAACAACAAAGCAACAACTCCATAAAATAGACGATAAATTTAATAATGCACAGGACAACAGCAAAAAAACCGATACCTGCATCCATCAGGTACAGGTTCGAAGACTCTTTTCTGTTTCTCGCTCGACAGCAATGAATAGAGAGGAAGGCAAAACAACGGCGGCACATCAGCTGGAGGTGCTCCCAGTGGAGCATCGTCTATCTAAACGGCTTATTCTCAATCAAAGCACAATTGCATAATTGCAATCACTTGCATATGATGTAATTCGCTTATGATCATTACCGTTTTAAACACTCACCACCCTCAGAAAAAGGTAATTAACGAAAGCGGAAATGAACATAGCACACCTAAGCACATCATTAACTATCACCACCATCTATCCACAACGTGCTCTCTTTTACTGAGCTAACCTGTAATTTAAAAATATTTATTAAAAAGCAATAAAGTTCATAACGTGAGGTGCTATTTGGCGTAGTTTGGTTTTAACTCAATTCACACCAATCTTTATTCGTCTATCCCATGCATTTGGCCACAGCATGTTTTTAACACTAGTAATACCAAATAACTTCTCGTCATCTGTACCCCTCAGATATAAGGTTATCAAAGAATATCATTTGATTGTAAGGAAATTGAAGCCGCTATGCAATCACTACGCTAGAAAGCAGGGATTGAATACGAACCTAATCATTCTCCGTGTCATAATCAATTCGCTAAATGCTCTTCGATATATTATAAAAATTCGGCCGATTAAAAAAACTTCAAAAGCTGAATTTCCGTGATGGAAAAAACTTTGTTTTCTGCCAAATCATGAGATTCATCGTAGAGAAAAACCCTTAGCTCAAAGTTGAAATTAAGCAAAAATATTCGAAAATGAAATTTCAGTAAAAGCGAGAAAACTCCCAAGACGAACCCCTTCGAGCATATCATCGTCAACGTTATCAGCAATGCCCATTTCATCAAGATCGGCATTGCGCTCTTCCTCAACTTCCGCTTGATAATTTTCCAACTTCACTTCTATCGATTTCGCCCGCTTACGTTTATTTCTCGAACTGCCGCGCTTGTACGTTCGAATGTCGGCCTTGTTTCCCTTTCTTCAACAAACATTTTGTTGCATAGAAGAAAAATTAGTGGAGTGAACAAGAAAATTTCATCTCATGCTACGATAAAACTACTCTCCTTTCTCCGCTCCCCCACACCCCTCCCCCCTCGTCTTCTGAAATGGGGTATGCCAAATAGCATATCCTATTCAGCCGAAACTTCCAATTCTTTTAGGCGGAACCTGCAGCCCGCTAGCTAGATAAATTTCTAAACACCACTCTTCACATAAATTTATTGAAATGTGAGAAGCCAAACTGTTAAAGCAATATTTGAATGCCACAAAATATCAGTTTCAGCCTAAGTGAAGAAAAAAAGTATAATTATTTCTCCAAAAACCCTCCAGAATTGTGGACACTATCTTGCTTGCCCTTCATCTTCCCTTTCCAATCCAACTAGATCGGAGGTAAAATCGCAAAGAAAAAATGATGCTTTATAACAAACCTCTTAAGCGGATAGCGAATAATGAGCCACTTCAACAACGTTTCCACCTGAAACAATAATAACTAGCTTTACCTTATGACTTGCTAAGGAAAGTCTGATCTTCAATTCCGATATTCTGACTGACTTAAAATTATTCGATAAACTCCCACTCATTGTCAAGGAGTAATTGATATGCCCTATCATCCTATAACAGTCATGCATATCAGAGGTGAGACCTCGGGAGACACATCTCACTGCTTTGAGATAGAAGCTATGCACCGCTCTGAATCGCGAAATTACACCACAGTGGGCAACGTAAACATAAAAATTCGAACGCAGTGCAATGTTTCATCTGTTAATCGCTTCAAAGGGAAGGTTAGAGGGTGTGGAAATGTTGTCTCGGAGCGCCTTAAGGCCCGCACTCTTTCTAAAAATTTTCAAGCGTTCACAGTATTGCGATAATCACAGCATCCGAAGTCCTCGGATGACCTAGAGTTTCTTGCCCCTCCCAATATCGTCGATTTCATTTCCCTTAGCCATTCCGAAAATTCATGTGACGTTGTAAACCTCACAGAACGTGTGAAAGATGTTCGATAGGACAGAAAAATACAATATCATTAAAAAATCCACCAAAACACCTCAATGTTAAAATGCCTCATAAAAAGTATGGAAGCACTATGCGCTGAGCCCACTTGAAGGTAATGCACGATGTGAATATTACGAGAAAGCGTTTGAGAAAGTATGGAAGCACTGGCCGCAGTAGGACAGCTCAGTTAAGAGGTGCCTAATTTACGTGGTCAGCGTGAGTCGGTGCTCATTTTAGTCCTTCGTGAACTGAAGTTTTTTCGCATGGAGGTAATAAGGATACTCCGAAGTGGCAGAAAACATTCGGCCACATTATTTTGCGATGCCAAGTTTTAGAAAAACTTCTGAGCAAAAAATCGTCCCCAGAAACGAGCAGAAATCTAGAGATGTCAAATCACTTTCTTTACGTTGTGATCTTTCCCACTCATTGCCTCATCTGTCTTAGCCCCATTCGATTTCGAATTCGATTTTCTTTCCCACAACAAAGAAGGAGAAATTAAGAAAAACTTCAAAACACGATCAAGCAATACTACTAAAAACGCTCAAACGCTTTCTCGTATAGTAATATTTACGGCAACACTAAAAACCATGACTTCACCTCTAAACGACCACTAAGGAAAACAAGCACGGTGCCAGGAGGAAGTGTTTCGTGGATTCGACACACTTTGCGAAGCGCTGCACGTAGATAATCAACGGGGGTTCGACGCTCGAAGTGTACTGTCACTGGATACTGCCGCGATTCGACCTTCAGAACGCGTGGTGGTGAGGTCGGAAACAACCTCAACAAACGACGCATTTTAGCACTTTCACGAAAGAACGTTTACTGCTCCCAGTACCTCACCCTGCGGCTTCCTTGCCCTAACTTAGACCAATCTGCCCCGTATGATATTACATGAGCAGGAACTAGTGCAAAGTAAGAACTGCTTGGAATAATAATCACACTGAAAACATTAAATCGAAGCGGAGTCACAAACAAAAAAGGCTCCAGTGGATCAAAAAACTGTATACCAATAAAAGAAAAAACACTGAAAACAATAACGCCGAAACCAGTACTACTGCTTTCATCCGCACCTCTATAATGCCTATGAAACTAAAATCAAGTTTGCCATATATCATCGGATTCAGGAATCACAGGAAGGACGTCGCCGTGCAAAGCATCACTTAGAGTCTCTTCTCAGCTGCCTCACTTCAGTACAGTTTTTTTTGCCCGCATCCATATAAGGATCGCATTCCACCTCCTACAGAAAGCTCAATATGACGCTTTTATAGAGATGTCGGCTTACAAGTGCCACAACTTCGTAAGTGCTATTATCGTCGAGAAGATATGACGATCTATGCAAATTATTTCTACTCCATATAAGCTTGATAAAATAAACACTCTTACCTTTTAGTGACCATCACCTGGGAGAACATTAATTAGCACAGGTTAATAAAGATGCTCAATCAACGGTGATAATTCATGCTAATCGAAAGTGATTGCAAGAGAGATTAAAAAATGAAGTGGAATTTCTTAGAAAAATCCCGATATCTGCAAGTACGTACAATTTCTGGGTGAAGTCTGCTAGCCTGAGAGTAGCACTCATAATGATCAATTTAAGCGGCGTCACAGTACGTGCCCGTAAGGGTGCGATCCGCGATAGAAGCCCTATAAGCACATCGCTGTACATCGACCTCTCGTGCGCTTCATCTAAAATAAACATCGATTCATATGACATAAAGAGTGCTAAAACAAGGACTTATAAAGATTTTTATCGGAAGAGACACATATGAGCCTTAAAAGACTGGGACCACATAAGCTGTAGCTTTACCGTAGACTTCAATTCATACAATCTTCATCGACAGCGCCATTCATTCAAAGTGCTAAAAAATAAAACTTTGATCACCGCACTGTTGACTGGCATAGTGCAATGATCGGCATTATAAGCAAATAACTCACCTTCTCACAGTCAGCGAAATGGGTAGAAATTGCACCTTCCCAACAATTTCAACTTCTTGGCTATTCATTTCTCCGGTTCCTTCTTTTCTCGTCATATGAGAAGAATCATGGTTACAGAAAACGAAACTCGCTGCATTAAACGAAATAAAAAAACTACTGAACCGAACAAGCAACGAGGATTACCTATAATAATAACAGAGTAAGCAGAAAGCATAATATCCTTTTGCAATTCCTTCATCAATACTCCGTCCGTCATAAACAGAATTCGTGTTTCCGACGAACGATTCCCTTCATACCGAATCTGCAAAAGACAAAAAATGACAAATAAGCGTAATATGATGACTCCAAATCAAACTGTTCAAACTGTAGTCTTTCTTCCCTCACCTCGTCACCCGAAGCAACTTCTTCCAGTCTCCCCACAACCGAAACATCAAGTCATCAGCTCTTTCTTTTTGCTCGGATCCATCTCTCTACAAACGAAAAACACAACAAACCGACAGTTTAAGCATGAAGAATTTCAAAGACACACCAACTTAGCAAACATGGATAAACGACGGCTGAATGAACAGGACCTGTTGGTTGATTAAGCATTAGTTTTCAAATCATGATCACCGAATTCAAACGTTGGAAATATCAATGTCCAAGTTTCTCATTTCTTGGTTTCTCAACCTATCACCCGAAACGACCGACTTATAAAGAACGGAATGACGACCTGATATGAGACGACATCATGCAAATTCATTTCGTATGCCACACGAGCGGCCATACTAATCGCAGCAACACGACGTGGCTCTGTTATGCCGATCATCTGGCCTCCACTCGCGTATCCCGCCTCGTACAAAAATTGTGGCAACTGGGTCGTTTTGCCAGAGCCCGTCTCCCCACAAACGATTACACACTACAATAGAATAAATCAGAATGTGAAAAACTTGGGATTAGACAACAATGAACAGTGACTCATATCGTTCAGATGGGAAATAGCGATTTTGGAAGCGCAGGTAAACAGATAAAAAATCTTTTAAGATTACGATGTCATAGGAGCAAAATAAGGGAATGGACGGGAATAATAAGGAGGAGGATACATCCTCAAAATATTTTAGAAGGCGCATTCTAATGGTACATCAAGATTTGAAGAAAAAAGTATTTTTCGTTCTGGTATGACCTGATAGATATGGTCTGCATTCAAAAATACATTATAAGACATATTTCTTGCGTTTAAAAGCAGAACATTGAGTTAAACTGTCATCAAATTACAAGGTATCAGCTAGAAATAAGCCATAAACGTATACATCCCAAAGTTTTTCAGAGATGAATAAAAAGAGGTGAGAGTTTCAAAGTGAGAGGTTTCATTAAATGAATCTTGTCGAATTCAACAGCAGACAGCGCTTCAATCTTTTGCAACCCCGAAAGGACAGTTAGACAATAGCGTAAGAATACCAATATGATTTCACAGCCAACTGCGTCGGTTGCAAGCATCCCTCTCCTCGAGAAAGCAATGAATTGAAAATGGTGGCTAGATATGGTAAAAGAATGCCACAATACAGTACAAAATGGTACGGTAATTACAGCAGCTGAGTACCGTATTTTCATTGATAGCCTCAACAATCGCTTGCTCTTCGCCATAAATTGGCAACTTAGCCCGTTGTGATTCCACCTCTTCGCTCCTTGCAACCGTAACATGCGTCCTCTCCAGCCCAGCTCCAGCGTCTTTTCTCACCCGCTGCATATACTTTTGAGCCGCTTTGGAACTTTCTTTCGACGTACTCTTCTGTTTTGCCGTGCTGCCATTCTCTGGTGGTAGAGACTGGGGTTCTTCTAACTCAATTTCTGCTGAAAATGTAATAAACACCTTAAATGTAAGCATAAATTAAGCAAAAATGGATGTGCAATACTGGAAGTAACGAAAAGATTGTCGAACTTCGTAAAAGGACTTAAACATAAATCGAACACGTTTGCCACCCTGTTTCTGAAAAGTGCACGCTCTCTGCATTTCTTAATTAACTATTTTCACTCAGAAACAGCTGAAATGATCAGAGAGCTGCGAGTTCTCATGTACTTGTATGTGTACCTATCCATGTTTACATACTACATTTACAGCTGCAGATGTATAATCTAATCCATGTGCTCAAATCAAAATCCAGGAACAACCGTTTGAAAAATGCGTACCAACTTCACTCATTGTCGACATTCCACCATCACCTTTGTTGCAACCTTCTTCTTCGTCTATGGATATTACAGGTGTGCTTGTTGTTGCCTCTTGTCTCTCCTCAAACAACATGAACATAATCTTCATAAATAGCACGGATATGTACAGAGGTCAGTGTCCGCTTAAAAAGCAAAGATTTTGTTATTTAAACATAACTGTCTCTTAGATTTTAAGAACAAGAGCGGTAAGTGACGAAAATAAACTCATCACTCTGACGCACTTTAACATGCCACCTGCCCGGTAGTATTTCAATCTCCTTGTTCATGCATACCAAAGCTTTTGAGTTTTACTACTTTTTTACAGGGCTGCGACTCAAAAGGGCCGCAGACTTGTCATTCTCAAACAAGTAAACATACAACGCGGAAGCTTATAAGAAGTAAAAAAAGTAACGAGGTCCTGCCACCTTTTCTGTTGCGTCTAACATGTTAACGAGTCTCGCAACTCAATTCTAAGAAACGGGTTGTGACATATATATCGTATATATATACGACATATGTATATACACATATTCGAGGACAATTAATGAAGAAGAGCGAAAAACAAAAAAATTATGATTTCTTCTCTTTGCAATACTACCCCTTCCAACATTTATTTACAACGATAGTAAAGTTGCACAATAGGCCTCTAAATGAGCCTAAATAACAAATAATTACCATATCCAGAATATCGTCATCAGACTCACTATCAGTTTCGTAATAATCTCCTTGCTGCGGCAATCTGTTATGTATGGTCGGACGAACGAAGTCTCCACCTGACAGACTGTTCAACTTTTCCGGAAATATTGCTGCCTTCTCGCTGAATGAATACTTCGTCATTGAGGAATCCTGATTGACTCATATGTAACTTTATAATAACAGCTTATGTTTATAGATGAGTTTACAATAACTCTGCACAGTTTATAGATCTCACCTATAAGCATTTACTAAATAGGCCATCGTTTTCTCTCCAAATCATTTTAAAAGCATTTTAAAACGTCGACGATTGAAACGGCTAATGCTACTTGCCATCACCGTTTATTTGCAACTCCCACGACTCATAGCCACTCTCCCAAGACTCTACGCCGATATACAAACGCATAAATTCTACGAGTTCCCCGTTTGAATATACGTTGACCGGCAAAGCTAATGATCCTACAAGCCTGGACTGTTCAATGAATTCGGAAATACGGTACAACCGATTACCTTTTGCTAATGTCACCGATTATCTACCTGCTGTCGCCGGTTACCTACCGCATATCACTGGTTTATAGGCGCAATCATCGACCGATTTCTATTTAAAAAAAACCCTTCCGACTTCGCTGGCCAAAAAATTATCAACTACACCTTTAGTGGGTGCTTACAGCGATCCTTAAACTGAGGATCGATGAAGCAGCCGATTTTTGATTAACTCGACGACAAATAAGACTGGTGCATACTCATGGGGGGGGGGGGGGGGCTTTGAAAACAATGGCAATTTTCTGCTCTCTCACCTTTACTGCTAACTTCATCCCACAAGCTAATCCCTCCCCCACCGCACTCATCGTAGCCAGTCAGCTATAATGCAGTCCAATTTCACAATTACTAATAAGTAAAAATCACGAAGCCGTTTCCTTACTGTTTCACTTTCTTCTCCTTATTCTGCATCTGAGACGTAGAGGTGAGATTCTTCATCGAATCAATCGATAATTGATATTGCTGCAGACTTTCGAATAGCGCTTCTCTCTGCAAAATACGACCATCCATTACGACACAAAAATCACTAAGCCAAGTGAACACATCTTGAAAGACCTTTTAAAAATGGAGATATTGTTGGCAAAACGCAAAAAAATTAAGAGGGAGAAAAAACTGGGAAAGAGAGAAAATAAATATAAACTGTCTTAATAAGATCGTTGAAGGCAGCGAAAGAGGGGCAGGTAATTCACAGTCTTCGCTCGTTTCTTTCAGCAATATTTAATTATATCCGTCAACGTGTTTGCAGTATTAAATGCTGCTAGAAGAAGCTCAAACATCTATCTAACTTTATTCATTCCAGACAACATGGATTCATTCATACTCCATAAACTAAGAAACAGGAAAGTCCTTCATAGATACTATGCTATACGTTATCTGTTTCATCGTATTATTTCCGACAGAAAACCCCAAAAACTATAAAGTGAGCAATCCGGAAGTCAGGGAGATAAGTTCGCAATCCAGAAGCTCTTGGACTTCTCAATGAAGCAACAGTTCAATTTGATCCAGAAAGAGAGTTTCAAAAAATCGAACAGGAACGCTTGAATCAACGAAATAACGGCAAATTTTCAAAGCAATAAATTGAGTGTACTCCTGTAAAAACCAAAACAATTATTTCTTTTTTCAGCATATTTGCAAATGCCGCTTCAAATGCGAAAATAAGGGAAACAGGGAAGGATAAAATTCCGTTGAGAAATATAGATTTATTAATAACTGAGGATTTAAAAAGAAACTATAGCCGACAATGCAATACTCTAAGAAAATAGAACTACAGTGTTACACAACACCAAATATACAGCTCTATAACTGCATGGCGCAATGAATCACGCTTATGGAGCCGACATCTTACTTTTTCATTACTACAAAAGCTTTTATGACCGGAAGAGGTCTCTTCAAGAGTGGGCAACAACCCAAAACAGATGGTGGATTCGGCTGAACCATGGAAATATTTCTATCGATTGGACTTGAATCCTTCATTGACCAAAGCATAATAGGCAAACAAAACCACCAACCGATTCCTTTTTCTGTTTCCGTTCGAGAATCTTCGCCAATTTTTTCATTTTACTTTTCGACACTTTTGCTTCGATCGCCTCTAATCGTCTCTTCTTAGCTTGAATCTTCTTTGCATCGCCACCTTGACCTTCTCTTTCCTGACGATTCTCTGAAACGAAAAAAAGTCGTCTCGACGTGAAATGCATCACTATTATAGCGTGACCTCAGGTTCTTGGTACGACTACACACTTCCTCACGGATTTCTTCCGCACACCGAAAATCATCTTTCCACATCCCGTGATGGCACATTACCTTAAATAAATGCTACAACTATATAAGAAAAAAGCCCACACTACTACGTGAACATGCACGCACGTACATACACGTTGACACAACCACAGACACACGTCATCCAGAACTCATTTATGCGCGTCCATTAGGAATCGCTGTGGATCGGTAGCCATTAAGAAAGCTTGCATTTAAATATCAAAGCGTTGTTGAATGCCACATAGACGCCATCAAGCAACGTCCTTCAACAAGCGATTTCGCCTATCAATGTCATCCTTTTCCGTTTTAAACACTCAAATTCGAGAATATTTGACGAAATCTAAGCGCAGCAAGGAAGTTGATTACAACCCACAAATTTGCTCAAGTTGGGCGAACAACTGCAGCTTGCTGTCAACTTTAAGTGGGTGAAGTTTCTGCAAGACGGCGAGCTTTACGAAGAATTTTACCGATGCAAGAATGAAACTGCATGTCTGCATAGAAAAATATACATATACTTATGCATTATATACACATGTATATATATATATATATATATATATAATATATATATATATATATAATATATAGTATATATATAGTACAATACTAAATATACATGAATATACATATATATATATATACATATATAAATATATATATATATATAATATATACGTATATGAGTATGTATATAACATGTATATAATGTAATATATGTATATGGTATATATATATGATATGTATATATGTACATGAGTATCATATATATATTATAATATATATATATATTTATACATATATACATATATATATATATATATATATATATATATATATATATATATATATATATTATATAAAATAATATATAAATATATTAAATTCTGTGTGGAAATAACTGGGAAGTGGGCATGCATTAAACGCTAAATAGATATGCATATCGCTATTATCATATCTAAATGAACAAAACGGTTTAGAGATAAAGACATAATTCAAAAAACCTTTTTCTTGGTCGCAGATATGACGAGAGCATTAGAAGTGCCTTCCTTACTATCATAGCTGTTTAAGGAAGGGTTTTCTATGATCACCGTCCCCTCCACTGCGTTCTTAACTGTCTTCGGAATCGATCTCGAGCTCATCCTTCCGTTCCAATTCGCCGTTTGTTTCTCCACGAAAACAACTGAAAATGGAAGTGCTCACGTCTCGCGCATATTTTCGGTAAAATCATGCAAAAAGATTCACAACATCGAAACACTGCAATATGCAAAAACATGAATATTACTGTGTCCATCCCAAGAAGCTTTCAAATCGACTACAATATTCCACCTTTAATCCACATCAAAATCACCTGATGTCCGTATTTACAAAAACGATTATAATAGCCCCATACTACTTGGTTACAACGCATTAAAATTATGGCACTCTGTTTTGTTATTTTATTTCTTACCTATGGGGACTTTCTTCTGCTGTACTGAAGTGAGTACCATTACTCTGGAAGAGAGGAGGGGTATACAATTTGAAATTTGTTTTTGAAAGAGGGGAGGGTGGAATATAATTTGAATTTTTTTTTTTTTTTTATATGCACAGTTCGAAATTTTTGTGGCTTTATGGGCATAAAATATGAAACTTTCAAGTTCGAAGATATTTTACAGCGAAGTCCATCTGAAATTTTTCTTTTTGTAATGGAGGAAAGATACGAAAGTAAAATGTTCGCAGATACATTTCAACTGAAAATCTTCAATAATTGTTGCTGTTAAAATCTGCCACAAACTTAGAAACGTTCATAAGCGTGGACGATAACCTTTAACGATGCCAAATAAACCAATCGAATTCTAGACGAATGGTTAGCACGACGACTAAACGATAGCTAACTCTTAGGCGCCGGGACCTCTCATTTCTTTTTTGATTCTAGAATTCGGTGGTTTCTCTTAAAGGGGCTGTCTAAGAGGTGGAAAGATGGGAGGGTATTCGTCATGGAATAACCGCATGTAATAATAAATATGGTTTTCGTTTATAGCAAGTTCGAAAACCTCTGCGAAGAAACCTCTACGAATACAAAACTAAGATATGATAGCATGGCTCAACGGAAGCTTAAGGTGAGCTGTGGGAAGCAAGGCGAGAAGGAGAGAGGGATGCCAAGTGTGAGATGGAGTCGAAAGAGGAGGAGTCTGTGATGCCACAGCACAATTGCAAAAAGGTAAATGTGCAAACTTCCACAAGACTCTGATGCCGCAGAAGCTTGTGGTCGCCAAGGGAAACGCCACTTGAAAGCCCGAAAGACAGGTCTGAAGAAAGGTAAATATAGCCTCCCCCCCCCCCCCTCCAACAAAACGGTTATATGCACCACTTGCCGAAGATACAAACCCTGAAAGCACAACAAGAAATGATTTGTGGGTTATTCTGAATGGAACATATATGCGGATGAACGACTGCGACGAGGAAAAATGCATTATTGAAGCTTTGATAATGTGCTATTTGCGTTTATCATTTAATATGAATGCTTTGAGTGTGATATTTTACATAAGAATATTTCGTTTAACAAGTGTACTTGTTTCTTGAAAATGGAAACGGATAAACGCGATCTTCACCTCTAAATGTGGGAACAACCGCTTCTCCCTTACCCCCTCTCCCTCAACGTGGTATCTCATGCTACAACAACTACACTTGTAGTCGCTGAGTTGAAGCTGCAAGAAAAAACTTCGTGAAATCCATTACGCTTTGCCAATCTCTTGGTCGTTTCGCCGATCCCAACCCGAAACCTCAACTTCACCCGCTCTAACCGGTCATCCGAGAATGATTCTATCATATTAGTTGTTCTCCATCGAATCCTGGAACGGTCTGTTTGGCAAGATCCCAATCTCAACTCCTACCGTATCGGAAGCAACGTTTTAAGACCCAATTCCTTGCAATAATAATTGCTATTTTTGCACGCAACGTGGCTGTGATGAAAGATGCTATCGATTGTCGTGTCGTGCGTGCTTTTAACTAAAGGGTGGATGAACTCATTTTGTATTTGTTTGAGTGTCGTGCAGATTGGTGGTGGGTTCCTGTTCTTGCTCTGTGGAATTGCCCTTTAATTCATCCTTGTCGTTGACGGTCTCCGGTGTATCCTCGGCGGCGTACCTGCGTGTTTTCCCCGTTTCCTATGGTAATGTTCTACTGGCAGGATGCGTGCGACATGATTGTGTACCGGTGTGATTTCAGGTAGTCGGTTTTACAGGAATATGGGTTCTTTACGAGTATACGATAAGCTGAGAGCATCAGATAGCAGGGACATTGTTTTCCTAAGATCGTCCATCTGGCAAAGTTTGTGATCCAGGTTTCAACTTGCCGACAAGCGTCGATCTTCTCGTTCACTTAATTTGGTGTTTCTAGTGTTCTGTTCATGCTGTCTCATCTATCGATAACTAGGGCTAAAATCATGGTGGCATAGGCCGCACTTTCATCTCTTGGATAACAGGTTCGGCGTCTTGCGTTGTCGCTTGCTGTAATTCATGTAAAATATGTAAAACGTGTGTCATGTATTGGGCAACATATGTTTGCCCAAGCTTTACCTATACCGAGTTATTGTTGCATTTATTAGAACCTGACGATTTGCTGTCTCCCCCCACTTTCTGAGCACTAACTCGTACAGTCTTTACAACAGTACACCATAGGGAGGTGAAACGCCGCTTTCCAAGAATCGGCTTTCTTTGAAAGTGCGTTGTGCTTGTGATCCACAGCGATGCAGTAACGCTTCCGAGGTATTGCTGTGAAGGGGAACTAAAAGAGAATAAAATAAGAGTTGGTAAGTTACGCAGACTGAGTTCGTATCACGTATTGCCGTCGTCGTTGACCTGAAGTGCCCACATCAGAATCAGCAAAGTCCGTCTTGTTCAGTTAGAAAAGGCGACACGCAACATGCTGCAAAATTTATGAAGCAGTTTGCAAGCTGCCGAAAAAAAAAAGTGGAGAGAGCGGAAAGAAAATAATGCTTCACTACGTAGACACCCACGTGTGCTAAAAGTCAACACCGACAATGTCTTGCACTTCGATTCGTCTCAGCAGTCGAAGGGTCGATGCGTTGAAAGTCAACAAGGGGGGTACGGGGCAAGTGTATACTGAAAAATTGCTTCCCTGTTTATGGTGGGAAGTGGTGTTCGTCTGTAACGACCGAGTTACCGCTGGGAACTGAAACTTCGACCAGTTTTTGCTTACTTAAGTTCGGTTTGAGCATCGTTCCCCTCCCCCTTGCCTATCCAAATCCTTCTCCTTTCTTTTTAAAGGTTTCAGGTCGAAATTCAGCTTTAATCAAATGTCTTCAGCATAACCGTCTTAAGCTCTATTCAGTTTCAGCGGAGATTCAATCTTAACCGGTTCATCCCTTACCGATATTGGGTTGTTTCTGCCTTTCGTTGGCAGCCTCCATTTTCTCAAATATTCCCGAAGTCGCGTGCATTGTTAATCCATCTCTCTTAGGCGATTGTTGAGCCAAGTATCTTGATGTGGCAAATAGCTAACAAGATCTGTGGGCAGTCTGTATATATAGTATATATATATATATATATATATATATATATATATATATATATATATATATATATATATATATATATATATATATATATATATATATATATACAGACGTTTTGAGAACACCGACAATGTGTTGCACTTGGATCGTCTCAGGAATATAGGAAGTGTTGTATGCTGATCATCAATCCACGCAATTCTTACTTTTTTAAGTATCTGACGAAATTGCCAAAGCCTTCTATAAGTTTGCACATAATAATCTGGCACCTGGAGTGAATGTTGGGTGTTAGATGCTTATCTTATAGCGCATATTGCATTTAATTGTTAATATTGTGCAAGGAAGTGTTGCTTCTTATGTCAAGGTGTAGATCGCATGTCCCCAAACACAGGTGAATATTGCCATAAATTTTACACCTGATCATTCGCCCTGTTTAACCTTTTTGGCATTTATGAGCGCTTTTCAAGAGATTTGAGATGATTATATACCAAAGGCTGCAGCTTTATATTCGGAAAATTCTTCCACCTTGGCTTTTTATTCATGTGACAAGTAAACTGAGTGACCAATAGAATTGATTCATACTAAGTATGTGTTTGAGTTTAGACTTGAACGCACATTCACTGATTATTCTCTTTGGCTATTACTGCGTTTGGCTTATTAGGCGATTAAGCCAGCCAGAGGTCATAATGAAGCATGTGTAAGTCTGCAATTGAATTCCTATGAGGTATACCTGGTAGAAGGTACACTGGCTATTATTACTTATTATTACTAACGGATGTGTGAGTTATAATGAAAGTGTAAATTGGAGGCTTGTTTTCGTTTGCCGCCGAACGATTCGGGTGCCAGCATCATATACGAAGGTAGATGTTCGTGTAAACGAGCGTCGTTTTTGGGCAAGATTCCTTAGTATTAGCTGAAGATTTTTTCCCAAAGAGTTCCACACATCACGGCCAATCTCTTCTTCCGGCCGGTACGGAGCTTCCATTCGCATACCTTTTCCATGCTGTGTCAGCTCTGCTTATGTCTAGACCATATAAGGTATTTCTTTCAATTCTCGTTTCTTCGATTGCATTGCTTCCGCATTTCGAATAAGATTCATCGAAAGTGCTTGTTACTTTATTTCAGACCCGTAAGATGTCGCTGCTGCCATACAACGCGACCCTCTGCCGTGTTCTCAGACACAATGTTAAGGTTGTTGCTTCGTTTTGATTCTCCGCGTTGCTCGATAAAGTAAATTTAAGCTTTCGTTTCCAGAATGTTAGTGCCCACTTAAAAGTATTACAAGATGCCTGATTTAAACACATTCTGGTTTGAGACTGGGATAGCAGTTAGCAAGTCCCTTCGGAAGGTTGCTTTCGCATTTCGTGAGGGACTTTTCAAGGTTCCTTTTGTTTTGCTTCCTTGTAATCACTCTAATTTGATGAGAATTAAATCAGTGACGCAACTAGAGGGGTTGAGATGACTGCCGCCATGAAAAATTCCGAGTTCTATGTGGGAAGAAGGGAGTGTAAACAGTGGGAAGAAGGATTTCGTGAAACCGCATGGGAAGGAAAAGGTAAACAGTAACAGAATAGTATGGAGCCGTGGGATCACCACTCCCGACAAACATCTGTCCACCTCGGAAGAATGTTCTGGCTTTTTCCTGGATTGGACTGACTGACATTGTTTGTCCGTGAATGTTCAAGTTATGCAACAAAAGTGAGACCTTTAGTCATTTGCAGTGGTGAGCGAAAACGATGCGACTTTCATTTTTATTGAATTGCTGGTTTGTTGCGGCAGTATGTAAAAAAGAGTATTTTACGTCAGGGGCAAAGTTTACGAGCTGTTATTTCACGGCATATAATTCTCATGAAGTTTGTAATATCCGCATATCCAAGATCATTTTTGTCTTGAAAAAAATGCGGCAAGCAAAGAAAATATAAATACATCAACTCTAAAGTGTAATTTCGAAAATGTCTTCCGTATCTGAAGTTGAAGATCGCATTTCGTTACCCACGAACAATGGAATAACCTTCTAGAATCCTCAGTAGTGAAAGATGCGTTTATGTCAGCAAACTAACGCATCTTTGATTAAATAATACGTATAATTTTGCATTTTAAAACTCACAAAAGAGAGAGAAGACGTCATAGCGATGGCGACCACATAAAAATGTAATGAAATTTAAATTAGGCAGATTGCAGTAAAATTGAATGTGTTAGGAAATCATCAGGTACTGAGGTACCAAGGATAATTGATTGGAAGGATAGAGCACCACGAGCTGGAGAATTAGTAGAGCCGTGTAATTGTTTTATTGAGAGGTGGATATTGCCAGGAATTACTCAGGGCAGTTTTCAGTTCATCCGATCGGTGCAGACAAGCGCAGCGCGTGTCTCGGCGGAGAAGACACCGATTCAGGTGTGGGGCTGGGATTATCTGATGAGGCAGCGTGCGCTCAAACGACCCATCGCCCCCCATCTTACCATCTACAAGCGCAGATGACTTGGATGGTGTCCGGTCTCCACCGAGTTACCGGATGCGCTATGGCTGGTGAAGTTTAATTCGTTTCGTCACCCGATAATTTGCGCCATCCTGACGTTGTGATGCAGATTGCATTCGATATAATGACGAAGTTTCGAGAAGAGGTGGGGGGGGGGGGGGGGAGGTAGGAAGGGGATGAGCAGCACTACAACAGATGCAAGTAAAAAAGCGGATAGTGACTAATACACAGATTACTTGGAATGAGAAATGGGAAGGATGTAAAGTACGAGTGGGGTCCTTCATTGCATATTCGCATCTCCGTATTTTGGTTTCATAGTTGCTGAAAGAATGTGAAGTGCTTTTATTGCTAGAAGAACTTCGCGAGTTTTATCAAAATGGAAAGTGGGCGCAACGAAAGAGATGAAAGCTGTTAAGGTGGGGGGACAGTAAAAGTACCGCCTTTATTTGAAAACCTTGTTGGAACAACATCTCTCGCATCAACCTTTCGCGTCTTCCAGGGTATTTTCTTGTTTTTAGGTGTAATACTCTTATTAAGCAAATGCTTGCTTAAAATATGATGAACTTCAGGAACATTGCTGATTGGTGGGGTCGGCTTTTCGGTGTTGCCATTAGACTTCACGACGTTCGTTGAATTCATACGAGGATTGGGCATACCATGGGTGATCCTCGATACCTTCAAATTTATTATCGCCTTCCCGATTGCATTCCACACACTCAATGGAATTCGTTTCATCGGATTCGATATGGCGAAGGGACCGATATTCCGTCGATCTATAGAGGTGCATATCTTGTACTCGGACTGGCTGCGCTTATCTCACTTGCCGTCGTCGTCTATCCCAGATGGGAACGCCATAAGAAGGCAACACTACCTACAAATCATTAGAACTTTGCTTACCGTGATCTGTTATTAGACTCCCAGTTCTTCTATTTCCCTCTTTCTTTGGCACGTTCCCATTCCGTTCCTCGACGACTCCTGATCTGGCGTAATATCTGTTTTGCGATATGCTTTTGTATTGGATTTCGCGAAGTGTTTCGTGGGGTTGTGTTCGACGTATATGGACGACTTGCTGTGATGTATAATTTTGATAGATCGCTGCATAAAGGTTTCTTAGAAAGTGATTCTTGTGATCGTTGCTATGATGGCGTTTACTTTTTGTCGTACAAAAAAAGTTTCGCTGAAATATCCAATCCGTAATTTTTTGTTGTTTTGTGGCTAGGAACAGCGATTTCTGAGTACTTGGCATAGTGGAGCTGAAGCCGAAAGCTCATCTTTATGTCTCGGAGAAGAGTTGTTGGGGGTATAGGCAAGCATTTAGCGCAGATATGAAGCTGGAGATGACCTGAGCTCAAGCTGGCACTATCTCTTTTGCACAGGTGCGGTTTTTTAAGCTTATGTGAGTGATCATTCAGATTTACTTCTTTCTCTTGAGGAGAATCCTGTGTTCGTTGTGTGTGGTTAGTAATTTCTGCTAAGAAACGCATTTTAGGTTTGCACTAAAACCTTCCAAACCACTTAGCGCGATTAGGTGGTGTTTGCATTCGCTATGGTACGCGTGAGAAGAAATTTTGTACTGGTGGTTGGCAGTAATTGACGCCTTGTTAAGAGAGGTGCATTTTTCAGTTTTGTTAGGTACAGCATATTTTAGGTACCTTCACTGCTGATGTTTACGCCGCCCTTTTCAAACTTCAGGAATTGTGCAAACGAGGTTTTGAATCATGTTTTGCGAAGAGGTGGGAAAGTCAGTTTGTATTCGCTGCCTTTTTTGAAACTCCAGACGTGAAGTGTAACAAGGTCAGGAAATAGGCGCTTGAAGCATGGAAGAAATATATGCAGTATTGCCTGTTATATGTGATGTGGTGAATACTGAAGTGGAATGAAGGTGGGGTTATATTGATGAAGCACAAATGTTTTGGAAGTACGTTGTGTGGCGGTGGAATCGGTTCCCAATAATTGACATTATGCGCTTTTTGGGGGCAATCTGAGATTGCATGATTCTGATGTTCTTCGAAGAAGCAGTCGTGTTTTCTTAGATTGGTTTGGGTAATTTATTAATCGTTGTCGCATCACTTTGAAAGTCGGTCGAAGAAGCTGCGAGTGGAATATACGCAACTCTCGTTGATGTTTAGGTGGCAGAAAGTCCTTTACCGAGATAAGCAAGTGAATGGAGGGAACGCAATCGACATCGGATGGTCTGAAAACGCAATTTTTCGCATATTGGTTCTGAATCGAGTACGGAGATCCTCGATTTGGAACCCCTTCGTGACTTCGAATGCGATAAATACGCTGTTCAGGTTGGTTATTGGAGGTGATGATGGTGACATCGGATGACATACTTGAAACGTATTCGGGGTGAGGAAGCATTCTGAGCCCCCAGTGATCGAACGCATTGGTCGAAAACTCGACGCATTGCTTTTTTTACATTAATTCCCAGCGGTTACCGGCGTAGTCTTCAATCCGTAAAAAATAAATGATATTTCTCGAAATCATTTTTTAAATAGCAGCTTGTACCGTTGATAGGATTCTGCTTGCATCGACGCAAATAACAGCAGATCGAGATGGAATATGTATCAGGTTGTTCGGAGTTAGAGGAAGGAGTAGAGCCAGTGCATTTCGTTAGCAGTTAAACTTTTCCCACTCGACTGCCCCCCCCCCTTTCAAAAAAAAAATCGACCCTTTTAACATATTCGCGAACGTCGAAAGAGAAGATGAAGTAACGGTTTGGTCAAATGGACTTTATTGAAAGGATTGATGAATTTTTTGGAAGTGCTGCAATCAACGCTATGCTGTACGCTGACTAATTCTGCAGTAATTCATTCTTACGAATCTTGCAAAAAAGGATAAAACTCTTTAAAGGTATCAAAGTAAACTTCCTGTTGTGCCTTCAGTCGCATTCGACTGCAGTATGCTACCAGCTCTAAGCGATATGGTTTCATAGTATTGCATTTAATTGAGCTACCGTTTTATCTGCGATTAGCATCGGAAGGTACGCCTATGGATTGATAGTTTTTTAAGGGATTCGTGATCGACTATTTCACGTATCGTCTGCAATTGAATGGATTCGAATGGGTTGAACGACCGACGCTGCCCTATGAGAATCTTCCGGAATATGTGGTCGATGCGGGATGTGCGTTAAGATTCGAGAGCGGCATAGGGATGACTTGAATCGAATGGTCACAGAACTGCTCGAGATAAATATCTCTCATTTCAACGCTATGTTGAGTGAGATTTGAACTATGACTATAGCTTTAGGTTTGTCGGTACAGGTGGGACAGCTGAATAGCGGTGGGGACGGAGGCAAGGAGGGTTTGGCGATTACTTTTTTTCCACTCCGAGATCTAGAATATCGATGTATAGGGGAGAGCGGGGACCGGCTTTTACTTTGTCTCCTTCTTCGTACGTTAGTAACACATGGCCGTCCACTATCTCTTGCACACCTCCATTTGGTTACCGTTAAATTTTATGCTAATTGTTTTTGTGGTGTGGTGATGCCAATTTTCATCGTATTGAAGGTGGTTGAAAATTTCGGTCGTCACGATGATAATCACCGCGCATATGTCGTACGGTCGACTTGTGGCGTTGATTGCATTTGGAGGGTTGGTAGTGTGTCGGCTTGCAGAAGAGTTACGCAGTGAGATTATCGTGCTGGCCATGTACACGTCGAAATTCCTCGAGAAGCGGTATCCAGTTGAGTTGGGCACATGATGATCGCTCATGGGTACCATCAGCTTTTGCGTCTTTGTCTATAAGAACGCTTTGCATAGCAAATCTTTTGCATTGTTTCCATGACATATTTGAGCAGCTAAAAGAGTAAGCATCCAAAACTGCTATGTATAAAGGTAATATAGTATTGGGAAAAGTATGTGAAGTGAATTTAGGGGAATATTTTGTTTGCAAGGATGTGGCACATCTCATTTGTGAGCACTGTTCATTTTTAGTGAAGAGAGGTCACCTGGTTCCATTTTGTGAGCTGTTCAGAGCACCATTCAAATAGCAGCGAACTTCATGTAGCTATCTTCGAGCATCCGATTTCATTTTGCTGACAGAATGTGCTGTTTTCGTTGTAGCGAATGCGCTTTCTTACATGTGGCATCTTTTCGGAGGACTTTTTTTTGCTTAAGTTTTTCATCAAGTTTATTAATGAATTGGAAATTATATAAGTCACTATCCCATCGCTTGTATAAATGCGCAGAACCTGTACCTGGCGTATCATTACTAGTCAAGAACTATCAAAGTAGAGCATAAAATCGGCCTGATGACCTCAATATGTGTGATTTACAGACGATAAATGCAGCTGATAAATAACTGGGATATAGGTAAGCAAAGCAATATGTATGTGCAGTATTTGTTATTTTTGTTTATGCAAGCAGTGGAAATGACACGCATAGTGAGGCAGGAAAGGCAGTGCTCAATCTGACGCTTTTGGCTGCCGTTGTCTCATCGTTGATGTAAACTTTAAATCAACAAAAACAATTTGATCCTGTTTGAGCGATTGCGTAATGAACCCAGATTGCCGAGTAAATACGTCCTTTGTTGTCTTATTTTAATAACAGTCTTTTCCTGTTGATTAAAAAATGACGATTTCAGGCAAAATTTGCTGAATGTGCGGAGGTGATAAAATGTCGGGATTTGATGCGGCAAAGAAGAGGGAGCAATGCAGAGAGCCAAATCACGCAAATGGTCTTGATTGGATTGCAACTGTGGTGTGGTTGGGATTGGCGCCTTCACACTGACACGTGCTTTGCTATCCAGATAGAATGCGCCAATTTCTTGTTTGCTTCCCTACATTCAGAGTGGCGAATATTTATGCGTTCCCCGCTATCCAATCAACGAGACTTTGAAGAAAGATTTCTGTGAGAGGGATCGGCGAAAAACAGCGATTTTATGGGATTGCATGGTGGCATGACCGAGAGGAAGGACTGTAAATCGCTGCTCAACCAAATAATGAGGGAATCGGTAGCATGATGGTGTAGTTTGCAAATTTTTGGGAAAATCATGCATTTTCCTTACTATATGAGTTGCAAAAACAGTACTATTGAAAGCGCATGAGCATTCCATGCTTTCTAATTATATTGCACGTGAAGAAGGCGCCGTTTTTTTTTGAGTTTTTGAAGATGGTTACGATCGTCGATTGAGCATTAAACTCAGATCTCCTTTAACCTCCCCTTTGCGATCTGGGATAGGTAGCATCCGCTAACGAGTTCTGCTTGCGGGTTGTTTGTTGCTCATTGTCTTCGATTTTCACGAATCAGAAGTCAAATTCATTAGCTTACAAAGCCAATGCTTTAATTCAAAACTTCTGAGCGGAAATTCTTATTAAAGGATTTGGATGCTATACCTGGTGCTGATGCTCAATTTTTCGTTCCGACGTGCGAGGGTATTTAATTCAACGATAAGGCACATGCTACATCTAGACCTAGTTTGGTTTTTCGCCTAGGGACCGTGATCTTCGGAAAAAGGAATGGTTGACGGTTTATCGTTCTTGAATGGACTTAATCTTGCTTAAGCATCATTCACCTCGAAATGATTGCTTGTTTAAGTGATTGACGAGTGGGGATCTTGATGACCGCGATTAAAATGGGGTCCAATTTGCAGGTACACTTTTTGATATATCACCGTCGTTGCTGTTACGAGGTTGTTGATTTAGTGATTCAAGTCACTTGATGAAAGCAAGCATCCGTATTTTTCATTTGTTTTTCTTCCCTTTCATCTTATTTCGGACTACTTCTAAGGCCGTTGAAAAAGCTATCAGTGCAAGCCCATGCTTTGTCGTATTATTGAAAATTGGTGCATATCATGATTGTTGCAAAGTGGCAGGAAAATTCGCATCGTTTGCTCCGCAGCGCTCTATTCAATGTTTTTTTTTTCCTAATTGCTTCGTTCCACATAAGTATATGAGAGGTTTTTCTAAAGCGCCTTCCATTAATTTGAATAGATGGAAAAGAAAGAGATAAAAATTATTTATATAAGTGCAAGAATGTTTATTTATCTTGCGATATGGTTTCAAGTTGCACATCGTTCGTTTCGAAATATTAAATCCAAACATTGTAAGGTTGGAGCCTTTTATGAGCCGATAAAAGTGTTCGCCGATTCGAGTACACACATTAGGAGTTGTTCTGTTGTATTTCTCCACCTGTATTTCTTTGAAAGAGAGTGTAAAAAGTAAAAGACACAAAGGAAAATCTAATATGATTGAAATAATTTTTGCATTCCATTAATAGATTTATATGTCTTCATCAGTTCTATACAATCATTTTTTACTTGTGTTACTTGCTTTACTGTATTTCCACTTCTAACTAACTGTCCTTGTTTTTGTGCTGACTGAGAATGGAACTTGCTTTAAAAAGAGCGTATCAGTTGACGTTTTGCACATACTTAGAGGGCACGTTGTTTCGACTGAGTGAGTCTTAAATGAACCTCAGGTAGTGGTGCACCTCAGGTCTCAATAATGAGTGGTGTTCGCGAACTCTGTTATTGGCTGTTTGCATTGAAGTGTAACATGGCAAGATCGCGTTTATTATATGCGATATTGATGTCTTCCCAATTTGCAAATAATATGAAGCAGTTATAATTCTTGCTGTTGTTTGTTTTTTTTTTCATGCGAATGACATGTATTTTTTATATCTGTGCATATCCTTACAGTTGGTCGTACCTTTAATTATGTTTTGCTGAGGTCCGCCCTATGCATTATTAACAGTTTCTTTTAGTTTACTTCTGTATCGCTTTCATATTTAGAAATTGCATCTCATGTCTCATGTTTTTGATATGTCATAATATAGTATTAACGTTATTAACTGAAACATAATATAGCAAAAAAAAAAAAAAACGCCTCAATGTTATCGATGAAAGTCGCGGCAAAAGTAGGAGGACGCTTCATGATGAGGCTGCTGAGAAATGTTGGAACACCTCTTTGTATTCCTCTTAATAACGGATATGACAGTGGGGAGATATGCATACGGTAACGTTTGTGGGTTCGCTGCATGACAGGACATTTGGAATTTCTTCGACCCCCGCCGTTAGCAGTCCGACGCAGTATTGTCCGTCATGAATCTAATTCTTATGGGTGTTGCTTTCAAATAATTTTCAAACTCGTTTCAGTTCAGCCTTTTCCGAGCCACTCCCTTTATCTCAACACTCGCTTGCTAGTTAGTGAGCTGGCCATCTAATCAGTTATTTCAATATCACCTGGCTGGGTATAGTTAGCAGATATTTATGAATAAGTTGTCTGGTATTAAAAGATATTTTTAGGAGGACCAATCAGCAGTGAAAGGGGCAGTTTCATATCGCTTCAGCAGTGCGATGCTGATCGTCGAGCGCATGAGGGCCCTTCAGTTTTAGAGATCATAAGCAGTGTCAGCCACTGAAAAAGTTCGTTCGTGGAAACCCTAATTTCGTGGCTCAAAATTTTGGGTCCGCAAAACATCGAAATAGCGATAGTCGTGTGCGAATTAAGCTTCTAGTTTGTGGCCCAATCCGTTCCTGCAGAGCACGTTCAGGTAAATAGCGCCTTCCAAATAAAGGGCTTTGCATTCCACATAGAGTTTTCGTACGTTGCATTCGCCACTTCTCATTGCTTCAACAAGAAAAAGCATCACTCATTGGTGCTGCTGCACTGCTTTCAACGAAATCGAGTATCACGAGAATGCCACAGGATATTCTGAGCGACCTGCACATTCCTCATCTCTACAGAAGAATGAAGATACTCATACAAAGAGCCAATTTTTTGTTTTTGTAGAACCGGACCATCGCAACAATTTAAAAAATTGCAGCCAGAAAAACTTCAAAAGAACATCTGTCAAAAAGATGCGATATCTGCAACCGCGATGGTGCAGAAATATTGTGACAGCCGCAATTTATAATCTTTAATAAAGTATTAATTGTAACAATTATAGCAATGCAAAAAATGAAATACTTTTGCAACTGATAGCGCATCAATCTCAGTTTTATATACGGCACAAATGCATTACAAAAGATGCGATCAACTGAAGTCGTTTGACTTTTTGCGGCATCCGCTCATCCATCAATATAACCTGGCCAAATCATATTTTCTCTGCGCAAAGCTATCGATAGGGATCGTCCTCTCCGTTATGAGGGACACATTTTTGCAATTCCTCTTCAAGTCTTCCATCTCCATTTGTGTTTTTCCACTTTTTCCGTCTCTTTCTCATCTCCTCTGTCGAAACTAGTTATACCTAATGGACATAATAAACGGTGCTTATGTGTACAATTGCTCAGATTGAACGAGGCAGATCGCTAGAAAATTACTGTAAACAAATTATTCGCTCGGGAAACAATTTTTCCCGAACCAAACAAAGAAAAAGTTGGCTGAGTTATCGCTTGTTCAACAATTTGTGTCCTAAATTAAGGATTAAAGGCGCACGTCCTCTTCTCGCAAATGTAAAACCGCCAAATTGGCAAAATACGACTTAGTTGATTGCTTGCTAAAATGAGTCAGTGCATACGCACCAAGTTTTCGAGTATGAGTTGAGATACTTCGGCTTCTGGCTTCGGCTCGCACTCGACTCATAGAGGTATTCCACACGGAAGTGTCCTTGGTCCTGCTTTGTTCCTCATATACATTGACGAGCATTCTCGGTGGGAGCAGTTGCTCCGTTGTCCATCGTAGGATCTTGCCTACGACTTTCATATTCTGCAGAAGGACTATGATGTATTGCCAAGTGATCAAAATTACAACATTGAGAAATGTTGTGCGATTCGCACCAACTTCAGCAATGGACCCTTCCAACAGAGCAGGAGATAAGGCCTTTCCTTCTGCATATGGTGATCTGGTAACCTTTGTGTTAAACCGAACCCTGGACCCTAGTTTCGGCTTCAAACTGTTACTGAAAAGCCGTCCAGAAAGCGATCTTTATTCTCTATGCTTTGCAGGATAATGCACTAAGCATTATCGAAGTATCATTGCAATTCTACCATCCCAACTTTGAATGTTGTAATCTTGCGTGGTTTCTTAATTTGATTTTGATATCTGGTTACCACATGACGTCCAAAACGCAAAATGTGTGCTGCTTTTCGTAAAGTTTGTGTCGTAGCCTATGTAAGGAAACCAGTCGCCTATAGATCAAGCTGGAATAGTGCGCCATGGGAGGTAAGTCAAAGAATGGATACAGACAGACCAAACGACTGTCCAGCATAAATCATCAATCTAACTTGAGGCCGGGTTCGGAGGGTGTAAGAAGGTTGATGTGCTCACTATTCATTCCAATTCCTAGATTGTTGCAAGCCTACCTGTGGCCGTGGAGCGCATGATGAGATCTGTGGCAGCGTGGAGTCTACCTGTGCGACTGCGGGGTCGTGCCGGCAACTGAAGCCATCCCTGTGAACAAGTTCTCACTTGCTTGTCAGCTTATTGTATAAGTGTGATAAGCTATCCACCCGCACTTGCCTCGCATCTCGATAGATGGCGCAGATCCTCAAGGAGACCTGATGACTAGACGAGCCAAGGTCAGCCGACTCTTACACCCATACCAGAGTACACCAACAGTTGAATATGTTTACCCTGGAAGCATCTGATATCGCCTGCTCAAGTTTGATTCGATTCTTCGACATAGTTTTGGCGCAGCTTTCCCGCCACCATCCGAAATATTTCTTTCTCTCCCTCCTCTCCCCCTCTCCCCTTCCGCATTCGACGATTCGACAGTCATCAGTTTCAGCTCGCCAAAAATGTCACAGCACAAAACTTTCCTTGAAACCCTTTCACATCAATACCATTTAAACACTCATTCCCTCTGCCTAAGCTGTTTTGATTTTCGGCCGATGCTGCTCTCACATACTCCACCTCGCTCAGAGAGTTGCATTGTAAGCGGTTCCCTCTTTCCCACTTCTCATGTTCAGTCTTTTTCAATGTTTTCCCATTTCGAACGTTGAAATGAAATAAACATTAAAAGATGGATAAAACAAATCGACGGACTTTAATCGCACAAGAAAATAGAGCAATTAGCAATTGCTTCGCTGCAACAATTTCCCAAATTGCATTCTTTAGAAAGACGTCAGGGGTAAACGCATCACACCCTTTTGCCCCAAAATTTCGCCGTATTCGTCGCGATCCGCATTAAAAACTCAGATGTGCCGCCACGTAAAAATTGTCGTATAAGAAATTTGGATGTTTTTAAAAAGCATTATTGCCAAAAATTTCTCGATCATTAAAAAGTATATACATGTTATTTCAATCTCTTCAAGAAATACTTTATAATGTTGCATAACTTTTATAGCACAAACTTCTGCGCGATAGTTGTAACATACATATAATACAAAGAGATGCCGTACCGTATCCCTTCCAATAAAACCCACTGATCAACTTTCGATGGAGATTCCCTTCTCGGGATACATATTTTATCATAAATATGGAAAAAATGACTTATGCATTATCACCTATCGGATTATGCACCCCATAGGATTTTACCGGAACAAAAAAAATTCACGTCTCAATAAACGTAACTCCTAAAATCTAAAAAATTTATAACCCCTGTCGGCTTTATTCAAAAGAATACGGTATGTGAATAAGTCTAAGCACTTTAAATTGAAGCAATTTTTCATAGCAATCGAAAACTGATGAAACAAGTAGTCAAAGGAAATAAAATTTCCAATGGACTCATTCGCTCAGTGTCTTTTCTTTTCTCAACTTCGCTCTACTTTGGACATTATACCAAATGCAAAAAAAGCGCGAAAACGTCTGGAGTCGATGGAAACAAGTGCATACAGGAAGCGCCATTAAATGACACAAAAATGTCGATGCAAAATTTAAAAAAATATATAATATAAAATACAAATCGACAGTTTGATTACTCGCAAACTACAAATATAATAAAATTCCCTATGCGAATTTATTGAGGAATTTGCAAACGAGAAGAATAAGGTTGCGATTCGCTTAGCAAAATATAATATAATGCTGCAGTGATTTCGAATAACTGTTTATGGCCGATCGATCAACACTTACTTCACGAGAAAGAACAACTCCTTCTAAAAATTCAATAACACTACTGGCTCTTTCTTGTATAAGCCTTTCACGTTAATGCGTTGTTAACGAAGAAGTCGCATAGAATATTAAATAAAATGAACCTAAAAAGCCTGCTTATAGTAAAACAGTACTTAAAATACAACGCAACAGCCTACTTATATGTAGCAGTATTAACAGTAAAATATCAAAGTTCAAAGATTGCTATTTCAGTTCAGTAAAATACAAAAACAAAAGCTATTTCCGAGTAAAACATCAAGCATTCTAACAATGAATCAGATGTAAGAGAAATTCAAACAGATTTCGTTAAAATCCAATGATCTGTGAATGCTATTAAATAGCCTTGGAGAGTTGATACTCGAAAAAGATATGAGTTCAGATAAAATTCCATGAAAATAAGCAAAAGCTGAATAGAAGAGACCTCATACCGAAATCTGGGCTAATAAATTTAAGCGATTATGACGACGTTTTGTCAAAAAAGCCCAACTTTTTCAGTTTTCAGAAAAAAAGCACGAATCATACTACTCCTTGTTTTTTCACAGTTGACTAGTAATCCTAGTACCTTGACCATAGTAATATGCTCAATCATTCTACATTTTTCTTGATAACAAATCTAAATACAAATAGAAAATTTCTGAAAAGTGAAGCTTTTTTTCGAAACACTACTGTTTGAAGCCCAATCACCAGACCTTTTTCTTGATGGAATCTTTCCTTACTTAGGCAACACAATTACAATCTTCGTAATGGAAAACAAAAATGATGGAAGCGGCACAGGAGGACGCAAGAACCACAACCACGATAAAATGACAAAAGTACACAGCCATCAATACAGCCACATGTTCCTGCATCTTGATTGGCAGTACCCAGGGCAAAACCAGACCTGTCGCTCTCCCCATAAACCCGGCGTTTGGATAACCTGGAACACAACTAACTCATCTTCACTTAGGACTTCATACAGGAAGCCTTGGCTAGGTAACCACATACGTCACATTATAAAAAAATCTCAGATTCTCTTCAAAGCATGCAATTCTCATCACATTTGCCACCATAAGACCCTATCAGCTATTTCGTATTTGCTTAGACCGCTATGCAGAATGACTCTGAAGGTATTTCCTGATTTTTTCACTCATAACACCGATGAAATAATCACATTAACGCTCGTTGGTAATATCTGAGAATTGCAACCTCAATACCCCCGCTTAAAAAGTGAATGACTACTAAGACCACACCTGTCAACTGATAATAAAGCAAGTGGTACTAACTACCTTCTCGATGAGTTCCTCGAATGCACATTGCACACCTTCACGTGTCTTCGCACTCGCCTCAATAAAAAGCATCCGATGTCTTTTCGCAAACTGCAACCCCTCCTCGCGTGTAATCACTCGACTCGTCTAAATGCACTTCATTTTAACTTTTCGCTGGTATAAACAATATTAATAACATACAAAGGGCGACAAGTCGATTTGTGAAGCAAAAAGAAAACTCATTGACAGGAATTATTAGCTTCGTCCAGAAATGTTAGCTGAGAACTTCTGAAAAAGAAACGATACGAAGCTGATGTCTACAGAGGGTTTGCAGAAAAAAAATTGCGTGAAAAAAATAATTGTTGGAGAGAGTTCAGCGAAATCAAGGCTATGGAACAAGTGTTGCAACGAAGAAAGACGACGATTATCGCTTAATTACAGCTTATTATTTAGCATATACGTAAGCTTTCACTATTACTCATCCCTATCAAATCCATGATGACGCATTCTTGAAACCAAGTTTACTATATTACTCAATCAGTCCCAATCCCATACTACTCATCCTACCTCGGGCGACAAGTGTCCGAGAGTGCCTAAATCCTCGAAAGGACTCCGATCCGAGTAAAGAGGAACCATTCCGCTATCTAATTACCTTTTATGAAACAAGAATAGGTGAAATAAAAGCTGAACAGAAAAATGTTAAGAAAGTTTTGAAGAAACCTTATCGATTTATTGCCGACAAGCATTTTGATAGCATTATTTTTTAGTCGAGTAGGTATCCACTTCATTCATCCAATGGTCCAATCGTTCGAAAGAACACCGATTTGTAACGTCATATACTGCAAACATCATCGTTTACAACACTGCTACGTTCTCTTTCCTGCACCACAACTCTTGTTCACTTATTTCTCTCGCTTTTTCCCAATTCTATGTCACCTATATTTCTTGCATATTTCCATTAGCCACAATTCACATCAACTAAGCCTATAGAAAATGTGACAAAGAAATAATTCGAGTAGGATGTTCAAATAAATTTTCGATAGCTATCAAACTACCTCGCATCTGCATAGATGAACCAAATACCTCAACTGGAACTAAACATAGATCCGTATGAAACTCACTCCCTCACTCAGGCGACCCCACAAACCAAAGCATAATGCACTCGTCATACTTTAGTGGCAAAGCAATCTGACGACCAGTCAGCAAGCGTTAGGCTAAAATGTGCCTATGGTGAAAGTTCATGGATGAGAGTACATGGAATGCGATCCTTAAACATCCTTATAGCCATATTCAAGGAATAAAATACCAGATATCGGCAACATTGGAAAGTGCAGCAAGATGACTTTTTGGGACTATGATCTGAATAGTGTATGCGTTTGAAGGATTGCAACTTATGAGAGAATGCCGCCAAAGTAGATACATCGGGCTCGTGCCTCAACCTCCTCCCAATCCTGGTCACCCGATCACCCATTCCCTACTTCTAATCCCTCAGCCTCCGTTAGGTAGCGCTTCCCCACAATCAGCGTTTCAAGAACTCTTCGCAACGAAACTAACCACAAATAACGCCCTGTGCTCCTCGGTAGTAACTAGGTGTTAACGTCCGGAAACGTTCTTGGCCAGCCGTATCCTAAAACAAGCAATCTTTCATGAGAATAATTAAATATAATGCAAACAAGAGTCCAATATTGCGTCTCCAAACACCTGATAACTAATCTACTAAGACAAACTTCTTCAAAAGAAATCAAGAAGAAAAAGAAGGATAAGAAGGAGAAGAGACAAACCCAGATTGCCAGCTTCACTCTATTTCCGTCCACAGTTCGCGAAGTTACACGGAAATCAACGCCTAAATGCACATTTATCTTATAAACCTGTTCACAGACATTACAACAATACAATATTGGACCTGTTGAATAAAAGACAACAGCAATACCGGTGAAGGTATTGACTCACGCAGCGAAAATTTGAGTATCGCATTAAAACTGCGCAATCAACTTAGTGGATTCATGTCCCTAGAACTGCAGTCGACCTTGAATTACTACAGCAAATAATGTGAGCCTTAACAGAATGCTACAGAAATACACTTTTAGGCACTTCCAACATTCTTTTTATACTTTGTGCTTAATGATAGAAAACAAAAAAATCGATCGAACGAACTTGAAATAAGAGCAAATCAAGGAGCAACCAAGACCAATCTTGCAAAATCATACCCTACTCCTGGCCTGCTGTTTAAAAACACCTTAAATGCTTCCCTCCTTCCCCCCAAAAATACTCATGCTTTCGGCTCATAAAGTACGAAAACCTGTTACAATAGAAGTAGAAGGAATGCTACTTACAGTGTTTCTGGCAAGTTTTCAAATCTGCATGACCACCCAAAATTTGAATATTTCATAAGCTCTGTTGTAATGTAGCACTGATCACGGAACTCTGTTTTGGAAATTTCCCAAATTTCTAGGAGAGGAAGTAATTTCGTTCGTTAAATTAAACGACACCCTATATCCCCCCCGCCCCCAATTTTAGAGTTATCTTCTGTTAATCTCTGCTGCTAAATATGTCAAAAGTCAGACGCCTCGTCTAATAAGCTTACAAAAATCCACCTCATTTGTAGATGTCGGCTTGCTTTTGTTCAGATTCGCAGTTTGGAACAGTGCGAAAGCAGCAGAAAGTTGACTCTCGTTGCAATAGAGCATTTAGTGAAAGCATCACTTCAGTCATCAAATGAAAGAGTTTCTCGTTCGCAGAGTCAAACAATACTCTCATTAATGAAAAACTCTCTCAGAGACATTTCTCTGCACAGATTATACCTGCATTGCAACTCTCTAAATAAGCATAAAACTCCGCAATAATCCTTCTTGATGCAAATATTTGCGAAAATGACACGGGAGAATTTGTTCCACCCTTAACTAGAAAAAAAAAACGAAATGCTCAACGGACAAAAAGATAAGACCGTTATCGTACCAATAGTTGCCGATATTTCCGGATCGAAGGTGTCATCCACAAAACGCAGCATCAAGCTGAAATTAATCGACCGTTTATTACAGAAACCGAAATGAGCAGCTTTGATCAACATCACTTACGTATCTTCTAATATCTAAAGGCATAAACAAACAATTACACGAAAACTTCTCATGAAGAACGCTGACGTGTTTTACAACTTGAATGGATGGACTCATCAGAACGCCGGAGTGTCACCTCGATGTAATCCTCCGAATATATTCGAGGTAAATTCAGTCACTGAAAGGCCGTCGTTTACATACAAGAGACAATGAATTTTAGAGGTTTCGCTGATGGTCAGCGGCTGGAAAAAGACTATCAAATAAGAGACTTCAGGACAATATCAAAAGTCAAAATGAGCTCCCAGATGATGCTAGAATTTGTCATATTCTTCGATCATAGATGAATTTATAGAAAGACAAGAAATCTACGCGCTATTTCAAACAAATTGCGAAGTATGAAGACACTTTTTAAACTGAGCTATTAGAGTAAGAGTAAAGAGCATATTTAAAAATTAAGAACATTTCAGATGCAAGGGCACCTGACAACTTATAAGTGTCGCGATCTAATTTTTTATGATAGAGCGGACAAGGAGCCTTCGTTGTGAGGCACTTGACCATTTTTGTGATAGAGGAAGCCTCCCTATGCCAATCAAACGTGACCCCACAAAACTAGATATCAGAAGGACACTCCGTCCAGCCCAATAAGCTCAACACACCTTACTTCTTTCGACGAATCAAGAAATCAAGCCAGTAAATTATCACACACCACAAATACAAACAAAGACGTGCACCCATGTACACAAACACAGGAACAAAGGCCAATGCACGCAGATACAGACAGAGATGCATACACATCCCCTGAAGAAGGTGAGGAGAAATGCAGATACCGATGCACTCTGATCAATAGAAGGTCGGCATTTCTGCATTAGCACATCATCATCGCATATGCATTCTAATCTTCAATAAAAGCATTTTTGGGAAGTTTTCCGGTTGAGGGAACAGGATGAAAAAAGTCACAATCCAATAAAAGATACATTCGGGAATGTTTCTGTTGCCAGACACATTCCGAAGAGTGCTTCACTGTTGAGAGATTCTCGCGTTTTAAAAACTGCTTTTGTTAGAGCTTTCTTTCGGCGCGCACCTTCTTGTTGAGTAGGAAAAAATAAGGTTAAGAGAAACAACTGATCTCATTATTTATATGCAACATGTGGTTGATCTGCATACGCTAACCGACGCATAGATGATAGGAAAAGACACCCGTTGGAGTCCACTTGGCAGAAACTTATAATTCTTATGCATCAACCAGCACCACCGTCCTTCTTCAATATCGGCCAGGAGCGACAATCCCGACCGTGCAGCAAAGTTCTTTTCTGCATTTATTTCAATTCACGCAATATGTGTGGGAAACAAATTCCGAGAACTGGATGTTTTTTTTTGGCTAAAACAAAGCCGAATATTTTTGTTACTTCGGAAACGTAAACGTCACCTCCTATACCCCGTTTAAACCTTTTCAGTAAATGTTCTGGTTGCGAACCGTGTTGCTTTGACATCATCGTCGCTGAAACTTAGCGTCTGATATCCGTCTTCCAGAGTTATTTAAGATGGACGATGCAACCGTGGTAGGCGGCCAACTAAACTATAGTTATTCGGCAACAAAGAGTCTGATTATATCAATCCACCTGCTGGAAAATTTTGTCTGAGGCACCGTTCTTGCCAATTTAGTTCATGCTCCTACTTAAGCAGTAAATCCCTTGACCTGGTTTTGAAAAATAGTATTTGCTTCGTCCGCAATTTTTCCGTAGTACCGAACTTCTCATTTAGTGATCACATAGGCATCCAATTTCAAATCGAGCTACTTTGTAAAAAAAATATACGGAGGAATGGAACAGATATCTTGAGGTGCAGCTGGAGAGAAACCAAAATTACCGTGAGTCCTTGCAAGTGGAATGAAACATTTGCAGTTCACCTGTCGTCGACATGATATATACTGCTTTCTTGCGCACAATATTAATGAGATGTGTGCTAAACAGCCATTCAGATTAGACAACTTTATTATACCCTCAACTCATGCTGCAAAAAAATAAACATTTCTATGGCTTTAACTGCACAAGCTGGGTGAACTAGCGGCATTTAGTCACTATTCTGCGGACTAACAAGTTCACTGAGCAAAACTTGCTAGGAACCGTGAGAGATATGTTAGTCGTGGCTCAATTCGTAAGTGTAGAAACGCTGAAGCATCTTACAAGTGAAGAACAATAGCCTAAGGACGCGCTAAACGATATGCGCCCTAAAAAGGACCTTGTTACATTACACGCCGCCGTTACTAATGCCGACTAAAATATAACAGCTTGCAGGATGTTTTACAATTGTTTTAAACGGAACAAAACGATGTACATGTCGTTGTTCTATGCCGCAATAAGCACCTGTCTTGGGTCACGTACCTGTCCTCGCATACATTAACCACGTTTCTGAAAATTTCATGACCACTTGCTGACCACCTCAAATCCTATCATCCACTGCATGATCCTGCTTACGACTTCCAGATGTGCAGAAGAACTTCAATGTTTTTGCCATTTGCCATTTGCCAGGATACAACTCCAATTAAAGGTGCCTTTCGGTTTTCATCAACTTCCAACCTGAGTTTTTTCTGAGACTAGGAGGTGATGTCCTTTCTTTGTGCACTGTGTTCATGACCATGGTGTTACTTCATCCTTTCTATGAACTTATCTATGAACTGCCTATGAACTTCTCGTCCCAGGGTTGTCGGAAAATCATCGAAAACAACGTGTATCCTCCGCACTTTGCAGCATCGACCTGTCCAACATTATCGAAAGTCCCTCATTACTTTTGCAGAACCATTTTGCAATAGTGTACTTCTGCGTGGTCCCTTATTTGGTTTCTGAACTTCCAGAACTTCCAGAAACTGTTAGAAACTGTTAGAGAACTTCCAGAAACGACCCACACATGTCGCTTTCTGCAGTTTGTCGGGGTCCCTTCCGCTTAAATTACGCCACCAGGTTGAGAATCTTTAACGTGGAATCATTGCGCCCATCACCGTCCAAGTCTGGGCTGATTTTTGTTCCAAAATTATATGCAACTTTTCTAACGTTCTGCTCTTAGAAATAATTCAGTAATGCTCTCCCCCTCCTTAAATTAACGTGAATATCGGTTTCTGCTCGATAAAAAATCTTGGAGAATAAATTGTATGAATCTGGAATTAAATTTCTCCCCCTCTATCATTAACGCACGCATCCACTTCTTCAACGTTCAAAATATGAGACAGTCATTTCGACTTTCATATTGCTTCTGTTTTAGAAAGCAGTCTATTATCCATTCGCCTTTCCCCTACGTCCGCTATGCCATCTTCTTGTTGCTCATATCCACGAACTTTTTCACATCTCAATGCAACACGTTGAAATAAAAATACTTTTTAAATTCGAGACGATAATGCCTGCATTCTTTGGGGAATGCGCACGCAGAAACGTGTCTAGACACAGACGGAATACAGCAATTTAACCAAAACAGTGAAGGGAGCAAAGAAATTAAATGCAAACAAATGCTGACAGCAAGGACTAGACCAAAGGAATGAACCACTTAAAGCAACAAAAACGTCGGCAACAATTAAAAGCTAGAGGAAATTATGAAATTTTAAAAAAACATAAATGAAACCTGGACTTCCCAACACCGCTTTCACCGATAATCAAAAATTTCATCAGCGTTGTGATAGGAGCACTCTCCTCTTCCGACATTTCGAATAATCAATCGCACTCACGAACGTGCTTTCAATTCGAGTTGCACTTCACGTTGCCCAGTGCTCTTCTAAACGCTCACTTATGCCTGAAATCGTTGCAATAAAATGCATAACAGATGATAACTTGCATGGCATAACGATCAACTAGATTAGTTCAAATATTCAAAAAACTGAATTGTCCAAAATTACGCGAATTATTCAAAAATTCGAGAAAACTGAAATTATTCTTATTCAAGTTTTTGTAATATCTGTAAAAACAAGTCGAATTTAATCATGAAATTCAACACTGCAGAATGATGCAACATTGCACAACACAGAAAACATTCGGGGAAAAGGTCACGAAGCGCATGAAATACACCATCAATAACAGAGTGTTAGGTCGTAGACTCATTTTTTAGGCGTTTGGCCTGAATAAAATGCACTTTACCAGCATTGCTTTGATTAAACAGGCAAGAAAACAACACAGCAAAGCGTATTCCAAACTATAACTGAATCTAAATTAAAGGCGTTCAGGTATTTGCTTCAGGTATGAAGAATTACAAATTCAGCATCGAATGGAACGACGAGCAAATAAAAACGTCAAGCAATACCAGTCATATAACAATCAATGGATACCAGCTAGGCACATAAAATATGATCAACGTTGCTCTCATTTAAGAACTCGTCTATGAAACAGCAAGTTTTAGATGCCTGTTATATAGTTAGGTCGAGGTCCAGTGCAATGACTAGAACTAGAACTTGAATTCAAGTGCATTGATTCAAACTCAATCGTTCAACTGGGACACAGATCAGCCTGGTTTAGCGAGGATGAAACTGAGATCCGATCGATCGATGACGAGAAGAGTGGACAAAAACGACGTGGATCATCACAGACAGCGATTGGGGGGCTGATGAAACTGCGCAGCTGACGCGTTGGCAGCAACCCAATATCGTAGGTACAGACAAAGGTCATTTCATAAAAACGTGTTGCTGCTTACCCGTCTTTCTTCATGTTTTTTCCCCGCGTGAGCTAAGATAAATTACGGAAGCTCTTGCAGCTTTTTTTGAACGTACCACATCTAGCTCGGTCCAACAAGTTTAGTGGCAATAGTCCGAGTTTCCGTCCCACTTTATGTGTGGGGAGGTTGGGTTTGCCGCAGCAGGCGTCAGGAATGACGAAGACGACAAAATTCGCTTCACAAAGAGTTCGCCTCAATCCTCTAACATTCTAAGTGCGTGCCTCCAATTACGACTCCAAAAACGCAGTATGGAGGATGAGCGAGGAGCCGATGTTGATGCAACTGCTCACAAAACGGGGTGCACATATCACCACCCCCTATGACACCTCGTCAACTCCGTAGACGGTTCGGGAACGAATAATTTGTGTCACGTGATCAACCAGCTGATAATTTCAACAATTAAACAACAACAACACGTTGCAAAACAATCAAATTAGTGCAATCTAAACACATTCGAGACTCTAAATCACTATCAAAGCACTCGTAGTGAACGACGTTTATCGTCGCCTTGCTGTCCCCCCCCCCCCCCCCCCCCCCCCCCCCCCACACTTCAATTATCAGCTACTTTCCCTGGCCGTTGCATTACTCCAACCCATCTGCTCAACCTCTGCCGTTCACCATCACGATCAACGTATGAAGAATGCACTATGCGACCGCATTTTACAGCTTTGCAAATTCCCTGGCAATTCGTAAATTGCAACAGTCCGTAATAAATACATTCACTTTAAGAGTGTCAGAAACAACAACAGCCATCTATCATTTCTCGAAGTCCAACACCTTGGAGGAGGTTCCTCGAAAGGGAGACACACACCCTGTCGACGCACCTGGAAGGAGGAGCATTCTTCATGAACAAATGATAGTTTTCTCGAATTATGAAGAACAGAATGAAGTTGTAAATATACGGAAACTCAATCGTTGCAGATGTGGACGAATCACTTATCGCGCGCGAGGAGCATAATGCATAATTTTCAACGAGTTTTGTCTCGCATCACTAACGAAGTAAATGAAGCCTTCTCACTGAAAAAAGTGGAAAAGCGCATCAAAAAACGTGGCACAATATGTGTTTGTGCAGTCGAGTGACGAAGCGATGTTGGTTTTGACAACTGCTTTATTGGTGACATTATTTGTGCGTGTTGTAACACAGAGAGGTGAAAGTTCCGGTGTCAATACGACAGCATCAGTGACAGAATAATGGAATTCACAATACCACACGATCAATCTTACAAAGGGAGCGGTGTTGCAGAGAGGATAGAAGAGTCGTATAGGGTGAGGAGAGGGGTTGTAGAAGGAGAGAGGATGGATCAAGCCACAATTAAATGAAAGAGGACGTTGTGATGGAGAAATAGCTGCTTCTGTAGAGAAGAGCATTAGAAGGCTATAATATAAATGGAGAGTTTCGTAGAGAGAGAGGGGAGGTCGGCAGTTAAAGAGGGAGATGCGCTGCAAGAGGGATGGAAGGATGAGCACGACAAAGAAAGATGAAAGGCTCACCCATGTACTTACCCCCTTTCAAACTGTTTGCATCACTTATATACCGTTGAAAAGGTTTCTGAGGGCGTATCGAAGTCAATTATCTTATCTGTTGTACCGTCCAGCAGAAAGAAACTTTCCCGCTAGACTGCATTAAATCATGAGGTTAAACTATACACTAGAACATTTTGGGTAACTTTTGCAGGGAATGGAAGAAGTGGTATGAGTCGATAGCTACTGGCTATACGAGTCGTTAACTAGCACATTATAGACTGCCCAAATGTTCCCCAAGGCTTATACTAATTTCCCGGGCGATGATTGCAATGCGATGATCAAAGACCACCGAAATAGGTTTTGTATCCACTCCATGCTTATGCAATTATTGCCTACTGTTCCTATGCTTCCTCCAAAACCTTTTCCCAGCTTCCATTCTTCAAGTTAACAAATTGGCACTTGAGCTCAATGCTTATGAGGAAGCACTCTATTTAGTGAGTAACCGGCAAATTATTCCAAAATTTCTTCGATCACCGATCATGTCCCATCTTATTCCGTTGTGCATAGCATAACTACTTTCCACATTTCTACGAGTCTTCCGTGGAAGCACCTTCTATTGTTCGGCGTCTTCGCCCTGAAGAGCTGCTATTATCAAGTACGCCTATCAAAAGGTCTTCGTCAAACTCAGTAAACAACCATCCACATCCACACCTTACCCTTTCAGTGTATAAGCTAACGGAAATAACTGTAGAAGATGCGATCGCAAATTTATGTCTACGTTCCTCACATTATTCCTCTTCACGATATCTCTCATATCGTATACACACCTCTGTGTTACCTTGCCTGCTGGGTGAATTCCCATATTAATTTGCATAAAAACTTACAGATCAGCAATAGCACTTCCTCTGCCCTCCTCGCTGCACCTGCGTATTCCATCAAAATACATACTGCATTCCTTCAGCTAGTAAATTTGACTGATAACAAGTTCCCTCTATACACACATATATCCCATTCGTTTACATAATTTATTCTGGATTGATATAAAACAGCGCAAATGTTACTTAGTCGAAGTTACAATTAAAGATTTAGGAACATAGATCACAGTTGCGTATCACTTCGAAGACTTGCACAGACATCGGCCGACACCATCCGACACAACCAACAACGACTGATAGTAAATTACGCATATATAAACAATGCAAGAAAACAGTTTTATAGACATAACGCCGAATAGTTGAGTCGTAAAACAATATTTAAATAGCGCAATGTTGCAGTGAAAGCATTTATAAAGCATTTCCCAGAAGAATGGAATTGAGCATATTTTTTTTAAAAATATACGCAGTGAAATTCAACGTCCGCAACAGAATACCTTTCATCAACCGTCATTGAGCACAAAATTTTCGTTCTCTATTGTGAGTGAAAACTGCAAAGCGCGCCAGAAAGATAAACTTATTAGCACTGCTTTTGACATGAATTTTAATTCTCATAAAGGCTAAAGATAGAGAAGGCGATATGAGTGGAAAAAAACAAAAAATTCAAATCAGGAAACTTTCTTCCCACCCAAAGGAACAGCGAACTGGGACAAGAGTAAATAACCTCGCCAATCTTAGGTGCGCTTATATAACGATTTTCTGTTGCATTACTATCACTTAAAGGAATACTTTCCACAGCCACATATGACACTACAAACGAGATAAATAATTTGAAACGTCCTAAATGCCTTAAGAGACCGAATTCAAAGAGATCACCTATTAGCGATCCTCTCCCTTCGCCTCATTTCACAACATACAGATTGCAGGTAGAAGCACACCTGCATAAAACTAAAGTCAAATGCAAAACATTGAACAGTAAGCAGAGCACTTCACATTTAGCGTAACAGTATCCACGCACCTGATGACGGGAAGTGTGCATTGATAAGCTGATATTACCACCTTAATGGCAAAGGTACCAGCATTTTTGCGCAGAATCGTGACATATGCCCCACATCACTCTTAGGATAAGAAAGACTACAGTACTCTTCTCTAACCTCCCCCCCCCCCCCCACTTCCACATCGACTTCGATATCAGCAAATGTAATTTGTGGAATGAGATATGCAAATGTCAATTCAGTAACGACCTGGGCAACACTACTATCAAGATCGTTTTATACTTCAATAAATAGTGGATCTGAACCGTGACAACGACCTTCAAGGTAATCGAGTCTTCCCATCCACAAAGCATACGCATGTTGCTCACCATCCGCCTTATTAACAGTACGATAAAAAAAGGCGAAATATGTGGAGCGGAGAAAAAAGTGAGATGAGAGACGGGTTTCAAACAAAGAAGGCAGTAGTGGAGTATCTCTGTCATAGCGAGAAGCTAGGCGAGCATGGAATTACGCAAAATGACGTCATGCTAGCGCATATTACGTGGGAAAAAAGAGTTATTGCTCAAGAAATGAAGGCGCAACACCACTGCTTACGTCATGATCATCTGCGCCGAATTGTTCCATCGTCGACTGCAGTGCCTTCGCATTTCCTGAAGTTAATGCTTCGATAGAGAAAACGTACGGTAGTGTGATGCATACGGTGCTCTGTACCATTACAGTAACCCTAAAGATACTAGTGAACAAAGACCCTCCTATAGTTATTGTTGCACATGTTCTGCCATACTTTTCTTTTCATAAATAAAGAAGGAAGACAAAAATAGGATCGGGTAGAGCAATGGAGACCCCTTAGTGAATCAGATCCATTTTTCGACAAATCAACATCAATCCAATGGCACATCGAAGACCTATCTCAAAATCAAACGCCACAAATCATGGCATAAATTTTACATGCTTGAAAATCGCCTCAGCTATAAATAACGCTTATTCAAATACTGGAAATGGGAGAGAGGGAGGAAGGATCGAGGGGGGGAGGGAGGGAGTGGGAGAGATGCGACGAGGAGACGCCTAAATGGAAACAGAGAACTGAACAACAGCAAATGCCTATATTCTATATAACGTTTTACCAAATGAACTGAAGTGAAACCTTTATAACTTAAGTTTTAGAAAAGGACCGAACCTGAATCACCCACATAACAACAATAAGCGCTTTAACCATTTCGACTGTGTCTCGTAGGCAAAAAAAGATTAGAAAATAAAAGTAAGTATTCATTATGACAGTAAATAATAAAAAAGCTCATCAATAATATCATCAAAGCACCTGAGAAAAAGCCATCAAAGCATTGTGCAACAGAAGAAGTTGCTTGCGCATCACTTTCAAGCGATTCTCCTCAAGAAGCGCCATCTTCACCTGAAGTTAGAGTCATTACTCCACCTAAATTTCAATTTTTGAGCATTTTTCAAAAGCTGCAACTCGAAGTACGCAATCATTACTCGTATAAACTCAAAAACAAACCTCTCTCTCATCTCTCACTTTTCTATAACTATGGAATTTCTCTCTCTCTCTCATCTCTCTCTCTCTCTCTCGTCTTAAAAAAGAATTGAAAAAGCCACGGATCTGTACCTTATAATTTTATAAAAAAAAATTTTTGTTTAATGAAATTTTCATTTTATATATAATGGGCGGATGCCCCCTTCAAAGAAATTCTTTTAATTTTAACCTCAAAATATCATTCAAATTCGAAAATTTCCCCAAATAAAGACCTATTTATTCAACCTTTCACAATTTCCATTTTAGCTCAATATCACAATCTTCGATACAACATCTGTCATATACTTAAATCCAAAAAATGAAGATCTGATTACTGAGCATTCCAAAAATATCGAATCTAAAGCTCCTATTTCTTTCAAAATTTATACAATCTTTCCATTAGAGCTGCAATTTTCGACCATCCGAGTAAGTAGGGCTTCAGATATCTCAATCGTTAGCCCCCCTCCCTCCCCCACTTCTAATTGTGGGAATATCGCAAATGTACTACCCTCAGACGGTACTTCACTTACCTTCACGTCTTCTTTGAGTCGCTCATATTTCTCTCGTTGTGCCTCACATCTGTGATCTGCGATAGCGATACTATCAGCACTCGTGTTTGGCTGCTGTCGCAATGCTTCTACCTCATGTCGATGCACATCATATTCCAAACGTGCCTTTAACAATATTCTACAAGCTTGCCGAATTGCACACAACGTCAATCATCAATGACTTCTCCACAAGATTACATTTTAGACCGGCCGTGACGTTAAATATTATATCAGCTGCCGGAGAGAGAAGATATATAGCAATAGCGATAACATCACCACAGGGAAATGACAATTCATTATGCATTAATATCGCTCATTATGTGTGCAGTGCACGTTCTTTAATCTAACGAATGCTTAGGTGAAAACAACACCAACAACATAGTTATCGAAAGAATTGAGATTTCTCCATTCTTCAAGTAAACATAAGTTGTTTTCGGGTTAACGAGCTGCACGGATGAGAAACGCAGGTAAACACCTTCCAAAAACTAAACAGGTTATAAAGGAAAAGCAAGCGGGGATACGATTAGGGACCATGTGGCCCAACATCGCGTCTTGTTACTGGTCAGGTTGCAAAAAAAAAAAAATTTCACCGGAATTTTGCAAGACTATTTGAATCAACAAAACCGTCAAAGCGACACCTTATCAGTCATATTTCTTATTAATTAACGCATTCAATCGGTGTGATAAAAACAAACTAGAAAAGCGCATATTGTGTCCGCCCCTCTGGCACATATACGACGTATGTTGCTCCAATATTTTTGCATCATAAGATTATGAGAAATTAGGAACAATAAAGGAACTAATAGCTCAACAATCTTTTGAGCGCAATTTCTCTCTGTTACGGCGCTTTTCTTGAGGACACACAAAATTGCGCCAAGAACGATCGAAACTTAAATATCTTTTAAAAAATCAGCAGGAAAGGAAAAGTCCACAATGAAAAAAAAGAGAAAAACTGCAGGTAAAACCTACAGCACCTACAAAGAAAAACGAAACAAAGAAATTGTAGAATAAGTTAAAATAAAAAATATAAAATAAAAATAAATAATATAAACATAAAATGACTAACCTGGTCGTGATTGTGCACCGTGAGAAGAGTGTCTTCAATTGTCTTCTCACATAGAGTCCTCAACGATGAAAGAAAGAACGTAAGTGCACGCTCAAGTAGCTCACCATTATGTGCCATCGATCTTAACGATTCGCTGTTCGACGAACATTCCGACTGAATTAGCACATATACTTACTCGATGAAAGGGATATTTTCATCCACGAGAAAGCTTCTTCATTTTGAGATATATAAACTAAATTTCTTAAAAATATATAGACCTTTATAGTTCTACCTACCCACATAGAAGGGCGAACTGCGGCGTATATTTACTGCGTCCTCAACAATCTTACCGCATACATTACTGCGTCCTCAACAATCCCACACTAATCATAAGACCTTTAATATACTCGCAACGGCGTCTTGAGAATGGGTCGATGAAAGAATCTGCGAGTAGAGTTTGCCCGAAATTGTGCGAAAACGAATAATAACTTAATAGAAACACTTTCATAATCCACAACAAAAATGAAAGAAAGAAATATTCGAATAAAGTCCTAGAAGAAAAACGCTGAAAAGGGAAAGGTGGCACCATTTTACATCTCCTTCTAACTACACCATCACTGTTTAATTACATTCATCCAGCAAACTCTATTGGAGCAACAATTGAATGAAAATGAAAAAATTCATCGAAATAATACTTCTACAATCACTACCTTGCCATTTTCTGCTGGGAATAACGAAGTCCTCATTACATTTACACTGTCTGAGTTTCCGAAGACCCATTCAACTAAAATCGAGGCAAATTACATAACCAAGCAAGTGCTGCCGACTCCCTTCCCTCCTCCTTCTTGCCCTCCACAGCTCTACTCACTATAAAATCCCCAGATTTTTGACTGCTATCATCGTACAATAGGTTTCACACAATCGGATAACTCTCTACACCATAAGTGAATAAAAGACTCACATGAAGAGTGCTTTCCTTGAGAGAAAGTTGGTAGATCGATTCGGCGAGGCCCTTCTGTGCTTCATTGAAACGATGAAAATGCGTATTGAAAACTTTCGCCATAAGAAACACCTTTAAATATTTCTTCATAGACATATGCAAAAAATGACAACAACAATGGCGGATTTCTTATCATACAAACTGAATACTAAACGAAGAGTTTACCAAACGATTCGTAAAATAACGCTACGTGAAAACAGCAAACAATATAAAACCTCAGCCGATGCAGTTATTCATCAACGTAAATTAACTGCATAACCGACGAATAAAACTGTTTAATATGTTGATATTTAAAAAAGAGACCACAATGAAATATATTAGCATAAGTATATATGGTAACGTGCGCGCACGCATGTATATATAACACACTCTGACTCTGGAATCATAAATCCCTTTTATCATTGCTTTTAGTGCCGGGATACAAGAGGTCTTAAAGCTGGCTTCCGAAAGGTGGTCAGTTACCTCGAAGGATCTATATGAAAGTCGAAAGCGTGCATTAAGTAAGCCAAAGAACAGTCAAATAAAAAGAATGAAAGAACGATCTGCACTGAACGACAGAAAGGTTAATCCGATCTGACGGATTATAAGCTTTAGTCGCCTCTCTGTGCAAATAAAAAGCATAGAAATGCCAAGCATAAACGATAATATTTGACGAAAGTGACGAATGTTAAGTAACTCTCTCCCCGATCGCAAGGTACACTGTGCGCAGGTATTTTGAAATTTCCGTTTGAGGAGAAACGTTCACCCATTAATAAATTACCTAAAGTTTCACCCGAATATCGAGGAGGGATGAAGAGGGATTCGAGAATCCTCAACTTCATGAAGGAGAAAACTTCAACTCCCCGCTCTTCCATCTTGTTACATGCAAGTATATACTCATGTGTATTCAATTCTGCCCATCAATTAAAGTCATGTTCAAGAAAAAAAAACGGGAGAGGAGGGGGATGAAGGAAGAGAGGAAGGGAGGCTAGTTTATGTCTACAATACCTGATTATATCTTCGATGAATGTCTTTGAGCGATTCGATTTGGTCCTCGAGCTCCTTATCCACTGTTCTCTCCACCTGAAATGGCAAGCATTTTGTATCGCAGAAGAACAAGATACAAGATCATCCAATTATGAAGACTACCTTAACGTCTGAATATGAGCAGCCTGAAACCAGCAGAATGATGAAGACGGTGGCTCTGACTGAGACCATGCCAATTCCTTTATTATATTTCAGTAGGAACTAAGCCAATTTCATTGTCGAGTTTATTAGATTTGCATAACATTAAAATATTCTCAATGCAAATAAAATATATTACTTCCTTAATTAACAGCAAAAACAAATCGCCATCTCACTTCAAATAATAATCAACGGGGAGTAATTAATTTCATTTCATTGCAAAAACTTTATCGAGTGCACTGTCGATGGACTAAAATCTATAGCTTTGTTACCTGTGATTAGCACTTCTCTATTTTCAGAGGAAAAGATTTAATCCAATTTCAATTACATTTGTCATATTTTCTGACCAATAAACCGAATGCAAACGAAATGTCCATACAGAAACTCATAATGCTTGAAGCAATGTCGACCTGCTAAATCAAACATCATCATATGTGAGCATCAAAAACGATGGCCGTACTTTCCTCGAGATAAATCCGAATATCAAGTCCCATGTGGCCAATCATCTTGCTGCAGAGAACATTTCCGGTATTTGCTGCGCAGGTGAGTCAAACCTGCTCTAAGTTTTCTAAGTCAGAGCGCGGTACGTTATTGATGTACGTTAGGCGTCGAATAGGTGACAGCTGTAACCTTTATGACAGTCACTCGAACAGATAGAAAGCTGTCTGACAATCGGAAATCTAATACTGAAGGCTTCTCGTCACCTTACACCTTTGCTCATCTCTTGAAAATTTCAGGTAATGAGATCTGTAAAGTCCTGATCTATGACATTACGTTGCATTTTTCAGAAATAGCGACGAATTAGCACCGGAGCGTTACTGGACTACATCATTATGGTACGATGCCAATCTATAGTGATGAAATGCAACTTCAACATAACAACAAATCTAAGCGACCGTGCCGCTTCCGGCTTCACCTTCCCATCGCTTCAATGCAATACCTCACCCCTAACGTTGCATTAGTGAATTTACTTCAATAAAAAATTCGCCATCGTACTATAACGTAAGACCTAACACTACGTTAATAACAATAAAACGATTGGTAGGGCACTCGATTTATCAGTTCAGCAAACTCGAACGACCCACCTTGCCCAAGTTTTCACATATCGACTGCTTTGTTGTCTTGTATGTCGTTACCGTCCACTTCTTTAATGAATCGATTTTTGCGGCCATTTGTGAGAGATCGGGTCTGAAACATTTCACATTTCACACTCATTATGGATTCACCCAACCAAACGCTGGCACCACCTAACTGCAGGACGATCACTGAATTATTTTTATGATCGGATAAAATGAAATCAAAGGTGATGACTAACAGCAATGGTCGAAACACAGTATTCGAAGAGTGATTTAATGAATAAGCGGTCCATTACTCCAATTAAACATCAAAATGAGCTTTAAAGAACTTAGTGTCCATTAATTTAATGTCCACTAATTGCCACATACAAAGAGATAAACATACAAACAATAATAATTGTTGCACACCGATTAGCATAACTTAAATTTCGAACTAAAGGAAGTGGAGGAGGAGGAGGAAGAGGGAGGGGGGGGGAGGGCGAAGAGGCAATTTCAGAGTCGGACCTCTCCCTTCCTCCCTCTCACTATAGCGATAATTCAGAATATTAGACCTCTAAGGTCTACAATCAAATAACGTCCCACTAAAAAAGTGATGAAAACTTCACGCCTAAAATATCCAAAAAAAAGAGGAAAGAACTAACGTATTGCAAACGACGCCACTCATTGACTGCCTCCAAGGTGCCGTATTCGCAGCACCAAGTCCGTTCGTTGCTGCAAAATTGCGTCCGAGTTTACGATAGACGATACGCAACGGATTCGGCGTCATTTCCCTTCTATTCAACTTCACTTCTATACAGCAACTACACCAACCAACCACACCGAATGATTGCTTCTACACCGTGCAGAAAATTGCAAAGAATTTCTACTGAGTATCGAAATGACTGACTGGGCAAGCTATTTGACAATTAATTAGAATAAATACAAAATAAAAGCTTGAATAAATGCAAAAAAAAAACAAGCATTTCACATTACAAAGCTATAAAATTGGAGTATTATTATCGAACTGAACTTTCCAGAACTGTTCAAAAAATGCGAAATTTAGTAATTAGACAGTATCGATTACCTTATGAGAGTTTCATACTACGCTATTATAATAAAGGGTATTCATGCATTGGCGATCAATAAAACAAACAGCGAAGACTGAGACCTTAATGTATACAGCCATTACCATAAAATGCAAAATAAATTTCAAATTTCAGTGATGGGGTGCATTAGTTACTAAAAATTTGCATAAAAATTCATCATGAAATAAGTTTTAGCTTATGTGATATACCTATAAATTCAAAAAAAAAGACAAAAAATCTGAGAAAATAATATGAAATTGAATATATCAAATTCGACAACATAACAGAAATTAAAGCAATATAAAAACAAAGTGGTCGCAAATATTCCACGTCAAAATATTACAACGAATCTCAAAACGCGTCAACAATGCTGACATAGCAAACGCAACGAGAAATGCCAATCAAGTGCTCATAAAGTGAGAGTGGCCGGCTTCACACACGCTATATGCGTCACTCTTCGCTTTTTTTTTCACTACGCTTATCAAAATTGAAAAATTGTAAACCTATAATCAACCTTTTACCTGTTAAAAAACCTTTCAGAACAGGTGGGCAATATGAAAGGTGAACGGCGCAGGTATATTATATTGCGGCACATCAAAATGCAACTATACTATTATGAACAATTCATCAATATTAGCCAAATTATATTCTCATCAAGTAGAACGTCGGGATCAATGATCAGCCGCTCCTATGATGATAAGAAGTTTGTAGACTTAAAGAAAAAAAATTTTCTTTTCACTTTCCACAAAACTAAAAAAAATCCATCGAAATTCGTTTCATTACAATAAATTCGCGCACTCATTCACTATGGGCTATTCGTTAGCGATTGAGCAGCATATTTTTGTGCGTTTCAAATGCAAAGAGCGTTACCTGCCTGAGCACCTGTTCCTTTATAAGAGCATATAAACAAAAGAACTGAAAAAAAAAAGTCGATAATGAACCAACCTGTATCGACTGAGTTACCTTCTGATGATGGCACAAAAATTGTACCACTTTCCGGCATCATCTGTAAAATTATTACATTCTTCTACGCTATCAAATCTATTCAATAACCGACCGGTCTAAAAGACGCATTACGAAATGAAAATATGTATACAGATGTGTCTTCCACTATCAAAACCTACTCAATGACCGACCGGTCTAAAAGACGCATAATGAAATGATAATATGTTCATAAGCGATCGCGAATTTTACAAAACATACATCGTGTATTTTATTGGCGCTGTATTGGCAACATTCGCTTGGAAAAATATCTCAATCTTTGTGCTCATATTTGCACTCAAAAATCATCACTGAAGCATTCGAAATTAAGTGAAGTTGCTTTTGCTCTCTGCTTAGAATTTCGCATCGAAAAAACACACATAATGCGTATTTTAGTCTCTTCATGGCTACTCGCTCATTACACGAAAACAGAGATTTGAGAAACATCACAGATGAAACCGATTCGAGATTCAATCGCAACTTCTTACTAAGAATTTATTACTACTAAAATCACTAAAAAAGTTACTACTTGTGAAAAATATTAGTAAATAATTAGTAATCTCCTAACCTTATTGATATTCATATCGAGCTATGATGAAAAAATCTCTTTGCAAAAAAAAGCGACGTCCACAAAACATTCGAAGATCACCTTCCTGGAAAAAGCTCCGAAATCTTTGAGGTTTTCTTCTCGATAAATCATCCACGAATTGCCGACAACGATTACTTCATTCAGCGGATAAAATATAACTGGTGTTTTGATAAGGAACAAACCTTCTGAGAAAAATGATTCTAAACTATCCCCAACGCAATCGACTGCTAAAAGAACTCATAAAATAACGCGTTCATATATGTTCGTCTGATGAAGAAATTTTCAGCGTCGACATTTTATTTGCCCATAGGGAGTAAATTAAGTCTGCAAATTACAAATGAAATTCCAGTTAAAAACGATCAGAAAAGGAGGTCGAAAATATTCCATCTTCGAAAGATCAAACGAAACTCCGCAGATATACCGAAATATTTCCATATTTCGAGACTCCATCTAAATTTAGAATATATTTGTTGTCTCGGGACCTTATAAATGCTATAAGGTTGTTAGCCACGAACCCAAGCAAACCTCAAAATGGCATATATTGAGATGGTTTTTGGGCATATTAGCATATCGATTGTAATTTTGGAAGATTGTCAACAAATGTGACACACGCCCCCAAATCCTCCTTTCCAGCTCTGCCTCCTGAGATTTGCACACCACCCATATGGAGCTCTCCATTCTCCGATCATTCTCGTCGCAACCAGGATCGAGTCTAGACCATAGTTACGAGCCGATTGCTCAAACCCGACTCCGATTTAGTCACGATCGGATTCAACCGGACCCCTTTTTGCGTGCTCCTCTCCCATTTTCAGCACACGAAATTTTGGAAAGTTGCAAATGCCGTAAGTGCTTATCTTTGTAAACAAGTAAATATGGTACTTCTCTCTCTCATAAGCGAGGGAAATATTTCGTGCTCGAGAGAAGGACAATAACCTCTTCTTTTTGCTTCTATTGCTGATACTTTCTAGAAATAATTGCATCGAATATGCGGCTAAAATTTGGAACAGAAGAATGCAGCAAAACATATGCAAAATGCGTACACCAACTTCGCCTCGAAAAAATGCACACTGTTGGATTAAACGATGGTGCTAAAGTTGCTGAAAGGTTTGTTAAAAACAAATATAAATGTGCTTCAACCACCACCTGAGTGGCATTAACCTCTATTTTTTTGTGAGGAACGCCACTACACTTCCGTTCGTCTTTGGGAATTGAAATCGAACGGGGCGAAATGCTTTGCAAAACATTCAATCCCACTGCCGTCCTCAAAAGGTAGCATAATTAAACAAACCGAATGAATCCAGCGTTATTGAAAAAAGAGGTCTATCTACCTCGTTCCCTCTCCCCACTCCCCCCCTCCCCCCCTCCCCCCCACTCCCACCGCCAACTCATCAACGCATTTACTTTTACTATATTTAGCTCATATTCCATAGAGATCCATTGAATACCGAGAACAGATCCAAAATTCGAGATGAATTACGCGGAATCAATAAAGCAATTTCCAAATCGTTCCATGAGAGGAACTTGCCAGCGGCGCAAATGTCAAGCGGCTATGTCATCACAAATAATGGAAATATGAGACCTAAACGAAAAATGCAAAAACGAATATAACAAATAGTTATATTTTCAAAAAAAAAAACCAAAAACCAACAACTTTCAAGGTAGCCGATTATACGGTAATATTAAACCGCATGGTAAATGAAACCAACTTTAATGAAAAAATTGATTTATCTCGATTTTTTTTCCAAAGCGCAAAAAAAGAGACATTTTTTCTCCGCTTAAAAATTCTTATTAAATTAAAACAAAACAATCATGAGCAAACAGATGCGAATATAAAAATTCAAAACTGAATACACACGACGAAACAATGAATCGAAATTTCAGCACAAACATACACCATAAGTATTTTGTATGAAGCGAATTCTAATAAGGAGACTGCGATCGGAGAAGAAAGAGACAACAAGTGCGACAGGTGGGGCAGATTGCCATTACGATGGTGAAAAAACCAGGATAAAAAGAATTAAAGATTGGGAACTTTCGAAAAAAAACCAATGGGTAAGTGAACTGTCTGGGAAAGAGGATGCTCCATGCTCGACATTAAACCTCGTATATCTCTGAATAATTTTGACGTCTGCCTACAACGAGATATTTATCATCCTCTTTAAAATTGATTACTTGGACCTTATATGCCCTTCCCCCTCCCCCCCCCCCCCCCCCCCCAACCTCCCCACCTAAACAACATACTCAGCCTGCATCGTAAAACATTTGTGACATGCGTGCTGGCTAATTATCAGACGCTCATAAATCCATTGTTCTTTAAAGTACAACTTCAACCGACGACTTTTGATTCGGCTTAACGGAATAGGACTATATGCAAAACAAAGCTCCGATAATGAATTATTATAGGCGATTTTTTCTTGAGGCGGAGATGGAGAGGGGTAATATTATGAAATGTTTGCTCTCCCCATTAGTGGCATTTTAACAATTTCGATCTCATTGAAATGTCGTCATATTACGTCGAATTCAATGACCACAATGTATCCACATTACACAGGCAAACATGAAATAAATATCATCGATTAAAGAGAAGCAATGCGGAAATAGATCCCATTACACGTCTAGCAGTTCCATCCTTATTTAGAGATCAACTTCGAAGATAACATAGATTTCAAAACCGCTAAAAAACCGCTCAACTTGAATGCATAAAACTTATTCTCATATCAGCAACCGGAAGCTGTAATAGAGATAATATACAAAGTAAAGATAATACGAAAATTTCTACATCATCACCCTATACCGTAAGCTTCTTTAGAGAATGCCTAAAAGTCGGACAACACAAAAAAGACTTAAGGATATAATCGGTCGATTCTTTGCATCAGTTGAATCGACTAATGGTTGGGAGATGAGCACTTCGAATCGACTGAATCCTACATGAGGCCCTTAATATATGACAGATATTTTAGGCAAAGTCAAGCAAGAATAAAAGCAAAGAAAAAAAGAAACAGAAGAAAAAAACGGCAGTTAAGTATATATTAATAATACAAGCAAATAATAATTTAATTCTGTACAGAAAGCGAACAGTTCCATGAAAGATTCACTGACGATGTGGCGGCTGTCAGCAACCACAAGGACACTTACACGTCAACCGGTACACCTCTAAATACTCTCTACTAACACTTACCTTATTCTATCACGCAATGGCGAGCACAGGCAACGAGATCAATCCGTTGAATCATTTCTCCCTTCTTTCTTAAGTATCATAAAACATTCACGACAAAACAAAAAGAATTAAACCTGATAAGATCAATTACCTCCCCCTAATTTAAAAGATCCCCTCTGTATCACACCTGTTGCACCTATTCATCTCTCTAACTCAACAATAACTACGAATATTTCGCGAATAATCTAAAAAACGAATAAATATAATGCTAAAATTGCCTCACAGAAATTAAAAAAAGCTGTCCTCATATGAATATGCACTCGTGCACACAACCGTCGATCAAACTCCACTGTACACTGCTACTACTAGAAAAGGCGTTCGTATGAGCGTTATCTCTCCCAAAATTGCACTTGAATAATTTTAGACAAGTCGAAGACCACACCAAAATAAAATGAACAATCGAATCGACAGTACAAACAACTCCTATACTCATAGTGACGAGTATCTCACCACTACAGGTAACATCACCCATACCTGTGACCAAGTCCTTATGCGTCAAGTGAAGCAAAAAAAAAAAAAAAAAACAAAGCAATGCACCGGAACAAAGCATTCAAACACAAAGCAACTAGCATCTGAAGGTGGACTTTCAAACAGAGATAACCTTAACCATTTACGGATCGTATGCGATAGAACAATTTCACTTTACATAGAAGGAAACAACAAAACTGTCGACTTCACTAAAGGACCACATAAGAAATATTGAGGAACAGAATATTCTAAACTTATCGAGAGGGAAAACAAATAAAAAATTTATTTTTTACCAGACGTTAACGTACTAGTAGTTTCCGATTTCTATTTCTCAATTACTCTTTAACGATTTAACTGTTTTCAATCACTCATGAGTCCCTCCACCCCCCTTTCTTGTCTCTTAATAACTACTCATCTAGAATGAAACAACGGCAAATATCAGAGATTTTATATGTCAACACAAATTAGTTTGTGATAAATTTCGAAAAAATAAAAACAAAAGTAATTCAATGTTCACATAAAGCAGTCTCATCCCTGAATGAGTCATAAAATCAGCTGTGTCAATCGTTTATCATCATTCTGTTCCTCAGCCACTAAATCAACAATATAAACTGCCGTTCTTCACACACAATACCGTATAACTTCAAATAAAAACCCTCTTATGATTCAAGGGGTGGAAATGGATTGAGGGTAACTCTGGTCCATAAAATATATGTCGCCTGCGGTTCACAGCAACATATACTTCAAATAATAAACCAGTCAACACAAGAAGAATAAAGACCAACTCAGCGAAGGTAAAATGACTTGTGAGGAGAGGGCAGGGGAGGGGAAAAGAGGAGAAAGAAGAAAAGGAAGAAGATGAACAGAAGTGCAGGAGAAGCGGAAAAATAGAGGATACAACGATACTCACGAGACGACGCAATTGCTCTGTTGACGTTTCATATTGCCGTTGGCGATTTCAATCTCTCGCAGAAGACGATCGAATATCTGTTGTACCGCCTGCAATAAGGCAACTCTCAATGAATGAGATCGCGATAACCGATAAAAAACAACAATGACCCATTTTATACTAAATGACCCGTGAAATTCCGACTTCTTCCAGTTTTCACTCTACGGTGCTCTAAATTAGTAATCCTGATGAGGTGAGGTTCAGTGCTATTAAGTCACTGCTTCGAAGTGCAACAGAAACACAATCGAAGCTTATCGGCAATGTTTATTTAAGTTCATTAAAGTAACGGTATCCACGCTGCCCACACATTTTCCAGTAATTCTGCTCATCATTTAATGACACACACTGTGTTACATGTGTACACAACTATATATATAATATATATATATAATAATATATATATATATAAATATATAGATATTTATAAATATCTATATATATATATATATATCGATATATATATATATCTATATATATAATATATATATCTATATATATATAAAATATATATATAATATAATATATATATATGTATATATAGTGTCAGTATTGCTAAAACCCGCCCTTCTGCTTTTCTCTCGCCGCCCCACCTAACTAGGTTGAAACGATACACTTTCCACAAGTACACTTCAAGTACCAAACTTCATCTCTTATCTAAGCTTACTCCTAACTTCTGTTTTGCAAATGTGCTAGTAACGTGAGGTTTCGGTCTCCTTCCGTGGAATCGTCGCCCATCCGAGAAGGTGAAAATACACTGTGGCAGGTTCACACACCGCATGATTTCCTTGATATTCTACCGCCAAATCTCTCATCTAAATATTTTCGATCCGCGTCCGGATTACTTTTCCAATCCAGTCTCAATCCCCCGGAAACTGTGGCTCACTGCTTTTTAACGACCGCTTATCTCACCTACTTTGCGAATTTAATTCATCTCAATAACCCCATATGGTCGCCCTATTTGACGACTTCATTCGGATTGTCAAAATGATCCACCTTGAAAAGGGACAAAAACTGCATCCTTCTACAAGCTGAATTTCACATAAAACGTGAAGCCTTTCATCTTGGGCACACTTATAGACGTATCGCATTTCCTTTACTAACAATATAGTCCTCAACTGTCACCTTGAAATACTCGCCTAGTAATTTTGGCTTCCTATACCCACTTTACTTTCATCAACGTGACTGTCTTTCTTTGCGACACTTCTGCACGCAATGCAAAGCGAATTGCTGTCTTAGAGAGTTTGCACGCATGTGTCTGTCTGTGATATTTTCATCGCATCTCCCTCAAACATATAGAATTGAGACTTCGTTGCATAACCTTCCAACCGCATCACTTAAACGCTGAAATCCGGTCTCACATAACAAAATGGGAGCCGCAATTCTGAAGCAAACATTTGAGATTTTTATCAGTTCTGAGATGGTACGGGAAGTATTTTTGATGAGTAGCACTGCTCTATGTCAACGTGATTGCCTGACATTTTTTGCACGCATATTACTTTGCTTTTTTGTGTATGAAATGAACGAAGAGAGTTCGGACTGCTGCTGAAAAAACCCCTCTGATCGCTGTTTTTGCCGTCTTGTCATGCGTGCACCGCCTAGGAGTTGAACAAACTCAGCTATATTGGGCTCTGAAATTCAAAGCGGTCAAAATCTGTTTGAAGTTGTTCCTCCAGTCAAAAGTGGATAAAACAGTTCTAACTCATTGACAGAATAATTCAGCAGATGAGATAACGCCGTCTCGCACTAAAACAACTGCTGCCTGTCCACGATCGGATACGTCAAAGCCAAATCAATCAAATTTTATCCTTAATAATCAGCAAAATTAACTCAGGCTTCATGAATTATCTGTAATTCCTATGAATTTGTTCACCGGTCTCTTAAACTCAAATATGTATCTCACATATTTTCCAAGACATGCGCCTTAACAGCAGTTAAAATTTTCATCGTCTTTTATCTACCGTCATCTTAGGCAGTCAACTGTTGACTCCTTTGAAGAGCAATATATGACTTAATATTCCACCTGTCCTATACAAACAAAAGGTTAGAGGTTAATGATTAAAAACTAACCGTGTTGTCTTTAGCGGATGTCTCCAGAAAAGCGGCATTCCAGGACGCGGCCAATTTCTGGCCTTCTTCCATTGAAACTTGACGTGAGTTATGCTGCAGATCCACCTTATTCCCGACCACAACTAAAGGAGCGCTGAAAGAACGATCTTCTTCAAGTCCAAGAAACTATTCCACAAAATGGAAAAGCACATGTTGTGGACGGATCAGACTAAAAAATTTTCTATGTAATTAGAACTGCCACAAATAAGAATCACAATTTCACAATATCCTATGGCAATATCGATGATCTGAGAAAACGAATAAAACTTCAGATTGGTGGCAAGGTCACGATTCACCTAGAATCGAGTCAAAAAAGCCTGACATTTACAGCCTCCTCTAGAAGTCACAAGTTCTCAAATTTCCCCTCACACAAACTGTTGAGATCTTTAATCCATGGATAATGCGGTGCAATTCAAAGCGACCAATTTGTTCTTCTGCAATATTCATCAATCGTTCGGTGTTCGACTGCTGTCTGAGGTACTTGCTCAAACTAATTCATTTAATAATTGGGTGCATTTTCCAACTATCGACATCAACTGCCCCTCAGTGAAATCAATATTTAAAAGCTTTCCCATTTTCACACAGCAATTTCGTAAATACATAAAAAACATTTAAGAGACGGAGATGAGAGATGAATGACGCGAAAGTGAGAGGTGGAAAGGGGATTCTTTTGCCCTCAGTTGACTTCCGAGTAACCCAATCTCAAGGTTTCAATACCCCTCATCACAGAGCACAGTGTATCAAGTTCCACATGACAGCGGCTCCTCAAATTAAATCATCGGCAACACTTTCAGCACCACACTTTCAATAATATAATCCTTCTTTATGAAAAGATAAGAATGTGTTCATCATTGCACAGAAAAATATTTCCAATTTAAAATAAAAAAAGCTTACTCTTTATCGCCGTAGTTTTCCATTATTTGTCGTGAATTGTTTGGATAATTTCGAATCTGAAATTTAAAAAACAAATGAATAAAAACTATCGAATACGACTTAATAACGGATAGAAATGCTGTGAAGTACCACTTATTCTAAAAGCATTGTTTAGTGATGCATAGAACATTTGTGTGAAGGAGGCAGGAAGCAGGAGGAAGGGTGGGGGGGGGGGTGAGGGCGAGACCTTCACTGATCCTGGTTAACAGTCCTCCTCTCTCATCAACAAATATGTGAAAAGAACGACGCCATCTAGCCCCTTCCCCCCCCCTTTACCTCTTTGTGACAGAATAACATGGAAATTGATAACGTACGACTTTCTATCATCGATCGCATAGACGAGGATATATCCATCGATATCGAGCGAACAACTGCGAGGGAATAACGAGTACTCCTGCTGCAAAGAATAAATTCTACGAGAAGAAATAGCAGTCGAACAATGGAAGCCATCGAAATCATGAAACAATGGAAGCCATCTCACTGTCTGAATGGAAGCCATTCTCTGAATTCGTTTGAAAGGCCGATAATGCGCAACACGAATCATGAATTTATATTGGCATATGAAAATAAAATGATGAGAGAATCTTTCAGATATGGTACGATGGTGACTGAACATGATGAATCGCTTATAAATGTGACGGATAACGACTGCCAAAAGTGCATCCAAGCGATGCGGATGAAAGAAAAACGATGAAATCCACTAACACGCACATCACCATCTATCGCCTTTCACTTGCAGAATACCACTGCATCGAAAAACGCCACATTTCTGGCACAACCTTCATCCATTACCAATACGTTTTCTTGAAAATAATTGTTTGGAAAATGCAGTCTGGTTTAGGAAATTCCACCACTCCCCGACTGAAAAAACTCTCGCCTTCAAAAAGCGCCATAACAATATCTCCCGACCTCCCAGAAACCATTACTGTCCCTATGGTAAGAACTTTCAACAAAATACTTCGTGTATGGGTAAGCTGATCCGGAAACGAAGTTTAATGGAGGTGGAGAACGGGTTTTCGGTGTGGCGAGAAGAGTAGATAAAGCGTAATCCACGGTAATGGCGCTGTGGCTATTGAACAAGAGAGCAACAGATCACAGTCGAAAACTCAGAAAAAATAATGAGCAGATTTTTTTTAAAAAGTTTTTATCCGCCTCGATGCCACACCAACATCCTTCACCACATTCATACCGCTTCATACGAAATATCCAAAAGGCAACCATGCCGGCATTAAGAAGACAGGGTCAATTTATACTACGGTGCAAGCGAAATGAAGCCACTTGGTTTCCCTTTCTTCCCTATTTGCTGTTATTACCACTAAACACTTCCCATCCATGACGAAACATCACAGTGGCGGGTAGAAGTAACCTGCAGGTAGCGAGAAACAAATTTAAAGGGCTATCTAAGATCACCTGCGTATTCAATGCCACTAATCAATCCAAATAAAATTTAAAAAACTTGCGCGTCTATCGTTTCTCGGAAAAATGTTTTAAAATATATGTATAGGAAACCTGTCCAGCGGTATCGGTGATTTGCAGAGTGAATTCTCTGCCGTTGAAACGATGCTGTTTGGTGTGTATGTCCTCTATTGTGGTGTCGTACGCATCCGGAAACTGCCATAGACAAACCTCAGTGTTATTGACGATTTGCCTAAATATAACTACAACAACGTCAAAGAAACGTTCACCTCAGGTTAGAATATTGTCTGCAAAGCGAATAACTGAAACTTCAACACCGATAAACAACAATCCAAATGTCGTTTTTACTGCAGTTTTCTACGCCACATCATCAATCTCCCCCTTTCCTCCTCCCTTTCAGTCACCCTACTCCCCCCCCCCCCCCTCCCTCCCAGCTCTCCTCCTAAAGGATCCAATAAGAGAATGAATGATGATGGAAGAGATTTCTGATGAAATAACTGAGAACGAGACAACCGCAAATTTAGCCTCATCCTTTGTGGTGCAATTCTTTCAACCACTAACTAAGTAAAAAAAATTTCCGTTCACAATTCAACTGACCCTAAAATGCGTATCATTTTTAAGTCACATTCAAACGCCTGTAGTTCTATAACACAAGCAACTGAACATGACACACTTCAGGTGGGGATTATGCGAGATCAACCGCTGACTCCAACATCAATGGTTCCCGAGTTGAAATTAATGAAGACAATAAATCAGCAAACACTACATACATGCAGACACAATTTGCTATTATGCTCGGCTAAAGTATGAATTCACAAAGGCAAATAATAGCCTCTCTCTCTCATCTTCAGAGCGATGCGATTTCGTGGTTATTCCAGAAAGATAAGCCTATTTAACAAAAAATTTCTGATTGAAAGCATGTTGCACTCACTGGCTGAATTATCAATAGCAAATAAAAATAAAAATTGATAAATGAAAGCGAAATTTGCATTATGTTTCTAACGTATAAAAAAAAACCGAAAATAAGTAACGAAACTTCCTGATTGCAACTCTTATTTTCTCATTTGGCAGTGAGAAAAAATATGAGGTGAGCGACGCGATATAAGCAAGCAGACAGACATAAGCGAAGAAAAACTCACCAAATCCCGCCATGATGCGCTCCCATAATTTAGTTGAAGGTTATAAAAAACAGCCAAAAAAACAACATTGTGGAAAATTTAGTGCTTGTAATGATCCGATACCTTTTCTAAACTAAAGTTCTCACCTTAAAATTTTGCTTGAAATAAACTAAAATTCTAAATTAAACTTATTCACAATCGTACTTTTCCCTGCTTCACCTATAACTACTAAATTAGAAGTACAGCAATAACCATACTATGGCCAAACAACCTCATCAATTTAACGCCCACAAATGCCGACAATAGCTTATAACTGTCAATTGTGGATGTCACTTTTGCAGGTCCAGCTGCACATTGCATATACCTGTGGGTGAGAGGAACAACTCTTCCCTTCCCTTCTCCTCTCCGTTAATCAAGGGTAGGTGATAGAGGGGATAATCAAAGGAAGGAATAATACCGCATTGCAGGTTGTTTATAGAATGACACATCAAAATGCAAACGAACACAAATAAGCATTAACCACCAATCCGCCTTCCCTCGGCATATATAATGACGACAAAGTAGTTCCATAAATACAAGGAGATGATAAAAGCACAACTCACCGACACATGGATAGCCCATTAAAGCGATCTTTCGCTGGATCGCGTTCGCCATCGCTGACAGAGTCACTTCGCCTAACAGAGACCTCTTCGACGATGATGCCACCCTAAAGAGGTAAACAAATTTGCATATTTGCTTTCGCTTGCAATTTTCTACTACTGCAAAACAATCGAAACCAAAAAACAACTGCGAAGCGTGTCAACGAAGGTGATCAGATATACGCTCTTACATTCCTCCCCTCTCCCCCCATTTGAGCAACCAATTTCGTATATATCAACGACTAAAAGAATCCCCCAATTATGATGGTACCTGATGATCTAAACTGTTGCATTTATAAAGTAGTTCCATTCATAACTCATTTGGCCAATATTAATTTGAATGGCGTCCAACACTGGCCAACAATGAAATGAGCCCAGTTATGTGTTCATATTTGAACTGATCCAATCGCTCCACAAAGTTAAAAAGTCAACGTAAAATGACAATCCGACACAATGTAAAATATATGACGAACATAACTGGCTGGGTGTATATGGTGTAATGAATACAGCAATAACATTAAAATATGCAAATGACAAAGAAATTAACATAATATTAAATATGATATAACATTAAAATAGAGAATGAATATGCAAATCATTGGCACTTTAATTGAAATACAAATAGAAACGAAACATCTAATCTACTGAGCGGATGAATTATTTGAATTCATGTTCGAGTTTATATTTGAAAGGCATTAAACACCACCATTTCATCAACATTTGATATTTAAGTTTTTTAAAATTTCTTAGGAATGTGTTTGAAACAATGAGAGGTACAAGCTGAACATAGCATTATCAACTACAACAGATGCTTTATAATCAATGGATAGCAAAAAAAGGGCCTGAGGTAACGCTAACATCACTCGCTCTCTCTCAAAAGAAGCACCACACACTTAGAAACTTCTCTCCACCTTTCTCTCGCTCTCTCTTGATCGGACATACCGCACCTGTTGAGTGAACGGAGGATAAGAGATATTAAAGGTGAGCGGTATATTTTAAGAAAAAGATAAACAGCAAATGCTTATTTGCAATGAATGAAAATTTGTCTATCGAAGAGGTAGAAACAAATTGTTTAGTTAAGCAAAGATAAAGTTTAACGCAGAAAGGAAAAGATCGACAGCGTTCATTGCGATTTGGCAAACTATAAAACATTCTTTCAATAGTACGCTGAGGATATATTTAAATATGGATTTAAGTGAAAGTAATATTCAAAAATATGTAAATATTGGAGCGTTTGAGGAGCAGTTAATTTACTCTTTCGAACGATACTGCCTTATCACTGATAGTCGATAACGCTTCTGATAAATCATATCAATATCAGTTCGTGTTACAAACTCAACAAGTTAACTTTTCGTATGAACTAATTTCTTAAAATTTTCTTATATTACACCTTCCGGAAGTATTTCACGCGTATTTGCATGAAGCTGAAATATTCATCTGATGCAGTTGAAAATAAAAACTCCGAAGTTCATCTCCGGCTCCTCTTATGAGGACATCATATGAGTATGCTTTTATACGTGTACTTGATAGTGCAAACCGTAAAAGCTATCATTGTGGGACCAACATGATCTACAACACCACAGAGGTGATCCCTCACATCGGTTTGTAAACAGCACATAAAGACGTCATAAAATCTGCTCGTCATTTTCTTTCATAAACACTCAGCTGGTGTAAAAATTAAACTTCCACGATAAGCGTTTCTTCAAAATGATCGGTTTCATAGGAAACGATTAGACGCTAGATCATGGTTCATGAATATTTCATCGACGAATTGTCCTCGCGAGTGCAAAAGCGCGTACCTTGTCAGGAACTTCCCCACTTGTTTCCGTCTTTGATCATAAAACAGTGCAAAGGAAAGAATTCCACTTAGCGACAGCTTAGTGAAGTACATAGCAAAAAGTGCTCTGCCCCGAGTGCTTTCCCACTTATTTAATTCAGGCGTCATCATGACGGCCGCTCTGAATTATACAGGACTCTCTGAAAATCTGACAGACGGATGCTACTTGCTATCCGTATTCGTTGTTTAATCATGCAATCGCGTTTAAAAAAGGCATTTTTAGTGTTACTGTGTGGTCATATTCATGGCGACCGGACAAATGCGCCCCCGCTATGTGGCCATCAGGTGGAAGACTAGATTTATTTCTCGTTTAGGCTGCATTTTTATGCTGGTCAAAGCAATAACAGAGGTAACATTTTTGAAATAGCATAATAAGCGTCTATCAGTGCCATCTCTATCGGCTAAGAACGATCGTCCCCATCGCATTGAACATTCTGTTATCATTGATTATCGAACCTAGCCTAAATATTCCTCAACGACTGCACAGGTGTAAACGAGCTGAAATAAACACCAAACAGGTAAAACCACCTAGCTGTAAATAATTGAAACATCAATAAAAATGCATTCGATGACTATCAGAAATGACCAATTACCGTGCAATTAAAAAAGTTCGCTAACAACTAGCCATAGCGTTTTCGTCGCGGGAATACGACGATAATTTGAAATGACCGTAATCGTTTCCCTTCGCCTGCACATCAATAAAATCTCATTGATTGGAAACGAGAGCGGCGAAATTGAGGTCGATTCGGTTGCGATGAAGCGTGTTGCATTTTCATTTTTGCGTCTTAGGATTTTCCGCCGGTCTGTTTTTTCTTTTCTAATATTTGTTTACCATTTGAAACGGGAGATTATTTCCGGTCTCATATCACTAATAGTCTGCAATTCACATATTGCCCGTTGGTTTATCAGCAATTTCTTATTTATGTCATGTTTCGAGTGGAATTTTTTCATTGGATTTTCTCTTTCACTTGCAAAGATGATCGATGAAAAAACTCATAATTTAGGTCTACACAATATTTGCTGGAGAAATCGCAAACAAATAGTCAAATATAAAGCGATCCTTTAGGCGATCTTATCACCCATCTTTTCATTTCTTAACTCATATGATGGAGTAGATAACAAATCCGCTCATTGGTATATGCAGGGAACGGAGTGGGGGGATGGAAAGCTGGACGAGAGGGGAGTTTGGAAGAGGGGTCAGGGATGAAAGGAGTTCTTGTGAAACAGTTGTTCTTTCTTCGCATGTACCTTTACTGGAATAACTTCATCAGAATGAACGTTTGAACTGTTTCGTCTGTGTTTCACCTCCAGAATTACAGTCACTGCCCCCCCCCCCCCACCCCCCTCCCCCATCTCGACTTCTCCTCCGCTGATTGCAAACTCTTCCCCTCTTCCCCGAATGGCTTGAAGCCAATATTTCCTTCCGTTCGATTTACTTATTTGTTTCTAAGAAAGTTGTAGTTCTGTCATCGAACCGTAGTGAAGAGTTAGTAGGGTGTTTAACCTGAGATATTATCAGTATCTGTTCGTTTGTCGTCGATCAGGAGTTGTAACTAGACAAGGTGAAATATTGAAATTGACAGGTATTATTTCCGGTGAAGTTGTTACCACTTGTTTAGTGGAGTTTTCTCTCCATAAGCTTTGTCTATGCCATATGTCTCTTTCTCTTTCTAAGCATATTTCAAACTTTTTTGTAGTTCAACAAACTTATTTCTGACTGTGCATATTGTGTGTTTTTTGTGAGACACACATAGTACGACTTAAGCCATTTCACTTAACGTCTCCTAATCTCTAAGCTTCGAGCCTAGGCTTAAGCAGGCCGAACATCGAACATTAGAGCCACAGTTGAGAGCTTATAGGACGCTTAAGTGGTGCGCGTCATGTTATCTTATGGCTGTGCTAGTACAGGATTGCAACAGGTGTAGACATTAAGATCAGGTGGAAGACGTCATATAGAAATTAAGGCTTCACGTGTATGATCCGAAAAAAAACCGGCACGTTGAAAACGAATCGTCTAATAAGAGAGAACCGTTCAGTGCTGCTGACTCAACCAGGTTGTAAAAATGCGTTACGAGCAGCTCGTCTCCCACCTGCGCATTTCAATATCGATTGATATTTGGTCGTTTTGTTTTTCCACTTTCCAACTCGAGATCTTCGCTGACACTATAGGATGTAGGTCGTTTCGCCTAGTCTTGAAAAAATGTCGAATCAAAAAGGCGTGAGATAGCTTAGCAGGGGAAGCATTTGTTTTCAGTTTTCAAATCTCATCGAATATCACAAGAGTGTTTATAATTTTGCGCGAATGATGGATGATTCGACAACTGACATTTGCGCCATAAGTAAAAGGCATCCATCATGAGTACAGGGATGCTGCGGGATAGCGCCTAAAAAGCTGTTACGAGGATGATGAATTTTTTTCACTGTTTTCGGCAAATACCCGAATGTACGATGCGGTATTTGCCGAAAACGGTTATCACAAACGAACGGTTATCAACAACCGTTCGCACAAGTACTCTTGCCGAAGTGGCCGTTCGCACAAATGTTTTTGATGTAATGACCGTTCGCGTTAATTCCAGTGTCACGTAGACTAATTGTCATATTTTTGCGACTTTCTGGAAATCTCGAACAGTTTTTAATAGTAGTTGTTTTGGCGAAGTTCGCTTTTAAAGCATATTGTCGAGTAGTCGCTATTCTCGAAAATTTAACAAACCAGCTTAAGTTCGTTTAGCAGGCGCGCAGTTCGAGTGCCGTTGCATAGCGCAATTCACGGCTTTTAGTTCTCTTAGCATGTGTTGTGCTGTTTGCATTGCGCCTTCATGTCTAGTATGACATGCTGTTCTCTCTATCTCTCGCTCCAACTTTTTATTTCATTGCCTGGCTTCTCGATCCATAATATGCTTTGCCGTCTTCATTGTGCTTTCGTTTCTTTCCTAATCGTGTGCGCTTCGAAATTTGTGTTGCATTTTTTTTAAAATAAGAGGATTGATTTGAATAGTCGTGAGTGAATTTCAAGTAAAATTGGTGAAGACGCAAAAGATGGATGAAGCAAATCCGCGCAATGCTCGAGTCGGCTCAACACGTGATTAGAAGACTAATTTAATGCGTTTTTGCCAAATATTTGAGGAAGCGAGCAGGATCCATTCAATAGTTTCAAATTGCACTTGGTCTTAGCTGACATCGATGAGGCTGACATGTGAGGAAGGCGGTTTTAGTTCCTAAAAGAAAAAAAAGAAACGGAAATTAGAAGAGGTAATGATGATAAGAAGCACATGGAACAAATAGGAGGGGGAGGGAGGGGGAATGAGATAAGCGATATTCACGATGCTCGCTGCAATAATTTCCGCCTTTCCCCGTCTTAATTATTTCTTATAGTTCTTTGATATTTTCGTATATTTTACATGCAAAAATATTTAACGTATTTTGAAGTGATTGATATGAGGGTATTAGAGATCGACGGCAAGTTTTCCATGAATGCGCATTTAAGGGAAAAAGTTCAGCGTCGTCGTTTAGAAGAGTGGTTTTCGTGCCATTTATGTGACGCACATCTTGCCCATAAGGATTCTGCACAGACGTTGAGTAAACCACTATTAGAACTCAGGACAAGGTGTGTGGTGCAAGGAAGGAGAAGAACCGCATCAGTTTCAGGTCTTCGAGTGCGACTGATGTGGTCGTTGAATCTCAGCTATCCAAACCCGTAAATATTCGTATATCAGAGACGCAGTCAATGTTATCGAAGATTTTTGACTTTCACACGCTTGCTCGTTATTGTTTCGAAGCAATCTGTTTCATAGAAAGTGTTTGCAGGGTGAGAATAAGCCGACGATCCCGTTGGCAATCGAGAATTTCTCTTCAGTCGAAGGCTTCGATGTTTATGCGTCTATTTTGAGAGAATCGGAAAATGACGTCAAAGAGGAACGGAAGGTGCTGACAATCCAGAAGAAGAAGAAGAGAAAGAACAAGAAAAAGTTTGCGTTCATTTAATGAATCTTTTATTGCTCATTCTTGATGAGCAGCTGTCTTCTTCCTTAGCATCACATTTCAACATCCACCGTTCATATCCGATCAGTAAACATTTCTGTTAGAAGCCAATCAAAATTTGCATATAAGAAAGTGGCGCATATGGAAAGCAGTCATCAATAAACGAAAATAAGTTACAAATAGGTATGGAAAAACGACGATTTTGACGGTGGAAACAACATTGTTTCACTGTTTTATTCAGGTTTATTCTAATTCTCTCAGTTAAAGTTGTCGTTTAGTTGATATTCTTTAGGCATATACGCCTTACGTAAGGTCACCTGCACTTTAAGGTTTGAGTTGGTTGAAAATGCTGTAAAGCTTATAGCGGATAGGAAGTGAACTGAATTTCGCAATATGTGATTAGGGTTATCGATTTTGATGCCGCTAAATGCAGCATTATTCGCTTTGAAGTTCACCCATTCTCTGTGTTGATGATTTGTTGCGATTCAGTTTCGGCGCATTCTCGTGATAAATGCTTCGAAGGCGACCTATGATGACCGTTTTTTCGGTGTTATTTCGCTTGATGGAGATGATGCGGTGATTAAGTGCGATCTAAGTTATTTCCTTTTTTCTGCAAGTTTTCGTAGTCGCAGGATCCGATTTTTGTAAGGTGGGAAATGAGGCCATTCGGTTAGTAATCGAAGGCTTGATTGAATCTTTTCGCAAACGACGAGGGAATATCGCGAAATCAAGGAAGATAAAATAGGATAATTAAGGGGGTGGAATTCAGAGTGGATAACCATCGCTGTGATAGCGTTTTGCCTTGCGCTGTGATCGTTCACTGATATCTCTCATCGAAGAGAATATGACTAAAGATAGCGTGGTTTCATCACTAAACAACCACAATGTGTGAAGCATTTTATATGCTATAACACAGGATTATATTGTAAGAATTTAAGAGCTGAATGTAATAAAGTGCATCTACTTGCTTCGAGATTCTTTTGTCGTCTTTCTGAGGGCGTTATATATTGCTAAGTGGGGAGCATTCGCAGTGCTCCCCATAGTGCTTTAGCTCATCGAGGTTCTAAACTATCTTCGATTATATTATAGCTTTTTCCTTTCCTTTCAAATTTCTAATTTTTTGTGTGTTGTGTATTGTAATATATGTTTAAATTTAAGTGAATAAGTTTAAATGAGTGTGTTAAAAATCCGAAATAAGTTTTGCATTGTTCGACAGGAAGTGCTTCGATCATTGATCAGTTGTAACATTGTGATTTGTTGCCCGAAACTTCATATAATTGCTGAGCTTTGAATTGCAAGCAAAGAGAGCACACCTTTATTTTCCACTTACAATAAATTAAATAATGCAGTGGACAGTTCTGTTCCCTGATGGTCACCGATGGAGGATTATATGGAATTTGTCGTAACGATAACTTCATATTATAGGTTATAATCAGAAAAGTCTCTGGAGTATAGATCGGAAGAGGTGATGGGTTGCAGTGGGGTGCAGTTAAGTTGAGGAAGAGATAAGAAAAAAATGATGATGGAATTGGGACATAATGCAGTACGCTTCCACTTGACGGGTAATGAACCAGTATTAGAAATTTCGTGATTCCCTCTGTCTCATTGCCCAGTTTATATGACTTTATGTACCGTAGACGATCCACTCAAAACACCGTTCCATTGTTGGCGAGCAAATCATCAACTTATTGATTAATCCACCCAAAACTTCAAGTCACTCACTTCCTTTCCATCTGAGTGATGTCCCCATATTAGTTGCTGTTTTTTTTTTCGTCTATATTCATGCATGTTGGCGGAAAATCGGGAGTGTACACGGGATCTGAAGCACTGATTCTTTAAATCTGGAAGTAAAAAAATAATCGTATTTTAGAAGTAAGCAATGTTGCAGTTAGTTTTAGAGTCACCGGTTCGTTTATACTTTCTTGTCCTGTTTATTGTTAACGAAATAGGGGTTTGTTAACGTTCGGAGAGCAATTGTTACCTTCTATTACTGAAGAAGGTGACGTGTGAAAAATGCATCCGCGCAACAACCAATTATGGTTTGATATCGAAGTGAACGCGAAAATTTTTGCTGCTCTTGTTGCAATATACTCTCTGCTTTTTCGTTAGTGTAAGCTGTGAAATTTTGCAGGTATTGTTTTGGAAAGGGGAGGGGGGGGGGAGGTAGAAGAATTAACGTGCGAGTAAGGCGCAAGTATTAAATTATCTGTGCGTGTAAAAAGCACGACATTGTGGACATGCATGCGATGTTTTTTATGTGGGAATTAGTCGACGTTTTTATATATGCGAATGCTGGACGTCGGTGCTGAGGCTGTTATCATTATTCGACGGGTACCAAAAACACCTTTTGTGAGAGGTCATGGATTTTAGATTTGAGAGAGAGAGGGCATTGCCACAGAAACTTAGTTTTTCAGAAGCGATGTTATTGGTATATAAATTGCACATTGGCCTGGACGCTCATAAATGTAGACATTCACCTGAAGTCGTTGAATTTTCGAGTCAGAAAGCATGCTGTATATTGATATATTTTATTTCTTCTTCATAGTTTAGAAGCTTGATGTCGTTCGAATGTTTTGCATATATGCAAAATGCTAGAAAATTATTCGGAAAAAGATTCAAGGAGAGTTTTTTGTGAAAATTTTCCACTTCTGCAAGCGAGATTCTTTCAAAAATTAGTTTCTCTAAGAGAGTGAGATCCAGTGCGAAATTTTTTGCGATCTAATTACAACTTAAATATATGAATTTCGATTATGAAGAGTCTGATAGTCGTCAAAAAATAGTTGGCTAGAAATTGCTGACAGCGCGGCTTTTTTTTAAAGTTGATGAACTATGGAAAGTTTCGAGAAGTTAATAAAGTATTCGGAGGGCAGAATGCTAGTTGGAAAGTGCCGAACAAATCGGGAATTATTGTAACGAGAAGTTTTGTGATATGTGGCGATGAAAGAAGTGGTCTTTTTTAAAGGGAGTTTCTTTTCTCCTTGAGATTCTTCATTGCTGCCATCTGACGTCCACATTGCCGCTGATTATCTCTGAACGAGAGCCAAAATAAATGGAAGTGAATAGTGCACGTTGTGCTAGTATACAGGGGACATATGCTTATTTCTTCAACAATTCCATCGTGGACTCTAGGGCAATAACTGGACCTTACACTGATGGTTAATGCATACAGAGCGGGTATTTTTTTTTCATTTTTAGCTGCGATATTTTGTGATGTCGTTTATGAACGTTGATATCCGCTCAACATAAAGAAGTGTTCGCTGTTGTTTTAGCATTCATCTAACTGAGGTATCGATGACGTTATATTATTTTAGAGAAGTGGCCACTGCTTATGAATGCGCACTAATTGTTTAGTTAGCTTCGATATGCTTTCTGCTTACTCCTTTGTATCATATAGAGTGCAAAATACTTTGACAACTCGTTTTGATGCATGAATTGCTGATAGAGCACATCTGATTGCTCCTAGTCTGTGCCACTGCTTTGAAGTTTTCCGGTAATACTTCGCTGTGCTGTTTTAATTGGAAATGATTTTCTAGGAAAGTTTTGAGAGGATATAAAATGCAAATGGCATCCATGATGCTTTATTATTTATTTTTAATGCATGAATGCGGATTATGGAGGGGCAACACTTCTAATGATCTCTTCGATTGTGCATTACTTAACTGTTGGATTTTTGAGGCTCAGTAAAATTGAAACGATTATAATTTTTCAAAAAAAGGGAGAGAAACTCAGGACGGGTTATGTCTGTGGAAATTTTAGAATGCAAAAGTGTTGCTTTCGAAAGAAATTTATAAAGAAATCATTTTTCGTATATGTGTTTATTAAGTGATCATTCCGAAAAAGTGAAATAGCATGAATGCAAGCGAGTGCAAGAATGGGTTTTTTTTTCCGCGTTAACACATTGCCGAAGAATTTTGCCCCCGCATAACGAGTTCTGAATTTTTGGCATCGAATTTTTTAAGGCATTCAAGCAGATTGTGAACATATGTGCTTTATTTTTCTTTATCTTAATAAAAAATCAAAGAGAACGCCCTAGAACGGATATATACTTCCAATGAATAGGTTGGCGAAAAATTCTTGATTATTGTACGATTTTTTTTATTATTACCAAGAGAAGTAATAGTGAAGAAAATACAAGCACTCATGGCTTTCTGAATTAAGTAATTAAGTCTCTCATGGTCCTGTCTGATCAGGGGTCGGTGCGGATATGAGTACGGGGTTGCATCAAAGAAGTTCTACCACTGTAATCTGTTGGATATGGGGGATGCAACGATATTTCTTTCGCACTTATAATCGACCGTTGATTCTACGTAAAGAAGTCTAGATAGGGAGGCATGTGTGAGGTTCTCTTTCTTTAGTGGTTGCTTGCATAATTTTTAAAGTTTGTCTCTTATAGTCACTTTCAAATAGCTTCCTCAGGCAGGAAGTGGATAAATTGGGGCACAGCAAAATAGGTTATTAATCAGCATATCGAAGTTTGTTTGTTTTATGTGGAAGAGTTCACTATTTCGATTTTTTTTCTTCAATGATGTCCTCTATAAAAACAATGCAGTGAACTAAAACATGACATCTTGTCCTTGCAATTTTGAACGCCAAGCATTCGCGCCAACATAATCGGCAAATTTTGGCATGAAATATGCGATAGAAGTTCGAAAGATTTTAGAAGTCAGTCGGTCGATAAGGGTATTTCCTGCAGGTGGAATCATTTTTTAGTCTGTGTGGTGTTGAGGCGGCAGTCGTTTTCATTGAACAGCTTGCTTTGCATTTTTCAAAGTCTTCTCGAATTTGATCACCATTATTAAACCTTCATTTATGTGCAGGTTTGCTGTGCACACCGGTGTTTATTTTCCGCATATGCTTAAAACCATTTGTATAATAAGAAAAACGTATTGATATGGACGAAGCCGAGTAGTTTTTATTATCATTGTTTGTGATTGCGGTATAAGCAGTACTTTTATATGCAGGTTTGCATTTGTTGAGGCCAGTTATGGAGACGTCGTGTCAGTGCCCACATATGTTTGCATCAACATATCTAACATTTCCGACTAGGGGGCATTAAAATTATAACTGGATAATGGGGGAGGGGGGTCTAGTGTACGAGGGTTATTTTCAAACACCAGCTTATACCCTCTTCAGAAATCAGGTTGATCCATCAACTTCGAAGGAGACGGAATGTTGTTGACATTCAGGGGGCTTGCCACTAAAATCTTAGTTCTATTTTATAGTCGTCCTAATTGAAAGTAGCAACAACGAAAGTTGCCAAAAAATTTCAAATCGACCGATGCGCTTATGCGGATACTCGGACAGTTGATTGTGGATGCATTATTGCCCATCTTTTATTATTTATAAATGTTTTTGGTTAAGTGGGCGGACAGCATAGTTACATCGTGCCAGCTCGATTGGCACGCTTGTTCGTTTGATTTATGCACTCTTGGATCAATGGGACATATTTAGCACCTGGAGGGTATCTTCTTCTTTGATTGATATTTAAGTGGCGTCCATAGCACCATCTCATTTATTTTCTTCCGAAATGAACTTGGACTAGCTTTTGCAGTTATTGCAAGCGTGGAATGTGCTGGACTGTGGAGGGCAAAAAACGGTCCTTTATGCTCATTTTATTTGCACTGTTGATGAATTTTTTGAGAAAGTGACCTGTAATGTTACTCCGCTTTGCTTCGGGCTCTGCAATTGTATAACTTCCCTGTTGTCTTCGCCTTCGTGCAAAAATGTTCTTTCTTGGTTGCATTCCATGCCTGAAAGTTGCCACATTATTCGTGTTCTTTGGCAGCTAAGGTTCCCTTGCAGTGAAAGATATCTCCGACGCTGCTAAGAGTGAATCTACTTCAGCGTGGTATAGTGCACTTGCTGCTCTCTCGTGCTATTTCTTAAATTATTTTCCTTTTCATCATCTGTAATAGATACTCAGATGAAATTCGCTCTGTTGGCACGACGAGACTCAATAAGATTTAGGTCGAGAGGCTGTGTGATGGGGGAAGTGTGATGTGTTGAGTCGTGGACTTTTTCCGTAATTATTTTAATCGATATATTGAACGCGTTTATATGATGAAGTTCATGTGAAGTTGCACCAGTGAATTCTTTTCTGCGTCATTTTTAGTGAAAGTTTGCGCCATTTTCTTAGGGAAAGGGAATCACGTCACAATATATTCCTCGAGAAATGTTTCGAGATTTGAATTCGATTATGCGAGTACGCGAATTGTTGTGCAACTCCAATTTTTCTAAACAGAAATATATTTTTAATAATTATGGAGGAGTTGGTGCATTTTTTTTGCATTTAAAAAACTTACAATAATTTCGGCGGACAAGTTTTCCATCGTTAAGATCTTTTTTCGAGGTGTCTGTTAATGTCGTTAGTTGAACTCTGCAAGGATTTTAATTTTAAAGGTATCAATTAAGGTGTGATATTCAGTATGTAGTCATGACAACAACAACACCTGTCTGTAAATGTGATAATTTAATTGTTGCAGTGGTGGCTGTTTCAGTTGGTCGCCATTGATCCTCGTCGATGCGTATTTTCGATGTCAACTGATAGCGTTTGTGAGAATGTGCAAAATTTGTTTAGCTCTCTCTCTCCTTTCGTTATTCAGTTGTGAGGGATGAGCTCAAATACTTCGGATGTTAAGCTGGAAAAGTTTAAGTGGGGAGCTTTGGGCAGTGGTAAATTATTCGGCAGTATTGGATTATAGTGAAAATAAAGCTGATAAGTGGTTTTAATAGAATGTATGAAGTTGACGACGATACTCTTTACCTTTTTACTTCGCAAATTTCGTAAAATGCGCTGTGCTTGCCACATCTATTTCCCATCATTTTCGTTCATCTCTTTCGCTTAACGAGAAAAGAGGACGCCATCAGTGCGTGTCGTTCTACCTTCTCAGGTGTTTGCTTAGCGTTATACTGAAGAAGCGTTTCCTTGTCAGTTTCGTTTATTTCTCCGATATCACTTTAGCTCTTAATTGAAAACTCGCTTAATTAAATATCGCATAAAGTTTTCTTGAAAGTGTGTGATTGTTTCAGAGGCTGGGAGCGTGTATTTTACAGTTTATTCTTTAGTACATGCAGTAAAAATATTTGCTGTACAAAACCAAAATTACCCCATTTATCATTCAAGGAATGTCGTTACCATAGGAGGGGAAATTTATCGCTCCTTTGCTGATTTGCTGAGATGAAGGGGAGCGGTGGACAACTCGTTTCTTGCACCTCAGATGTTCCTGCTTGGATTCTCATACCTCCTGCTGTCCTTTGTATCGGCCTTAATCCACTGATTATTCGTTGAATGTGAGAAATGGTGATATGCAAAAAATGCGCAATGGAAGTGAGGTCGCAAGGGCTCTTTCTTTCTGAAATTTAAGCATCTAGCAAAGTGCATCCAGTCAGTGAAATGTAATTTCTTAAGGCTTGTAACCGAGCGTATCGGAAGTGCAAAATCGACGATCTGCGATGTTTTCATAATGTCGGAAGCTTCGTACAGCTGTAACGTGTTTAAAAGCAAGCATACATTTTCGAGTATTCTGAAAGGCGCCTCGATGGGTTCGCTGTTATTCAAAATTTTTGGAGATTTTTGCACCGCCTTCGTCCATTAACTGTGTACTCTGCGTATAGTATGAAGTAGCGCGGATCGCACAGCTTTTCATCTAAATACAAGACCAAAGTCATATGTTTACCTGATTGAAAAAGTTTTCTGCTGCAGTGATCTTATTGGGGTTGGATTTTTGGAAGTACGCTGCTTGGGGACACTTACGGAACGACATGAAAGCGAAAAGACGCGTTGGCCTCGATCTGGTGCTTCATCGTTGAAATGTGTTTTCTTGGTCACTATGGTTGCGTGTGTTCCATTAGCGATTTGTCTTCCACTTCTATTGAGCAATATATCGTCTTCGAAGAGTGTGGAAGATTGCTCACTCTCTCTTATTTCTCGTTATTTTTTAATGACGACTGCATGTACCACTAGGGTATGGCATCCATTGTTGTTGTTTCTTGTGAATTCTGTGGACAAATACGATTCAATTTCTTTTCACTAGCTGTCGGATAGTTCGAAATGAAGGTAACAGTGAGAGTCGGACGAGGAGTTCAACTCGTGATAACTAGATATTTTTGTAATTAAGTGAACATCGCTTGCATAATGATTTTGGATTAGGGGTAGAGCTTGGAGCGGAAGTGCTTCATGGCGGCACTTATTTTTTAACTGAAATGACTAGGGACGTGAGGGCGATGTGTGTCTCTTGCGTTTATCTCCAATCAATAAGCATTTCATATGTCTTCACTCTTCGATGTTTTTTTTTCGTTCATCCGTGAACGTCTCTGTTCGCTCTCTTTGCGACGAAATTTCTACATATAAGTTCATATAACTCTTTGCATCGGTTGAACTCTTTTGAAAGACTCTTTCAGGTGGTAGTTTGGTTACTGTTTTGATGCCTTCTTTGTTTTATGTTTTCTTTTTGCACATAGCAGAGCATTATTACTGCGCAGCAGTTGCAGTTTGCTAACTTGGGTGGCTATGGCGATGAAATTTGCAAATTTGATTGGCCTTTGCAATGCTTTCCAAACCTGCCACTCTTGCAGCTATAAAACCTTGGAGATATAGAGGCGCTTTTTGAATAGAACATGCAAAATGTGTCTTTCGGAAATTTGCATATGCAAAGTGCACTATAACAGCGTCACTGATTTGAGTACATATGTCTGTTTGTTAGTTCAGTGTGGCTGTTGACTTTGTAAAGTTGCATAGGTGTAATGTGCATCATATGATCACTTCCAATAGCATCTATCGCTGATGTCCGTCGGCATCGGTGTTAACCTTGATCGGGTGGCGAAAGACATTTCATAAAAGCTTATGGGACAGGTTGGATCACTTACAGCATGAAGGCAATGTTCTGCATGTTTTGTTTATTATTTGATGATAACTTATGAAGCTGGTTGGACAGGTTGAAGTAGTGCAAAAGTGCAGGTGGTGTCATCTCCTGAGGGGAATATTGTACCTATTCTGCACTTGTTTTGGGTATAAATTCTTGTCCGATTTTGGTGCGTATATGGCTTGAATTTTGCATAGTGAATGCGGGTACCCCTTTTAAAAATAGTACGCGATCGTTCGGAAGCATCTAATAACATACATTTCTACTAAACTGATCAGCTATTTAAAAAGTGGTCTTTAAGACCACTATTTTTTGGATTGATTTCTGGGACGGAAGAAGCATTTATTGTGCCAGGCTCGTATCCTCACTTGTGATATTTATTGATGACTAGGCTTGGATCTTTTATAATGGAACTGCCGTTTGTCGTATGGCGAGCAAAGAAAGTCGAGTAACGAGCAGCGTCTGAAGAATTGAAGCGTATTTTTTGGTAGAGAACTTGCAATTCAGGTGTGGCATTCCTGAAGAAATAATTCAGCTTATTCGCTGAGGTCTTATCAATCTAATGCTTATCTCTTCGGCAAATGTTCTAATCTATTTTCGTTAATTTCTTTACATTAAACTAGGGAAATGTTTTCTGGAGGAGGAATGCAAAAGAAGTTTTTTCTAGACGGATTTCTTTCAGAATGGGGCGAAACCGAAGGCCGCAGTTGTTGCCGCGAATGGTACAGAGCTCTCTCCCACCGATAATGCGTTAGTTATTCATTTGTTGTGTGGATTTCAGCACGAATACGTGTTTCCGTGATGTGGCGATGTTGCCTTTGCGGATTATTGGCTGCAGTTTGTTGTGAGAGGTTTTTAGTGAGAAATGATCGTGCCGTTCGATCTGCATTAGTTTTATTTTTGCCTTTTATGCTTCATAGAATGTACTAACACGATGCAGTAAGTGATTTTATTTTTTATTAGCTATTTTTTGTTGTATTTACTTGTTGAAAGAGTCAACGCTTTGTAAGGTATTTCTTTTCTTTGCAGCATTTAATTCGTCATTGCATTTGTGGCATCATGGTAGTGCTAATTAAGGAGGTAAATTGTCGGCGATTAATGTGTCGTGAGGTAGATTGCAGTTACTCTAACTGAGAGTGATTAGCTGCATCGAAGCATATCATATGTCGGTAACGGCACACAGATTTAATGACAAAGTTAGTCGAGTTAATATTCCAAATTCAGAGAAGTATTATTCTTGTTGTAAGTTTATAACATAATACATAACTCACTGCCTGGAATTAAAGGCGGGTGGAGCATATGGGAATGTGCCATCTGTGAAATATTCGATGCGAGAGGGGAAGAGGTTCCCCGTGATTCGAAGAAGAAAGTATCTTTCGTTTCTCGTTATCGTTGTGAAGGAATTTTCAGAGAAGTTATCACAAGGGTTCCAAAAGAAAAAACAGTTAGGATATATGATAGCATAGAATAATGAAACCACAAAGTAAGAGGGACGGTATTGCACAGCAACGGCATACCATATATATCAGAGTTTTTGTTGTTCCTTTTATTGCACATTTCTGTCCATTGCATGCTTCTCACAAATGCTTGGAATGTTGACATCACTGCTTAAAATGCGTTAAATCTTCGTTTGGAAAATGGCAGGAAATTCTTTTCTAGAAGAGGTTTCCTGCTTCTCGCATCTGGCGACTTCCGTTTCGTCTTTCGAAACCGGCTTTCTGCACTAAAATTGCAGTTTGCAACTCTAGGTGTGTTTTATGCATACGTACATAAATACATAAACAGATATATGCATTAAAACATTTGTTTGCAACAACCGGATGGAGTTTCAGTTAGTTGACCGATCGAATGCAGTAAATGAATTGTGAATGCGTAGAAGATGCCTTATGAGCTTGAATATGTGTATCGATTTAATGTTGTGCAAAGGCATCGTGGGGATCTATGAAAAGACGATTTTTGTCATTCAGTCATTTAGCCCTCAAAAAGCACTTAAACGTAAAAGTGAATTTGAGTGTCCACGTCGAATGTTTGTTTGCTTTCGTCTTTTTAATGAAGCTTTATTGATCACTAATAATGGATGAGTTTGGATGCGCCATTCGCTTAAAATGTAGAGAAAGCAATGAAGTTTTATGAATAATCCTGCGGAGGGATTCAATGCATGAGTTTAGCGGCTTGTGTTTTTTGCTCGAAGGAATGGGGTCTTACCTCCATTGCATCCCATCCTCATCCTCGTCGCCTACCCAACATTTTGGGACTTCCCTTGCAAGTGGCAGTTCACGATTCTGTTATTAGATGTGCAGGTCTCTATGTTGGCTTGATTGCCCCAACTGCCTTTCCCTTGCACTTCAGTATGTGGTCACCAAAAATAGACCACGTGCGATCACAGCAGATAAGATGTTCATCAGCGCTTCTTAATACTGGTATAGATTTGAACGGTTTATTTTGGTGGCTGTCGTCTTCGATTGCGGTGAGATGTACTTCGCAGTTTTTAGAGAGTTTGGCACTTCATCAATTGACAGGCGCCGGAAACGATTTTTTATGTTGAATTTGATATAGAATGAATTTAATGAAATAAATGGTGAATGAAAACCTGCAAATATAAGCGTCGATGATTCGCTCTACTGATTGCAGTGATGTCACTTTTATAGCCTTCGGGAATTTTGTTAGTTTTTTGAGGAAATTTTGGTTTTTTAGTACTTTCTTATAATCTAGTTCTTATTCGTTCGTTAAGAATTTCGAATTTGTAGGTGGTTTCTCCGCCTAAATAGGCTTCCTCCTTCTCCCTTCCCTACCCCACCTCCCTTGAGGAGCTTCTCATGTACATTTGGAACGGTAATAGAGAGTCTCTTCAAGACTAGATAAGATATCGACGTTTAAATATTGTCTTTTGAAATATTCCTTCTTTATTTCTGAATATCTGTGAACATTTTCACTAATATTATTCTCTGTCTGTAATTGCATCTTTCCGCATTTTTTAATTTTCTGCCTCTTTGTCGTTTATTCTCTCTTTTTTGTTGCGCTTTTTGCTTAGAAGTTGGATCTTTCATAGTGTAATTAATAGTGACTGGTGAGCATTGCTCCACTTTTAGAATTTCGGCCGGCTTCCTTCTTGCTTCGTTTCGTTCGACTCCCAACTTGCAGCTGTACTTTAGAAAATTCGATGCAAAACTATTCTCTTTTCTTCTCATAATTTTCTTTTTTTTTGCAAATTCCCAGAAGTATGCCTTACTCTATGTGACGTTTTTTCTTTTATAAAGTAGAGCTTCCTTGTAAAATTATTTCTCTTCATTGGTCACTATGTTGATCAGACAGTTAAAAAATATCACGAGATTCGCCTGAGCTTATGACCAATGTTCGAGGAATTTAGTACTTGATTTGGATGAAATAAAAGGTTTCATTGAATAAGTATTGCTTGAAGGGGTGCAGGTTGATGTGATGGATTTATTGGGCATCATTTTTGTTGAATGCTGATTGGCGTTATGTTAGATGGGCTCTTTTTCCTGTGCGATGGGATACTTGCTTCTTCAGTTTGCCTTGCTTTTGAATGGAATGATTTTTGTCTCTTTTATTAGGTGATATTATTATCATTGAGGATTCTAATTTTGCATTGATTTATTGAACCGAGCTATGTTGGAGGTGATAAATGAGCAGGATCAAAGCGTTAATAATCAATTTTTGAAGTTGAGGCAAGAAATGACGAACTAAATTAAAAAAGAATAAAGAGTGCACCGCACTTGTCAGTGCAGCAAAGATGTTTGAATTCCGTGGGTTGACTAGATATTATTAGCGAAGAATTCGACTACTTTGAGTGATAATCGGTGGCAGTTCTCGTAGGCAGATCGTTTCATGTATTCGCGACGTGGTCAATAGAACGATATTTTCAAACGGCTGTCCGAGACTATCGTGCTGACTTGAGATATGCTGACGTGTTGCGGTTGTTTTATGTCTAGACGAAGGAATCGAAGATGAACAGATAATGCTGCGTTAAAGAAAGATATTTAAGCTGTAATTTCTGCCGTGGGCGAGTATTATTCCATTGACGAGTGTGGATTGTTTGGGGTATTGCTGTTGATGGCTGTTTTTTTTTTGCGGAGAATAATCTGCATTTTGCCAGCCAGGAAAATTTATTCGAGAAACATTGGAATCTTTTTTGAGAAACAAACTGATTTCCTTTAAGCCGCAGTAATTTCAGTTATATTTTGAAAATACACCACAACATGAAAATCGGTAGTGCGGAATCAAGTAGACGAATGGGTGTGAAAAAATATTGGCTTTTTTGTTTTGATCATGAGGAAAAATATTTTTTCGAGCAGAAAATTTCGAAGTTTTTTTTTTAATGAGTAGAAGAAGGGAAGGAATTAAAATGTGGCAGACTTTACACTGACATCAAAAGTTCACCGAGGAAAGAGCTGAAATTTTTTACTTCTTTGACGGTTTTTGATCGTTGAAGGTAGTTCTCAACGACGTAGTGGCTCGAGTTTGAAGTGTGCAACGTCCGGTTGTGTGCTGAAACGGTGTCATTTCGAGTTTTAAACAACTGAGACGAATTATCGGCGGAAATTCGCTGACTTATCGATAAGAGTTAGTAACGTGCAAATGAACCTTTGCACAAGTTGCAGAAGGGGGACACCTTGTGAATTGTAACGCTGAGTGATGATATGAAGCGAGATATTTCCTGAATTTTCGAAATAGTGGATTGCTTTCCATTGCAGTGTCGAATCGCTCGTTGTTTGTCTGTTTCGATATTCGTAATATTTCTCGATGAGTTTTATCGGAGTGAATGCAGCTTGGTAGCACGTAGTTGGAGGTGGTGGTGGGGATAGTGGCTTAGCAAGGGGAGACGATTGTCGGCTTGATGTGTGGAAGTAGACAGATCACGAAGCGTTGTCCAAGCGCGCAATCACTATGATTTTTTCATAGGGTAGGCTGTGCTGTGTGAGGCACACATACCCCGAGGGAATGGCAATTCACGAGAGAAATGCGTTGATGCATTGATGCAAATGGGCTGTGGAGGTGAAAATTGTGCAATTACCGCAATAGTACCTTTTTATGCGACGAAGCAGTTAAGCTAACATGCTGTAGTCCGATTTAAAAACTTGATGCTGCGCCTCGTTTGATGCATTTCGGCCAAGTTGTAGCTTTGTTGCGTTGCTGGAACAGAGTATTGAGAGGGGGAGGGGGGGGGGAGGAGGAAGGGCCTTCCGTTTTGCGGAACTAGCAAGCCTGTTGAGACGTACTTGACGATGGATTATTGTGGCAGTGAGTCAGCTGCTTTCTGGATTCGTCTCTTTCGCGTTAGGTTGCTGAATAACCGCAGCAGTGTGCATTGCTCATTGGTTCACAGTGGTGCCTATATGCAATTCAGTTGAACGTTGTTTGAAAAAAAGGCATCACGTCTCCCATTTGTGCGTCATCGACTGGCAAAGAGGCAAATGACGGATATGTTGTGCTATGATCATCGTCTTTGTTGAAATGCGATGCGACATTCGTGACTAGGCACATTTCTCTTTGCTCCACTTATCTATGCCAACAACCTTTAAGAAAGGGACCTTCGTTTATTTGCTGGAGAAATGGATGGTGGGGGGGGGGGGGGGAGGATGGAATCGATGTTCGATGTCAAGTCCATTTATTCGGAAGGGTTGTAATCACGATTGGAATCCATTTTTCCGATTTCATCTTAATGCAACAGCGCGGAAATAGATTCTGCGAATATTGCGGAGGGGGGGAGGGGGGGGGGGGAGCATTTTTTGGGGGAAAAGTGAGGACTATGCAAATTGAGGTATTCTTAACCGGCGGCATGAAGAACTTGGAGGTTTTCGGATGAAGGAGGAAGGAGTTGCCAAGTTGATGCTGGAGCTTCGGACGTGATTTCTAATAAAGTTCTAGCACCAGCGAGCAATCGTCAACTTTTTGATACCTTATAATAATGAGACTAAGGGACTAGCCAACGCTCGTCATCAATTAGTGGTTTTTACATAGTTTTTTTTTTTTTTTGCAGCAGAGAAATTGATTGCAAGCAGAGGCATATTTGAAAAGAAAACGCATCTCTTTAGCTTGACTGATTAGAGCTCTAGCTCGGAACTCTTTAACTGAGTTGGTTGTAGCTCTAGCTCGGGGAACATTTAGCTTAGTTAGTTAGAACTGTAGTTCGGGAAGTTGTCGCTCATTTGTTGCATATTAGGGGATAGTTTTTAATACCTAGTCGAGTGATTTTTTGAGCGCGGAAACTTTTGCAAATAATGGAGTAATGAATGAAGAATCACGATAAAATGTGATGTTTATTGTAGAGTGTGTAAGGCGCGTGACTTTCACGCCAAGTGTGTTTGATTGTTTGGCCGTCTTTAAGAGTCGTCCCCCTATTGGTTGAATGGTATAGTTTGAGTAATACTGTTTGATTAGCACTCTTGTGAAAAATACGATAGTGGGCTACTGAACGTCTGTGAAGTCAAATGGATCGCCATGTTTGCACAATCCAGTTTTCGGTTCACTTCATATCGGGAAAATTTCGCTGTATACTCTACACGGCTTACTTCGCTTGTTTATATCTCTCCCGAAATACTTATTCGCGGTTACGATCACATCAGGAGGCGTTGGTATTGGCATGCATTTATATACAATCGTAAAGTTTTTTAATGATTGCTTGGAAGAATTGTTGAGCGCTGTTTTCCGTATTCGAGACGGGGTAGAATCTTTCGTGGCATTCATGCAGATGACCTGTGTCCAAGGGAATGTATTTTGGCGGCAAATATGGCATTTTAAAGTAACGGTGATAGTGTAATGTTCGTTGTTTGACGATATGTGGTACTTGATCAGGTGTATAATGTATATCAGCATTGAAGCATATTAGGTCTCTGTTACCAGGAAAGAGGCAAGCGTTATGCTCGAGACACTCAAGTTGTCGTTCTCTCAGGACACTTGTGCGGCAGGTGGCTGGTCTGAGTGGATATTTTTTAATCATCGCTATCTGTTGCAAGTGAAAGACATGTGAACGTATTCTTTTGCGATCTCTTCCCTCTCGCAGAAATAAACTGCAAGCATCTATCTGCCTTTAGGTGTCGTTTTGCTTCGCGTGCAGCAAGAGAGAGTGCAAGAGAAAAAGGTGCAATCGACAGGGGTAGTTGCAGCCGCTCGAATCGACTCGGCATTACGTCCACGTCATTATTTCGGCTGACCGTGTGCGTTTGCGGATCGTTTTTTAGTCGCAGTATTATCCTGCACTGATTTATCGAATGAACTAACATATGGAGGTCACTAGCTGGCTCCTCTGTAGAGGGTGGACAGAGCCTTTAATGTTCATCAGCGCAATTATCCGTTCTGGTCAGCTTTTTGATTAGATTAGCGCTCGGTGTTAAAGGGTTGGTGCGTCTATTTAAGGCATAACAAATTCATGTGTTATAATCTGTGCGGCATTTAAATGTCGCATATTTGCACGCTTAGTGCATATGGGGATGCATTGATCCAAGTGACGTCGAAGAAGACAAGAGGAGAGTGCGTTGGGCGGTTGCACGGTATGTGTCCAATTGAAAGTTTTGCTTAGTTGTGTGTGCACCCACCGTGAGAAGTGTGCTTGCTGTTGGTGGGGCTGGTGCTGTGGTGCTATGGTGGTGGTGCTTCACACATAGCTGAGTTGTCACCGAAGAAAAACCTCTTTAACGTCTTGCTGCACTGTCTTCAGCGCTTCGTTGGCTCGCTCGTCTCACGTTTTTTCCATCAGGCAACAATCGATTCACGGCTTTCAGTCACTATGTGTATGGGTAGATGCCCCACCTTAGCCAGCAAGCATCCAACTGTTATAGAAGCGTAATATTTTCATTGCTCGGGTTTATGGCTCTTATAGCCACTAATATCGCTGAATTTAATTTCGGATCTCGGTGAATTGGCTGCTCGGTGCTTGGCCTCGTTAAGTACAGTTGAGCGACGGTTATGGGTGCTTTTTAATGAAAATGTTCGTTGTGTTATTATGTCGATGGTTTGGACGTGCATATCGTTTGAGCAATAATAGTAAGAAGGTGCTAGGGAGGAGTGGCAGCACTGCTGGTGAAGCATCGTCTGCAGTATCGATTTCTTTGCAAAGAGAGGAAACGAGCGATCATTTCGAGATAGCACTAACAGTTGGCTCGAGAGTCACGTTCGATGAACGAAAATTGAGCCTTCAAGGCTCCGTGATGGCGGCGGTTGGTGAGTCGTTGCTAGTACCGTCACATGCTGGTGACGATGACGGATTGTCACACTATGCGACACCAGCAGGCTCGTACCACGAATCTGTTGACAGTGTCGCCGAATTCAGACAAGCGGTTGAGGGTGAAAGCTCGGATGGCGAAGGAATCTTCAAAGAATCCCACAGTGACGGAAGCGATTATGAAGATTCTGAGTCGATCTCATCTGTTTCTGATGAAATTGATTTGCTATGCGAAAGCATCTCATCGGCATATGATACGTCCGAATCGTCACCTGAAGACGATGGTGATTTGTGCTCGAATCTCGAAGTATTTCATGATGTGACTGTGGAATTGAACCCGGATACAGCATCCAAAGAGCGGATCTTTGCTTGTGCTGAGCAGTCGAACGCTGAAGCGAGCATCACTCTACGATCGTAAGTGTTGTCAGAAGACTTTCACTACTGCTGCAAATTACTTTTTATTTTTCTATACCTTGCTTCAGTTCTACTTAACTTTTTGCTGCTTTGCTCTTACCAATTTTTAGCGACCATTTTTATCATTATTTGCAAATTAACGTTTTTTTTTCGCTATTCACTCATCCATTTCCGTTGATTTTTAGCTGACAATTCATTTATTAATTTATATTCACACAACTCACGAATAAGCATTTATTTTATTCGCGTGAATTTTATTTTCTTCAATGGCAAATTCGATGATTCGAATTGCAATTTAAAATTCTCCATTGAAATTTGAAATTTGCTGATTACCTCTGTGTGGTTGTACCGGTTGGAATGGTGTGCGTAACTGGGAGACTTTTTCATCGCCACACAAATATGTTCGATCCTTCATTTGTGAATCGCGGTGATTGAATTGAGATTGAGTGGAAGGAAGAAGAAAATTGAACGGAAGCAACAAGAATGCAACAATGTTGATTTTTTTTGTTTCGTATCGATGGGAAAAGGTGTTTCTTGTGGATTGCATGAATGTTTTGTCTTTTCATTTTTTATGTTGGATTCGATATAGCCAGAGAGGATGAAAGAGTTACAATGTTGTTTTGTTACTAAATTGCATGAATTTTTTTATTGCGAAATTTAAAGAAAAAGTATTTTTCGAGTAGATTTGTTACTGAAAAGTTTTGAAAGGTCACCTGAGGTCCGAAATGAGGCCACCTTTATTTTTACTGATTGTCTAACAGACGGTTTTTTCCTCTATTTCGATTTGTGGAATATTTACATGATTCACTGGGGGTATTGTAGATCATAGATTGACGTGTTATGCCTGATTTCTCTTTGATAAATTCAGCGTTTTGTATAGATCAAATCGCAGAAAAACTTTCAAAAAAGTCTTTCGTCAAAGATGATACAGACATCCTAGTCAACTAATGTTAATTTTTATGTAATTCATATTGAAAGTATTAATTTTTCTATAGTTTGTTGACAGCTGTTGAAGCTAGAGAGGGGATTGGGGTTTCATTATTTTTGCACCGCATTTAAAGCTTTTCATCTTTTACAAGGTGATTACTTTCCAAACATCCAATATTACAGTTATGGATAAGTGTTCGCAAAAGTTGGGTAGAGTTCTGTTTGCTTTTATTCGCAAAGGTTTACAAATCGATACGATATCGCACTATAGTAGACATAATGGAAACACAGCAATGACCACCTTCTCAAACTCTGTTTCACGCTCGCATATCTGTTTCAATAGCGAACAGTTGAGTGTGCCGTAGAATTTGCATATGGGAATTTGTTTTATATTCACTTGGCTAAGGACTTGAGGCCAACTTTCGATTTGGGATTTGTGCCATATATAAACGGCCTAGTTAGTGCAACTGTTGAGTTTGTTCTTATTTAATCATTTTTGCAAGATTGCATACGAATATTTGATAACACCAATAAGCTTGACTGTTTCGGATAGCATCACTCGGCAGGTGAGTGGTGCACATGGATAAGATCGATGCCCTATCAATCACGAAATATCTCCGATATAGAAGAGGGGGAATCGAACGTGGATTGTCTACGATTTGTGACATTTATGTTGCTGGTATAAGGTACGGGTTATTTGCTAGCCGCCGACTGAACTGTTCGCTGTTTTTGAGTTTTTTTTTTTCACTTCTTTTCGGATGCTTTTCTTTAGTGAATTCATCCGCTTTACTGCCATAACGACAGCTTAAGTGCACTTGAGTCGAATTATTAACACACACACGCACGTACGCACACGTACAACACGCACATACGCAAGTGTGCACACATATTCTTCGCAATCAAATAAGCCATAGCATTCCGAGTTGACCCGTTCATGAAAGGTGGTCGCACTTATCGCAGACGATGTTGACGTCCGTTTCTGATTTCTCAAATCCCTGGATTCCACTAGGATGTGGGAATATTATTTAACGACTGATTGCCTGCAATGTTTCTACAATTTGCGTGAGATTGCTGTAGTCTTATTATAACTAACGATTGCATGAAATGCACTAATTTACAGCCGTTTTACTTTCTGTTGCAAAATTTCAGCTTCCATCTGCTTGCCATTTTTCACTTCACTATTAATGTGTTCATTGTGCAGTATGCAATCGCATGGATAACATTTCCATTTATTTTGTTGCTTTTCCTTTGGTTATTTTGAGGGCAATCGCTATATTAGCTGATCGCTAGTAATATGAGAATGTGCGCTCATGTTGCCAATTTGAGTGTGTTGTTGGTTGCGCATTTCGGAAGCAGTAGGTCGTACATTCGTTCCTTTGCTTAGCTCATCACCTACCTATGGAGATTTTTTTGGAATTGCAGACGGCTTTGAGGGTTTTATGAAGGGAATGAAGGAGTGATGTATTGCTATTGTTGTGGACGAATACAAGTGTTTGTCTGCAGTGACCCAATCATCGCTCTTGAGAAGGGTGGCCGTGTGCCTTATTCATCAGTTCCGACGAAGGGGAAGGGGTTGGGGGAGCGGGAGGGGGAGGGAGGAGTAAATTTGTTGACATTGTTATATGCATCGACGTGATCGTTCGTTTAAAAAAAAATTTTTTTTGCAGTGCGGTGGAGGTGAACGCGCCGCGTAATGGAGACTCCGCTAAGCTGAGGAAGTCAAAAACAAGTGATAGCGGTGCTCTCAGTATGGAGGTGCCTAAGAAAGCTGACGAGACAACGTCCTCGTTGCCAGCCTCGAAGACGATCCCTAACGGCAACATTGCAATGATGGGCCTAATCCCTCCGCCACCACTCAACTCCAACAACCTCGTTAGTCAAAACCTTTCTTTATTCCATATTTCCTTAAGTGCACTTTGACATCGCTCATTTGCTGAAATTTGAAGCAAACTTCATATATATATATATATATATATATATATATATATATATATATATATATATATATATATATATATATATATATATATATATAGTAGATATAAGCAGTTCCTAAGCGCATACACATAAATGAATTTCAGTGTTTTTGTTAGAGCAGTTGCTGGTAGTGATTTCTAAAAGAGCCATCGAAGCAATTCGTATCCCATACCCGTCTTCTTAGCTCATATTCCTGAGTACGTACCACCATCTGCGAAGTTTCAAAACGCAAAAAGGCAAGAAATTAATCAGAGCGATTGTTTTTTACATATTTCTATGAAGCGCATTTTCACCTTTGCTCTAATTCATCATCGCACTTTGTGGAGTTCGGTAGTTTATCAGCTGTCTTTCCGTTTTTCGTTGAGAGGGGTAGTGCTGCCTTGAACTATCCGAAAGGCGGATTGATGGAGCAGTTGTACTTACCGCTTATAGTAATGGGGACAGTATTGCAACAGTCTCTTCTAGTCAGTTTTGTTGCGGGAGCGTGATATCTCATATCTCAAGAGGGGCTCGCGCTTTCTCTTCCTTCAGTCGAAAGGGGAACTGGCTGAGTTGATCGGAGATTTCTGGATTTCGGGGAAGTGAGTCGCGATCAGACAGCAACTGAGCGCAGCTAACAAGTAAAGTTTTTGGAACTCTCATGGAAAGTTTCCCAAAATCGAACATTTCCAGAATCTTCCGCTTAGTTGTCATTCATATAACTCGGTTATCGAGGCTTATCCTTTGCGCACGCTGTAATAAGACCATTCCGGCGAGTGCAATCACTCGTGTTTCTGTTTCACTCCATGAAATGTGATCTTTGGGCAGCGAGGTTTTATGAACGATAGTGCACTCATTTGCTGCTTGAATATGTTTTGCAAAATTTCAAATATGTTTCTTAATGCATCTTATTGCTAATAATTTTCGGCTATTTGCTCATTTCGTTTCTAATTTAGTGAATGTGTTGGATGGCATTCGCGATTATTGCTTGTTGCTACTGCACTACATTTGTGATGGGGATGCACAAATGACGATATGAATGGTGCGCGCATGGGATGATTTATTGATAGGGCACTTAAGGACACTGGAGTTGCTTGTTTTTGCAGTCGTCTAAGGAAGTGCTCTTTAATCCTTCACTGATCGGAGAATCGGATGGAGTGAAAGTTGAGAGAGGGAACGATGAAAGGCAGAAATATGCGTGAAAGGAATTTTTAGGCACTGTGACGAGGGGGAGCTATATGATGGGGCCTGTTGAACACAGCTGACTGTCAAGCAAGACGGTAGCCTATTTATATCTTCGGCTACGGCCCTGAAGGCATGGGGAGGTCGTAATGCACACGGGGGAGATACCACATCAAGATCAACAACTATGAGCGTACAGCTTGTTACATAAATGAAGATTACCACGATCACTGCGACCATAAAACTGATTAGATCACAACAGATCACTTTTCAGCGTAGATCACTCGTTCACAGACATCACTGAAAAGAAATTTGCAGGAAGCCCGCATAGGAAGTTGACGAAGCTATTGTTCCCCTATGATGCGAAATATTTTTGCAACTTGACTCTTGCTGCCCTCATGTATTCACTGTTGCAATTCCCCTTGTTTGAATTGCTAGCTGAAGAAAATAAATGTGAAAACCGCTTACTCTTAGGACCATTTGATGTGAATGGGATGGTGAAACCAGGACTTTTTTTCGCTTCTAAGTATTGAATATCTCTTGTATATCTTGTCTCTTGTAAGTCGGTCAAATCTTGTAAGTCGCTTGTAAATCCGGTCAAGTCTTAAGTTTTGTGTATCAAGTTTTGTATTAATTTGTTGTGTATTATTCCATAACACTCTTCCAAGCATTATCACTAGTGATTGTTGGTCTCATTTGCAAGGATGTTTGTTTCGTTGTTGAAAGTTTCCACTGGAAATCATTCATTTTTATATGGCCGTTATTTATTTTCTTTGGCATCCTATACGATCCCGACTTTTTTTCACTATTATTACCCAATTGTCTTTAATTTTGAATTGTCCCATGGTGCTTCTTAATCGTAGGCTGAATATCTGTTGGCCACTGTAAAGTCGTCCTTCGTATGGGAGTACTGAAGAAACGGTTCTGCGATACTGAAACGGATTATATGTTAGTACTGATTCGATGCCGAGTTTATGCTGGATGCAGATAAGCAACGACTTGTCTTGCTTTGAATTTACCGCTGCTCCGCCCCTCCCCACGTCCGTCCCGCAATATAGCAGTACATTGTAAGTATTGGTTGTTTTGGTTGTTGCAGTTTTTAAAACGGCAGTTTAGCTGCGTTGATTTCTCTTATGAAACGTTTCACTGGACATCGACATATGTGTGGAAACTGCTGCTTTGAGAAGAAATGAGCTTGCAGCTAGCTGTTGGACTCAGGCTGAGCAAGAAATTGAGCGATTTGGTTGCATAATTGGGTTTCTTGGTAAGCACTATTGAAGAATAGTTCTTCAGTGGTGACGTTTACTTATTTTATGCCTAGGCTTAAAAAGAGAAGCAATGCCTCGAAGTATTGGTGGTTGTAAAATGTTTGTCATTGTTTGCTTGTTTACTGTTATACGATTGTCTGTTTCAGATTCCACGGGTGCCTCAGCAGCAGATGCATCACCTGCCGTCAGGACAGAAGCTGACGCCTGCAGAGGAGGCCGCACTTATTCCACTAGGATCTCCAAGTGTTGGTAGTGAAAGCGCCTATGACGATGACGAAATGGATCGTCAACAGGTCGGATATTTGCTTTGTTATGAGTGGCAATTAGTCGAGGTCATACGTGATTTATGGCATTTTATTTTACGTTCATTTAATTGTACCACGGATGATGGGGCGGCGATCCATGTGGCTGTTGAGTTAGAGAGACAATAGCCTTCTATTAGGGCGTCCAGCAGAACAGTATTCCGTGGCAACATTTTCGCAAATTGCGTACATCCCTATCAACCCTCCTTCATCCCCACCTTCATCCTATGATTGAGAAGATTCATTTGACACCATTCTAATACCAACAAATTGTGCATCCCGCGCCTAATAGCCTAGAGGTCACGCCCATGCAGTTGATGGCTTAAAATTGGAAGCGAATGGGACTGTATTAACCGAGATGTAATGAATGTTTAATGGAATGCAGGAAGAGGTGCTCGGTAGCGACGATGAGGAACAAGAGGATCCAAAAGATTACCGCAAGGGCGGTTATCATCCAGTCGCTATCGGCGATGTCTTCAGCGGACGGTCCGTAGTTCTCGTTATTGGCATTTTTTTGTCTCTTGAGCGGTAATTTTAATTGGTCGATCAACGATATGGGTGTATTTTGAATACAACTCAGAAAAGTGTGTAACTGTGGGAAATGATAGGATTTTTGGCATTCTTTTATGACGATTGAGGTATTTAATTTTTTGGCAGAGGTTATGTGGAGATGATGTTTGAGGTATGGATTTACCGAATAGCGTGATGTTTGAAGTGATTGATATTAGTGAGCAGTAACAGCTCTAAGGCCAATAAGAGGTGAATGAAACAGATGAAAGTAGGATGGGACATTGGTTTTAATAAGATATACAGTGTAATTACCTTCTTTTGTTTTGCAAATGCTCATTAGTTTTTAGCTGCAAGTAAGGTTTTGCACTCGATGTTGGGACGAATCTGACGTAAAGTGATTATGAAAGAGTGTTGCTGATTAGACAGTGCCTTGATAATGATAGTCAGCATTACTATGAAGCTTTTTTGATAAGCAGTACTGTAATCGATTTGGTTGGTTTCAGTTACCACGTGATTCGGAAGATGGGTTGGGGTCATTTCTCAACAGTATGGTTGTGTTGGGATACGCAGCAGATGCGCTTCGTTGCAATGAAAATAGTCAAATCTGCTGAACATTATACGGAGGCGGCGATCGATGAAATTAAGGTCTTTTTCGTGCTCAGTATAACGCTTTGAGTCTCGTCTTCTCCTCGCTTTTTGTTCTTTTTGTTCTTTACCAGTGCACTTTGGATTGATATGTTGTCATTTTTAATAGGAGAAAAAAGAAATTTTTGAGATGGGAAGGGGGAGTGAATGTTCGGGAAAGCCGTTCGCGAGGGAGGAAGGGAAAACGAACTGGGAGGGATGAGAAAAAAAAAAAAGTCGTACCAATAAAGGCGGATTCGTGTCGGTACGTTTTGTATTTTCAACGTCGATGTTTTACGTTTTTTTAGACCGAGCAAAGTCGGAAATTGTCGTACGAACTTTTCTTGTAATAAATCGCTGTCACCGGAAATTCTCTCACTCGTTCATCCATCCAGTCCAATAAAAAATGTTCGGGACGGCAACTCACAGCTTTAGATTATTGTAGTTAAGGGAAAGATAATCCCTGATATTGTTAGAATCACTTTACTGAACGCGTTTTTTGATATGCTTTGTTCTCGCTTGCTTTTTATTACTAGTAATGTTTATTCGTTGTGTATACTTCAGTAATTTAGGACGAAAATCCATGAAATCATTTTGCAATTTTTTCGATTAACATAGCCTTTAACTCCCATCGAAGGCTGTAGACTTCTCTTTTGAAATTAAGCATCGTTATCGTTGATCTCAGTGTTTATGGCGTCTTCAGAGTGCACCCGTTGTCGCTCAAAATTTGAAATTTTTGGATCGTTTGTGACCGATCGGATCTTTTCCTTCTGCGTTTACAAATTTCGACATATAAGTTCTTTTTTCGCATCACAGTAGGAACTCTTTCATGCCGCATATCGTCGTCGTAACCGTTGCATACTTGTCGGAGGTGCATCCCATGAGTTGGGGTAGTGTATCTTTTTTACAGTGTTTTCGGCGTCGCCGTTTTACAATGTGGGCAGCTAGGTCGCCTTCGGAAATGATATAATATGTGTGCGCGGAGTAAATGTTGAGATCTCCCTGTGTGGATGGAGGATTCAACACAAAAGTGCACAGGAATCGTTCTTTAGTAGGCGGGTGAGGTAAACTTCTCTAGCCGACGGCGCATTGCAACTATTGAAATGTCTGATAGACAGCTGAGGATATGAACTTGTAGGATTTTCCTGGAAATGCAGCAGCAACGGAGAAATCAGTTAACAGTGGGAAATGCTGTTTTTTTAAGCTGGGTGCTAGATTACTGTGCAATAATGCAAATATTATTTATTGCATGATGAGGCACTTCCAGTTATTTGCTTTGAATTTTTTGATGTTTGAAGAAATGAAGTCAGATTTAAAAACTGCAGCTGTTATTGGCAGTACGAGGCGCAGACGAGAACGATGTATTCCGAGAGCGGGTTGTATCGCTCCTTGATGAGTTCTCGGTGACCGGTGTTAATGGCACGCACATTTGTATGGTCTTTGAGGTGAGCTATCATTTGCACCGAATAGTGGAAGGTTGAAGAACCTTTCAGTTGGGTCGAGGAAGTTTTGCTGTTACATTCACTTCGTTAGTGATTCGCTTAGAAAAGCGCTTTAAAATGTTTTAAAATGCGTTTATTTTCCGCATGTATTTATTTTGGCAGTTGTGATGCGTCAAACCCTTTCCGCAGTGTTAATACAACGATCATCATCTGAGTTTGAGCCAAACCGGGAAAAGTTGGTTATGACGAATATGTCGACCAAACTTTTAGGTCAGCTGAACGATCGCTTTTGATGCTGTTTGTGGCTTTGTTGCAGAGTATGCTAGTTTTGCGAATTTCAGCCTCATCCGTGTTCATCGATCGCTGCGTTCCCTCATCTTGGAGAGAACAAGACGTTTTTTTGCGTGCCGAAATACAGTATTTGATCCCAAATTTATAACTGCTTTCGTAAGATTTTTCTTTTATTTTAGGTGAATTGCCGAGAACCTCCACATTAAACGGCCCATACACCACCAATAAGCGTATAGGTTGTTCTAGCGATTGCTATTATTCATCGTCGAATATATTTGCAGGTACTGGGCTGTAATTTACTGAAAATGATAATTAGAAGCAACTATCAAGGACTTCCTTTGGAGCATGTACGAACAATAACAAGGCAAGTACTTGAGGGGCTGCAATATCTGCACGAGAAAGCCCACATTATTCACACGGATATTAAACCTGAGAATGTGCTCGTCACGATGAGTCACGAGCAAGTGAAACAGGTATGCCATCGTAGTTTTATGTTATACCCTTGCCATTAATTCGCTCCATCATTTCGATTTGGAGGCTAACTCCCTAGCGAGTTTCTGATGATAACCATAGTATTTAGTCATTTCTTTTTGCTCCTCACACTTCCCTCCTCCTTACCTCTCCCCAGCTGTCCACCCCCTCCCTTCTCTCGTGTTCATAGGTTCTCGTTCGCCCATAAATTCTCTCATCAGTTACACATTGATGATTTGTTTGCTTCGTCAGGTTGTATTGTTACCATCTGAATTTAACAGCCGAGCACTAGCAACGTTTCGCGATGCGACAGCCGTTTTGCGATGAACGGCTGATGCTTGAATGAAAATGATGGTGTGCACGGCATTTACAGTTCATGAGCAAGGAAACGAGCAAAGACGGCACCGTCTTTCTTGAGCGAGCGATCCGAAGAGAAGCAAAGTTACGAGAATAGTGTTCCAACTTCGCATTTGATGGAAAAGGTGTCCTGAAAATTCCTTGCGAGTGGCTTCTGGAGGGAGAGAAACAAAGAGCAACTCTCCCACTTGCAGTTGTCAAACATCAGAGTGTTTACCGTGTTGGATATCTCATTTTTTGTTGTGTTCTCAGTGTTGTAAAGTTGCAGATAGCTGCAGAAGCAATGATTGCGGGAAAGATGGGCTTTAAGATGTCTGGAAGTGCAGTGAGCACCGCACCTTTGCACATCGTCAAAAAGGTTCCTGCTTTATTTATTTGCTTGTGCCCGTATTTATTCCTTTCGTGTTGCCTTATTACGGTTTCTGGCTCCCTCATTCATCGCCTCTTATTTCTTTGCGATAATATTTTTGGGCTTTCGGTATATATTTTACGTTTCAGTGGTAAGGGCTGTCGAATATAAGCAGTGATGGGAATCTTAGTGTTTATTTTATAGTATAGTTTTCTTCAGAATTATGTTCTTAATTTGCTATTGTAACATCGTGCTGGTCATTTCTACCTTTCTTTTATAAATAAACTTGAGGGAATAAATAAATAACAAATAAACAAACAAGTAAAGAGGTAAATAATTAGATAAATGAGTAAACAAAGAATAGCTAGGGAAATACGTAAATAGACAAAGAGTTGAGCCCAAATCAGTGGGTGATAAGAAAAGCACAGGAAAGTAGAGTACCGTTCATGAAGTAGAGAAAAACAGAAGCAAGAGGAGAACGGTATTTGTGTATGAACAAGGGAATATCCTATCTCTCTTCCTTCCGTTCTCATTGCAACAACCCTCGATATTTGTCGTTTGTATCGTTATTATTTTTGTGATTGATATAATTGTCGAAGTAATCGGCAACCTCTTGCAGAATGTGCATGCGATTTACTCAAAGAGCAGTTTGTTCGTATCGCAAACCCGCGTTCTCAGTTTTTCCAGTGAAGTAGTGCGCATTAGCCGTGTTCAGACAATTGCACCGTTCAATTTTAGGAGTTTCGAGTAGCATGTTGATTGCGTTCATAAGTTCGGAAAGAAGGGGTTTTTTAAGTCCGGAAACATTCCGAAAAGATGGAGCGAAAACAAGAGAGAGGTGTAATTTTTGCACTGAGTTTGAAAACACTGAATCTAATGCAGTTGAATTTAAAGGTTGGAATACTTTGTATATTTAAGGTGGAGGAAGCAATGTCGAAGAACAAGAAGAAGAAGTTAAAGAAAAAACGAAAGAAGCAAAGGGAATTGTTGGAGCAACAGCTGAGCCAGATGGAGGGGCTCGCCGTCGATGTGCAGTCATTGAATGGTGTTCTCTCATCACCCACTTCGCTCAATTCGTTCCCAGGAGATCGACTCAGGGTGATCTTTTTAATCATTCCATCTGTGTCTTTATTCGTTACATACCTCCTTTTCCATTTTTTTACTTACCTGCAGTAGTAAAGTTTCTTTCTTTTTTTCGTTTTAATGATCACAGAGGCTTTGTTATGATCAACGGTATAGGTGGTTGTTCGATCGTTGGTCTCTAGATGTAAGCAGTTTTTCTGATATCATTTTGTAGAATGTGACCCCGACCCTTAAACCGCCTTTTCACTCGGCTTTCGAAGGTGACGCCTCAATTTTATGGGTTGTTCAAGGGTGTTTAAAAATCTTTGTTGCTCTAAGTTGGCCCGCCTTTTGAGATTGATCTAAGCCGTTTCTTCTTTGTGCTCTCGATAATCTTTTTTTTTTCAACTCATTTCTAATTCTATGCGATTTCTTAGCGGCACTTCGATACTACTGATCATATTGCAGAATATAGGGTTACTTGCGACTGCTAGGACTGAAGTTAGCGCACTGCTGTTTTAGTGTTGTCAGTTAATCTGTTGATGCAGTATTTTTTGTCTTACTGCGGAAATTGTATAGAAACACTGCCCAGCAAACTTAGTTCACTTGAAAGTGCTGCAGATTTCATTCATTTCCTAACTTCCTGTATCATAGAGTTCAGGTTTACTGTAGCAGTTTGTATTCACCTGCAGGACTCTTTAGTGTACCACTCTAATGCGTCTCCCTTCGGTCAGTATAACTGCTAACCTATATAGGTAAATATGGTACGTCATTTTCCCTTTGATTTCACAGTTGTCTAAAGCTATTTTATTTGTTCAGGGAAAAAGCAGCACTGTTACCATTCCTGATCGGATTAAAGTCTGAGATTAGTAAGTTTCTGGGCCATTGTCTTTTGTTAGAAACATTCGCAGGCATAATACTTAGTATTTGCTCGCTCGCAGGCTTCGTGAAAACGAGGGGTACCGCATTCGGTCCGGCGAACAAGGCAGGACAAACAATTCATGCGAGACCTCGTTAAGCGGTCATTGCACTTTCACATCTGTAGATTCTTTTTTAAATGTGTGGCTGTTGTTGAGGGCATTCGTATGCGAGGGGTTCCCCACGCATGGCGGAATTGATTTTGAAACACAAAAATGGTCATAATTATTGCACAGCGACAACTTTATAATCGGCTTCTGGAAATTGCATTAAAACATGCTGCAGTCGCGTAACGTGAGCAAGTATATCGCCTCATTGTTGATGTGTAGATGCGGGATGATAGTATGCGTTCTTACCTTTTTCTCTTCCTGTCTTTCTTTTTTTTCGGTGATCTTCATGTCCTTTCTGAAATCAGATGCATGTTATGTGTTTTTATCCTCTTTATTGAGCGGAAGAAGGCAGTCGTTACGGTTGTATGCATGCTAAGTTTTTTCCATTGCTAGCACTGAGTCGATACCCTTCTCTTCATTTTTGTTCTTCGCCAGCAGCTTTTTGTTTGCTTGATTTTTTCGTCGCTCAAGTGGCAGCCAAAATAGCGATATTCGCTCATAAGGATATTCAGTAGGCGTAAGGCATCAGTTGTTTTGAGGTAAGGGGCTATAATTTTTTCACTAAAATAACCCTCGAGTTTTTATCGCATGTAAAAGTCGCGTCAGTCACTATTCAAATGAGATAGCGCCCATTACTTATATGTGCAACAGATATTGCTGTCTCATACATTACCGCGGAAGTGTGCTTAAAATAGGGTGGGTAAGCGTGTGCTTTTGATAAGATTGACCTATAGCTTATTTATGTTTTAGAAGGGGAGCTCGAAGGAAAGGATGGGGATCGATGAGGGATGGCATGGTCGTAATTTAATGATGCCATGATTTAAAAAAAAAGATATGGGCGGAAGTAAGATATGCCTTTCGTGGTTTCTATGAAGGACCGAATAGAAGAAACATAAGCGGACATCGCAAATTTGATGAAAATTTTTTGCCTTTTTCAGAGCTTTCTCGCCGTTTCTGGTCTTTTTTTAATTCAGTAGGGTTTTTGACACGTTTAAGTGCTGTGATCTGTTTTTTTTCTGTATTCCCGTATCGCATTCGGTTGCTGATGATCAGCGCTGATTGTTCCAATACTGGATTCTCCTCCTAGCCATTACATTCTTGGTGAACTGTTGTTGCTGTCGAACTTGTCGAAGAAATGTTTCCTAGAGTGAAAGATAGGTTTATCCCTCTCCCACTCCTCGCACCTCTCTATGTGCCTGAAAGCCACCTGCGCAGTTTGCCGCTTTCTACTTGTGCATTTATATATTCCAATTACGTTGCGTCTATGATCTGTCTCTGCTTGTGCGGTTTAACTTTAATCCACAGATGCAGCTTATTTAGCAATTCATTTCCAAAGGTGGTGATGGATCAGGTATTGGAAGGTTTTGCTTTGCTTGTGTGGGAGAGCGGGTTTATTGTGATTGTTATGTGTATTCCTTTTCCTCTATATAAACTAAAGGGGAGGGTGTAATGTGCTTCAGACTAGCATCGCCTGAAATGAAAAATACTCTAATATTGGAAGGTGTGGAGGGAACATTTTTTATAACTTAGGGCAAGTTTGAAGAACAGCATACAAAAGGGACGGGCTATTTTTTGGCTTTCAAAATTGGCATGTGGGTTGATTTTCTCCTGAATTTCGGAACGCTTATTAAGTGAGGTGTTGTTAAGGAATTTGATGGCATGGTTCTGGAGTAAGAATGTTTTGAGATCCCTCTGGCGATGAATGTTTTATGTGGAAGGATATTGTGGTTGTTTGGCAGCGGTGAGGTTTGGAGTTAAACTCAATCGAGGTCAAGTCAAATTGCAGCAGATGGGAGAGCAACACATGACAGCAAATAGGTTCTCGGTACCGCAGCTCATCAACAACAACGGTAGCATGAGTGCACGTGTGAACGGCAACGTCAAGGAGAACGGTGTGATGACGCGTACTCAAAGCTCGAGATCTGCGGGCGCCGCACAGTCTCTGTGTAATCCTACCTACAACACTGTTGAGGATCATACGGTACGTGGGTGTAGTGAAGTGCACTGCTCATTAGTTTATATCACTTCAGATCGGATGCACCCTGTTAGCTCACCGTTTCTTTTGAAAGACATTTCCTGCCAGCTTTGTTGGATCTAGACAACCAGCTATCTCCGTTCCTATTTTCTTGCTGCAGCTGGCTTTTGCATCAAATTTAGGAGAAACCAGACCGTTGCGAATTCTTTATATTAGAAGGAAGGAAGGCATTTTTGAATTAGTTCGATTGAACGCATTCAGCTCTGTGGAGAAATAATGGGCAATGTTTTGCATGAATAGCAGTGAGCATGCGTTGTTTCCGTCAATGTTGTCGTGTGCATGCTTGTCTTAGCTTCGAATTTTTCTTCACTTAACCGACGTTCCAAAAGGATGAACTTAGGGTGATCGAGGTCAAGCCAGGTCACGTAGTTCGAGTGAGGATGAGAGAGACGCTTTCGCTTGATTTATAAAAGGCGTGCATTTTGGAGCTCTGTTTTTTTTTTCTAACATGCTCTTGCAAGTTTTTACTACAGTATACTATGTCGGCGTGTCTGTATCTGTGTATGGCTGTATGACTGTTCGTCTGCTGGTTTCTACTTGCAAGCCTTTGAAGCTATAGTGATGAGATATTAAAGTAAAATAGGTTATAGTATATGCTTAACCAAGTTTATTTTGACTGCTACTTCACTACAGTTATTATTTTCAGTATACTTACAGTGCCTTACACATATGTGGTGATGAGTACCGTTAATTTAAATAAAATAGAAGTCGATAATATGTCCTATCTCTGGGTATTTTGAAGAGCCAGATGCTGAGGTTTCCTGCTTATAAAGGCATTTCTAAAACATGCACAAGGACGAAACCTGTGAGGAAGTGTGGAAGGAGGAAGAGAGAAACACATGGAATTAAAGAGGGAATACTAGAGCAAGAATCACCGAAGGAAGTAGCTGAATCATAAGGCTTGGGAGGGAGGGGGAGGGGTAATAAATAATTTTTATGAGCAAAGAAGAGATGGAAGCAGAAAATGTGCAGTGATGGGAAGACGACGAGAATGGGTAAAGAGAAATTGTAAATTTTCGTGATAGAATGCTTAACATTCACCAGTGAGCATAGCATCGTGAAGAGGGTAGAGGAGAGGCAGGAATTATCCGACGCGTTGATATGCTCCCTCTTCTCTGTCGCTTATTTCGAGCTTCAATCCCTTCAAAGCATTCTTTCTCCATAAATCTAATTGTCTGTCCATCGTCTTGTTCCTATGCTCACTTCCTATTTCGTCACTGTTTACATACCTGGCCTCTCCTATTTCTACTCTCGCTACTTCTTTGTAATGTGGTATCCCATTTCATTATTTATATATGTATATACGCGCATGATAGACGTTCCTCTCCTTACATTCATCTTCGTTCAAGTATTTATTTTCTAGTTTCGAGTCCTTTTCTGTTCCTTTCACTTCCACCTTTACTCTCATAGCTGGTTTATTGAGGTGCTTGCTGTGATATTGGCTTAATAAGTGGAAACCTGAGTGGAAAAGGTTACCAAAATATGTGCGTATCCATGATGCATTATTGATCACGCTGCATTACACGTCGTTATGACACAAGATTTACGGATGAACTTTATATTGCATCTCATCAGTTTTGAACATTTTTTTCACGGTTACTTGCTGCAATATTCGGTAATACAAATCTTCGGTTAGGGCGCTGATAAAAACACTGGATAAGTTTCACTATGTCATGTTTGAGTTTGAACGAGCCGTCAATATGCTGATAAATTTAAATAAAACGGAGTTGTTTGCTAAGTTCATAGTATGAATACTTAATTATTTGATGGTATGCTATCGCGCTTTGAATAGTTTTTCACTCATAACATCCACTCACATTAATCACAACTTATGCTGTTGGTGTTTTTATTATTTTGTTCGAAAATATTTGTATATTTATAAATTTGTTCTATTTTTTATTTTTTTTTTAAAGATTTCTATTTTCTATGCATCGTTTTGATTTGTTCTTTGTTCGTTTATTTGTTTGGGAATGATTTTTCATTGAATACGTTTTTATATGAATATCATATAAGGTTTTGGTTTAGGATGATGATCTTAGACCGACGGCAACGAAGCTCGAGGAAATGGGTTTGGAGGTACGTCTTTTTATTTAGAAATATTACTTTAACGCTGAGTGGAGTGTTTGAAGATTGAAGTTCGAGATGGGTGGAATGCGACACATTGCCCGCAATAGAACATTCAAATGCTCAAGACTTGAGTTTAATAGAGATAAAGAAAATTTCGTTATGCTTGCTGAGAGATGACAACGTTCGAAAGTTTGGTATTATTTTAATGTTGTGGAAATGTTTTTTTTTTCTTATAGAGCATGCTTGGATTCTTTAAAGGGTGGATATCACGTGGAATTTCTGAAGCACTCAAAATATCCCTCTTTAAATTCATATAAACGGCAACTATGGACTTCAAGGTAATTGATAAATAAGAAATAAAGACGAGTTGTGATGTGAATTATAGGGCACGAAGGTGAATGGCGATCGAAGCAAAGAAGCCGAACCGATTGACAGGCTTTCTATATCCCCTCTAAGCGAAAACGACAATTTACCGAATTCTAGGAATAGCGATGTTGACGAGTTCGGTAAATCTTTTCAGATTATAATGAAGGTGGTCGATATGGCAAATGCAGCTCTTTTTTGTGGAGGGGGGAGGGAGAGGAGGAGCAGTAGGTGTGAAAACCGGGGCTTTATTTTTTATATTCTTGAAATTTCAGTGCAGTTCAAAAGATTAAGTAGGAAAGAGAATCGGAGAGAAGGACACGTGAAGGAGAGATTATATCATAGCGGTGAAGTGAGAGGAATGTGTGTTAACAGTTTTACGAGCAAAGTGTGAGTGAACGGAAAGTCAACGAGAAGCTTAATGAGCGCGAATGATATTCAATAAAAAAGAGGACCAAATTCAGTGAGAATTTGTGTCGTTCTTTTGTTTGTTTTTCGTGTGTACATCGTTATGTAAGAAAAGACATGGCTGAACAAGGGGATTGACAGATTGAGCTTTATTGTATATTATGAACAAAGGAAGTGGAATTCAATAATGAGTTCCTATTCGTTCTTTTATTTTGGCTGGAAAACGTTTTGTGTTGTTTTTTAATTTTTATTACCTTCGAAGGAAGGATGGAAATATGTCGCTAATAAGGGATTTGGAGGTTTTTTGATTAAAAGTTTCAAGTGGTAAATGATTTTCTTTCTTTCATGAAATCGCCAGCGATTTGGGCGATTTTGTTAGTTTGCATCCTAGTTGATAAACAGAGCGGAAAAGCACTTAGAAGACTCTTTTCAAAAAATAATTTAGAAGACGGAATATCACAGATGAGAAGGAGGCGAGCATGGAAGTTCTGTATTCATTTCGGCGTTCTAATGACTAAACAATTCATTTTGTGGCTTTGCATAGGATGAGTGGGAATGGATGACATTGCGATTGAGCGAGAACGATTGCACTTCTATTGTGCTGTTTAGGAAGGCCTAATGAGCAGCGTTTCCTGCCTCGAGTCGATTCGGAAGCACGTTCCGATGCCGAGCAAGGGAGTGCTGGTGGCGGCGTGACATTCACACTCGACAATACTGCTCATTTACCGTTCAAACGCATCGAACCCGATTATTTGAATCCGGCCACTGAAATCAACGTGAAGATTGCTGATCTTGGAAACGCATGTTGGACGGTAAGTTGATGTTTAGTCCAGTAACCCGTCATTTATTTTATCCAGTATCTATGTTTCGTGTAATGGTCATGCTGGCACTTTTTTTTAAAATCTGAGCGAAAATTTCAGAGCAAAGAGTATCTGTTAGAGGGTCAAGCCCATTAACGAGAAAGGCTTTTGTCCTCATGTCAACTTGCTTTGCGATTTGATACTAAAAGCAGCATTGTTTTCCCTCAGCACAGGATCGATGAAATCAAGTACCGCTTTTGTAATTTCCAGCTAACCCGGGATTCTTTTTTCACAAGCCGGGGATTGGTAGTTGAGCTCAAGCTAACAGGAACGAATCTTGGACTTTCTTGAGATGAAAGCTATAAGTGGAAGAAATATTAGCCAGTGAGTTTCAATGTTTTCAGCATCATCATTTCACGGAGGATATTCAGACGCGTCAGTATCGAAGTCTTGAGGTGCTCATTGGAGCCGGCTATGGACCTCCGGCTGATATTTGGAGCACAGCATGCATGGTATAGTCTTTAAGTGTATTTATCATGAGGAGACATGTTAGCGCTATTGGGGAACTAGCTGGAAGTTAGCGTTGAATTTCAATTCGCAGTGTCAGATTAATCCAGCCGTTTGTTTTGAATTCGACGACGAATTTGTAGCCGTTTTATTTCATGGCGTTGAGGGAATTGTTTCATGTGAAATTGTCATTAAATTGCCATATAAAAAGGAATAAAGCATCTGCGAGAAGACGTTATCCTTTTGAGGAGCTGAACATTGCAGGTAGACTTGTCACTTCTGTGAATCAAAGTTTTATCGCTGTGTTCGAGGAATGAACTTTTTTCTGCCTATAAGTGGAAGAATTACTATTGTTACCATGAAGGAACTTCCACAACATGTTTGGTTTCGAATGGGCTGTGATACATCCCTCACTTCATCGTTTCTCTTCCATACTCCCCTTCCCCCTATTTCCTTTCATCCCTTCGCTCTGTTCATTATAACAACCTATAGGGAAAGAGAGCCTTTTGGTCTGCATCTTTAAATATCTGGTTTTATGTGCATTTTTGCATGTTGTTACATACCGCCCATCTCCAGTTCTTTGTCGAATAGTTTTATTTTGTAATCTAAAGTTTACGAACCATTTTACTAGATCTGAGTGTTGGAGCTTGAATCGCTGTTCACTGCTGGGTGGTTTATGGGCATATGATTTTGTGCGTTGTTGAGCCTCTGCGCAGTTGTTAGACTGTGGGAACAATTTTACAAGAAAACGTTTTATGCTTGCCAGTTGCTTTGTTTTTCACTCGCGATTCTCCGAAGAATTCGAAGCCTTTTAGCTTTTCAGCCTTCGACTTGGGCATGCAGAAATGGATATATTTATTACCTGATTAGCAGAAAGCTACTTGTACGTTGTGGAAGTGATTGCTTGTGCAAATAGAGGACAGAAAATAAAAAAAAATCAACCGAAATACATTCGAGTTTAATGTTTTTATTGAAGAGGATTTCGTTTGCAGGCGTTCGAGTTGGCAACGGGAGACTATTTATTTGAGCCACACAGTGGTGACACATACTCGCGAGATGAGGATCATCTTGCACATATTATTGAACTTCTAGGGCCCATTCATCCGAACGTCTTCAGGAAGGGTGCACATTGGCGTGAATTCTTTCATAAGGTTGCTTTTATTTACCTTTTCAGCGTTAATAGATTAGCTTGCGTGGTCGCAGTTTGGATTCTAAAGGAGTATTTTGTTGTGCTCATAAGCGACTGTGAGGTTACGTGCTGTTCAAAAAGTGGTAATGGACTTCATAGAGATGATTTGGATTAAAACTTGTATAGCAACAACAAGTTTATAGTATCAAGTAAGCAAGGTATAGTGGCCTACTATGACTTGAAAATTGCCAGGTTATTTGCAAAAAAACGAAGTGTAAAAGATGTTGTTGTGAAAGGGTAGTTAGATTGGGCTATGGGTTACTAAGTAGCGCTTTTTTCAACTTGGATTTCGCCCATTGCAAATTGTCTCTTTGTATCATGTTATAGCCGTATTTTTATTCTCCAAGAATATTTTTGGATCCTTTTTTTATTCAAACACAAGTTTATTCTCTGGCTTGAAACTACTGCACACTTTGGGGCGAACTGAACGTTCACTACACTGCTGTTTCTTTAAATCAAAGTTTTAATGCCGCTGAAGCGTTCTTCGTGGAGAGCATTGTGACCGATTCGATGATTCAGAAGCGACCTTTACGCTTAGAAGGTGATAGGTGATAGTTCCCACATACGTGGCACTGCTGGTCTTAAAAGAGTGCTGTGATTTGATAAAGGCCGGCTAGATGCTTCAATCCACGAGAATTCCCATCAAGGGAATCGTGAGCTTCATGCAAGGGTGGAATTTGGTCATATGACAGTAGCTGTACAAGCACGATTGATGGAGAAGGCGCGAAAGGTTCAAGCCAATTGCCATTCGAACTGAGTGCAGACAACAGGATAAAGCGCTGCAGTCTGTGTGCCTTTCTGCTAATTCATCCGACTTCAACACCGATCTTTTTCGAAGCTCATCCTCAGAAGTGATGAGGAGTGATTGAGGCATGGCAAGCGTGCAATCTCGAAACAGTTGCTATCAGTTTTGTGGTACAGAAGGACTATTCACTTACAACTGCTTCCGGAAAAACTCTTCGATAATTGACCAGGTTTACGCTGAAGGTCTGCGACGTCTGCTGGAGGCTTCAACAGGAGGCAATAGAATTAGTCGTGAAGCAGTCCATGAGTACGATAATGCTCACGCTCACGCAACGGAGCATGTAAAAGAAGCCATTAAAGAGCTTTGTGGAGGGGAGAGGGTCTGATTATCCGTAATCGTCAGGTCTCGCTCCATTAGAGAACGATCTCTTCCGTTCATTTCCCATGTGTGTTCGATTTGTCTTAACAAGGGTAAGGGATTGTGGAAGTGGCCGATCGAATGTTTTGCCTCCGCAGAAGCAGATGTTTCGCAGCAACGGAAATGACTAACTGCTGAAAACTTGAGAAAAGGTCATCAACAGCAAATGAGAATATTTAATTGATTATTATGCTACTTTGCATTTGCTTAATAGTTTTTTTTTTTGGGGGGGGGGGGGGATAGGCAGCTTTCACCTTATATGAAAAACCTTACGGACTTATGCTGCAATTCAATATGTTCATGAGATTTCTGTTGGAAATTAGCGATTTTTTCTTCTTTTTTTTAAGTGGAAGGATAGGAGGTTTGATGTTTCGACTGATCCGTTGTGAACATCAAAATTTTATGGAGTCCAGGTTGGTAAGGTGCATTTACAATTGTAACACGATGAAATTAATGAAGCTGAAGCTACTGGATTATCATTATTGATGTAATGTTACTTCAAGAAGTCCTTATTGATAATCGCGTAGAGGTTTTGTGCTGCAAGTGAACAAGCGCCAAGGATTGTAACATTCTCGATAGAATTTATATGACCTCTTCCTTATTAGTATAGGTCATGATATTTCCTGAGATCTGTGTAAGCATAGTTTTTGCGGAACGAGGAAGGTCAAATAGACGGAGAGAAAGTGGACATTTAAGTAATTTGTTCGCGGGGAGTATTGGTGATTTCTTTGCAGAATGGACGTCTGTTGCATATTACACAACTCAAACCTTGGTCATTAGTGGAGGTGCTGACGCAGAAGTATGATTGGCCAGTGGAGAGTGCAGGTCAATTTGCTTCTTTTCTCATTCCCATGCTTGCGTTCGATCAGGACGAACGTGCCACCGCTAGACAGTGCCTCAAGCACGATTGGCTAAAGCCGAATGGAGGCAAACCATTACGTCCTCAGCATCCCATCTCACTCAATATAGCAAAAAAAGCGCAAGAGGTGAGCACAATGGTTTTTTTCCTTTTAAACCTTTTCATGCTTTGTTTTGAATATTAGCATATCTCAGCGTGCGGATGTACTGGAGCACTGAATATGGTTCGGTGTTTATAGACGAGCGTTGAATGCGTTTATATATCTCGTGAATTAGTGGCAGTTTTCTCATAATTTGAGACAGTGAATTCAGTCCCATTTTGAGCGATTGTATTCCAAAGGAGTTGCTGACAGTTGGAAGTACCATAAATCTTGTGAATCAGTGCTTGTTCTGCAGTTAATCGGATACTCACTGCGAGTTGGGCTCGAGTTTATGCTTGAGGATTTGTAGTTCAGCCCTTTGAGTAAGGTAGCCCACTTGAGGTAACTGTGTATTTACTGGACCGAACTATAAAAAGCGCTGTTGTGTCAGCTTGCGTGATGCGCATTTCCACTCACTGTAAATACCATTGTGGTGGTGTGTCTAAGTGGTAACACTGACCTCCTTTGAGTTCATATTATATACCTAAAATTATTCTCTCAGCTAAGTAAAAATGTGCAATGTTAAGGACGAATCGTCGGAGCTTGGCGCAGATAGCGACGCCGAAGATGAAGATGAGTATAGTATCAACGATCCGATTTCTCTGCCAGATGAATCTCAGCAACCAATCGACGATCGCGAAGTGTGATCGACTCGGATTCGGTTCCTGTCAAAGCTCTATCGATTTTCCAGAACCTTCTAATAACCATCGTTAGCACTATGAACTCATAATTTCTCCATAGTTTTAGTTTTGGCAATTTTCATCTTTATAATGCTGTGACTTGTGAGGGTCTTTCAATATTTTGTGCGCAAAAAATCAACGCGATAAAATTTAGTCAAATTTTTAGGGGGGGGGGGGGGGGGGGGGGGAGGGAGAGAGCATTATTTCGTTGAATTACTTTTTGGGTAGAAAATTGCTGAAGAATCGTTACATATGTTTGGAAGCTGTTAGGATTTCAGAATCGATTATTTTTTTTTATTCCACTATGATTTTTTGAACTGATTTTGATCTTCCACTATGATTTTCTGGCTCGCTTTTTTAATTTTTGCATACTGCGAAATATTCTCCCCTTTTTGCAGTTCTCATTAATTTTCTATCTATTTGTCTCATCGATCCGTATTTTATTTCGTAGTTGTTCTTTGGCAAACTTCCGTCTTTAACGATTAGCTGGCATTTTCTGAGCTTCCGCCCTCTGTAAGTTGCATGTGTCATGATGCATCATATAATTTCCATTGAAACCTATGGGATTTGTTGACCACCGAAATATGTTTCGCAGGCGAGGGGGAGGGCGGGATCAGTTAAAGGCTAGCGGTATAGTGCCAATGTCATTGGACATCATTTATCGGATGTCACGCTTAAGACCATTGATAAATAAATAGCTTTCACAGCGCTGTCGATTTAGTTATCGATTCAGCTCTGGCATCGCATTGGATTGACGGTTCCTTGGCTAAGTTTCCTTCTACAGTCGAAAGGCAACAACTTCTTTTATGTCTCTTCACCGTTGATGAATAATTCTGCGGCGCTTATCCCAGATCCATGATCCAGATGCATCCATATAACCTACTTCTGATTAGGCATGCTGAGACGATGAAGTTCTTCCAGTTGGCTAAAAACTTTTTTGCGATTTCTGAGGCAATGATTGCGGATGGTAATCGTTCGTATGGAAAACAGCGAGTTTTCTAGCCAACCGGATGTAATATTCGATTCGTTGTTGTCCTTTGCGTAAATTCTATTCTCTTTTCCACTCTGCATTCAAGTTTTGCTGCTTTTTCTGCACAGGTGTGTGCATCTTGTGTATTTTCATGTATCACGTGTAATTGTGAAGCGCCAACGAATTTGTCAACAAGGCGCCACATCATTTGGATTGTTATGCCGATATAATTGCTTCTTGTTGGTGGGATTTGGGTCGCCCACCTTTATTCTTCCGTTTCCCGTGAATGAAATAATAAGTAGCTGTCGTCGTCGTCGTTGTATTATGCATTTCTAGGGCACCGAGGTTCTACGTTGTGTCTATCTCTGTATGAAGGTGTCGTCTGCTAGAGCGGTTGATTTTACTGTTAGCACTGATGAATGAAACTTGTCGAAGAATATATCTGCGAGATGATTTGCACGGTTGATGAAATTGTCGTTTATTTTCGGATGTCGTTGCTTTGAAAAATTGCAGAAAAATTTAAAATGAGGGAAGTGAAACGTTTTCCACGGTTGGCATTTCTATCGATATGAGCGTTTGCTAATACCCCTATGCGGATTCACTAAGAGATTGATGATACTATAAAATGGACATTGTATATTTGCTGCTGATCTTCTCCTTTTTTTGATATTATTTCGTCAGCATTGTCGACGATTTCAGTTTGCTGCTCCTTAAATGTTTTTTTTTGATTTGTGTGTTTTTATGTCTTCTTGCCGATGTTGCCATCACAATCGCTTTTTAGGGGGAACATTCGCGCTTGAAGAGATCCAATAAATCTCGTTATGTTTCGTTGCTCTCGCTTTTATTTAAATTTGTGAGTCATGAAAAGAATCTATACAAGCAACGCATCACTGACTATGGTTCATTGAAAAAAGTATATATGAAAGTGGGAGTTCGATGCTGTGAGCTTCTGGATTTGAAAAGAGGGCGGCGAGGGGTGGTGTCGTTACGAAACTATGGAAGAAGGAGCTCCATCTAGTGTGTTAGGCTTTTAAAGGCCCCTTCAAAGTCCAGAAGAGGCCTATTGTCCCTGATGCTTCAAGTTTCCAGATGTGGGATACGGTGTTTCTGAATATCGAAACAGCAGAGATCTCAGTGGAAGTCTCCGAGTTCCGGGAGTTCCGGTGACACAGTTCTTCCACTTCGGGATTTCGGTTTGGGTTTTTTGAACTCCCTGAGCGTGGGCTGGTTTTCAGTGTTCTGAAGCACCGGGATTCCAAACCGAATTGACTGATGAGATTCCACGTCGGCCAGAGCATTTCATGGTATCGCCTAATTGTCAGGAGCGGGAAACTTTCCGAGCGAAAACATTGCAACACATTGCATTATGTCTTGTTTCGCATTCATGCGTGAGCAGCGTGGAGTACTACGCTGCCGTTTCCACCCGTGCTCTGTGGACTGTAGTCCTTTATGATCGTCAGGAGGGTCCAACCACCCTTTTGATGCCCCCTGAGGGTCTACGAAACTTCAATTTCGCAGGTGGTATCGTTAGCACCAGCCATCCACGGGTAAATGAGAAATCGTGGGGTTCCGACGTGCCATTGCACAACGTTTTTGCTAATCATCGAACAACGATTGTCATCTGAGTTCTAGTCACACTTAAAGTCAACGTTATGGTCAGAGTTTGCTTTTTATAGTGTGACCAGTGTAAAATGAAGAAGTGACCGATGCAAAGTGCATGGCAGTCTTCTGCACGCATCTTCTTTCATTGGCGGCCGGACATGAAATACCATGTGGGGGGTGAGACGTAGTATGCCCGTTGGGTCTTGTGAGCTAGTGTTTAGTGACTGCTAAGGACGTAGCAACTGGTATGCAAGAAATGTACGTTAGTGAGGGAAGTTTGTTTAACATTTAAATGCCTTGGGCTATCGTTCTCTGCAGAGTGTTTTTGATGACGGGTTTGTCGCACGTTTTAGCAGAAGGGGCATCCCCCTTCTCCTCCCCGCTTTGCCTGTTTTTTAGGCGAAGTGGTTCACTATTTTTTAAGGTTTTGCTATATTGCCTGTTATTATTTGTGAGAGTTTGCCTCGTCTGGTTGGATGCATGTTTCTATCTGTGCGTCCGTCCACGATTTCATTTCCGAACTATAACCATGACTCATTGAAAAAATTGGTGGATTCAGTCACGAACGACTTTTCAGGATCACGAACGATTTCTTTCTGCTCAGTTCATTCATATTTGAGAAAATAAGGTGCTCTGGAGGTATCACTAGATCTGCGTGACAGATGCGCCGTAAGGCGAATTGAGGATCTTCGAAGCTGCCTCGAGTGAATTCACGCTTCAGCATATTCTAATATCTCTTCCCGGAGGCGTGGAAATACAAAGTAAAGACCAGGTAATTTCAGACTGCTGACTGATGAGGCACTGATATGCCTGGGAAGAGAGTATGCTTGCAACACTATGCAAAGATCATTGTCAATTTCTATGGTTTTTCGTTGTCTATCTCTCAAGTGAAACACTGACCGTCGTTTGCTCAGAAGAGAGGAGGAAAGGGAAGGGGCAAATATGTGTTTTTATTCGGGTTTCGTATAGCCGCCGGCTTTCGTATGAAGTGCTTCACATAGCGTTATATTATCGTTTCTTATGCATTTTTGCAACTGGTCGGTTTCGTTTATGAGATTGCAAAAGTGCATTACACAAAAGCTGGCTGGCTTATTTTCTGCTTTGTTTATTTTCGAGTTAAAGTTTAATATATGAGATCAACTTCATTGAATCACAAGTCTTTAGCATAAATGCATGTATCACGCTAACGTCGATAAAAGATTTTGCGTCACAGGTGGGCTGATCACATCCAAATAGAAATTTTCGAAAGAAGCAGTGAACACTGAAGGAAAATTACACGACATGCACAATTGAAAAGTTGTCATTAGCAAGTCGAGTTAGCAGTGAGATGCTATAGTCGGCAGGCTTATTTACACACAAAAGATAGCATTCGTTTCACAAGCAGCAATATTGTTGATGATTGTTACCGTCGACCGGAAGGAAGCGTCGTTAGCGTCGATATAGTTACGTAATTGGATCGTCATTGAGATTGCGTTTAAGAACGCTCACATTTGGAAGTTGGACCGGCGATGTTGGCCGCATCTTTCGTGGTAATGGTTGTTGATGTACATGCCGCCGACAGCGACCTCAAACGAGCTAACTCTTGTCTCATTGCATAGAACGCTTGAATTGAACCTGGACGACAGTGTGACAATTCGAATGGTGCAAGATTAAGCTTCTTACGAAGTGCACTAATCTCCGGTAACCATTCGTTCATCGTCATTCTTATCTTCTCGACCGCATCCGATTCATCTTCAGTGAGTATTTCAGCAACTTGTCTAACTCGTTCACGGAGATGATTAATCCATTGAGCGCGATAGTTTTCATCAATATTCAATTGATCCCATTTATTTGTAACAATAGCGACTGATAGATCTAAATTTGCAATCGTCTCTGTTAGAAGTGCTTCGATAGCTAAGCTTCGTGGAGAGACGAATGGAACGAATCGACGTCGAATGGAATTAAATTCTCCTCGCCATCTGCCTGCGCCCACTCGGCGCGGCATCATCTTCACCGAGAACAGCACACTTTTCTAAAGGTGCTTGTTACTGCTTACGCTTATGCCAACAATCCAAATGATGATCCGCAACCGCTCGCTTCCCGGAAATATTCGCAAATGACCACTTCCTTAACGGTGTTTTCACCTTCAAAAAGCGTTAATTTAGACGTTCACATTCAAAATGGAAGGGAAATATAACTAATGCAGTATTGAAGCCGACGATTTAATTTACGGGAATATGTAAATCGATGATGCTGTGAAGTAAGAGAAAAAAACAGTTTCATAGGGTTGTAATTGAACATGCAAATGAAATTTAACATTAACGACATGTTGAAAGCTTCTTCAGTGTTGAAATATGAAGGCATTATTCTGAGCGCATTGCTTTTCTCAGAAAATTTATGAGATTGGTTGGTAGAATGAACGAAATGCAGAAGGTGCAGTTCATGCCAATATTTCGAGTACGCATCTCAGATTTACCTGTCACTGAGCTAGGTCTGAGATTTTCTATATCATCGATGCTTTTCAGCGATATGAGATTTGATCTCTTAAGAGTCTTTCCAGTTCATGTTTTTCTCCCCGCACCGGGCGTTCCTTCTCCACTAGTATAATATAGTCATTTATTTGTATCCGTATTTCTTGTACGAATAATTCCCCCCTGTGATAGATCGCTTTTATTACCTATTATTGTTGTGCTGAGCACTTCGCTAACAACATGCGACTTCTATAGAGCGTTGATAGATTTACGTATCTTTGACGCATATTCTAGCGATCCTTTCTCATCACTTTCACCTTGGGTGAAGGATTATTTCCTTTACAATCTTTTTTTTTCTTTTTTCTGGAGAAATTGTCGAATTCCTCGTTTTTAGAGTGCATAAATTCTCATCCCTCTTACCGCACTACAATCTTAGCATAAATTATACGCTTCGATTCAGCGGTTTAACGGTTCTCAGTTCTCAGTGTAACTAAAGGATATTATATTTAGGAGCTCTTATTCGAGAGTATATGGTGCTAAGCAATGAAAATTTCGAAGATCATACGCAAAGTCATAGATGTCTATAGTAAAAACTCCTACTTCAAAGCTACTGATATCAATAGCTACTCGTTCTTTTTAAGTCGAATCTTTAATTTTTAATTCTTATTTTTCAAAATTTTACATTTCAAGGCTCTCTACTACTCGTTTAGGATTTTCGATGTTGAAAAGTATCGATGAATTTCTCAGTGAATTTTGTTTTATTACCGATTAGCGTAAATTAGAAACAAACTTTTCGTTGAAAAAATCATACAACTGATCCATTTTTTAAAAACTTTTATTGCATTATTAGGCGAATTATCTTTAGCACTCGAGGATGTCGTTAGCATCATAACGTGAATTATATCATATCAACTTTGTTGATATTTTTCCCCACAAATTTTATGCAATTTATTCTTACATAACCACCAAGAATCTTAATATTTTCCTATATAGTGCATTAATTATTGCATAAAATGCAAAATGCAAACTTAATGATCGATTTAAAAAATAAACCACCTCAATGTACTGCTGCTGCTATCTGATTCATAGACACTCATCGTTATCGACCAACTGCCGAATTTTCTCGTATTGTTGTATCCGAAACGAAATCTAAACCAACTAAAGAAGTACACTCGATGAGATTTTTCATATCGTTTGCATTTGAGTAAACTTTTTCTTTGCTATGTGTATAATTGTTTATTTATACTTTCATAATTGTATGACTGATATGTTAATGTGATATAGCTGCTTAATTAAGTGTCCAGCTAAGCGAATTTAATGCTTGTTTCGTTATGTTTATATTTGGAGTCAAATTGCTAAGCACATTTGACTCATTTGCTCAAAATTCGCAGTCATCTGTTTGCGAGGTCACTTAGCGAATTTAAGAAATACCGTATTTGCTTGAATAATAGCTCTTGATATAAGAACGGATAACGGCGGTATTATCAATATTTCCGTTTGAAAGTGGTTGAAATTCTATTTCTTGAGGAACTCTTCGATTAACTCATTGTTCCCATTTCTATTGTGGGATTTAGCAAGGGGCATATGTGTGCGTATGTGTTTATCCGTTGGTTTTATCTCGGAAACTGCTTGAGCTGGGTCTACGAAACATAGAATCTGCAATATATGCCTACTCTTAAATTAGCATCGAAGATAATGCTTCAACTTCGAGAGGACCTAAAGACAGACTCGGACATTCAAATACGCACAAATTTTGCATATTCTTTTACAGCAGTTCGACTGCATTTTTTGGCCGCTCCGATTGTATTTTTCCGCTCCGGCTGTACGGTCGTATAGGAAAAATGAATACCTTGAAAGTTCCCTGTACGAGCATACGGATCAATAAAAATATGAATGTGGCGTGCGTAATGTCACGTGTGTTTTATTGCTTTTCATCACTGCGTTAAGCTTGATGGTTTGATAAGCGTAATTGCAGAAGCACATATTGCGCCGGATATTCTGATGTGCTTTCCCATTTTTTGCATTTTTATGATTCTTTCGTTTCTTCGGAAAAAATTACTCTGAGTATTTCATTGATAATGGTTGTAAGATTAGGCGTAACGTTGATTAAATACCACTAACAAATTGTTTTGCATATTTTAACGTTTAATTGCTCGTAATGAAATGGGGTACTTGGGAATATTTTCAAAAATTTCGACCATACAACTAATATAAATACTTAGTAACACTGCTAAATTGCAGAAAATATCCGATGAAAATAGATCAGCGCATAGTTTGCACAGTATTCATGCTTCTGAAGTACCCAATGAACATAATAGCCGATCGCTAAACGTTTATGCGTTCTTCAGTGAGCCGGCTGGAATGAGAAGATTGGAAACTTATGGATGACGCTGAGTGACATTTCACCGTCCATTGATAGCAGGGATCAACAGCTGTCGATCAGGTGTAAATGAATTAAGTTACGTTATACTTATTTTCTGTTTCGGCATTTGCACTAAGTTGTACGTCTATGACAGCTTATTATGTCATTTAATATCAAACTAGGTACAATTGGAGACTCGTTTACTTTTAGTAATATAACCAATTTAAAGTAAGAGACCTTTCAAGCAAAAAAGTTATTTTTTGCCAGATATTTTCAATTTTAGTTGATATCCTTATATGATAATCGAGGCTTTATTCAGTAAAATAGTTGAAGTTTATATATAGGGAACAAAAAATGAACTATTAAAGCTCATTTGATAAAATGTACTTCATCTATAGCAATATATCATCTGAGCAAATTTTTTTTAGCGCAAATAACTTTAAAGCGTATTTGGAGATTAATTGAATTTTGCCCTCATGAGAGTTATTTTATTCATTAGAAGAAATGATAACTTACGTGATTAAGGAACTACTTTCTGGCAGAAGTTTTTTCTCCTCTTTAACTGAAATAACCGAATAAATAAATAATTTAAAAAATGAAATAAATTTAGTTGATGCTTAAGTTTAGTTGCTTAATAAATTACTTATTTGATAAATTTAGTTGCTTAATTTGATGCTTAAGAATATTGCAGTCTTAGACTAGATCAGCACTAAATCTGTGAATCCTAACAGACATGATATACGCTGTAGATAAAATACAAGTCAGTTTGACAGGCTAGCTTCCATCATTGAAGCCGAACATCGAAATATTCTCAAAAAGCAATATCGCGGCATGAAATCGCACCCTGAGGGCACAACGTCCTTCGGAGGCGATCGTCTGAAACGGGGACCGAGCCCAGATTTTTCGCCTTCTCACATTTACCATAGAACTTTGCACCTATTAGTATTTCGAAGCATTAAGAAATCATCGAAATCTTTAGTTAATTCTAGATTTTAAAACGATGATTCATACGGACAATTGCGTCGTTGCATAATCTGATGAGAAATAAAGAGCGAAAATTGTCGCTCGTGTGCTCCCTGCAGAAGGAATCTATTTGAGTCACTCAATAAACATCACATCCACCCGCTTTCACAGTCGAATCAGTTCTCAACGACTTTTAAACACTCACACTCAGCGAACTATGATTCACATCTTGTTTTTATTTACGTAGCGAGTGAGTGCAAACTAATAAACCCCCTCCCCCCCCCCGCCCCGGGCCTTCCTCCACATCTCTGTAGTCTATATTGGAATGAAGATACAAGAATTCATTCAGAATTCATATCCCCTTTTTTGTTGGATGACGATTCTATTGTGTTTCAATTCCACTTACAATAGAGCAAGCGCACCTCGCTCGTAACACCGCTAATGTTCACAGACATTATCTTTATGAGATATACTTATTAGGATGATGGATCATCATCGAAATTCATTTGCGAATATATGACTGCAAAAATTGTTTATCCTTGATTCAAGAAATGCTGCTGCAGTTTACGGATGCGGTTGCGTATTCAATCTGTTGGAGTGGGGTCTTTCATCCACCTCACTATCACCTATATGATGGTTGCTTCGATCCCGTTCTTCAATCGGATATCAACGACATTAACATGGATCACTCATTCGTCATGTATTTCTCAGGATTGGGACGTCTTACAATAATTTTTCGAATTTCGGGAAAGCGTTTCTAAAGAGATCTCTGTCCAAGATGTCTCTGTTTGATGAAGGTATTTCCTTTTAAGGGGTTTTCTATGGAAGAAGAAGTTTATCGGTTTTTACAAGTATCGAGGCATCTTCTATTAGAATCGACGCTAATATAAATTCAGCGGCAGATCGAAAGGCAGCCCTTTGAATTTTATACTTTTTACTCGCGCGGAAATTATGCGAGTGTTGAATAAAATTGTTTTCTTCAGACGATATAGGAGGAGGTATTTCATTCAATATTTCGGCAATGAAATAGAAAAAGGGGAATGAGAGAGATCGACATATTTGACCGAGAGAACACTTTTCCGAGCGCTTTCAAAATAAACTTCATCGTTGCTCGCTGCAAAATAAAATAGAAAGTTCAATGTGAACTCAATAAGATAAAAGTAATACGAAATTCGGAGTTAAATTGCTCATCTGTATTTCGGATCGAATTAAAGGAGATTTTTATGGAAATTAACTCATTGCTGAGATCATCCAATCAGTTGAGGTCAATTCCCAAACTGTCCAATTCTATTCATTTCATTTCAACTTAAGGGATGTACTATGATATCAAATTGTTAGAACCTGAGATTTCCTTTAGGAAATAATTGTGCAAAAAGAAAAAAATTCTTGATAGTTGTGGTGGGTTTACGCATAAATAAGTGAGAAAGATTGCCAAAGAATCTGGTCATGATAAACGAGTTGGCAATTTTGCTCATAATGGCCTCGTGATCAGTAGGTTCTCAGTAAATTATGAAAACTTGAGCAATATTACAATCGTATTTCAACCAAAGTGGCCATTCACATAAATCTTTGCTAACGAATCTTTTTTCCAACTCAAACAATTGCAAATCTACAACTCTATCAACTGCAAAATCCACATGAATTGCAGCTCCGCACTTATTTAACTGTTTATATCTCAGGTAGAAATGGACGAATTAGTTGAAAATTAGCCCTTGTGCAAAATTTGCTTTCATATAGGTTGCGAGGAATTTGCTGTCATTATCGAAATCAACGAATCGTTGCAACGTGTTCTATTCGCAAAATTGCAATAAACCGCAAGAATTGTGCAACACATTCGAATTTCCCATCGCTTTTTAAATCAGCGTATGGGAATTGGAATTCGCCGAATTTTCTTGAATATTCCTTCGCGGAACAAGAAAATCACCTAGTTTTTCTTCCGTATATGAGGACTAAATTATACGATGAGACAACATTTCAAGAAATTTTGCAATTTTCGCTCTAACAATTCGAGAACTGCAATTAGCTCTAGTTATTCACCTTAGTTCCCGTTAAGAATGAAAAGTTTAGAATTACGCAGAATAGACGAATTGCTTTTCCGCGACGAAACACATAAAGAGTGGTTGCATCAAATATAGCTGTCAATCAGTAATAGATTAAAGGCAACCCTCAAAGATCAATGTATCAGCCCTACTAAATCCCTGTATGTGATATTCATGAGACGAATAGAAAACGAGAAGCTATGCCGTCCAGGTGGACTAACATCGAATTCATTTAACACAAAAGCTATCCTCAGTCATTAGTGCGAGCAGCCTATACGGCATATAGTGAAGAAAGGTGATGAAGTATTGCCAAGGCGCAAAAGTCCTCTGGCGAATGTGTCGATGACTACTCTTAAGAAGGGGTCTCATAGCAGCAGTTATTTAGCGCCTCCGACTAAAGGAACATTTCTAAATTTTTCAAAACTGACTTTGCGAGCTGTTCGTATTATTTTTCTCATAAATCCTTCTGTAAAGCTGACGAACTAGGGACCGATAAGCAGAAACCTCAGAGGCATCATATATGAGTCAATCGATGCAGAAGACACACGAATTGACACTTGACGAATTTCAATTGTCATTACCAACTGGGTGACCTCGCTCATTCTAATTCACTCACTCCGCTCGCAAGCGGGGGCAAAGTATAAAAAGTCACGGCCGGAAAGGTGTCTACAAGAGGTAAGAAATAATTTCAAACCACATCCCGCATTGTGCTGCCCTTATTAACAGCGTAATTGCATATGTTTGGACCGCATGCTTTCGTTGTAAGAGTGAGGTGATTCCCCACGGGTGAATGGAGTCCGTCTTGTCGAGAAAGAATCCCCCCATATAGTTTCTCGATCGTAGACGCACGTAATACAGCTATGTTGCTGTTGATAGTTATTCCCCCAACGACACTATCGCTTGCGACATATTGTGTTTTATGGTTTATGGTTGTTACTGACTCATTTGTATAGGACAGTAGAAACGAATTTGGAAAAACCTTTGTGGCGTATATTCTCGTAAGTTCGTTTATCTGTTGCGTAAAATAAACTTATTATTATTACTGCCGCTTGTGCGTATAAATCTTTACCCCCCAAAAAAAACGAAAATTCGTTGTTTCTTTCAGGCAGTCAGAAACCAATATAGTGGGAGGTTTTCGAAAAATAATTTTCGTTACCAATTCTTTGAGAGTAATGTTAAATGTAAATTTTCAAAAAGAGATCATCGACGAGCTATTCAAAAAGATTTCAGTGTTATTCGATGAGACCAACGTTATGCAGTAACGAATTTTTCAGGAAGTAACCGGGAGCATCAAAATGGCATTTAACTTAAAGAAAATTTTCTAATCTGCTCGCTATGCAAAAAATTTCGATATTAAATCGTTGAAAATCGTAGAGAAATTCATTGAAAATTGCTCTTTAATTGCTCGATCGATCGGGTACAGTCGACATTTGCATCTAAATTTTTTCCACACAAAGCACAACCTTTCTACTCGTCGTGCATGAAACAGCTCAAATTTATATCCGCATTGAGCGCAACAAATTTGGAAGGACAACTTGAAAATCCGAGTCGTTTTATTAGATGCACCAGAACCAATTGTATATTTTGAACTAAGAAGATTACCGCTAATTTGTGATAGCTTCAAAGAAACATAAACTTCGACATCTCTGACTGTAGAAAATTTTCTATGCATTAGTTCGGTCTGAAGAGATAACGGTAATCATGTTTCGACGAATTCGTTGCAAAAAGTCGTTTCTTCCTTGCAATCCATGCTTTCCACCTTTTATTGATACCTCTAGGTGAAAGAATCTGAAAATATATGGAGAAGAATATTTGGCTCATCCGAAGCTTAAAGTGATTTTTTGAAAAGTTACTCACACCATTTTTTTTCGTTCAAAGGGAACACGCAAACGGCAACAAAGTGAGACTGCAACGGTGGCAGAAATCAAGCAAATCATCCTGCGAGCGTCAACTTTCCCGCTGTTGTTGTCCCATTGAAGAGCAGATATTCTCTCACGCTTGTTCGCTTTGCGTTCTTCATTTCTCAGCGTTTAGCTCTGCAACAAAGTTCCAGTACAGTTGACGAAAACTTTACGAAGTGTTGAATTTATATTTTTTACCCACATATTTTTCATTTACCTTTACGTGAATTTTACTCTCGCGGTTTGATATATTTCATCTTTGGAATGTTGTCAATTCCAGTCTTTTGCCTTTTCCATATTTATTTTGCAGAGGAAATACCTAAATTATTCAAGCTTTTGGTTTATTCTTCGCATATGCATGAACTGAATCAAATATAGCAAGGAGGCAAGGTAAAAGCGAAAAGCAAGGTACGTGGAAGGGATAAGAAGTAGTCATTGCACTCTGTATGTAAAGCACATCTCCCTCCAATTTCACAGTATCTTGGCTCAGGTAGAAAATATCGGCAAAAACGAGCACCTTGGCAACTGACTTACAAGCGTCAAACTTTTAAGTTTAATCCGGCTGAACCTTGCGAGGTCAACAACATCTAATGTTGGCTTCCACCTCATTCAATGAACGATTTAGTGGGACGGCCACAGGTTCGAACAATCGGCGAGGGAAGGAATGGAGGAAGGGGGAAAATCCGGACAAGCGATCTACTAGAGTCCCCCAATTTCCTTTGCTCTCGACCGCAAATGTTTTTTTCGTGGAACTGTAAATCCGTCGAGAAAAACGCTTCTCGTTCATCTTTACCACCACTTAGCTACTTCCTTTTCTTATGTTGCCTTCTCTGCAAAGCGGATATGTAAGACATCAGCTCTTCGGCCTACTCCATGCTCCAATGCTGTGCAGCATATCGTGAAACAAGATTCACTTGGAAGATGGAAACTCTAGTGTATTTCATAATGCGGTAACTTCAACAACAGCTTATCAAGTGAATGATCAACAATAATCAGCTTGATTATTAGCTTTTATTTATACATTTTATTTATATGTTAAACATTTAACGAATAAATATCTGAAATGAATATTTTTTTTTGAAAGGAACAAATTCTTCAGAAACAAACAACGATCGAGAGCATCATAAAACATAGAAAAAGATTTACATAATTGATAAACGAATGATTGAAGCACCCGTTTCAGCATTCACGATCGACTTCACATGACAAGTGGAACTGAATTTATCATGTACACCTCGGATTATTTTTAGGGAAAAGAGAAAATCGGTTGGATTTAAATGGCGGCACTTTCTAGGTTTCGATCGGCTCTTTAATTTGGTACTTTCGTGGAATTAGCACTATGTTTCTTTCTCTTTTCTTCGGTGCAAAAAATATACTGAAAGAGCAAATAAACCCAGAGATGCCCTCTTGAACTGCTACGTAGAGTGATGATAGGTTAGCCAATCGAAATCGAAACAATACAACAATGAAGATAATCAAGAGAATGAGGAGATTGAATTCGTTGATAAATTACTAATCCGTAAAGCGTTTGTGTTGATGAAGCGTCTAAGCTCGGTGAGAGTAAAAAAAACAAAACAACACGCACAGACATTCGGCTCATTAGATAATATTTGAGCCCACCGGCAGTATGGCGCTAAAAACAAAGAACTGAATGCAGCATCTTTGTGACTCTTCCTCGATGACCAATCATCAATGAAACACTAGAATGAACCAACAAAAAAAAAACATAAATAAATAATATATGATAAACATATCATATGATCCGGGGAAAGAGGCACTAAGATTTATTATTGATTAATTTTCATAGAAGAGAAAATTGCATTGAAGAGGAGAAATAATCAAGGAAGAAATAAAAAATTTCTTTAACGCTATAAGATATATCACATGTATGTTTGCGATCAAATGACAAAATGGTGAATCAAGAATAAACAAATGTGTAAATGTTCGAATCTGAACTAGAGATCGTCGATGTCAATCACAATCACGATATCAGAGATCAAGGAAGAGCCTTTCGGATGACTGTATTAAACAAAACAATAAATTCAATGCATAAAACAATTTTATATATCTCAAGACAATTGCTGATTTTTTCTTCAAGAATTTCGTTTTTTACAACAGCAGAAAGAATTATCGACGCTGCATACAGATCACATATATTATACCAACTGCCAAGATATTCCCTCGCATTGCACGTAATAAATATGGTAATGCAAGATTTCTCTATCCTTCATTCGTCTCTCTTTTTGACACCCGATTCAATAACAATCAAATTCCATCTCAAAAATTGGTTGTTTTTTTTTTCATTTGAAGAAAAATTTATTCGATATGTTAAAGGACTTTGAAATATGGCAAGAAAAACTATCAAAAATTCGACTTCTCCCCTCCCAACCTAATTAATTGTAAATAGGAAATAATTCAGCGAATAGAGTCTTCTTGAGAAAAACGAAAACAAAAATGGCCCAAAACTTCATCAGATGAATGCCTCAAGGACGAACTTCTATCCATTCCATGTGGCAATAAAGATGCATATGCCTTCGAGGAAACGAGTGATAAAAACTACAGCCATAAACATCAATATACATACATACTGCTGCAATAATAAATAAATTCTCTCGACGCACATTTTTCATCGATACCCATAGGGCGATTGAAACATTTTAAAGAAATAAACACAACAATAAGTAGGACCCATAAACTGCATAAACATCAAAGAAAAATGAGAGAGACAGAGAAGGAAAATAGACCACAATCACCTTTAGAAAGCCAACCAGAATAAATATTACACATATAAAGGTGCAGCTTTGCGCCCAAAATGATGAAAGCGAAAAGGTGAAGAAAGCATTAATAACGAATGCAAGAAGTCTTGGATTCTCTACTCAGGTAAAGATATCCTCCCCACTTGTTGTGCAGCGGTTACTCTCGCAAATTGTTTTGTAACGCGTCTTAGGATCACAGCCGGCATTCTGCCAAGATAGATATATTATGGTAAGCACGAGGTAGCACGCCGTAACGTTGGGCCATTGAGCTGGTACACGAAGTGAATCGACCCGCGAGGATGGAGAATAGGAACGGAATGAAGCCATTCCTTTACTGTACACTATAGACCGTGCTCACGGACGAGTGACACTGTTTGCGGCGTTGCTTCTCAATGGCGGACGGGGAGACTAAAAACAATAAAGGTCAACGGTGAAGGTGAAGAATGTTAACTGCTTCTCCCCAATTTCGATTTGTAAATTTCCGATAAATTACTCGGGAATTTCGAGAAGTCTAGAATCACCAGTCTACATGAGATCATAGAATCAGCATTTGAAAAGAGAATTACAGTATTTGGTGAATCAGTCGATTTCTGAATTTAAGCGGTCATTACTTAAAATTTACATTTTATTTATCAGCTATTTTCCGGATTCTGAATGCGAAAGAAATTCAAACAGATAAATTTATTCGAGGTCATCAAGTTGACAATTTGAAATTATTATAAAACCTTGAAATAACATTTAAAAATAATTCGTACTTTGATTATATGAATGTTTAGAGAACGGAAGAAATACCGCAATAGGGCCAGATAGAAACGATAAAAATCCACTCAAAAACATCCCACATGAATGCAATAAGACTTTTACGGTAAATGAATGAGCGACATTTATTACCGTACAATGATGCGTAGATGGTTCGAGTTGCTGTCTGCTGATTGTACACTTTTGCGTTGTACTTCTCACATTGGTCGATGCCCAACGTGTTGATTGAGTTCTTCGTTGACTACTGCTACTTGATGTTACTGATGGCTGGAAATTAATTCCAAATATATTTATTTCATTTAAATGCGATAATCGCTTCTCTTAATTTCATTACTTGCTCTTATCAATTATTTGCTGTGTTGTTATATTACTACTCGAGCTTGCGGTGGATCAACATGTTCAGCCGAAAATCATTTTTTTCAATTATCGGCTCTTTTCCATAAACATGGCCTAAAAATACTTAACCAAATTTTTTCCAAGAGATGAAAAAGTGGAACTTGCAAAATCTAATATGATATGAGATGAGAATTGAATCAAAAATCGTTAGATAGCAATAAAGATATGTTGAAATGGCTTCTCACCTGTTGTTGACCGATGCTTGGTGTTCTGTTGAGTTCACCTTTTATGAAGCGTTCAACTTTATCCATACATGCTTCTTGATAGTCATGTACCCACCGCACACCATTATATTTTGTTATAGGTCGAATATCAGCTGGAATTTCCGTATCGACGGCGGGAAACTCGAAATGTTGATCGAAAATTGGAATCACATTTTTGTGGTATTCAAAGGCACATCGAAGCTGCAAAAAAACGTTCTAACTCTTTGCATCAATTATGGTTTAAAAAAAAAATCCAAAACCGAAAATGGCATTTAAACAACGATGTGAAAAGTTCTACGAAAAGAGCGCAATGCATCGAAAATGCACTTAGTGCTGTGAAGAAAAAAAAAACCCCACTGAATGCAATACAATAGAATTTTGGCAATAGAAAGCACAAAACTACAATCTCCGTATAGCATCGAAAGTGTAGATTACTACATACAGTATTATGAGTTAGCTATGCTCGACGCTAAAAAAAAAGCATTTCGAGGCTTATGGAATTCTCGCATTACATAAATATAGCAGATTTTTTTCGAACGCTATACTAAACAGCAATAAAGGGTAACTAGGCAAAAAAGTGAAAGAATGAATGCTGACCTCTTTATGTATCCAATCCTCGCAATTGTGATCGTTGAAAAGGCGATCGAGTGAATTTGGTGTCAATACAAGAATGAAATGTTTTGCTGCTTGAATATTTTTCAGTAGTGATGAGTCAAATTTTCCCGCATACAATTTATCAACATCAATAAATACCTGAAATTAATATTTGCATAAAAATAGTAATGCGATTAAATGAATTAAAATTCATAATTCAGCTAATATATTGGTTCTCGTAGTGCAATTCAATAAAATTACTTGTCTTGCTGTGAATAAAAATTTCGAAATGATAAACGACATTTTTCATCTTTTTATTGCGGATGGAAATTTTTCGAGAATATTCAAAAATTCGTCAAATATTTTTTGGTGTTCCTACTAAATTGTATTATTGGATGAAATTATAAAAAAATTTAAAAAAAAAATCGAACCTTATATCCTCTCAGCTGCAGCAACACTTTAATGAGGCTGGCCAGTTGATTACCTGTGCTTCTTCGATAGCTAATAAATACATCGATTTGTTTGCTTAAAATAGCTACCTCAATATCGTCGATATGCTTGCTGTCTGAAAACATGAAATCCCTCACCGTGCGCCTTTATTTACGTGGTGTTTTAAATTTGACTTTCGCTTATTATTTTATTCATTAATTATTTCGTTTATTAATCTTCATCAATATAATATTTCAATCCAGAGAACATCATCGTCCAATATGTTTATATTATTTATAGAGGCGGAAATACTAAAATAATATTCAACACAATGAAAACTCTTATAGTTCTTCAGAAAAAAAAGCTTACTTATAGTAATATTACTCTAAATAAATAAAAACTCTATTGCAAAACAACTACGGAATGTAGATAATTCACATTCAATGAAAAATAAATAATCTTTTGATGAAAGTGATATAAGAAATTGCCAAAAAAAAAGAAATTTTTTTTACCTTGCAATGCTTGCCTCAATTTCAGCCGATGAATGGGATTCGTTATGCCACAAACTGTTTTCATCATTTCATCAGTGAGCGAAGGTAAAAGACTTCGATTCAAACCCATTCCGAGCATCTGATATGTGTATACAGACAATTCAGGACTCAACGACATCAGGAATTGATCTAATTGACTTTCATCAACGCTTCCATAATCGGCCGCTATCTAAAATTCTATTCCAATTAACTGAATTGAAAGTACTTAATAAACTATTCATTTTCGCTAAGATAGAGATAAATTGTGCGATCAGAGGTGTAAATATGTGCATAGCAGGAATCTTATCTTTGAATAATTAAAATATTTCCCCGTCAGAATTTAGCATTTATATTCTGTGCTTATTTAAGATTAATACATTTGCCAACAGTAAATTTATCCTTAGAGATTTTCATCGTTAAATCTCTTCTCTTATCAATGATATCTTATCAGTCGCATCTAAAATACAATACTTCCTCAACTACCATACAACATTTCTAATTTTTAAATTATTCTCGACATATCTGTGCATGTGAAAAACACACTCAAAAATATAAGCAAAAAAAAACTATGAAAGAAATAGTCACTAAAGTCCGAAAGGGCACTGCACATACACCTCAATAATCGATTATACAATGGATGATGATTGGGCACGTGCCATACGCATGAATTACTGACACATTCTAAAAGCGTTTCATAACGAAAAGTTTAACATTAAGGTTTTTTTTTCATTGCATGGCGCCATACTATAGATTATCGAAGTAAATAAAAAAGTACATTCCTGTGTGTCTATGGGAAAATAATTCATAGTCACTCCTCCTATACAAATGCATGTTTTACGCTTTTTGTTAGATTATAATGTTGAAGCAAAAAATTTAGGAAAAGCTTGAAATTTACACTAGAAAATACGCATTCTTTCAGAAATTTTTGCGACATTCTTCTTAATGAAAATATTTGCAAACGAAATATTCAAATATTATGAGCGATGAATATATATTCCTTCAGATATTTTTCATTTAGCAAATCAGCTTTCATATACTTAAATCGGACGAATAAATAAATATATATTTTTTACCTTAAGGCTTTCAAGTTCACGAATGAATCGTTTCCTATGTAAAGCTGATGTCATCTGAAGGTCTTGTTCGAGCTCCTTTTCGGTTAATAGAAGCAATAAATCGCCATCTACCATATGTTTCGCGAATGCATCAGCGTATGATTCGAAACCGATCTAAATTAAATGAGTATTATAGTACGTGAAAAATAACACAATAACAGCAACAAATTTATATAATTAATTAATTATTCAACGGCGAAAAGCGAATATATTGGAAAAGATTATCAACACCTTAGGTAGTGAGCCAATATCAACACCTTAGGTAGTGAGCCAATATCAACACCTTAGGTAGTGAGCCAATATCAACACCTTAGATAGTGAGCCAATTATTAGTGAAATGCTCTCATCAAGATACTTAAAATTAAGCCGAGTACTTATATTTAAAAAAAAATTCAAGACAGAATCGAAAATGATTAGAGAGAAAAATTTATCGCTAAATCATACGAATATTATAGATTATGATAAAATTACATGGAAAATTTCTAAAAAAAATCAAAAATTCAATTATATTATCATAATTGCATTTTTTTTCTTTGCAAATTTCTTTAAAAAGAAAACAAAATGAGCAAATGAAAGAATAAAAAACTTAAGTCAATGAGTCATAAATGTTCTCTTCGATAAACGCGCTCACGTTATGACAATTTCATAGTAAGCATGCAGAAAACATCACACATATAGCAATGAAAAATCGCTCGCTTCTTTTTCAAAAAATTGTCGAATTTTTCACGCCTCAAATCAATTTCAAAAATATGAATATTAAAATTAAAATGTTTTAAAAATTTTTGAAGGATAACAGTTGCACAATGATCCATCGAATGCATTTCGTCAATAATAAACGTCAATTACAGTGGACAGCTAATGTTTTTATTAAAAAATAAAATAAAAGAACTAGTGTAATTCTTTCATTTAAGAGCGATTATTTTCATAATAGCTTCGAGGACAAGAAAAAAACAACTGATGAAATTTGATATAAATACCTGTATATAGAGAAACCTGTTCATTTATAAATATTTGAATTTGTCGCTATCATAGCATTTAAATCACTATTAACGTGGACAATAGTCATTCAATATTGCAAGAAAATAAGAGGAAAAATATTTCAAGGCAGCATCTTGAGGAGAATGCAAACATAGGAAAATGTGAGCTTTAACGAAAAGATTCTACTGACCTTTTTGACCCAATATTGCACATCGGCGATCGTCCAGCAGGGTACTTGTTGCGTCAACTTATACGGTACCTCTTCACCGATTACGGTGAGTGCTTCACTAGCAAATTTTGCAGCCACCTCATCCGGACTCGAAGCTACCTCTTTCAACGCGGCAATCGCTCCAATTTCCTGAAAAGAAAGAAAATAACTCCTATAATTATCCCATGATTATTCATTACTAATTATCCATGCATTGTTCTAGTTAAAATTGTTATTATAATTTATATTTTTGAGGGAACGCAGTTTTCGGTACGCTCTTGCGAGTTGATAATATCGAGGAAGTGAAGAGGATTATGCAGCAAATTTTAACTGCAACTCACAAAGATCAAAGCACAACGACCCTAAGAGGATATCTGCGAAACATTTCGGGCATATCAGTTGGCCATTCGTTGCAATTTGGCATCAAAATGCACTCATAGCCGTCAAAACAAAATAACACTGCAATGAAACGTAGAATTAAATCGCAAAAGCCATCAGAAAGAGTGAGATCAAAGGATCAAAATACGACAAGATCATATTTGCGAAGGACGTCTGTCGATAATGACCACAACTGCGTTGTGATATATAATAGGAGTAAAAATACATGACACACTGTCGGCGTATTTCAATGACAGTTTTTCGATTATTCCCTAAAAGTGCCAATCGATTGGACTCGAGAGCTATCCGCCAGATCATTTCGAAGCAAAAGCTTGAAATCATGTTTAAATCTAAAACTAATGATAATTCGTTGCAAATGTTTTAGCACTAGGCGAACGTGAACTGGTTTTATGCACTAAACACGCGCCTGTTGCGTACAAGCCGCGGCCGGAAATCTGCGTCACAATGTTGCTTCCTGCAAAATAAACGAAGCGCGCGCATTTTGGAAAGCATCAATTTGGTAATTCTTTGTTTTTAGGAGATGAATTTATGAGGATTATTACACAAGATGAAATCCTATGATCGAAAGGGGAGAGGGATAGCGAACATATATCCAGAATTCAATAACAATAATGCTGTGAACGAACGTAACAATAAAGATTAACTGATCAAAACGTGAGCACACGCAAAAACACTTTGGAAATATTCGCACGCCAAAACGTTGAATCGCTGTTCGAGATCAATTCCTTCATAAATGAAAACAACGATTCGATGCAAAGTGCACGCAAAACTATTTCAGTTTTAAAGCGCATGGAACAATTGTTGAACACATCAAAGGAAATACGAGATTAAATGAGGCATCATCGTTGTACTGCATCAGTGAGTGGATATTTTTTTTTTGTACTGCATATTTTATGGACGATTAATTATACTTTATCAAAGCAATAAACTGTAAAATGACGTTTAACGAGAAATGCTACTGTAATGGCGGCAGGAAGTAGAAAGAGTTGATGCTCAGGAATTTGACTTATATTGACAGACATACATCGGCAATGAACTCGTTCGAAACTGCAGCAGCAAACCGTATGCACTATGCGAGGGATTTATTTATCACATAATGAGAAGAAAGGGAATTATCAAGTACGAATGCAGTCACCTTAATGTTCTCATTGTCGTAGGGTTTTGCGAGAAGACGCTTTGTTCGTGAGAGTCTATAGCGAACCATCTTGAAGCATGGCTTCGCCATTTTATCGCTCAATAATAGATACTTTTCAGCAGGTGTGAACGAAGCTGATTGCCGGTACGTCTTAGTCGCAAAATAATATAGTGATGCGGAACCGCTGCAGAACAAACTGACTGAGACGTTCGGTCACACAAAACTGGGATGCACTATACAACGCCCGCCTACAAATACTGTCCACAGACGCGCATCACGATGCCACACCCCCACCGATCGAAGCCGCCCCTAGTCGTCGCCATCGCATCCGCCGAATGGGCCGACCCCAAGTGATGACTATGAAGGTGGCGAGAATTTCGTAATTCCTCTAGAGGTGTGCTGCTTACCTGCAGAGGTCAGCCGACGTTGAGCAGTGCGATTGGATGCCCACCCACAATGGCAATCGTGGAGCTCTGTAACGCCCTTAGATGACCCTTCCTATCTGCAGCGATAAGCAATGTCACCTGCCGGCACAGCGCTTGCGTGCCGGATTGTGCAACCTTTGGTAATAAACCAGCAGTTATATACAGCAGATCGTGCCCGAAAATTACCACTAATGTTTGCACTACCAATCTGTATGGTCATTTCTTTAACTTGGCCTTCAACCGAAACTTTCAGGATTTTCAGAGATTGAGCCAGAAAGCCGAAATTTTGCCAAGGATTAAGCCAGAAAACAGGAAAAAAGCGAAATTTTTGAGAAAAAACACAAGGAAAAGCTCGAAGTCACAAAATTATTGAAGGAAACTAGTGGGAAGAATAAAATTTTTGAAGCTTTTGGCGATCTTACGGTCAAACGAGCGACTCAGCGAAGCTCCTCGTTTGTGGGACCATTGAAAAAACAAACCCTTTCTGAGAATTTTATCGCTAAAATTTCAACTTAATTTTGTGATCGTAACATTCCCTCAAAAGCCTTTGAAATATCCACTTCACTTTTCCATTTATTTCCTCTCATTTCTTTTTACTATTTGCATAAAGCGACTTTTGGCAGTTTGCCAACTAGCTGGATGAACTTCAACCAAAACTAAATATTTGTTGAATTTTTTAAAGCGAAAGGCAAAGAAGTGAAGATAATTTATAAGTAATGCAGCTACCTAATAACAAAAAACGGACGCTTAACAATAGCAAATGAATTTGAGACTCAATTCGAAACGAGGATTTGGCGTAAAAACAAAGAATTAATTCATACTTCAGTTATGCAACAATAGTTATTATATAAGCAACAAGCCATATTATGCATCGACAGCTTACTTTAACGCATCGTACAAAAACTTCCTTGAAAAGTGCGAAAAATTTTGGATTTTTTGGATTTTCTTTTAGAATTTTTCAAATTTCATTTCACAAAAAAAGTTCACTTTCAAATCGAAAAAAAAATTATCAGCGGATTTTTTTCTTGCAAACAAAAAAGACACAACAAATTCACTTCGTACACTAGTCGGTCAGATGTTTTTATTTATTCAGATCAAATGAATTCCTTTCCCACACTATAGCATAACCATTTTTCGCATAGCTGTATCAGCTGTGAATGAACCATTTTCGGGTACTTCGAGCAATACTTTGTGTTGATTACCGAACAAATATATTATTTATCGATATTCTAAACTTGATTACACTTATATTCTAAATAATTAGCTGAGATTTTAAAACATCTCATGAGGCTGATAAAAATCGATGAGAAAATAGGAGCGAATTTTTAAAAACAATTACAGTTTTTTAGAAAATCAACTAAGACAAAATAGTTGTTGTTGAGAGCGTTTCTCCGATCCGAACTCATTGTTTTCTCATCATCTCCACAATAGACAGTCCTCTATAAATAAAATCCGTTTAATAAATCGTTTTCCATCTAAGCATTTATGCAATATAAAGCAATTTTAGTGTATCACCTATACAACATTGTATCTTCCTTTCATTTAAACAAACCAACGTATTCGAATAAATTTCCGCATAGTTAAAGAAATGAAACAGGAATTGAAACGAGTAAAGAAATTGAAGTAAGAAAATGAATTCCATTACGCAAGCAATGAATGCGATGAAAAAACTGACATACAAATGAAACGGCAGAAATATTGCAGTTAAAAAAAAAATGCTCAGATATAAATCATACAAGAATAATATTAGAAAATGCTATTCAATGGAAAATTGCGGAAAAAAAGTTTTTGAAAAGTGACAAATAATTTTCATAAACAATAATAAATTTTAAGCAGTTAGAGTAAAGTAAAGCAACGATTTAAAAAATCGCTCTGTAGTAATTTTTAAAAAACACATTGAGCGATGAAAGAAATGGATGGTCATTTGCAGAAAGATAATTGATAAAAACCTAATGATAATTAACATTTGAAAGAATAAATAGCAATTCATTACTCAGTTGTTCGTAACAAAATTCTTCCAAGTACACATAAATAAAGATGGTGCACAATCAGCAGATATCTCTATGTGAATGAAATTGGCCCCGCTATATTAGAATTAAAGAGGAGATCACCTTATTTGAGATTCAACAAAATAATATTAGTCTTAGGAAAGAAAATAGACGAGGTAAAATGTGCAAACTGGAAATCAGTTCAGACGTTGCCGTAAATTGAACATTACGGAAAGCTACGTTAAAATATTTGCAATTGAAAGCCGTTCGCACGTTACAATTGCATTTGTCTATTTTATAACAAATAGGCGGAACCGAACTGGAAAAGTATATACATCATTCAATATCACCAACCGATCTCTCATCGTTCCCTTTATTCATGAAAGCAATATTTCGCAGCAATGATTTTGTGCGATTGCATATACTTTGCTTCTTTTTAGTTGGTGTGCAATGCTTTTTGTCGCATTTTTCGGCAGCTATACTTTCCATTGAACAACACTTCCGCTATTGTTTAGACGTTGATTTTTGCAACCAATGTTGCTATAAGAGAAAAAAGAAAGAGAAGAGCGGAGAGAAAAAAGAAAGAAAGAAAAAAAAGACAGTGACAGAAAGAGAGCCAAAAGAAAGCAATCGAGAGAATAAAATTATATGAGCATTACTGCTATGCAAGTTATGCGCGCTTCATCAGCAACTATGCACAAGCTGATCATCTATCTATTCAGACGCATAACAATGCGAAATGGGAGTGTGTAACATTCATGATGACGTGTTATAATCAGTGATAGGGAAAAGAAGATAAAACAAGATAGACACAACGAAAGTTGATGGTTTCATCAGTGAGATTACAAACGATTTTAGACGATACAAGAAAATTCAACATACATATTCCCCTCTTAAGGAGAGGAGGGGATGAGAGTGAGCAAACGGGAAAAACTGTTTTGAAATGAGTGGATTTTTAAGCTCAAGCTCAAGCTCAAACTTTCACTCGTACTGTCGAGAGTTGCTGCCAGCCAGTTGAATTTACATCCTGATGAAGTGTTGGAAAGACCACTGTGACATATGAAATGAATAATGGGGAATTTACACATGCAACCTACGTGCCTGATTCGATTTTCTCGCAATTCTTCCAGTATTGAAATTACTGTAGTAATTTTTCACCTCCGAGTCATCTACTGATCGAATTATATATCACCTTAAAGAGACGTTCAACCTTTGTATAGCAAATGAGAAAACATGCTAGAGCAGTTGGCACGATGTTCACTTTTCGAATTGTATGGTCACTATAAACTATGAGCGAAATTATCCACAAATACAAACGAGCCGGTCATTCGTAATAATCATCCACAAAAAATATCATTTTCCCAAACATTCGTTTTCAGATTTTTCCAATTCAATGCGGTAGCAAAATATGCATTTAGCGGAAGTAAAATGCGATCCAATTAGTTAAAAAAATGTGGTAAATTTTTTGACACCTCAACTGTAGAAATCTTTTCAAAGTTGGTGCATCATGAAAGTTGACACGAACGTACTAAATTATTTTTATTAAGTTTTACCACTTTAATCTCACTTTAATTTTAGGTAATTTCTAAACAAGTAATCAATTTCTAAAGTAATGATTTTCGTCGTGATACACCTTGTAAATGAAAATTTAGAAGAGCATATTGAAAATGAAAGGCATTTCCGCGATCGGTAACGCCGAGACTATTTCAATAAGTTCTTCTTTTAATTTGCCATTTGTTAAATTATACAAAAATGACCGTAGGGAATCATTTGATATTGAAAATCAAAAAGAAAGATGAAATCTTCTATAAACAATTTCAACACGTTGAAATATTACTGAAAGCCTATGCCTTATGAGAGATCCCAATCTCCACATAATTTTGGTTTTTGTGATTGGTACGCACATACAGAGTTTAAAAACAATGCATTTTATCGCATTTTCGGGAAACAATCTTTTATGGAATTTACTCAGAAGCGCAGGATTTTAGTGATTGGGGAGGGGGAGGTAAGGTGCGGGAAAGAGGACGAAGAAGGAGATCTACGAATAATCTAATTCAACAACTTGTTAATCACCAACACATTTATGCTAATATCTCAAAATTATCTAGCAATAGTAGTGGTAACAAAATTGTACATAAGCGATAAAGATATTAGACTAAAATACCAAATTTCTGATCGATTATTTTGTAAATGAAAGCAAAATTAGTTGACATATAAGTGGAAAGTATGAGCAATCATGCATTGAAATCCATTGAATGTTTGCCGTGTGAGTTGTTCCACAAATGATAGAAAAACTACTGATAAGCGTTGATGAGTAATTTGAACTTTATCAATGCTCATTCATTAGTGATTAATTATAATTTTTGTGCGCATTTCTTGAGAATTTCAATAATTAAAAACATAAATTCATTGCTCTACTATTAAATACTTCTACTATTCGATTCAATAGTACAAATTATAAAAAGTAGATAGCGAACTGGATCAGGTATCAAACCCACTCGATTCACTGCCAAAAAAGTACCGAACATATCCGGTTACAAGAAATTAATTAACGAGATTATCGGATCGATATGATATGATAATTGCTGCAGCTTATTTCAGAGAATAAGATATGATTGTGACAGTTGGCACTTCGCCAGAAAAGAGCCACCAAGAACGGCGAATTACTTGGGATCCATTCATATTTCTCCCATCGTCTCGATCAGAGAACAAAATTTCCCGCCGCCTTTTCGCACGTCTATAATCGGTGTAAACCTCAAAGAGAACGACATCCATTCAATTGGCAACAATGACTTTGGCGCCTAACAGGTTGCGAGGGATACGGTAGCTGATGTAACACGACAGGTAAGATAATTGCCTGAAAATTTTGTGGGACACCTGAAATTGGCATCATGCCAAAAAACGATCATCCGGTTCACGTTAGATGGCGGAAAACAAGAAAACGTTCATCTATCAACTGGCAACGAATACGATATGAAAACAATAAGCGATGCTTTAGCAATGTGCACGACGCTTGATTGAGACGTTATTAGTGGATGACAGGAACAAATGGCTAATTTCGAAAAAGAGGTTAGATGGAATGGATTTTTGGGAGCAGGTAAATTTAGGTGATTCATGCAAATCGCAGCAAACTGCAAAGTAAAGCTTCCACATTCGAATCGGGTTTGTTGATATTTGCAATCATGATGTAACAAGGAGTCACCTTCATAGATCTATGGTCACATTACCACCTCTGTCCTCTACGACACTTATTAAAATAGCATTGCGACTCATTAACGTTAGTGCATCTTAAAGCTAGCGTGATCTTGACCCTGAAGCGGAGATATTCATACTCGCAGTATACTATCAAATTGACTGTGGTATGCTATTTGGCCATATAATATCTATAAGGCAATTTAATGCCCGCCGCTTACAATCGAACTTTGTAGTGTGGGCATAACGGTAATCGACAGCATAGATCATTTGCTTACGTTCCATTATCTAAGCTGTTTTTCGATGAGCAAATACGGGGACGGAACCAGAAACCTTTAAACGATCCACTAACCAAATGCTCAAAAGTTGGTGCAAACAGTTGAGGTGGTCTAGATCACCTGCTTGTTGATCGTAGGCCAGCGCAAGCTGCTCTCAGTATCCATTTGCTTGCCATTATTCAGCGCACTATGGCTACCGCAGCATCAGCTAACAACCGCAAAATCCATCAAACACTCCTAGACGGAGTGTAGTAGGAAGCGGAAAATCGATGGCTATGAGAAGCATCGGTCACCTTCTCGGGCTTTCCAGTTACAAAAAAAGGCTTCAAGAATCGGCTCGCATCGGATAACAATCTGATAATACTTGCGCGTTTTCGGACGATCTTCCGTTACTGTTAACGAATTAACAGCGAAAGCATCGACGGGTGGAAGTTTTCATCGCCAACAATCTATAGTGCGCCGGTTAATTAATTTATGGACGGAAAGCGGACTAAATCAGAAGCTCAGATTCTGAAAGATGTTTTTATGGATCCGGAGCTGCGACCCATGATGGTCAAAAGTTCTAAAGGACCCCCGTCTATAGGCGAGACATAAAAAGCAACCGAGTTCATCTTGTTTCCTTTCAACTAGGCACTGTGAACTGAATTGTTTTAATCAAATTTCTTGAAACCTCTCAGCAAGTGATACGAAAAATTCGGCCTACCTGGCTCAAGCAATTCATACCCGATGGATGCTATGAGCATCCAACAAATCTGATGGTTAAGCTTACAATTTTAGAATGGTACCTACAATCTGAAAAAAAAAATTTCCGTTCGTCTCTTTCAGCTCTAGGATGGGCTCTATAAACTGTCACGATCGAAACGTTTGAAGGGGATCCGATACGTCTTAGAAGTTAGCCATCTCGCTTCATCTGTCCAACATTACGAAGAGAGTTTTTCAGTTAATCGTACGAATCAAAGTTTACGAATGGCATTCAATGTGTATAAAAAAGTTCATTTCGTCCGCCATATTTGACGAAGCAAATCAGCACCACGTGGCAATGGAATTTGGAGGGGGGAAAGGGAGGGGAGAGCGTCTTGCGTCTTTCAGATTTTTTCATCCGTATTACTCGTTCGATTTAATGTAATAAATATAGATTTCAGAGAGATATTCGTTATATTAAAGAAAAAAAACCTCATACACCTGAATTTAAAGTACTTTTCAATCGTCTCTTTCAAGCGGAAGCTGTAAGCATAAAATGTCTCAAATGCCAATGTGATGTTTTCCCTAATATATATTTCAATGTAAAATCTTTTCAAACCAGAAAACATTACAGTGCATAGAGCTCTCGAGATGATTAACGCAAACACACAATCGGGTTTATAGTATAATATTTTGTGAAGAGACGCACAAAAATTCTTCGAAGAAAAAAAAAGTTTTTTTTTTTGATATTTGATGAAAATAGGGTGATTTTGATGCCACTCGAAAACTGATGTTTTCAATCTCTAGTAAAACTCTTCATTCAAGAGTTCAGCTTTCAATTTGTTGGATTCAACAAGCAAAGTCTGAAATTTTGCAACGATAGATGTTTGCTTATGGTTTACAAAGGAAGCAAACCAATATTTGCGTTCAATCGTCACTTTAAATCCAAATTTTATATTTCAATAATAATTATCGCTTTAAAATAAGGATAAATAAGCATCAACCTCGGTGAGCTAATCTTCCTAACAATGTCTTTTTATTGAATAAAATATACATATATTATAGTAGAGCTAATATTGAAGTTTTTCAATAACTAGTAAAGAAGAGATAAGAAACAAGTGCATTCAACTTGAAAAACGATAAAACGTAATATACTCAATTATATCCTTACCGGTCATTCACATATTTCATATAACATTCTATTCATGTATATTATACGTCATTCTTAATCAAGCATTTCACCAAACGAAACCTCCCTTAAATGAATAATTTTGAGGAATATCGTTTGAAAAATTTACTAAAATATTCGACTTTTCGCAATTATTAAAGCAATAATGCAAGTAGAATAAATAGACTTTCAACGATTAAAGACAACAATCTCCAAGTAATATTATTTGACACTGGGCAGAAAATACTAACAGAAAATTTGCTAACCGAACATGTAATGAAAAAATAAAAAAGCAAAGTATAATCGGCTAATACATTTTTGACGGTCATGAATTGGTCAAAATGGTCAAAAACAGTGCTGGATGATCATAAAGTAAAAATTTCAAGTGGCACGTATATGAAATTATGTTTCTGATCAGCGATTTGATCTCTACGATGATTTCTGATCATTTGGTCCAAGTAAAAAGTAAGAGTTGTATAACAGTTACAAGAAAGACATCTGTTAAATATAACATGAGTAGAAAATGCTTCCGATGATCGATTTGCTACTGAAATGAATAATTATGGGATAGTGATAAGTAAAGTGTATATATATATATATATATATATATATATATATATATATATATATATATATATATATATATATATATATATATATATATATATATATATGATATAGAGAGAAAGAGAGAGTTTAAAATTTTTTATAAATATTGACGATCGGAAAAAATAATACTGGAAAAAAGTGAGAGAAAAAAGAAAGTGATCATAGAAAATCTATCACATAGCGGAACGTTTCACAATCGCCCCAAGATCCAGTATACGAAGAGATAACATCCAAAATATGAGTTGGTTAGAGCGTCTAAGATCGTTGTCTTCTACCAGCTTCTAATAAAGTTAGCTCTCAATATAATGAATCGGGAAACTGAAAGGAAGAGGGGTGGGGGGGGGGGGGGGGTGAGGGAGGCGAAAGGAAACGAAGATTGGAAAGAAACGGCGGAAATCGCTAGTTCACTCCAAATTCAACTCTCAAATCAAGCTTTATTACAAATATATCAAAAAAAAATTTCATACTGACTTAACAATTTTATTTGTTCATTCATTCATTTATTTTATTACTTCAACTTTGCAAACTTTTGCAAATATTTTGCTGATGAGACAGTTAGCTATCTATTCTATTTCAAGCAACATTCAGAGTGCAACAATTATCAAATTTATCACCTCTTCTAAATCGATCATTGAAAAGAAAATTTTCATGCAAGGTTATGATGAAAATAAATTCTAGCTATTCAATGCTCTAAGCTATATTAAAACTTAATTTCTTAATAATCGAATTTAACTTTCCTAGCAAAGTTGAAAATTTCATCACAACAGCATTATTTATTGTATTCTTCAAGTGAAATTGTTCGCTAAATTCATTGGCGTTATTCCAAAGGATTTCATAGAGATCTCTGTAAATATGATAGTGCAAATGGCGCCATCATTCATTCACATCGAATAATTTGTAGAGTAAACCACTCGCCGAATCTGCGACATTAAACGTGCATAAAAAGTACAACAAAGTGGGTGGTATTCATCATCAGTGCAGAAAAATTTTACAGCCGTCGTTTATGGGACATCGACAACAATTCAATCGCATTCTTAACGATTGCAGCTTCATTGGTGGTAATTGTTTCTTTATAAGTTTTTTCCTCTCTTCATGCCATAATGCGACACCGTTTTGTCGTCTTTTGATGGGGGCAGAGGGTTGGCCATTTCCAGAGCTTACTGAGAGAGAAAGATGCGAAAAGGGGATTGGATTGATGAAACAATAGTATGGCGCAAATATAATACTGTAAGAAATTCAACATGTATTTTTGAATCGATTTCATTTAAGCAATATTTCATATTGAACAGCTGGATTAATACCAACATCATGTAACTCACTGCTATATGCATTCATATGGCCAGACTCAAAAATTTTACAACAGACATTCAAAATGCGATATTCATGGCACTTCTATGAGGACTGAGTGAAAACTAACAAAGAATTGCCGGAAAGAAAATACGGCTTTTGTCTTTCTGGACATTTGAGCCAAAAAAAGAGTAGGTTAATCTGTATGAAGCCTACATCCACACTCCTCTATATCATGAAGTTAATTAGAAAAGTAAAAATTACCTGAAAAACCTCGAGTTTTTGTTGGTCTTTCTTGATTGTTGCTTCCATTGTAAAATGGAATGCAGCCATACTTTTCGCTTCGCGACATTTCGATTTTAACATCGGTAATAACCTAAATGATAAAAACACTTTAATATATCGATAAATCAGCATCCACTACCTTAATGAAAAAGTGAAAGTAGAAGTGCTGAATATGCTCAATTTGCTCAATACTCTAAATTGCAACTGGCAACGATCCGGTAAACCAGGAAATTAGTTGGCGAAACATACACAGTTCTGAAAGGTAAATGATGATGGTTCTATAGCTGTGCGCAATATGAGAACGTTTAGCAAATATAAAGCGGAACGAGGAAATAGAGAGACCTTAAAGTGTAGATGACCTTGATGCTCAGAGAACACATTCGATGGCTTGTATCATTGTGAATGGTATCGGATAACTCTCAATTGCAATCAATAGAAAGATTAAAAGTTAAATTGAACAATGGCGGATCAATTTTGATGGAAGTGCTCGTTATGCAACCAGTGTTCGGTGCAGCGGAAAAGAGAAACAGATAGAGGAAGATAAAAACAGAGATGGAAAGAGGGGAGGGAAAGGGAGGGAGAGTGTAGAAGATAATGTTTTGGAAAAGCGAACACTCATACCTCTTTCTAAATGCATCATAAAGATATTCTAGAAGAAAGTGCATTGTTAGGCGCTCTTTGAAAGTGGCTTGGACTGTTAGTTTCCTTTCAGCTCCAAGTTTTTTCGCACACCTTCAAGTTTCCTTTCAGTATATACGAGAGCATTACAATTTTATGCAATAAGAAACTATTAACGACGCAAATATTCTACTTTGCGCCCGGATTCAATGCAAACATAAGTTTGCCTAACGGTGCGTTTTATGTGTATCTGCAGTCTGCATTCGCCATATGTGGCTGTGGCTTGATATTCGTGTGCGCACATGCCAGTGTTCTGTATATCAACATATCCGCATGCTAATCTATGAACACGATTTCCTGCAGTTTTTATATTTAAATTCAGCTCATCTGAGTGTGCATTCATTTATCTGCTAGCGAAATCGATGCAGCAAATGCAATTCAACTTTAATCTCAGCTTAGTAAATGCGTCCACAATTTCTCGCAGGTCTTCATTTTTGATCACTTTTTCAATAAATTGCGCTTTGAACTGTTCGTTGAACATCTGCCATAGGCGAAATTTTTTTCCCAGAAAGACATTTGCTATTTCAAATCATCGATTGCATTTGCCAAAAAAGCTTTCCAAATGATTTTTAACAAAAGTTTGAATATTATAGAAAATCGAACTTTTTCAGTATTATAGAGGATCCGAAATAGAAATCACGGTACATATGTAAGCTCATTTTTAAGTAAATAATTGACATTTATCATATATAAAGTGAGTTTTTTACGACGCTATCTAACAGTTCAAATAGTACTTCAAATATCACTCGTACGAAACATCTATAACCAATTTTCTTGAAATGTATCAACTTCTAAAATCATAATTATTGCAAGTGATACTTTTAGATTTCAATTTTTCGTTCCACAGAAATTTTAAAAAATAACGAAAAACACACTCCTAGTATGATAACAATGTGGTCACTCTATACTTAACAGTTCTATATTGAAGCAAATTTTTTATCCAGCTAAAAAAAAAACAGAAAATCACAATACCGGTGACTATCCACTGGTAAATCGTCCATTCTTATGCAACGAATACAATGAGCTGAAAAAGTTAACGCCTACGATGATCTGCTTCTCTTAAATAATAAACGCGGTGTAGTTCGTGGGAGGATCAAAATCACTTCTTAGTGAACATAAATTCCGAACTGTTACAATTGAGCTGTCAATTGAGACAGTTCTCCATCGATTAGTGTTTGCATTTGGAATTGTACGCTCAGGTGATTTCAATTCTTACAACTTGATTGCAATGAAAACATTTTTTAACGAAATGCACGTATTGTTGAATATGTCCATTTGATAGTTCGCATTCATCATAAGACCCCTCAAACAATATTTCCTGACACAAAGAATGTGCACTTTTGCAGCAGTCATGTTTTATGAGTGAAATAATACGGAAAAAAATTAATGCAAATTTAAGAACATCAGCTCTAACTAAATGATCGCATTTCATATTACATCCGGAAATTGGAAGAAAGAAAGCTTTTTGAAAATTCTATTTAAAAGCATTTCCTTGATGAGTACGAGGAATTGTAATTGTAATGTGGAAATGATTTGCAAAAAATTTGCATATGCAAGATGCTGACCATCAGGCACCTCACTCATATCAGCAACAACAACCAACATATTTCCTGACAGTTATTTCTTAATCTAACATATTACGCCGCGAGCTATATTTATCCAATAACGCTGACACGAATTTCATGCAATCCTACTATAAAGCTTATATTAGAAGCTAAAAACCACACAATAGCGCGAATACGTTTCCGTATGCGATTGCAGAAATCGAGCACTTTAGTTGGAATTGTGACATCATTAGGTGCGTTATTTTTGCGGAGCAGCAACATATCGTAAATAAAAAAAAGAAAAAAAACCGGTGAATTCAACGAGTTTCTTACTCGCTCCTATAAATATTTGAGCTCCTTATCCGCTCCTGCAACCGGAGCAAATATGGAAATTTCTTAAATCCCTAGCAGAATAGAATTTTTTTAAAAATCACTCAAAAAAAAGTTCCATAAAATTGCACATATTTCAATATTCCCCTCAACTGTGCAACAAGAGAAATTTTGATGAAATTATCACACGTGAATGGTTAGTACATTTTTTTTTTCTTAGAGATGTGTAAATCTCGTTGATAGCACGGCGATATGAATATTGATAAGCTTTTGATAATGATTTTCACGATTTGCGTTGAAATCTCTAGCTGATGATCAAAGAACACTTTCACTTAATGCAACTTTCAACGAGACAAATTCGATCTAAGCCGCGCCGTGAATGCACTTACACAAAAAAAAAATCGCCTACTTAACCATCATACCATGAAAGATCAATGATCACGATGTAGTTTTGTCTAGCTATATGCATCGAGGAAATGTGTTTTCCTGATTTCCCTTCCATATGAAAGAATCGGCCTTTTTTGGTAGGTATGGGATAGCTTCTGGAAATACGGACGACGACAATAATTTCGACAAAAATTTATTTCGAGAGATATTTATGTGTCAATAAAACGTCACCTCAACGAGCGATTATTCCTTCATAATGTTTATATTAGCAAAATGCGTTGAGTGGGGAGGAGAAATACGCTTTGAATGTCACCGACACTTCGTTGCATCCGGAAATGTATAAGCGCACCCACGCCCCATGTAACACCTTTTTTACGTCAAACGGCCGCTAATCTGCGCACATAGACAGATGATAAAGCTGTTTAGGCTCTAAGCACTATGCTGCAAGCTTTATTTATTTTACAGAAGAAGGTGTTCTCAACCTCAATGAATATTTTTCTTACAGCTGCAAATTGGTACTGAGTGAAGGATTAATAATGTGGGTGGAGGAGTGTGAAAGTGCATATTGGGTGGGATATGGCAAAAAAAAGGAATACAACTGTGCAAGAGTATTGGACAACGAAGAGTGGTAAATAGAGATATCGTAGATTTAAAAAAAAAGACAAACAAACATAGGCTGGTATCATGAACAAAACAGTCTTCCAGATAAAAAGGAATGTCTATAAATGCGAGTAATGAGTAAAAGTTTAAACAAAATCCTTTCCGTTTCTTTTCTATGCGAGATTTTTTTTCCAAACGATATAATCTTTTGCAAAAAAAAAAACTGCAAACATTTATAGGTTATTAAATTTTGCACATTCTGCATGTAATATTTCTTCAAATGAGTTTGGTTCATTTTTTATACAATGCAAAACAAACGGATAAGAAGAAATTCCTAGAAATCAATACGAATTTTTCTAAATATTTTAGACGATGTCGAAGATTTGAAATGAAGAAAATATATTTGCATAAAACTAACGTGAAAATGCGATACAACGGTAGAGGAGTTGAAATATTTTGAAAACTTGTAAAAAGAACTTTTTTTTTAAAGGAAAACTGAAGCTATAACAACAAGACAGTTGGTGGTGATGAATCACTTGAAATAAGGACCTCACTAGCTTTAACATCATTCCCAAACGAATAAAATAATGAAGCTATTTTAGATATTTGGGGTATTAATTGGAATTTTACAAGAAAAACCCCACTAATATTGTTTTCTTCAGTTTCCTTAATTAACACTTTGCACCTTCAAAAGAAATGAATTGCAAGAATAAAGGAGAATACAAAAAAAAGCGGAAAGAAATGATCAAATCATTGTTCTATGGAAAAGGAGGGCAGAGGAAAAAAGGAGGGCTCGACGGGCAACGTAAGCGAGCGATTCACAAGTAAACAAAGCTAGCGACAACGATTCATGACAGCTGCACTCTCTAGCGAGTCGATAGATGACTAGGAAAGAGAAATATTTCAAATTTATTTGCATCATTGAATAACAAATATTATTGGCTAACGAAACTAGCATATGCTTATTTATTAAATATTACTAATTAATGGCTAAATATAAGAGCATAAACGAACCTGACTAGCCACTCTTTCGGTCGACCTTGGGAATGCTTGTAGTGATCGCCGGCGAAGGTGATCGCACGATGGGCGAGTAAAAAAGGTTCGACAAGTGCTAGCGTACCCGATTTTATAACCGCAGCTTCCATTTCTTTTGTACTACCTAGCATGCATATTGCCAAACATGCGTAGTACCTTGTTAGATCATCGGGCTGTGAAGCCAGTAGAAACAGCCAATCCGGTACCTGAGACAAAATTTTATCACTAATTAAATTTATGATAGGTAAAATTTATGGGAAAATTATTATTATATTATGAAACAAGTAAAATCAACCTTTTTAACAGAACTGAAATTTGCGCTTTAAATTACAAGACAAACAGGAGACCACAACAAATATTAAAGGCCTGATCCAGATTTTCGGTTCGCCTACTGAGAAAAATCACAGCAGGTTAGGAAATTCGATTGAACAATTCCAACTGACCTTACTCAGCACAACAGGTCGGTCTCTAATTCACTTCATTGTTTCTAACATTAAAAAACGCTAAAATAGTGTATATAAGCGAGCAAAAAAATCCACTGAAATCATTATCTAATAAGTGTCGTTGAATGTGGTCGATTGTTTATTTATCTCTTGTTTGGCAAATCCATTTCACCTGTTATTAAATTTCATTGGCATTCTTGCGCAGGATTCACCTGGTCAGTCATTTAAAGGTAAACATAAAAACACATTTGAAAATTTTGTTGTTGCATATATTAATTTAGATTAGCCTCCATCCTATTCCCTTTCGGTTCTAATGAATAACTATCAACAACTAGTATTTATTGAATATTTGAAATGTTTCTAGTAAGGAAACGGTGTGAAATATAGGCTGCAAGCACTACAAAGCATCGTATCATAAGTAGATCGATAAGTGAAAGTGATATAATATTGCTCAATAACAGGTGGAAGCGCAATAGCAATAAAATGAGCGATCAAAATTCCATGTTGATTTTTCCAGATAGCGGCGCAACACTACAAGCACATCTACTATATTATTACTGGTTATCGCATCCCAAATACGTCCGTTCCGAAATTTTCCGGATTTTCGTGCTCCACTTTGGATGCATTAAAGATATAACCTTTACCATTTAATGCTATAGCTTTTCTTCTATAAATTCAATATCTACGATGTAATTGCTGCTGCTGTGCGCATATTTCTGTTTATCTATTTCTTTGTAAGACAATCTTCAAAACTTAATCTTCACTCGACCGAGTCATTAATTAAATAATAAGGTAGCCAACTTGGCTAATAGCAAACTTGGGGTGAAACAAGACCCTAATATGAATTTATTTACCTATTCGTCCAATCAATGAGGCAAATTAAATCAGTATGTACTTAATACTGACTCAAAAGAGCGATGAAGTATATCAACATACACTACAAACTAAATAATGATAAATGCTTTTTAAATTCACTCATGCAAATTTATTTCCATTGTAAGTCGCATTGAATGATCGATTCACGTTCAACTAATCGATGCAAAAATCTCTCTGCACGTTTAGTTCGTGACCTAGCCAATGCTTGCAATTTTCATCGTTCTTTCTTAATGTGTGAATAATCTTATAACAAGCGCCAGTTTTCATCCGCAAATGTTTGCGTGTTCATTTGCCCAATTTTTTGCACAGTACATTACGATTCAACCGGTCGAATTGTCTCCTAACTGCCTCGTTAGCCAAATATGCATATCGGCGATCGCTAATATAAAACTGCTTGTCAGCGAACAAATTTATATATTTGTTAAGATATCGATTTGAGTGGTCATTCTCTCAGATGCTGTTCATTTTTGACGGAATTTGAAGAATGCTCAAGAAAAGGGCGAATTAGATGAATTGAATCATATATAAACTCTATTTTCGTGAATGCAAATGAAAAAAATTGTCTTGATAGCTGAATACCATAAGTGAAAAACTAATTGCTAAGAAAGCAACCACTCACGTTATGACTAATTGCAAGAGAGCAGCTGTGAAATAATTCAATTAATCTATAATAAAACAAAGATGCTGCAGATATTCGAGAAAAAAATTCATTTTTGGCGAAGTTCCAAACTGTTATCATTACGTTCTTTTTACGACTACCCTGAGATGGTGAGAAAGTTCGAAAATAAAACGAAGCCTTTCTGATAAAAGTAGAAAGTCGGCCATCTTTCTTCTGCGTTTTTTTTTCGCCAACGACCACAAGAAGTGCAGCATGTAGACGTTTCTACGCTGTCAACATATTTTTGGTACTTTCATGTGGCAAATAAAGAAAACAGCTAGAGCATCGAAATTTTGTAGGGGTTTTCTAATGCTCCGATGATAGCTTAGGAAATCAAATTTTATTCCTTAGCTATTCATTGACTATGGATAATAAAATATACTCTATAAAAGTTACTTCAGCAAACTTGTTCTACAATTATTCATCCACATGCAAATTTGTCGTAGATTGTTCTACAAGTTAGGGCGAAAGATGGGCTCTTTAAGAGACGATTTTGTATTGTTGTTTGATACGGTTAGAATGTACATTTTAAACAGAACTTTAGTGTTTCTTTGAATAAACGTAAGAAGTATTTTTCTGTTTGATGGAATGAATTATTACGCACGTATATCGCACCAATTTACCTGATGCTTCGTTTTTACATGCTTTCATTGGTTTTACGGCTGAATGACTTAACAACGTACTCTCTGGTGAGCAAATGATTCGAAAGTGAAGGCAGCCTCACATATCGGGATCCGAATAGAACGATTTTTATAGAAATCAACACACACACACACATCTACTTTGGGGAAGGAGTGCATAGCCGAATGATGATTGCTCAGGAAACGCAATTGAAAGCTGGTCGATTTCTGAGTTGTTCACTGACATCTAAAGAATATGGCTCGAGCTGCATTTGGATACAGCGACGACAAGTGAGACATAAAGTTGCTAAGACTTAAAACCCTTGGCATTATTTGTGCTCAGGATAACAGTGATTTTCCTGATTGTCTACATAGGTCAACGCATCAGTGAGGAACCATTCATGGGAAGTTTTCAATTGACTAAAAATCCACTAGCCATATGATAAGCTTTTTATACGCTTTATTTAAGCCTCGATATTTCCTTTCTAAATGTGCATTTATACCATTCAGTTCAACCAGGTCATCAATGCTTCCGAGTGAACAGTACTAAGAGAAATGAAAAAATCATGTTTAAAAACCCGAAATTATAGTATAATTTTTAAGGATTCGCCTTGAAATTTTTCACAGATTTCTTCTGAAGCATTTCCCATATGTACCAAACAATTATCATTTTTGCAGAAAAATATAGAGGTAAACCAAATGTGTATAAAAGAGTATTGCCAAACGGCGAATGCCTATGATTTCGTATAAGCATTAATCTATATTCCTCTTTACCGACAATGTGACAACTATTAGGTTACAGTACGATAGAGTATGACGATTGAGAGAATTGAGAGGATGTGCAAAGAAAATAAATATATAAAATAAAAGAAATGAGCATATATTAGGATTAAAAAAAAGGAGAGAGATGTGCAGGTGGTTGTTTAGTTTGTAAGAATTAAGTGCGTGATGATTGAAAGCAATAAAGACATCAATGAGAAGAGGGAGGCGGGGAGGGGGGGGGGGGGTGAAAGAAGCGTTCTTCTTGTGTATTAAACTGTCCTTCTCTCTTCTCATTATTTCATTCAGAGCCATCTTGTTGGCACACTCAAATGTATCTCTATATTGCCTAGACAACATAAAAAGCATTCAAAGCATTCCGCTTTCTGATCAATCCCATTTGAAGATATTAGCCTAACATCATCAATATTTTGAATAAAAATATACTTATGCATTAATATTCATCGAATTATCATCGGTTGTTTTATTATGTTCATCGAAATGAATTCATCGAAATACTCGTAGCTTTTATGTACTGTGTTTGGAAAATTTTTTCCCGGCAGAATTATTAGACTTTTACTGAGGTATTCAATAAAAGAATGAGTCACATGTCTACGGGTGTAACCGAGATGATCTTCGATAAAAAAGAAAAAATTTTGAATTGCGAAACACGGAAAAAATTCATTAAAATCTTTGAAATATTTGTCGCAGTATTTATAAACAGGTGTGGTAATTTCAGACCTCAGATAAGGTGGACGACGGCTTTTCAACGCAATCAACAACGACATATCTCAGTTATGAATCAAATTTTGCTTTGCTTAAAATTTACCCAATTATTATTTTTTTTTTTTTGTTCTAGCACACAGTTAGCTGATTCGATTGCACCTATGTTTATGAACAGTGCTAAATGCTTTCATCGCAGAGGTTTCCTTTTACATATGCATCGATAATATAGTCCAAATACCCATATTTAGTAGTTACAACGTTACTAACACAAACGTACTAAACGTAACGAAAACGCTATACATATAATGCACAAATATGTTGTACATATTTTTTCAGTTCCTCCATAAACTCACTCAAGCTTCCATTACACTTTGCATCAGTAAAGCGGGAATAGTTCGCCTTACAGGGTAACTCAAAGAAGGTCAAGAGCGTACAAGCAGATCAAACGACTACCCAGCAGGGGTCGTGAGGCTAGTTTGAGTATATCAAGAGGGTATAAAAGAAGCTGATGTGCTGATGCTTTCATTCCGGGTCGTGAGGCTAGTTTGAGTATATCAAGAGGGTATAAAAGAAGCTGATGTGCTGATGCTTTCATTCCAACTTCCAGACTGGTCTTAAGACCGGGTGGACCTACGCGTGGTGTGGCAACGCGCAAGGTGATCGGCAGCAGCGTGGGGTTCGGCTGCGGGTTCGTGCAGGCGATTGAAGCTATGCTAGTGTCCCTTCTTGTTTGTCACCTTACTGTGGAAGTGTGATATACTTGTCTCGCAATTTACTCGAAGAGGATGCAAATCTTCAAGGAGTCCCTGACGACTAGACGAGTAAAGGGAAGCTGAGCCTTACACAATAACGTGAATTGGCACAACTGAAATAAATGCAATGAGAGAGAAACAGAAAATTCAGAGGTAAGCAACGGTTTGCAACTGTTTGGCCGACAACCAACTAATTTGAAGAACTGACGAGTGATTTCAAGCATTTTTTCAATTCACGTCATTTCTCTCTCATTAATATTTTAGCTATTTTATGATCTTTTGCAGCATATTTATTTACAACAAAAAAACCCAGAGAAGCATAGCACGTGGAATCGTCACATACACTGGGGAAACCCCTTCACGAGTGGAACCGATTTTTCGCAAATAAAGTCAAACATCACTCTTCTCTCTCATCATCTACACATCTGATCTATATATGTGAAATACGTCACATAAAGATAGCTCTCTCATCAACTCATACAATCATATCGCATAAGTATTCACGAGGAGAACGCAGAGGGAAAAAAGCAAAACCGATGAAGAGTGCGCCGCGGCGTAGCGTGCGTTGAGGCCATACGAGCATACGTAGGGGACGAAGTTACTGCTCAGGTGAATTTCAATTCTTTGAACATTCGAAGTGAAATAATAATTGCTAATTGTTCATATTTGATGAGCGCGGCAAACAGAAACGTCGTTGAAAGCAACAATTAAAATGATACATGAGAAATGCTAATATAACATGCGCTTTTCGAAATTCCCTTATTTCGAACGACCGCTACCGTAAATACTGAAAAAAATAACAACAATGGTCGATAATGTGCTCAAATTACTGTCTAAAAATTCGATTTTTCGCATAAATCGATGCAACAGCCAGCAAGTAAACAACAGGATTCGGAAGCACTATTAAAGGTGCCATATTTGGCCCTTTTTTGCAAAGGAAGCATATGAAGTTCGCCGATTAACTAAATTATAATCAAAAGCAGTTACATGACCGAGCACTACTTTCTCGAAAGTCGAAGACGGAAGCTCATCTCGGTAGGCAATCCGCTCGAATTCCGATTACAGAACTGCTATTCAATCCTGTGATCGGTTCAACAGGAATGACCGCAGCATGATGACCTAACGGTCGAGCCATGTGTACAATTATACTTGTTTGGATAATTAGTGGAAATCGGATCAAACGATAGAAAACAGTTAGCGACAATCTTTAAAAACTGGAATTGTTTCACCCAAATGAGGGACTCTAAATTAATGACGAATATGTCCTGAAAAAAAAAAAGGATGCGAAAACCCCCATCAAGAAGTAAATTCGTAAATGAATAAAAATTTCTCACATAATTAAAATTATCAATGATTTATTGCGCTGTTGCATACAATAAACAATAAAATATTTTTGTAAAATTTTCACTGAAATTTTAGGGAGTATTTTTCTTTAGTGGAAACGCTATCAACAGCGACATTTTTTTTCACCTCTTATTTATTTTCGCCACCTTAAACATTACACTTTTCAAATAATAACTTTTTATATCTATCGATCATCGTTTTTGAAAATACTCTTCAATTATGGAAAACGATAGAAATTTTCTATCCAGTGGACTTGAAAAAAAAAACAACCGACCTCCGCTCATTTTCGTTTGTTATTGCACATTTCAGTAACACCGGTTTGACTTTGCCAAACAACATCATTTGTATAGTCGAAATCAAAATTCGAAGTGCAAAAATTTCATATTTAGGTTTTTTGCATTGAGTGATTCCATTAGAATACAACGAAGTGGACTTTCTATTATACGCAAATTGCAAATTATGCAAAAAAAAAAAAATAAACACCAACAAAAATGTTTGGACTTCGTTCATTACACTATCTTCCTGTCATCAAATGCTGCGATATCGTCAAGGTCCGCGAGGAATTGGTGCTATTGAAACGTTAAAAAAAATCTCATAAAAGTGGTCTAAAAGCAGAGAAAAGTACTGTTAGAAGAAAGTGATCGCGAACATATGATTTGAAGACTTAATGATCGGCCGCGAGATGGGAGACGTGAAAAAATGTTTGCTATAAGCGCATTATTATGCAAACCTAATTTATTTGTTATTATCCATAAAGATCATTTCATTGCAAAGTATATAAATTTATACCATTAAAAAAAGTAGTAAAGAAAAAATAAGCTTGAAAATCTGTGTTGGAATGAATGATCGTCCAAACAAATTGCAAAAAACTGTAAAAGCACATTTTGCAAAATTAGGATTTCAAACATTGCAAATACAATTGCTTTGCAAATTATGTAAAATTGTATCATATATAATTTTACATTCCTTAATTTCATTCGATTTTTTTTCATTTAGTTATTGTGCCAATCAATAGTTAGCGAAAGAAAACATTTCAAGTGATACTTCTATGAGATAACATATAAAACATTTAATGGATTCAAAAAAAAAATCAGATTACTTCAAAGAGCAAATTATAGATATCATTTCAGAAAATCTAATAGAAACGGCAAAGTTTTTATGAGAAAATTTAAGTCAAAGTCGTAATAAAAAAGGTCTTTTCAATATTGAGCGCTTTTTGTTTGGTGACATGCGCATAGTTGGCCACCGTTGATATCTCGCCAACTATTTGTAGGAGTGCACATGAGCATATGGAATAGTGATTGCAGCGAATAGAGATTACCCATGGCCAGGTGAACAACTAAATGATACTACAAATCATTTTTTTCTTAACTTTACGAGAGAGAAACGGCGCAAAGTACATAAAAAATAAATATGCTACAGTAATATATCACTTTATTAAACCCATTATAGAATGAGAAAAATTTAATGTAATTTATTTTCAAATTAAGAAAATTTTAAAAGAATTTTTGATAAAGTAGAAATATTTTTATAACTCACCTTCTTTTGAATGATTTTCTTTTTTGCCTCTGAGCAACTATACAACGAGAGATTGGCGAGTGCAAGTGCTGCATGACGCAGTGTTGTTGGGGTATCCGTAGCACGTTTACAAGTAAGCAGAATATGATCTAGTACACCGTACTCGATCAGCCTAAATTGCTGATTGTCGATTAATGCATTACAATATTCAAATTAAAGAGTAAATTATTAATAAATTTGTTTAAATGCTCAAAAAATGAGTTAAGTGAGGAATATTGTAAATGTGATGTGTAGGAAAATTGATTATATATTTTGCCGAAATGTTGCTAAGGATTAAAACATTACTAATTAATTCAATTACTAGTAACGAGAAATAAATATTCCTCCCAAACTATTGCACTCCTCAAGTTGCCGAAAACGAATAAAAAAAAAAACTGAATTTCCGGCGTCAAATTTTTCGCACATATTAAACGTCTTAAAGGTAGCGAGAATTATGCATAAAAGATAGTGCCCTTTACGATGATAGGATTCAATAGAATCGAAATCTTCAACAAGACTATATCCATCTACACAACTCTAAACAAATTATCATAAATGAAATCAATTTTTGCAAATTTCTCGCTAAGGATTTCAAAGTATAGCTGGAATTTTAAGATTCAACATGGTGAACAATATGAATATAAAGTTTAACAAATGGAAATCATGGCAAATAAGCTGGCATAATATGTGCATTTTGCTATTATATCCAATATGTCAAACATTTTAGTAAATTTATAAGAGAGAAAAAAAATATGCATAATTATGCATAAATATTCCTTACGGACAAATTGTCTTTGAATTAAAGATTTGTTAGTCGAAAATATTTGTAATACGTCTATGAATTTTTTTTTTCATATAAATTCACAAAGATTAATATTGTTGGTGGAATTATCGAATAGAAAGCACAAATAGACATAAGTACAGATAAGCATCACAATGACTAAGCTTAGATAAGTGAGCATGACTCAGAAAAGCTGCGCTTATAGGGAGGATTTTTTGTATTGCCTCGATAAGCGTTGCTAAAACTCTCTAAAAGCCTTTCAAGAATAGTTGATTTTGTAGGAGTGCTGAAAGAAGAACATAGAATGCGGCACGCTTCATAGGATCATCCAATCATTTCACCGATCAAATTGCATTGATCAGCACAAAGGATACGACTGAACATAATTTTTTTTTCGGCACTAAATGAGCCTTAAACTTTTGCACGTGATTGTATTGTTTACATTTTTGATGAAATGGCAATTCTCCATCGATATATTCAACCACAAATTAATACTAAACGATTCTACGTGAATAATTCAGCTAAAATAAATTAAAAAGATTTAAATTTCGAGAATATTAGACACTTTATGCGGTATGATATTTACTTAAATGGAAGCGGCTATCGTTTTTCATTGAGCTTAAGAAAGAGCTCGCAGTTAAGACAAGAATTGCATTCAGTAAGAAGTAGTTGGTATTTTCAAGGTTCACTTTTAACCATTTATTGCACATTTCGAGAGATATTTGAAAGTTGTTTAATTGTTCAATGGAAAATCGGAAGAGAAAATAATGATGTTGCAAGTTGTTTTATGAGTGCACATTTGAAAGAATTCTTGAAAATCTCCTTTCCCGATGGCACAGCTATGCAGGGCTTCTCTTCCAGGGGAATTTTGTTGAAGGGGCCTATATTCATGTATATACGCTGAACGCTTCCCCAACTGTAACTTTTCAACTCTATTTATTCATTTATTCATTTCAAAGTAAGAGTTTTTCAAATAATTCGCTATTTTTTTAAACGTCATTCATTAACTATGCAGAAAATGAAAAAAATTATGTAAACAGGTAAACCTGTATGAGGTTGCTGTAGAATGTTTGAAGAGACTCTCCATAATCGATAAAGACATCCGCTGCTGTTCGGGATTTTTACTTAGTTTCATTGCGGTAGCAACCAATTTCTTGAGGTAACCCTTATTGACGATATACTCTCGATTATTCAACGACAGACATTCCTCCAGTACCCTTCCACATGCCAAACGTACTGCAAAATATTTGCACTTCTCTTTTATAAGAGAAATCAGTTGCCATCAAATAACTTGCTGTCCATAACCTAATATTTTCTAAATATATTTTTTAATAATATTTTTTATATTATTTGATAAAAATAATACTTTCTGAATGAAACATTATAAGATCAGCCAATCAATTGAACGATATTTCGCTTAGTGCAGTAATGAAGTATTTTACTGGCGGAGAAACACTCATATGCAAATTTAAAAAAAAATGATAGATAAAAAATGAAAATACCTTCAAATCATCTGAACGAAAACCATAAAATCATGAAAAAGCGCATATTAATCGCTTAAAAAAAGCAAACATGGAACTAGTCAATTATTAATATTATATAAGAGAGAAGACAACGCGGGAGTGAAAAAAAGAAAGGAAATGAGAGTGTACCTGGCTCACAAGTTTGTGCTTTGATGAAATGCATAATGAGCGCATCGAGATAGTTTTGATCGCGAAGAAAATCGCATAACGCATAGGAGAGATCGTGCGATATTTTCGGAAACATCCAAGCTTTTGTCATCACTTTCGCCACTATCGTACAACCCTGTAATCCTCAATACCATTTTCTTATTGTTCTTTCAAAAAGAAATATTCTCCGCTTTATGAAGGAATTATTAGCTGCATAATATCAATCAAATAAAATTTAAATAGAATGACTTTTCGATCGTTAATTGACTTAACGATATTTCTTACCTCTAAATGATAAAAACCTCTAAGGAAAAATTTAAGCAGCAATCTATAATTCAAAGAAAATAGATCTAAATTCCTCTCCTTTGCAATAAGAACTTGAGAAAATAATATTGTATGTGATTACTCCACTGATACAAATAATCAGAAAAGTTTTGACACAAAAAATTGAGATGTTGATTTACATCACACTCGAAATATTTCAGCTCAAAATGTTATTCCATTTTTTCATTCGATCAACACTGAGCGTGAAAACAATTTCCAGCGTATTGAATTTTCTTACGAATTTTCTGCACATTTCGATTGCACCATTCATTTCGATTATTTTAGCAGCATAAAATTCATATCAAGGTATCACTCTTATTTTCACATACCTTTGCATATTACATGTGCATTATATACGGATTATTTGATTGTTTCAATGTGTGAACCGATAAATGCAAAATTATAAAATGCGGTGGGTATAACCTACATCCTGGACATCATGAATAATCTCTGTACTAAATTCTAAGGCGATCCGTCAATCTCTGAAAGAATTCGACATCGAAATGCACGTAAAATTAGAGGTGTTTTGTAATTAGTCGAGCAGCATTTCGCTATTGGTCAAATTGCATTTATTTTTTGCAGAAGCTTTGCATGAGCGGTCGGTTTCATCGAAATATATGAACGCATTGTTACGAATTTAGTAATAATCCATGAAACGAATTGCCCTCATAAACGAAACTGTAAAAGCGCATATCGCGCCAGATGAAACTGTCGGCTTTTTCACTTATTATTTCTAACGGTTCTAAAAATCCATTCTACCATTGACAACTATTAGTGAAAATTGAAATGCTAAAATGTATAATTATTCCGCATTCCACCTTCTATTAACTGTAAACACCTATCATTGCCAAAACAAATTTGTACTTTGTATCATGTGAGTTATTGTTTGAGACTAACTATGTTAGACAACTGCAAACACTCAATATTATCAATCATGCGCTTGTGCTTTGTGTCTTGTAGCTTGATCAACCGTTTTCTGATACGAGAGCAAATTGTTCTCCGTGGTACCACCACTCAGCCCTATGTCAATACAGTTGATCTTTCGTACACGTGAGCTGCATCATCTTCACAGCACTAGATCACCAGCAACATGGTTCGCATCACCGACCGTATGTCATTTACACGAATATCGACGACCCATTTCAAAACTGACCGCTGATTTATTTATTTATTTGTAAACCCAACGCTGTTATATACAGCATGGAAACTGCCGTGAACAAAGCACCTGAATCTCCAATATAAAACAATTTCTTGCCCATTCATATGGTTGTAAAAGCCATACATTATGACATTAAATTAGTGGAATGACAAATGACATTAAATAAAAATAAAAAAAATTAGTGGAACATGACATTTAAAAAATGAAATATTTTGAAAAACCATTCACCAAACTTTGATGAGAAATTAAATAATACCGAAGAGGGAAATTTGAAGGTGAGCCTCAAATTATGAGGTCTCCCGACAGGTGGAAACCAATCCGCCCAAAAAAAAAGCCTAAAAAGTCGTTCGAAAAGGAAACCGTTGAAAGCCTACCTCGATGATCTGCTCATCGCTACCTTGCCCGATATGCTGAAATGCTTTATCGATGAAATTCTGATATTTCGAGAGTTTTGTCTTGAGTGTATGCATCATCATCACTTGTTCGGTGTGTGAATGCTTCGTCAGTGGACCATTAGTAACCGTATCCTGCAAAGAATGCCCTCATTTTTATATTTTCTTCTCTTATTTTTGCATTCTATTTTGCAACAATTTCCGTAATCACTATTGAATTTTTCATCACGTGTACAATTTTCATATCAAAGAATAAAAATGTCTTTATTTTATTATTTCGCATATAACTCTCAAAGGGAACCGGAAGAGATTTATTGTCGCATATATTAAAACAAATCAATTTGTTACTACACTGCGTTATTTAAACCACACGAGGTTCTATGTGGTGCATTAGTTCAGCAAGCATATTACTTTTTACAGCTATACCTTATGATGACAAAAGGCTTCAGTTAGACGTTTTCTATTATCTCCTCCATATTGAAGAGGTGTACATAAGCAACTGGTGAATTTTGAATTACTTGTACTCTATGAGGGCGAAGTTATGCTGCTCTCCCTAACAGTGAAAACTCGCTTGATGCGGAGAGATCGCGGGAGCCTTGCTGAAGATAACATACACGAAGGTAACATTGCCTCCTCCCGCCATGATCAAAATCACAGGGACCATCTAAGCATTCGAAGTATTGACGTTGCATGATGAAATACGTTCGGGCGGTGAACAAATGTCAATTGGCGGATGTAGCAAACAAAAACTATCAAATAGGTTTTATATTTTGTGCAAAGGAAGCATATTTAGACACTTGGTTGCAACCGAGAGAAAACTGCCTATTATAAAATACTTGCAACATTAATCGTTCTTAAATGTAAATTTCACATTGGATATGCAAAAAAATCTGCAGTAATCTTTTTCTGGGACGCTCCGGGCGATGAGATCCTCCATACAGTCACTAATCCTAGTGATGAAGACTCATAGTTTTATGCTTGTAACGTGCTTCTACGCTTATCATATCTCGTCCTCTCATTTTGCTTCATATGGCCATCTCGGTAATTTCTGCCTACTGCCTATTTGGTCTCTTCTCATCTCTTGCGATGTAAAGTGCCAACTTGTATTTTGTGTATGTCAGTCCGCTTCATAAATTTGATTCAAACGAACGCTGCTTTCGTTTCGGACTAGCGCCTACCGGAAATAAATGGCAAATTTGAATCAGAAATACTGAAAATCCCAAAAGATGAAAGAAAAGATTGCTATAATATTATAGAGAAAAGAGATTACTGCAATACTAAAATTATTTGTCATATAATATATCTCTCGCGATTACTTATCGTATAATATATCTGTTGCAGTCGAATAAATGTTACAGGTAACAATATAGAGAGACATAATCTTACCATTTCAAATATATTCTAGTAGTAAACCATTCACTACATTCCAATTGCAATCTTTTAACGCTTATCAACACATTCATTTATGACCCATGGGAAAATCTCAAAGAAGTGCTTAAAATTGCCTACCACTAAACGCTATAAAATTCAAATCCTTTTGCAAAAAAAAAAAATCGAAATAGGAAACGCATAACACACATTGTAATTATGCATTTCATTGCAGAACTATCAATTTTGCGCATATAATTATATCAATTATAACGCAATATATGTGCGAACTAACTTGAAAAACTATTCACTGAAAAACTATAAACGAGTGAGAGCAGAAAAACCTTTAAAAAAAACTCTTTCAGCAATTCAAAGGTTTCAAAGCAAAAAATTAGCTAATTTTTAGGGAAGGCAATCGATTGAATTGAATTGTTTATTTTTCGCGATAGACATATATGCACTTTTTTGCGCACTTCACATAAACCAAGGATGGATAATTCAGCAAATATAGCAAATCATAGTTCAAGGATCATCAGACACAATTGTTGCTCAAGTGGGAACTAGTCAACATCTCTGCAACTCATCACGTACAATCCAAGGAAGCTATTACTCGATCTTGAACCTTTTTTATCTTATATAAATGTTCATTTATGCATCATATCTTTTGAGCTGAGCAAACGAGGGTTTTTTTTTGCAGAAAATTCTTAGGCTCTTTATTGCGATCTGATCTTATAAAGCTTTGCTGCTTGAAGCGCACTCTCGACTAAATTTTCTGTGTTGATGAATTCGACAAGATTAAAGAACGAGTGAACGTGACTGTATTTGCGAGTTGTAGTTTACCTGGAAAGCAATATTGATCACCTCTTGTATTAGTTTCGGATCTTTTATGGTCGAATTTTAGTTTAATTCAGAAAAAGCTCTCATTATGGACATCAAGTTAAAATATGAGCAATGTTGTACTGAAAGTATGGAGCATTCTGAAATTATACAGCAACCTTGGGCAATATTTTTAGATGCTTTCAAAGTTTATACGAAAGGCTACATTTTTGTGGTTGATCAGCGCTAAGCTTCAAGCTTTATCTAAAGCTTCAACTTCAAGATGTCCTTAACTGCATTCTTTTCCTGGCGGAAGTTGGCTAACTGCTACCTTATATCGATTTTTACAGCAAAGATTTGGACTAGTTAAGTTTCACTTGAAGGTCGGTGAAAAATCCGTTACGAAGATTTAATCAGTGCCTCTTTTACCCTTTAGGGAGACAAGAGTATTATCGCAGTGAGTCGATACTTAGCTAACCGTTGCCCTTCTGCAGCGATTAGCCAAGTTCTGACCTAATAAACAAAAACGTTTAAAGTAATAAACGAAGCGCTCTGGCCTAAATTTCTCGCTTAGAGACCCAGTTACCATCCAAAATTAAATGACAAGGGATTCGAACATTAATCTCGATAATATCCGCAAATAGCATAAACCCAGTCAGTACAAAATAAGTTCCCCTCTCTAATAAAAGACCGATCTCGCACTAAACCTTACTCCGCATCACATGCTATCCGACAGACACATTCCCATTTGTCGACTGCTTTGGTGTCAACAATTGTGTTCGAAATCTAATTCATACTAGAACCGTTGTCATGTATACGAAGAGAATAACAACTTTCTGCGTGAAAAATTGTCAAGAATTGGAAAAACAGAGCACTTGGCCACACATTCAAGGCCATATGGTATTTAGAAGCAAGCGATGCAATCAGAATATCAGAATGTCTTTTACTGATGTGAAAGAAGTTCAGCTGAATTTGAAATCTGCAGAGAAAAATTCGCAAAGGTGGCACAAATATAAATCTAAGAAAACTATGTTCGAGAGGCTGGCACTATATCCGCTTTTGCATTTCATTTGATAAGACTAATCGATCGCTAAAATATCCAAATTAAAGAATTTGTAATTATGTTACCTTAGAGAAATGATCAACTGTATAAATTCTAAACCAAAATTTCGTTTTTCTAATCGCCGAACGGGCAGACAGACATGCACATACACAAAGAAATGAGGATTCAATAATGTATGTTTGCAAAAAGAAAGAAACAAAAAATCAAAAGAAGAAAATAAAATTGAAAAATCTATTTGCAAGTATGGAATCAACTATGGGTTTTCGTAAGCGAGGGGAACTATTTCTTCAGCATGTTTACCGCTTTAACCCCTCAACAAATGAGCTAGCAAATGCGAGTAAAGCAAAGATTCTCAGAGCTGACAGCGACATTTGCTGTTCTTACATGGGATTCAATTATCAATCCACAAAATATCACCTTTCTTTCCATGCGTCTGTGTGTCTGAGGCATTCATACGTATATATTAAATTCGCATTCAACCGATTTAGTAACTGATATTGATGCTTCAGAGCAGCCCGTTTCAACTTCATTAAGAAACCACTTATCGTGAAGTCGGTTATAGGATTCTTAGAAATTCATTATACTGTGGAAACTTTTAACCGAAGATCGTAAGCAGTAGCCATCATTGGTTAAAAGTCGGAATAATTATCACCCAAATTCAGCCATTATATCAGATTTTAACCGAGTATCCGCTCATTTATAATTCTCTAATTAAGTCAACCATTTTTGCAAATCATACGACCTTTCAATGAAGTACCCGGTTATTCGGCTCTACATTCAACTAAATAAAACAACTATGGCATGCTGTGTTTATGTGGTAATTAAATAATAAACGCAAATTTCTATGCAAATTTATACTGCACTTAGCAATAAATTCCGCCTCATTATACTGCAATCTTATTCATATCATTCCCTCGAAACGTTGCCTTGAGGCTATAACTTTTATTGATTCCATGCTACTATTATAGAATCGAAAAATGGTACCAATCCAAATGTATTTCGATTTCAAGTATTTAATACTAAGATATTTGTTCAATGATATATCGATGACTATGGCGCCGATTAAAAGCCAGACAAAAGAAATATCATTTTTTTGTTGCATCTTGAAGTGGTATATTTATTGATAAGACGCCATCAACACAACAAAAAAAAAAAAAAAAATCTATCCATGAAGAACAATGAAGAAAGATCCTCAAAATCAGATAAAAGCAAAAACCAATAGAATAATCAATTATGGGGATAAAATACAACTAAAATATAATAATTAAGAGTTTAGACATTTAGAGTATGACCTCAGTAAAATCTATGAATGTCAAAAGAGAGCAGCCGAAATCACACTCAACTGCTATCAAATTCTGTGAGAGAAAGAAGAATTTGAGACATAAAGGCTCTAATGTTGAACAGTCGTTGCGAGATCTAATGTTAGCTAATAAAACCGCTGATAAGAAATGTTTCCTCAATTGCCCGGAAAAATAATGTCTGAAGCATAAGCTAAATAAAAAGATACTTGCGAACAATTTACCTGAAACAAATTCAATCGGCCAGGAGGGGAGGAACGTGGGTCGGCAATCGGCGATAGATCATCAATTGTAACGTCCATTTCAGGTGCCGGTAATGAGCATGTACCTGCTGCAGATCCTTCACTCTTGAAACGACGATATTCGGATTCCTAAAAGAGTATAAACAAGATAAAACAGCCACCTATCATCAACTTACAAAGAGACTTATTAGATGACTCTGAGGGTTACTAAAGCGTCTCCTCTTGGTACTGATAAGAACAGTTAAAACTTTTATTAATTGTTGAACTACAAGCACCTAAGATATTCTGGCTACGTAGTATATAGCTAAGTAGATCTAGAAAAAAAATGAATAGAGTAATAATATTGGGATCTCATTCAGTTACGAAGGATGCCTACTGCCTCGTTATAAAAAACGTTATGGAAATAAATAAAATAATTACTATAATAGTTTGGTCATAAAATCATAGAGATTTTAAAGTAAAGTGAAACTATTAAAGTTGTGTTCATCAAGAGTGAAATATGGTAACGTGTGAGGGGTGTATAAGAGCAAAAGCATTTATGGGAGGGGTGTTGCAAAAAAAGTAGATGACAAACACTGAGGCGACCTTGCGTGACGTCGATGGTTCCACGCTACCACTAGGGCATGGCGTAGAAAGAGACTGCTGCAGACGCATCTCGCCTGCTGGACTCTGCAAAGTTTATAAATCAGCTGGCATCCTCTTATGGATTTCCTCCGAAAAACTATACTCAGTGAAATCCCTAAAGAGCAGTAGCGCTTGCAATAGCCACCTGTGATTTCCACAAATATAGGAAAGAGAGGAGGTATTGCTGATTTGGGGAGTCAGGTCGACAGGGAGCAGGCTGAGGGAATTTTGCATGAGCAAAAGATAGCCTCAATGTGACTCCAAGTGGTTGAAAAACGTGCAAGGTGGTTGAAAAATTGCGCATTAACATAGCGAAATGCATGGAAATTTTATCACCTTTTCCTCAGCAATTATGACTTTCTGGACAGTACGAGTTCCACTCAAGATACTGCGAAGTCTCTCCAACTCTTACTTAACACTTGTGCCTTCCATCCCATGGTTGAAAAATATCGGTGTTTCAAAGGTGAAGATTCTTGCCCGATGCAATATTTACGTTATTTTTACACTCTTTTCTCAATCAGTAGGTAATGTTAATAAGATATGAACAATGTTCACACCAGTTAATATTGAATGAGCTATACATCTATTAATATTAATTGTTCCTCTTCTATCAATTATTGTACCAATATCGAAAAAATGTTGAGTGCTCCGACAAAATGAATCTTTAGTTATAAAAGTAATAGTAAGTAAGCAAACGGTTATGGAAGTAGATTACTTCTGTCTCATTGAGCACTGTGTTGTTACGCTTGAGTTCGAGCTCGGCGGGTCGCAACATCGCAGCCGGATCATCAATGGCATTCGGTTGCCGCATGAGTCCATTCGGTAGTGCACCGCAAACTGTTGTCGTACTGCGAAGAGGAGCAGCTCGCAAAGGAATCGATGCCGGCGGGGTACCAACACTAGCGGTTGTACCCCCATTAATCGCTGGCGGTGTTCCTATACAACTTGGAGGTCCACCGCAAATCGAATGTGGCGCAGCACCTCCAATCGGAGGTGCACTTCGGGGTGGGGGTGGAGGCAACGCGATGGCCGGCTTACGTGGACGACACGAATCGACCGATTGGTGCAATCGCGGCGGCTCGTGCGTTGACGATGGCGATTCGCAGTCAAGATCGTCGTCGTCCAGTTCTAGCCACAGGTCGTCTGTTCTAAACAATAAAAGTTACTTTCCTTATTCTATAACATTAAACCTACTTTAAATGGGATAAGTGTTGGAGAACTTAGTAAACGACAAAAAAACTTCTGCTACCGAAGCAAAATTTTACTTTGCATTAAATTAAGTTCCAGTTGGAGATGACAATTTAACAAAAGCTTATAAAAAGTGTTCTTTGCAAAATATGCAAAAAATTATCGAAAACTGAGACTTGTACAGAAAATTATCAAAAGCGATTTATTGCAGAAATAGAACTTATATCTTTTATGAACTGAAATTACGAAAAAGTTGATTGGGACTGAAATATCGTAAACTTAGAAAGAAGAAATAATAATAAAAAGTTTAGCATAAAGCTGAAGTTTATTTATTTGTTTATTTATTTTAATTTCACTAAGTGAGAAAACATATAAAAGTATATGAGCGTGAACAGCAGGAACGAGCAAAACGTTCGCAAAACTACAATTTAGACGAATAGACATTTAATACATAAGAGCAACAATAGTGTTTAGATTGAAAGCACTCGATCGCAGCTTAAAAGCTGAACGAGTGAATGCATTAATGATAGCGGCGGAAAGCAGGCTCCAATTCATGCAACATGAGATTGGAAATTATGCAGAATATTGCTCTTACTGCAATATCTTTTAACGAGCTGAAACTGATATGCGCGTCGACTACGGGGGGGGGGGGGGGGGGGAGACAGGGGCAAACTGAAATGTTTCTGAGAGTTCTGTATATTTATTGCCTTTATTGCTTCATAATATTTTATTCAAACCTTTAGATATTTGCAGTTCCCTTTAATCGGAAAGTGTTGCTAATGGAGCGATTAATTACATTTCAATAATCTCAATGATTTCAAAACAAGGATTATCTTTCAATATTGATCGGTGTGTCAAAAACATTATATTAAATGGGATGATATTCGAAACTAGAAACGTTGCCAAATTATTATTACATAATTGAGATAATATTCAAATCAACCAGTCTTCTTTTCTATTAGGGACAGAGAACGTTTACAATAATGTGCCAACAGAAAGAAAATATCGTCTGCAGAGAGAAATACAGGCAAAAAACTAGGTATTGATGCACGCGTACAGCTTATTTTGTTAACAATTGTTATAACAAATAACATCGATCCGATGATTGCTATATATTATACACTGCAACGAAATATGGATGAGCTCAGGGATTTCAAAATGAATCGAATTAAATGGAGATATTTAGCATCTAGCAGATAATCACCTCCCAGGCATATAGATATTTCATCTGGAAGCATTAATGAAGCGCCTACCGCCTACTAGATGTCTAGATCGTTTTTATTTCATCATTTACTCATTTAAAGCTCCTTTTAGTGTGGTGCAAAGGATTTGTTTTTTAGTATTACAGTATACATTGGATTTTTTCAAGTTTTTTAAGCCAATGTCATAAGTGGCAGTTTCTATTGTTGCATTAAGCATTTCTTTCGTCGGATTTGCTCATTCAAATTAAATTTCATCCAACAATAAATTAAATCGAATAGCCGACATTTAAGCATCAATAAAGATGAATGAATTCCTTTAAAAAGTGGTAGCAATTCGGTGTTCTCAATATGCAAAATTTATATTCAACCGTTATATTTGAATATTTAAATATTCAAATTTAAATTAATAGTTGATTTCATAATAACCAATTGATGAGATCTGAATTCTATTATTTATCAAAAGACAACGAAATATTTTCAAACTTTTCATGCATGAAATTAAATTTTACACAACAAATCGCAATTCACTGATTAAAGATTAAACGTATAGTGCTAGGACAAATGCGCCATTCGATGTATGGCCTCATAGGCGCTTGACCAGGCTTCCTTAATATTAGTGCAACTCACAACATTTTCCGCATAGCATTTCTATCCATCGTTGAAGCATCAAAAATACTTCAGATTCTGCAGCATGCTGTGATACAATATTGCATAAAGATAGTACGGCCAACTTCCCACCCGTTGTACTAAACTCTGTCAGCGCTGAACCATTAAACTCTACCACTGAACTTTACAAGCCATCGTAAACGATTTAAGAAACAATTGTAGGTAACCGAGATACATCCAAAATCGCAATATCCAGCAAGAACATTATCACATTTTACAATTTATATCGAAAGTTTCCAACTATTTTTCTCCGAGAGAGGGTTTTCCCTACCCGATGAAACGGGAGTGCCCCTGTAGTTGCCAAAAATTGCGGACACAACATCAACGCCCCATTTTTTACCTTCGAGCATTTCCAAGTTGCAGGATTACGAAACAACTTAGGCGGATTATATCGTTCATTGTAAATACAGAAGTATGATCAAGCTCCTAAATATAGAAGCCATTGATGAAGTTCATAACAAAAATGAAAATGAGCGACGCAGAGTAAAGTTTTACCATCATCCCTTTACCACCTCCTCTATACCCATTTTTCCTCCACCCCCCTCATATTTAGTGAGAATCAGAGTAGTGCATTAAAGTATGAGTTGTTACTTGGTGGAAGGCATGAATGTGTGTACAAGCATCTCTAATGAAAATTGCATTCTATTGCGTACAAATATGAAGCTGCACCTTGGGCACATAGAGAAGCGATGAGACAGTCGGCCTTCATGGCGCCAACCGTTTAGCCGGCCATTGAGACCAGACAGAAAAAACATGAAAGTAAAACACATTTTGAATGTGATTATAAAAGTGCAATGGAACGGAAAGAGATTGCAAAGAATAAGATAGAGGGATATGAAAATTAAGAGGTAGCAAAAGAAACAAGGGTGATGTGAATTTTTTTGAGGAAACTTTCATCAATGAAGCGAAAAAATCTTTGCACCGGAGATCAGAGAAAAGCTATTTGCTATTTATGAAAGGATTTTCTCATCATCAAAAGTTCACAGACGTATGAATTTCATTTCCTCTTCTCCTTTCATCCCCTCCCCATCTTCCTCTCTGCTCTTCGATCTGCGTGGATTTTGCGTGCAAGTACTAGTAAATGCGCTAAACGATATATTAAATGTTACACTTCCCATTAATCAAAGCAGCCGTATCCTCTGTTGAAATTCTCCTATATATCCTCCCTTTCCCTTCTTTGTTCGGCGATGGACTGTCACTAACCCATTTCAAACACTAATTTCAGCTATTTATTAAGGATATCAAAGTGGGAATTCATTTTTTATAGCGTCACGAGATGCCAAACCCAGATAGCTGTCACCATATCGTATCTAGACATATGGCGCCAGACGAGGCCCTTCTTCCACTTATGAGTGTCCAAATCAAATCGAACAAACAACAGTGCATCATTTTTCTTTGAAAGCGCAATCTCTCATAGCGATCATACTCTACAGTAATATTAGCGTCAATGGGAAAAAACACTCGAGAAAATCATCATCGAGGCGGTCGAATCCCTCTATCGATAGGCCTACATCTCGTTCAATGCCCTAATGCATTAGAGCTAAAAAAATGACCGAAGTGAAAGGGAAAAAATAAGCGGGAAAGAGGATCTTTGAAGGGAATAAAAGAAAGAACAAAAAGCGAGCCTTCTAAAGAGATCCAAGCTTATCAATGAAACATTTCATATGGCCATTTAGGGATCAACTTCCTCTAATAGGACCTCAGATGAATCCGGAATACAGCAAATGATTTAATAATTCAGATCTTATGTCTTAAATGAAGCAATCACCTCTACGGTGCGGAGGTTGTCCGACGCCGTGAAATTCCCAAAAAGCGAGGATCATCGCTTACAGCAACGATTGCGGTAAGGAGAAGTGGCGAGAAAGGGGAAAAAGGATTGAAAGAAGTAGTCGATGTGGATGCTTGGCTGTTAAGGAACGATCGATTGGATGGGTTTGATTTTTGTCATTTGTTCAGTAGTAATATTTAGGTTTCCCGATCATTTCTGGATCCAGAGCAAGAGTCTAGTACTTTTTGGAGTTAATATTTGTGGTGGCAGAAGAGCTATTTTTTCATCTCATGCAAACATAATTTGCTTGGCGACATTCCTATTATTCATTTTTATATTGAACGAAATGGCGATTTGCTCAAATCGCGGTTATCTAAGCTACGAGCGTAAGGAAAAGTTAGAAGTTATTAAAATATTTCTTTGATGTCATTCGCATTTAAAATTCAAAACATACCATCATATCAAATAATTTTTTACTCGGTACAGATAAATGAGTGAATTCACCAGGAAACAAGTGGGAAAGCGCGCCAGCAGAAGTGGCACAACATGTGCCTGTATAATTCAGCCGACATAGCCAACAGGCCACTCAAATATACAAGGCAATCACACTGTGCAAAATAATGCATGTACGCACCAACGAAATCAATCAAATACAAAAATATTCAAGAAATTCTCTCATAATCAGCACTCGGCCAAGAGCATTGAAATGACCTGCAAATTTTCCGTGTCTGCAAAAATTTCAGTAACTCATGCGAAAATTGTTTAGCCAGCTGCAAAGAAAACGGGTGAAGCAGGTCAGTTTCTGATGCACTTTTTCCTAATAAATTTCGCTATATAGCTACATATAACTGCTTATCTGAAATGTACATTCAACCTGTCTTTCGTAAAAGCCCGAGGCTAGCTGTACAGGTACACATATCCGCCTCCAGAAACTTTAAAAGACTCATAAAGCCTAGCTGCAGTCCGAAACTGTAAGGAAAATTTTGAAAAGAAAGTGCAGTTGAAAGAAAATTTTTTTCAGGACAACAAGAAGAAAGGCACGGCAGAAGAGCTGCAAAGAGAGGGGTCAACCAACATTTTGTTTACCTTAGCAAAAGATTTAAAAGGTTACCAATAAAAACGTACAAATTCTAGCAATATTTCGACGCATTCAAGCAAATAATGCCTTCGCACCTTAATAAATCTGAGCCCCTCATATGATGCCTTCGATTTTAGCGAATTCGATTTGTATAAACGAAACGCTTTTCTATACTCGATCGGTGCGAAATGAAAATCCGATCTGCACAAAATTTATGCAGATTTTTCGGTACTTTTGAATGCCCAAAATTTCTTTCGAGGTTGAAACGTGAAATATGATAGAGCAGCCAATCTATAGTACACAATTATACCTTCAATGGTTTCCGAGTTGAAACTAGCTGACCGGACATACGTAAACATAAACATCCTCAACGTCGCAAGAATGCACTTTGAAAAATAAAATTCCAAACGGGCATAAAAGCCATATGCTATAATCGAAACTTTTAAAATAATAGCGCATAAACAATGAAAAGAATAGTGAAAAATCGAAACCTTGCAAGAATTCGAAGTTTATTGTCGCCTTTCATTTTGTTTCACACTAAAAACGAACCGCTCCACACCGGATGCACTTCCAGTCTAACTGAGAGCCAACTGGACACACCTCTAAGCGCGTTGTTGAGTCATACTCTCGATCAGCAAGCTCTCTTATACAATAGAAATGGGCCAACCTTTTCGCCCACTTCTCACACCTCACCTATTTGAACTCAACGGACGACAAACAATAACCCCCCCACCTTTTGCAATATATTTTCTGCAATTATTCATTGGTGCAATCTCGATTCACTGACTCATTGCGCAATGAGAGCAGCAATTATGGTTAAACTTACTAGATCCGAATGTATGACTCAATGAAGACTTACGATAGGATGACACAACGACAACAACTCGTTCAATCCTGTACTATAGAAACAGACGAATAGCAAATATACTTAAGTTAATCAACATTAGTGATGATGAATCGTCTTTGTGGAATTATGTTCAGATACTAGGAACAAAAAGGCTCAAATATGAATTTAGGCAAAAAGTGACAGCTCACAGTTGCGTTGCAAAACATTTAAATCACTTATTTGCAAAAATGAAGCAAAAGCAAACAATAACGTAATTTTGCATAAAAGATGCGACGAAATTCCACCATGCATGATTCGTTCCTTAAGACGACGCGAACAATTTCAGCATTGTTCAAATAAAGGAAGATTAGCGTTGCAGTGACGTTTAAAGAACTGCAGAAATTGTGCAATGGATAACCCCCTAAATCGTGGAGTGTTTCCGCCGGAAGCGCTTACACCTCAGCAGAAAAAACAATTGTGGCGCGCGAACAACAACGTCTATCTTCGCTTGCTGTTCGAAAAAAAAAGGAATGAAAATTTTGGTCGTAGCACGTTAACATTTGAAACTAATTTGTGCAGATTCATACGCTAAATGCACTATTTTTTTTTACTCTGCAAATTGGAAGGACAACTGAGGTGCAGGTCAAGAGTACTGCTGCAAGATACCCTCATTATATCACAACATAGCAGGCATATACAATATATATATATATATATATATATATATATATATATATATATATATATATATATATATATATATATATATATATATATATATATATATATATATATATATATATATATATATATATACTGTCGTATAACTAAAAAATACGTAGCTTGTTCAATAACGACACCTGCATAGTTTATGATCATTTCCATGGAATTCCTGAGCACTTTTAATTTTTAGAGAGCGTGAAGGCAAATATATTTAATGAATTATTTTTCTTGGCCCTAGAACGTTTGAGGATGTAGATGCCAATAGAAAGACAATCAAAGATCGAGCTCGCCGAAGTTCTCTCGCGGCCACAGATCAAATTTCGTAGATAATATTGAGTCGATTCGTATGCAATCAAATCGCTACGAATGAAATTCATCGAGATGGAAAATTCCATCCGATCAGCTAATTCCTAAAATTTTCGTAAAAAGTGAAAAAATCATGCGCATTGAATATAAAAACGTAAATTTCTATGCTAGTAAATAATATTTCGCAATATTATCTCTTTTCTAATAACGAATATCTCAGTCAGTATTAATTTCCATTGATATCTCAAAAGAGAAAACAAAACGAATAAAGAATTTTCAAAAATCACCATCCCAAACGCTCCTCTTTTGCTTATTATTGTCCTGATTGCCTTCGATATTTCACTCGTTATCTTCTTAATAAAGTGCTAAGAATGATCAAATCAGATATAATCGATACTAAGTAACTTTTAGTTCAAATGGATAAAACATCGAAAGTACCCGGAAAGATGCCCAAAGATGCCCGTAGTTCTACCCAAAACTTAGGAAATAAAAGGCTTTTCCCGTATTTGACTATCATTTGACTGTTCCCGAAAATCCTATAGTTTATAGCTGATCCCTTTATTCAGTGGGACCACAGAGAGGGATATAGCCGCTGAGCATTTTTTACCGCAGATCATGTGTAGATGAGTCACAATATGATTCTCCTCCTACTATTTTCATTGAAGATTTAAATATCAATATTGATTAAACTCAAATATCAAAGAGAAATATTCCCCATAAAAAAAAAGACTTTCCTAAGGAATAAAGCAATGAATTATCGCACATATATTTGTTCGTATAGGAAACGAGAAAATTTCAAATACGATGAGATTAACTATACATAAGCCGCCTTATTGTTGGATAGAAAAACGATTTCATATTGTTGAGACATTATGCAATGTTGAAGCTATAAGAAATATCGAAAGCACTTTGTTAGTGATTACTTAGGGTTTTTTTTAAATTATAGAAATAATATGCACCCATCGTGTGACAATTGAAACTTTATATTCGAGACCGTAGAAAAATTGAAATTCACATCTGCATGAAAGTATTTTTTGTTGAATATTACAATAAAATTTTGACTTATGAAGTGATGCGCAAAAATATTTAGCCACTAAATTTAAAATATATCGAAGCAAAAACATGAATTTCTACGTCAATAAACCTGTAAAGGTGAAATTTGTGTGTAAAAGGCAGTATGAAAAATTACATTCGAAAATTTTTGTATGAACGAAATTTCTTCGATGAAAACTTCATTTTTTTTTGAATGCATTAATGTTATTAAAACAAGCAAATAATAATCATTGTTGATTATTGTTTGCAATTTAAGCATAGGAATATATCGATGATACGGGCAAAATCAAACAACGATAAACTAATCGTAAGGTGAAAGACATAGAAACAAGGCAGATGCCCTTTTTTTGGAAAAAAAATTGAAAATTTGCTTATAAAAGCGAAATTTCGAAGGGAATTTACGCAAAATGCTTGAAAATATGATAATTTCGGCACTTTCGCTAGTTTTATTTAGATTCATAGCTTATGGAAACTCAGTTCAGCAAAGAAAAAAATTAAAATTGCAAAGCTTTTCAAAGATTTATTTTAGCTGAAGGGGTTCTAAGAAAATTGTATGCTTCGAATTCTGCAGAAATTTATTCGCCGAGGAAATTTTAATTCAAGTGGTAAAAACTTTTATGCTCTTCTTTTTAAGTGATGTCTGTTATTGCCACCCACACAGTACACTCTTGTCAACAATTTAAGCATGATATGGTTGATACCGATCGAATAAGTGAGCGATTCATCGACAACGTGATCGGAATTACAACGCAACTTAAAGAAAACTTCAAATAGATCGAAATTAAGTGAATATTCAATTTCTATGCAGAATGGATTGTTTATTTGTATGACATAGTTTTCGCTGAAGCTGTCAATAAATGAGCTATGAAATGCACTATACAAACGAGCACTCGAGTACGTATAAAAAATCACTCATAGAAAAAGCATTTTTGAAGGCACAAATATAAGAATATCTCCATGAGGTTAAAATCGAATAGGCTAGAACGCTGCCGACAGCTTTAAGCTCGAAAACCTGTATTATTTTGGAATTCGGCAGCGTTTTGAGTCTTGCCGCCAATCGCGCGAAGCGGTCAAAAAGCCTCTCTCGCTCGTGATTTGGCCCTCTAAAAACCATATGGCCTTCTTATGCTTCTGGCTATAAATTTTGACGACTATTTGGCCCCGCTTATAATTGAGTCAAGAAATGGCCCCCCTCTTTTCAAGAACCGCTTTCCACTCTCGTAGCGAATTCAGAAAAATGTCATTAGAATATTTGGCCCCAAAAGTGCAACTACGGAGATTGTATTCAGAAGCTCCTATCAAAGACATAAAATATATAAGTTTGAAGGCAAGGAGCGGATTTTGGAAACAAGTCAGTTAAAATTAACCCAAATTGGTATAGTGGAACTCGAAGTTGAAATATGTGATAGACAAATGATAGACAAACGAGTACGGCCTAATAGCAACCTGTTTTGCTTCCACCAATCGGAAGAGGGGAAAAGAGTAGATAAGTGGAGCGATGGAAAAAGCGCATCAATACCTTAGTAAGCGTTCATTTTAACGCACACCTTGATCAGTATTCTCGAAGCAACGATGAACTTATGAGCGATAGCTAACATCTGTTTTTTGGACAAGCTAAACGAGCATCGAAATGGGACAAGAAGGGGTAAATTCACACAACTGTGCGAGCGATCAATTGATCGTCGATTCGATAGTGATCACACAAACGGCAACACAAAGAAATCGAAACGCAATGAAAACAAGCCGATTAAACGATCACAAACAAAAAAAGCAACTGTTGAGTTGGGTTCATCAGATTTCAAGTTAAATATCAAACTTATTTTAGAATATAGCGTTTACGAATCTATTTTATTTTGAAGTATTCGAATATAGAACCGGAAAAATTGAAGTAACAATCCACTTAGTTTTTTTTTTCAAAGTGGATTATTGTAAGGTTATATGTATATACGTGTTGCTATACGTTATACGTCTGTTTGGAAGATTCAATCTCGGAGCCACAAACGTTGAATATGAAAGATGGAAGGGCATGTGAATGGCAAGCAATAGGCAATCACCGATCTACGCTTCAATGATATAATTCCGATCCTAATGTGCACTGCTGGGATGCGCTAAATCAAGCGTTAGGGTATAGTCCAAATATGAAACGCTTATGTTGCATTTGGCTAATACCAGTTTACGAATATAACCTACAACATAGGTTCATCTTTTATTTCAACCATTGAGCTGGTCCGCAAATCTCGAAGGAAGCAACAGACATTAAGAAGGCAAAAGTGCATACTATGCCACCTCACTTCGCACAACTTCTTCATTTTCTAGTTCTGAGCAAATGCGAAAACTTAGGCAGCAATTTATGCAAATGGAAGATATACGTGAAACAAGCACTATGAATGGTACAACGTTCATATGGCGCAAATATATCATTCAGCATCTTATAAATGAGGAAAATGGATAGGTAAAAAATAAAATTTTGTAGAGATATTGGGATTTGATAGCGGATGAAGCAGAACCGATCCAGCATAGTTGATGAACCACTACAAGCAACAGAAGAAGAAATAGGAGAGAAAAGGAAGATAGAGAAGGGTAATTAACGGTTGAAATGCGCGAAAACATTGAGGAATGATTTGTCGGCTAGATCTTGCAAGCTGAGTGTAGCAATTGATTGAAAGGTGGGAACATCGATAGCGAATGCTAATGTAGTCTTTCTTTTGTAAGAATTAAGCCGATCTCATTTTGATGAACATCATCGATAGAGAGCAATCGAAAGCGGCCATGGAAATGATGGAAATCACTTTCAATAAAAACAAATAAAATACCCGCTTTTTGATAATATAAAAATTATTGATCACTTTCATCGAACAATCACTGCAAAAAAACAATTTTTACAATCATGGATTTTTTCATTTCCTTGAAAAAAATTAATGTGTGAGAATTGTCTACAAACGAATGCAGAAAACTTGAACTAGAGATGGATGAGAGCCAAAACCAGTGAACGTCTAGTCAGAGATACGGATCGATATCGACATGACTTGATCAGTGGCTGGGACTTGGAAGATAGATCACAGCTGTTCACTACATACTCATATTACAGTTGCTAGTGAAGTTGAAAAAAAAGAACAGTTTGATAACTAATGGACCAAATTCACAAAAACGAGATCATCAATCCTCAAATACGTCGACAATAAAAATTTGATCAAAGCATGGCCGGTAATTCTATAATTTATGGTATTATCAACGATTTAGCCCAAATTTTTGAAAAACTTTTCAGTTTTTAGCAGAGCAATGATTCATTACTTTTACTTCAAATCAACGAACAAATTTCGGGAAGCTTTGCTCTTAGATTTTCTTTTTCACTTAAGATATACCTTTCGCTTGAAAAAAAAAATATCATGAGAATCTTGCGTTAAAGCGCAATCTACCGAGCGCGGTTTCAAGCATAAAATTAGAACAAAAAAGACGGATTGAAAATGTTTGGAGTTCATTGGTGGCCGATTTAAACGCAACAACAATGTCAAGAATTTGGGCAAGTGAATGCGGAGACGAGACCAGCCATAACGAATCGAAATATTTTCGAGAGTCGTCTGATTTGTTGTAAAGTTGTGATTTTCATCAGACGACCGACATGCCAGTATCGTCATTCAACGATGTAGACATTATTGCATTGTAATGCGCACAAAAACGATGCGAATTTTTTGCTGCATATTGCAGCATTGAATCGTCTCATTGATCAACTATCAATATTAAAAAAAGGATTTAAAAACAACTAAAACTACTATTAGATAACTTAACAGTTCTGTGAATATAGCGCATTTTTACTAGATAAATAAATTGTAACTCATTTAAACGATAAGCAATTGAATATAACGCAAATATAAAATGAGATCGGAAATGATAATGCTCGTAATTCCGAAAAACTAATTATGCTTGATTATCATTGAATAGATTTATGAGATATCAATTCAAATTGATAATCCATTTTGACAAATATTCTATTCTTATTTAGAGGAAATTTTAGCTTTATATTTTAAAGAATTTATTATTTTTTTTGTCTTCTCTTGGGAGGAAAAATATTAAAGAAATATAAAATAGTGTAATGTTTGTTGCGAATAGATAAATAAAACAAAATTTTTAAACGTTATTTGTATACGATGATATCTCTTTATCAAATCCTATTGCAAATTTAGAAAGTGCCCAACAAAAATGTTTTGCATTGTTGTATGGAATTTTTCTCTAATAGATTCTCAAAATGATTTTCCATGACTAAATTATTCTTACTTGAATATCTCCGATAGAGAAGCAATAAAAGAAAACTATTTAAATCTGATAGTGCATAAAAAATATTAGCAGCAATACTCAACTATAAGGAAGGGCAACGTGTGTCAGATTATCATCATGAAATTGATATGATGATAACGAAAGTGTGCTATTTCCACCCGAAATTCGCTAATCTAGCACCCTCCTCCAATAAAGAGCTAGCAAAATAAGGAAAAAAAAAGAATTAAATCATCATTTGCAGACTGACTTGACGTTATTCATTGATAAATCAAAAAGTGAACATCAGTAAGTAAAAAATTCTTATATTTAATAAACTGTGAATCTTTGTTTGAATGAAGTCGAATTCGACAACGCTGCTATTATGAAAATCGTGGCGCAAATGACCGGCACGATAATAAGTAATGCTACAGAATATACGTGAAATTATGAGCAGTAATATAGAATAATATGCCAAAGTAACTTCGGGCGAATAAATCAACAAACAGCATTGTGGAGAATCGTCGAACAAGTGAAGAAAACTGGTGGCTCATTGATGTGTAGCTGCCGAAAAGTTGCCCATAAAGCAAAAATCATTTTCGGCATAAATTAAAAAAATAATATTAGCAAGTTGAAACAAAAAGACTCTTATTGCCTCACTTGCATTACTCAATAGAAACTAGAAATGTGCAAGAAGAAGCTGTTCAAAAAGCGGAACCGGAATAAACACGGCAATGGAACAAACCGGAATTAAAACAATTACTTAAGGACTCAATTTTATGACCCCTTCTTTTTCCTTCGTCTTTGTTGCGTTAATATGGCGTGTTTTTCATGTACTTCTCTGTACTTTTTAAATTCCTGCAAAGTGATAAAGGAAGAAATACCTAGACAACTGGTCATAAATTGTAACTCGTATGAGCATTCAAGTAGCTTAATTTGATTGCTGGAAGGAAATATGTTTCTTTGAAGAAGTAAACGCACTTAAAATGAAGTGTGAAAATTTTTCCTTCACCCATTTCACCTCCTTCACTAAATGTCACTTCTCTATAAGGCCAGATTTTTTTTGCTAATACAGTCTCCACCCGACTGTATAATAAACTGCGCAGAAAAAGCTTGCAACCGGCTTGTTAACACTGCTCTTTCCTTCTTTTTTTTCATATATGCTCATCGTAACGCAGTAGCAATTGAAAAAAAAAAAAGAGAACATGTGATACGCTCATGACCTAAGGCAGACGGCACATTAAAGAGAAGCAAGGCAGGTACATATGCATTAAACGTAAGGCACCTGTAATACACATAAAGCCTCACGTCACATGTCTAAGATGATTCGCTTTTTCAGATTCCATGACGCGAAATTAGCCAATTAAAAATGGCTCCAACTAAAATTGACTCTCATCAAAAAATTGCTTCATGGAAAAAAGTATGTCGCCAGTTTCTAAAAAGCGAAAATGTTATCAAAAGTAACTATTTCGAATTCATGAAAAGAAATAATTTTTCCATTCTCCAATTTTCCCAATGTGCCAATGAAATGATGCAAAAACAAACAACAAAGCTAATTATATTAACGTTCATAACATCCGATTCGATTTGTTCCAATTTTCAGGCAAAAATAGGAGAAGAAAGCTAGAATTCTATTGCATTCATTATAATATAATAATAGCAAGAATGTAAGTGGCACTTGCAGAGATAATCAAATTGATCAAACTATAATAATATCACCGGCAATCGTGACAAAATCTTCAGGGAATATTTACAAGTAGGCAAATTGAAGTGAAAATATGAAACAGTAAATTAGGTGAACCGCAAAATTGAATAACATTATATCTTTGATGAAAATATTAGAAAATAATCAACATTAATAGTGAAGAGAGATGCTCATCTCAGCAAATAAAACACAAACGCTCGCTTCACTTTCATTTAGGAGTCAACGATCCTCCATACATTATAATGGAGATAAGACTAGGCAAGCAATGCAAAACAAAAAAAAAACCATAAAATAACTTCAAAATATTAACAATCATTCATATTTGTTCGATTGTCATATGCATATAAATGTTCAAAATTCACGGATACTCTCATTTTTATGGATTAAGAGTAAGCTTGTATAAAGGCTATTTTGCCATACAGAATTTATATTAGGCTATGTTGAGTACGACCTCATCAAACAATGAAAACAATTTGTTTTTTTTTTTTTTGGAGTACGAAATTAAGATCATTTTAACGCATCTATACAATCAAAAAGTATTCGTGAAAAAATTTCTCTAAAATTCTCTTTGAGTTGGACGAAAATTTGAAGATTCGAATTTTGGAATTCTACGATTAGCAGTTCTCCAAACGAAAAAATTAGCCGGTGACTGTGATAAGTTCAACAACAAATCTACATGTACTTTATGAGCAAATGGTACTCTCACAATCGAAACAAAATGATAGAAAATGTGGAAAATTTTTGAGAAAACATTCTGCTTATAGTTTATTTCAAGATATTGAAAGGATAATTGATGCATTTGTGGAAGATCGCTTATTTATGCAAAGCGATGAAAATTTCATAGGAAAAATATCGAATATTTATAGGGAAATTTGCAGCGGAAATTTTTGATAAGATAAAAGCTTACAGGAAATCTTTGCAAGCGACGCCCTCTTCAAGATCGCTGAGGCTTCTTCGCCTCATATCGAATGATAATTTGCCGATTAGTGCGCTGCCTTCGGGACACGAATATTGCGTTTCAACAATACCATGCATCTGTATTTGCAATACACAAAACGAATGCAATCGAATTTCAACGCAAAAAAAAACAAATATAAACTGCAACGAAACAATATATAAATTGCAACGAAAAACAATAAATACTCAATACCTTTCTAGAACACAAATTATCATTGCGTTAATACGAGCGCAAAAAAAAAGCAAGAATAGAAAAAAAAATTCAAGCTATATAGTACAATGGGGCAAAATTCACTTATTTTTATAAATTTTCTAACTTTTTCAATGAAAGAAATTCTTCCATTCAATATGTACGAACGTTTCGCAAAAGAATTCATCTCATTTCATTTCAGCGGAAAATGCAGCAAGATATGATCGAAATTCTATTTTGAGAAATTCTTCAACGAATAAGGAGGAAAGAGGGGGAAAAAATGCACCATTATTGTTTATTGCTTATTAATTCAACAATAATCAACTGAAGAAGTCGAAATAATGTAATATTTGTAGCTAAATAGCTTTAACTATAATTGCAAGCTGCTAGGAAAACATTGTGAAATCATCTTTATATATTATTGCAAAATTGAGTAAAATCGAAAATTCTTAAATATTTTACCCTAAGCTAATATTATCTATAATTATAGAAATAAATGAAAAATGTGATATAAAATTGCAAAATTGCAAAATAAAGACAAATTGAGAAATGAAAAAAAAAATTGCAAAATTTGCAAATTGAAAAAGCTTGTAAAATTTTGCAATTTATTTCAGCAAAATTTTTTGTGAATTCAAATTAAGCGAATAACGAAACGATAATAAGCATTATTTATTATTAACGATGGATGGTACAATTCTTTTCGTAGGAAATATCATTTTATGATGCTATCTTCTTATTTAATGTTTTTCCTGCATTTCTTTAACAATCTATCCATCTCGCTTCTTTCGAAAACATAAAACGAACGAAAAAAAAAAGCAAATTGAAGTTAGTGCTGATGTTTGTAGATATATGTAGATAAAAAATTATTTACAGATAGCTGACCACAGAGAAAACAAAAAAAACAATAAGAAAAACGTGTAAAAATAATAACGATAAATGGAAAAGCAGTGATCAACTCTGCGAAAAAAAAAAAGCAATGCAAAAATGTCATATCAATTCAAAAAAACAAATATGTAAATTAAACTTTAACAACTATGCTCATCAGCTGATATCTTCCAGTAATTCATCAAACTACTACAAATCTCATCTGAAAACCAACTGAGATGCCCCTGTAAGATCCTCAAACAATTTCACCAACAATAAGTCGACAACTGCCTCATTAAAAACTTTGAAATCCAAATTTACAGTTAGAAAATTTAGCAGATAAGATGAACATTTTAGGTTCACTTTTCGCCATTATTTATGCTGATGCATGAGCTTTGAAAGTACTTCTTGACTGTTAAATGTGCCGAAAATTTGCATAAATGTCAAGTAAGGTTTCAAATTTTGCATACAATTTGTTGCAAGCAAAATTTGCATACAAAGTTTCGTTTCATTTTTCATCGAGCAGCCCAGAAAAAAAAAACTAATAGGTAGATCGAGAGATTTAGCTTGAAATGGATCATTTCGCATTTTCTTTGTTCATCGTTAATGGGTTATCAAATTCGTTACTCCATTGAATGAAGTGTAAAAAGCACATGCCGTGCCAGTTTCTCTTAAAAGCTTCTCGGCGAATTCTATCCTATATTATGTTCATCTTTCGTTCACAAGAAAAGCATTTATATGATTTATTTATATTGGATGAATATTTGAAAGAAATTAAAGCACGAACGGAAAGATGTATCTGTATGGAAGATGCGCCATATAAAAGGAATAGGAGGTATTGCTTTGAAGAGGTGCACGCATTTGCATAAATAATCCACGAAGAGCGCAAAACTAGCGGAAAAATTTAGTAAAAAGGATTGCCGAATGAGTTAAGTAGGTAGAATGTGCTGCCGTAGAAACAAAAATATAGTGTGCGCATGCGTTGCGGCGCAATTTGGAGAATCTTATCACTCGAAGCGCAGCAGATGACTGAATGAGTGGATTCGTTGGTTGGGTTGAACGGATGATTGGGTGATTCGACGGGTACATCTGCATCGATCGATTTGAACGCTATATAGCAACAAAATGACAGATATATCCTTATCCTGTATTGTTCATTTTTCAAGAATAATCCTGGATTCCCATCATCATTTATATCCTTATCATAGCTCTCTAATATGCGACACTTTGGGCGGTACTTGTATCAACGAAATAGTTCAATGTGTAATCAAATTGGAGCTATCTAATCAGCTTATCAATTCCAATTAGCTAGTAAGTGGTAATACTTACAACAGAGACTGATTGATTCAAGCTTTCATAGTGATATGAAAAGCGAAGGAAAAACGACAGCCGAGGATTAGATATTCTAAAAGACGAATGAAACAAAAAAATTTGGTTATTTATCGTCGAAATGAAATTTTAGAACACTTTTTTGAAAAATAGTGAACAAATAGAAGAGAAATGAGAAGTAAAGAAGGATTCGCCGCTGTTTTCAATAGGACACTAGCACTGTTCGATGAGTTTATTACACAGTGATTGCGATTGCACGCGTGCTTCTTTTTCACGAATTCGAGCAACATTCACCACCTCAACGCTATTTCTCCTCTTCGTTCGATATACGCTCACCGTTCGCACATCTATTTCCGCTCTGCTCATTAACGCCTCACGTTTCTCTCACCTTTCAAGTAGGAATACACAAAAGTGCTGTCATATATTTGATATTTGATATATTTGCATATCATAAACTATTATATGTCTGAGTTATCGTATACTCGATATTATTATATAAAATAAAATATAGAGACCTACTGTACATTTTGGGCTGGCTTACACTACCTCTCTACAGGCTATGTAAATCTTCCGACCGTAAAAAACGATAGATATGGAGGAAAGGATTTATTCGTCAGTAATGAAGCGCTGGTGTCCAGCACTCACGAATGTACGCTATGCGCAAACTACCGCCAAATAGATCACCCTCGTGATGTTGAGGGTTTCGGCAAAAATGCGTGCAACTACTAGGAAGATAAAAAGGAACTAAATGCTAATTTTTTTTTCATTTTGTAAAAATGAAACGGCAATCTATGAGACGAATAGCAAATTATAAAATAGGTGCGCAAACCGGATATCACAGAATACAGGTTTAGAATTGGGTCTAATTCCCAAATCATTATTCAATATAACCAAGTCGTATAGTGCCTAATGGCTTTATAAATTATCAGCATAGATGTAACATATCTTAATGATAGTTAACAGCAAATATTTAACTCGTAATCAAATTAACGACATCAATTGCTCTACGATATGACGACAAATGACCATTAACTATACGATGATAAATAAGCAGGTATTTAAAGCGCCTTCAAGTATCTTCCGCATAGTCTGCATACAAATAGTCCTCGAAAACATTCTTCAGAAGCATTTACAATTATCGTGAAGAGCACATTTACAATCATTATATAATATCGTGAAGTTTTTGTGGACTGCATTTGCTAGAACCTTTGTCAATAGAAGGATTAATTCAATTATGAGCGTATGAGCGGTTTAGTTGCTTCTATGCAACCAAAACGTTGTGTTAAAGAAAAGATGGAGTCGGTGTATCGGATGGCATACCACGTGATATGAATGGCAATAAACCGACCCGCTTTAGCAGCTGCCAATTGTCATTCACATGAGTAATTTTTTGCCAAAAAGAATGCATAGAAATTGCTATAGGAGAAACGAAATGAATATAAAGTAAAGAAAAAAAAGTGAAATGCAAAGGAAATAGAAAGTATGAAAGAGAGACGTTCACGGTAGCTGAACATTTTAAACTGAGTTTGAAATTTTCTGATGGATAAACTCCCTTGGCCTACCCACGTGGAATGAACGGGAGGAGCCTACATATGTCACTCTCCCGCGTTCGCTAAGACGATGCTACATCCAACATCAATCCTCCTTTTTTTTTCGAGGCTACAGCTCAGTGATTTAGTTTGAACTGTTACACTGTCAGGCTGGTTTATTAATGGGTATAACCAGATTTTTGTGGATGAAAGTATATTCTACGCTGAGTGTCAATGACAGATAGTAAATTTCAACACGAAGTAATTGTTTTTTCACGATGACCACAATGACTAGTGTCTTCAGATTAAATTTCTTTTTATTGATCAAGAAAACGGTGGAATACGTTGGCGGTATTCGCTAAACATATGATTAACAAGAGGATGGTGCCAATTATTTTTTACAAGGCGTCTTTTTTGAGGTAAGATAGGTCTTCACGCTTTCAATACCTTCAACAATTCTAAATAAAAATTTTGTTTTTCATAATGTGCCACATGAAGTTGATTTTCTCATTGCCTGAAGCTGTGAGCCGCCTGATGGATATTCTCAACGATGGCACTTTCACTGCTGTGGCTATCTCTTATCAGCTTCTACGTGTTTATCCGCTGAAAAGCAATCAAAACGCGATAAAAGATCTCAGTACCTCAAGGATTTGCTAATTGATTCCCATTGATATTCAATTCATTCTTGCTGATATTTGATCTATTCCTGATGATATTCAATCTATTCTTACCGATAATCTTTGAAAAATTCGCGTTAAACACCATGCGTCTTTGCAAATCTTATATGCGTTCTGCCTTTGAGTTCTACACCTAAAATCGCTAATTGTGTTGAGTCGTGCTTGACGCGAATTAAATATTTCTTCACTTTGTAACATTAGACGAATCCCTCGGTTTCCTTCAACGAAATCAGGATATTGACGTATTTTCTGGATTTCCGCCCGGGTTTTCCTGACTCGATTTCCGATCTCTTCCGCCATAAATCTCTCAGCAATCCTAACCCAAGTTCAGAAGTTCTTCGATTCCTTGAATTCTGTATCTCTAAGCTCTCAGATTTTTCAATCAAACAATATAGGCTTTCCAATGCTCCGTTCACAGCTACCTTCATGGAAAATAATTCATGAATTTTCGGGGTTCAACCTTATCAGGTTAAAATGCTTTAAATGCATATGTATAGTAATATTTTAGAGAGAGCCTCACAAATAATGAAGTAATTTAGACAAAAGAGGCGAAGAACCATTATACTGCAATACACTATAACGATGCATACAAACAACACAACGATGCAATGGAAAAATGAAGACGGATATATTGGCAAGTGACTAAATGCGAGACACCGTGATTTTGCAAAGGAAAAAAACATAAGGGGGGAATGCGATTGTACTAGTATTACCAGTATCGCTTTAAAGAATATGCATAATTTCACCAATTTTTCTTTGAACTATAATTTTCAACAAACGCAGCTGAATATAAAAAATCGGTTCAATGCTACTTTTTTCAATATATATAAGCGGATATGAAAACAACAAAGATTACGACCGGTAGTGAAAAATGAGTAGTGAAACGAAATTTGACCATATCATTTACGAGAATTAAATAATGAAATGAAATGAAAGGGAACAAAAAAAATGAAACAAATGACTAATGATTTACTCCAAAAGAATGAAAATAATCGGTGATTTTCAACAATATTGCAAAACGCTGCAATGGAATAATATTTCAGCTCTTAATTCTATTGCAGTTTCTTGCCTCATTGCAATCGATAATATCTCAAAGAGGCAAATGCTGAATTCAATTTCATAAATGAGCCTTAATTTCGCTAAGCTTTCCCACAAAATTGGTAATTTCATTGTTGGCTATCTTGAGAGCAAAGATAATTGACTATTTCTCATATGGAGTAAAGATAATAGTAATACTTCATCGATTAAAAATTTTCAAATTTGAAAAAATATATAAAACTGCGAGAAAAATTTCATCACTCGAAAATGTGCTCAAAGTCGATTGAAATCATTCCATCTCTTAAAGGAAATCTCCTAAAGTTATTGCAACTTACTTGTATTGTTGAAAGAGGTGAGCGCTCATCGTAACCTTCTCTGGACGAGAATTCGCAGTGGCAAGCAAAGATAGGCGCAAAGTGAAAGGGAGGAAAGAGAGAAGAAACATGTTTGTCAAAAGAAAAAAAAAATTTCACTTGAAGGCGTTAAAAAAAGGTTTCGTTGCGCGCAAAAGGATCGATCATAGGTTTCAACATATACGAAAACATATGTGACTGTATTGTATATCGGCATTCTATGTGTGTACCACATAAACATCCACTTTATACAAGTTGGTGATTTGTTAAATGGAGCTCATTGACGACTAGCAGCTAAATATCTACGGCAGATGTTGATATCACAACAATCAAGCGCCGAATTTGTACATAATGAGCACACATGCATTACTAAGCAATTCCCTTAAAAAGCTTTGAAATATTGAAAGAAAAAAGCGAAAAAATTGAATCGTTCTAATTAATTATGGCTGGAGTATGGAAGACTTCGTCAATGGTAACATATATTTACCTTCGAAGTATAGAGTAATTAAATTGCTGAAATGATGCGTCGTGCTGTTGCTAAAAGATTATCAAAAAAAAGAATTAAAAGCAGTTATTTTTAGATAAGCAATATAATAGTAGAGTGCTGTAAAAGGTTTTTAACCGGAAAAGTTTTAACACGAAAAGTAAACATGAACGGAAAACTTTTGACGGAAAAGAAAACCGGAAAGGTTTTAACATGAAAAGCGAACCTGAACGATAATTTCTGTAGAAGAAAAACTAAGCGAAATGAAGAATGAGTAACGTTCAGTGAGCAGGAATGAGCATAACTTCAGTGAATGAATTTGCCGGCAGATATTGCACGAATCGTCGCTAGATGATGCCTAAACAGTTGTTTGTCGGTTGTGCTGCTCGTATTTTAGGCTGCCAAATCACTTGACTCTTTAATCAATTTTTTCGCATTCGTTCTTCACGCTCTCAACATACGCCTACACTTTTTCCCCTCTCCTTCGTTTCTTGTCTTTCTTTTCTTCCGCTTATTTTATCTTAATTCCAACTTTCTTATCTAATGAAGAGCGTTTTTTTTTTCAAGAATATCTTTCTTTTCTCATATACGATTATTATTTTATTGTTTGAGGAAAATTGCGAGCAAACATTAATAAAATTTCACGAAAAAATACGTTAAAAATAGGCAGAAAATTTAACACAAAATTTTTGATTAGAAATTCAAAAAGCTATTCAATGATGGTAGAGTCCTCTAGATTGATCAACTGTTTAAAGCATCCATTTGCGCATATTATTTGAAATTTTCAACTTCGATTTCTCTAATGTCTAATTGTGAAATCCATTTAAAACGCAATAAAAACGGTGGGTATATTTCGAGGAGAAAATTATTGGAATTTAAAATTAAAGCAAATTCCTCGTATTTATTAAACCGAACGTTTAAGAAATCTCTTCCATAAACGAGGAAGGCAATCATTCGCTATAGAAGAAGTGAGCAATAATCCAACAATCGTACACTAACATTAGAAAGAGAAAAAACATTTATTACGCCAGAAATAGAAAATTTCCAGCATTTATGATGTGTTTTATAGCGGAAAATAAATTAATGAGCATTGATATTCACGATCTATTGCGCATCTTCTATTGTTTTATTCCTCTTCACTCTAATAATTTCGTAATTACAATCCCCTTTATATCTTGATGAAAAAAGAACATTTCATCAATTCAAATAATTTTAGAAATTAAAACTGAAATTGAAATAATGCGCTGCAAATTAAAAAAAAATTAATGACCTAGAAATTTGCTTGTAGTTTAATAAAATATCCAAAAAAAAGATGAAAATAAAATATTCATATATTTATTTTCTGAAGATTTCATTATGTTTTCAATATTTATTTTGTTGTTGTTGTTGTTGTTTGTCAAAAGCTTATAGCTAATTGCGATAAACAATATCATTTGCATTTAGCATATTTGTTCTTGTAAATGTTTGTTTCTAGACAACCGTTAAATAAGCATCGAATAATCGCTTCCTTTTAATAGTTTTTTCAATAAATAAATCTCCACTTATACTGTAGTATATTCAACTACAAATCCTAGTCAATTTTGCAATAATATAGGCAATAATAATAAAATTTTATCGATTTCAATAGCGATATTGTTCGAGAGGTTCGTCATAATTCAGCATCGCAATGAACCCCATCGATCTAAACTGTAAAAATTTATTTAAATCATCTCTAAATGTAACCCAATCATAGCGTATAAACCTGTTATGGAGATATAAATCCAAGTCAGAGTGAAATCATTCCATATAGATGCAATAGATAGAAAAGAATAGCAAAAAAAAAAACAACGGAAATTATGAAAATGATTTCGTAAATGCACAACAATCCATTAGCAAATTCACAACGTACGATCGAAAAGTGCAGCAAGAACGACATTAAATAAGTGCAGCAATGCACAACGAATTTGGCGAAACAAGTTGTTCACCTTTTCTATGGGGGCATTTCTTCGCCGAATTTATCGACGTACAATAATTCGCGCTCACCCACATTTGATGATTCTACTCGGTGTTTTTTTTTGTTGCAATAATTACCTCCATCAACGACTTTTATCAGTGAAATATTTTGAACTCTCTTGCTTTCCTTCATAACAAACTGGAAATTTCAAAAAGATCTATATACAGTTGGGGAAAATTCAACTGGAATGGTTTTTATTGTCTAGCGAGCAGGTCATCAAACTATAGACAATGAATATTGCGCTCCGACACTTGAATTAGAGCTGAATTAAACGTATATGCAATCACACTGACATGGTTGTTGATTAGACTAGTCATCACTTCCACTAATATTGCTCAATGTTCATTGAGGAGGCCTATTTCTTCATCGTTCATTTCGTAACAAAACCAACGAATATATGCTAATATATGCTAACTTACATGCTAATTTATGCACTTATATGTCCATTAGAGTAACGAATATGAGAGAATAAAAGTATATTGATGAATAAAAATGTGAGCAACACACCAATTTTTCAAAATAAAGTGTATACAAAAGCAATGAGATCAGTTGCAATCGATTAAAGAACACATCGAATCACAATGAATTCCTATAGTGGCATTAAAACCTATTAGAAAAATCGAAAAATTCGAATCATGCATTATACTAGCGACAATGAATATTATTAAATAAGAGCAACTATGTGCCAAATTGACACGATATGCGTTTTTGCATTTCACGACAATATGCGCTTTTCCAGCTTTACTCATCAAACAGTTCAACTGCACGAATTGCCAATGAATCATAGGATATATATATTAATAAATCCATGTTTTTTTTTTCGATCTCACGTACAAATTTTCTCTGAAAGACTGGTTATTTCACGACCCAATCGGTGAAATTTTCACCAAATAAAAACGCGTACATGGTTTTTGGGACCTTTTTGCACGTCTATGATTAATTTCGAAGCTGATGAATAAACCTGAAGTTGGTATAGCAAGTAACCTCATAAAGTAGGCCATACCTAAAATTTTCGTAGCTTTAGCCTCAGTGGCTGCTGAATTTACGTGGCATTTTTTTCTCGTGGCATGCTGCTGAATTTACACATAGATAACGAAATATGCGTAAATCTACGCGCAAATATATTTCATTTTTATAATGCAATTCGCGAAGATGAATCGGCAGAATTGAAATTTAAAAAAAAAACAATAAAAAAGGTGCATAAATGAAAATTTTCGGATGAATAATCGATTGCGTAAACACTAAATTTAAAATCTATTTCTTGATCTCACCTAACTGATTGTGCCACAGAGTCTATTTATACAATATGTTCCCGATTACATACTCATTCCTCTCACGAATGATTCGAATTAAGTTCAAGCTTAGAAAATTACTCGTTAATAATAATTATTAAATTCCATTATCGATGAATTTTTTATTCTATCAGTTGAAGTGGCTGAATGATTAGACATATGCGCATATGCATATTGTAGATAAATGATTGCACAATAATGTGATTTGGTAGAATATCTTAAAAGAGCCATAAAAACGATTCCGAAATATAACGTAAAATGTTCTTCCGAAAGAATTATTCAAGACTTTTCTAGCAACGAAAATATCCAAAAACACATCCAAAATAGATATATAATCCAATATCTGCAGATAAAAATTGGCATTTCTTAACGTCGCTAATTTTATATACGTTAATAACGATAAAAATTTTGCAGAATGGAAAGCGAAAGGAAGAATTCGGATCCCTTATCCATCTCGATGTTTGCAAATCCGTTCGTTATCTCACAATCATAAACGATAAATAAATTGGCTTATTTCATTGACCGATTTTGGAATATAATAGATTGCAATTCCGCAAATAACTTAGTAATTATAACTAAAATCTATTAGCAAAAGAAAGCAGAAGAAAAAAAAATGGTGTGATGGATATAGGTCGTTGCCATTTTAGAAAATAATTCAACGATCATTTATGATGATTTGAATAGAAAATTTAAATCTGTTTGCAAATTTTTCTTATCAATAATTTCAATGATATCTGTTTGATTTCTTTTATTATTTCCTGTCTAAATAAATTCGATGCGAATTTAAAAATATTCAATGATATGCTAATAACACTGCGCGCTTTTCATTCATTCATAATAAAAACAAACATTGAGTAATTGTCGTCAAAATTGTGCTAAAGTAATAGAATCATCGAGAAATATGCAATTGTTGGCGTTGAATTTCTCTCTTATCAGATGCTTTCACGTCCGCCTAACGAATGTTGACGACGAGAACGGCGCATTTGAATACCACTCATCGCCATAGTGTCGCCAACTTATGACACAAATCAATCAGCAAACAATACTCATCGATGATAGCTTAGTGAAAAATGATATTCTAATCGAGAAAAAATCACTCGATAATCATCATAAAGTATTTCAAATTTAATATTCACTCTTTTAGGGAGCAAAACTTAATTATCGTAAATGTGTTGAGATATTCTCTACGAAAAGAGATAAAAAAACATAAAAGCATTTAGATAAGCATCAAGAATGCTATGGAATTTTCTAATGTTTTCTTCTCATGAGCAAAGCTATGTAGTATTGAAAATCGCCTTCTATAAACAACATATTTCAAATGGCGTTCATTCGGAGAAAAAAATGCATTCAAAAGCGTATAAATAAAAATGTGTTTAATTGGATTCATTTAGTAAATTTTATGCTCAATGAAGTTTTTATACGCTTTTGCAAATTTACATTTGTACAGCACACATTAGAGTGGTGTCGTATCGCCGAATATGAAGACGTTTCTCTCCATCTATTTGATGATATCCAATCAGCAATTATCAGCGCTAAAACGATGAAATCTAGTGCGCATAATGCTTTGAGACAATTTCACATTTCAATAATGGCACTGTCCATAAACTTCGAAAAGTTTTACAGTCATTCGAGGATCTTAAAATTTTCAAATATTTTCACTGATTTGATTTCCATTTCAGATCTATTCGACCATTAGAAAAATGGAAGTTTTCAATAAAGTTAAAATTATGCATTTATGCATGCACTATTACGGAAATTTCTGCAATAAACTACCTAATGATGACTGCTAGTATAAAATGGATATTTTCGCCAATCGTTTTTCTAGTTGGCTACCTCAGTGATAACTCTACAAATCGCTCGCATAAGAATGTATCGTATAAAGGGGTTTGTTCCAAAAATGGAACAAAAAAAAACTGAACACTTTGCTTATCAAATTCTTTGATAACAATTTTGCGGGTATACGACGTCTAAAATACACTCTCACGATCAAAGTACTCAACTATGCGTAATGCTTCAAAAATGTGCCACGTTGATACCATATGAATTGCTAATTTTTCGATTGCTCTCTTTCGCATGCGAATATTGCATATTTCCGATGGATTTTTTGGGCATTTAAAATAAAGTGGAATTTTGAAGAAAAAACCTGGAAGCTTTTGGTATGTAAATTGCTTTGAAAAATCCACATAACAAGAATGAAGTAAAACTTGGTGAGTATGGTAAAAAGATGGGATAATTTGACTGACAGGATAATAGGTTTAAATAAATTAGAGAATGAAGAAAATAAAATTTACCTTTGCAAGTGATATTTACAGCTAGTCCTTCTATTATGCCCTCCAACAATGGTAGAAGCGCTATCAGATGCAATTTCTATGCCTGGTCACGTACAAAGGTATCAAATATGGATTACATTTAAGAAATTATATAATCTTCGCGCATTATATCATTGCAATCCTCTAGTAATCAATCTCCAATAAATCGTTGGTAATTTTATGGAATTTTTGGGCAATTCTAAGAAAACAGATTAGAAAAAAAGTGGGCGATGAAAAATGTGAATAAATTCAAAGGTCATATAGCATAGAAAATTTACGTGAACCGGAAATTAACGCATGGCAAAGCAAGCACATAATGACGATGAGTCATTCGTGTGAATATTATTATGGCACTGCGTCATATATAATGTTTCAAACGTTATTTCCGTGAACTCGATTTTATAACGTTAAACGTTGATGCATCAAATATATTTTCGGCGATTCGGTCAACCAAGTGACAGAAATCCATTCATCGTCACCGAGTCGATGATACATCACTCAAATATGCGCAAATGAAACTTGTGCTAAATTGTCCGATTATTTGGCACCTGATATCCTTAAACCACAGTTACTTCGACGTATGACTCATCTTACCTTCCAATACTATTTGAAACAGGTGATTGAGAAATCAGATTTTTTTGCGCTGTTTGTATCTTCCCAGAATTGTCGTATATAGTACGATCTAAATATTGGTAAATTTAAGTGTACGTATGCTTAGGTAAGTCATTTCAATAATTTATTAACAGCATACGCATGAATAATCTTGAAAGAGTAATTTTTTATACTATAAGCGAGCCAATTAAACAAAGAGACGCTGGTCAGTCGAAAAGGTTTAACTTCGCGTACAGTATTTCGAATTTTTCGTCGAATTTTTTTGCTCTTTATTGAATGCAATTGCGAATTTCAGAAATAATGGTGAACACAAACCATAAAAGTGGATAATTTCAATAGATTCTTCAAAAGGAAATAAACTGGATTGCAATTGCATCAGGAATTTCGCCAAACCAGGCAATGAGAGTGCAATTTGCAAAACGGATTCGGAAAAATTGCAACAATTTGAATCATCATTAAGTTGTTGCATACTTCAAAAAAAAAAACAAAACAACGAAAGTATCTATAATAAACGGTGGTAATTTTCCAACAAATTCTCTTACTAAATAGCTCTCAAGTAACACCTAGAGAATCATCAAAATTCACCAACAAATAATAAAAGAACAGTGGATATGAAAAAGAGAAAATATTTTAAAAATATTCGAATGGTAAATACAATCAACATTAAAACGAAACTTTCATAAGAAATTTACCAATCTGGAGAGGAATAGGAGAAGGTTAGGCAAGTCGAAGCATATTTTACTTTTTATGAGAGTTATAGTAAATTGTAAAATGACTCATCTGAAATATTACTAGTATGACAATTGCGATGACCAAATTTTAAATTCTTCCAAAAAAGTTTGAATATATGATCGATACCAATCACAGTTAGCAATTTGATAGGATGGTGCATCAACTGAACAACAATTTCGATTTAGATGCATTATCATTGCGTTTCTTAATAATTCACATTCAAATTTATTCACGTATTTATGGAGAATTTAGAAACAATGCTGTAAAACTTGAAATATTTGTGGTTGATTTAAAAGACTGGTCGTAATTGAGAGGCCAAAATTTTTAAGAGGCTAATGATCAAATTTTCTAAGAGCTGGAATTTTTTCGTTCAGTAATTAAGAGGTTAAAACTTACCCGTACCCATAAAATTCCGAAGAAATTATTCATTAAGTTGTCCAGGAAGTGACGATTAGGTGATCAAACATATAGGTTCGATTTATAAGCTTCACGTATTGTTAAAAAGAAAGCTTGAATAAAAAAGTGGCTCTTGAATGAGAGGTGATGAATCGCTTTTTGAATTCAGAGAAGCGCATACAAAAATTTACATTCCCATACGCTATTTGCATACGACTGATACAAAAATATTTGTACATTTTATATCAAACGCATACAAACAGTATTTCGCTGAAAATAAGATCACCGTGAATAAAAATCTGTTCTCTCAAGTTTCACGAGAAATAGAACGCAGAAAAAAATGGGAAACCTTTTATGAATAGAAAATCCCTCAATTGGTAACTAAAAACAAAAGATCTTGACCTTCTATTCAAAAAATTATAATATATGCAAATGAGCCGGAGAATTGAAGATGGTAATTTTTAACCAACAGTCTTTATTGGATATCAGCGCATGGCAATTTAAATCTGATAGAACCTGAAGACTGCTCAGAGGACGAAACAGAAAAGGACAGGCGAGCGGAGAAAACGAAAGACATATTTAAAGAGATATAACTTAACCATGAGCATGAAAATTGGCCAACCTGCCAAGAGGACTCCTTCTGGCATGGCTAACAGACGCATCCTGACGGGCTAACTGATAGCGTTCATCTGAGGAGGAACGGCAAGCTGATGCCATCATGGTGGCAGAACGTCGTGTATGCCACGTCGGCTCTCCCACCGACTACAAATTACTTATGTCTAACAAAATTTGTGTAGCAGCAGTTCGATAGTGCAACACTCGATAAAACCTATTGCAGCTTAATATTGAAATCTCATAAATATTTATCTTTTTTTAAAGACGTTTTCCTATATAACTAACGAAAAAAAAAAACAAAAAACAAATGAATCCAACAGCAGCATTTGTGATTGATGAATTGTTTTGCTTTGTATTTTCGATGAAACATTCAAAAATGCACGATTACAAAAAATATTTCAAGAATTATAGCGCAGATGCACATATATTCAAGCAATAAACTTATGAATAACATTTAATTAGGGAATTTTCAAATTATACATCACTGCATAATTCGATTATTATTATTAGATATTCCAGTATATTGATTTCTTGGAAATTTTATCGACTAAACGCTTCAGATGACTTGATAAGCGCTAAATACAACTTAAAATAAGCATAAATTATCAGCAAAAATTTAGGAAAAAATTTGATTCTCAACGAATACTTGAATTGATCATCAATATATTGTAACACTTATCGACCTTTAGCTTCACGACAGCAAAATGTGTAACATATATCGAATATTGGTGAAGTTCCTATTATTTAATTAAATATTCAAGAAAGTTTAGTTGGAAGCACTAACCGCGGTGGGGAAGAGACCACTTTGAAGGAGTGCCGGAGAACACTTCGGATCGGAGGGTGGAATCGAAGCAGTACTGTTGGAGGAAACGTCACCGTCCGAGAGCTCTGTGCTCACCTCTTGGATGCCTCTTCTGGAATCCACGGTCGCGAATCTGCAATATTGCGAAATAAATATAACGATTACTATTCAACTTAGATCGTAAGGCAAAACATTCTGAAGGATATGAAGAATTACTTGTCTTCATCATATTCGTCTATTCACTATCGTATATGAAATAGCAATGCGAACTTCCCAAAAAAACAGTAAAAACGCTAAATGCCATGTGAGCTTATTTCAACAGTCGACAAAACTTTATACATTGCGCACGTGATTACTGATCGAAAGGATGAAGATGCGTTCGCGGCGATTAGTTTCACTGGGAGCTGAGAGCTTGTGAGGTCGACAATGCAAAAATCAACGTACATTCATCATTCGTGCAAGATCATCATCAATCTATTTCCAGAGAACGTCGGAAGAGTAATTCAGGGCGAAAAATGGATTCTACTTGATGTTGGTAATTCTTCCCCCCCCCCCCTCCCTCCTTCCTAAAAACATTTAAAATACGTTTTCGTAAAATTTGCTTTGCAGAGCACATTATGGCGAATATATGCATATTTACCTATATGCTTATCGACCAGTTTCATCTCGAGAACCGTTGAAGCTAGAGTCATGAAATTTGACGGATATAATGCGCGCTATAAGATAATCTTCTTTATAACTTAGCGGATCCGTGAGTCGAAAAAATTCCTATATGAAATGATGCCAATCCATTTTAAACTCAACGAAATTTTAAAAAAAAACTACAAAATATGAATTTTTGCATATTTTATGCTTTTTTTTTCTAATATCATATGGAATGTCGATCGGTCGAATGAGCTAATTAGCATGTATTGACCGCTCCTCTGGCAGGTTTCTCCACTTGTTACTTTGTTATTATCATCGTTTCTAATTATGCTACAAAAAACAAAAGAAAAAAAAAAAAATAAGTGCATTACGCACCATGATAATAGATATATTTACAATCTCTATGAATCAGCGGTCAGAAAACTGCAAGCGTTAAAAAAAAACTTTTATGATTAAGGAGAGTATTAACAAGAACTTATTCATGTTTGTCTCTTGGTTTCAACTCGAAGGATAATCCAGGAAGGTTACGATCATAAAGTCAGTCTAATATAATCCTAACTAATAGATGGCTTACGGCACCTCTCAATGTCATTCAAAATGAACTTCTCTTCCTTCCTCCCTCTTGCCCGTCCCCCTTCATCTTTTTTTATCGCTCTTCTATTATTTATCTCCCTCAGCCCCATAGAAATGCGTCACTCCGTTTATGCGCATGATGCACTATTTCCCGAAGATTCAAAAACTGTTCTGAACTGTCTACACTTCCCAATGGGTGGGAAATTCGAAAGCGATTGCAGTTGTGCTCTGCCATTTATGCAGTATTTCAATCCTCTACAGGAAGTTACTTTTTTATAGTACTATTACATGTTATCAATACGTGCAGTAACTTTTTACGGCTATATGCTCGTCCCATGCCAAAGCTTAGAAGCGGCGTCTATTGCTTATTGCGCGTTGCATCGAAACCGACCAACTCAATGTGCTGAGGGTGCGCAAATTGTGAAGCACCAAGGATATTCCTCTGAATGCAGGTCTTCAAGGCGACATTGATTGCAATTAAAACATTCTGAGCATTCTTCAGCGACGTAATCAAGCGGCCGTGAAAGCAGTGTGCTGCCCAGATACCAAACAACAAAAACTATGACACAGTCAAGGGTATATTCGATGGTGGTACGGAGGAGGAAAGAGCGGGGAAATAAGGCGGAAAAGAAATCGAGAAATACCATAATGGAGCGGAAAGACTGGCCGATGGTGCAAAAGGTGGCACTGCCTATCCATCATAGGGAGCGGAGAAAAAAAACGCGCAAAGTGAGCAACAAATATTTAAACACAAATTTCATATTGCTGAGTTATTTTATTTCCAGAAGTTGTTGTTGAATTTCGTTATCCGAAGAGGAAGAATTACACACTAGCTCAATGCTTGCCTAATTTATTGAAGTGACGATCTTTGCACTCATTATTGGGGTTGTTTATGATTATGGTTGCCTTTATTTCGCATTAGGCGATCGAAAGCAGCGATTCGATGACGTGATGCATTTTTCATTATAGATGAAAGAATACAACATTGCATACGATATGGTAGTGATTATTGTGATGATTGAAATTTCTAACCTATAGTAGTGCAATCGATTTTCAATATCGCATTCTTTCAGCTGCTCGTCCATGTAAGATCTGAGTTTTTTAATCGTTCCTTTAAAAACCATACTCTTTTCGTAACACTTCTCTGCACCATTTTCTTCTCCCTCCTCTCCCCCTCTTCTCCTCCCTGATATATGTTGAGGCGTGGCATTACCTGCGAAATAAGTTATCATCACTCAAGATCATTTCCGCATCTTAAATTTGGTCTAAGCTGGACTAGTTCATAAATAATGGCTTTATGTAGGCAATTTGTGCCACAAGATCGACTTATTGTCAAACGTTACACTTACATAAGGTACAGTGCTGATCATAATCAGTAAAAAAAATTTCTACGCCTTGGACGAGTTTCTGTAGAAGCAGAAAGGTGGATATTCGTATCAATGTTTACGAAGGGAAACAGACTTTATCAACCCTGACCAAGATAAATATCACTGAGGCAAACACCAGTCCTCTCCTCCCTTCCCTAGCCGCAGCGATAACGTTTCGTAGAGTAAGTGGATGGAACATGTGAACAAGATAGGTGACGAAGCATGCGAGAGGAGTCAGCAAGTTACGCGCTTTTGCATCGGGCCAGGCTAATCAATCAATTTCACAACTTATCAATAAAACTCGAAACGTATTCTCAAATTTGAACTAAATCGACGACACCTATAAATCTTCTTTCATTAAAGGATTGTTTTTTAAAATATGCTTAACAGTGTGAAATGAAAATCCCATCGACGCGAAATGCATTCAAAATTTCTTAGGCGCATTTCCAATACATCTGGCATTTTTTAAAATTTGATAAATCAAGGCGAAATATGGTATAGGATGTTAGACTAGAGTTGTATTACATGAATTAAGTTTTATGAGTTCAGCTTCAATGCATGATTAATTGAAATTGCCTCATAGATGAAAGCATTCACATACCTATATAGATAGATCTAGAAAAAATATCGCTATGATCCACTTTTGAAAAAATTTGCAAAAGTGCATGCAACAAAATATCTGCAAAAAAAAGAGCAACTGAACGATAGAGAAATAATTTGCGCTGAGGTTAATATATAATTGATCAACAAAAATAACAGAAATGAGAAAAGGATGTGGAATTTATTTCTGCTGAACTGGTTCTATTGAATGAAACGAATAAACAAAAAAAAGGATTCTCTAGAAAGATTCACTTCGTGTTAAAAGTTTCAAATTTTTGGTGGCAAATAATAGAGAACAATAAATTAGCTTTAAAAAAAACTTCTGTCGCGAAATTCTCTAACAATGTAGAATATATCATTAATTTTGAGCAGTAATCAAGGCTGTTCGAATTTGTATCACTTTGGAATTAGATAATGAAAAACTAATAGAAATATTAGTAAACGAGAAGAATTTTGTCGCAAAATAAATGTGCTATGTTTGTTTTTGGAAATGAAGAAGGAAGGGCAGCCTTCTGATGAGTGGAGGAGGGAGGAAGAGAAATTGATGACGAGACCATTATGTGATCTGAGAACTCGGTATCTCTCCATCAATACTTGCCTCTCCTCCATTTAGCAAGCCTAATAATTATTAGCAAAGCAACACTTATGATCCTTACTGAGCACGATAATCATAAGCAAGCTCGCAAACATGGGCAGCGTCCCACTATTTAAGCTTCGTAATTATGGTCATTGCTATCTCACTGACTTCATTGCAAAGTAATACACGCTGACCATACTTACAAATTAATCCAGCTGCAGTTTACAACAGACTAAAAAGTTGTTCTTAGACAGACAGCTCAGCTGATAGACAGTTAGTGGAGAAAAACTTAGATTACTGGTTCGAAACTTCATCATTCGTTGAAAAACTCTTTTCATTTCTAAACTTCGAACTTGAAATTCTTAGTTTTTTATGCTCTTATAAAATTTCATCAGCAAATATTGCGATGATTGTTCAATTCATATTGCAGTGCGATCAATTTTTCCACTAGACTTGTTCGATATTCCACACACGATGATTCTTTCTTTACCGTTACATCTTTAGTATGCCCCATATCCTTAAAGCCTTATGCTTTACGATCGCAGTGAATTGGAAATTCCAGAAAAATTTAAAAAAATAGCGTTGAGTAATTTCTGTGATGTTTATCTAGATTACTTTGAAGTCAGTAAGAGAGCCTGTTGATTTCCATTAGTATTAAATTACTCGAAACTAATCTTACAATGTAATTCCTAAAAAAAAAATCAAAGCGAAGAAGTATTCATTTGATGCGTTTGACATTGCAACGAGAAAATGTTAGTGATTCAATGCGTAGGCAATTACTGTTAAAATAATAGCTTTGAAAAAACATTTGATAGAGCTAAAAGTCATCAAGCATCTCTTTTGCGAGATTATTTCATAAGGTTCGAAGGAGAAAAGTACAATTCTTGCTATTCACATATCAATATTAGCCAATAAAATATCTATTCGGAGAGTTTAGCAAAAATTCATTGCTGACATATTATTCACTTTTCAAAGCTCATTCGTGAAATTAATGTGAATTATTGGGATAAATCTCAAACGTAAATGCGATATTAGGCTTCTAAATTCATAAATAGCTAAGTATTACTATGAAAAAAAGAAGTAATAAACTCTCGTCGTTGCATCCTTGCTATAGTGAAATATTCTAGTAAATGAAATAGTTATGAAATATATATATATGAAATGAAATATTCAAAATAAGTTGGATTTTCAACGAAAATGATGCAAATTTTTGCTTGCAAGTGTATCTGATAAGAAGAAATTTATCGCCGCTATTAATAAATTACATTCAGCTAGAAAAAAAAACCGATATAAAAATTGTTGAGCAACGCTAACGTTGCAATATTTCAATGTTTTATTAAACGAAAAAAAAAAGGAAATGAGGAAATTCTCAGCCTTACTATCCTCCTTAAATGAAATAACTAAGAACGAACTGAAATTAAGTTGGAGTAATGACTAATTTTACGATTTATTGAATAGATGAATCGATTAATTGACACAAACGTATAGAAATGAAAATCAAAATACAGTCCAAAGACGCCTGAAAGAGAATATCATTCAAATTTCATTCACTATATATTTATAGATATGATCTTGATAAGATTCAGCCTAGAAATATGTGATAAAAATATAGGAATATTTATTATGTATATAGGATAGCAAAATGAAACAGCAAATAATAGTAAATCGGGTATAAAATTAGTAATTCTTAACTCGAAACCGAATATAGAAATAGTATAAAGTGGTAAAATGATATTAAAATTGAAATTTTTTCAAACTATAGTAACACGATGATGAGTGTTATCTTGTGTTAGAGAAATTTTGTAGTTTTTAAGTTGCAATATCATATTTTATTGTATGCTCTTTTTTTTTGCACGCAAGACTTAAATGTAGAAAGCAATACGCTCAAATATCTCTTTATTTCTTGAGCTAATTACTTCGATAAATTTTCCACTCATTTTATTGTTCTCATATGTTTGCCTAAAATTATTCGTTGCTTTTTTGTAATTTCTATTATTGGATGCATATTATCATTTTTTTTTTAGTGAATATCATTTCCTTGAAAGTGGTAAATAGCGAAAAGAAAACGAAAGTTCGATATTCGAGAAACTTTTATAAGCGAGAGCATTTGCGTCAATGCAGAAATCTCGCCTACGCTTAATGTTGTTCTTGCATACGTAAATACGTAATTTACTAACTGCTTGATGCTCGTTTTGTGCTGTACTTTTTTTTTTTGATTCTTGCAAAGTCACATAAATTAGTTTAGTTTTCTTTCTTTGATCATCGAATTTACTGCATTTGCTTGCTGCTCATTATTGTTTCGAAAATATTATATACTACTTGAGTTTCTTGAGTATACCCTCCCTAGCCCCCTCCCTCCCCCCTCCATATATATGTAACTTCTTCATTAGGCAACATTTAGCATGCAATTTTTCATTGAATTTATTGATTATCTATGCAATAATTTCGAGATTAGTGTCACATATTAAAGTGCAATATTTTAGTCTGATTCAGACTGAGACAATGATCATTGCTTGATGACCGATGAAAACTCAGTCTTTAGACGGGATCCGTTTGCGAATAAAGTTTTCATTGGTCATTAAATAATGATCAATTCCGAGAGCTGAAAGAAGTTTATCGTAACTGTTGCAACTTTTAGAGGATACTCTTTTGAGCAATTTATGGAGCCTTCCTTTAGATTTAAGGAATAAATATTTCTTGTATAATTAATATATTTTTGAATAACTCACTTAAACTTTCAGCGAAATTCGTAAACGTTACATCAATAAAAATTGAGAAACGCGAATTTAAACTCTTTGTTAGACGTGAACGTATGATAGCTTAGAACTTAGGACAATGAATATGGCTAAAAAACTTAGGACATTATTTCACAAAATGATTCAAGAACTATTCATTTAAGAAGCAAGCGCAGAAAAATACAAAAACTACTGGTTGGCACGATATGTGCTTTTGCATTTCGCCTACTTGACAAGCTAGTCTTCTTAATTAATAACAGAAATCAAAATACGCTGGATAATAGACTCATAATTTAGTTAGTCAAAAAAAGAAATTTCCATAAGAGATTCGTTTTTCTATCATCGCAGTGACATAAAATCTGCTGCAAAAGGCGTGCAATTTTTTTTCCACCTTCAAATGCCGACAAATTCTTTCATGTTTGATGAATCAGTGTGAATCAGGGCAAAGAAGTTTGACTAATAGCATAAAGTTACCCAACGAATTCCATAACTCTAGCTTTAATGGTTCTTTAATTGAAACTACCGGATAGACAAAAGACATAACAATGTACACAGTAAGTATAATAGTGCTATAATGCGCTTTTTTAACTTGAATTAGCAAAAAAAAACGCATAATCAGAAAAAAAAATCAAATAGCTATTGTATGCTAGGGAAATCTTCACAGAGAAATGAAAAACTTTGTTGCCAAAAGAGGAGGTAAAATATTTCGTGAAAGGTATTTTAACCAAAAATAATCGTTTAGTACATAAATACTTATACAACTTACTAGCTCAATGAGAAGATAATGATGAATGTGTAGGATATCACCTATATCATTGAAGAGATTCATCTCTTTTCCTCTTTTTTGAAAATTTTTGCGCACTGATATTTTTTCGTTGAAAATCTTTTCGCTGTTAACTTTTTTTTAAACTAATTTATTAGCAATTACGACTGCACATGTATGCTTTATTTATTAACTTGTCTGATACTTGTAATTCGATTAAAAAAAAGTTAGTGTTGCAAAAGTTTATTGTTTGCGCTTAGATCATTTCAAGTGATGTGTAGAAAATTATGCGCCCCACTGAGATAATACATCCCGCAATTGGTGGATACAATCTCTGCTCGAAAGAAAGGTTTATATTAATCAAGCTGGTGTATCACATTCCAAGAAATTCGACCATAAATGTGCTTAGAAATTTATATGCAAAGTGCAACTGGACGACACCTCCGGTCAAGCTCTTTTTTGGCTCAAATCTTTTTAATGGGATTATAACCCATTAGCACTTAGTCTTCTTTTAGAATTCGCAAAAAGGGGAAATAGTCGAATTTTTCAACAGTTTGCACTAGTACATAATCAACATTAGTCGGGTTCGATAAGAAAAAAGAACCTCTTTTGGAAGATTTATGCGAGCGCAAAGTTCGATTTAAACAGAAATTTATTTTAAATGGAAATACATTATTACTCCATTTATTTTATCGTCTATCATCAATTTACACTCTTAAGTGACACCACAAAAAACCTCCGTTAATATATTTTCTCACCTAGTTTTGATAGAATAATTTACGAAATGATGAGCCAACCGGTGTAACTGTGAACTTCAGTCATATTGAAATGTCTACAATTTCTTTTGAAGAGGAAGGAAAATTCTAGAAGGTGGTATTGGAGGTGAAAATATAATACGGATGATGGTAGGTAGCAAATTGCTTAACTTTAACTGTAATGGTCGATGAGTTAAGAGTACCGAATACACGGAAATACGCACGTATATATTGACATGCAAAGGCAGACACACGCAAACGAAGATAAACAGACATACATGCAGATGCACTACGCATAAACATTACTCCATAATAACTCGTTTTTAAAGGATAACATCCGAAAAACGAGTCACATCTGCAGCAAACGCAGAAACGATCAGATCGCTTACAAGGTTACCGGCTTTTATCGATGGCCAACACAAAATGCGTCAACGCTGAAGGTCAATAAAATTTTATGCCTGCCATCTTGACGTCCACTTTTCTAACTTGTTTTCTTTAGTTTGGCGATCATATTTTGCACATTAGTTCGTTGTGTATAAATTCTTATGCTATGCATTGTTTTTGTTATTTGTGGACAATCGATGAAACCGGCGGTTTGCGTAATGGACGGAAATACAAGAAAAAAAAAAGATACCATATCAGTTATTTCGGCATTTTCTACTCTTTTTTTTTTATCACTTCATATTTCATTGAGGTAATTTATGATCACTAAGGAAAATTGACAAATGACGTCAAAAGATTATTTGAAAATACGCAAACATCGATTTCAGTGTAAAAAAAAAGTGGTGTATTAGTTTGCAACGTAGAATGCATAGAATCTCTATTATACAATTAACAAATTAATTAAAAGTAATGCGTGAACTATTACGTGAACGTAAATATGGTCGTCATTTCTTGCAGCGTATTTAGCAAAACCGGATCCGATCTATACGTAAAATCAATTTTATTTTTCGACTCTTTCGCCGGCAACAACCATAAGAATACTATTTCAATGCGAATTTATCTAATAAAGCAAGAGGATTATCTATCCTCCATACACTTGAAAGTTTTCATTGTTTACTTGCGTCATATGAATCGAAACAAATTGAAATGATACTTGTGGGTTATCTCTCGAGCAGTTTATTTAACTGATCTTTGATCTGGTTGAACATGATTTCGCCAATATAAGTTTGCTAATCTCAGGCTAAGAAATACAAAGAAAAAATGTATATCAGATCAACTAAGGCAGCGGTGAAATAAAATAATTGCGGCCGTTATTGCTTTAACTGCAACTGTGAAAAGTGTCGGTAGGGGACTTGGGTTTCGCCTCATAAATCAAAACATTTGGCAACAAGGCGCTTAAGGTGCAACAACTGGTCCACAAGCTGAAATCAGGTGAAGGGGAGGGGGAGAGAAGTGACGGCTTGAATCTATTGACCGTCATCCAGGGGACGTCAAATAACAGAAAATTGAAATCAAAGAAAAATGGATGTAGAGACCGAATACTTCTAATAACAGGTAATCTTCTAACCATTGAAAACGTTTTAGTAACACCTTACTGGTAGCCCAGATGGTACGTACAAGTTGCTGCATTAATGCGCATTTATTATGTTTTGTTGTTCATTTCATTCGTTGAAGTTTTATCGTTTTATGTAATATTACAAGCTCAAAAAGTTATTTCAACTATAAAAGGAATATGCATTTTTAAGTAAATGCTTCAAATTCTTTAATCATACGATTGCGTTCTCAACTTGATAGCCTTCACAATCGGGAATTAATTTAGTGAAAATTGAATAAATCGACTGAATATATAAAGTACAAATAATTCACAATATCATAGAAGTGCAAATACTTTTGATATCAACGTTGCAGCAATAAAGCGATTAATGTATGAGATGTAATTTCGAATAAAAAAGCTGCTCACGAAAACAAGTTGAATACGCGCAATAACAACGAATCAATACAGATATATGCACTATTGTTGATGATATAACAACTCGTAAATTTCAAAGAATTTGAAAATCCCTCACGAGGTAATTTTGAATTTCTTTACGTTTACCTGTATTGTTTTTCTTTAGTATAATTTCATCTTCAATTCTCAAATGTTTATTTCCTTCGTAAAATTATACATAAATAAGCTTTCTAGCATAGAAGATACATTAAGAATATCAAGACAGATACGAAAGCTTTGGCAATCGGCATTTTAATCAAATACTTTCTTTTCGTTGACGCAACGGCTCGCTTCAAGAATCAATACAAAACCGTCTGATCATTCTTTTCAATTCCCCCACTATACAGCTACCTATTATATAATGAAATCTTATCTCAAATTTATTGTATACGATATTTACATTAGAGATATTCACTTACTCTGCTATCAATTAATGCCTTCGATATGCTAGCTAGATGAGTTTTTTTTTTCTCTTTTCGAAAAATATAGAAAAAGCTTTCCTCAATTTATGTCATTCAGCACATCTTCCCATCATCTATAAACATGAAAACACCTCGATATATTAAAACTACATGTGCACATAAACTGAGCGTATTTCGCAGAATTTTGAGTTCATCAACGAACATACGTAAGAAACAAACGAAAGAAGATTGCATACTATTCACTTCCACATTCCATTCAACTGACAAACCAGTTTCATCATAATTTAATTGATTCAATCACATCCTTTTAAACGATATTCGTAATTTTATGACCGGATCGATATTAAACGAAAATCTGACCAATATAAAATGTTGGATAATTTTATTTTTTGCTTTATACGAACTTGATGAAATTGGCCATTGTGAAATATGAGTATATTAGATCGATCAAATTATCTAATTGTAATTTCACTAATTTTCAAGCTGAAACTAATGGACAAATAAATAAAAACATACACATGCGCATAGATATGAGATTACCCATAATGCGCTCACTAAATGCAAAATTTTTTAAAGACGCATAATTAGAGGAAAAGCAAGCGAGAGTGAATGATACGAAAATAAACTTCGCATTTTGTTCATAAGAAAAAACGAGCGATTCTTTTAGCATTCAAGAAAAAAACTGAAAATATCAATGTACAGTGTTTTTCCTCGACGTTACCGACCAACTGAACAGATTCGTAGGAAAAATTCGGCACTTCATTAAATGTGCAACAAATTCAGATTGCAAATTTTATGGCATATTTAGATGCCTTCACGGTGGGAATGAAATTTTTAGACTTTCCGGCATAGAATAATCACAAAAAACTTTACTGATACACCTTTTGAGGCTGGCGACTGCAACTATGTGGTAGACATATATATATATATATATATATATATATATATATATATATATATATATATATATATATATATATATATATATATATATATATATATATATATATATATATATATATATATATATATGCGTGTTATACGTGAAACAGGACAACAAGATGAAAAGTCACATATATGGACAAGGTTTAACATTGTCATATAGGGAAGAGGATTAACGTTCGAGTGAAGTAACTCAGAAAAACTCGGAAAATAAAACGAAAGAAGAACCCTTACAGATTGTCGTGAAGTCATAAAATCACTTCCAAGGGAAATCAACGTTGTACCAGTGTAGGCAGGAATTAAAGTCGGCCAAAAAGGGCCTTTCACAATCAAGTTTAGATAGCAAAACGCATTTGAGGTATAACTAACCTAGCACGTCGCATTTTCAACGACAGTTGAGCCATACTGAGGTTTTGTTGACACATGTTTGCTGCCGAATTACACACGAGCATCATGCATAAAATCACTTGTGCGCAAACGTTTAAATATGGCAGCGACATGTTGACTGTCTCTCTATTTATAGGCGATCTCTTATGCGCCTATTTTCGTTCGCTCAATAAAGGTGTACGCTTCAGGAATTCGATGAAAAAAACCGGAAACACTGTACGTAGACAGCATGAACGCCTTCTGATGTACGCGTGTATGTGTTTTATGTACACGTGTTTGTGTATGTGTGCGCACAAGCGTCAATTCATTTGCCTCATTCGCGAAATATGCGTCGATCTGAGAGCGTTATGCGCCAATTCACAACGTCATGGTTGTACTTGTCGGAAAAAAGGTGAAAAGCACTCGAAAGAGGTCTCAGCGATAATAAATTCGAATATGAGGTAAATAACATTTCAACTATTTCTATGAGATGGAGAAAGGATTCTTTCATGACGAATGAATAGTAATTGTGTGATTTTTTTCGCTTTTAAAAAAAATAGACTACAACGTATTTGTACCATTGTTTTGTATTTTAAAAAAATCACTCATTCTTGAGCATTCGAACTAAACATCAGTAAACAGTCATCGAATAACCAGCCAACCCTTTCGTAACAATTACGAAATTCTTCGATCGTTCTAATGATCGTAAAGAATAAGCTGTTGTCAACTTGTTGTCAATTTTTCAACTGCAATTTTGTCATCGAAAACTATAAAGAATGATTTTTTTTTTGAAAATTTGGATATATTTTGATTTGATAGCTATGAACGTCCTATAGGAAAGGTAGAATGCTCTTGTTTACATTTGTAAGCATCTGAACATTAAACTAAAGAGGACGGTATCTTTGCTATAAGGTTAAGGTATTATTTTTTGAGGTAGTAACGCTCGTGAAGCATCACGGCATCTATTATATGTGATCGAATGAAAGCTGAATCTGCTGATCAATGAAGAGATATAAGTGCAAATGAATGGCTAGAATTTTATAAACTGCAATATGACCGAATGCAGCATTTAATTAAGAAGTATTCTAATGAAAGTTGAACAGATTTCGTTTGCTTGTATCCTCATACTACAGCAAATTTATTCTCAATGATATAGCGGTGCAAATTTAGAAAGTGATCATTCTTTAGGAAGAGAACAATAAATAAATAAAAATACAAGCCATGGGATTTTGCAAAAATGCATTATGATGACGATGTGTCTGTCTGCGCATGTGTCCGTCTATCTGCTGTCTGATAGTTTCATTTCACGAACCGAAGAAAAAGAAAACGATTTCCATGTAGAAAATTTATCAATGCAATTGGATAAGCTGAAAATATTCATTTAATGCAATTTACTGTTTTGTCCATAGTTACTGAAATTGGATGGCCAGTTAGTAGGAATGAAAAAACACATTGTACTCTCTTCTGGCCCTCTTACCCACTTGTTTCTTTCGATTAAGTTATCACTTAACTCCATAACCTTACCCACTAGTGCGTGAAATTTAGTGACTAGTGTATTTTTGGGATCGCTCGACGCTTAAGCAGTTTTGCATGATGTTATATGATTTTTCATGAATCGCTTTGTTTTCAAAGAAGTAGCTTTTTTTCCCACAGCTTTCCCGTCAACTAAATGGGAAATGATAAGGAATGACGAGCATAGAAGTATACCACGACGGCTGCCACGATAATTTTGCGACTTTGCATTTCAAGACACTAGTCGTTGAATAGTTATCCAGGTATTCAATTTGTATTTACGAGCTGCTGTGCAAATATGGAAAGGCTTATATGAGTGAGAGTAGTCGAGCTGCCACTACACACCGCATTGCCGGAGATCTTCGAAACACCAAACGTTTCCGACGTCAGATGCGATATTGATATGCTAACAACTCCCATCGCTAGGAAGATCATACGAATTTTGCCCTTTTCGCAAATGTGAAAACTCTTGCGAAGTGCTAAGGTGCACAACGTACGCTTAAACTTTTTAATGATTAAACAAAGAAATGAGGAATCGCTTAGATGTTTGCACCAATGCACATATTATTTCATATTTTCTTCATTATTTTTCATTCTTTTATTTTAGCTTTTTCTCTTTTAACTTCTTCATCCAACCTCATTTTTATGAACACTTTCCTTTTGACTTCCATAAATAATTTATCCTGAAATTACCACAAATGTCTTAATGTCTGCTTTCACATATTCACGCCCTTATAACAAACGATATCCTAGAATTTGCAGTGACATCCCTCGTTGACATCATACGTAATCTTTCTCTACGATGGCGAAATGTATCTGAACGCATTGCAAAACGCCGAATTATTCACCTTTTCAAGCAACGAGCCTGTTGTAAAGGTGTCGCACAAAAAAAAAAAACCCACTTTTGCGCTGCATTTGCCCGATTGCAGAAGAAAAAGATAATGGGAAAATATTTTGCCACTCTAGAAGTCAAAAAATGCGCAGAAAACAGTAAATCATAAACAAATTATGCTTGGAAAACCATGAACTCGTTTTTAGGCTACAACAGATTTTATTGCAAACATTACTGTATAATGTTTCTTTATGGTTTTACAAAGGAAGATGATAGTATCAGAAGCCTAAAACATAAAGATAGAATTAATAGACCGATGTTAAAAGATAAAATGTTAACAAATATAAAAAAAATTAAAAGGTGAACACGTTTCGACCCTTATCCGTTGACGTGTACACCTGAGTTATGCGCGGGCCATCGTCACAACGAAACGCATAACCCTGTTAGTAGAGGAAAATAAAATAGTCATTATAAGCATGTGTTGTGAACAGGATAAAGAAGTGAAGTAGCAAACAAATATGTAGATACAATGTTTGTTATGATTGTGTAATAAACAAGAGAATCTTAAATATGGGGCCTACCTCGTACTGAAGGAAACGTATTAGAAAGTTTCTAACAAAAATTTTTTGGATTGAAAACACTAGGTATAATAAGCGGAGAACATTAGAAGACGATATACGTAATTACTCAAGTAAGGGTTTATAACCTAAAAGCTTTAATAAGGTATTCCTATAGCTAAGTGTTTAGAAATGCAGATAGTCTTAACCGTTTTAGTAAAATTCAATATACTAGGGAAAAAACATGCTCACAACTATAAAGTACCATCAAAATGAAATAAAACCAAACCCGTCGTATTCAAGTCGTCCGAATGCGCTATGTAAACATAAGATACCAATAATCACGTATTTTCTATACACGAAAACATCTATGTTGAGATCAACACCGTTAAAGTATCGTCCTATGTAGATCAATATTTATATACAATGTGCTACCAATCTCATGCATCAACTCAAGAAAGTGGCATTGTAGATCAATAAAACCGAGATGTCACACTATAAAATAAAAAATATTGTATATATACATATCTACAATAGAAAAAAGAAACTATAAACATGTAAAACACATACATAAGTTCTTAAATGTGTAATATTTAGGTGGGGTGAGGGCAGATATTCCCTTTAGTTGGCAAGAAAGAAGTCAACACTTACTAAAGTGCTTGAAACATTTCTTTGATTAAACTTTTAATACTTTGCCTACTGGGATAGGCGAACTTATAAACTAAGTCTGGTTTACTAACTAATGCCTTAAATAAGTATTTTTCCATTAGTGTAACACATAGACCTTTTCCTTTATAATTTTTAAGCAGACCGTTATATTTATTAATAAAAGCTGTCCTAATTGAACACATTTTGGTGAATCGGAAGACCTGAGAAATTACAAGTTTTTTGTGTATGAACGCTGGAATATTACTGTCTAATTGAGTATACTTGTTCACTGCAAAATTAAAATCTTCGTCTTATCGTACACGTTTGAAATGGCACTTTTGCGAGAAACAGTTAAGTCTGGGTCCAAGAAATTAGCCTTGCTACCGCTGTATGTAATTTATATGTTTATATGTTTATATGTCGCTCTATGTAAAATGTAATTTTTTATGCCTAGGTGCGAATAACTGAAAAAGCCGTTAAGGAGTAGAAACGAGAATGGAATCCAATGGCCACCATAATGATAAACTGTTCGCACTAAACTTCACGGCAGTAGATTTCTTGGTTCTCGAGTCAAAAAAAAAACGGAAATAAAAACCGAAATACGCATATATAAGTAAGCAAAGAAATGACGCCGAAATAATATGTTTCAAGAAAAGAATATGGGAGAAAATTCCGATTTTTAGACATTTTGATAAAAAATACTCAAAAATTTTCAAATTTTCGGGGTGAAAAATTTCTTCAGACGTCAAAAACTTTGGAGTAATGACTTCGAAAATGAAAATAATTTCCAAAAAATGATATTTAAAGAAAAACATACGTTGAAATACAGCATCGAATAATCAAATCATTAAGCAAATAGTACTCTAGAATTTTACTATGATTTCGATATGAACTAATTCTATTATGATTTCATAATAGTATAATTTACTATGTGCATATAGATTCTTTTGATGAAATGCTAATAAAATTAGCATAATTGATAGGTGGCAAATTAATAGACAAATATTGCCTAAAATAACGCCTAAAATATTGAATTGCAAATTGACGAATTCTTCGATGATTCTGCATCTCAATTACAAAAATCGATGATGACGAAGAAATTATGTGATGAGACCTTTAATAATTTGAATTTTAGCTAAGTTGTTGGCTGATATTGAAATTTTATTCAAATTCAATTCAAAAAAAAAAAATTCAGTGGCTGTGTTTTGAATTTTGATCTGCTTATATCATTTCAATTCAAAACCTTTCCTTAGCGATGAAATCGTTTTAGAAAGGTAAATGCAATAATGAACATTTGAGGATCTAATATTAAACCTTGTCTAATGAAGAATACTTTAAGCGATAACCTTCTTCAGCCAAGTGAATCGCATGGAAAATTTTCTTTTCCATGATTTGTAATGACAGTATTTTTTGCTTTAAGGGAGGAACTGATGAGTTAGGGGAAAATTCTATGAATTGAGAATATTCGCTCAAAGCTTTTTATATAGCAACCATAGGATTTAATAAGCATTTAATCGCCAACCTTAAATTTAAACAATCAAATTACCATCCAAATGCGTGGAAATGTGTCATTAAATCATCACAAGCGTATTCTAAAACGATTATAGAGTCAACGAGGACGACGGGAAGGGGTGAGGATAGGTGAGAAAGAGGGAAAAGGTGGAACTACGCGAGCGCGGATTTCTCACAATTCTTGTGGAAAAAATCTGCCGCAAATTTTCCTATAAAACTTTGTAGAGATCTCTCAAAGTGAAAAATTTTTAGCGTTGATGCGTACACAACATTATCCCATAAAGAAGAATGTCAACGTTGAAAATAATCTCAATTATTAAAAGATTCGCTCCAATAAAAGACACCTCTATTCGATAGCTATACTGAATAGCTTATCGACACTTACCGACGCCTATATACTTCTCTCCTTTTGAATCGTCATTTTCGATGATTCGATAGGTAATTCAACAAGAAGTTTTCAAACAATTCATAACGTTGCTTATTTCTTTTGCCCGATGAATAGCTAATTGCTTGATGTTGCCGCAATGTGAATCTGTTGATACATAAACAAGTTCATTAACACTTATAGAAATCTCACTAAATGAATAATATATATTAATTAACTCTTTCAGATGTAGAAAAAATTCATTGAATCATATGAATAATCTCTTTAAGTATGCAGAATATAGCAAAAGAAGCATGAAAAATTCTCGCTAAATAAATTCAAAATGCTCAAATGGTAATTTCAAATCAGAAATTATTACAGGATTCAATTTCTTTATAGCAATACGAAATATGCAAATGAATTTTAAGGAAAAACAACAAATAAATACACCTTATACTCCGTACGAGTTAAGTTGGATGGCTACTGAAAAAAAAAAAACAGCGGATAAATGAGAGATGTTGAAGAAATAACATTGTGACACATCGAACGCAAAGGCAAGTGGAATCGCATTGATCGGATGCCTCAGAGGGCTACTGTGCAAGCAATCACCGATTGGCTAATTGGGGCAAGCTGCTGACGTCAGAAGTTTACGTATATGCAACAACATATTGGCTTCTTTTGCAAACAAGAATTTCCGCATCATGCCATAGCGATGTGGCGTTTGTGCGTGGGTGTTTATATTGGGACTTGAAGGGAATGAGGGGTGAAACTGAAAGCAGGGGAGTTGTGACCATCCGGATTTTCAATGGTTTGAATATGGAAGTCATCGAAGCGCGAAAATATGGAAAACATCGCAGCGAAAATAAATCTGAATACCATATTTCAAAGTGATCAATCAAATTGAGACTATGACATAAATGCTTAAATATCCCAAAAACTGAATACATTCTGTAGTGATTCCCACTGAAAAAAAAAAGATTCCTTTTGCCAACTTTTATGTTACTTGAAAAAAATGAATGCAACAAAATTCGTTAGTCTAGTAAATGCGATCCTTAAAAAAGCATTTTGTGTTCTTCTCTTTTCCTGGCGCGCTTTTCCACCACTTCAAATATACCTTTGCGCATAGGTCATGAATCCCTCCTATTATAATAAAAGCATTCGCACAATCATTCGAGCAAAAAAATACATTTTAAAATTCAAATTAATCGTAGTTCCAAATATTCCAATCTGATTTACTCACTTCGAATCGCAAACATATGAAACCTATAAAAAAGCACGCCAAAATGTTGGCACAATATGCGCTTTTATATTCTCGCTCACCCAAAACATCTATCATTCGCACCAATTATCTAGAATTTTTGGAAGAATCTGCAATAACGCTTGCATATCTTGATCGAACAAACCGCTTACACAAGAATTCTCAGCAAAAAGTCCAACAGTGTCACTCGAATTAGTATAAATTAAAAAGCGAGCATTTGTAAAATGCATTTGAATATATAAATTTTTGGAGCATATCAATATCTCTCTAACTCTCTCGAAATCGATGAATCAACCTAAAAATTGGTATGAAGTCTAAAATTTGATAAGGTTATACCTATGAAGTTTCGCGATTTCAGTCTTAATAAGATTGGGCTGAAAACAATACGTAAAGAGATGCAACAAATACGTACGCGACCATGTAATCCCTCCGTAAAAACTATTGAAGCGCAAAATTTGTATAATGAGGTTAAAAAAACGTGGAATAAACACTAAGCATTCGATTTGCAATCAACGCATATCAATTCCATTTCCTGTCAGCAAACGAATAAATAAACGAGTGGAAAAATGTGCGCAAAAGGCAGACATGATATTAAAATTTATTAATTAAATCTACATTTACTTCCACAGATAACTCGTAAATCCACAAATCAACCTTTACGGCTAATAATTCGAAAATGTTGGATCAATAGAAAGACAGACAGACGAAAGCAGGTAGACGGCACATTACTGCAAAGCTACATTCGTATGCGCCTATATAGATGTATGTGTACTTGTCTGTTTGATTCAGCAAAAACACCTGTGGAATTTAGTGGATATAATCCAGACCTGTTCTGGTAAAATTCGGATCGACCGGTCGACTTCTATATGAAAAATTGTATAAAAAATATTGTATGCTGCAATCAACAAAACACGTCGTTGAGTAGATAAAAAAACAAAAAAGCTGCTTTAGCAGATTTGCATCAACATTGAGACCACATAGTGTGGCGAAAAAGACATGCTTATGCATTATTATGTGTGTGCAATTTGCAATTATTAGTTGTGTTGGTGGACGAATTGCACGATACGCATTGTGTCACCTCTTTGGCGTGTTTTCTAGCTTCTTATGAAAAATTTTTAGCTGCAATAAATTTTTGAAGAAATTTCCATAAAAAGAAAACAATGAAATAACGCGTGCAAAGCATTTTCACCGAATGAACTCTGATTGACTGATCGAATATGCAATTCCCAAAATCGTTTTTAATTTGCACTCGTTCGTCTACGTGATATAACTGCTGAAGTTGATTTTATTGCACGCCATATTATCATAACGTCGCTAAAACTTGGTTTAGATCATCAAGCTTAGTAACAAGGTTTGAATCAGCGATGGCACAGATCAAATGCAGGAAGTTCCATCATCTTAACTTTTACAGCTTACGACCTAAGGTTGTCGGAATGCTAGAAAAGTGGAGAGATAAAGAGACAAACAGGCTCATATAGGCAAAATACACAGCCTCACCATAGAGCTAGTCCACAAAATTCCATGAAAAGTGCATAGAAAAAACTTCTCCACGTTCAATAATTGATTCTCATGCGAAACTTGTACAAATCGGTCGTCTGCGACGGACTTTTTTTTCGCTTGCATCCGAAAGGAGCAGAACATGACCTCGTTGAAATTTCATCTCAACTTTAATTAAACCTTTGGAGATAAAATGAAAACGAATGAGAGTAAAATTGTGGCCTGAGGTGCAGCTAATATTGCCAAATTTCGTGAATCAAATTTCAAAACTTAATGAGTTGTAATTACGGAACATATACATAAACATAATAATTAAAAAACTGTCCTATAATGTCCTCCGCAAAAAAAAACCTAAAGGAAATAGAACTTCTATTATCATTAATAAGTTAAACAACAATTGATGAAGATAAAGTAATATCACTAAATGTTGGATAGATTGGAATTATCGATTTTCTATTACCTGATCAACGATCTAGGATTATTGATCACATTCAGCAAATGTTGAAAAAAATAAAAAAATAGATGTTGTGTAAAAACGATATATTTCTTTGATATGCATTCCGTTAAGCTTGGAATATCGGCTTTTCGATTCTTTTGAAGGCAATAATTCCATTCCACTCCAACATACCGCCTCTCCTATCATAATTTTTAATCTGTTCATATCTTTTTATTAGTTACCTACTCGTTTCTTGTTAACTAAATCGAATGAATGTAAAATCTTGGTAAATTCGATAACTCAAAAGTACCTTCTAAGCATAATTATTAAGAGGGAGAATATTTTCAATTTCAGGCCGACCTTTATTAATTCTAAAGAGTAATACTCAATGTTGCGATGGTTTTTGACGTCTTTGGAGAAATTCGAGAAACAATCAGATACCCTTCGAATATCGGGAAAATTTTTTAACGAACATATCTAAAGGATTATATTTTCCAAGAAGTATCTGGAATCTGAAATGGTTATGCGTCACTTTTTTCGATCTTTCAAGCAAAAATCTTTGTATCGAATGAAAAGATTAGGCAAAACTAGAATGCTTGCCACGATTTCTTCTCGCTCAACTTTTCCGACCTCTGTGATATTTCTCCGTCGCCTTTTACTTCTTATCTCTTTTCAGATGTCACCATCACACTTCTCGTTTTCTTCACGAGCTCTTGGGGGCTTTTGTGGACCTCTCACCGGTCGGAAGGATAAGCCAAAATGAAACAGGTCGGATGGGAGAAGGCGGGTGGGCTGCTCAGGTATGACTCCGCAAGTCAACAACAAGAAAGACTGTGCTGCCCAACATGTAGCATGTTTGAGAAAACTTATGCATAAAAGTAACATAACATGGGAACAGCAGAATTCAGTTTGATATATATATATATATATATATATATATATATATATATATATATATATATATATATATATATATATATATATATATATATATATATATATATATATATATATATATATATATATATATATATATATATATATATATATATATATATATAATTTAGAGCAATTGTCGATCAGAAAAATGATATAATGTAAAGCTTTGATAATTTTGTGATCAGAAACTATTATGAGAGATCACAGTTGAAGATATGATTAAACTCTTCCGTCTACCTCAATAACAAACAAGTCATATTCACTAATTGATAAAAAAGCAAATCCACGAATAACGGCTCATCGACGTCTTATATCGAAAGGTTTCATATCGTCAGTAGCAGAGAAAATGACACCGCAGCGAGCATGATGACAGACTAGCTGGTGACAACGAGTTTGAATTGTTTTTCGAGGTCATGGGAATGAGCACAAGCACAGCAAAGTGGTGCATTAATGCTTTGCTCGGAAGACGCGCCTATGCACGGGCATTAGTGCAAGCAGTTATGGAAGCGGTGTTGGCGGATTTGGCACGCCTCGTCGGGGCAGACGGCTGGCTCCTGCCCCGATCCTCATTGCCCCAATGCGCCAATTTTAGTCGTTCATGCCAAGCGCTCAACGCAAAGCGATCTATCGTTGCAAGCGGAGAGCCGCCGGCAATTCCTCTCCCCTTGTCTCCGACGCCGATCGATCTATGTCTCCCCTCGTGCGTGCGCTCCAAGCGTTCTTCGATCGTCAAGCTATATGCACAACCAGCCGGCTGTCTCCAAGTTGTCAACAAATTGCATTCACAACCAAGACAAGTGGACTTCATGTTTAGAGCATTGCAAATCCGTAGAAGAAAAGTGTATTGAAAATAAAACGACTGCAATATGTTGGATGGGCTCTGATTGTTGCAACTGTTGCGGTTTCTTAACTGATAACGATAGATCTTTAATCATTGCAGCTTTCATCATATGTTTATCGAAGGTAATTTCAGTGTTTCATGACTTTTCTTTCTATTTAACTTTCTTGAAAGTCTTTGCATATCGATCGTCGTTTATAAATGCAATTCGATCGTTGCAAATGCAAATATGCAAATTTAGAATTTTGCAATCCGTTCAAACTTATCTAATTGTCTATTTATAAAAATAAATAAAATTAATTGTCTATCTTAATGTAAAGTCGTTTCTATGCAAAAAAAAAATCCTATTAGCTATGATATAACGAAAATATAATCATAAAAAATAAATTACTATTAAACGAGTGGCTTCTTTTTTTTTCAACGGAAGACAATTTGGTAGCAATGCGCTTAAAAGATGACAAATGGACGGGGATGTGAGAGTGAACGCTATTTCGAAGAAATTCTAAGCAATAATAGAAGATCCAGGCAATCAGAGAAAAAAAAATAGAAAGCAACAAAAAATACTGTGGGCTTCTATCTCCTGAAGCTCCACTTCATCCTTTCCCCTCGCACCACCCCCCTCCACCCTTCTTTTCAAAAAATTTTCCCGGATACGCCATTGTAATTCGCATCGAACATTTGACTATGTCATCTCATATGTTAAAGACCTTTCCATAAAGTGATCAATACTCACTGCTTGAGATGTGTCGCCATAACCAGTAAAAAAAAGGTTTACTGCGATGTCTAAACGACGAAACTAAATAATGCATCGCAAATTATCTTCAAATTAAACAAACATTAGAATTTTCCTCTTCACTCAGCAATTGTTGTTGAACTTTTTTTTGTCGCCCATTCAAAACTTAATTGCTTGTTGCATCTGACCACTTAAATTCGTAATTATGTACCATTTTCACGATAGAAAAACTATAAATTTTGCCGAAGAAATACGCGCAAATTTTAGAGGAAATTCTAAGAAAAGTAAGGAGCAAATACTTTCTCCAAGCATTTAGTCTTATCTGTTTAGATTGAATTCGAATTTATCAGAAAATGTTGGCCATTTAAGGGATGGCTGATGGAATCCTCGAATGACAATATGGCCAAAATGCAAAACATCTCATAGATTCAATGAGGATTGGTCACTTAAGATGGTCATTATAGAAATAAAAAGATAAAAATATCACTTGCATTGGTGATCAATTTCTTGATTGTCTTCTAATAAAATAATGACGAAGCGGATAAAAATAATTGATATCACTACAATAAAAGCATCTCATTCTTGAGGAAATGATATTCCTAGAGATTTTTCATAAATATTTCCATAAATAAAAACATTTTTCAACCATATCTTCTATAAACGACTAAACCTTCTTCATTTTCTTACATGCATAATTCTTGTTAAATATAATCTAACTTAAATAAAATAAAATAAAATATACAAAACTAATCGTTTAGTGAATTTATAGTCTATTAGTAGATTTGCAATAATGCTATTTATACTTCAAAATTCTAAGAAATAAAAAAATCTGAAATATTCATAGAGAATTATGCCAACAACGTATTCACAATATGTGTTCTTCTTGCATTCTCATCTTATAGATTTATAAATCAACAATAAACTAAAATCAAATCAAATAAAATATTTAAAAAAATTATTTTAAATTTCAATTAATCTGCTCAAATTTTCTTTGGAGAATTCGTTTTTCTATAGTTTCAACGGCATAAAAGGAACATTTCATCGAGTGAGAATGTTTGCAAATTTTTAGCCATATTAATGCCTTTAAAAGCTGATCAATCAATGGCTAATAAACTGTTAGTGCACTTTATACCCAATAAACTTCATAAGACACCTTATCAAATTCCAAAATTACTTTTTATTGGTTTCCAATTCGATAATAAGAAAAAACAGACAGACACAGACACAAATTAGTACGGACATGACGCTGCCACAGTGTACATTTACAAAGAAAATTTTAAAAAGCATTTAACAGACGGAAATGAATGCGTGATGGGCTAGTATCGTGATTTACGCTTCTGTAAAACACGGATCGCCAAAGCAAACGCTTCAAAAATTGTTAGTAAATAATCAATCACAAATACGCATCAATGAGTTGAATCGATCTATAGTTGAATCGACCGATCTTATAAATTTCATCTGAAACACTCGGTTTATTTCACTGTGGATAGAGTAAAAAAAAAAAATAGCTGCTAAAGGCAAATGATTGAAGATTTCAATGTGTGCATAAACTGTTTTCGAAGTTATTCAATCAACTGAATAAGTCATATAGGCGATCATTTTATGATTTAGTTGGACAAATTTTTTAATTCTTATTTCTGCATCGAACCTAACAGGCAAGTGAATAGACAAGCAGACAGATATATATCATAAGTGTACGCACAGACATCATGCAATCACAATATGCGAGATGTTAATTTAGCAGCGCATCTATCAACAGGTAGAAGCATCGAATGAGGACGCATTTCGAAGCTAACGCATCTTATGCAAATCCTCGATTAAGTTCATCTGCTTGGTCTATTGCTATTTGTAAATCCATACGCAGTAATGTTTTATGAGCGATATCGCCAAATTGTCTGAATGTTAGAAACACGCTAAAAAAAAAAAAAAAAAAAAAAAAAAAAATTGAAAACTTTCGAATGAAAAAGTTTCTGAAGCGCCAAATTTGAAAATGGGTGGTTAGATTTGCTCGCCTACAGTATTCGAGAAAACCTACGCTGATGCTTTTAATTTCGAAACTTTCACGTTCGATTCAATGGATAGGCTAGTAAGATTAGTTGCAATATTGGCTTTAATATGTCATAATCGATAGGTTTTTACTTCAAATACCTTACTACTTTTTCAATCATCAACTCCAATCTAATTAAATTCAACGATCATAGAAAATATGATAGTTGGCTAACTCGAATCAACGCATCTCTTCGAATGTCTATTCGAACGTTAGCAGCAGCTTTAGAAACAATTCGCCGAATCTATCGATAAAAAGCTTTTTCACTCGAAACGAAATAAATATTTCAAAAATTACATCAAAAGAGCAGCTGATAATACAGCTGACGGATTTCATTTAGCTCAACTAAACTGCTCGCTAGTAATCGTTGTGCAGAGAAAATCGGCTACGATAAATATCCCACATATTGATCGTTTACAATTTGGATTTGAAATATTAACTTACGTGTAAAATGAATTTTGTAATCTCATCTCTAGGTGAATTGGATTTTGCAATAATACGACTTACCTTGTTAGTTTTATCGAAAATTCTCAAGTATAACGTATGAATTTCCTCTAAAAGACGATAGAATTTCCTAGTGTAACAGATCAAACAAACATCACACACATCTAATATAGACTTCCCAACATAAACCCCTTCTATAATATCGCGAAGTTATTTCAACAATTGAAGCAATCAACTGCTATGGAATCGATTATACTTCCAATTGACATTTCGTCAATTTATTAATGAACTATAAACTAAATTCGTAATTCTATTCGAAACGAAGATCGTAAAGTTTGCCTTTTCTTACAAACCTCAATAAAATGATACCGCTAAATCATCAACATCAACTCATTCCTCAACAGTCGAATTTCCGGATCTCATCACCTCACATCTAACAAACAGTAAATACCTCTAAAAAGGTAATGATAGAAGGGCATAGGTAATTTAATTAGAAACTTTAGAGGAAAATTGAATAAGTGAACGAGAAACAACAACGGGGTTTGCGCTCGTGATATCGTTGTTTGCCAAGAGGCTATTCAATAGCACAATGCATCTGCGCCAATTCTAACAATAAAGCCCCTCCTATATTTTGTGCTATTGCCTAGAAACGCTTATAAAGCCACAATTGTGTTGACTAATCACGGTAACGAAATGATCATACATCCGTAACAATTACCTCAATGATCATGCTTAAACACAAATAACCAAATATTTGAATATGAAAATATAGAAAAATGCAAATAGTTGTTCACTGATGATGATATTTGTAGGTAAGTTGTTGTGCACATTGAAAATAATTAAAAAATATCTCATGTAAAACGCTTTGTTGCATCTGATACCTCAAGTTTTTTCCTAACTAGTAAATCGACGGCAAGCTTCATAAACCAGGTTTCTTCAGAGCCTCGTAAAGACCACAATCACTCGTACTTCAACGATACAATCCGATTAACTAGAAGCGAATGAAATGAGAGCATTAACCATCCCTTAGATCATTGTGGATCAATACAAGCAAATACCGCAACGATGCTCGCATTGCTATGATCTTCACGTTTTAGTCGTATCCCAAAAAGAAACACAACAAGATTTACTATTTGGCATTTATATGGAATATAAAGTAATCTAGACATTGTCGTAAGCCCCCTCGTTGATCAATACACTGGCGGTTATTGATCACTGTCAACTAAAACTAATCAAAGGCTCATTAAAAATCGACGATGTACATGTACTGGATTAAATCAGCATAGATATGCAAAATGAGGCAACAGAAGATTGCAAAAGGTGTTCGTAATCTTCAAGGACACAATTTGTCGCCCGCAAAACAGAAGGTACTCAATCAGATGGGGTAAGGATCAAGTAATTTCGGTCTTTATATGAATAGACTCAAGTTTTATTTCATAAATTAATTGAAATGCCAGCATTACTTGCTAAACTCCACAATTACAGATGCAACTTGGCATCATCGAAAAAAAAAGAGTGCAGTAAACCGACGTTACCAATGATTTCCTCTAACCCTCATCTAACGGTCACTCATAAAGAAAAAACAAAACAAAAAAAAACCACAAATCATTTTCCAATCCAATTTATTAAATAATCATTTCGTTGAGCGATCACTAATTCTGATAGTCGTTGATGTTGTCCAATTTAGTTGAAATGCATCTTAGATTGCGCGACCCATTATTGCAATCGTTGCCCATTACTGTGTTCTTAATAGTTTTGCTCATCAAATCGGATTGTTTCGTCGATCATTTTTTTTCGGGATGCTCCAATCCGTCAATAAATCCGATCCATTTTATGTGGATCTCCTCTATTTGAAGTAATACTGTTAATAATTAGTGCCATTCTACTTGCAATAAGTGTTTGAAAATTCCACTCAGAGGATAAGCTACAACAGACTGCATAGGCGGAAATTTTATAGATTTGACGAGAATGCAAATGAAATATTCCAAAGTTTTAAATCAAAGATCACTAACAACGAACGGAGTAAGAAAATAGATTCTCTTGAATTACTTAAATTTTCACTTCAGGCCAAGCACCTAATAAAATTTATACTCCGACATTTCATAGTCAAATATTCTTATTTATTTAAATTAATCGTAGCGATTACCGCTCTCGTCAAAATATCGGAGAGGAAGAAAAAACCAAAGAACAAATCACTTATGTCTAACCAAACAGCTGACAAAGATGCCGTATGAAAGCGTATTTTGTGGGAAAGGGAGCGAGAAGTAAACATAGGCAGCAGGAGGTGGAGGGGGGAGAGTGGTGGTGCTGGTGGTGGGGAGGTGGGGGGGGGGGGGTGGGTGGTGCTAAATCTTACGCATTCTAAGACGTTCAGTAAAACATTTTCACTGTTACAGTAGCCGAATGACTTCCTCACAAAACACCCAACCAATACGAAGGCAGCACCCGCTCCTTATAGTAGAATTATAAGTTAATCACTAGCCAAACCGTTTTTGTGCTTTACCTGCTCTTGGCTTTTGTCCACTCATAGATGGCCATTTCACGTGTTTAGATACCTGGAATAGTACTAGATAACCATATCAGTTGCGTCCTTCCACACTACTCAGTAGCCATTTTGTACTTAGATACTTACGTATTAATACGTAAATATGCACTCAAATAGGTGATTAAACATACAGATGCACTAGTTCTAAACAGTGTCACGAGCGAGGAAGTTCTCTCCCCCTTCCTACCTCCACAATTCCCTTAAGATCCGATTACCTGAAATTACTAAAAAGAAACAGTTTTGAGAACAGATATGCCGATTCACCACAGAAAGCGAATCGCTGGAAACGAGAGCTCATCTTAAGAAACTTCATCGATGGTGAAAAAGACTTATATGTTTGTATGTGATTTCCTTAGATTATCAATTATCGGTTCATAATTTAAAATTTACTGCTACTGCATATTTTATAAATCCGTGAACAAAAAGAAAAAAGAATTTCTATTCCCGACGAGCGATAATGCTAGGATTTCAGTCCACTGGCGCTTCGAAATTTCGACTATATATTACCGATGTAATTAAAATCTCTGTGGACGATATACAAGCTTTTAAATCCTATATATATATATATATATATATATATATATATATATATATATATATATATATATATATATATATATATATATATATATATATATATATATATATATATATATATATATATATATATATATATATATATATATATATATATATATATATATAAGAAACTGAAACGAAGGAAAAATAATATAAAAGAAAAATGAAATACAGAAATGCATTTAATTTTGCTCACTTAATTTCAGTAATCTAACCGACGTATTCTCTCTTCATTTTGATTTGTACGTAGAAATTATGGTGCAATTTTTGTGAACTGATAGAAAAAATCACTTTCTATTCAAGTTATGCGGCGATTATTCGTTGAAAAATATGAAATCGTGGCAAAAAGATTTCAAATTGAGATCTCAAAACTGATAAATGACAATCTTTTCTGAATTGATTACGAATAATTCTTCCGATATTATCATTGCGCTAGTGGAAAATATTCTATTGATTCGTTATCAGTGTGAATTTTTTCACTCAGTGATAACGCTTATCAGAGATGATAACGTTGTAAAAAGATGAATTCACATGATAGAAACAAATCTTACAAGAAAATGCTCATATAATTAGATGAAAAAGTCATAAGAGGACGGTGAACTCTGTGTAGTCTATTTGGCATTTTCAGAGATTTCAAAAACTTTCAGGGATACCAACGCTATTTAGAGAAACAGAGAATACGACCGGAAGTAATGTGCAAAGAGATGCTCCCCGAGGTATTGTTGTTGATATTGCGCTCAATCGTTACGCTTCACCACCCTGAGAAGTGCAATACCCTAATTGCGAACTTGGAACGAATTTGAAGCTTTTATCCAATGTTGCTAAATTTTATTTGAAGTTGCAAGCAAAGTAATCGAAGGTTAGCGGTGCAGTTATGTTTACTGCATCATCAGAAGTTTAGTTACTTACTTACTACTAGTGTATCCTTGAATTTAGTAGTTTTTCATTTGCATAAACTTTTATTGTTGCTTCTCATTGTTGTGTTTTGCGTTGTTTTCCCTCCTCTTCCCGATTAAATACTCTCTTGCATTTTCTCAACGCTTCAAAGTGTTGAATTAAATTGCAATGAAATCTGAAGCGTCGCATTTGTTTTTTTCCACTTCATTTTCTTATTGCCTGTCAGCATACACTTCATTTGTTCTTGTTTACTTGTTTTCCATACATTGCATTGAATTGGTTGAATAAAGTTAAATTAAATTGTACCGAATCTTTTCTGTCCACACGAATCAAGAGAACTGCAACTAGCAGTATATATATATATATATATATATATATATATATATATATATATATATATATATAGATAGATAGAGAGAGAGAGAGAGAGAGAGAGAGAGAGAGACTGTATATAGGAACTACGCATAATCATGTAAAAAAGAAAAAGAAAAATGAGCCAACAGTGGGAACAAATTTGGGGAGACGGAAAGATGGAAAACAAATGTTGCGATAAAATGATCCAGAATTGAACGAAAGTTAGAAGTATTTGAACCGTACTTTTTCACAGACCATAGTTGGGAAATGCTTCTATAGAACATTATGTTTGCGTTGTATCGAATCCATTTGTATTTATTCGCAGACTCAAAGCTCCTAGCTTTGAGTGATTATCGTTTAATAGGCGCACAGCTGATGACGAGGCCACTGTCAAATTAACTGCATCGGTTTATTTCATAACTGCATTTAGTAGTCTCTGTTGTGTATAACTGTATAAATAACTTGGCACAACCCACTCTTTCATCGTAATGCTTACTCTTTTCTTTCTCGTTTTCTAACACACACACACATTATTCATGTTTGCTTGAAGATTAAAAAAAAGTGTCCCATTGTATTCCTATTTTTTAACTCATTTTCAGCTTCTCTCTAACTACACAAGAAAGCTGCGCATATGGGAATAAGTATAAAAAGCTTACACAAAAATAAGTACAAAAATTACTTGAAAGTAAGTACTAAAAAACTATTTTTTATTACAAAACGCCACGGGTGAATGGTTGTATACTTTAGAAATAGTACTATAGGTTAAATATTAGCTAGAGAAAATGAAATCTGTATATAGGATAAGTGAAGTGCCTTATTATGCAAATATAAGCTCTACATGAAGCGATAAAGCGAATAAAAATCTTATTGGTACACCTCAGAGTGTGCCCCTCTAATTAAACGCATCGTAAGACTGTTATTTCAGGATTTTCTAAACGATTAGCCCATTGGAGAGAGTGATGAGTGCAGCGGTGGAAAAGAGTGTTATTTATCGCAGAAATGAACCAGGCACGAAACGTGAAGAGTGGTGTAAATGGCCTGAAATGGCATTCGACGAGGTTTGTGCCTTTCGTTATGTATACTTGTGGAGCAACTCTTTATATAGAAATGAAGACGTGAGGATTATCTGCTAAAGCTGTTTTAGAGTAAGGTTGTATTTTACGAAGGAGCTACTCAACATTTGCGATGTGATGTGTTGTAGGCAAGGAGGGGAGGGGGTTGTAAATACCGTTATTGAATATTAAAAATGATCGGAGAATTGTAGGTGGCGTGGATGGGCGTGCGTTTATCATAAAATTCGTGTATACGCTCCTTCCCATGCCGACCTTACTATGCTGTAGGAAGGTGCAGAGAGAAATGAGATACAAAGCTGACATTTCCCTCCTCCACTCTTCCTTTTGACTAGGAAGAAACATCTGTTTGGCAAGGGAGCGTGGTCGCTACCAAGATTTTAGTTTTTTTTTATTTTTACAAAAGTGTTTCCCGTTTGGTATTCATGGAAAATTCAAGAAAGCAGCGGAGAAATTTGTAAGAGAAGCTTGCATGATACTTGCGCTCGCGTTTCCGCTTATAAGACTACTTATGTGGACTGCTAATCAGTGGTAATGTTTAAGCAATAAAGCATCATAGTCCAGTTAATCCGATCTCGCCTGCAAATATTCTTGAAAATTTGGTTTTTCTGCTGCGCGATCGATTCAAAACAAAAATGCTACCAGTTGAAAATGCATACAAATTTTTAAGCGTCGTTAAATGTTTTTTTGCAGGTAAGAAAAACTCGGTACTTCTTGCGATACCCTCTAACACGTATAAGATAGCTTTAAAGTCGAAAGTTTCTTCTCATTCAGAAATCTCGCATCTGAGTCTGAGCTTATAGAATAAAATAGTGCTGCAATTCTATCGGTTGGTATATCCCAGCTAATTTTGTCATTGCTGGCATCATTGCAGTCTTATTTATTGTTTTCATCACCGTTTGCACCAAAGGGTTTCACTTTCACTTCACTCCTTTCTTCCAACCTCGCCTTCTTTGTATCCACTACTTTGAAGGTTTTCTTAGGTAGAAGAGATGAGACTGATACTGCACGCAGCATCAACATCTCTTTGCAATGCTTTAGTCATTGCAGATGGATAGCACTTTAAATGTGCAACAATATATACAACAGTGTATCAACGCCGATCCATCAGATATGGAAAGAATCCTGAAGGCACCTGCTGGACAGGAGGAAGGTGTCTGGAAGTACGAACATGTACGCCAGTTCTGCATGCAGTTGAATGGTCTCGCCATTCTTTTACAGGTAACCATAATTACAAGATCATTCATAAAATACTCTTTGCTGTGAATCATCAAAACTTATAATTGATTTTTTTTTTGTAAACAATTCTTCATTTCGGATCAGATTTCACTGGTTGTTTTCCTATATTTTTACTGCTTATTGTGATATTCACAAGTGATATTGATGTATTTTGAATGTAGAGTGAACCTATCGGTGATTTTATAAATAACTATTAAATACCAAATAACAGGTTCAATGAAGCAGACTTAGATTAACCTTCGATATTACTTGATTAGAAGAGCGTCGCATATTCTCATTGAGCCGTTGATCTACTTTTGTTATGATAGCTTTCTATATGAAAAGGCTTATCTACATATTTATCATTTCTCACATACTTTTGAAAAATGTTTTCATAGGCGGAATTTCCCGAAAAGCTTTTTGTGGCAATTTTCTCTTTGATAATTTATGCCTCTTTAAAAAGTTTTTTTTTATAGATGGGATCAGGAGACAGTTCACGAAGTTACCTTGCTTAATCGTTTCGTCTCTAAAAAGGGGATCTTTCTTCGAAGGACTTAGTGGCAACTCGATCCGCACCCTTGTCTAAAGTGTTGTTAGACCTATCCGGTGGCGATGATGAGTAAATGGTTTTTCCATCACATTTTTAAGCGAGTGAATTTGTGCAACATTAGCATATTTAAATTGCTTTTTTTTTTCAGGAGGAGTGCAAACCAGATGTGTGTGTTCAGATGACTGCCACAGAACAATGGATCTTTTTATGTGCGGCACATAAAAATCCAAAAGAGGTGAGTGATAACCGTTTTTTATTGACCCTCTAATAAAAGGAGAACAGGCACAAAGGTTATTCGATGCCAGTGATAAATGTTCTTTAATTTTGAAAAAGCACTTCATTTTGATAGACGGAGCAATATATAGGATATTCGTTTCTACGGTACTTCTAAAGTAGCTAATAAAATTTGCATCGAATTATTTCGCATTGGAATTAGGTTTAGTTTAAAGAAGTAAATTCGACTGAGTATCTATGGACCCGAAAGAGAAACCGACTGAATTGTTCTTCTTTGTTTCTAAATTATCACTTACCGATGTTTGCACGTTTATTTTCTTCTTTTTTTTTTTTCGTAGGACTTTTTTTTTGAGTTGCATGCATAGCACAGTCATGTATTAAACACGTCGTATGCTTTATAAATCTGTCGAGAATAGAAAAATTCATCCAAATAAGAAATTTACTTTTCCGTTTTTAATTTTTCATCAAACTTTCCCTTCTTTTGCTCTTCGTGTATCTCTCTAAAATCGGCTGAAACGTGATTGACTGATGTTTTTTTCAGCGGCATATATAGGCAATGATTGAACTATGTAGACATAAGTAAGTATATGAAAATAACTCTATAAATAACATGGAACTCAACGTTCAAAGCTCAGTTTGATGACATTAGAGGAGAGGAATTGCGGGCAGAGTAAATCCAATACCCTTTTTTTGCCATATTAAAAGCAAAGTATATGATGGGATGATATGCCATACAAATGAAATGTAGGCTCAATGTACGGGCCGAGTGAAAGTTCGTGATTTGTTCAGCAACCATTATCTTAAGTCACACGGAGTTCTTTTGAACGGAGATTAGTTCCTCATTGCCTTGGATATAAAGGGTCCTTCTTTATTTACGGTATTTAGAAATTTCGTTATGGACATCCACTCTTCTTCTAATTCTGCCTTCAAACCTTTCTTAACTCACCTCATGATGTTTCAATTACCATTCCTTTCCTCCCTCTCTCTCCCCTCCACCACCCATTTCCATTCAGTACAAGTGACATTGAGGGGGAATGATTTCAGTGTTCGGCGATTGATTATACGCGACATACACTCGACGGTGCAGCAGCGTTATTGAATAGTAATAAATATTTTCCTAGTCGAATTTCAATAAAGGAATCGTCAATTGCGAAGATCGGTTCGGTGTGTCGACGTGTCTATCGCATTTTCTCGCATGCCTATTTCCATCATCGGGAACTCTTCGATCATTTCGAGGTGAGGGTACCCATTGAACGTGCTTGAATTTTTGACTGTTTAATTCGACTAGGGTTAAAGACTCGGACTCATTAATCTTCATATATTTCCGTCTTATTTACAAATTTAAAAAATTTCTGCGTTTTTAAATATTGGCAGACATGCGTCGTAAATGGGCAAACCGCTTAAGAGGGAAGCAGAAGAGAAGGAAATAATATGTTGCATCCTCATCTCTGTTGTGTCGAGCAGTTTTTCAGCGCGAACAATATGCCTTGGTTTGAGTTAATGTAGAGTCCTTTTTTTAACCCACTTATTATCTGCACTCATGACAGTGACGGATTTTCTTTTCACACCTCCCCTATCTTTTTTGGGAATGTCATTATGTATTATTAAAAACTATAGATATGATGGCACATCTCTTTCTTGGTAACGATAGCAGTCTGAAGTTTTGCATCTTAACTATGAGGTCGATAGAAGTCTCATCGTTTTGTGAAGCGCGTGACAATTGCCGCTCCTTTGAAATCTTCTCGAAAATTCCTTTGTAATCATAATTGGCGACCACCATATCAGTGCACACTTCTTCCATTTTCATTAATATTTTGCATTATCTCATTTTATGATGTCTCAACACGGCGCTTTTCAAAATGCTACATCTACGGCAACTTCCAAGTTCGCCGCGACATTGATCCAGGACCTCGATCTCAAACTAATGCGCTCCCAAAAGTCTTGAGTTTCGGTGGGCACACATTCTGATCGGATACCCTATGTCCAAATTTAACCTGCAGCAGCGCAGCAGACCATCTGCCTGCAGCAGCAATGTTCGGTGAAGGGATTTCTGAACCTAATTTTCCTTTGAGGCAACAGTACTCATCTGTGCTCCTATTAATCCAATAGAGCTTGTAGAAGAGAGCTTCCCTATTGGTGTTGTGTCATCAGATTCACCGGCGATGCATCGATGTGATAAAAAGGGGACTGCTTGTGAACGACATCTTCTATTTTGCCTAGAGAAGCACTAACCTTTCAGTAACGAAATTTTGAGCCACAATCTGGTTTGCACTTGAATGTTCGACTCGCACTACTAACACTAGTGCTGCTGCCAGTGTCACCATTATTAATGTTCATCTTTGGCTAAAGTTGTTTTGCACGCTCTTGTCTCATGGAAGTCTTCATCGCGATGCTCTGTTAGACACTGCTTATGAAGTACTGCAGGTTGGCCTAACACATGCGCTTTTGAAGGTTATTAGAATATTCTTGTCGGTGGTTTAAGGGTAACTTTGAGTATTAGGCATTTGAATATAATCTCCTTGGTTAGGTTTAACTGATTATTCTAAAATGAATTTTACCCGAATGGCGAGTTCGATCGGAGTTTTTCGTTCAATCGTCAACCTATGCTGGAATTGAATCCGGATGCTGAGAGAGAAGAAATATTCTCGTCCGTGCTGATATGTGGTTCTGGGAGTGATCATTTCAGCTGGCATTCCAATGGATATACCTTTTAGTTTATCATATAGATCTCCAAGGAAAGATGTTTATGATAGCACAGTTATTTCTTTCAGAGCGGACAGACTTTTGCATGATTACATAATATCTCCAATTTCCGAGTCTACCGATCAGAAAATAAAGACTACTTTATCTTTAGGAAATGCTTGTCATTGATAATAGACTAGATACCCCCATTCCCCCCCCCCCCCCCTCTCTACACCACTCTGGATTGTGCTAAAGTACTGATTGGAGGTTGCACATGCAACACGTTAAAGAAACATATAAGCCGTTTGAAAAATAGTATGGAAGGGAGAGCTAAGGGGAAAGAAAAGAGAACGAATTATAGAACTTTTGCATTAATGCAACGCGAAAAGCATCAGTTATTTTTCAAAGAAACACTGAGGAGGATTTCCTTTCGAACAGGAATGAATAGAAAAGGAACAGAAAGAACTTCGGAATAGACAGCCGTTTTCTGAGCAGTAAACAGTATGGCAGCATCTGTTGCTGAAAAGAAATGCGCAGTAATTGAAAAGGAACATGCTGAAGTTTTAAAACATAGGCCATCCTGCGTTTGTGATGGGAACAGATCGTGCACCGGATTCTGGGTTGAGATTGTTATCACGTTTGAATAACATCCTCCTAAATCCTGACCTATCTAGCTGCAGCTGATTCCCGAGGAAAACTTGCAGCAGGATTTGGAGAAAGAAAAGAAGCTGCTTTTAAAATTGTGAAAGCGGCTGCGACTAAAGCAAGAGTGTTGTGATGTCGATAGTCTTCCTGCTTTCTAAAGGGACTGTCAGCATCGCATCTCATCTGCTATCAAAGTTTTCACTGGCTGTGCTTTCGCAGTTCTAGATTTGGCATTTATAGATCCGAAAATTGGTCCTCGAATGAAATTATAGTCTCCTTCAACTTGGAGGTCCACGAAGATTGAGGCATACGGGTGTGAAGCGAAGGGGAAGGGGATCTCAAGCTAATTTTTTTCCACCACTAGCACTAGTCAACAGCTGCGTATTCAGCAAACAAAAGTAGCATTTTGTTATTGACCTAATTGATTTTCGCTTTTTGTTGCTGATAAGTTTTTTGGATTTTTCGCCACCCAAAACTCAGCTTTCAACTTACAGGGTAGGGTGGATTTTTGCATAACTTTGGGACTAAGTCTGCGATCTGTCCAGTTTTCCGCTTTTTCATTTTTTTTTCATATTCCAGTGACTGGTTCTAGTTTTTGCGCTGGCAATGTATATCCGTGCAATTATCACCTGAACGATATGCGTCGTCGATGTGCATGAATTAATATTATCTAGGTTTTTGCTCTGATGAAGATCCGGTAAGGAGAAAAAAATCTTGAATTTGGCTCAGAGGTTTTACATTTTGTTTTCAAAAATTCGGTTTTGCACGACGTTTTTAAGTGGAGCACGAAGGCTACGGTTTTCACAGTTTCGTGCATCCTTCATGCAATTTTTCATCACCAATATGCGATATAATTTTGCGATGATTTTATTTCTTTCCTTTCAGGCAGAGACGCATCTGTGTCGACGTTTTACGATATTCGTAAAGAAGTACAATTTGATGGGCAGCGAGCACCTCATAGTTCCCATTGTCGCAGAATGAGTTCCTTTATGCATGGTATTCTTCCAACGATTGGATGTATCATTTCTCCTTTTTTTTTTTTTTTTAAATATATTTAATAGATTTATTTGCACATAGAACATTGGTTTCTGTGAATTGAACTGAAATTAGGAGGTTGTAAGAAAGAGGGTTTGAAAGCGTCATCAAAGGTATGAGAAACTTTCATGCTGAGTATGTTGTCTTGTAAAATGCTTGTAATTTTGACTTATTAGATATTATTTTCTGTTTATTTCCACTCTTGCTTTGCAATCTTTTCTTCAGTTTGTCCTCATATGTTGTTGAATAACATTTTAAACCTATTTGTAAAATGTTGCAACGATCGTTACATTTTAGTACGATGACAGCTGAATGTGGCTAAGTAAGCGAGTGCCTGTGCGACCGGTTACGACTGAGAGCCATGCGCGTAAGTGTGTACTTCGTCGCATGGCTGCATATCGCTTAATCGTAGTCGCTCGCTTATAGATTTATCGCACGCCTCCGTACAACAGAGTAGCGATTTATGATCTGAAGTTGTTCTGACTTACTCCAATTTCCTCCAACAGTTTGCTTTATGAAGTATGCAAATTCACCCCAGCCAATTGGAAATGAGGACGTATCGGCCACTTGAACGCTACCCGAGAGTTCAAATCACCGATCCCAACCCCACGACGAACCCACAAACATACACGCGCACAGTTTGCATATTTAATAACTATTTATGCGCGCAATAGTTTTCTCGTTGAAATTTATGGCACTGTATAAAATAGTATGAGATGGCGTGTTTATCTACCATCGAGTGCATTTCTCAGTGGAGTCAAGTTTTAGGTATTTTCCTTCCCAGCAATCGTTCATGTTCTTATTCTTATCTTCCTCTGTGTTTGCCGTTTTAGAGTTATTCGGCATCGTAAATACTCAATACCGCTAAGTGAGAAATCTTTAGGTTCAGTCTTTTCACTGATATATTACTACAAAATCTTTAATATCGGATTATGACAAAACGCGTATTTAATTGATAATTTATTTTAATCCATTGTTTTGCATAAATTTTATTTAGTAGTTAATTTTTGATTCTGTTATATTGGTTATTGTCTTATACGGCTGCGCTTATCCAAGTTTTTCCGTTTTTCTTTTCAATGCAGAAGATGTTTACTGTTTTGAGGTAATTATTGAGTTTTCACTGGTTTACTAATTATCATTATTGATTGGGTTTTGAGATATAGTGGTGCCATTGAAGTAATCCAGATTCCATTGAAATCACTGTATCTCAGAAGGAGAAAGGGGATAGCGAAAAGAAAGTGAAAGCTGCCATATTTCATGAAATTCATGAAAAAAAGTTCGTAGTGAACAACATAAGACGCGATCTTTGAGCATTTCATTTTGAGTTTAGCAGCAAAGAAGTGATCGCTGCTTGGCCGTCTATTCCATCGAAGCCCCATATTTATCCAAGCTTTCGAGGCGTGTGTGAGTGAGTTATGACGAAGTTTTGTTAGAGGCCATACCTTAGTGCTTCGTACTCGCATCGCGGTGTTTTCGATATTTTTGAAGGTTGTGGAAAAAATTCTTTTAGTGGGAGTAGTGTTAAAATTGGAACCAGCTGTTATTCCTCTTACCATTAGTTTCCTAATGTTTGGATTGCTTCTATACTGCATTTGGTGCTTCTTTAGTTCCATAGGCTTTAGAAGATTATTCGGGATGTTTTATGTTACAAACTTCACCGATCCATCTATCCATCTATTTGTTTTGGTGAAAGGCAAACTACTGAAGGACGTTTATTACCATGTGATGACGATGCCTTCCCCTTCCTGACACAGTGGTTTTTGTAAGTCGATTATTCTGTATCGAGATCATCACTCCTTCCAAGAGATCAACAACGAATCACTTGAAATTTTCGTTGAAGCTGCATAACTAAACATGAGTAGTAAAAGTGCAAGGAAATGCATAGTAATAAATGAATTCTTGGTAAATGTACATGACTGCCGTTGTTCCATCTCAACACTGAGAAGTCTGCAATCGAATCGTCGTAAGGGAAGGAGGGAGGAAGTGAATGGAAATAGGTGTTACTACAAGGGTGGCCATTCCTTTTGTTTTCATCTAGGTATTTATTTTTTGTTATGTGGTTTTAACGTGTGACAGTGCAATATCATTTTGATTTGTTTTGTATATAAATAAACTGAGCGTTGAATTGGCTGATTCCATGACAGTTCTGTCATTATCGGTTGTTTTTGTTTCATTTCGAGGGTTTCCGTTTCGTTCATGGAATATCAATAGTTGCTGCTGAGGTTGGGTGCATCTCCGAGAGTGCTGCCGAATGAGGAATGGCAACGGAGGCAATATTGAATTTGAGCGCATGTCGGTCATGGGATTTCAAATGAGCTGTTAGTACTGGCAACCTTTTCCGAGAGGAGTCGCGCTTTAAAATGATATTGGGACCACATGACGAGCAGCGACGTTTTGACAAAAAAAGGGCTGCGGTGGTGGATGGAAGTGATGGTTTACGTTTCCGTAAAAAAAAATTAAAAAGCCGTGCAGTACAAAACTGATCGGATGTCAGCTGGCTAGGCCAAATGGCGCCAATGTTTGCAAGTGCTTGCTCGAGGTCTGTGTTAGATGCGGTTCGTGTTATGATCACGAACGAGCGGGACCTAACCCTGACCGCATAGAGACTTGGAATCGATTGCTGCTGGAATTGAGCAAAAGGATTAAACCGGCTTTTGAACCATTTCGGTACCACCAAATCGTAAAGATGCCTCGGTAGCAAGAGTTGTCATGTTGGCCTCATCAGAAGGCCATATGTGGCTTAGGAGAGGCGCAGCATTTTAAAATCAATGTGCGATATTTGCATACGTCGTAGTGTTTGATACTGGCCGTGCAAAGCGCTCTAATAAATAGCCTAAGTTCGGTCGTATCGTCGATCGTGAAAGACGCCATCCAACACGGCGATGCGATGAATAGAGGACAGGATTGTGTGTATGAGCAGGAAAGCGCATTTGATCTCTTCGTGAATCAAAATGCTGCATGGCTTCGTCTTCGGTGTGGGTGTATGGATGTTGATGACATACTTCAAGGAGGAATCCTCAAAGGCGAGCTAACGGAATTAGTTGGCAGCATTGCTGTCGGCAAAACGCAGGTTAATTGTTTGTTGTTTATTGTTTTATTTGGTTGTTTTGTTCACCTGACGATATAATGCCTTTACAGCTCTAGCTCATAATGTAGGAAGATATAACGAAGCACGAATGCGGGAAGATGACCATGACGGTTGACCGTAGAAGGCGCACATAACCGCTCTGTCAAAATGGACAGGAGCATAGAAAAAGGCTACCACTAATAAACCGGTGGTTTTGTTGTCCGACTGCTGGTCGGTAGCCGTGAAGCGTTGCAAAACGGCCGAATAATTTGATTTTTCGAATTTCAGTCAGGAGATTTGAATATGTTGACCTCTATCTGCGTCTTGCAACACCTCCCTGCCTGCTACATCTAAGCACCATTGAGATCAATAGATAAGCACACAGCTATGGAATCCTGTAGGAGCCGCATATACTAAAACCGTTGAGAACGCGCAACTTTGGCTAAACGATTGTCCGTCTCTTATAGGCGATAGGGAATCTCACAAAATTCGACAGCGTTTATTGCTTTATTGCCATCCGACCTCACATGGTCGGGAACTACAGAATATTTTAAATTTTTGGATGCGAGTAGGGGCTTCTGAATTTATCCGATTGGCCACTACGAAAACTCGAGCTTCTCGAAGTGCGAACATTACTGATGGAGACCTGAATTACTCTACTTGATTTCGTCACTAGCTCGCTATAACAAACATTTCATTGCTTCGATCAAGAACGTTTGTTTTTACTGAGAAACCCTTCGCCTTCAGTTAATACTCTCATAAAATGCACTTGAGAAGAAACTTAAGTTTTGGAGTTTGGAAGGCATCAATTAAGGAGCTCTAAAATCCAGAGAATTCCCGGCTGTTAGATTCACTCCGAGATTTTCAAGAATTCCAGCAATAATTTGAGTTGAATCCGAATTTTCGAAGTTGCCGTACAATCTCTATGAGACGGTTCGGGCTCTAGCGGAAGTTAAATACCGAGCGAGCGATTCTCCTCTTGCAAGTATGGCAGGTGCTACAGCATGGGATGAAGATAGGAATTCATGGCACAGACCAAGGCCAAATTTGTCTCGCAATGGTCTTATTTTATGGCTGCTGACGCCTTTTGGAGCTAGGAGCAGGATGCTGCATGCTGTGATGTGCGCAACTTCCTATGAATGGTGCAAAATTGTTAAATACGTACAAGCCGCCAACTTGTGCAGTTAGATCCGCATCGGGTATAGAAGATTGCGTCGACTTGATATCGGGGAGTTGCGTTGCCACCGACATAGCATCCAGGCATATTCTTGTAGCAGCATTAGAGGAAGCTAGAATCAATCGGAATTGTGGGAAGCAAACTTTGGTGACGGAAATGGGTTATGCGCGAATGGGGAAACTTAGCATCTCAGCTGCCACGATAAGTCCTTTCGCACTCTCAACCAGTCTTGTGAAAAAGAGTTCCTTTTAAGAACAGCGTTTAAGCAAGTTATATGCGAAGGCAAGCAAGCATCCATAGATATCTACGAAAAAAGTGGGAAAGCACAGTAGCAAGCGCCCACTGTTCCACTCGAGATAATCGTAAATTTTCTATCGGATCCAAAATCCACCTACTTTGACGTCTTCAAGTTTGCGATGCAGTTGTCTCTTATATTTTCGCACCGAAAATTTTCCGACTAGTTATGATTGATTCGTTGAAAGAATGCCGACAAAGGGACAGTTTTTTAGCATGAGTTATAAGGTTTTTATGAGAAGAGAAGAGAGTATTCTTCCTCATGTTTCACTGATATCTTCTACATTATCGCACCCATAAGGAATTAGTGATCAGTGGAATAAAATTTTCCACATAGTAGTCAGGCTATTACAAGTATAGAGTTGACCTGCTTGCATCTAAATAGGCAAAGATTTTATTATTATTCAATTATTCTTGCTGACGCAGTTCTTTTTGAGGGATTTCTTTCTTACACTAATAATAGAGTATAGGTTAGAATAGTTGTTAGTAAATAGTGGTAAGCATTCCAACGGTTCAGCTTTCATTTAGTGCATGGGCAAATAAAGAGCTTATGTGTTATTAATTAGTCCGAAAGACCCATTAAAGATCACATAATAAATAAGCGAGTAACCGTCATCACTCTCCGCCCTCATGTCAAAAGGGAGGTTAACTGGCAGTTTTCTCGCTCCCTAGCAGATAAATTCTGGTGTATTAGTAAATAGGCTTCGACAATAGGAAGGTTAATATGCACAAATTGGTGATTCAAAGGGAGCGTTGAAGAAATTTGTCAATAAATGCGGAATTCTTGAAAATATTCAAGCATTTTTTATTTTATTATTAACTAATGATTATATCTCGCAATTTGCCACCTAAGTTTAAATTCTTTGATACCAAAAATAGTCTTCGGCAATCGAGTTTGGAATTCCGATGACAAATTTTGGAGAAAAAAAAACGCTTGCTCAATGTGTAGTAACTCGCAGATTTCTTTTTTTTTTTAAATACAGGCCGTTAGATCTCAGAGGAGATGAGATGACGCCAGACGTTAGAATCAACCATATCGACTGAGATGTGCAATGATTTAGATGTGCTTATCGCTAACTGCATCGATTCTAATGGAGAAGGAATCTGCATCATCGTATGTAATTTACCTGGATACAAACGGAAGCTTCCGTAGTTCGAGGTTGCTGCAAGTGCTCATTGCTCGTGGCAATAGTGTACAATTTTCATTATTTTTTATACTAGTAAACATTGTTTTATTGCTATGCGCTCAAAATCTCATAGTTGTTGATGTATGAGCTTGTTGTCATTGCATAGCAATGATGATTGATAATGATGCTGCTGCTACAACGAAATCCTTCATGCAATACTTGAAAAGAAATTAGTATTGCTTGGAATATATAATTTTCGTCAATATTAAGAAATAATGAGCTTACACCATTAAATTAGCGAAATTGTTGTGAATCGAATATATAAAACTTACTTATACTTTCTTAAAGATAAAAAAAAACGTGAAAATTTTCGAGATGTTTTTTAATGAAGTTAATTGCTCACATGATGCTATACGTTGATTTTATTCGACGGTTTAAATGACTTTCTACTCAATATAGGCTATTTTTGACATTTTACAACTTTTTTCCGCAACTCGATTCAAACCAACAGCATTATTCTTTTCTTAACTTTCGATCTTGATACTTCGAAAATACATCCCTTTGGAGAATATGTGAATATTATCAATTAGTATCGGCAGCAATAAACCGTTGTCGATCTTGTCGATTTGAGGTTATTAATAAATCACAAACAAATGGTACAAACGAAAATGCTTTAAAAACATCTCATTGTAATCCATTTTTATATGTATTTTCGTCTTTCTGGAAGTATAAGTTGGTGATGCTCACACCTTATAAATAAATGTTAAAAAGGCCGAGTATTTTCAGGTGGAGAATGCCAAAAAACTTCTTCAGAGAGTTCTTGTTGGAAGGGTTTATGATGCGAGCGATTTAAAGAAGGCGTTGATTGCTGCTGAGGTTGCTTTTTTTCCCCCAAAAATATTTTCCAGCATTTTGCTTTAGCGATTGCCATGTTTTTTTTTTTTGCTTCTTCGGTGTGATGTCGGTACAAAAAATGTTAAGTGACCGAAAAGGAGTAGCGAACTTTATCATCTCATTCGGCACTAAAGCTTCTGTAACAGAGAAAGAGGGAAGGGGGCCTGTGAATAATTTCCGGCTTATCAGTGACGAAACTAAAGATCCGGAAAGTTAACTAAAATCCTGAAATGTTCCTTATAACCAGTTCGAAGTGAATGTGAGTGAATTAATTTAACCATAAAGACGACTTCGTGATAAATGTCGGCTATATTTCGACACCAGGATGTCTATTGGAAGTTATTTCAGATACGATTCCTATGAAGAATAGCTTGAAAACAATGCGATTATTGGATGCTTATTGTCAGTACCCCTTATTAGTTGCATATAATATTGAAACGTTTCAGAAAGTGGGTAAGGAAATTGCATTGCTCATTATTGACAGCATTGGTGCTGCTCTTGCAGAAACGGCACTTACCTATCTCGAAGGAGGTATCCTTTCCATCCTGTTATCATTCTTTTATTCACAAATTTTAGATATGCCGAATAACCTCTAATAACCTCTTTCAACTTTTTTGCTCTCCCCTCTCTCCGAATAACTTGGCTTAGCCGTTGAACGAAGCAATAGCGTTCCCATCACAAGTCTTCTCTTCTTAAAAGTGAAGCTACGGTGCGATTGTATAGAAATAACCTAAGGACATGAATAAATAATAAAAGACAGCAGTACGCTTATTTGTTTCCCATGAAATGCACTCAATTAGTGTGTATGAAAAATAACCCTATATGAGTTGTTATAAGTTCCTATTAAGCTCCTTTATTCAATTCTAAGTGTAGCGTACGTTCACTAAAAGTTTTACACTCATCATTCGACGAAGGAAACTACTATTTTAAAATCCGTAGGAGGCGTGTTATGAATTTCTAGGCAAAGAGGTCCAGGAGCATCATATCAATGCTTCATCGTCTAGCACGTTCATTGGGTTGTGCGATTGTGACCACCAATCATTTGGTCTATTGGAAGGACTGTCCAACACCATCGTTGGGTCGTAAGTGGAATAGCGCCGTTCATTCACGCCTTCTGATGGCCAAACTACCCGAAAGCTATTACATTCAATTGATACAATCGAAGCGATACAAGGTTCATTATCAGCGTTCAACTTTTTCGTTTTTAATTAGGTGCCTGCAGTAAGGTTCTGATATTGTGTGAGGGTGAATGTGTCTGGTCAGGAATATTCCTTTACTCCTGTCTTGACGTGTTGATTTGCCGAAAAGACTGGTTTGACTAGCAAGACTATGGTGGCGCATATCGTGTTAATTCCTCTGGTATATTCCTCCATTCATCTGCCATAGCAAATTGGCTTTTATGTCGTGAGTGAGTTGATGAAGCTCTCTGATTAAGAGCTAAATAACAAGCTGCGAATAATTAAGCCTGTTGTTCACTTTTCTTTGTCTACCTATTCGTATATGAAGCTAGCATACAACCTGTTGAGTTCCTCTTAATTGCATTACCAGCCAAATTTACATATGTGATAGGACTTTATTGAGCGATTATTAGCTTAATTGCGTAGTCAACAACCAAATTTGCATATTTGCTGAAACGTGAATCTACTATGAGCTCTCGTCGTTCCTTTTCAATCCTGGCAGCTCTATATGAGTTTTTCATATTGCCTCGAATAGGAAGTTTGGTTTTCTCTTTATATAAAGCTCGAGGGAAGGATTCTACATTCATAGAAATGTTGAATTTTTACTCATATTTCAGTGATTTTACATCAAGGAGAATCATCTTAGTTTCTAAGAGGATCTTATTTTCAAAATAACAGCAATCATTATTAGAGGTATTCAATCTCAAGAATTTATTTTACAGTTAACTGCTCAGCGTGCCTACTATAGAATAGATGAGTCGGGTATTTGTTCGATGCTGCCCAATGAAATTGCCGAACAAACGCAGAAAACTCAGTCGATTGTAAATGAAAATTGGGAAACGATTATGCAATCGTGTTCACAGATCGATTGAGTTGTGTTCCGCTTTATTTCTTTTCAATTATTTCAATATCGCTATGATCATTGCATGCTTTTCCTGAATAATCGATTATTAACGAATTTCTTTCCCATATGATGAGCTAATCAGATTAAACTCAACGTATTCATCCCATTATTACTGAAAAATCTTATCTTTGGAGCGTCGAAGAGATTTGAATTTTTTCTTCATTTTATACTTACTTTTCAAATTTATTAACTATACAGTTTATATTAATTTCTTTAAATGTATAGAGAAATGAGTAATAAACAGAATGGAAAATTTTGATTTTTTCTTTTGTTAAGCTCATGTTCTCTTTTTACAGTCGATATATTTTATCGCTGTAAAAATGTGCGTTATATGTTTTTTTTTTGTGGATTATATCAAAATTTATTGTGAATTATTTCAGAGAATTTAAACAAAAGTAGAGGTTAAATTAGTGATACTCCTAAGTTTATTGGCACATAATATTTATGTATTCTGATATGAGACTAATGAAATAAATCTAATAAGTATGCTTAGTATATAAGCTCAGTCGAATAATTCTAAAAAAAGCATATTGGCGATGTTTTTCTCCTCTCCGTCTGTTTGAATAGATCTACGCTTCTTTTTTATGTCATTCTTAATTAGTTGAACTGGTTCTTGCTCCTGCTTTCCCCTCCCATCTCCCCCTCCCCCATTCCCTTTCATAGCGATAAAAATGAGGATGTGTTGTGGTTGCATGAAATTTTATTTTATTATTTTATCAGCGTAATGCTATTCTTTCATTTGCTATGTGGTGGTCTCAACTTACTTGTTGTATATAGAGATATGGCATCTTCAATAAATTTTTATTCTTTACATAAATATTAAAAAAATCTTTACAAATCATTGCACATGAACTTACTGCTTAAAAGGAATTTTTTTACAAAGGGCAAAGCGGACTGCAAATCGATCAACGATCATCCTAGAAATTTTCGAATTAATTCATCAAAAATTTAATAAGCTTTCAAAGGCAAAACAACATGCTGACTATTGTCCATAATTGACTCTTGATTAATGAAAATAGATCGGATTAAAATTGCTATCAAACTGAGGTTTGCCGATTGAACTAGATAGATATAGGTGTGCGTTTATTATTTTCTACAATATATGCACAACACTGATTTAATCTGTCATAATAGTGGTTAGTCGTCTAAACAATACGATTGAATGGATTTTCACTATAACGCTTTATGAAAATTATATACGTTAATTAAGAAGATGGGAAGTTAAGCTGTATTCATGAAAGATTTTATGCAAATTTTAAAGAGTCGTTAGATGCTGCGAAAATGCACTTCCGAACAATTCATGGATTCTGAGTGCTGAATTATAACAGCACTGATTTGTAAATTCTAGATTAGATTACTATAGAATCCCACTTAAAGGTTCTCACCTTAATATAAGTATTACCTCGATAATGCGTCTTCTATCGATTATGTGTCTCCTCCCCCCTCCCCCCCCCCCCCCCCCCCAACCCAACTTTCTCCCATATTATGTAACATATGCAAGACACTTCAGCGTAACAGCTGACTTCATTTTGACCTTAGAAAACGTTGTTTCTAATTGCGCGTCCTGCCAGAAAGCAACTAACAGAACTGTTAGCCTCCCTCCTTCAGCATTATGCTTCTCCTGGAAATTTTGGGGAACCTCTAAGTCCAAGAGTTTATTAAGAGTTCTGCCGCATTAATTCACTGTCTTTTTTCGAGCGTGGTTGAGAAAGATAGCGGCATACACTCAAAATTATCGGTTGATTTCGATATGAGGAAATGGAAGAGTCAATTTATCCAAAAATTAGTCAATATCAACTTCCACAATGGGATTTCATAGTTGATCATTGTCGCTAATAATAAGACTGGGCATCTGAAGTCATCAGTTTTCAGCTAGTGGTGGAATCAATATCAACGATTTTCAGGTATATCCTGCCAACTAGGATAACAACAAATAGCAGTGCTTCGTACTGATTCTATAGTAGGTGAGATTGATAGTGCTGCTATCAATTTATCACTAATCACTTATGTGATACATTATTTTAATGCGACGGTCTTCATGAAATTTTCCAGGCATTCGACTGTTATATACCTTTTATGTTAGCGGCAAAGTTTGCTGCGATTAATGAGATCCGGTACTAGAATATGAACCGCAAATATTCCACCTGTTGGCAATCAACAATTCTGAATTACTGTGGTCTTCCCGCCTGTACCTTTGGTCTGTACTGTACTCAAATCAGCGAGTCTGTACTGCTTTACGAACGGTCGCTTCGAAACGAACGCTCGTGCGAGTATTGAAGTTCGCTTTTAGGGACAATAGCAACCACTTACCCGCAACTTTTCTAAATAACCGCCACCACGTATGCATATAAAACCTATGTTCAAAATTATTCGTCCAACTTTATAATTCGTACGGAAGCGAAAACCATTTCTTCAAATAAACGACGCTGATTTGCTTTTAAAGCGCCTATACAACTTACGATATTTTTACCTCGTCATTGACTTTAATGGTTATTCAGGCACATAGTTTCGATTAAATACAGAAGACAATCACAAGAATTAAAAGCATCAAAATCGTATTCGAAATCTTGTATGGTTTGGCCTTGCGAAGTTCTCTCACATGTACATTCACACTATAATAGAGAAGACCGCGTTGATCCTTGTCATACGTACTTTTTAAAACAAGGATGACAATTGTAAGCAGTAGTATTAACGTTTGGGGGCAACTGAATTCATTTCAGAGACCCCGAATTTAGTAGAACCCTGGATGAAATTTTTTCCAAGACCACTGTTAATTGAAAGTTTGTTGAATTCTCTGCTCATTCGATTTTTTTTGGCCGATCGTCTCCGTCGTCCTCCAAAATACATTCGCATTCACCGAAAACCGCTTCAGCGAAATACCATCCGACAAGCGGAGATAACCAATAAACGATGAGATGTGCGATATGCGTAATCCCCTCGCAATTGAATGTGCATGCCCATGCAACTATTGGATTCGCATACATTCCGGTGAAGTTGATACCTGCATATATTTATAATTTATTGTTGTAAATTAATGTTGTATCGGAGAACTCAGATTTGACTAAAACAAGTGCGAAACGAAAAAAGAAGGATGAAGGTATGAAAGTAGTGCTATCATAAGCACTTATGGAAGCTGAAATAGACATTTGACGTTCTATACACCATTGGTATTGTTTTTACGTTTTCACTCTCATAGTGGAAAAGAAAATTGAGGATATTTTTTTTAATGGATTGTTTTATTCTTATATGCCAATATTTGAAAATGTGGGGTTTTGTAATTCGAAAAAAAACGGGGGATTTCATTAAAATTATTTAACGGGGAGAGCTATATTACAATGATTTCTAGAAAGAAAAATCGTCAGGTATTTCCTTTCTAATCGTACAGTAAATCTGCGCATTTAATTGCTCTAAACTTTCTTCGAGCCTCATTTCACATAACGATTTCCTCCACATCACATTTTCCCAATGAATTAGAAGACAACAGATCGCCTTAGACATATGACTGGGGGGCTTTATATATATGACGAAGCGGCTCATATACAGCGGACATTGCGCTGCATCACACCTTCGCACAGAAATCTATTAAGCGTTTCTATTCTTCGAGTCGTCTTACGCTTTCAGTTGCTCGATTTCATGGTTTTTCTCTACATCCTTGAGCAATTTGTGCGGTAACAAAGGAAAAAGTATTTAAAAAATGATGTGTGTAAAAACAGATGTTTTTCGGTGAAGTCTGCTATTACGACGATAAATTTGATCAACGATGGGAAAGAGTGATTAATTAATATCCACTCAAAGCAAAGAAACTTAAAAAAGAAACAAAGGCAAAATGCGTGCTGAAAAAAATAGTTCTTTCTTTGAAGCAGCAATCTTGCTCCAGCAATCAAAGCGAACTCACTAAAAGCGTTCAAACATTTTTATTTAATAGTGGGAGGTTTTTTATTCATTAATTTGTTTATAGTGGGGCATTTATTTATCGATGTATTTATTGCTAAAGGTGAGCAAGGTAAGAGCGAGGAAGCGATGCATTTCCATAGATAGAGTTACGTGCCGATCATCGTCAGGTCGACCACTGAACCCTATTGGGTGGGCCGTAAGAAGGCGCTAGGAGGGTATGAACATGGTACGCTCAACGATGTTGGTGAGGGATCCTTTATATAGAAGATTGGGAATGCCCATTCCTGAAGAGTGGAAATTTTTTATTGGAGCATAAACGGTTGGTCGGGGAACCAATGATAAAGCGATCTCCCATTATCTCTCTTCCCATCCTCTCCCTTCCTGGTCATGTTACGAAGTAAGCAAAAAACAGCAACTCGTGAACAAGACATAGCCAGTAACGGACCTGTGAACATCAAACTTTGGGCTGCCCTTTTTGTTGAAAGGTGTGTCCTTTTAATAGCTGCTTTGCTGATCATACCAACTGCGCGGTGACTACTTGCTTTCCGAGCAGTGCTGGGATCAGTGCCAGATTTCATAAACGACTTGGATGGAAATCTCTTTACCGAAAATCAAAGAATCTGGCTTCGAGTCTTGCAACGGTTTCGGGCCAGAGGTTTAAATTTTTTAGAAACATTTCTGCATCATCAGGCTTGAAAACTTTGTTTGTGAAGTCTGGCAGTCAAAAGGACTTTTAATCGCCAAACATCCTGTTATCCGTCCCTCCATTGACCTCAAAGCGCAGGTGACCGCATGGCGAGTGTCACTCACTTTCTTCCTCCATCCTCCATCTTTCCAGCCTCCTTCACCATGTCCCTGCCCCATCCATTCTTTAGCGACTGGCATTCCCTTTAATATGTGAGTGATGCAAAGAGTGAAGGTTACCAAGTGCGGTGATGAATCCGGCGAATATGCAATTGGCTAGAGCTTGTGCTCTTGAATCGGAGTATTGCTCGCTTGCAAAATTTTCCATTGCCTTACTAAAGAATGTCGCAAATCCTTCGATGAGACATCCGCTTGTGATTGCCACCTCAAATTAACGACTTAAGGTTAATATCTGACATATACATTCTTCTCATCAGAAAATTGACCTTGAATTTTTGCTTTGGCCTAACTCTAGATTTCTGAGAATCGAAGAGATTCAACGAGAATGTTCTGATTGGCTAAAGCGACGAAATTTGATGGGTGTAATGCATACCATAGAATGACTCCCGATTCTATATTTCACATAGAACAATCAACTTTGAAAAAAAGTTTAAATGTGAAATAGATGAAAAAATAAAAGGGGAAAAAATTGCATGTATTTTATGGCATACAAGCCGAGAAAAAAATAGATCCTTCTCAAGAGATTTTTTGCGAACATTTATGACAGTTGAGACGTTATATATTTATCAGTTTGTTGGTTACTGGTAAAATTTCTCAATGAAGTAAACCAAATGCTAAATCCGCATATCGTTTGATATATTTCTCCGCTTATTTCATTGTTTGTGTTTGAATATTAACGTACTGTTTGGTTCTAGTTCGCCGCACTGTAAAAAGCGCAAATTGTGCCATTTTTGAAGAGTTATTGCAGTACTCTTTTCATACTCTTTTGACTGGTTAACGATTGTTAATTAGGTGCATAGAGCGTTCACTCTATTCCTATCCAGCCTTAAATAAGTGGCCACAGTATTCAGAAAAGCTTATTTTGCGGTAACACTTGTGTAAAATTCCTACTGATAACGTTTTGCAATCGTTGTCAACGTAACATAACCGTATCTAAGAAATGTTTTCCTTCGCTATCATCAAGCATCAACCACAGCTGTCAATATATCGTTTGTTGCGATTGTTATATTTATGCATACCGAGCAGCTTGTAGATTTCGATATATCGCTATCATCTTGTTACACACAAAAACTCTCATGAATACAAAAAAATGGTAATGAATCCCATAATGAAAGATCGTAAAAATGCATGCGATGCACAGAAATCATTCGTTATGAGGCCACAAATGTCAACTGTCCATGTTGCGGATGTCCTCTCGCCGCAGTCCCAGTGCAGACGTCTATTATTCTCTTCTGAACATTCCCGGCGACATAAATATCTGGTGGTGGAATAAATTTCTTTTTCTTTCTCGCATAGCATCCTTCTACCCAAAGTTTGAAATAATGTTGCTTAGTTGTCATCTCAGAGAAAAATCACATTTCGGCATGGCGTTATTCTATAATCTAGGTGATTTGTCTGATCTAAAATATGCGTTTTTGTTCTCGGCGCCTATTTACTCGAAAGCATTTCAAGTTCTCCTGGTTTCTTTCATATCTGGGTTCTGTTCAAACAAATTGTTTCTAAAATCTATCTCAGCGACATTGAATTATTTAAAGATACCACTTTCAGGGAATTTTATACCACTCAGATAAATCTCACGGTTAGATCAGCCTCGCAGTGGTCACTGATAAGAAGCTCCGCGTGTTTCCTGTTGAGCCGCAACCTCCAAAAGATCTTTGCTAAAAAGTAGGATAGATAGGCGGCAGCAAGTTGAGTTACGAAAACCATAACGGCACGACGCACCAATGATCGTTTTCGAGTCGCGCTTGTCACCTGTATTTTCATCGGTCGTTTGGTAGACTTTAAACCATTGCTGAGGTACAATTCAAACAGAGAGTATTACTATCTGCACAATATTCAAAGTCGATGATAAACTTTACAATGAGGAACATATTTATCATTTCCTTCACCATTAAAGAAATTTTTTCAAAGAATTAGGTCAAAATTGATCATTATATTTGAAATCCTATCCAAGTTTAATAAGATGCAAGGATATCACTCTTTAACAGTGTTGGAAAAGATACGAATCGGAACACTCTTTTCAAGGTGATATGATAGTTTTAGAGAGCATCGAAGAATAAAGAAAAATGCATTATTACTACACGCAGATATTTCATAAAATGTGAGTAATTCTTGAGGCAATTGTGTCATTTCGCTTCGAATAGAAGCATATATTTAGAGCCATTAATCGACTGCAACTTTGAAAAAAATGTAAGAGAGGAATTCCACATAAATTTTTTTCTTTTTTTTTGGATAGCGGAAAAGAAATTTGTTGGCTCGTAGAAGTACCAAAGAGAAAATCAGTGTTTTTGATAGCAAAATTATTTATTTCAACCGTTTATACATTGATCAAAGAGAAATAAAAGTATATCAAAATACTGGCAAACACGTTACTTTATTTTATGGGTGGGAGTAAAAGGATGCGAGGAAATTCCTTTGCTTATTTTGCAGAGAAGAAAGAAACGTTCCTTTTTCCTCAAAGTTTTCCCTCCGTGTAACTCAGATTGATTACATTAAAAAAAACAAGCGATATATTTATCCAAAAAAAAACCTTTGAACTCATTTGTTGTAGCAAATTTTAGAATATTGATAAAAATTTCTTGAATATATTTTGAGGTGTTATTTTATGATATGTTCTCAATATATATTTCATTCTTTACTCATAGTACATAGGCATTCATTTTATTTTTATACTTCATTACTTTATTGCAGTCATCGTTGTTCTTCGATTGGTAAAGATTACTCGATCGAAATATAGCGAATATTTTTTGATATTTGAGTTGAAATTATGAAATATTACACGCTTACCTAAAAGCAATATGTTTATGGTGTTCATGATGATAGAAAAATTCTACGAATTCAATGCGATTTTCTCCAAGATTTGACCTATTTTCAAATTTCTTCGGTAATGACTAACCAATGGGCAAGGATGTGCGATAGCATCACGAAGAAAATAGCAATTCGCCAATTCAAGTAGCGTAATTTCAATAAAAACACCAATAAGTCCATACGTACTAAGAATGAGATTTACGTCGAACATCGGTGTACATATTTGAAGCGTTCCAACAAACTGCAACATACATCTGGAATGAATGCACAATTAGTCATTAAATATTTGGAGGGTTTTTTTTTGAAGATATTATCAGTGATTAGAGGCTTGGTGATAGTGGGAATATTATGATGCAAAACAACAACCACAACAAGGTCAAAGCGTTAAATATGATGTGAGGACTGATAAGGAACGTTTCTAGTTTCAAGTCAAATATCAATACTTCAGGAGTCTTACGGTCGAGATTATTTTATTCGACAGCTGTAAGTGAATACAAAAGTGAGGAACGTTAAACGTACTGAATTTTAACAAATATTGATAACGTACACGGGTAATGCTTGAAAAGGACATTAGAAGATTGGGAAAAAGTTGAAAAGGATGAACTTCAGGTCACGCTCTGTTAACATTGTCGCTTGATCCTAAAGTAACGTGCAACAATCCTTAGTGAAAAATATAAAAATGTTCTAATCTAACAATTACTTTCATTTTAGGCATGGATTTTGATAGATTATTTTTGTTTTCGACTTTGATTAGTGTAGTTGATTAAAAGTTTGTGATATTTTCTTAACTGAACGAAAAGAAGATGATGTATTGTGATATTTCTTAACCCATGCTAATAGTTGAAGTATTCAATGCTCCACAGCCTTTTTGCGACTGAACAAAAATGTTGATAGTTGGTGCTTTTCCATGCAACCCCTATATTATTTCATGAGTGGTAGTAGTTAAGACGCTGACTAAAACCTAGGGCGAAGATCGCTTGGAAGCCTCCTTTATGCTAATTTTCGATAAGAGAGAGGTGAGTTTAATCGGTATTATTTTAAGCTAGAAATAATAAGCGATTGTTCTCCTAACGAATGACAACAATGTGTATAATTTTTGGTCGCATTGATGAATATTTTGCTGATAGAAAGTGAGTCTTATTTCAACATGCATTTAACCGATCGAATTGTTCCTTACTCGTTTACAAGCCAAATTTAAATACCTGATAAAGCGTTTGTTCAGTCGTCGCTAATCTGATCACCTTCCAGCAAATACGCTTGCACATTTTTGCATATGCTAATCGAGTGGGCAATCATCAAGTGGTCATTCATTTTTGATTAGCTGTTCTCAATGGGCAAATAGAAACAACAGGTCACTTACCTCGAGAAGCAAACTCCGAAGCGTAGGTGAAATTCGTTTCGCTAGATGGACAGTTATTATATATCGTAATGCTTCACAAACGAAAAAAACAAACGAATAAAAAAACATCGATGCGATCCATACTCTCATATTGACGCAAGTTTTATGTCACTATTATGCAGAGTTGAGCGCCGTCCAGAATGTGCGCCAACAGGAAAACGTTAAAGCTACTGAAATCAAGTGCTATCCGTTCGCAAAAAAAAAAACGTCCGTTCTAGAATTGACGAGGTCGACAATTCAGTGCAACAATCAACTTAATTTTATCCTCGGATTTGAGTTCTAGTTCAATTTCGGTCTCAGATTCCAAATTTGAATTCAGTTTTATTCAAATATTAATCATACGAGAACGATATAATTAAGGCAAATGAAGATTATTTCAAAGAAAATCGCAAAAGAAATGTAGGTGAAAACGAAATGGAATTAAATGAAAGAAATTGAATGAAATGGAATATCAGCAATGAAACTGGATGAAATAAACGGAAATGAAATTGAACGATCCTCATACAGTAGCAGTGATTTAAGGTGATACTGGAAAAAAATTTTTAAAGCGGTTTTAGTGATGATAACATCAGAACTATTGTGAATTGATTTAAAAAAAACTACTCAGTTAGAGGATTTTGGGCCTTGTAAGTAGATCTTCTTAGTTTCCGGTCTAGAAAAATCCTTCAACTTCCAGATAAAGCATTACTTGAAGCCCTTCAGCACACAAATTATCCGTTGCTGAATCTCCGATTTGGATCTACATGGTATTGTTTAATTCCATATGCATTTTCGTTTATGATACAGGAGTGCGCTGTCACCTCTTGCATAGCAAATGGTTATAACTTCGAGTACTGCTTTTACCCGTTGCATAACCAACGCATTTAAACAGAAGTAAACTTTTCGCCTATTGAACAGGCGTCAGCTTGAAAGCAATCTATTAGAAACGAGTGATAAAATCTGAGCTTTACACATCCTTTTGCCTATGGCAGAATGCAAAAATATATGTTAGTGTAAAATAATAACTAAACCGATCATTAGTGGTGAAATTGTAAACGAAATTTGATGAAATGATTTGTTGCCGCAAAAATTCAAAAAAACTCATTTATGAGAATATCGGAAAATTTCACAGCAATTTCCGATTATTTTCTTATATTTGATAATATTCGACATTTTGAAGTAATTAAAAGGAAAAAAAAAGAATTTTTCAACTGATTAAACTTTTTAAGTATAAAACATTGAAAAAAATAAATGGCAAATTAAAAATTTTTGTTAGATTAAAGTTTAAAGAAAATTTTGTATGGCATCAAATTCAATTTATTTTTCTCTCTTAATAGAGTTTTCACCATAATTTAAGTTATTTGCGCAAAGAATTAGAATGAGAAGAGAACACTCAAATTTTGATATGGAAGAATTGAACTTAACAAATATAAAAATAAATTTAACGCTCAAGCAAAACGATTCAAAGAGTCTTTCAACTCAATTGCATAACAACGTCGAAAACACACCAATGCACGTATAGAATGGAACAGTTGTTCATTGGCGTTGCATTCACAACATTCACACATATGAGCATGTCCTCATTACCTGCCATCTTCGCAAAGAAAAAAAAAACATCCTATGTCAAGTTATATTTAAACGAGGAAAAATATATGCTCCGGAAGATCGGATGAAAGTTTATCGATCGATTGATTTTTCTACGACAAACATTTCCTGCACTTGGTGTAGTAATCGATCTCAATCGTCGAATGAAACAAACATTAACAAATTTCTTCACTTTTAATTTGTTGCAATTTTGCATAATTAAATTGATTTATAGTTTTCTTGAAAGTTGAGTTAATATGAATTCAATGTTTTTAATTATCAACGATACGAATGCATTTGATATCATTAAATAGCTTCGCATATCATAAAATTATAGATAAAACTTTTAACTTACGAGTGTATTGTTCCCCCGTTGCACTTTTCTGTAATTCGTCGTGAAATTCCTCTTTAGCAATTTTAATGTGCATTAGATAAAATAAAATGGAATATTTTATCAATGCAATAGGTGAAAATGTTGAATTTAGCAAATATGTACAGAGCAATTTGCACGTTTCGAAGAAAAAAACTCACAGTTCGTCTAACTGCACATATAGTGCAGAATCAACAACTGCAACATCTTAACTCGTTTTTCGGATTGTATGCGATAAGAAGAAATACAACTATGATCTGAATTTCAGGAAGAAATGAAAATACAATCTGAGGAAAAGAGAAGAAAGTTTTACCTAATAACGAAAAAAACTGGAAGTGAGAGATATGCAAGTTGTATGGGTTGAAGTTGATGGAAAAGTGCATCACATAAACTTGGGGAGATATGTGCTTTTGTGATTTCCTCGCATAAACCGCGTTTAAATTTGCTCTTACTTTCTCTCTATAGAGGATATAGGTGTTTTTCTCAGAATATACTCAGCTATGTACACAAGATTCTCCCCGTCCGTTAAGAAAATCTTGAGCACATACCTTGTACCCAGTAGAATTTCCTTGCCAATAAAGGAACTTTCAAGAGACATTCGTTGCAAAATTGCTTTAAAGGTAGATATTCTTTAAAAATAAATTTGTTCACAATAAAGGTCAGCAGGGCAGCAAATAGACCGGAAATAGTTGAAAAACGTTTTCAAAAATAGAAACGTAAAGGACATTTAGAATTAATGAGAGTGATTTAATCGATAGAAGCGTAAAGGGATTCACCCCTGAAAAAAGTTTATCGATTGAAAAGAATTGGTCGGAACTATTGATCGGAACAATAACTACGATATCGACAAGTCAAATACTTTTGCTTTCTATGAATATAAATTCATTCCGAAGTAGTTAATTCACTCCTAGTAAATGCATCCCAAATCGTACTATATACTCAGAATTTTTTAAAATATGTGTTTTTTAAATTATGTGCAAACAAATGGACAAATGAATTACTCGGAATTAAAAAATATGTGCAAATAGACAAATAAATGGGCAAACGTTTTCCTTATAGAATTATATACTTTCACAAAAGTTTTCAATTGAACCTACACGTATCGTTAGCGCTAACATAGTGAGGACTCTAATATACTCATGATTTAACTCTATAGCCATGACAGAAGTAAAGTATGTGGAAAAAAAACAGATACTAGTGAGGAATATCGTTGACGAATGAGGGAAAGTGAAGAGGTTGGTTAAGTCAGCCAGCTGGGCGGATTGATTCGGTTCAGGTGCCGTTGCGTATCGATACGTTCTAGCCAATCAACTAGCGACTCTCCGACACGTTGAATGGCAAACGACTAGACATTGAACACAAACGTAACAAATAAAAACACATTCGCAAAATGTGTGAGACAACATCGGTGAAGCGGAGAGTTCGACAACAAGTGAGTGAGCACTACCCACGTCGAGCAAGTATTTCATAAAGAAAAACCTCAACTAAATACTTTAGAGAAAGTGAAAGTGGCCCAATATTTTTTGAAATTTTTTTAAACAACAATTTAAAAACCACTGCTGTATATACGTAACAGTCCAAAAAAAACAAGTAGACGAACTGTCACTAACAAATATAGGTTTATTTTACTATTCAGATTCATATAAATAAATGCACAATTCTTTTGAGACACCGTTTATATGCAAATAAATAAACGTTTATTCATAAACTCTTGAGATCAATATAATAGGAAATTAGATTAAAATAGAACGGTGAATATACCACCTAAGTGATGTAATATAAGATGTGAAGATAGCAATAATTCGAGAAATAAAATAAAATTTAATATTTAATTAACTATCAAATAAAAGATGAAAACAAAGTAAAATTTTAATAAACAATGCAAACTTTCAAAAATAAAGAAAAAGAATACTAAAGCAAAAGCGCAACTTAAGCGGTTAATTAATCGAGACTAAATTCTTTCATATTTGAAATCAATTAAATCAGGTAGAAATAACTCATCTCTCTTTTGAGAGTTCTTAATGAAGAGCAAATGCAATAACGTTAGATAACAAGTTGCATATGTTAGCAATAACTCCACTCGAAAGCAGAGCATTCATAAATATTTACATGATAATACCTGTTAATTGCGAGCTTAAAATCATAACGGAAACAGATTCCACTAATAATAGAAAAAAAAAACCTTCAAAAATATGGTCGAAATATGGATCGATATCACAACGAACGGCAGTATACATCACAACTGGATCAAAATAAAATCGATCGAAATTCTAAAGCTGAAAGGAAAGTTTTTTAGCCAATACGGCTAGTATCAGAATGACAGCAAATTACTCTCATGAAAAATTTAACAAGTAAGTGTCTTTGAGCGTTGCTTCTTAACTACTGCTTTCCTTAATTCAGTAATGCTTATCCTCAACGACTCATTGGATGGTCAATCTTGTAAAGTAGCGGTGGCACCTCTCTTCTCTAAAAAGTCCTCAGAAAAGGAAAGACAAGAACTGATGTTTGCACAGAACTGAAGGACACTAGTTAGAGCAACACAAAGTCTCTACGAGAAGAAGCTGATAAAACTAGTTTATCATCAATCATTGATTGATTTTGCGAGATTTTTCGACGAAGGCGAGATAAAATTTCTTAGAGGCTAAAAATTAATACTATTTTATCGATGGCCATTAAATCGCAAAAAAACTTTGGATGATTTTCAATTTAGAAATAAGCGATTGCAAATGAGCATCAAAACAAAAGCACTTAGCGCGTTAAGCGAAATGTTTCTTTCAGAGGTCGAAATAGTTCATAGATCTAAGAAACATGAATGCAACATCACATTACAACATCATCTATGCGACATAAAAAAGGAAATTATATCAGCAAACTTCTTAAGCAAGATTTATTCATCGCGGAAGATGCTATTTCGACTTGGAACGGAGAAGCACATTAGTCTTCTGATATATATATATATATATATATATATATATATATATATATATATATATATATATATATATATATATATATATATATATATATATATATATATATATATATATATATATATATATATATATATATATATATATATATATATATATATATATATATATATATATATATATATATATATATATATATATATATATATATATATATATATATATATATATATATATATATATATATATATATATATATATATGGAATATCTGTTAATAAAATCAAGATGATCAAAAGAATTAATAGGAGCATTGAGAAGAGGTGATTGTCACTAAAGGTTGTATCGTAGGGCGTCAAGAAACTCTTTTTTTGGTGATTTTTTTATAAATGAGCACTAATTTTTACTAGTAGGAGGCGCAGTGTTATCATCGAGCTCATCTTCTCCATTATCACGATGGCAGTAATGTTTGTTATCAAGAAGGAAAAATATTAGCGCTTCCACATCAATATTCTATCGAGAAATGGCATTTAAAAGCTTTCTTTTATATGATTTAAAATAAGAATACTCGGCTTGACCACATCGACGTTATCGACTTTCGATGTGCTTTGATTGAAATGCAAATAATTTTTGGTTAATGATTGAGGTTTATTATACTTGGCTTTATAAAGAATGATTGCATTAAGACGCATCATGAATAATATCAGTAACTCAATTATGGAAATTATTAATAATAAAATAAAACATAAAAATAGAGCGTATTAATTGTGATGTAAACGATTATGTTGTTTACGTTGTTATAATCGCTTCAAAACGTTGAAAACTACAAGAAAATTTTGCTCCCACTTGCAAATGTCATCGAAGTCGACGAGAACGTTTATGCAAGCTGTAAGGCTTCATAAATTCACATTTTTGAGCAGCATTATGACTATAGCTCAAAATTAAATCTAAGAATACCCAGATATTTCGATTCATACAAGCTTGAAGAGGTTTTAGATGAAAAACTATTACTAGCAAGCGATACACGAAATATCTCTATGGCTCAACGGTAACAGACGATAATTTATTGGAAGCAATATTCGGCTAATTCAAATCACTTCATCAAGCGAGTGGAATAAACAATCAAGATTTACAATCAAGGCATCACAGTGACCTATAGAAGCAAATAACGACAATATACGGAAAGAAGGGTGAGGCAGTATTTTGAATAAACGCTGATAAAGCATTAGAATCGAGCAGACAACGATGAATATCACAATTTAAAAGTAATGCCATATCACCGTCTCCATAATTTTATTACTATTTTGTCAGATTGATAAGCACAAAAATATTTGTTGGAGGGGGGGGGGGGGGGGGGGGGAGGGAGAATTCGACAATAGAGCAAGTTTCGTGATTAGCCAAGATTACAGATATGCAAAGAGTACTTATTTAACTAAGTTACCGAGATCATCAGATCATCAATTTTGTCCCTTATTGAACGAACACTGATAAACGAGATATGAGCAAAAATGCTGATTTTTCAATAGCAATAGTTAAAAAATAAAAAGAAGAAGAACGTTAAATCGAAACATCACAACGAGAATGATTGAATAGAGGAGGTTCGAGTTAGACGCCTTTCACAACGAATATTATCTGCCAAAAAGGTGATAGTGATGAGATAAGATTAGGAAGTTATGGAGTTACTTTAATCGGAGTCATTAAATTACGAACAACGTAATATGATTTTCTGAAATTCTATTTTCTGATTTTCTGTAATCCTATGTTATCATATGTTATCAAAACTTGATTTATGATTTTCTTCGATCATATTCTTTAATTAGATTGTTTAGATAATGAGTGGTCTTCCATAAATTTTTGTTTCATATTCACAAACGAACATAGACGAAGCAAATTTCTTACTTTCAAACATTTATTGAATTGAAAATATATTTGAAAAAACACATAGAAAATTCTTAACAGAGAGGGGACAGAAAATTCTTGGAGATATATTATTCAATGACGATGGATGAAAGTGAAAATCTGATTTCTATGACTTGAGTAAGTGGCGAATGTTACTTAACACAATTTGTTTCAGCATTTTTTGGCTGTTCCTTCTTTAGCAACTGTATGGAACATATCAATAAGCATTTAGCGCTTTATGTTCTCATGAAAAAAAAAACGTTCATATCCATGTAAATAGTACTATTATCCTTAAATAACAATAAAGAATCGTTTAAAACAATATCCTAATATCACATTCATGCAGTACTGATTTATGGCAACAGATTATGAAAAAATTGAAAATATTTGAAATAAACTTGTTTTGAGCCTCAAATAGTTTAGGCCATATGATAATAAATCGGCAAATGTTTCAATAATACAGGTATAGCTGATATGAGACATACAATATTTGTTCATTTGTTTGTCTTAAATCGTTGTGCGCCTAATTCGCTTCCACCGAACTCTTTATTTATGAAAATTAGGAATTTCATCCATTTCGGGATATTCCATTTTGCCCATCTCAACGCCAGTTCATAGTGCAACTTTGATGAGCTGAAGAGGCAGCCGAACAAGTCGCATTCACAGGGATGCCCTTTCTTTCGAAGATGGGAGCATACATCTCGCTTGTGTTCATTGAATAAGCAGAACAGTCGTGATATCGGTTGAGTTGCAAGTATGCAAATCTCAGAAGACTATCGCTCTCGTACAAACGTCATTAACCCGTCAGTTTCCTTTTGTTCTCAATAAACTTCTTTGCATACCATAAATAATCATGTAATATGTATGCTTCATTGAGAATACAGCAATGGACAACAACATTATGGAGAGACTCTTAATGGCCTTTTAAAAAAATCTTTGGCATTAAAAAGCATGAAATTTCTCTAGCGAAGAGCAGTACGATATTAACAATTATAACAGCTAAAGAGTGCTCTCCATATTCTCTGAAAAACAATGCTGAAATGCTCACTTTTTAAGGGATGCTCGAATGAAAGACCGATCGATCAAACTTGTATCATGTTTCACAAAAAGCGTCATTAGTAGCTTTGCTTTAGAAAACCTCTATGAGAAGTTGAAATGGGTTATTTTGATTACCGTACAACACCAATACACTAAGCCATTACAGTTGAGCATTCATCGTGTTATACTGTCCACCACTAAGGGTGCTTCTTCATATTGCTTTATTTGTGGTTTTATTGAGATTGCAACATTCATATGTAAAGAAATAGATATATTTCGTTGATGTAAGCTTCTGATGTTTCCCTAAGACCAAATAGTTCAGCATTCGAAAAAATTTTATGTCAAAACAGCAGCAGTTTGTGAGCAGCCACATCAAGTCCTACGCTGAAATAAATGCACATGATGCTGGTTATGACTCAAGGCGATCCTACGGCTATGTCTAATGTGCCGAGAATTAACTGACCAGGCGAATGTGAATAAAATCTCATAATGTAACGCTCACTACTTGCCTCATTCAAGGGTAGCAAGATCGCCATGCCTACTTCAGACGAATATCTAAGTGTCGCCTTCCATAGACCCGCAAACTTCGATTTATATGGCCGCACCGTTTAGGCGCACCAAGCCACTCGCCAGACCTCGCGTGCATGTTACCCAACATTCCACAATTCTGACATGCTCCACCCCTCTTGCGTTAAAAACTGGCAGTTAAATTGATGCGCCATAGACAACGGAAGAATATTTTGTTCAACTACAGAAGTGGAAATGGGACGCATCTCATCGGATTTTAGGAGCCGGTTAAGGCTTCGGCTATCTCAGTTCACTTGATGAGCTAGGCTTAGAATCAACTTCAGCCGGTTAAATTCAAGTGTGGCTTTCAAGCTGATGTAACAACCTGTTTCATATGTTTTCATTGCATATTTCGAAATATAGGAAACCTCAAGTGTATTTCTAACAAATGAAGAAAATTACGCTGCAGCCTGACCATGACTGGAATAAAATATTGGTGCAGGAAATGTCCGATTTGACAAATACAAGAGCGAGGATTTGAGAATGTGAATGAAGAAATTTTAGCGTATGTGATCTTTTGCCTACAGTTGAGATCTTTGAGAACATCTCCGGCTATAACCGAGCATCAATATTGAAATTAATTAACTTTTAAACAATTATCGCAGAAATCAAGTACACCGCAGCAAAAAAAAAAACATAAAGCTTCAAAAATTTTAACACCTGTGTTTAATCCACTCATACAGCAGAAACCACTCATTTTAACAGCTCCTTTCAAAAAAAAAAAAAAAAAAAAAATTAAACTCCAACTTTAACAACAATGTAATTTATGCCACCAATTACGAAAGAGAAATTGTTGATTGCTTTTTTCGACGTGTTCTTCCACCCATCCGAGCAAAAATTCACAGTCCCCCCCCCCCCCCCCCTCATTCCATCCTGTTTGACATCATTCGACGTTAACCCATATAACCGCAATTTGAGGAAGAAATTTTACCATCACTTGATATACGAGATGTAATCCCAATCAACTGTCAGATCGCAACACCTTTACACTGTACTTTACACCGTACATACCCATTTCATTGAAAATATTTCGGCAATACTCACTTTAGAAATAAGGCAACATGAGAAAGTCGACAAAAGAGAATCTCACACAACAGCTTAGAGATCTCCGAGAGGAAACATCAGCAGAGATCCTCTTCAGATGATGGTCAAATGAAAGAACTTTTATAACACCCGATGAAACGATAACAATCTAAAATGAAGACAACGATATGGGTACCAATCTGGCAGTGTTTCAAATATAGTCATAATATATAAGCATAACTGTAGGTGCATTTCCACTGAATAAGAGAGATATGGTGGATTAAGCGCATACGAATGTTTCAAAGAGCATGTTAACGGAGATCGAAACGTTAACAAGCTTTAATGCAATAATGATCTAAACGTTTCATACCTCCCGAAATATGGAAAAACGCTATGAGCACAAGTTGCGAATCCACACAATTCCTTGCAAACGGTTTTAATGAAAAGTATATGGACACCTTTCTAATTCGATTTATGTTTTCAATGAAACGGTGAGGCAATATGAGTGGAAAAGGAAATCATAATGGAGGGAAGCCTTTTTAACGATAGGGGCGAATGGTGATTCGATTCACTGATAGGGGTAAGAAAAAAGTCTCCTTCTAGTCCATTTCCTTAAGGAAAGAGAGGAAGAGGGAGGAGGAAGTGGAGAGACTCTAGTCTTAAATGAATACTTGCTAAGCAGCCAACGAGCTCCATCTAATTATTAGAAGTTTCATCTGAATTAAAAATCCTTTTTTATTCCTTCTTGAATAATAAATAATAGCTAAACTGAAATAAGATCAGCAGCACTTACACTGGAAAAAACCCCGTCGCTATTCAACAAAACATCCTTCAAACCTCATGCATCGAAAATGGAAACTGTAATACATAAAAGATGAGAAGATTTTGAAAAAAAAAAATGATATACGGGCAATTCGAAAACCAATTATATAAATCAAAAATCTTGCACATAAAAATATGTGCAGAGATAAAAAGTGTTCAGCGTTACGTCGAATTCTATAGAAAATCGACATGAAGATTCACAGCTATTAAGTGCTACAACAGGTGCGATAGAAGCCGAGTCCTCCCTAATAAATACAGCCCGGGTATTTCACACCTTAATTTGAATCACTCTAATTAACATGCAGTCAATAGAGTCGAAAAATTCCGTCATGGAAACAACCTCACAAATATGAAAAAAAAGTCAATCAACAGGCGATAAAATATCTCCTCAATAAATAGGAATTTGCAAACGGTGGTGAATTTTATCGAATATAAAAACTCATGAAGTAGCAAAATACAAGAGTTGAGGGCATCCCCCTCATTTGCTCTTCACCGAATTCTCAATGATAACAAAATGAGCGCATTAAAACAAGATCGAAATGAATAATCAGCTAAGAATCAATGAAAATCGAACCGTTTTTTTCATCAAATAAAAAACCCCTATTAGTTAGAGGAAAATGCTTAATATTATAAACAGAAATCAATGAGCACTTTCAATGTTTCGCAAATTATTTCCGCATACGCAAATTCTGTTTCTTCTCTCGCCGTTTTTTCCAACCGTCTGCCGGTAAACTAAACGTTATGTGAAGACGATCAAGAATCTCCATAAGTGCCTTCTTTGGTATCTTTGCTACAGCCGTATCAGCACGTGAAAGACGTGCACAGAACTCCTCCTGAAAAAAAAACAACTTACAACTGTAAACAATATAAACACGAAAAAACACAATAAGGGAGCGAAAAATTAGAAAGCAATGCTATGATGTGCCACTCCATAGCAGCACATATTTTGCTCTTCGAAATATTAAATAACTCTACGCACCTATACTATCAAAGAATTAGCATAGTATAAATCAGCGCTCAAAAATTTTAGGCGAGGAATTTCGCATGCGAAAATTATTTGCAGACTGGATTCAAAAGTGTTTTTTGTTCCGTATTTAAGTTAGAAAATGAAAAAATTAAGTCAACTGCATGAAACATCTACTGACCAGTCTATACTCTAAAATGAAGTAAAAAATGGCCAAAAGACAACTGATGCACATTTGACTGCAGAAACAATTTGGTTCAAATTGCAAAGTGATATCTCTTTACGACGTTCGTAAGAAAATTGTCGGCTATATTCAATTTAAAGTCAAATATCCTTTCAAAGAGAGAATTTGAAATCGTTTTTCGAGTTCTTCACAAGTTCGCTTCAAGTTTTCGAGCAAAAATAATACAGCATGAATAATAAATACTCACAAATGAGACGGGATTCAATCCAAGTAAAGTGTTGTAAAGATCGGCATTGTCTTCTCGACGTAACCAAGCCAAGAGAGCGATTTGCATTCCGTCTAAATCCTAAAAACAGACAGAAAAAAATTTCATCGATGAAAAGACAAGTAAATTCAAGACAATAAATAAATATTGCAAATAAGAGTTATTTAAAACTCTACAATTCAAATATCATTACTTTAATTACGAATATCTAAAAGCCATAATAGACTCAAACGTTTTCATGAATGACGGCTGCAAGCTTTATGCCGATGAACAGTAACGGCAATCATGGCATCTTGAAATGCAAAATTGCTTTCCTTTGGACAAATGCGCTTCCAAAGCAATCAACTACTGAACTAATCTCGCTAAGACGGCAAAAAACAAAAGTTTATCACCCCAAAGACACATGCGACCAACTCATGGGACACATTTTATGACAACCAATTGACTGATGCAACTCATAGAGCTAAATTAGTTCGGCTCATTTTAATGCCCTCATTTATTAGTTAAGTAGTACCTCACTAACCACTGGCTTTAGCCAAATGAACAGAATGCTAAACTTATCTTTGAGTTCACAGCTAAGAGTTCTCTTCTAAAATTCCATAAAATTATCTCCAATAAGAAAAATAAGAAATTTTATTACTGCCTAATTCGCTTCCATTAGTAAAGCCTCTTTAGAGAAAAATTTATAATTTTTGAGCATTAATTTCTTTGGCGGTCATAGATAGACAAATTCAACTTTGTAAAACTGACTATACCAAACACATTGATCTCATCTTTTTTTTTCCTTTCACACCTCCAATTATCCTCTCCAATCTCCATCGCTATCATATTCAATCAAACTGTAACTCAACGAAGTCGAACTATTGCATAATCGAAATGAATGACTATGTTTATAAATATATTTTCAATCTGTTTTCTTTTATTTATGCGCTAAGGCCTTCTAGGTGGTTCAGTTAAGGCGAGGGTTAGTCAATCAGCCGATGATTAGTCAATCAGCCGACTTCCACGTCATCCTTTTGCATAGATTCTCACACGGCTCAGAGGTCCTTCAATTTGTGCGCAATGTGCCAACGTAAAGACCAAGGCATACCTTTGGCAAAGGCGCATCTTCATCGTACACATTGATACAAGATTCCTCAAGAATATCCTCTTCATCTAAACTTCGGTTGAGAGTCTTGTCTCGTAAATCTTCTCCATCATTCAACTCATTGTTTATTCGATCGGTTAGTTTAGCAACTGCTAATCTACCTTTTGGTTTACTCGACACTGGTGAAACACCATCGACTACTGAAAAGAAAAAAATACAATATAAAACTGTCTTATTCGAAAATTTAAAAAATAACGGAATCCCAATCATAGGATACAGCAAAAGCAGCACTTATAAATTCATACCAATACAAATTCTCCCGTTTAAATTTCCCCCCCCCCCCCCTCTTCCAATTAATCGCCTATTTCGTCAAGATGAACCACTTCAACTTGATAGCTTCGATTCTTTCAAATCTTTACCTACCAGTTAGCACTTATATAAAATGCTCACATCGTCGCATTCAGCTTCTTCATGCGATAGACCAAAAACTTTACCCCCGATTTTAGCCCCTCTCGCTTGTAAAAGAATTTACGCAAATTATGAGTCATTTTTTAATTACTAGCTTCTCAAAAAACTTAGAAAATCTATCATTTGTAAAATGTATAAAACGTGAATTTACGATACTAAAGTAAGAAACGTTGAGCAAAGATGAGATAAACAACTGCCATAAACAAAACTTTTTCAAATAAAGTACCATAAGTAAAGAATTTTGATAAGATAGAAAGGAAAAAAAATTCTAATTTGCCATACATTTAGATTTATTACATAAATACTTACATATGACTAATTCAAATCATTTTATATTATACTTCAAGTGTAAAATACAAAAGTTAAAAAGTGATGTTTCATTTCAGTGCAGTAAGTAGATAATTAATTTACCTAGCACACTATACAACGGACAACAACCCCCATAGAGTGTCAAATAAAAGAAGTGGCAAGATCAGGAAGTTGCTATAGGCTATGAAGATCATTTTGCATTCCGATTACTTCCACGAAACACTCGAAAACTCATTTAAAAAATCCTCTATATATAATATCGCCTTTCTTAGTGACTATTAACATCGGACGTGATGAATTTATTGAAAATAACTATAATTTGTTTAGCATCTTTGAGGTCGAGATTGAATGCTTTCTTTCAAAAAAAAAAAGAAATAAATTGCCAGATGGCTGTCTAAACTCAACAACGATAAAAATTATAACTCAATAAAAAATAAATTTAAAAAATCGCACAATTGTCTGCCTTGATTGATTCAATTTTTTTAAATGTATGGTGAGCATCTGATATTATGAAAAACATTCAGCAATTTATACCTGGATGTAATTCATCGTAAATCTTTTTCAATAATGCAATTGCTCGTTTTCTGCCCATTGGTCGAACGCCGTATTTCGCTAACTCATCCTTTAAGAAATGCTTTAGTTATCGGAATCATATTCAAAAAATGACAGAATTCATACAAGAAATGCTAAAATTATACTTTTTTCAAATGAGTAGTAAACAGCAGTTCGTGAAAAAACTCGACGGAGTATAAAGACAACTATAATAGAGCGAAAGACGTTTGCAAGCAAAAGTTTTTAAAAAAACGCGCAGTGGCAAAAATCGAAATTATATATATATATATATATAATATATATATATATATATATATATATATATATATATATATATATATATATATATATATATATATATATATATATATATAGCATGACCTGAATATAATGCAAGCAAAATAAAAAAAGACCCACCTTTAATTGTTTGTCGCTCATAAGCGCAAAATCGGGAAGTGGGGTTATATTGGTCGTCTTCAAAACTTTCACGTTGGATCCCAACTCCTTCAGTCTCCGCGCTAATCTCGTTGAATCCGGGTTAGGCGTCGAACAGTACTGAACGTTGGTTCTAGCACCACCTTTTGTTGGCGCAACTTCAGTAAATATGTGACTGGAAGATGGCCCAGCTTCCGATTTACCGATCGGAGATAATGGCACACCGAATGGCAATTTTCTGGAAGGTGAGCAATCACCAATGACATCCAAACGACCCGTATCGTCGTCGCGAATGGCTGGAGAGTGTTTTCTTGAATCCTTTAGTGAACTTGCAAATGTTTTAGGCGGACGTTTTTTTGGGATCGGTGAGCAAAGAATGTCGGAAAGACGGCTGGAACAACTTCGTAGTGGAGTTCGTGAAACTGCTGGCTGCGCAAGAGGTGACTCAAAGAACGAATCTTTGAATTCGTCTTCATCGCTAGCAAAAGAGAATGGCTTAGCTGTATCAGATGTGCACGGTATGCATTCCGCCGATTTGTGTTTTCGGCCTCCATCAGAACCAACCAACAAATTATTGAAATCCTCTCTGCCAGTATCACGATCATTTCCCATACTGTCATAAAATGAATCAAACGGAAGTGGGAGTGGTGAATAGCCTAAAGTATAGTTTAGAGATGATGTTTCTGATACACTGCTTGGTGATTTATGCTTCATCTCCGCTGCTGAATAATTGCTTTTTAGCTTTTCCATTGATGCTTCCGATAAACGCAACTTCAATTCCAAACAACGATCCTCTTCTAGAGAGTCTTTAGTGAGTATTTGGTTCCGGTCTTTTCGATTATCACTGCAACCCTCTCCTTTTGACATCAGATTAGCGTCCTCGAGATTATTACGTTCGTCATCATCCGAAGATATGTCGAAGACATCAGGACTGCTATTTGGACTCATTATGGTCGGCAGAATCCTCGATTTCGCAGGATTCAAGATGCGATTTTCAAGCAAAGAGTGGCCAGTGTTTCTAATTTCACTCACTCTCTGCTGTTGAACTCCATCACTACTCGGAAGCAATCCTTCAAGCCAATTGCCTGAATCTATCTCCAGTCCTTCACTCTCGTCGAATCTTTTGATCGTCTTCCCAGTTGCTGGAAGCTCACCAATAAAAACAACGGATCCATCTGGATCTTCGCCGTTTCTTTGCTTTTTATTCGCTTCTTCGTTATCTTCGCCAGTGCATACTACGTTCCTGATTTCTGTGGCTGTGCTAATCTTCCCAGCATTCACATCTGGAATACGTCCACCTCTGCGTTTTACAAAGCTATTTTGAAAAGAATTATTCATGGATTCGTCTTCAAAGGCATTTTCACTGCAACAACTTCCTGATCTACTTCCCGAACCATTCCCTTCAACTTCTTTGGATGACTGAACTGCGAAAAGAGCAGAACTTGCGGTGCTTTCTTTCACAGAATTCATAATCGGAGAGTCTGTAGATGACGGCTTCTGTTCCGAGACGTTCTTTTCGAAGGAAGCGATACGATCCATTTCAAGGTTATGCTGCAAATTCTTCGATATTGGCTCTTCTTGACTAGTGGATTCAACGGGCGATCGGCAAAGAGCGGCCAGCCCATTCGGGCCATACTGATTTGCCAACGTAAGCACTTCAGGTCTTTCGTTTTCAGTCCACTCGATTGTCGATGAATATAAGAAGTGAACGTAGCACCTGAAACTACTTTTTACTGATGAGATTTGGAATAACTTCAACATATCAATTTACAAAAAGAAACTCAAAAAACCATCGATAGTGTTTTATAATTACTAATTAACCCGAAAGAAGACAATCAGTAAAGGTAGAGTTCTTTCTTCACTGAAAGAAAATTTGCTATTAAACGAGGAGATACTAGACTATTATGCCCGAAAAAAAAATTCCACAAGCTGATACAATTCTTCACTGTTTTGCAAGTGTCCATCACATTTTGCACTATTTCATTACATTTTATAATTTTTTAATTTTTACAGGGAACATTTTGAGGCAAATATCCGTTGAAATCTCTGTTCTCAAAACACTCGTTAACAGATTTTGCTAAATCTGAGAGCGAAACAACAATCAGCAAACGATAAAAAGTGATGAAGGTATTAGTGCACCTCAACGCAGCCGCAGAATAATCCCTTAGCGGTAAGACGCCATCGGAACCAATCAGCTATAATAATATGCAACATTATGAAGCGTAAATACTGTAGATGATTTAAACACTTCAAAACAACTGCTGAGGAGGAAGGGGCGAAATTCAGTATAAAATAGATGTCAGTAAACAAAAAACATCACTCTACAGCAGATGTGAGTATGGCCCTAGTGCTCATATATCACAGATCAATAAATAATAATTCTCCTAACATGCACACAGTTGCAATTTCGCATTATCAATGATAGAAAAAAAAACAGTGGGAAAAGCGGAACGCGCAAAGTGAGAAATATAAGTAGCTGGCAGATGACCTTCAGAAACGCAGAAATAAATCTACACAGCATTGCAATGCGGTAAATTATGCAAAAGCAGAGCTTTTTCCACTCCCCTACGCTTACTAATATCATTACTAAAGAGGCACTTATTTTTCTCGAAAAATCTCTACAGTTTGATGAGTTACAAAGAAAAATCACTAACCGGAAGTAGGAGTGGTACTCTTGCGGCGATAATAAAACGATGAATAGAGATTGCCTCATTTTCCAAAGAAAAAATTGTCACATCGCCTCCTAAACTTGCATATCGACTCAAATCATCCGCAAGCCTCTCCAGACGCTCCAGCTAAAAAATAAATCAAGTACGGATGCGTATATATGAAACGTATCACGCATCCCCTCATAATCAATCCGTACAAATTCGAGGGAAGGAATTTGCGCTAAACTTAAACTAAGGAATAAGAACCTAATTCACTAGAAGCATTAGTGGAGTTCTTATTAAACGCAGCAATAACGATTACCGAATTTACACTATAAACGTATCCGTCATTCACCACTACTCGTTACAACATTTCAAGCAAGCAGCAACGCCGCCGTTACAAATTACCATAAATACCTTGCAAATCCGATACAGGACACATACCTGGCCTCAGTGATTACCCATGTCAACTACGGGCATTTCAAGCAGCAATCAAAACAAGTTCTATCGTGTTTGCTTAAAAATCATAGATGCGGATAAGAAGACACATTAATACAGTCATAGAATTGCTCAACCTCAGAATCCATTTCGAACGATAGGTTCTCATGAAAATAAAATAATAAATGATAATTACCTCGACATAAACCTTCAAAAGTTCCAACACCTCAGCTTCCAAATCGAATGCAATAACATAGGTAATTAACTGTGGGAAAAATATTTGGAGGATTTCTGTATTATTAATCGTTGTGATGGGAAGATAGAGACTGTAGTTTAAGAGAGGAAAGAAAATCAATGAATGATTCACGTGGAAAGAAAAATCATTCCTTAAGCAGTACCTTGTGCAGACATTTCTTTATATCACCAAGTAAAAGTGATGAGCGCATCCTCCTTCTGCGCATCACTTCTTTAAAATCACCGGGTCGTTTAACCTTGAACCTTTGCAAAAAATTCTCCTGTAACATATTCCTCTACTCAGTGCCAAATTTAGAAGACTGTCAATTCGATGTGTATACAACTAATAAAGAATACCCTAAGGAAAAACGATTCAACTATAAAAGAAAGGGAAGCCCGCATAATCCCCTCGCATAGCAATACTTAAAAAGAAGTTATACGAATATGCAACTTTCAGAAAAGATAATTTCATGCCGAAATTTTCGAGTGAATGCAACTTCCTTTCAATAGATAATCGCACTTTCAAAAATACCGATATCTACTAGTTAAAAAAAACGTGGAAAAGCTATACGATGCGTCGACGACCTTTAGTGCACTATTGCTTGGATTTCAACAATATAAAGCATTAAGGAGTTTTCGCACTGCTCAAATATGTCTAACGACGAGATTATTTATGCAACAAATTAAACCGCCTTCTAAAATTAGAGATCTATGTTAGACGCAGTACGCACATCTCATAGACTTCCACCGTTTTAAGTAAGTAACACTTTTTAAAAGCGCTTCTGCATGGTTCAGTCTCCTGATTATCGTAGAAAGGGAAGAAGAGGAAGAATGAAGACCAAGACCTTCTATTTTTCATTCAAGAGAAGAGATCCTTTCATCAGAGGAAATAAGGTATTTTCTTAAAAATGAGGAAATTTAATAAAGCATACAAATCATAATCCCCTCCACCATTAATGTTAAACTATTTTTTTGATGAGGCGAATTTGGAACGCTAATAAGTAATATCAATATTTAAAGATTGAAAAAAACGATAACATTACTACTATATAAATATTCTACAATCTAATAACAAATCAGCTATGCAATTTGTAGCCAGTAACAATAGAAAAAATTTAGCGAAAATGAAACAATCAATCAATCAATAACCTGAAGCTCTTCAAAAACTGAACATTTACAAGATCGTGGCTCGAGTTCCACAAACGAATATGACCTCGGTCTAAGCTTTCGTGATCTCAACGCTTGTGGCTGCTTCGGTTGTGGTACCGATATGTTCCTGAACCTTAATCTAGTAACGCATTTGTAAAAGCACTATTTACTAACATCGACCTCTAAAACGGATTTCAACGGACCAAAGATCAAAACCTTGAGCGCGGACATGCAATCAATTTTTCCGATCTGATGCTTCACCACTTCCAGCATCACGATCTTTTTACCATTTTAGCGTCGATGAATGTCACTCACTGATCTTACATGATACCTAATTTTCTAAGTCATTAGATACTGTCTGGTAAGCTTTAATAACGTACTCACAAAAGAGACACCAAAAATACAACAAAGGAAAAAACCGCCCGTTAATGCGGATTAGCGTTGCCATAAAGTACTTCACGTATCTATGAGTAGTTTACTTCCTTATTTATAGTGCCTGCGGCCTACACATTTTTGAAGCTTTTCACAGTTGATAAACGTTCAAAGGTGGTTTTACATATAGAATACCTACAAATGAGTAAATACACCAAAGAGTAGAAGTATGAGCATTTATTTCTTTTCGATCTAGACAGCTAATTAACGAAAAAGAAAGCGTTCATAAAGTGGCTTATAAAGATCAGATTAGGAATTTAATTATCAGCCTATCAGCTAAATGTTATATAATCAGTGATTAAGAATTAATCAAAATGAACGTGATTAGATGAAATATTCTCAATTAAAAAATCAATTATTCTCAGTGAGAAATTAAAAAATGCATCATCTGCCGCAAACTATATAAAACGGCTAAAGTGAATGAGAAGGTAAGAGATTAGGGAAGGAGAGAGAGGAGGTGGTGCGAGACATGACGAACGAATGCTACTTAAAAACATACTCTCCAGTAGAATCAAGACTAGCCGAAATAGCCATTGCAAGCTTCATTTGTTCATCGAATGCGGTACGTGGTTCTTCTTTGTTAACACGCGGTTTGTTCATGACGATTTTTGGCTCATTCATTCTGCAAACAAAAATTAAGTATCACCTTTAAAAGGAGATTAAACCTTCATCTTTTCATTCGTTCTTTCTCATTATAATTATAAACAATTCACATACAGCAAGAGTGTCATCAGCCCATTACAGAGGATAGTAAGAGTGAAGAATTCTTTGATATTGCTACTTGAATATTTTTTAAATATCATTAAAAAAGGAAACAAGAAAGGATTTTTTTAACATATGAGGCTCAAAACTGATTCGTACTTACAGACGATTACTTCACTTTCAATATTTTCCATCTAATCTCTCCTCCTTTCTTCTCTCCTGCCCAAAGACTTTTGTCCTCGAAAATAACGATACCAACGCAAACTCAGAAAAAGAACGCTATTTGTTAACACTTTAGACAACACTAATATTCGCAGGTGCAGACTGTACACTGTAGGTGAGCGTCATATGGCGCAAAGTATATAGGCCACAGAGGTCGACTACAGTACACTGTACGCTTAATTTGCAAAATTGAAGGATGGAAAGTCACGAGCATCCATCGGAGACACCTATTATGATGCAACGATTCTAAGCAATAGAATTAGTTGCAACTTCAAGCAAAAGAATTCACATCTTTATTTAGCTGCTATATACATTCGTTCGACCGAAATGAATTTGCATTCCCTAATGAAGTTTTCAGCGAATTTAATGTTTAGCATTGGTGGATAATAGTTCGCAGTGGATAATTCTTATCGAAAAAAAAAATTGTAAATGAGAGTAATAGAAGCCGAGAATGAGCAGAATAAATAGTGGAATATTTAGAAAGAAAGTGAAATTATTCACTCATATAAAATGTAATGCTGTGGATAAGCATCGGAATCACTCATTCCCTTTAAATGAGTTCGCAAAGAGTGAATTCTTTCAATTTCGAGAGGTAAGCAAAATTCACTCTAAAGATAGAAAGAGAAAATGATGAACAATCAAGAATTTCAAACGACACAGATCGAGACTGGCTCGTGCTTTTCCAGTCATCTCCCATCCCATTTAAACTAAAAAACACTTGCATACTCGAACGAAAGAGAAATGGCTAGTTTATTTGCATTTTGCGAAGGCGTTCATTAACTTTACTATAAGAACTTTATTCAAAGTGAGAGACTAACAAAAAAATAAACAAAAAAACAGTTACTTAGTATGTGATAGACCATTTTTTTTCCTCACATCGGCCACCTTTGCTTGCGTATCCATAAGTGCTAATAGTCGCTCACCTGGAACTTGATGCTTACGGCCACAACTTTTAGCATGCGCCGCCCGAAACTGAAAGAAAAAAGCATAAAAGTTGTACAATGCGAATAAAACAAAATAATAAGAGCAGCCTAACAAAATCTCAAGGTTTATGAATAGTCGAAATTTTGAGAGGCGTTTCTTTTGAACGAGAGGGAAGAACTAGGCAATGCAATTGAGATCCTATGATATTTGAGATCGGCATCAGAACAAGTGAATAAGTTAAGAGTAGAAGATGGCGTTCCATGATTTATTAAAATACATACGACTAATGTAAAACCAATTAAAATGCAACAATAATAATCACTGAACAAAATTAAAACCGACCATCCCAATTTTGCGTACAAAGAATAATGTCGTTGCAATTAAACTATATGTGAAATTTTTGATAAATGCATTTCGAAAAGCAAAAAAAAAGAAGAAAATATTCAACCAAAAACATCAAAGAAAGTGAAAAATTTATAATTTATCGATGTTACTCATCATTTATTTATTATCACTTCCAATAATTACGCATTATAAAACGTTTGCAAAATCGACGTACTGTGTAAACTATGTCGCTACATAAGTGCATGTGTTTCCAGGTGTATCGATGTATGAGACTACCGGTATACGCCCGATGCATTTATATTTCAAATCGGGATTATATCATAAATTGCATTTTTAAGCAAGTTTTGAATAAAGTTAGCCCGAAAATTTAGGCAATGAGGGGTGTCGTTTCTTCGTCAACTTGTTAGATCGAAACCTTATACGAAAGTGGGTATTCTTCGATAATGGACGAGAGATTTAGTCAATCCACAACTGTGTTAATGCCGGGATCAATAAGAACAAACAGCTTCATACCTAAAATCTAAGGTATAAACATCATTATATGCAATAGTTCACTTAAAAAAGTACCGGTCCAGGTTGAAGTGGTGTACCACAAATGGGACAGTCGACCGTATTTGACCAATTCTGCTTATTCGATTCATATTTGCTTTTTGCTTCTTGTTGATCCAAACAATTGTTTATATGTAAAGCTTTCCTTAATTCATCGAGTCGGCGTAAATCCTTAAAGAACACATAATCAAATTATTCAATAATAATCGAAAAATAACCGGAAAATAACGGAAGCTCTAACAACTGAAATAGCCTACTAATGCATGTGGCATGATATGAGCTTTTGCATTGCGCTCACTTGATAATCTCCTTAATTAATTACCAATAAAAATGACATATACAAAATAATGAATTAAAATATTAACTAACCTAAACATACATTAATCTATAATTAAGGCCATAATCTTAGAACCAAAAACCAGACCACTCACATAAATTTTTCTTTATGAAGTTTTTTTAAAAAATTACCTGCAGATTGACAGTTATAAGGTAAAAAGCTGACCGTTGCAAACAGCGTGCAATAATTTCTCATCTTTAAATGTGCAGTTGAATGAGTAACATAGACTACGATATGACTTATCATATGGCGTACACTGTACTAATTACGCGTCGTAACTCTCGCTCCAATGGCTTTGCAATTTTGTTCCTTTAGCGCAAAAAAATACGCAAAAGCCCAATTGTAGCGTGGCCAAGTCTACGATCACCGAAACTTTGGGCCCTAACGCCGAAGGTTCAGCACTGCAATTATCCGATCTCATCTGATAACATTCCCTCAAACGCTCCATTACTGCGAACTCGTCACCGATCCCTGAGGATCATAAACCAGTTCTGAGTCAAGCAATTGTTCGCTAAATGGGAAAGTGCTCATGAGCCGAAAACTGATATCAAAGACTGGGCGTAAACGTCAAATGACACAACTAGTACCTTCTTACAAACATAGCAGCAGTCTTCCTCTGCTTCAGGGAATAGACAGTCACTCTCGATGAACAACTTCTTCGACGGCGATTCAGAGGGCTTTTCGCTTGACGACCTCCTGAAATTATTTGGTTAGCTGATTTGTTTGTAAAGGCTGATAAAGAAATCGGGTCTTATAAAAATTTCGATCAGTTGTTAACCGAGAAAATTACACTCGAAATGGGTTTTCGAATAAAGAAATTCAAACACACGAAAGCCGATCGAACATTTCAATAATTTTTGCAAAAGGCGATCGACGGGCTGGGAGGGAGTACGGGGGAGAGAATAGGAATAGCGGTTTAGTTGAAAAACTTTTTTGTGATCGTTCAATTGAACGGGTACCAAAAAAAATTCGAAAATCAGTAGCCATTTTGGCACGATATGCTCTTTCTACAAGCTGACCCATCACACCAATTGACCGCACTGACACTTTAGTTTTTCAAGACTCATGTAGACCTGTAATTCTTTTCAAAACTGATGGGTTTCAGTATGAATTGTGGGATAAATAGTGGAATTACGGTACAGATTACAATCCCCCCCCCCCCTTCCAAAAAAGATTTAAACTCTAACTTCAGCAATTGCCAAGTTGTATGCAATAGAAAGACAAACAGAGAGATGCAATATAGAGAAATTATGCAAATTAGTTTTTCAACTATACCGCCTCCCCCCTCCCATTAGAATCCTCAAGAACTTGCATACCTCGGAGATGTTTTAAAGCAGTCTGATTGCATCCTGCAATTCACTGAAACGAAAAAAAAAACAATTTATAGGTTTCAAGGAGAGCCGGATCGGCCAAAATATGCATGCATATTTGCATTAATTTGTTATGCAATTGCAGATTTGCATAAATACTTAAAAATCTGTAGTATTGATACTAGGATTTCCTTGCAGTCATCTTTAACTTCATTCAATGCCATTAATAAACCAGAGGATTCCCCTTCCGGTTTGCACAAAATGGTCAAGCAAAAAAACTACGCAAATGGTAGTGGACTAAATTAATATGCAAATGGAAAACCGAAGAATTATGGAAAACCAAAGCAAAACGACAAACTTTGAGGTTGTGGGATTCTTCGAAGGATGCAACGAACTCGAAATGAAGTCTGAATCATCCATTTCCTTCATTCAGTCCAAACGCAGTTTCCTCAACCGCTGCATGAAACCATCAAGCCAGCAGATGATGTTCCTGTACTAACCGCCTAAAGGAATCGCCTTCGAAAAGCACATAAACCTGTAAAAAATTAAATTCAGGAAAGCAGCAAAATCAACGTTTATATAGATAAGGTAATAAGCGCGATGTCATGTAGTTATGCAAGGATAAAATCGGGCCAGTTTGGAATCCTGCGGCTCGATGTAAACCGTGTTAAAGGTATGCCGGGCGGTATAAATTACACCTGGGTTTAATTACACCTATATTAAATTACTGTTGACGATTTAAATGTTTTTGATAAAAATTTTCTATCTTAGCCAAGTTTTGCCAAGTACACATATTCCTATCTATAGGTTTTTAATTTCCTAATTCTGCCAAAAATGCGTCCACTTATTCCCTCTTTCAAAAATATCCACGTCGACTGCCACATTTCGAGGTACAACAATCGTACTATTGTCTTTTTGCCATTCCTTCCCCTTCCACTTTTCTGCCCGTTCTCTGAGGGAAAGCGTGAGTGAGGACAGGGAAGAAAAAGACGTCCACCCGCCTACTTTCAGCTACAACCAAGGATCAATCGCACCATGCCTCCCATCGAACTCCTCCCTGCAATCCATCGTCTAAGTTCATCGACACTACATGAGTGACACTATGCAGAATGCACTGAAACAGACTTCTCCACTGAAACAGGCTTCTCATCCTGCCGTGCGCACTTCCGTGGAAAGGTGTCTGCCGAGAGATTTTCCTCTCTTCAGATGCTTCATCGCTATTTTGCTCGAGGTTATTTCTAAAATCGCTATGAATTTCACGATTTCCCGAGAGGTAACAACGAGTGATTTCTCGGGAAATCGTACTCTAAAGACGCTAATAATTTTATGTGTCAAATTTTAAATTTGTTGAAAACTTCAAAAAATTTTGGCGGGAATGTCTCAGCTCGTCCACTTTCTTTTTCCATTATGCAACCTTGCCGCAATTCGGTAGAATTTCTTCGCCTGTTACACTAATGAGACTTTTGCTGTTTTTATTGGCTTGTTGCCAAATTTACATCTCTTTGATATGTTTTTATTTATGTTATTGGATAATATTACGTAGCAAAATGAATAATGTAACCAATAAATACGTCATAAACGTTGTTTAGCGAGAGCTCAACTGAATATTTTGATATGCGCTATACGTTGTCGCGAAAACAATTCAACGATTCAAAAGTGAAAAAATTTGCATATGTGATGCTCACCTCATCTAATTATGCAAATTTTCGCACGTTTCACTTCTACAGTGTTTACAAATTTAGCGGATGGATGAGTGTCAGTGTTTAATTTGCGATGTCGGGGTGCGGTTGATTTCTCGTTGATGGCAGCGGGGGTGTTGCGTAAGGTTGTTAAGCATATAGCTTATAGCAGTTGGCGTTTTAGTGGATTTAATTGTGTATTTTTAGACGTATGCGTAGGACGTTGATGTTATATTTTGGCGATTTTAATCGAGCAAAAGTTCACTCAAAAATGTGGCATGCTCTTTTTTTTTAAAATTTTTTGTATGTATATTTTTTTCAAAGTATGTTTTTTATTGTCAAGGGAGCATTACTATAAAAGTTGAAGACGGCATGTCATGCTTGCTAATTAAGTGAATACCCTATGCGTTCAATGGGTGATGAAGAGGTTTTTATGCCACCCATTTCAACGTCATTTAATTATGTCGTAAATGTTATGTCTGAATTTCTTTTTTCCAAATTGAACGTCGGCCTCCAAAAAAAAAACGTTTATTTCAAAACCTCGGGCATTTTATAGAACGCCGTATATGACATGACCAAACGGCAGAGATAAGTTGTAAAATTGTTCATGTACTCTGGTGACGATCGAATTGCGTCAATAGGATGGTTTTGAACATGCGGGAGCTTGAAACAATATCTCATAGAACATTTAACTTCAACTTTACCTGATAGGTCAAGCCATTTAAATACCGAGATCACTGGCATACCTCGCCGAGAATTTCGGATTTTTCATCTAACAGGCGGTTACGAAGTTGATACTGATCTGCGCATTCAAAGTGCAACGTTTTCTTCCGAGTTCCGCTGAGACTGTCGGCAATTTTGTTGGATTGACGTCGCTGGCCAGTCACGCTTTACCGTTTTTGGATTTGCTTCTTATTCTTGGTTGTTGTTGTTGTTGTTGCAATAGTGCTTATGCAATTAGCAATTGTGGGAACATTTCATCGTTGTGCTTCTGGCTCACATTTATCCCCGTTGTCTGCTTCCTCGAAGTTTAGTGAGATATGCCTTTAAAAAAAAAAGCCGATAGCCTATGCGCCCATTAATTCCCGAGAAATCCTATCCCAAGGTTTACCAACGGCCAATTTCTGGCATAAAATTTTCCCTCTTATATAATTTGCAACTGATATTTAAAATTGATTCGAATCTTTAAATGTATCCTCTCCACTCAGTAAAGGTGTTGAATTTGCCACTTTTCAGACCACAATCAAATGGAGGTTCCTGTGAAGCGTCGAAGCTCATCAAATTCGGATCAACGATCAAAACGTGCACGCCTTTCTATCATTGAGAAAGTTGCAGGTATTCTTTTCTTTTCATGTCATTCGAAATAAACCACGATCCTAAGGCTAACGCTATTCATATTCCGCATTTTTTATTTCTTTTTCGTTATAGCCATGTTACTTCATTTATTTTTGCTGGCTCTCTTCCGATTGTTGAGATTTCCTTGAGTATGCAACTCGACAATCTTCACTTTTAATGCTGAGTGCCTGTTTACTTGAAGCTAAATAAGAGGAATTTTTTGAAAAAATGAGATGCGCTTATAGTTGTTATTGACTGAAAATTCATTCACGATATGTTGCGTATCTACGATCGTCGATTAATTTTCAGTTGATTTGGTCCCGGAAGTGCCCGGTCGAATTGTCTCGTTGGAGTTGGAGAACTTCATGTGCCATAGTCATATGAAGATAGAGTTCGACATAACGAACAATAATTGCTTCTTTATTGGTGGCAGTAACGGATGTAAGTTCGTTTTTGAGAGAGATATCTATCGCATTCGCCAACTTTGTAGTATCCTCATATTGGATTTCGGATTAGCTTTGTTTATGCGGAAGAGTTTTGATGTCAGATTTAGTTTGCATGCATAAATCTATAGCTTTAGAATATCAAAATAGAAAGTTCAGTTTGTATTTGTTATATTTTTAGCGAATTTCTGGTACAAAAATGTGTGCAGTTACTGCTGCACTGATATTGGATCTGTGTAATAATCCACACTACTTGAGTAATGAAGTGTGATTCAAGCTTTCGGAAGTCTCCAGTGGTACTTGACTGTTTTAGGTCCTTCACGTGGCAATCTTGCATTTGCAGTAAGCTTTCAAGTTTTAAAAACTTGCTTGTCAAGTGTATGCGCTTAGATCTGTATGGATTTAACGCAGTTCTTATCCCCCTTCCTCTCCCTCCCCTCCCCAGTTCTTCTTTACAACACCATCCGCACTAAGTCAAAGAGTGATGGTTTCGATGTACTTTTTGCAGTGATCGTTATCTTTTCGGACAGTCTCTTAATTCTCACTATAATTTCTTGAAATATTAAATTAGGCTAGAATTATTTGTGTATTCATGTTCAAAGCGAGGTTTATTTCAAAATGATTTGGCAGATAAAGCGGATGAAACCAAAGCATCTAGAAGTAAAGGGTTCTTAGTCTTAGGTTACGCTTTGGTGCAATAATGTTTCGATGGATGGAGATTCGAAAAGCAAGGAAGCCAACCTCTTCGTGACAGTTTTTTGAAAGAATGCAATGCAGACGATTAGCGAAAGAAAATGGGCAAAAAATGGAAATACTACAGATCCGTCGTCCTTAAATTTCTTTCTGTTGCGTCCTTTAAAAAAACGATCGTCAGTGAAAGTGCTCAGCTTTTTGTGTATGTTGGCGGTGCTCGGCGATTCCCCTTCTTCTTTCTTCTTGAGTTCATCGGGCCCCAATCATTTCGGAGCCGAAACAAACGTACGAGTATTCATGACTTTGGGGGTGTGCAAAAATTCCGTAGCTCGTTCCATTATGTTTTTTCTCTTTTTTTTTGTCCACAGACAGCATTTTGGGCCAACGAAAAGCTTCTGGCGGTTTAGAGGCTGTTTACAATAAATAGCTAAGTTGTTATTTGTATATTGTGGTGTGATATTGAAAAACTTTATCGATGCTCACGTTTGGCAAGTCGTAAGGTTGGAATTATTATTGCTATGAGGGAATGCGGAGGTGTTGTGATTTTTATTCACAACAAGTTTGTTTTTATGAATTTCGGAATGGGGAAGAAAAGGTAGTATGTTGCATTTTTGTGAAGTTTCTCCTAAAGAAAACGAAAGCAGTGCTATGTGGCTGAAAGACCTCTACGATAGAGGAGCAGTTGAAACGTTACAATCAATGCTCAGGAAAGGAATTAAGTGGAAATTTTTCTCAAATATACATTTGTTGGTTAATTGGACGAATATGTGAGTGTTGCATCAAAAAAGAGAACTGTTATCGAAGAAATCCGGAGTGAATCTTTCACTGCATTCTGTTCCCCTCGCCTCTAAATTCTCTCTTGATTCCAGTCATTTTCATTTGCCGAACATTACTGAATTTCCTTGATAGGTTGCGCTAGTGAACAATTTCGTTTTATTCGCATTTTTATACATTTTTTGGCCATTGAGATGATTTGATGCTTCCGACCTTTAGTGAGTTGTTTGTTGCCTGCATAAAATTTATTAATGTCATGTTTGATAAACCGTAACGGTTTTATTGAAATTGCTTTTGCCGGTTATATTCTTACCAAAAACGCGGTGTGAAATCACCAAATTCTGCTCTTTGTTATCCTCCTCTGTTTTCACTTGTTTTGTAAAATCTTTTCTTAAGAAGGCGGCAGAAACATAATATTTTCAGCTGGCAAGAGTGCAATCTTAGCAGCTCTAAATATTGGTCTCGGAGGACAGGGAAGTATGAATGAGCGAGGAAACTCCCTACAGGATTATATTAAATATGGAAAGAAGTTCGTTTATTCATTAATTTGACTCCGTTTTGATGATTTTTTTTTGGGGGGGGGGGGGCAATGCAGTTTTTTGGAGTGATGGATCGTATTTCATATTGGCAAAGAGCGAAAAAAACATCCGGAAAAGAATGATCGCTTCCTAAGTTCTATTTGTGTCTAGAGATGAGGCGATTGACGGTAAGCATCTCTAATTTCGCGTTAACCCGTTTCCTTTGCGTTCCATACACTCACCATTCATCGCTTCCACCTGTTATGCTGTTGATTTGTGTGGATGAATACTATTGTGCTAAACGGTTACCCTGTTCAAGTTCATTTCGTTTATTAAAAGGATCAGAGACCCCTGCTATCCTTTTTTTTCTGTTCTAAATGTCGCTGTTCTGAGAGAAAAAAAAACGCTGATTAGCGTCATTTTCGAGAAGTTGATACGGACCGATTGGTGTGGAGCCTGATGGGAGAGGGAAGATTTTAGTGTGAAGCCGAATGGTGGAGAAGTGGTTACATGAATAAGGTGTTGAATAACGGAAATCGTTGATATACAATGAGGAAAAGGTGTACATCATCTTAGGATGCGTGATTTCGGCATAACCCACTTCATTTCGCTGTCTGTTCTGTTTTCCAATGTTCCTCGTGTTAGATTATATATATATATATATATATATATATATATATATATATATATATATATATATATATATATATATATATATATATATATATATATATATATATGTATATATATATGTTAGTGTTCTAGTAAATTGCGGCCCGTTTCTTAATCAACATTCCCGTCATGTGGGACGAGTATTTGCGCGCAAATATCCATTGGGTATTGTTTTGGCATCCGAAATTGGCCAAGGTGTTCCTTGCTGACAGATCTTTTTCCATAATTTCCTCCTCGGATACGTGTACGTCGTAATTTGAAACTTACGAAAGGCACGAGGTCATTCGCCTTTATCCTCATCGAGTACAAACCTCTCCTTTTTGCTGTTTCTGCTTCAGTTCTGCGCCTATCTATGCTGTCCACAAAAGAATCGCTTATTCTGGAATGTGGATGGACCTGTTCCGGAATTTGCGAAGGACGTTATCTTTCCTCCTCTCAGTTCCCTTCCTTGTCCCACTACCTCACGGGGCTTAAAGAATGAGATAGATTAGGTTTCTTTGGACTTGAGCGCTGCAGTTTTAAACGTGATTGTTGAGTATAATTTGAGGCGTGCAAAGATCACAACGATGTTGTCGAACAAAGGCTACGGGCGTCATGAGGATTTTGGCGAATACCTAATCGTTGAACGTATATTGACCCCAGCCGGTTCAACTTATCAATTGATCTCGGTTGAAGGATCGCAGAGTAATTCTTTGTTTATTGGTTTACTTATTCAGCTGGTTTTTTTGTTCAAAAATTATTGTTTGGAATGGAGCACGAAACTGTATTCGAACTCAACCCATTTCATGCTGCTCTTGTCAACAGTAATTGTCTTCCAAGAAACTTCTCTAGCATTGTTTATATGGCTTGTTTGCCACTTCCGCCGAGTTGAATAGAAAGGAAGCGTTGCAACTCAACCATATTTAACGGTGGGGTACACCTTTGAGAGGGCACTGTCTTGTCGGTGCCGATCCTCGCCCATTTTTTCTCTCACTGCACATGCCACCAGATGAGCAAACTTTCTTGGCTCCCGAAAAGATTTTGTTCGTGATATTCACACTTGCTACATGCTTACAGTGTTGTTGGCATACAAGCCTCATACTTCGACATCGTTCAAAAATCTCTCGAGGAGGCTAGAAATTAAAGGTCTCTAAGGATCGCTGCATCGAATGCTAGCACTTTCCTTAATTTCTAACTCCGAAGTTGAGCTTTTTTCTGCGTCTGCTTTGAGATCTTTCTCATAAACACACGAGAAAATTCTGCCTTGGAAGGCAAGCTTTTATCATTGAGTTAGAAGAACAAAGTGAAGATTGAACGAGTTCCCATAAAATGCCTTTGGATGAGTATATATGCGACAGTGCTCGTACTCGCGGGCACATTGCAAGTGCGATTGTTTTGTGGCTTTTCCTTTGCTTATTTTCTCGAAAATTCCTAACTGCTTGTTCGACAATATCATAAATGCCACGGGAAAGGCTTACTCATTAAGTTGTGAATATGAATTGCAATATCTGTGAAGTTTTTCTCTTTCTTTCTACGAAGAGTGAGACAGCACCCATGATATCATTAGACCATTTGTGGGTAATAGACAAAAAAGAGTTCCCATTGCTTTGCTGCTACTGATTTTCGCTGAATTGCATCATTGTATCATCAGATAACTTGAGGCGGAGTCCATTATATGCGAGAGGTGACATATTATCTCAGCAATGTTTTATTTTCTCTATCTGCGATTAGAAATCAGGTGTTATCGAAGTTGGACATTTATGTGAATGGCATTATAGGATCAAAAAACTTTGCAATCCCATAAAGAGATATTGCATAGGGAGTTTTGAGTGTTGAAGAAAGAACATGCCAGTGGGTTTGATTAGCTTTGGATGCCATACGATAACCCGGAATGAGGTGGAAAGCGGATCGGATCGGAATTATTCGGGCTTAGGGAGCTTACTGGTATCAGTAGCTTACTGGTATTAGTACCTTTGTGCTTACTGGTATCAGTACCCTTGTGTCCATTACCTTTGTGTCTTCTGAATATTAGGTCCTTCTTCTAGGCATTCAGTCATGCACTCTGCGACACCTTCCTTTCAGTATTTTCAAAAGTTTTCAGTTTTGCACTGAATGAATGATCGATCACTTAGAGCAGTACTCAAAGTTCTTGAGGGATAAGACCTTTGCAAACCTCCCGAGCGTTCAGAGAGATACTATAGAGTATCTCAAAGATGTGGAGGGGGATTTTTTTTCGGCTTAGTGCATTCGTTTGTGACTCTGATGAGGGCCACATTTCACATCTCACTCTACTTTCTAGAAAGCAGATATAGTTTGGAAAAACATTTTCTGATTACAGCGCAAATTTATTATCAATATTTATTTCACGTTTTTAAAAAATTGTTGCCACGTTGAAAATATTTCAGGGAGATTTGTAAACTGTCGAAAACGAGACCTGGATTCCTTGTTGGCTCGTTTCGGCATCCAGTTGCGTAATCCGATTTTCTGGATGTCGCAAGATCGGTGCCGCGTATTCCTTCAGGAAATGAAACCTGAAAGACTCTACTCGGTAACCTCGTTCAACTTTTGACTCGATTTTATATGATAGTTCGGGACGTCATTGTTTGAACGATTTTATGGCACTTATTTTTAACGAATTATATTCATTGCTGAGTCTAACGAGTGGGCACATTTGCCTTATTCATTTATGGCATGAATAACATTTTAACGAGATATAAAACAATCGATCTTGTTCGTTGCTGACATTAAGATATTACCATGTATTATTTGTAGGAGGTTTTTACCTATTATGCTTGGTGATATCATTTAACAGATAGACATTTTCCGTTTATCTTATCAGTTTTTTTAGTTTATCCTTCGTGAATTTTCGCGTTGCACTCACCTGAGTTTCTTCTCAATGGCGTGCTGTAATTTTACATTCATGTAAACATCGCGCTCACAAGATCACTGTAATTTAGCAGTAAAACAGATTTTTTAAATTATCCTCTTTCTTTAAACGGTCGTCCTCAAGACCCAAAATAGTTGCTGCTTGCACGGGGTCGTTCGTTTCTCTCCCCACTTCCTCATTTTCTTTTATCTTCACCTACGGCAATAGAAAATACGATAAGAGAGAACGTTTAGTTTGTGAATCCTGCTGCTAAGTCAAATGCGTCCAGTTGGACTATTCAAAAATAAATGATACTGCTCATTTTATGAATAATGCGACAATCGTGGTAGTGCGGGAAGGGGGGGGGGGGAGGAGAGTGAGAAATCACCTGAAGAAAATTTCTAGATACATTTGTTTATGCAAGCATTGATATCCGTATGAGTGCTACTTGCATAATCTGCGGTTGACTTTTTAGCTTTTCATGCTCGCTACGGGATTGGATTCGGCACAAGATTGTTACACTGGGACTAATGAGAAGCTGAAGGAGGTCGATAAGTGGAAAGCAGTATTTGAGGAATATGTTAAGGATAAAAAAAGGTGTGCCGTACGTTATTCTTCATAAATTTCAGTGCATTTTAGCTCGGATGTAGAGCTTCTTCACTGCTTTTGAAAATGAGTCTTTTAATGATCAAAAGTCGCCCTGCTTTTCCTTGCGTTTTAAATGACATGTGCCACTGCTTATTATTCTCTTAATAGAGAGGGTGGCCTTGTGTTCCAGAATTTCCTGGCGTTGCGTTCGCAAAAGTAACTTGGCAGTTTCCAACCACTTTTTGTGTTGTTGTACTGTCTGCGCATTTCTATGACTGTGCTCTGCCCCTCTCTCGCCCACATTTTCTCTCGTATTATTTCATTTTTCATCAACTTCTACCCGAATTATTGCTCTCAGTTGTATATGAGATGGGAGGAAGGGGGGGGGGGGGGGAGGGAGGTTATGAATGGTTCTGAGGCAGATTGGTAGATGTGCAGTTGTATCATCTCTATAATGCACACGTTGATTGATTTTATTGAGATCGCTTCTCTCCCTCTTTCCTTCATGCACACCCCGTTGCCCTCCACCTGTTTGCTTACTCTCTTACAGCTAAATTGAGTCGGCACTACCGACACTCGAAGCCATTTAGCGCCAGACAATTAAATGTAACCTTTTTCTTCGCAGAAGTCATCATGATTCTCCCATTATTGTATTAGTCATATTTAATTGTTGTATTACTAAATTAGCCCAGTTTAATGGAGACTAATGGACACACAATTCACTTTAAATATACAGTGCTGCCGTATGTTGTTCTATACGCAGAATTCGTCAGGAGATTATTAGCTGAAACAGAAAGCGAATAGCAACGTAACGAAATTGATAAATTAATAAGCTATTTGCAGCATTTTCGTTGCCGTTATGTTTCAGAGAGTTTGCAGCGATGAAGGCGGCCTGTGATCGAGCGTCATTGTTGGGCAAATACAAGGAAAGCTTGTCCAAATTGCAGTGGCTCTTGTGCTGGCTACCATACAGAGATGCAACGAAGGTACTTATTCTTTCTCCCATCTTTTGTGTGGTTGAGTACATTTGGAGCGACCTGTTATCTTTTTTGTTGTCATTGTTCTTTATCGGAGACAAGTATTTCTCTCTGAAAAGTGAGCTAGGGAAAAAATACAAAGAAGATCTCACCGAGCCGTTCAGCTGTAGTTGCAGTAACATAAGCAGTCATCACGTTATTGTTATGGCTCGAAATGTTCTTCATGGAGGGGCCAGTGAGGATTTTTTTAGCTCTTTGAAACCTTCGATTGTTATCCTTTGCTTTTGCTCTCGCCATAGTCACATTAGTGCTTATGAAGATCAGCGTCTTTGTGAAACGCTTTTTTCTTTGTGACTATGGCTGATATTTGCAGATTTGCTCGGTGCCCTTCGAAGAACTGCGTGCTCTAAGCTCATAGATTTAAAGTTTAGCTTTGAAAGTTCGAGACCCGAAGTCTTCAATCACTGTAGCCGTTTTATTCTGGTGATATTCCGATATATTTTTCATTATTGAGGTAGGTGACGGCTCATTCGCTCACCATGAATAGCGAGCTGTTGCCTGTCCCAAAGAAGTAAACATCAGACGACCAAAATTATAGAAATTAGCGACAGAAAGTTTTCGTGAAGTGGCGTTGAAAATTTCAGGAAGCAATAAAGTATGAGAAGGAATATGAGAAAGTGATTGAGGAATGCAATCGAAGGGAACAAGTCTATATAGAGAAACAGGTATCGTTTTAATGTACTTTAAATTCGTGAATAAAATTCATCAACCTTTTGCTTTGGTATTATCTGTGTCGTTTCTAAACTGAAGTTAGAAATACTCGTTATGCTTAGTAAAAACCCTATATGATGTCTAAATTTCTCACTAGAGCAAATTCAGGTGTGTTTAGTTGGAGATTGTTGTGGCATTCATAATAGACATGAGAACTGCTGGCATATTTCACACACATCTAGTATATTGCAACCAGTCATTTTTTCGTTGCCCTATATTTGATCTCTTGCGTGTTATCGGGAGAGGGTGATGACGGGAAGGGACGAGATAATGATATAACAGCAAAAGCGGGGATTTTAATCTATTTCCTTTGTCATCTTCATTTGTTTCGCCCAACTGGTCTTGTTAGTGCAAATCTGTGGTGTTCTCTTAAAAACTTGATTGTACATATTACAACTTATTTGGAAACTCCATGTTTTAGTGATTCAAGTGTTCTTCTGTTTAGTTCAAGTTCCTTTTTTCATGTTCTTTACTCACATCACAACTCCATAGCTTAGAGGTGTGCTCAGACTGCACCGAAGTTTTTTTTGATGACTTTTGCATTTCCATTTCGTTTCAGTTTAGTTGTTTATATTTAGCTATTAGCATGAAGTGGATTTACGTTGCGAAGGTTTTTCAATCTCTGTCTTTTTCTCATATTTTGAATGTAACATTTAAGAAATTTGTTATGTTCGAAAGTATTGCTAAATGCAGCTTTATTTTTGCATAAATGTTTACTAAATATTTACATAAATTTACATACATAAATATTTACATAAATTAAAATATTTACTGATTGTCAGCACTCTTCCTGTACTGTTTTTTTGGTAGTTCGCATTTTCAATTAGAAACCCTCATTTTGATGTGCATTTAAGAGATAGATAAATTAATCATCGAAATTGAACATTCTCGCTAGCACAGAAAACCGACAATCGCAATATTCTATGCGTGGGGTCATATTGCAAAGGTTCTCGTTTAAGGCATCAAACATTTTATTTTTAATGGTTGGTTTGCTGATCGATATCATCGATGATTGATCAGAGAATGGAAGGAGATCTTTCGAGAAATGTTTTGCTCCTTCTTACTGTTCATGCTCATTTATTTTTGTATGTTTACCCACGTCGGAATTTCAATATAAAATAAAGAATTGAACAAAAAGAGAGGTCTCATTGTTGTTATTGTTGACTTGCAGTCTCATTTATAATCTATCGTTATCGGTATGAAATATTTTAAAATCTTTTGTTATTTTGTTGCTGATTTCTTCTTTATAATTACGCGATCCTTTTAATAATAATTTATATCTCAGAAGGAAAAAGTTGACATCAGTGCAAGGAACGAAACAATTCGCAAGGAGCTAGCAAAAATTGATGAAAAAATCGAACACTCTCAACGTAAGGTATGCCAAGTTTTTAATATTTCGATGCACTGATACTATTATAAGCATTGCATCCATATGTATAAACATGTGAATATCGGTAGCAATTGAGAAATGATGTGAAAGTACATTCTTTCATCCGTCATCGCAAGACTTATAATTTCTTTTTAATTCTCATTTTAATTATTCTGTTCGTGCCTATAGCACAATATGCAAATATGTATGATGTTAAATTCAGTTCTTTTTGTTATGCCCGTCTTCTCTCAGTTACGTGACTGCTACATATGGCTCTCAATCGCACAATTACGTGTCCTATCTGTTTTCATCGCTCGTCGTTATCCGTTTTTCGGTCACGTATCAGAGGTGTATGCGTGGGATGGTACGATTAATGTGCGTAAAGGATGAGATTTTCGATTTATTCCAATTGTCTTACCGTTTCTAACGAGCTTATTATATCCATTAGTTTGGATGGCGACAGGTAAATTCAATGTTTTCAGGAAGAGGAGGGGCGCAAAGTATGTGAGGAAAGAGAGCGAGAATTGAAGGAGGCGATGCAGCGTTTATCCGCAAAGAACAAGGAGCTGAAGATTGTTGAGGCCGAGATCAGTTCATTGGGAAATTGGATAAAGGAAATGGAAAAGAAGTGAGTCTTATTATTAAATAAATTTAAATCATCAGTGGATTAGATTTATCGTTTAGTTGCATTGAATAGGTAAATGTGTTTTGATTCTGATGCGCAAGAAATTTAACAAGAAAATGGCGGGGCACAAATGTCTTTTCCTCCGTCGAAAGTATGAGATTTACTGTTCGGGCATCTTTAAAACCGATTAAATTTTTAAGGGCGGAAGCTCCTGCTATCTTATGCACTCTTTCGAAACAACGTTCTCGTCTCTGATGGAATATTAGCGTCTTTTTTTTTTTTGACCACAACGATAAATACAAGTGATTTCGGCACTTCGAGAACATAAGGCTCGTCGGCGGAGGCACATAGCGGAACGTTTGCTCGCTTTATTGATGATAAGCAGACTGAATTTGTTACAGCTTAGATCTAAACAGAGACTTGAGCAGTAGTGATTCAAAGTTATGTTCGCCACGCATCTCCGAGCACTGAGAGCAAATCCACAAAAATGCTACGGTATTTGTTCGACTTTCAGTCTCCAACATATTCGTATTGGAAAGAAGTCCTCTCTTTAGGAAACTGCAAAGTGAAACGGCCAGTACGATGCAAAGTCTACGGGCTTCTTTAACGGAATGCGACTCGAAGTTGAACGAGTTACGAGGGCAAAGGTCTGAAATCGAGCATCAACTAGCAGCGCTTAAGAAGGATCTCGCTGATGCGGAAGCTGATGAGCTGAAGTGGAGGTTCGGTTGCTGGTTAAATATTCCACGGCTATTATTCTTTATACTTCACTTTATTTTGCTTTTTTTTAAACTTAGCAGATTTACTTTTGCAACGACTTTAGCAGTCTATTAGGAAATTGTTCAGTGACATCATTTTTACGGTATCCGATAGAATTTGTTGCAATGGATGCACGTCAAACTAAATTTGAAGAAGGGGAAAGGGCTGCACATTACAATTGAAAACTTGGCAGTCCAACCTCCTGCCAAAAGAGCACTATTGCTAGCGTCCATAGTGATAAGCGTCTATGAAGTAACTCGCAAGTTATGTTGGAAGAACGTTTTTTAAGGGTGGAATTGAGAAGACGCGAAGAGGCAGTGAAGGCGGCAAACAACAAACAGGATCGTGCTCGAGCAATGCAACAAGACAGAGTTGGGCGCTTTGGAGGAAATATGCGCAGGATCATGCGTTTGGTGGAAGACAACTCGAGATTGTTCACTCGCAAACCAATCGGTCCAGTAGGTAAAACCAAATTATAGCAAAGGTTGCGGCTTTAATATGACAAAATATTATAGAAGTTGTGGTTAAATCTCTTGCACTTTTGCCTTCTGAAGTTTTGATAGAGTTCTACGCTGGCGGGTTATGATTTCCGCTGATGCGACGGTTCTTTTAAAGCTTCTAACTTCTACGTAGAGGAGTCGTGCTTTTATCCTCCTGTTACTATAGAGATGTTATCTGTGGAGAATGCGGAGAATTGCTCCCTATAAGTCGTAAGAAACCCTTCATCTGCTTAGTTTTTATTGGACTTCGTCATCGCCGGCGGTTCTTTCGTGTTTTACCGCAACTATCACTTTATTACTTCATTTCCGCTCAATGCTTTCCAAAATGCGTAAACGTTTTGTATATCGAAAAGCTTGTTAGTGTTTGTTTGCAGGAAATCACGTGAGCGTTCTGGACGACAGGTATTCGTCAACGATCGAGAATGTTTTGTCTCCAGTGCTAAGGGCGTTCATTTTGGATAATCCAAAAGACTGCAGAACGTTTGAAGATTTGCTCATCCGTAATAGTATCAGACCACCAGTACGGATCACTTCGCAGTTAGATCTTCCATATTTTTGCATGCGTGATTGATGCTGTTTTAGGTAGAATGTTGTTATTGCATGACGAGAGCTCAGAGCTCATTTTGACCAAGTGATGTCAACTGAAACATAGAAAGTTTTGAGGGGGAGTAAGCTAGAAATGTGGAAGGGAGAGTTCTAAGGCGTTTGATATTTTTAAAAAGAAGTCAGAGGTATTTGCTTGCTGACTGCATCGAAAGCTTGAAGTAGTTTTTGAAAGGAGGGAAAAGTGAAATTAGTTTTAATTGTGGTCAACACTGCTGCGAATGGGATTATTTGTGGGCATCCTTGTGATGTCCGCATTCTGGGACATCTGGTCCGCGGAAGGGCGCTTAAAGATGAGAAGGCGTAAAGCCATGGTTTGCGTTTTTGGCCCTTTTAAGGTGGGAAAAAAACTTTGGGCGAGTTGTGGGTACAATTGGTCATTACGTGGCGCATTATCGAATCTTTTTTAAACAAATCGAAGCCATGTTTCACGAACGCATTAAAGCTCAGCGTGTTGATAGATATCGAAAGAAGAGGTAGCTACCGCTGTCCGCTCACCTAAGTATAATATTTATGCTCCTCATGCAATTTATTTTTCACTGATAGAATTTTTATTTAGAAAGCATACATTAAAAGGAGAAAGGAGAAGGTGAACCCGGTTGTTGATTAGAGTAAGGAATGGAGGATTAATGGCTAAGGCGCAGTTCATTCCCATATTAAAAGAGTCGACGATATTTGCATATTTGCATGTCACATTTCATTTTCATGAGATTGCTTAAAAATGAGATTATTTAAACGAATAATTTTCTGCTGTTGTAATTGTAAATCTGTTTCCTTCCACCTCTTTCTTTTCTCTCGCTTCCTCTTTTCTAGCCACCTCACCCCACTTTCCTGGCCGTAAAATTGAGCAAAAACAAGCAGCTATTCGTATTTGATATGATATGACCTTTATTAAGTCACGGTTCAGATTCAGCGACCAGCGGTATTGCACACGGGAGCGCGAACCGCCAGACGGTATGGACACCGTTCTGCGTCTTATTAAGGTGGATAACACAAATGTATTTAACGTGCTAGTTGATCAATTGCACATCGAATCGATTCTGCTTTTCGACGATGACAATCATGCTCGTCGCCTAATGGCTACCGATGTTAGTTGTGATATTCGTCGAGTGATGGTGGTAGGATGCAGCTGATTCCATTATACCTGTGAAATTTTTGGGCTTGTTCTTGAAATATATAAAGCGCGTTGAAAACAAATCTCGCAGATATTTTCGTTATTCTGTCTGTCAATAACCTCATAAAGTAGTCAGTGAAAAACGATACACAAATATTATTTTAGAGGTGAGCTCATCTTTGCGGTTGCTGCAAAAGCATTAGCTGCGGAAAGGATGATAAAAATTCAAATCTTAGCAATCGTTTTGCGCAAAGATCGCTTTGCTTCAAATACGCAGAAATCGGCTATTGTTCCGTTCCATTTTATGTTTCTTTCGAGCCAGCTTCAGCCTTGGCCTTTAGTAAGGAAGCAAATTGTAACTACCATTTAGAGGCGATAAGAAAAGATGAGTTCATTTATATGCGATACCATATGTTGCCTGCACTATCGTCATATATATTCTGATTTTGAAAATCGTCTGGCCGAAGTATGCGCAATTTCTGCGCTAGTTTTTGTCTGATATTCCTATTTTTGCGTGTACCTGCATATTTCTTTGGTGGCTGTTATAGGCATTGTGGAAATGAATTCTCAAATTGAGGGTTGCAGCCTCCTCGAAACGTGCGGAAAGCGTTTACGATGAGCGGCGCTGAAGTGATTCCAAAATCGAATACGAGAGTGTATCGATTCTATGCGAACACCAGAGTCGAAAATAGTGTACGAATTTTATCGCAGTCGCATTTGCTTGATCCAAGGTTTGCTATTACTATCTCGAAATAAGCAACTTGTTTTGTTGCTGCAAATGATCTGGCCATGCTCGTCTTCCAAAACTTCTTTTTTTCGGGGTTACAATTAGAAGTTGTAAAACATCAGATTGAGAGTCTTTTGTATGTGCAAGCAGCATTTGCAACGAAAGCGTCTCGTTTCTACGCGGCATCATCAGGTGGTAGGTGGGTACGAAATAGGAGAGTGGAGGTGAAACGGATGATAAAAGTAGAAAGAAAAGCTCCTCAAAAGGAGCAATGAACTGCCCACGTTGAGAATTAAACCAAATGAAGTTCTTAATTGGAGAGAATTTGTGAACGAAGCGAATAAGTGAGCAGACTGCAGTAATGAGCAAATGATTGAAATAATGAGGTGATGCTTCTCTTGCGTTCATTCTCTCGCTATTTCCACTTCATCCAGCTGTTTATGTATGGATTTATTTCGTCTGGAAAGTAGAAATTTCATCTGATCGGCACACGGTTTTTACAATTTAAGGTAGGCGTCTTTTCTTTGTGTTTTTTCTTTGGTTAAGATCATGGCATTTTTTAATAATCTTGTTCTTTTGCAGTATGTTCGACGCTGAGGTCGCAGAGACAAGAGAGACACTCAACCGGAGCAGAACCACTTATGCTCAGGTAAGCCGTTCATTTCCTACTTTGTTGCCATGACGATTTAGGACCGTTCGGTTCGATTTTTTTTTTTTTTTTTGGTTCTTTATTAGCTTGATTCGTATCGTCGAATTAAAGGCGTTGGTGTTTTTATCGGAATTCAAATATCGATGATTGTCTGAAAGCTTATTATTTAACTATTAATATGGATTGCAGGTGAAAGAGCGTCAGGAGAAAGTTTCTAAAGAACTCCGAGCTTTGACTTCTCGTCTCGAAAGGGTTCAGCAAGAGATCACAAACCTCCAACAACAAAGGGGTCGTTTCAGTAGGGAGCTTGAAGCAGGTGGAGATGACGAGGGTCTGGCAAATCGCATCTTGAATATGGCCAGTTCTGTTGTCTTTTCATATAGTAGCAGAATGGACAAAAGATTATCCGTTTACATTTACTTTGATAAGAGACGCGGCGTCTGCATATTTCCTGTCGCTTCTATCCTTTCTTTCTTTTATATCTGAGCAATTCCTCTTATCATCCATGAGGCACATTTGTTAAACGTTTTACAAACGGATGCAATGAGACTTCCAAGCGAATGTACACAGGAGCTTGGTAAGAAGGATTGCGATGGGCCGAGGGCGATAGCTGTCACTTAGCATTCGAAGAAACTGAGGAGGGAAAATCTGTGGACCTTATTGATAGCGTAAAAGTAGTAAGAACGTTTATGTTCCAGAACGGTCATTCGTAATATGTGTTCCGTTAGTCATTTTCCTCAAAATGTGTCACGTTCATCCGTTTTGGCCCTTTTTTTTGGTTGTGATTTGATTGTTATAGGAGAAATGTGTGAATGAGTACCGGGTGAAGGCGGCCGAAGTGAATGCGCGCATCGAAAAGTTGAAGGCCGAAGTGAAGAATTGCGAAGAGAAGCGTCAAACGGCTGAAGATGATCGAAACAACTTCCGACTGGAGAAGAGCGAACTTAAGTTGAAGGCCGAAATCTTCAAAGTGAGTGTATTTTTGTTTTATGCACCGTTATTATTCTTACTGTTGTCATGCCATGACTGTATTTGGTGTTCGAATTTTGTGTCACTTGTCAGACTTCTTCCAGCGGTGTAGCAAGTGACGCTTTTCCCAAGGCAGTCCAATTTTTTTCTCGAACTAAATCCACAAATGAATTGGCGAGACTTGCGAGGGTGCTGCTAAGTGCGTTTTTGCACAATACTGTCACTGCTTGATGACAATTCATTTTTTTTCTAATTTTGTGGTGTTGCATGAGAATTGTTAGTATGCTAGATTTTCGTTTACATTCGAGAAGGAATGAAAAGATCAATGGGATGATGCAGCCGCTGAGGGGAAAGCCTTAATGAGACCTTTAATTTAGGAGAGCCTTTTCATTGCGTTCCACATCTACTTTTTTAAATGGCGTTCTGGATGGCCGTTTTGAGGCTGTAGTGTGCACAAGATTGAGCACTGCTGCATGTAGGAGACCTGACTTCTTTAGCGATTGCCGGTTTTCAGCATCCGCTTAAAGTGGATTTCTTGCGTGCCAGTATTTCAAAGTTTAGAGGCAATTGCTGAATAGCATGCAAATCTCTTGCCTTAATACATTTTCGGACACTTCGCTCAGGAATTTTAGCAGGTTTTTGACGTGGCTTAACCCATGTGGGAGGTCTCGAATCTTTCTCACTCTGCAAGAGCTTCTTGATTGTTTTTGATTCACACCTGGTTTAGTATTATTGTCGCTTATTATCGAAGTAATGCTAGGGAGAAGATGCATTTTTGGGGGAAATATATTCCCCTTCCTTCGATAGTTTACCGCCTTTAATAACAGAATACCATCATATAGGAATTAGCCAGCTATCGTAAGATGAAGAGCGCTTTTCTGAAATAAGATTCGATTTTTGCCTTCGTTTTTTAGATGTATGCCTTTAATGTGTCATATCATTTAATGGCAACAGCGATATGCCTTAAGGATTTGCATTATTTTTTTTTAACTCTCTGCTTCGCTATCATTTTCATAATCTCGAACATATGAATCCTTTTTTAAATTGTGAATATTGACATTCTCAGAATGAACTGAAAACGGTAACGGAACGGTTGGAATATATCGAATCGGAGCTCACTCAACATGAGCAGTCTGTGCAGCGTTCTGATGCCATTAAGAATGACTTCAAAACGAAGGTCGACACTGCAAGGTTACCGCTGTCAATAATGTTTTCTCACTAATATTTTTGAATAACAATTTGAGAAGTGCTGGAAAGCAGAATGTGCAATTTCCGCAAACAAATCATTTCTGGTTTTGCGTGCATGGAAGAGGGCGGTGAGATCAGCAGTTTTTTTTCTCTCAGTTACTAATCAAGCTTTAGCAATATAGTTTTGGTGACGATGCAGAAATATTATTGATTCCATGAAGTTCTGTGAAGTAAACATACTTATCGGCTGGAGAGAGAAGGATGTAGAAGAAAGGAGCTGGAACTTTGAAGGTGATTTATGGATCGTTTTAATTTTATAGAGCGAAAGCGAGTCGGATGAAAGAAGAGGCAGCGGCATGCATTTCGTTTCAGCGACCCCAAGCCTTCGAAGATCCACCAGATTTGACTTCGCTGCCGGAAACAAAGAAACGCAGAACGAGTATAATGCCTTGAAAAGACGCATCGAAGCAATTCAGAAGAAGTGAGCGAATTGTTGAACGAATTCGTCGATTTATTATTTTAAATGCTTGCTGGAGTTTGTTATTGGAAGTTTTTCTTTCCTGATTATTTTATTTATATAACTAAAAACGTGACGAAGACCTTGTCATCAAATATCGACAGTGGTTTGATTTTCTTCCCTTCTTAAGAGTGGCTGGTCATCGTTGAACAGGTTACCACTGTAGAAAGGGTGTCGCGAGTGCCGCGAACACTTAATTTGAAGTTATTGGGCAGGAAAGCTTCAGGATAGCTGTGTGCGGGGATTCTGTTTGTCTGGAGAAAGGTGGTATCAGGGTTAACAAGGAAGGCGGTGTTGAAGAGACTCATCATCGGTTTTAATTGAATTTTGGAACAAGCGTTATCGACTGGACCCGTGATATGTTGAACAATAGGTGTTGTTAGATGAATGGTTGCCATTTTACTTCAGAACCACTAGCCAAATTTTTGATGGGTTTAGTGTGTTTAGCACATATGGCCACCACACATGCTGAACAAGGAAGGGGGGGGGGGGTGGGGGAGTATGGAAGACCTTGCGCGTAGCAAGAAATTGTCACCGCTCTGGCTTGGCATGCCCATCCACCCGTTAATGATGTTAGGTAACGTGAGTTGGAGCGGCGGCACTATGGATTTATCTTTCAGTGTTTCATTTTCACTGACCTATCTAATTGTATATTTCTCTTTGTGCATACTTAGCACACTACTTCATTCATGCAAATTTTCAGTGCGCAGAGTGTCGTTACTGCTGAGGAGCTAAAGGCGATGAAAGATCGTTACAATTGTTTAAAACACGAATGTCTCATGATCAACGATATTCGAAAGGTACGCTCAGAAGTGCCCACTCTAATGTTGCTTTATAGGTTTTTGAGGTTCATCATACAGGGCGTCTACTGTAGTCCTTTTTGTTAAGTGGTATAATCATTCCTTGATCGTTCTACTGCGTCGGGGATTCGTCTGGCTAAATTGCTAAATGTGAAATCGCTAAACAGAGCCAAAAGCTTCTTTTACTTAGACAATGTGCTGGTGCTATAAAGAGATGAATAGGTCATGCGAGGCAAGAGTGTTTTTTGTGAACATGACAGTAATTTATAAATCGCATAGAACTACTAACCATACGGAGGCTGCTTCCTACAGTGCTATACTTGATGACTTTTACTGCACTGACAGGTTAATGAGCCGTCGGGAGTACAAACTCCAGCGCACTTTCGACGTGACCGAAACTGTTGTGGCCCAAAGTTACTCTTGAATGTAGGGAGCCGTCTTTAAAAATATGCTTGCTTAGAAGTGGCAAAATCAAAAGCGAGCGATGGCCGTATGCGTTGTTGCGATACCAAGTCTAATGTAAGTGATTGTTTAGGGTGTGGAAGTTGCAATGGAGCTGCGTCGTAAGGAGTTTCATATGCGGTGCGGCCTAATCGGCATGATCGTCGGCAGCATGTACGAAACGCTGCTATCGTGTAGGCACTTTCGAGGGCACCTCGAGATCAGTCACTCCCAACGCACCATCCGCATAGTTGTTAGTGATGTTCACCTAATGGTTGCCGTTTTTTTTTCAGAAATTTTGACCTTTCTGCAAGTTGATAAATTGATTCGAAGTTTCGGTTTAGCATGCAGGTGAACCATGGGTTATGTATGCTAAATTTCATCACCAACAGTCTCAACCTGTAGCCACCAACACGACCATAAATACCCGTACAACGACATAACACTGCGTTGCATTATTTTTGCTCATAAGATCGGTGGACAAATGAAATTTTTGCAATTCATACATTGCAGACTTGCAGCAGAAAGCATAGTTATTATCACTTTAGAGAACATTCGATTGCGCTTAGCTTTTATGTACGAGATCGTAATTGCGTGTTGCAGACGAAACCCTCTGATCGCATTGATGACAGTTCGTTGGACAACAGTGGCAGTGTGGATAATCTTAGTCGCGATGATTTGCAAGATCTGAAAGGTCTCATTTTTTCAAGTTTATTTTACATGATTTATGAATGCTTATAACACCTCGTTTTTATGTCGTATTTTTTCGCAGCTCGGTATAACGAATTGCCCAAGCGCTAAATTCAAACTTATTTTCAAGCCTAGCTTCTAAATAAAGTGATCGAGCACAAGAATTCAGATAGTGTTTTTATGTGTATAGGCATGACATTCGCAATCATCTCTTGGTCCCCAGATGTGGACGCACATCGTAGTGTATTTCGTTGACGTTCGAACCAGTCGGGTGTTCCAATGGGATGTATGATGGTGTTTAGTGATCGTCGACATGAGACAGATTTACACTTTATGCAGATAAGGGTGCTCAGAAATTTCACGGCTTTTGTTTAAGTGATGTCTGCCTTTTAGGGCTGTCGGGTGGAGAACGCACATATACGATGGCTTGCTTCATCATGGCGTTGTGGGATGCGATTGATGCTCCATTCCGGTACTCGTTGGCGTTTGCCTTTTACTGATTGTGAAATAGAAAATGTTTTGTGCGTTTCTCGCTAGGAAGTTAGATTATCGAATTTCGAGTCGTTTAAAGAGGAGTTTTGAAGTTCGTTTGGAAAATAGTACCCAGTTCGCCGGTTTTTAAGATGAGATGTCGTAGATTTCAGTGTATTGATATGTGAAGACGGTAGAATGCTTAGAAACATCATTACTTTGTTTTACTGGCTGCAGCGGGAATGTACGACAGCTAGCTATGTGCAGGGTAAAAGGATGCGTATCCCTTCCTGATAGGAATGTAGCTGGCCCTGCGCGTACCAGACTTTGCTTCGTACCCCGCTCAGTTTTTTGGTGCCCCTTTCAGTTTCATCTTCTACCTTCTATGAAATTTGTCCAAGCATGTTTGGCAGGAAGGAGCACGCATATTACATATAGTGCATGTCTGATACCGTCAAGCGATAGATGGATGAAGTTGGGTTTGAAAGAAGCGGGCATCTAAGATTGCTGGCTTAATGAGTGTCATTTTTAGAGAAGGAGAGACTTGTGTGCATTATATATATATATATATATATATATATATATATATATATATATATATATATATATATATATATATATATATATATATATATATATATATATGTAGATAGATAGATGTAGATGTAGATATAGATACTTATTTTATTTGTTGAAAAGAGGACTTAAATTTCTGGAATCGCCAACATCTTTAGTGTTGGACGCATATAGCTTGCTGCTTAATTTTGCTTGTTTCAAAGTCCTTTTTGCTCGGGACAACGCGTTCTGTCCAGTAGTCGATATTGGATGGTTTCTTCAGATGCATGGACGAGTTCGATGTATTCCTGGACATGAACAATCGCAGGATGGTTATGGAGCTGCTAATCTCCTTAGCGACACGACGCTATCCGCATAAACAGTTCATATTCTTCACCCCGCAGAGATTGAGCGATATGGGTCATCACGAGAGAGTGCAAGTCTTCCAAGTTCCAAAGATTCACGACACATAAGAGGAAAGTCTACACAGTGACTCAACACCGTCATTCGTTTTGATTTATTGCATCGAGTCTCGCATGAATTGATTTACGATATATTAATTGCGGTGATTTGCACATGTTGTTAAGCATAAAGAATCGACGTTACATGTGAGTTTTAATCGATATGTGGGTGAGAAGTGGATGCAATTTATGTATAATTTTGTGAGATGAGGATTCTTGATGCAAATCATCGTATTCGACGCACATATCATTGATGCTGCTTACTTTTATAGATTTTGCATTTACGTTGTCGTCGATTTTGTTGCATTTTCAATTTAGCGCTGTAATTGTGAATGAAGTATGGAAGTCAACGTAGAGGTAGCTGATGAAATGTTCTTCGCAAACGTATAATTAGTGAGTGCCTCATTGGATGGTTACTCATCGGTGAAAGAATTTTTTCCTTCAGTTTTATTTTTCATCGTTATGATTGGAAAAATTTCATTCATCGCCTATTTTGTTTTCGACGCCTCATGTTCTGTGATACTCATCTCTTACCTACTTGAGCTCTTGTTGTAGGCGCACTCAAAAATATCCTCAAACTTTGTTTTAGTTAGCGTTTTGGATGTTGTATGTCTATGCTGGTTGATCTCATTTTATTATTAGTGAAGGTTTAGTGATTAAAGTAATTGTTTCTGTTGTGACATTCAAAATATTTGCGTAATGTACTGTTTCCACCATAAGCCGTCTTCTTCACCGTTACAGTCCGAAGCACACCAAGATTGTGGGAAACTTCGGCAGCGACCTCAGAAGTGTAAAAAAAACGTTTAGGATGATTGTCAGTCCGGAAACACCAGGTTGCTGGCAGTTAATTCTTTCAAAACATATCAGGAACTCTTACTATTTGTGGTTGTGCTTATGCTTTGTCCATTCAAAGGTTTTCAAGAATTGCGAGAGAAGATGCCCATGTGAACTCAAAGATTTCCAAAAAAGCTACCGACTGGTTTCATCCGCTTCGAGTATTCATGGACAAAATTACGACCTTCAGCTTGTCATTTTCTATGAGGTTTTTTTACATAGGAAGGTGCAGACGAGAAGCTCACTGCAATAAGTTCTGTCTCGGGCTCAGGAGTCTTTTCATCTACGTTACGCGCCAGACACATTTCGAAATGAACACGCGATTTTTGCGTTCCTGGCACATGTCAAAACTATTTTCGGGGGTTTTAAGTGTGAGCAGAGGTTCTTATAGGTTCGTTTACAATGAAGTGATGGCTCTTTCCATATCAGCAGATGCTACTGAGAGGGGCATGGAATTTAGGTATTTGTTGAGCGCGTTAAGATGAAGTGCTGAGATAGAACATGCTTGTCTCATCAGTTGAATTGTGAACGTTGCACCGGATATACAGCATTATCGACGAGTATAGAGATTGTATGTTACAGTATGATGCTTTAGGAACGGTCGAGCTTCTCGTACCACAACGTTGCCCTATCTCGATTAAGAAATTTATAGAAGTTCATCTTCACATCCTTCGTATTAATAGTCACGGAAGCTCATTTAAATTGGCCGTTTATCACACCGTCGCCATCCGTGGCCATTGGTTTCATACTAATTAACAATTAGTGAGAAGAATCGTGCAAGCGCCACGTTCCAATTAAGTTAGCGAAGACTGTCAAAAAGGCAACTAGCACTTTTACCAGAGGGTGCAAGTGAAAAAAGTGCTGCCACTACCCCACCTGCATTAATAAATTTAAGAAATATGTCCTCACATATACAGCATAGAGCGAAATGGCAAAGGATGGAGGGTTTTTAAATGCTTTTGTAAACTCCCTCACGAAGTTGAATTATGAGAGTATCCCAACCTTTGTACGCATGTTATGCGTGCCTGTTTGTTTTTCTGACAGCTTTAATTGTGGAAGTGCAGAAGCCGAACTCATGAGATCCCATTTATGTGATATGCAGTACAGGAAAATTACTCATAGCCATATTTCATATTGGTTCATTGACCTTGAAGGAAGCTGTAAATACAGAAAAAATCCTTGCGGCAGGTCTACATCAGCTGTCGAAGCGGTAGAAATATGAAAGCATTGTTCCGTACACTTCCCCTCCGTTGTCTTTAGGCTGTCATAAATGGGTTCCGGAGCCGTATCAATAGAGGGGCCTTATCACTAATTGGTATTCGCTATCTCTATGCGTTAGAAATGGTGAAACATAAAGTAGCGTACTTGAGGCAAATTTTAAGTAATCTCAGATTATTTGCTGCAGAAGGCACTATATGAGATCCTATAAGCGAATCTTAGCAAGCAGGACATGTTGTTTGTTTATAGCTTTTGCTAACAGTAGGCGCACCACAGACGGTGACCGTTACATGCGTCCCATACCAAGACTCGACCACCTGAATCCTGATGGGCAGAAACCAAAAACATGGTTAATTTCATGTATCACAACCAATAATCCAAATGAATTCGGATGATAATGACTGTTTAGTGACGAGTGAATATATTGCGAGCAGATGGAGGCTTCACCGCTAGCCACTTCTGAGAGAATTATTAGAAGGCATGAAATAAAATTGAGATTTCGGATGTTCATAGAAATAATTTGTAAATTTAAGCGTTTTATTAGCGACGTAATTCGATGCTTTAATGATTATGCATATAAAAAGTTTTGTTGAAATAACATCAGTATGGATAATTTTCGAATAAATTCATGGTGGAGGTGGCGCTGATGGTGGTGCTAGTTGTTGTTGCTGGGACGCCCTCCTGAAATTCACCAATAAAACTGCTAAAGTTCGCTCTTATAGGGTAATTCCCTTCCTCTCCTCGCCTCAACAATTCCCTTTTCATTTCTTGTTTTCAGCCTAGCCGGATGCAAAACTTCATTGAACAAAACTCTTTTCCTCTTTTCTTTTCACCGAGCAAGCAAAATTTACTTATAATGAGATATTTTATATTACACAATGAACTTTAGCCTTCATTGATTTTCCCGTTAAAATCCTATTCATATATATAAATATTTGAAGCAATAAAAATTTACTGCTTTTGTAAAGATTCATTTAACATGCAAATGTCGCCCACGTGCCAAACATATTTGTAAGTAATTTCTTCCCTTGAGCTATATCGATATTTTGACGATATTATCGAAGGAGAACTTTACCCCTCATTACCGATCCAATGTAGGTCTTCGCTTATGAAATACTAATCGTTTCATGTAGTTCTCGAATGTTGTAAGCGAGGATCGGAGCGATAAGTAAGGACAAGGTGTTAGAGATATATATTTGTCGAATCTTAATGAGGTGTAGCTCTTCTGATAAATCGATTTCATCTCAGTGAGTTTCGTCTCTGGATGTTTTTTTTTTGTTTTGCAATATTTGTTCACTATTATATCATTGAAAATATGCAGCACATTTCTTTATTAACTTTATAATATTCCTGTGTTACGCTTGCCATACCCACATGTCACTTAAATCAGAGCTTTAAATAACGCATTACGATCAGACTATCATTAGTAAGCGACCACATACTAATCCACAAATATCTCTGCTTGCTTACCCTCATCCGCCTATCTTTTCCCACAATTTTCACCCCTCCTCCATTGATCCTTTTCTCCGTTGAAGGGAATTTATCACAGCATTAAATCTCTTCTTGATAAAAAAGAAGATTGGTGAAAACTAACTCGGCATCTTCTCGCATTTTTTCGGCATTATAGACTTCACTTGGATCATATTGAGTTATAATTGAATTATCGCAAACAACAGCCTTTGGTGTGTAACCAGTCTCGACACTCGTTCTCGTATATATTCTTTGAAAACATTCTTTTCCTAAAAGTCGATCTTCGTCACTAATGTTGAGTCCATTTCATTCATTAAAAAGGTCAAGAAAAGAAGGTGACAATTTCATGCGAACTCTATCGATGGGATTCTCGTGAAAGAGATATCGTAGTGACAAAATATATAGAGGAAAATTTATGCGTTTCAGTGTAAGTCTAATGGAGTTTTCTTCAATACCTCTGAAAATTTCAAGGAAGAATTTCGCAATTGCCAAATTTTAAATCAACAAATCACTAAAATTACTCGCTTAACATTGTTCTGCGGTTTGCATCACACATTGTTTCTTATTTCATTTTATTAATGCAAAAAAAAATGTTTTTGTCGCATTTTTTTCGATCTCGGTTGGACTTTCTCTCTAAATCTCCATTGTGTGAAAGGTAACCATTTTGGAATGAAATGAAACATGCATTACCGCTACAGATAGTCATCGTATAAGTGTAGGATTTTATCGATGTGGCAAACATGTATTGTTATCTCGCGGCATAAAATGTAGTGTATCTTTGATTTTTGTTCCTCTTTCTCACCTTTACGAATATTGTTTTTGTTGTATACTACTGGGAGAGTGGAATGCTGTTGCATTGCTAAGTCATACAAGGTATTTATTTTACTTGCAGGTGGGATATCTCATTTCTTGGAGTCGCAGCGTTCCTATGTCAGTAGCTCCATTAGGCCTCAGGTCATTCCTCACAGGTTCTGAAGCGATGATATTCAAAGGATGGATAATTTTTCAGAAGAGACTGCGACAATAGGTCCCTGAGAGATTTTTGCATCCCTGGCAAAAATGAAGCGTCATCCACTACTACTTATTCCGCGGATGGCAGCCTCCTGCGTAGCTGTTTATTTTGCCTTTGCTACCCTTCTCTCTCCCTTCTTGACGAAAGAAACATAATCATGTCTTGCTTCATTTTTTACGTCACAGCTGGTTATTTTATCAAAGCAACAACGGAGAAAATGATGAACATGTGCTAAAACCATTTATTAGCGAATTATGAATGAATAAACACCTGATGGCACAAAAACAGTAAGCAATACCCAAATTCAATAGTGGATAATTCATTACAAGGAATTTATCTCGGATGGAAACACTTTTTTTTTTCATTTGCGCAGTAACTAATGAAAGATGGCAATTATAGAGATGCAACCGTAAAAGTATTTCGTGAATTCAACTTGTAGAAATGTCCACTTCCCCTTCTCATCTCTCACATATCCTTATACAGTAAGCAGCGAGTAAGAGATACGATTAAAAAACTCTCTGGGAACTGATCGCCTTCTTTTAGTATGCAAAAAGTCCCGAGGAGAGGATCTATCTTTATTCTAATCAGCAAGCAATGAGTAAGTGATTTCCATTAAAGTCTGATACTGGTATCACCCTGATGCCAATTTCACATGGTGTGGATGTCGCTTTAATGTGAATACTATCAACTTCGTTTTTCTACACCTCTGATTCCAACTGGTGGCAAGGTATCAAAAGCGATAATTCAAATTTAAACAGTATCTGAAGATAGCTAATTTTTCGAGCTAAAATTAAGTACTCAAAATTCTTTGAATGAGAGATTACGCCTATCAAATTTCAGGTCTCTGGCTTTTTGAGATAGTTGGAGAAACATGCTGAATGGATGGACGTATACACAGACATGCTATGACTTTATAAACAATTGAAAAATTCTTTTTTTTTGAAAATTTGCTACAGCAATTTTACAGAAGACTCCATGACGATTATGACCACCTTGCTATTTTTCGTTCCTACCTGTCAGGTGTTCTTTAGGTTTATATTTTGAACTTTTACCGCCGGTTTATTACCGCTTTTATTTTGAGCCATCCACCATCGTGAGCAGAAATGTTTTTGGGAGATCGGAAGTTCCAATACGAGTCCTTCATATGATGGAACTTCTCGAAAGAAGACTCTAAAGTCAGAAATAATGAAACTTAGAAAATTGATTTACCTGCCGTTGCTTCGTTTACAGGTGCCAACAATAAAAATCCAACTTTTAAGTTCCTGCTTACCGTCATAACAGCACCTTTATTATTCTAAAATTTGCATCCTTTTATTGATTCCATTACCAAAAATTACTAGCATCTTAACGGTATGCAAAACTCTAATACGGAACTCTTATTCAAGTGAATCATATGCAATTAATAAATTTACAGGTCCACCTTTAATGTAACCAAAATTGGGAAATATTTGACGCATGGAATGGAGAGTTTCATGAAATGATTCTCCGACGAATGGAATTATTGCAACGCTTGATTGGGATTTGCTGTTGGATTAATGCTTCTTTTCTTTTTAGTTTTAAGTTCATTTCTTTTCGACTTTAATTTGCAACTCCACAACTGTGGAACTTTTGGCTCTCCCTTCTTTTGTCCTCCACGTTCACATTTCTAGTCGTCATCACTCACCTCTACCACTACCTATACACTGCGCGATAACCTACTTGCATCATCTATAGGGTACACGTCTTCGATTAGCGCAATTCAACGCCCTCTATAAAAATTCTCTCGCAATGGTGAACAAACGAACTTCGATTAATTCAATTCGATTTCTATTTAAGTTCGACTAATTCATTAACCTCTCCATCGACTGCAGAGAATAACTCGAATTATTGGCGCTTACAGATCTATTTATTTCGAGCAATCGGTTAGTTATTTGTAACACACAACAACAGGTGGATTGATTATGTATTTTTCATAGTTTGAGCAATGGGGATATAAGAAGTGAACTTTAACGTGTGCGTCATTCCTTTTCAGGCTTTTTCTTATGCATAAATTGACATATTCATATGCAATTTTCGTGGTAGTTTAATTTTATACTGTTGTTGACGATATGTTGCTAATTAATTAATAATTTCTGCTCATTCAACAACGTTCACTCTAAAGAGTTAATTACTTTCTTCGGCTGTATTTCAAAAAAAAAACCGTCCACTGTACTCTCCTATGAACTTCTACATTATAATTCGTACCTATTATTGTATCTAGTCGACCATTTTACATTTGCACAAGCGATACTTGATGACAAATGTATGTTAGTGATAAACAGTTTATTCTTCTACGCCTGTCCTCATAACACTTACTGTTGTTCAATATAGGCATTAATTTTGAAGAAAATTTGCCTTGTCTGGGTCATATCGAGGTGCTGAGAAGACCGTTACCAATTTACGTTTGCAGAAGAAGCCAAAACCATTCATCATCATCTAAACTTATATCATGATTATGGCGTTTTTATTCCTAACGAAACAAAATTGGTGGATGATTATAGCTCTGCTGACAACAGAGCATAGTGAAAGACATATAGTAGGACATTTCCGAAATGCTAGATATTGCATTTATTCCATCTATGGACGGTTGAAGTAGTTGACTGGAGAAGGAATAATGCCTCTTTCTTTCCTCAAATGACCATTTGTTCTTCTTAGATCTCAGAATCTCTTTGACGAGTATACATAAGGCCTCTCACAATGAGCGCATATGTGGATCCCTCACTTTGTCTCATTCGAATTCCTTTAGAGCGAATTAAAATCGAATCGACTTAGAAAAAAACCTCTTCGGAGAATATATCGGAAGAAAATCTTTGTAATTTCCAATTAGCAATCTTTGAAAAAGTTTAGACTTGAAAAAATCAACATAGTTTAAAAAAAATAAATTTATAATAATTAATCGATGTTAGAAAATCCAAGAAAAATCCATTGCGCCACTCTTGAAAAATTGACTTAACATTTAATGGACTTCTTCGAGTTTCTCTTAAACTAACAAAATTCTATCTCTAATGATCATTTATATGCATTATTTGCAGTTAGAATATCTAAGAAGGAAAGGTTGTCGAAATATTCCTTCAAAGTGCGTTACGTATAAGTATCGGGTTATCAATTCATTTTGATCGAATTAAATTTCTCACTACATTTCTAGACATTTTCTTTATATTCCCCAATTTTTAATGCACGACGACCTCTGCCCTTCATAAATTCTTCTTCATTATTGGCGCTCATAAGAACGCAGAAAATAAGAAAACTCTCATCATCAAGTGCTAAAATTAGATTCGAAAAAAAAGAGATTAGTTAGCAAATATAATTTTATAAGATTTTATTTCATTTCTAAATTAATAAATTTACTTCTCATAGAGGATGAAATTAAGCTAATTGAAAGAAATTTGATATAGAAATTACTAGAAGAGTGCATACCTGATGTGCACGAACAATCATATCCAACTTAAGGTTATTGCAAAGCCGTAAGACGGTATCTTCACCGAAGCATACACTTACACCGCGTACGCTATTTCGCACATAACCAGTGAGATCAATCACTGGATCAGCCCAAAGAAGATCGCATGCTAGCTCACTTTCATCCATGTTCTTTATCGGTCTCTTGATCTAAAGATTATTTCTGCTATTTAGATTAAATTTGCATATATCTAATGCAATAGAAATTTCCACTGAGAAACCATCCAGAAAACATATCACACAATTCGGAGCAGAGACCAGGAAGACAACAGGCTTTGCTGCGAGAGAGAGAGAGAGGAAGAGAGACGTGTATTTCTATTTGGAGTCCTATATTCAAAATTATATGACTGGTTGATTTCGAGCGAAGAGTTCTTTCTTCTCAGCATTAGCTGCCCATAAATGGGATAATAAAAAAATAAAAGGAAACTCTTACGAATATGCACGAAGGGGGATTTCTTATCAACAAAGACTGCTAAATTCATGCTTCCACTCCATCTAAAACGCACAATTATTTATAAATAAGATAATGAATCAGTGGAATCGTTATCACTAATTTCCGGCAATCTCTGCAATCAAAACAAGAGTTTACTGGAATACAGCCTTGAAAATACGAACACATTCACGTTCAAGGCATTTTTTTCAACGCTTCAAAGCGGTGGTTTGAATAAGACATTGCATCACGTTGAACGCATCGAGATTTCAAACGCAATGCGTCGATGTTGTTCGATAAGTTGGAGACGAAAGAGATTTGTCCACCATCGAAACAATTTCCAGCAGATTATTGGCGTTAATCCCTTTTCGAGGAACCAAAAAGAAAAAATCGAAACCATTAAAACCCTTGCAAAAGATTGATCCTACAGCATTTGTTTTTCATGATGAGGCTTTAAATGCCTTCAATCGAGAATGCAGTGTTACTCACTCGAAACGAACACCATTCTTTTCAACACTGTGAATATTTTCCGCCTTTTTAAGTGATTGATCCTACAAAACTACTTGAATACTCGCTTTTCAACGAGCAAATCTTTTGTTTGATGACAATAAACAAACCACTAGGATCGTTGATTTTTTTTTCTTACTACCATTAGCAAAATATATAAAATGTCTTACATTACGTATGTCGTCAAGTGAGTTAAGCCGTGGTCCAATACCTCCATGCATGCAAAGAATTTTGCCATGAACAAGTGCGGCCAATGGTAAATAATCGAAAACATCGTTGAACATTTTCCATAGAAGCAATGCTTGTGGTTCATCAAAACGATCCTTGAGTTCTTGATAGAAACCATAGTTTTTATTGATAAATGCCGCTTCATGATTGCCACGTAACAAATTGAACTAAAAATTAAGCATCAATATGGATAATTTTTTACCCTCTAATGCATATCAGTATTATTAACGCAAATCATTAATGCGTTTGTCTTAAGTGAACATAAAAAGTGATGCAACGATGCCCTAATTGCAGACTTGTGGAGGATTTATCACGAAGAACGATTGGATCAAGATTGTGTGCATCCCGTGTGGTCGATAAACGACTTCTTTGAAGAGTAATATGCAAGATAGACAAGAGTCCAATAAATACTCATCTGTAAATAAATAAACTTTATCCGCTTAGTCCGATAGCAGCTACAGGATGTATAAAATAGTGGAACAATTTATGAACGCTAATTCACCAACCCTGCTCCTTCAAAATGCTATGGGCCAACTGCCTCATTCAATTGCTGTTACCATTGTTGGTTTTTGCCTTCTTTTTAGAACTACTTTATGAAGCAAATATCTCTTGTCCGCAATTAATTCCGTTCGTTGAAAGATGAAGAATACCATTCTGGGAAATGCGAGTTTATAGGCAAATAGGCAACAAATGCATTCAAGTGAGTGCGGTCCACGATCTACGTAGTCGCCGAGGAATAAATACCGTCGCATAGTTGCACCGCTCCTTCCATTTCTTCCGGTCATTATGAACATCCTATGCAGATCTTCATACTGCAAATTTGTATTTTCATCAGTAATTGAAAACTTGTGATTCTTGAGCTCGTCTCAATAGACCTAGATTTATGACGCAATTGATTGTTGCCATTTGAGCTTGCAACAAAAAAAACACTTTCACAATTGTAGGAGGCATTGCATTTTTAGACGGTAATACATTTAATTGGCACTCAAACATCAGCATCGCCGACAATACAGTTATTCGAATGTCTTGTGTTGTGATTTTATATATATATATATATATATATATATATATATATATATATATATATATATATATATATATATATATATATATATATATATATATATATATATATATATATATATATATATATAATATAAATTTCTGATCATATTTGCTTGATATGTTTATTTGAGTAGTGGAGAGTAAACATGTTGTTGAAAAATCGGCATTTTTACGTTGCAAGCGATCCTTCTTTGGTTCACCTATGTTGCAGTAATATCACAAAATAACCACTCATAAGGGATTCAAACCTGTCCATGAATATCACCGACAATGACGCACGGTGCTCGCACCTCCAGAAGACTGCTCTCTGATGCGATGATGTCCTTCATTTCGCGGATTACTCCAAATAACTCTTTTGCTTTATAGTTTATATCTAAAAGTACGTGGCATGCTTTTTTTGCTCTTCAAATTCTTAGCTTTCTACAATGACTTTTGCTTTTATTAATGCTCTTTCCATCGCTGTATTAATAAGCAATCACTATTTGCATCATCTTTATGCACCTGATAAATCTATTCATACTCATACTAGGTTAAAGCGTAGAGCCGCTAAAACATTGTGCAAAAAAAATCGTGTTTGCTTAATCAAAATATAATTTATATTCGTACAATTTTTTTAATCACTTTTTTATCACTGCACGATTTGATGCATTGCGCCGCTTACAGAAATATGTAAATTTAAAAGTACTCGAAGTTGCACAGAGTAAATGCAGGTAAGATATCACACCTGTTTTGAGCATGTCATGCCTATAGATCATATCGTATTCTCATGTCGAAAACTTTGTTCGCAAAAAAGTTTTTCAATTCAGCGCTGATTGCGATTTGGGAGAAAGAGAGGCAATATCTCGAGGATTTCCTGTGGTGTCGTCATATTTTTGCACTCATAGTTAACACTGGAGGAAAGAGTTCCTGCTCTCTCTCATCGCTTAGCTATGACCATGAAGTCAACAAAGAAGAAAAGAGTTCAACGTGAACATCTAACTTGCCTAAAATTTTAATGCAAACATTATTTGTTCCACATATTGAATCGCTTGCACTCAGAATCCTTTCAGAATCCTTATTTACAACAGGCTGGCATCAATGAATTCTTTATAATTATTGTTTATTCGATGTAAATTTGAAAATAATCAAACCACCAAATCGTTTCTTTATCTACCTTCCTACGCAAAATCAGATCACTAATTATAATAAATTGGGTATTTTCAATGATATGAATTTTTTTAGGTGATTTTTTCCTTCTAGCACTACTGTCACACGTTAGCAAGTGGACAGAAATGATTATAGATGCTGCTTTCGTTTCGCAGAAAATGGCATTAAGAAAGTTTTGTGTTGTCGAATTTCGAAGAATTATAAACACTCCGAAATAGTCCAGAAGTTTCGGTCTACGCTGATAGCTTATCTAAACAAGTGTAGTTGATTATGCGAAACTTTCTGCATGCAGGTTACCTTCACGACAAGCACAGGTACGCAATCACCTATATATATATATACATATATATACTATATATATATATATATATATATATATATATATATATATATATATATATATATATATATATATATATATATATATATATATATATATATATATATATATATATATATATATATATATATATATATATATATATATATATATAAACCATGTGGGGCTTATCATGGTCCGTTGTTATCATTGGTTGTGCTCGTTGAGTAAACGAGCTTCATTGCTTCGATGAGACCGCACGTCCAAACGGTTGCCGTTCTTCGTATATGATGAGTCTTTCAGAAGATGCAGCCAAACTGAACATCAGGAAAACACAAAAATGTTAGAGTGGAGGATAGCGAGTTACCTTCTCCATCTCGAAACTGAAGATGTTTTTTCAAGAAAGTCTCGTGAAGAATTTTTTTGCTGTCCTTGTTTTCCTTGCTGCCGGCGTGACCAACACCTGTTGGTGGTGTTTGAATCGCCGTTGGCGGTACTTTGGGTATATTCATTTAGTGCCTAAAAAATCTGCATTCAAGTGAAAGTCGCCCACGCAATTGCGGGTAATGTGATTGCAGTATGCAGCATCAATGCGATTTATAAACTACTGATAGTGAAACCACTACTGTTATTTCACTATAACTGGAGGAGAATCTTTCACTTCCATTAAATTTTATGTGGTACATTTTTTAAATTTTCTCTCTAATCATTTCTTTCAAACGTTATGCTCAATACTCTAATATTTCCAAATTGTTTGCATTAACCTAGAACGCTTACCGCTCATACCATCGAATTTCATAACGCAATTAACAAAGAAATCACCGGAAATCGTGGAAAGCACAAGAAACAACCGCCTAATGGCGCTTTCCCGAGTAAGAATAAAAAACTATTGTCGTAAATATTCTAAGTTGGATTCCTTTGATGTAAATTATGCATCAAAATTTTTTAAAATTTTCCATTCGCCTAATTTTCAACGCTGCAAATATTTTAATCTCTCCTATTGTTCATGCTCACACAATTTTGCATGTTTTCCTAATTTGAGACGTCAAAATACATTGAACTAATAGAATAAAATAAAATATTTTAATGCACAAAAACCATATTAATCTTTATGTTTTAACCATTAACCATAAACCATATACCACAGAATATACATCTTTATGTATATATATATATATATATATATATATATATATATATATATATATATATATATATATATATATATATATATATATATATATATATATATATATATATATATATATATATATATATATATATATATATATATATATATATATATATATATATATATATATATACCAAAACCATAAAAAACCACGAAATATTATTAATGCTATCTTTATGTTTTAGGCTTCTGATACTATCATCTTTCTCTGTAAAACCATAAAGAAACATAATATATAATAATCAGAAATGATGAATTGATAAACATTTCAGGGAGGGGATGAAAGACTATTTTAAATGGACTTTTCTTCCAAATAGTATTTTCTCTCCTAAAAGCAAATTATGGCGATATCGTGTCTACACTTTCGTACATATACGTGTACCTATCTGTCTGTATGTTCAATAATAACTTCAATTCTTGAATCACTGAACTAGGATTACAAATTTTGGTGGGTATATTTATTCATCATAGACGTTGGCATCCATTATCTTAGTTCAAGTTGATCCATCAACTTTTGCAAAAACTGTGGGAAATTTAAACGTGAAAAAATTTTCACACATTTTTTTCACTAATTGATTTTCCATTTACATCGATCTAATCACAAAATGGCGAAATTGCTGCAGCCGATTAGCGCAAATAGTCAAACAAGCTGAAATGAAGGCATTAAATTGTGTGTTTTTTATTGATGCGTAATGATCATGATTGATGAGATGAATGCGATGCAAAAGCGATGCATTCCCGTCTGTTGGGTTTTTTCCACTTGTGTTATTATATGTTTATAGATTATGAATTTACATGACCAGGTGGTCATGACGCAAAAAAACACACATATCCCGTCGGCTCATTTGGTATAATTCTTCACCCGCTGCTTAACGAATGGCGGCTATTTTTCATTCGACCCAATTTTTTGTTCTTTTATCTACTTTGCTGAATTTCTCGATGAATGTTTTCCTTTCTTCATTTTACTCTTCTTTTCATTTACTAATTCGTCTCACCATCTAGTTTCACATTTTTCTGCCGATTTTTTTTTTAAGTATATGGCTCCATTGTTTTTTCTATCGTTTTTGATTTGACCGCATTTTTATTCCCTGCAACGTGAAATATATTAAATAAAAAATTGTAACCGAGTACTTTCGAGTGATGTTTCCAGATTCGATACAGATACATCGTGATAATATTTTTAGGTTCTAAGAAATTAGTGATGTGTTGGAAACTTTTAGATATTTGTTTTGGAGGCTTATGAGATTGCGCAGCGAAGAAATTTACCTAGGAGAGGTTTGTGAAATGGTGGAAATGCCAGTGGCGCATATGTCGGTTCAAGTATATGTTTCCGTGAAACCAACATCATCGGAGATGCAGACCGAAATTACGCTGATAGTCTCCCTAAATGTTGTTCGAAATTGCTTGCCGTCGAAAAAAATTCCCGCTGATGACGCGCAATTAGAATTTCTGTGTCCATTGAGAAGGAAGATAATTTTAACGATCAGATGAAACGATTTCTTCGCAAAGTAAAAGTATCGTTTTTTCAGACAACGTTTCCTTGAGATAAAGCATCCATTTTCCCGGCGCTTTCGAGCCCTCTCATTCCACCCTCTTTCCTTCCTTCTCCACGGCAAAAACTCTGCATGCCGCCTGTCAACGTTTCAACCAACCATGCGAGCAGCAATTGGCTAGAAACGATATTGTGACATAAATACGTGTACCGCAAATGAGTCACGAACGTGGTGCGATAGCGTTTCATAGTAATTTCAACAAAAAAAAAACGTTCAGCACACCAACTTGTGATAGGTAGTGAATAATGCACTACGATAGTTTACAACCTCTCTTTTTTTTACCTCAAATTTCGACACTACTTCATAATTACTGTGGGACATGTTAAGCTCATCAGCTATTGATAGCCTACGATTCATGCTGTACAGTGTTAAATCACCTGTTGTTAATCATCTCAAATAAAAAAGCTATGCAATCGATAGCCGGGTACCGTAAAATCTTCAAAGAATTTTTGAAGTGCAAGCTATTCGGCATGAATTGCATACGATATGTGAACATCTTTTCTACGGGAACAACGAGTGAAGTGCAACTTCTCTCACCAATTGCCCATGACCATAGATAGCATAGTTTCTATACCTTCAAGAAGGAGGTTCCCATCACCATCGAAACGGTTTCGCATTGATATCCATTCAGTCCAACGATCATACAAATCTCGAATAGTTACTCAAAGAAGTATTATGTGGATTCTAGTGGGCTTCCAACACTATGACGGTGCTATGCTTGGACGCACGAAAAGACCGTAAAAACAGCCGTTTATAACAGAAGCACTTGCGCCGTAAGCATTTCCATTGTAATGAAAAATACCCCGCAGCACAATATCTCGTTACGTAAGTTGTTTTAGCCAAAATGCTCACGATGAAAATATTCCGTGGCGCAAATGACTACGAAGAAAATGTCTCGCTGCGCTGGAAAAAACAGCACAGAAGTCGTCGTCTCATGGCGCAAATGTCCACTCATGACTTTCTTATCTCAAAAGAGAAAAAAATGGACACCTGAATACAGGCAATGGGAAGCTTAGAGTAGTATCAAAAAAACTTGCCGATAATGCGCATCTTTCACCGTTACCATTAATATACTTTATATGTTGATGATGAACAAATGCAATTCGCAGATTGCAGGCGAATGGACATCGCGATAAGTGCTGACACAAAATAAAGCAAAGAAAGCACCTAGCAGAGTCAGAATGTCTGGTTTAAATCTCTACTACCCCGTCATATTATCTTCAGCGAGCTGAGATCGTCTGGAACAAATTTTCTGTTATAGACAACAAATGCTAGAAGGCATCAAAACATGTCACTTCAGGCTCCGTTCTCCGAATTCCCTGATCACGTTGCAAGTGTGACTCCAACTTAGGTTATCGGCCCAAGTTAATTAGTGCTGCCTTGCTTTCCGATTTCAAATTCACGGTCATTAATTTCTATGTTGGACCGTAGGATATGATTCTAGAGTCGCCCTTCACAACATATAACTTCGAATGTTCTTCCAATCGAACAAACCTTCTTCCCCTATATAACCTTCCTCTTCCCCTTCCCAGTTTTTGGAAGGAGAAAAACTGCCACCGTGACTATTTACCCCGTCAAAAAACCTTTAAAATTTGCAGTCCATGATGTTTCGCTCAATATGAAATGCTTATCAGGGGGACATGAATATGTTCTCCTGATATATATATATATATATATATATATATATATATATATATATATATATATATATATATATATATATATATATATATATATATATATATATATATATATATATATATATATATATATATATATATATATATATATATATATATATATATATATATATATATGCTTGCGTGTTGTATGGTAAGAGCAAGACTTTCATTGATCAAGTGTATCCTTATTGCGGCACAAGGGTTTGCAAGTATGGTGTACAACACAACTAGCATTCCACAGTCATAACTCAATGTTACCATGTAATAGTATGCTGCATGAGATTGACATCTTTATCTGTGAAAACAGGAACAGGGCGCCAGCTATTACTAGTGAGCCCGGTATGAGCGATGTTGTTTATTCTAACGTGAAAACGTTTGGATGACCTACGCTGTCAAGAGGCGTTCGTCGACGAGCAACTAGGCTGAAATTCTCATCTGCAATCGGACCAGGTGGGCTGGCCCGTCGATGTCGAGCAACTGTTGGCAGTAACGAATTGCCCGCAGCATTAGCTGGATGATTTGCTATGCATCGATGGTTGCCATATAGTGTGTTCTTCAGCAACTCAGCGAATACACGAACAAATGAGTTCGTTGTGCACAATTCGATAGTGTTGTTGTTTTATGATTCACTCAAGATATGTCTTTCCGCATGACTCGATGAGAATTTAAAGAATGCATTTGCTATATTGCTATGAGAAGATATATAAGCAAAATGAGCCTCATTTATTATAAAGTTTTTGTTTTATTTGCACATTAATCATTACCGATAAACGAAACAAAAAGCCGTCTCACTTCATTGTGCTACTTCTAATGCTTAAATTTTTGAGTGTTTTTTGTTTGCTATCTGTTCCATTCAAAAATAAATAGACAACTGAATGCCGTTGTGTTTTTATCAATTAAAAAAACTCACAATGAGATTTCTCGTAGACACAATTTTTTTCGACTATTTCAACAAATCTACTTATAGTATGATTATACAAATATTGCAAAACTCAATTATTTTACTAGAATTGTCGTTTTACGCTTCTTTTCATCTATAATTTATGACACCAACTTTTCAAAGAAAAAAAAAAACTAATCTCCAAGCTAATCTATGAGACGCTGCTTTTATCATATCGTTGAACGTTTGTTGTTTATACGAATCGTCTATCTCGTTTCTCTTCTTCGATAATTCATTTTGACTTTTGAGCCGAATTTAGAGCTCTTGAACGTTTCCAGATTGGGATGAAATAAACTTCTGCTGTTTGGATTTTTTTTTATTAAGCAATCTTTTGATTTAGATAGTCCTAAATTTCACATTGTGCTGCAGAGGATTATTTTTTCCGCTTCAAATATGATCGCTTCAACGAAACTTTTTGTGCACAAAAGAGTCTGTATAACTCTATCTTTTCATCGAAAAACTCAAACATATAGTAAGGTAAGTATTTACTAAGAGAGGAATTAATCTGCATAGTTCTGAATAATACCTATAATCCTTCTATACAGCAGCATTCATCGAATTTCCAACTTTTATCTATTCAAAAGAATGTGAACTCTTCTTTCATTTAGCTAATCCTCAGGCAAATTTGAATATTATATTTTCTAAACGTTTCTCTCAAAATTTTTTCTGTATTATTATGAAAAAGAAAAATTAGCGATATTCAGATTTACGCACAAAATTTAGCATTTCCGGGAGAAATTTTTATTTTCATGTCAGATGTGCAAAATTTTCAATTTTTTGGAATTAGAGTTACTATGCAAAAATCTTGTGCTACACTTGAGCTCTGAAGTTGTTGAACTCGATTTGTACTTTCGCTGTGCAATCGATTGCACGCCATATGTTGCGATGAAAAAAACCACTGTTATGATTGATTTAATGATTATTAAACGTGTAATGCAATATACGTTTCTTTATTAATGAATCATCGATACTTTACACTCGACTTATTTCGTTGCTCATCTTCTCTCGTTTATCTCAATCCCCTCTATTATGAACCTTTTTTTTAAAAATTATTCCTTGAATGGTCAAATGCTAATTTATCTGTAAAAGATTTGAATACCAACATATGTCTGTTCAAGTGAAACTTGGCATTAAAACTTTCGTTGGTGATATTTCTTTAAAGTGTTATGCAAAATTCAGAGGAACCTTTAATGAGAAAATTGCCACGAAATAATTCATAATCTTCTGCCTTTGCTAATAAAATGTGCAATGATTGTTGAAAGAATATCGTCTGTTCTAGCTGCTGTCGAAAAAACTCGCTTTTTCCTCCCTTAAAAAAAATATCCGCACGTGCAAAAGTCTATCTACAATTTTCATTGGAAAGCCACCTTTTCGCAAATGAATTCACATATCATTGATGAAATTCGACAGCTTATTAGTTGGTTACTTTCGGATCAGACCCATATATAAGAAAAACCCCCCTCTTTATGTTGGCACGTCTTGGATGAATTAGAGAATCAACAAGTTGTAGTCACTTCTATTGAACATATGGTGGCGCCACAACGTGAAATTTTGAAGCCCCCTTTCGTTCGGTTTAATTTGATGATCTTCGGCTCGCTTCGATCGCTTTTGTTGATCGATCGATGAGCAGAATTTCGGCTCATCGTTACAACTTGAAAATGTTCACCTTGTTTTTCTATTTTATCTTTGAAAGTGTGTAGATATGAGTCATCAGAAACGAAATTTGAACAAGCTGTTCAGCAATTCCAACAAAAATTAATTTCTTTTCGTTGGCCATAATTTCAGTGTTTTCATTATTTGTATCACTCAGTGAAAAAAATTTTTAATGAAAAAACAAATCAATCGGTACTTTCACTCTATCAAAGAACGTTTGGTTTCGAAATTTCGATTTCTGCTAATCAAAATAGGTTTCGAAGACGATATTTCTGGTCGGAACTGAAAAAATATCGCGAATTATTTTTTAAATAAGCGTTTTCAAATAAAAATGTCCAAAAATACTTTGAACCTATAATTCAAACGGTATATATATTATTTATATAAATAAATAAATAAATAATAATATATATATATAAATATATATATATATATATATATATATATATATATATATATATTTATATATATATATATATATAAATATATATATATATATATATATATATATATATATATATATATATATATATATATATATATATATATATATATATATATTTCACACTAGCCGAGTTGTGGTTAAAATATCAATGCACTATTCGCTGATACCGTTGATTTGTCAGGTGGTTGTTGGCAAACAAAATTCACTGTTGATCTTTCAGTGGTACTTTGTGAAATTGCTTGTTGAAATTGAGATGGAGAGAATGCGAAAAGCCCATATCGTGCCAACTCCCCTGCCACCCAGTTTCGCCTCTTCCTGACATTCATCGGTGACGTTGTTAGGTTCGTTCACTTGCCCAATGTTTAGTCTTGTTCTTGTTCATTCCGTTTCTTTAGTGAACTTGCAATTGACTGCTCACTCAGTAATCGCGCTTAAAGTGAGCGTTGCTTTTTTATGCATATGGCATTCACGTGCGTCTGTCACGAAATTCGTTCACGATGTGTGAGTACTGTGTAAAGTGAACCTCAGAGGTTTGTGATTCGTAAGATTTGCGTTGAATGGGGTCACGTATGGCAAACACCGAGAATGATGCGGACGATTCGGATTCCCTCAGTGATTCTGGCTATGTGCCACATCGTATCCCCAGACGAAGCGCTACTGTATCACCTGCAGCAAGGACTAGATTTGGACATCACTCTAATAGCAGGTCAGCATATCTTGGCGTTTTAAAATATTCACATTATAAGGCTTTTATTGCCCGTTGATAATTCTAATCACATTCTTTGATGGAATTTAACCGAATTATAACTGAATGAAAATACTCGACGATGAAATTTTTCTTTCTCGATTTACATCAGCGGTGTCGAAATATATTTGCAACTTTGAGTTTGCCATAAAATTTCTCACTTTTATTCATTATTCCAATGAAGTTTAGATTTTTAGCATTTCTCTTGAGTCACAATTAATCCTCATCGTTTTTTTTTCTATTTCAAGTCTTTTTTAAATAAATATTTTTTAAATTTTTTTTTTAAATTTTTGAAAGAGAGTTCATCGCAATTTTTTCTCAGTGGAGGTGGATGCCTATAATTTGAGCAATTTCTCTTCAGCTACATTTCACACGATGAACAACTATTCCCGGTCTTAATTTTAAAATGTTCATGAAAGGGCGAGGGGAGATGGGATGGGAGAGCGCCCGAAAACGATAATGATCGATTTCAGAAATAAAGTTGATTTCATTTCAAAAAATAATAGCTTCTTTCTGAAGTTTTTTCAGTCATTTTTTTTTCTTGTTCATCTTCTACGTGCTTGAAAACATTAACCTCTATACACTTAAACGCGTTCTCCTTTACTTCCGCATACCTGTAAGGTGTTCAAAAAAATTAGCTGATACGGCATTCATTTTGGGTCAGTTGATCACTGAGAGAATAAGTTTAATATTTTGTGCAAAATCTATAGTGAAATTTTAAATGCGTCAGCTGTTTGTGCATTACTATTATTGCTCATCTATGTCTATTAATTAGTCGTGTAAGGGAATCTAATGCGGAATAAAGGTCGTGTTATACCTTCTTAAAAGGCCGATGAGTTTACCTGTGGCTCTCTGAATATCGATCGGCCGTTTTGTCAATTGTTATATATTGCCATTGCTCGTAAATCTTTGCAGACGTCGTTCAGATGCGAATCTCTCGGTGCCAACACGACGACCTTGCAGCAGACGCACGTCCGCAGGTGCGTATTGCTTTCTCATTGGGCACAATCCCGAAACAACTAATCACTCACACGTCATCTAAAATTATATTTCAGCACACAACAGTCGTTTATCATAGAATTCCAAAAATTAAAAGAAATAAAAGATGACAGTCAACCGAGGCGTGGGTAACTCTCAGATGAATTACCCGATGACGACGAGCAATTACTTCTAAGTTATTTTTTTCAGGATTGTTCTTGCACTTTACTATTAGTTCAGCGCATGGATCACGTAATTTAGCTAGCATACCTGTGTAGCATATCACTTCATTGCAAATATATTCAACGGTTTTGCTTGCATAGTAGCAATCAGCTTTCACGCACCTTGCATTATTTTGATTTACATACCTTACAGCTTACCTGATTTCTATGAAGGTCTTGCTTAGTTAAAGCACAACAAGTTTTTATTGGACTCTGCCCTCACTCCCCTCAATCCGAGTCTTACTCGGCTTAATGACTTAAAGAAATTTTCAGCATCTATATTGAATTGTGCCGCAGACACATCTGCGCGTGCGCACATATAGAGGAGACACACACAGGATTATGCGGGCGCCCAGGCGCATAGACACAGACCCACATGCCACAAAAACCTCATCATCTTGTGGTGGTGGCTTTTGAGAAACGATGACTTCAAGAATATGTGAAGTGTTATCCAGGGTAGATGGCGCAATAGGAGTAGAGGGTGAGGGAGGAGGAGGGGAGGGGAGTAGGCTCCTACACCTTGATCCATTAGGCTAACTAATTATTGCCAAATTTTCAAGAAGCGACAAGCGTTTCATAGCTAGCGGAGGATTGCCATTCAAGAAAAAAAAACTCATTTTTTGCACTATCATAAACAAATTTGACAGACAGCTTTTGTGGCGCCTTTAGCTGTCAGTAATTTATCGAGATGTTGATAAATTGTAATGGAGTGTAGCTTAAGAATTGTCGCTCATTTTTTGCGCAGCATTGTCTAGCCAACTGTTTGGCAACATCGTATACATTTAAATTTGCTTACTATAGGTGGCAAGAAATAGCATTTTAACGCAAACGTTTAGTAAGCTTAATCTCTACAGCTTTTGTGTCTTGCTTGAATTCGAAGAGCAAAAGCCGCTGAGGAAATTATGATTATCGGCTTATTCTACCTTACCTTTTGAGATGAAGTAATTTCCTTGTAAATCTGCCGCTAGGATTTTCACATATTTGATGGTAGCCGAGTCTCTCTTAAGGTTGCGTCTATAAAGGTGTTTTATCTGTGCAATGAGAGCTTTCTACAAAATAGGCAAAAATAAATCAAACCTTAAAGTCAATAAAGACTATGACGAAAAACATTCACACCAGTGATCAGGTTATGCTGAACCAAAGAGCTATGAGAGATAGTGTACCTGCGTTTTTTTTTTTGCAGACAAATCACCACGCTATGAAAGAAGAGGTCTACGTAAAACGACCAGTTTACCAAGTGTGGAGCAATCACAACAGGTTTAAATATTCCTTGATTTTTTGATATGATTAAGAGAGGAAATGCTGATAAATGAATGACACAGAATGGCAATATGGTTTAGAGGATGGTTAACTGAAGGATTTTCAGCAGTTGCAATTAAATGTCAACAAATTATGGCGAATTTGAAAGATAAGCATACTATAGAAAGATATCTCGTGTTTGCGTTCTCTTTCAAAATTCTGAAGTTGTTCTTTTCGGGTGTAAAATGTTATATTGCTGGTGAGATCTTTATCTTGATAATCGCATTTTCCTCTTTCATGCTTGTCTCAATAAATCGAAATATGCGCAAATCATTTCATTTGTTTCTTTGATTAATATTGTCGTAACGTTTTGCTCATTATCATTTATGATTTCCATTGAATTATCGGAGCTTTTATCCTAGAAGGAAAAAAATTCTTTAGGAATGTCTTTGAAGTTTTTTCCACTCTTCTCTTTCGACTCGTTGCTAAGAGATATCTCTCTTTTTCGTGCAATAATTCGCTTAATTTTTACATCATGGATCATGCTATTGGATGACCACTACGATAATCAAATCGATGAAAATAACGTGGAACCTTTGAGAAACGATAGAGATTTATTTGTTGCAATGAAACATGTTGAGCTTTTTAAAGATTGCAAAGCTAAAAATGGACGGTATTTTTTGCAAAGATACCAAATGAAAGTCCAATCGATGGGCTTATATAGTCGTTCACCGTGCTCAATGCCAATATTCCGATACAAACGTTTCATTATTCGCCTAGTTTCTTCACACATTTTTATGTACTTTCGCTAGAGGATTTTATTGGCGCTTGTTTTCGAATTTCAATAGTGAAGCAATTATACTGCACTTCCTCAATGATGTGTTGCATCTCCACTGTGGAATATTCTTTTAAGTCCATCAATTTCTCGATTGTTCTCTGTTCGATTTATGAGCGAAAATGCATTTCTTCTCATCGTTTTATGAATCTAAACGAGTCATTAAATATTTGAATAGATTTAAAAAAAAATAAAATGAATCGCTTAAAATTCAAATTAATAAAATCAATATTTCTAAGAAAATAGCCAATGCATCAAAATAATCTATAAATTCAATCATAAATATTTTTGATCACATTAGTTTTATTCAACAAAAAAAAAAAAAATTTATCAATTTATTCAATTTGGAGTTCATTGTTCATTCTATGTTTGTTGAATTATTTTCTCTTCTATAATTACATCGTTAAATGTTGAAATAGAGGCACAAAAAAAGTATAAAGTAATCCATATTGAATTGATAAGTTCGGAAATGAAAAAATCGTCGACTGATAGAAAAAAAGAAGTGAAAATGCTAGAAATAGTTGAGGAAAACCATTTTACTTCTTATGTTTTCTGTTTTCTCCTTTTCGCCTTCATTAACAGATGTGTCCTCAATTTTATAAGAGAAATAAGCCAATGATTAAGAAGGTAATGAGTTTTTTGGAAGTTGCCAATAATGAGGTTAATATCTGAAAGTAAGGAAACGTTACTGCTACTAGAAAACCACCCATTACTCTTATGATTACTTCATAAACATTTTATTATGTAAACCTAAACATTTTATTAGCAGTCCTATGTGTTTTTCGAATACCCAATTTTCTTATAATCCATTCACTTTGCAAACAAATATGTATTGCACATAAATACAATAATTACAAATATAAATACATTTCTTTATGTATATTTCAATCGAAAATCTTACAGCCTAATAATGAGGGAATTTGCATATTTCACACTATTCCCAATGTGATTTTCGTTTTGATGGCCAATTCTATACTTCACGATTCATGAATGAATTTGTTTGAATAGCGGTCTGAAGATGTGCAAAGGAATATTTGAAGAGGACGAACGTTTGTTGTAAAAATGAGATGATGAGTCAAGAAAAAGTGGCAACTTTTGCAGAAGCTGTCAACGTTCAGAAGGGTCGACTGTTACACACTAAAAAAATGTTACGTATACAAATAAAAAACCTCACCTAATAGAATTGAAATTTTTAAAAAAAAAGCAATTTCAATTTCATTCATTAGCATAGGTTTGCTACAAATTTTCGCATCTCTGAATTTATGCGGCATCTTTTACTCCATAATACGCTTTCAAGTTCTATTCTTTTTTCATTTATTTTCATCCGCTTAACAGTCATTTGCTTTTATCTTTTTCGATTGTAGGCTCATGTTGAGGCAATACGACAATTGCTCGACTCGTTTCCTATTCAATCTTCATGCAATCAGAGCACAAGTGCTCACGACGTAATTTTTCCATTATTCTATTTCTTTGCGACGTTTTTTTTTTTTATTTGCTGGCTTCGTGAACGTTTAGAGATTAACGTAGAAAATGTTGTTTTCAAAGAGCCGAATGTTTTCATGAGGAGAGGATACACGAAATATGGTCTGTGCAACCTCTTTTAACTAGGCAAATTCAAAGAAAAGTCCCGATAAAATTTTAAACTCAATTCGGTAAAAACTTATAAAAAAAAACAATCTGAATATTTTAGTTGCTCAATTTCCGAGAAAAAATATTATAAAATGTTTTTAGTGGGATGATTTTTTCTCATCGTTTTGAAATAAAATCTGTTGAATTTTTTGCGAAACTTTCAAGTAGAGGAAACAATTGCAGTGCACATTGCGTCATTAGTATTCTTCTCAATGATATTTGATAGATCTCTATAAGCATTATTAACGTCTATATTTTTTGTGATTCCATTTATACTATGTCGAAAATGAATTTTTCTTAATTTTTATGGCTTAATAAATTGTCTGTCAAATTTTCGAGTTTTTTTTTTTACTTTTAGTTTCTTCGTTGGATTGTTTAGCTTTTAGATTTTCAACCAAATGCTTGGTAATTTATTTCACTTTCAAGTTTTCAATCAATTTTCTGACGCTTTGTTTTTTTTTTTTTGGATTTCAGCTTCCTTTAAAATAAAGATTGCATATATCGCTATGAGATGTTACTAAAAAGAAAAGAGAAATAAAAACCTCAAATGATCGAGGAAACGAGGATTTTAAGCCCATCGTTCGTCATTTTCGACGGAAGTGTTCATCACTCTATTACACTGCTTACCCCTACGCTGCATTTTTTTCATGGCTACAAACGCTTCATTGGGTGGAATTGCATGCCGAAAGCTCCTTCATGTTTGCTTAGTGAAAAATGCCCTTTCGAATTTTTTTTTTCATCCTATAGAAAAACCATTTTCATGACAGCACACCTTTGCACGCCAATTGTTAAAAATCTTTAGTCCACGTTGTTAAATCGAAACGAAACATTTCTAAATATTCATTTTACTCTTTTATGCAAATTTTTTCCATTGATTTTTTTTTCACATTTCGAAAATTTGCATTCGAAACGCTCATTAAGATAATGCAATGTCGGCATGTTTGTTTGTATACGTTTGCCATTCTTTTAAGAGTTTATTTGAAGGCATAATACCCATCCAAGATAAACGTCCTGTGCAAACATCTAGCTTTATCCATCAGCTTCGAGCGGTACTGCAGATATTTAAAGATGCCAAAAAATTATATGCATTCTACATCAGCCGAATTTGCTTTTCACGCTATTCGGAGAGGTTGGCCTAAATGTTGGCCTTATCAATAAGCGGCCAAGTTATTGACTAATTGCACGTGGTGTGCTAATTTATCGATTATTGCAGGTATGGTCAACTCCTCGGCAAAGTATTGTTGTGGCCACTTTGGATACCGATAGCGATGGCGTTATGATTAATACAGATATTGAGGAGTTAAGAGAGGCGGCCGAAAGTATTCAATCTTTGCAGCGAGTACTTAAAATCCCTTCGGAAATTACTGTTAAAAAAGGTAACATAAGAAAATAAGCGCTTCATTAAATTATTCGCAAAAAATTCTCAACACATTCTCGAGTTGAATTCCCGGCAATCGATCGTAGAGTAAAGAGAGCGATGTAAGCCCAAGACCTGACAACCGTTTTCATATGCTAACCTCAGAATACAATTTTCATCTCATTTTTACAAACACCATGATCAAAGATATTACTGAAGATTTGCAATCATTATGAGCTAAACCAACAGTTGTTCAATTACAACATAGCGTTCTAAATGCTGAGCTATACTAAATGAAAACGAATGAATCCGAAAATTTCATTAGATGTGTTTTTATCGATATATCAATGATAGCCGTAAAAAATCATAAGGTCTGAAAGAGTGGAGTAGAAACTTGTTTTAAAGATAAAGATAAGTGAATCATAAATTGGTTGGCTGATGAGTGTAAACAAGCCAAATAAAAGAAAAATTTTCCAACGTTTGTATTGTCAAAGGTGTTAGTGTTTATTAGAGTGGAATATTTGCAGAAGAGGCCAATGAGGCAGACGAACGTCCCAGCGGGGGTGAGTCAGGTTCAGAAACTCTACGCCGTTGCTCAGGGATCGCATCACGTCTAGGAGGACATCCTCGTGGCGTTATTCAATTTCTACCTTCGGTTAAGCAGGCGCAATTTGCACCGACGCTTGATACATATACTTGGAGCAAAAGTAATCGAGAATCTGATCCTGAAAAGAAGCCATTCATCAGGCGTAAAACCTCTATGCCTGAAACCTATATGACATATAATCAGGTGAACTCAATTCCTTTATGACTTCCTATGGTGTTTAGAACAAGGTGATTATCCATATGTGCAACAAGCATCAACAATAGTCATGCTTAGCACTATTTAAAACCTAATAATTTAAAGTTTGTTTTGCACATTATCAAGATAGTAACTCCATACACTTTCAACTATATGAATTGAATATTACCGCTAATATTTCAGAATAGTTTTAGTAAATACATAGAACTGCGAGCTTGTAGCCGCAGCGAGTATTTCGCAGTATGTAATATTTCTTCAGTAAAACAGCTAAAACTATAGCTTGCTCTTTTCACCATTAATCACTCCGTGCATAGGCGCATGCAATATAGTAGCCATGTATTTTCTTTGACGTATATATATATATATATATATATATATATATATATATATATATATATATATATATATATATATATTTGTATTTATGTTTATATTTATAAATGCAGGTTTGCAGAATGTCATATAGGATGGAGTTGATATTTGAGGGCTTATAATGAATCAGTGCCCATTGAAAACGATATTGTTTTGCTTACGATCTGTGAACCATCAATTCCAACATATAAGTTGAGATTGATTTAGTTATAAGCACACAACTAGAAACTTATCATCACTATGTAATACAATCTGTCAATTTGTTACATTCCCCGTACCTGCCATATTGCTTACGCCACATTTGAAAATCGTCTCACAGCTACTAAATCTCTCTCATTGCGCTATATTTGCGGTCATCTGCCTATGTTTTCTATTTCTTTCGTGTGTTTCTTGGGCTGTACCCACACCAAATTACCACGCAAATGTTGCTGTATTTTAGGTCTATAGTCCCGAGCAAATCACTGGTCGTACAGCAGGCGGAAGGTAGGTTTTAAACGCTTTCACAACAATCTTCCATAAATTTTGTGGAATTCATTTCCATCATTCATCATGTTTCAAAAATGCCTCTGGCTGATGATTTTTAGTAATTTGCATAGTCACTCATTTTACACCAACTGTTAGACTGAATGATTTTGATTTGCTCAGCAATACTCACTTTGGAATTGAATTATGAACACAGTTTAGAACGTTTAGGAATGAAAACGAGTAAAGCGGAAGGGAAAAATAAACGGCAGTAATGCTACTTATAAATTGTCATCTTTCGCTAACCACTTGACAGCTGTTATGTACTAAGCTAATCAGCAACGTGAAGCACTTGGGAAATTGCATGAGTTGAAAACGTAGTTATTTACTGTGTATGTTCGCTGGTGTCGATATATCGTTCATGATTATTGAAGATTAATATTCATCGAATCTAACGTCAACATTTGAGAGATGTTTTTTTGAATTGTGGTGAAATTAGGTTTGAATTGCTGAGCTTATCTCTTACGGATTAGAAATACAAAAGAGCTTATTGTTCAGATCAAATCGGCGTTTAATGCGGAATAGTGAAGAGCCAGACTTGTATACATCGAAAGGATCTGAGCTACTTGAGCAATCAAAAGGCGCTGATTCATTGGCCGGTGTGAGCCGATTCTCGAAACTTCTCAGATCTCTTCGTTCGTCGAGACAAAATTCACCTGAACCTCAAACGTCGATGGCATGGTAATTGTTTTTTTTTCTGAGCAATTTTTTCCATTTTCTCAGAAATTACTGATAATGCTTAGATCGAGCTTGTTGCTGACCGTAATCAATGTCGTTCAGAATCTAATTGGAAAAGGCATCTAATTTCCCCATGTTTCTTTTTGGTAATTACATCACTGTAATCTCTCCTTAGTTTCAGCCCCCCTTCTTGAATACGTTTATCGGATGTGAATCAGTGAATTCTGCATTTTCGTATGCCATCATCGCATATGCGCAAACGCTACTCCCCACATGTGTCACTTTGGAGGGTGAGAAAAGAGTGTGGGATAAGAAAGAGGGAAAAATTAAGATCGGATGAGCCAACGTTCGAGTGCGGTTGAATTCTTTTCACCTCATCAACAGATTTCGCTGATCATAGTTTTTTTTTTCTGATCGATCACTGTAAAACGAAAATGCGATCGGAAGCAAAGTATATTCAAATTTTAGACGCGTTTGAATGGCTACAGTTATTATAATTCTTTTTGAATATAAATGGTCACCTTTTGTTATATCCATCACGTCTCCTTGCTCTAGCTTTGATGATTTCTCAGTTGAAACTGCCGAATAAATGAATGCACACATACACATGCATACGCAAACATATGATGTGGCTACAATACTCGTAAGAATCAGAAAAAAATAGACCTTTTGAATATTTTTAAAGCACGAAGGTAAGTTACTTTCTAAAAGGTAAGAGTATTTTAAAAAACACGAAATTTAAAACAAAATTCAATTTACAACATATCAATTCAAATTTTGCTGTTTGCAATAGTCGGTAACCTTTTATTGATAGGTCGGAAAAGTTGGTTCACTCAAAAAATTGTAGAAATCACAGAATCGCTCAACCGGTTACCTCAGACTGACCGAGAGGGGGGGGGGGGGAAGGGGGAGGGTGGAGAGGATCATCCATTATGATTTCCGCTCCCATCATGAACGTCTGTCAATCCAATTAACTTTGAGGCCTATGTTCAGATGAATAGAAGAGTTTACCAATTTGAAAATCAATCTCACACTTCTCGATAAACTATGTGCCATCTGACTGAAAAGAAACGGGAAATATGAGTTTCCTCTTTCGATGGTTTTATTGCAGAGGAATGAACCAAGATTACGTTGCAAAGCGAAAAATATTCACAGTTTTCAAAGAGATTTCAACTAAAGTTTCACCAACTATTTGCTTTTGTGACGGTGCTATTAGCGCGTCACCAGATACTCAATTATCTATTGAAGTAGTGATTACCTGTAGCGGGTAAAAAACCGGGAATTTGCTTAAAGCATCGCTGTGAATATTTTACAGATAATATTTTAAAAACGAGTACATGAAAAAGTTCTCCCCCCACAACTCTTACCACTCCAATTAGGGCGCCACTGAATGTTCATCAGTTGCTCACTCATAGGAAAGCCTTCCAACGTACTCCATTTAAATATTGGTTGAATAAGTTCAATGCGAAAATGGTTTTTAAGGAATCCTTTAATTATACCGGATGCACCTCAGCACCAGCTGCAGCAATCGCTTCTACAAGCAGATCTTTTGTTATGGAAGCGACGATCTCGAGCCTCACTTCGTCGACACAACGAAATTCGCAACATGGCAATTCGCGAACTCCACGATACTGAGAAATCGTTTGTGGAAGGTCTTGAGTATCTCATACAGGTATTTCCTGATTTCTGCTCCTAGAAATTCGTCTAGAACTCTAAAAAACCGTTTTCTTTCAAAAGCCCATAAAACCTCCAGATAATCCCATCAAAACAACCGTCCTCCAAGAATACGGATTTTGGAGAAATGGTCAAATTTATTACCCTACACTCTTTGCCTCCTTTAGAAGTACTCTTTCATGAACAATCTTTTTGAAGTTTTTGTGCATTCGATACAGTTTTTTCTTTCTCAACAGCTGCATGCCGAGATTTCAGTATACATAGGAAAGTTTTCTATCTATCGGTGCCATTCACATCTAATATGTTTGCCATTAAACAGCTATAATATAAATGACCAATCCGGGTCATAAAGAGTGCTGACATTATAGGTTTAAAATTTACCAAGTTTTCATTCCTATTTTCTACGAGTTTTTTTTTCACCTTGGTAAAACTCTACCGCGTTTCTATGTCTATGAAATTGTTCAAGTCGTGCTGTGCTTCTTCTCTAGGTATTTTTCCTATTCGTTTCGTTTAATGTTTATAATATTGCAACTATGACGAATTAATTACCGGGTTTCGCCTATGAAACTGTTTGATGAAGAGGAAAGAACTTATTATACGATGGAATTGTCTAGGTTTGTAAGAAGAACAATCATCTTCAGAAATATATGCGACCTCTTCGACAACCTTTGGAATGTACGTTGATCGATGCGGGACTTGCCGACAAAATATTTTACAAGGTCCCGGAAATACTCATCCATCATCAGGTATACTGGAAATTGACAAAGTACTTCATTAAGAAATGTGGAGTAAAACAAAAGAGAAGAAAACCTTTGTACTCATTTTCACAGATTATTTACTTTACCTTCCTTCGCTTTAACCGACGAAGCATTCGTTACGAATAAATATCTCTTCATATTGATTTCACTTCCCACTTAGTGAGAAAATTATCTAAGGTCTTGTGAAGGTTAGAGTTTAGGCTAGCATCCGGCCCATCGGATGGTGATGAGTTCTTCCGTTGTTGAATCGCATGAGAGGAGGGTCGAGGCCCAACCCATCGCCATCGTCCCGATGACGGTGCTAGACAGAGTGGGCGGTTAGGACGAAGCGAAGGAATGTGGTCGAAACCCATTTATACCCCACGCACAGTAACCAGTACGATGGAATTTCGCAGATTCTCATTATGCTTATATTTGACTTTACTCTTGCGAGTTTACTCATATAATTTGTTACTGAAGTTGTGACGGTTTGTCACAGACTTCCTTCGGTTTTTTTCGAAATAAAAATGCTGTTTCTCGATACAACTTTCTTTGCATTAGAGTTTTTTGCTTGGGCTGCATTTTATGACATTAGAAGCTAAAAATTATGAATTGAATTGTGAGGTATGGTTAATCATAATTCGCAGCCTAAAACGGCGTTGTTTGTTAATTGACAGCCTCGAGATGGGTTCGTCATTTGCTGAAAGCGTTTTTTGTTTGCGATTAACTAGGCGCTTCGAATTCGCTGATTGATAACGTTGGATTTTTGCGAAAAATTCCAAAGCGCTTCTATACCACTTCTTTTTTGCTTGGCGTTCGTCCTTTGATCCATTCGGTCATTTGTATCAGTTGCCTACTTCATTGGTACAACTATTTCATTGATTAATATATCTATGAGGTTGCAGCACTACCTCGCCGCGCTAAGGGATCGTCTTGAAAATTTCCAGTCAGACACGCGTATTGGCGACGTTCTCCTTTCACATGTAAGCCGTCATACCTGCTTCACTAAAAAACAAAGACGTGAGGTATCATTCGGAGCAACGATAATGAGTCAATGTCTTTCTTGATCACTTGCAGATCATAACACTAGATATTCACGTGAAGGTGTAAAAGATGGATCCCTATAGTCTCTTTGAGCAGTGGAGCCCGTTGCAGAAAGCAGAATGATTTTTGCCTATTCGGATGCTATACTGGAGATAAGTGACCAGAAGCACACCCTGTAGCAGAGCTATCGTCCGCACTGAACTCTTCTTGTCGTTGCTTTGCTTCACCGCTAACCGCAGCTAAACGAATTTCAGTTTAAAAAGCAGTCGATGATTGAGACGTATATCGCGTTTGTTGATAATTTCAAATTTGCGAAACAAGCGATTGCCGAAGCAAGAGCAAAGCCTGCCTTCGAAAAATACTACATGGTAATAATCTCTTTTCATACTCAATTCACTTCTGCTTCAATATATCTTTGATTATGAAAAAACAACTCCTGATTTACTCGTTGTAAAAATTTTGAAGGTTTTCTCACATTTTATGATTTCTGCTGGTTTTTTTTTTTTCAAATGGAAACATGATTTGTGTGGAATCGATTTATGACAGGTGGAAGGTTTGAACAGAAAATAATTTTGTTACTATGATACTTGGACGGTTATTATTGGTATATTTCGCGAGTGTTTCATTGTCGACCGTATGCGTAATAGAATTAATTTCAGCGTTGCTGTAGGGATCATCGAAATAAAATTGATCTCGATTCTTTGTTGATATCACCTATACAACGGGTACCACGATATGAACTCATTTTGAAGGTATGTGCTTCCGTTTTTTTTTTTCGTATCGTTGACGCTAGCTATTCAATACTCGCTTTTAGTCAGAATTCAATGAAATCCGTTGGATACACTTTAAAAATTGGTCACTCAATTTGTATTCAGTTCTTTTCAACGAAATTACCTGTTGAAACTACAAACAACTTTTTTTTGCATCTATTTTACTGGTTTCTAATAAAATTTGCATCAATTTTTGCATTCAAATTGCAAAATTTATTAGATTCAAAAAGTGAAATGAATATATCAAATTTAGAAATGCATCCAAGTCTTTACGAATATTGCTAACAATTGTATTTTCAGCAAATTATAAAACATACATCTGTGGAACATGCTGACTATGAAAATCTGCTTCTCGCTCAGAAATACATTCATGAGTTGGCAAGCACCATTAATCGCCAAAAGGAGGAAAGCGAAGAAATGGAACAACGCCTTCGTGAGATCGAAGCAATAGTCGATGGACTTGACGATGTTTGAATTCTGACCTCCTTTATAAGCGCAATTATTGATTAATTCTACGAAATATTTTTATTAAATAAAACAATGGAGTGGGATTTAAGTCGAGTAATAGTGAGACTAAAATCAGCCTCGATTAAATTCATGAAGTTAGGGACCAACGAATGCTTGATATGCGAAATAAACGAAATAAAATTAATGCATCTTGTCCGCAAATTCGATGTTGTAGATAAACCGATCAACTACAAAGCGGCAACTCAAATTTCTTGTTTATAGGCATTTTCAGCCAAGTCTATAATAATGGTGCAAATAAATAAGGGAGCGTAGTATATATGAGCTATTCAAATTTTGCTGAAATCCAATTTACCTTACAACTTTGAGTTACGATCTCGATAGTTTTAGTTTGCTAAGAAATTTTTGAGCAAATTTATTCAAAGTCTTTAATAATAAGGTAGAGTTAACAACAATTTCAGCTTGTGACAACCGGTCGTTCATTTAATCGCTATGATGTGGTAACGATAACAAGTTCTGGAGGTAGCAAGCAGCGTTGTCTCTTCTTAATGTCTGATCAGATGATCGTGACCAGCGTTCGACGCAAATCACCTGCGACAAGAAGTGGTCGTAACTCGGCACCTTTGTAATTTTTTAAATTTTCTTAAAAACACTTCATTAGAAATCAAAAAATTTGGTTCCCATTTAGCATTTTCATTCTATCGTCTAATTCGATGGCGAAAGAGTTTTTGTTAATGTACGATTGTATTTTATTAACGAAGAAAAGCTTTTACCAATCATCACTTAATTTTATAATATTTTAAGGGAATTTTCTAAGCTCAGTGCAATTAAAATAAGTGGGGACCAAATTTTTCATGAAATTTGCTTTGGAAGTGAAAAATTTGAAAGATGGAAACATTCCATAAAAAATTAAAAATTTTTCTATGCAAGAATTTCATAGAAAATTGCCTAAAAAACCCTAATTATCGCTCGTTACGGCAAAAGGAAGTGCTTTTATTCGAACTCCTCAACGGTTTTAGTGCTCAGGAATCATATTTACGAAAAAGAGTGCTTGATACTTTCTTATGGACAACAGTAACGATACCTTTAAAAAATGCACTTCAGTGGAAGTACATAGAGGTATAGCGTTATTCAGGGCATTTACTTGCACATACTCTGCCTTATTCGCTTCCTTACGCCTGACTCCGATGGTACTTGTGAGAACTTGATCGCAGGCGCAAGCTGCTACCAATATTTCGCTCCTATTAGCTTTGTTAGCGATTTAATAAGATGACGGCTTACTTAAGCCCGGATGTGGTAGCAAAGATGTGTTGAATGCATTTATGTCTGGATATATGTTGTAACGATGAGATACGAAGCAGAATTTCAATTATTGTGTTATAAACTAAATGCAATGGGAATTTCATTGCAAAATTTGCAATCGTTAGAGAGAAATATTACATTAGTGGATAACAGCACCGTTATTTGCAGAGTCCAGTCGGCCGATTTTTTGGACAGCAATCGGTTTAAATTGCTCTTCAAAATTTCACTTGATGATATCGAAATAAGTAAAGGTTTGTTCAAAATATTCGTTTTACTCTTTAAAAAGTATAGTTTTAATAGTAAAGAATTAACCCAATATCTTATATTTATTTATTTATCAAGCAAGGAGTCTTCCGGATATCATAGGTAACAGCGCAATAGGGAAAATTTCACATTTATGGTCTCATCCGCTGGTAAGCGTCTCATTTTTTTAGGCAATGAAAATGTGTTTGCTGAAAGCAACAGGTAAAAAAATTTTTCGTTGCTGGCCGTGTAGTCAAATTTGAGATCTTATGCGTTAAATGTTTCACGTTCAAATCGTCTTCACTTTGTTATATAATAAATCTGCGAAGATTGCTTCACTCCGACAAGACTCAAACTGTGCAAATATTTCATCCTTGTAGAATTCGATCTGTATTAACGAATCTGTAAGTTTATTGAGCGAGTTTAGTGATAAATGAACTCCAAGTTCGTTGACGAGTTGAAATTTTGCAGCAGTGAAATAAACTTCACGGATCGGTTATATCCACAATTAATGAAGCTATAAATTAGTGAACGAAGAGGATCTCAAATAAAACCACATAAAACATTTTAATTGGGCTTGCAGCGCTGCAAACGGCATTATGCGTTTTTACACTTTCTCTTCAAATTAAAAGTAAAAGGCATTCTTGCAATTAAAGCATTCAACGTTTTTTTTTTAAATAATTCAACTTTACTTGTATTTTTCTCCAGAAATCGTTGTTAACAAAGTAGAATAAAAAGTCGGTCTAAAACTTTTTACTGTACGATGAATGAAACTATTTTCGCAGCAAGTAGGTAAAAGTCTCGATATTCAGGCAAAAACTTCCTTCATGTGAAGGAAATCAAGAATGTGCCTTTTTCAAAGAATTTTTGCGGAGTGGCTATTTCTTAAGCCTCATCCATGTGAATAAGATTACTTTGTGTAAAGAATACGGGTAAGTAAGCATACGGGTAAAGAAAATCATCGACAACACACGGGGTGAGTTCGGAGCGAACCGCACTACAAAACAATATACAATACTGTGTTATATTTACAAGCACAGGAGAAGGCCAGAGCCGATTATATGCCACACAGTTATTAGGCTCGCGCTATGATATATGATGATACCACACCTGATAATATGGCAACAAGTTAATCTCATTTATCTTCGACCAGTAAAATGCAATCTTCTCTCAAGCAACTTTCGAGCAGCGGGTAATAGGGAAATCTGTGACTGAGGTTTTATTTATGTTTGTTGTCAGCGACAGTCATAGATTGCTTCGAAATCAGTAGCAGCCTCAAAAAATTTTCTCACAGAAAATTTTACTGCAACAAAATTATGCCTGAAGGCTCCTAATTTGAAAAGCTATCAATGACCAGCCGATAGTCAGACGCTAAATTGAAGGTAGCTAAAAATAAAAGCGGAAGTAAATAGAATTCAGCGGATAAAATGAATAAATAAAAGAAGAGAGAGGCGAATACGATGCAACAATGATATTTTATAAAGAAATTTATTAATGAACCTTTGGGATTTGCGAATTATTGAGTGATATATTGGAGCAGTTCACATTTGAAAGAATGGTGTTGAATGAAATGATAGCACCACCGTCAAAAATGAAGCTAAATCTCGTAGCGATTTTAGTGTGAGCGAAATCAATCGATAATTTGAGTCAACTACATTCCTAGATATATGTTGGAGACAATTGATCGAACAACTGCATTGTCTGAAGAGCATTTTCTTATGTATTGGAGATCACATCGATTGATGATTAAGCTGCCTATAAATCTCCATCCTAAGTTTATATTACAAATGCAATTTCACATGCTTGCTTAAACCCACTTAAGGCCAATCGTTAAACTTTTAAACCTCTTAGGCTTAGATGTCCCTAAGCCTTCATGTCCGAAATCATTCGACTTAATGAGCGCTTTGATTTGAGGCGATACTGCTTGTGCTTATCTATAAATTTCTTCAGAGACGGCGTTGCCATAATGCGCTTATTTACAAGAATGCAAAAAAAATTAGCATTCATTGGGAATAACAATATGTTAGCTTTGAATTACAAAAAATCTCTTTACGACTTATAGAAGCGAATATGAAAATGGAAAATTTGACGCTTCAAGTGCACTCGAATAATAGCGATAAACGAAAAGCACTTCAAGCAGCATTCATCACCTCAACTTTTCTAACTCTTTAGCGATTTGGACGCTGTGCACAACCGGCTTATGATTACCCTCCAGAAAATGTCATCATACCCGAAAATTTTACTGAAAGCCGCAAATGTGAAAAATTTCAGGGGGTTATCTGTGTTTTGCGCCCTAGTGCGTTCTTCGCGATATTTTTCTCATTTGATAAGCAGCACGACTTCAGTTCGCCCCAACCTTGAGTGAATGTTGATCAGTCTATGATGTTGAAAGTCGAGGATTATACCAAGTTGTTTACTGACTTACTGTACTATATTTTCGATAATTTAATGTCAATGATTTGTAGAGCTTGATAGATCTTCAAAATTCTTTATTTCTGTTATACTTTCTTAATTAAATCATTCTTTATGAATTAATGAGAGAGGCACTATAAATGGTGAGCATTTTTTCTCTGAAAGTAGTTTATGGAAGTGATCGCTAAAAGAAACGCTCATGAGCCAACTTATTCAGATTCACTTTCATTATTGCAATCGACTGAGCTAAGGTTACAAACAACACAAGAAGACGTCAATATTATCAGCAAAATGATCGAACTTACTAAACTCCTCAAAAATGAACATTCAGTAAGCTTTTTAATTATGCGATCTTATTCCATCTTGTTATGAATTATTTGCATGAAAAAAAGTTTTTTTTCTTGCAATCAGCTTAATATATGTAAATTATAGCAAGATCATATGAGTTGTATTTTTTTCCAGCAAATTATACTTATAGCTGATAAATTCTAGATTGCCTTAGGGAAAATCCATCTTTTATATTCAAATGATTAATGAATTATTAGCATTGAGAACAAAATGATTTGCTCTCAAATTTACACGATCTGATGAAATTTGATAAATGTGTCAATTGGTGGATACGTCGAGAAAGTTCGTTAAAAAGATACTTTGAGAATTTTCTCATACGAATTTCTATTAAAAATAAAAGTTTTCATCCTCAAAAAAAGTATCGTAGAAATTTTTTTCTCTTTCAAGGATTTCGAAGAAATCTGAGGAGATTTATGCAAGGTTAGAGCGTGAATATCAGTGATTGTCAATGAAATTCATCCAGAATATATAAACTAATGCGGAAAATGTTTTATTTTTACGAAAAATGAAGTTGAAAATGCGCTTTTTCTAAGCGGATTAAATTTTTAAGGTGGAAATTCATAAGGTTTTTTGGAGGCGAAGCATAAAATAATTGCATCTACTGATGAATCTCGAAAATTTATTCGTTGACTTTTAGTTTTTCTGACTTCAAATCGGCTCCGATTTGAAGTCAAATCGGTTTTTGCAGATGTTTTTTCTTTAAAAATATAGACATTAGAGCGAAATATTTGATTGCAACTGAAAATTTTCACTTTCTTTCTAATCATATTCTCCATTTATCAATCTCTTCAGGCTCCTCTCAGCAATCCCCATAATGGGAGTTGTTTTAAAGTGTGCTTCTTGTAGCATTTGTCAATTTCGTATGTAAGCTTTACCTCAGGCAGCCGTAAATGTGCTCATATAAAAGCAGAGAATCATCGAGAGCCCTCTTTCTGGGAGGAGGGAAGGAGAAGAGGCCATCTCCTCCTGATGTTAAAATTATCCATGAATCAAATCCCCGATTGTCAATAGGTTCTTTTCTCTACTTCTCTCATGAAAATCCCACTATTTCCAACAAAATCAAAAACTTTTTCTTTACGCCTTCCAGCAACGTTATTTTCATTCCTCACGTCTTCAGAAATTGTATGTTCTTGCATTAATGAATTCATATTGGGGCATATAAATGAATGCACTAGGCGTATTGTATCTAGGGTCCTATCTCAACAGCAGATATATCGACTAAGCTGGATTGAAGTTCTTGATTTTAGTTTTCAAAGCTTTATTGATTATTTTCCCATTCATATATTTTCCATTTTTTTTTGAAATTCATTTTTTCTCTTCCTTACAAAGTTATTGATGATTAAGAAGTATGCTACTTGAATGAAATCATGGAGCTTTCGATTATGAATTCAAACTTTGCTTCATTGATCGAAATTTATGCGTTGATTTTGTTGTGTTAAGGCATTGGCGACAATGCTAGATAATATGCGCACAGAACGAATGCAAGATCTACGAACAATACAGGAACAATTGATATCAGATCCTGAGCTTACTACTGTCCATCTTCAAGTCACCACCATGTTAGCTGGTTTTCTTCTATGATATTCATTCGATTTTCAAGTTTTTTCCACCAATTTTCTATTTTTCAATGTAAATAAGAGTTTATGGATTGCCTAATTCAGTCTAATTTTATTAGATTTACTGATTCGGTTGGATGAAAAAAAAAATAAAAGATTTCACAAGGCATTAATTTATGTGAGTAATTGAGAGATCGTTGACAATAACGTGCAAAATGCTTTTTGAGAAAAAAAAAAAGAAGACATTGCGTAGCAGTGATCTCTTTTGAGGCATCTTAAGGAGAGATAGACCAGGATAGGATGTGGCTAAAAGGGGAGGATGGGCAACAATCTTGAGGGATATTATGCTGAATAATAAACTAATTTATCATGAAATTTATAAAATTTTAATTTCTATGAAAATTTAATGAAAAAAAAAACATTCTAAACACCTAGAACACATAATCGAAAAGTGACTAGAAAATAATTTCCATTCAACTAAGAAGGTTAGGATCCATTTTTATGTTATATTTTCCAATAAAGAATGTTATTTACTACAAAACAGTATTGTTTGCTACTTCTTCTCTTGTTTTATTGACTAGTAAATACTAATATAGAACATATTTTGCATAAGTTGATGTTTTTCCTATGTACTATAAAAATTTAACGCACTATTTATGCATATTAAAGTAGTCTCTCTTTTTTTTTGCAGAAATGGTATCGAATCACTCACTTTACATTTTCCAAATGCAGACAAACGAGCAATATGGGAGAGTGCACTAATCGAAGCGAAGAACGCTCTTAGTTAGTGGCATTTATGTTATTTCTCTCTTATCAATACTATTGTTAAACTTTGAGTTGATCATATGAGGCACGAACAGCTGCTTAGGTTAAAATATTTGCTTCTCCCAAGTGACATCATAGTTAATTTCAAGTCAAATTTTTTCACTAACTTTTTTATTTTCCAACCCCGATTATTAGAGTTCTTAGCGTTGTAATTTATTGCAGTAAATAAAACCCCGAGATATTTTAATTTCCTAAGATTTTGAAAGTTTTATGAGGAGCACGAATTATTCTTGGCAGAAATTTTGATGGGTTACGTCATTAGTATGTGCCGCTTCAGTCGTTTCAATTGTATGCAAAAAAAAGATTTTTTTCTTGTCGAATTTTATGATGTAAGGGAGAAGTTGTTAAGGAGGGATTATTTCTCCTCAAAAGCTTAGAAATACGCTATATGAGAAGAGGACCAGATGAAATAATGGCTTATGGAATCGACTAAGTTCAACTTTCCATTTTTTTAATCGACTTTTCACTTACAATACAGCATTTATCATTGTGAGAAAAAGTGGTTTCATGATCTCAGCAAATTCGATCTCAACATTTTCGGTCGTTCGAACTAATCACTTCTTAAACGCTCCCACAGCTTTATATGTTGTTGTGCGTCAATTTGTGTTTCTGCATATTCATTTTTCAGCAATATTTTATGTAGTCGAGCAAGATTATGGCTACGAAATCAGTAGTTGTAGGTGCAGTTGCAGTTGTAGTTATGGTTCTAGCCGTATTTATAGCTGTTGTTAGCTGCAGCTGCGGTTCCATAACTCAGTCTTCAATTCTGAGCGAAATTTGAATTCAGTCGCATTTTATATGAAACATGCTTACTTAATCTCTTTTTATCATTATTTAGAGCTGTTTTTCAGTCGACAAATAGCAACATAAAAACTGTTGCAAAGATGTGCTCATTGTACTTACGCTTTTCATTTCTTGCCATCGTTTTATGGCTCTCAATAATTTGATGGCTTTTTATCTCAATTTGCATAAAATGTATTTTCGAGTAGCTAATTGTTTAATAGTTGAAACAGCTCTTTTTCCTTTGTTGCCCTCCAGCTGAGCAAAAATCCAACATAGACTAGCGTTTTATGCAAATTGACTATCCACACTATCTAGTAGTATAAATGGAGTATTGCGATTATGCAGATATTTGAAGTGGAAATAATTTGTTACGCTTTCTTTATGAAAATTGAGCTCAGAAAATGAAAATAACACCGAAAACATATCGTTTCATTCTTCTTTTATTTTCCACGTTTTCATCAAAAATCAAAAAGTCATTGTTTTTGCTAAGAAATCCCTATAGCATCATGACTGACAAATGCAAGAATTCTCTTTTTGCATAATTCGTGAAAAAGATTCATTCAGCGTTATAGAAATTCCTAAGCGAATCTACCATAATCGTGAATATTGTGCTCTTGCAGTGAATTCGTTGCAAAATGATCAGGCTCCCAATCATCTCAGGTCAATTTTAACTCACAGAACACGACCTGGACTTACCGTACGTTTCTTTTCAATATTCGATGCCTAGAAATATTTGAAAAATTTACAATCAATGCCAATGAAACGTATTTTTAAATGTTTTGACCGTTTACACTTAACGGTTATAAAAAATCGTTCAATTTGGAATTTGTAAATGATATTTTGCTTCACTTTTAGTGCCTAATTCTTTGAGTAAAATTGCAGTTTTCTGTGGCATCACCAACACTCGGCAAAAGTACTGAAGGAGGTGCCCCAAATGTTTGGGTATGTACCACCGATAAATTTTCCGGCCAAGTTGCGGTCGTTAACGTTAACGGTGAGCCGACGATCGAAAGCAGTACAGGTATCGGCAATGCGACTATAATTACTATATGTCCTGTCCCTTCACCAAGGTATATTCATACCACCAATTTGTCTTCATTCGTATTGCAAAATTTCAATCAAACGTCAGCAAATATCCAAATAGCAAACGTCCTGTAAAAATTGTCCACCGACTCCCCGGACGAAGGCAGTTCTCATAACATTGCACGCATATAGTAACAAATAGGAAAGTGCACAAAGCAGATTAGCATTTTATACGCTTTAATGAGTCAACCCATAGGCCAGTTATATGAGTAATTTAATGAGTCAATAAGTTATATGAGTATTTAAAACCAAATTATGCCTAATATGAATTTTTCTTCGTGATTGATTCTTTCAGCGTAAAATTCTAGCTAAAAATCTGTTAAAATATTCGGTTTAGCATGTACCCGCCTGAAAAAAAAGCTTTTAGGTTGTGAATTTTGATGGTACCAACAAAATATGCACATGATCGTTATCGAAAGGCAATGCATTAGGTGACTGTTGCTACAAGTAATTGAAGATATTTTATATACGCAAGAGAACCTTTATTCCCTCCCTCCCCCTCCCCTTCCTCCCTCTTTCATACCTGCTCCAACCTCACTCCAGTGGAAAGTTTGTTCGTAGAACTGATTGGTCAGGTCTTTCCAGTTCTTTGTGTTTCTCATATCGATTAAGTCACATAATCAAATTTTACATAGGACAAATGTAGGTCAATTCACAGCTGTTAAAGCCATTCGAAGTAAATGTTTTTTTATAATCTTCTGGTACCATTTTCTTCGTTTGCGAGGTTTACCGATGAGGGTGAATGGTGCACAGTTTTTTATGATTACGACATTTCACAGGAAAAGAAGAAAAATGTCAGTGAAGCCGCCTGTTGACGAGCCTAGTGGCAACGAGATACCCGGTCTCGAATTGGATAGGTCGTTTTTAATTTTCTTTATAAGCGACCTCATTTTCCTCTATTCTCCGTTTTATCTGGTAAAGAAATTAGTTGAGGATGGGCAGGATAAGATGAATTTTTCCTTCAACTTTTCAACAACAGAACAAATTTCTTGATAAAAAATTACTGCCAAAATGGATATTTTATTCTATTCTTTTTTCGTCACCTTCATCAATTTTCATTCGAGTATGTATAAAAGAAAAAACGAACAAATTATAAATAATTTTTGTTTATATTTTTTGCATAAATTTTTCATAATCATCTATCTTCGTTTATTTCACATTGTTTCATTACGTAATAAATTCTTTATTATAGCATATAGAGAAACATTCTAATTAACCGTAAACCTCAATAATTAATCATTTTGCATTGCATTATTTATTTTCGACGTCGAATTGAACATTTTTGTGGACGATAGTGTGTATTTTCTAAATGAAAGTTTCACAGAATGAATATGAACGTACGTCGTATTACTGTTTTGAAATGCATGACGGAAATATATTTTTATATAGGTGACCAGTATTTGCTTAATAGCTTTTCTTCCTATTGCTTTCAACACCTAGAAACAATCGCATCAGTCATTGTCATAAAATACGATAGGCAATAGGGAAATTTTCCGTCTATAGTAATATTCAAATTTCATATTGTTTCAGTGTTATTCGTCCCATTTGAACTCTCTAATGCAAAATGTTTTCAGCAGCTCATCGGGTTCCGATGATTCTGATTCAGATTCTTCTCGACGTAACGTACAATCCACCATCTGGATCGGCAACGACGATGGAGAGTAAGTTTTTTTTTTGATGCAAAAAAAAATCATTGGCATCGAAATATCATAACGAATTATGTGCATTTTTGACTACAGTGATTATTCTAGTCTATTTTAGGTTTTTCTAACAACGATCGGACATTTTTTTTTGTGAACTTAGCTAACACTACATTTTTTTAAAGTGTTCGTAATTTGCTTATCAAAATATTACAATAAGTGGTTCACTTTCAATTGTCACTTCAAAAAAAAAAAACTTCAATTGTCTACTCATCACATCTGTTGCGAATTTAAAAAATATATTTAAGTGTGAAGCACCTGACAAGGTGAATTCCTGACGATATATTTGTTTTGTTCTCAAAACTTTATCGAATAATAATCATTAAATGCATTTGTTTATTGTAGAAACAAAATGCAGTACACTCTTCAGTCGAAAAAAAAAATCACTCATTTCGACAATATTTCTTACATAGTTTTATAATTTTATGTATCGATTGGTCTTATACGTTCGATGATATCATGTGATACCTATTGTTTATGTCATATGTTAATTAATTAATTCGTTGATTACGATCAGTATATTCAAAGAGGAATTAATAAATTTTAGCATTTCTTCGAACATTTTACCCGACTGGTAAATTTTCTGCATTAACTCTTCTTTAAGGATTTTTGTGTTCAATTCGTTGGATAATGTGCGATTAAAATCACGTGAAAAAATGACTCGTTTACCGTTGCCAATTGATGATATTGTTTATGTGGACGAGAAGGTATTCGTCTCGTTATCATCTAGCTCACATATACAATTACTTTATTTTCGCCGTGGAAAAGGTAACATTATAAATATTCCCTCTCTATTTGTTTATAGTTGTTAATATAGCAGCTTGAAAACAAATTTTTATGGCCAATCAAATCAGGTTCCACATTTTACGCTTTTGTAAATGACCAATGGTCAGTAGTTTATGAAGTTAGGACAGAACTATTGTTGAACCTCCGAATTCGACTAGAAGAGTTTGCATTGACTAATCTTTACTCTGCCTAGTTGAAGTGTTCATTTTCAATATATATTGCTATATATCTTTAAGTAATAAATATATGAAGTGATAATTAAGAAGGCAATTGGGATATGGAAAATTCGAAAACTGTTCGACTCGATCTACGTAGCAGATTGCGACCAATGATTGCTGTAGTATCTCGATTATGTATTGCATCGGCAAACTCTCTCTATCTCATTAATCCGTCAACAACAAAGATCGAGGTTTCTTTCTCATTGAAATTCCCTATCGTAATTCTATTAAAGTATGAGTAAGTTACGTTGAAAAGAAATAAACAACATTATATTGTATTTTCGAATGGTCCCCATAGTGAACGAATTGGAGAAAACTATTGGAAACGTTGTGAATGTTGGTTAGAGTGGAGGAAGGTTTTCGTTAGAATGTGCTATTGATATTGCATTTTCAGTGATTAAAAATCCCACACAAGAGGACAGATGTGTGGCAATTCAATTCTTTTCTAAATTACTGCTGCCTTTATTTTATATTTATGTCTTAATTTTTCCCATTTTACTGTATTTCTACCATATATGGAGAATAACGTTCTACTGAAAATACAACTTGCGAAGACAGCAAACTACTGTTTTTGTATCTAAAAGAATCTGGCGTACGGATTTCCGAACACAAATCCTCTTGTCCGTAATGAACGAGGGAATCTTGAGGGAGGGGACGAGAGAAGAGATCCAGAGCTCTAACCTATATTTGCTCTCGATACGCCAAAAATAGATCAATGTCCTTATGTGGTGCTATTCAGAAAAGCGCTGCAGTGAGTTCATATCCATCAGACAGCGTGGCATGTATGGCAGCACATGGTTCGACAATCTTTGTTGCAATGAATAAATCCACAATTGTGAAAGTGGTTAACGCGTTCACACTCGATTGCCTCCTCGAATTCAGCATCTCACATCTCATCAATAAAACCCTCTCCAGTTCGTCTCTTTCGTGTTTTGAAATGTGATTATATCGATGTTTTCCATGGGAATTAGAGACTTAAGCCTAACGAGCACCACGGCCAAACGTCCCTTCACCCAAGACATAGCACGATAATGTGCTTGACCTTGTCATGTTTTCAGTTGCCATTACAATTGAGCGGACGTGCACTTATGACCTTACAGAGAGGACTAGCACTTATGACCGGAAGAAAGCTGTGCATGTTGTATTGTTGCATCGGTATAGCAGTTTTTTCCTGAGAGAAAGATCAGCAAGGACCAAGAGAGCGAAAGTTCTCCTCAAATCGTAGTTCTAGAAAAGGAGATCTTTCCAAAACAATTCGAAATACTTCAGGATTCTCTAAAAACGAAAGGCGATTAGGGTAGGGGAGGGGGAGGAGGAGGGGAAGGCGTGGAGATAAGGAAATTTACAGGAAGCTAGAAAACGAGGAAAGAGATGAGGTATTAAAAAAATTACCGCATTTCAATTACAGCATTTATAAATTACCTGCAGAAATAAAAGTTGGACAGCGGCTCTCTTTTGAATTATTCGTCTAATGGCTTCCCCGATAATAATATTAGTTTATGCATCATAATTATTGAATTGATTTGAGACTACTAAAGTTTGACTTAGATATTAAATGTAACAGATGTTTCTTGCAGTGATAAATATTTAAGGATGCTCAAACTTTTACTGATATCATTTACGTTCGAAAAATTTTGCCAACATCTATTGAATGCAAATCAATATCATTCCTCCATAAATATGACGAGTATGTTTACGCCATAAAAGGTAGATATTCGCCGAACAAATATGTCAATTGTGAAGTTCTTGAACGGATAGCTGCCTCTTATTGAGTCATCCATCGTTCAGCTGTATTTGAGGCATTTCAATTATCTCGACTTAGAGTACCGAAAGTTTTTTTTTTTTCAAACTGGATGATCAATTTTGTCATGTAAATATGTGCAAATATTTATGCTTATAGCACAAGAGGATATAATTCGTCAGCATAAAATGGGCTGTCTAAGGATCTCAGCGCTTTTATGCTGCAAAAATCGACTATGGATCGGCACATCTGCCGGTATTATTCTCAATACAAATATTGCAAGTACCAAAACAAATTGGACGCCTACATTCAATGGTACATCTCTGATGTATTGTTCTTTTTGTATAGTGTGTGTTGCCGTTTCTAGTATTATTTTTTTAAGGGGATCGCAATCACTCAAAAAGCCATATTCTATTTATCATAGCTGGGAAGTCATTATTATTTGGTGCTTATATCGGACTTACTCTTTGCCCATTATTAGCTATAAGTACTCACTGAAATGCAGCACTAATTATAGCAGTACGTTTATTTATAAGGCACTATGATGTGAACCAACGCTTCTTCTAATTGCCACTTAGCTTAAAGTAACACAGTAAATATCGATAGAATAGAGCTCAGTTGATATATGAGAGTTTTTATTAGGGATTGCTTATAGAAATACTTTTTTTTTCTCGCTGCGGCACAAATTGTGTTTTGAATCTTTTTTTCCAGTTTTTTGAGATATCCAGTTTTTCCAGCGTTTGTAAACGATTCGAAGCTTATTTCGGGCTCAGCAACATACGCTTTCCATCTTGCAGTGATCATCATTTTATTAGTGATTCTCTTTGAACTCCTATCGCCGACATTTCCTTTACAAATTGCAATTTTCCAATCTTCCGCATTAGCTTAGTAAATCGTATTATGCCACCACTTGTTCAAAACGCAAAATGAACGCCTTTAGGAGGCAATTTTTTATAGTACGACGTTTTAAGTATTTATAAACATCTCCAGGTGACTCCTGTTTTGCAGAATGTGAATTCCTTCATGATAGTCTTCTTTAGGATCAGAAATAAACACATCAAACGACCCGTTCTCTTATCGTCTGATAAATAGGATACACAACTTGATCCTCATGCCGTTCACGTAGCAGCGTTAGCATGAATGAAAGAAGTGATAACTGCTGGCAGAACATAGTGGTGCACTATCATGCGTGCCCTAATCTCAATTAGATGTCACAACAAGGTGTGACATCCTTGGTAATTGAGAGTCTTAATGCAGTGGATCAGGTAAATACGTTCACTGAATGAGCTGTGGTTTCTTTGTACAAGAGGTGCCTTTCATGTGTTGCAGTACGAGTCTGTAGGAGAATAGCTATGAACGCATTGTTTATAGATATGGCTGGGAATTGACTTTACGTTGTATATGAAAATCTACCAAGGATTTACTGATCATAAATTTTATGTCACGTGTTTTGAGTAACTCTTTGATAGTTTAAAATTGAATGCAGTAAATTTCTCGTTTCGGAGCCTAGAATAGAATAGGCAGCCGTTGGCTTTAAAACAATGAACGTAGTTAAGACAAATGGTTGCATAAGAAGCCAAGAAAAGGATAAATTCGTATAACCGTCAACTATCCAGCACTTGATGAAAATACCAACGACGCATTTCAGTATGTAAAGCGGGTCATATTGGTCCATGCCGTTTTCTGACCGCCGTATCGGTGTCCTCATCAGCAGTTCTTTTCGATATGCGTCGTCGACGGATGTCTCTTAATGCGCCTTCTTTGCAACAACTTGATCAGGTTTTTTATCACTCATTTGCTGTAAATGTTTAAAAGTGATAAATTAGGTATGAGAAAATTTCGAAACGAAATGCGCGCATAATTTTTTCTCCCCGTAAAGTTATAAGCGACAAAACTTTGGCGAGATAAAATGTATTACATTCGCTCGAATAAAAGTCGGAGAGTTCCAAACTTTGCAGCGTTTATTTGTAGAAATGTTCAATGAAGTATGGCTATCTCATCATGAGGCTTTTTCTTCCGAAATTCTTTATATTTCACTATAGTTAAATGTTTTTGCTTCATTTATTTCATCCAAAGATTCATCCCTGTTTAAGATATTCGTAATAAGTGGTGGAGAAGGATATGATAATAATGACACGGAAATTCGAGAGGAAAAGACAGGCACTGACGATGCAGTCAATTATCTACTCTTTTGGACGGCATAGCACAAAATGGACTTCTTGCATAGACCGAACTTGAATATATTATTTTGTATTTTGACTATACGAATATATTGAATGTTTTCTCAGAGGTCTTTCTTAAATCTATTCGAAGAGGCTTAGTTGTTTGATAATTTCGCAATTTGTTCACTTCATTTTGTATATTTAAATCCATTCAAACTAGTCTCTCAAATGATTTGCGGACTTCAGGGATCTTTGAAGGAAGTCCTCGTTCCAACATTTCCGAAAAAAACGCTGCACTTTTAAGAACTTTTTTCCTTTTTTTGCCATTGTCATAAGTCGAATTTCTGTGATGTCGTCAAAGAATTTCGAGTGGATTCACCTGACATCCCTGGTATCCTCTCTTCTTCCCCGCCTTGGAAACCGAAACCGATGCAAGTTGGAACCCCGATTCCGCCGTTTTGCATCTCACCGACCTTCCTTCCAAAGAAAATCTCGTAACTTGAACTCACAACATACTTATTGCAATCCTTAGTGGATGAATGTCATTTACTTAGACGGTGAGGAAGTGTCAGAAAACATAAATCTTTTCTACTTTTTCTTCAGCTTTTAACTGTGCCCCGAGCTTCTATTCTTCTTTTGTTTACTTATTTCGTTCTAGTATGAGCCTTACTGAAGGCTAATATTTAATGCATTTTTAAACAAAAACTCAACATTTAAGACCACGATTTTTTAATGGAACTCCATATTATATCAAACTATTTTTCACGTTATCTTCACCGAAAGTTTTCGAAGAAATTCATCAATTCGAAACCAAATAAATTCAAATATGAAGACTACAGAGGTTATTAACGCGGACCTGAAAAAGTATGCGTCGTTGTCTTATATTGCATAAGCATCACGTAATATGTCGGCAAAATGCAACACTTAAATTGGAGGTGTCGATGGTCGGCCATGACTTCGTGGCTAATAGCGAATTAGATTCCTATCGATTTTGTTTCTTGTTTTAAATATTTTTCAAACCCCAAAAGAATTTCAAAAAACACTCACGTTGGATTAAATTGCTTCTCTAAGTGTAAACTCACTTTTGTGAAGTAATTTTTCTTCACTATCTTCGAAATCAAACAAAAAACTATTTGTAATTAGACGCTATTTGTAGATAATCGGAAAATATATTGTATTTCATGTGATGTACTCAACCTCACAATGATGAAAGACTTTTCGGAAATTCTGCGCCTTTGTATCGTATAAGCAGAATAAAAATCCATACCTTATCAACTTTTGTTACCGCAAATACCCTTATCGTCTTCATTTTCTCAAAACGACGGTAAAGTTCTCAACCGTAACGAGTCGAAAATTTGAAAAAAACCATTCGAGACCCACATTATAAAACCCAACAGAACCCGCTAAGGCCGAACTAAATGGTAAGTTCACCACTATGCGAAAAACATGCCCATTAAATATAACGCCTGTGAACATAATAATCCATCAATTCAGCCCGGTTACGTATGAACAGCTAGCTATATGTGCATTCTTATCACCTAAGAGTTTATCCCCACCTCTCATCTAATTTCATTCAAATGTTTGCAACTCATTAAAACTTGTGCCCCACTTTTTGAAAAATTCAAAGAGGCAACACTATCCACGCAATGAAAAGTTCAAAGAGGCAACAAATATGAATGGTAGTGTTATTGGCGCCCAGGAAAGGCGAGCATGATAGTAACGCCAGAAAAAAACGCCGAAATTTTCGCATCTTAATATGGTTTCTTACTGAACTTTGGGAAATTTTTTGAGCTTTTCCGATGCTTGTTCACAAATTTTTAAAATTTTTTCAGTAACTTTACTGTTCGACTGTGGCCGACTTCCTGGAATTCTGAAATCCGTTGCTCACACTCCAAACTGAGGGCGGAGAGGACTGAGGTGAAAGAATTTTAGTGACGTGCGATACGAATTAAATTCATCACGTGATTCCACAGAAGCCATTTCCTTATAATATTGACCATTTCCGTATCGTTTATCACTTAATTTCTCAGCAAAGCAGAAATGAAGGAAGCAATGATTCCAGAAGAATGTAGAGGCTATTGTTGTTCCAGAATAACGTATGATTTAGAAAAATCTACTTGAGAACTGTACTTCTACATTCCAAATGTTCCAACACCGTTTTATTGAAATTCCCAGTTGCGTTCTTGGTGAAAAAAAAAATGTTCGTTTTCTTATCGTCACCAACCGTTCGTGCTTTCCATATCGTTGCATTGGCTCAACCGAAATACCTACTAACAATCAACAGATAAAGTCTTTGTGTGACATCATCAACGTTACAATATTTCAAAAAAACCCAGAAAACTTCACAGTATTGCACCATATAAATCGAGTCACGCATCCACTGAGTAAAATCACGCACCAGCTCCACCGTCAGACAATTCTTTCTCGACCCGTTCACGATCCTTTGCGCTCGGCAGACGAATTAGATGCGTGGCTGGATGACCACCACTTACACTACTGACCTAAATCAAGAAAACAATAGTGAAATACAGCAAAAACAAGTAACGATTAAAAACACTTCCCACCACATAGTGCATCGTCTAAAAAAAGTTTTAACTCCGATCAGCAATAGTTCTGGAAGAAGAAACGCCAGTTATAAAAAATTCCTGGCGAAGAAAAGCATTTGCACTATGAAGGCGTTATGGATTTCACACATCAAAATATTTCAAAACTGTTACGTAGAAATGCTATAATGTTTGCTCTCATATGCATCAATCATTCATTTTCGTGTTCTTATAAACTTAGACCAAAATTAACTGCCACTAACCTCATACAAATATTAAAATATTAATTAATTCTCCTTAAATGTTTATGGATTCGTTTTCCAACTTGTACGAACTTTGTATGCTATGAGGAAAAATGCAAGAAACCTCAAAACGTATACCTTCATGATTAACATCGTTAGACTCGTGAATTTTAGCCTATAAAGTGAAACGACATCAGTCACCACCTACCGCCTTGAGTTCGTCTCAAACCTGATAAACTACGAGCATGCTTAAAGTGCATAATCAATAAGATATTAAAAGACTGCAAACTGCCACTTCTCTAACTTGTAAAACTGAAGCACAAGACAATATATATATATATATATATATATATATATATATATATATATATATATATATATATATATATATATATATATATATATATATATAGCTTGAGATGCTGAAAAGGTACATGACATAAATCAGGAAAACGAAGCAACTTAATGTAATCCATTGCTGGCTTCTCTGATACGGTGAGTCATAAAAGACCTAAAACACATCCTGCGTCTCACAGATTGCTTTGCATTATTAATTAATGCGTTATCATAAAAATGCGTGCGTTCAACTCTATCGTCAATTTTTTGTCGCACTTCTTATGAGCTCTCTAAGATCAGCTCACTTAATGATCACATTGGGTTATCTCTCTGCATTCCAATGTCACATTCTCACGCAATGGTTCTGTGGTCAATCAGAGGAGGCCAACACTGACCAGCAAAGAAAACAACAATGACCGGTGTCGAAACGTCCCCCATGCATTTGTTTTCTTAGTTTACTCTCAACTGCTAATTATATTTTTATCTACTTGTTTCTTTCAGATGCAATTTTATATTTACGAGCTCTTCGGTTTCCAGTTCTTCTTTTACTCCTTATACCTTGCATAATGCTCATCTTACTTTTTTGTCCGATTCTACATTAAAACATTACTCGAAAACCCAGTTTGCCGTCCTAGTGGCCAGCAGCGGCTAATCGCAAAGACAAGACAAATTACTAAAAGCTTATGCACTGAGTGAAGGAACAGCTTTCAGATCAGGCTGTTCCTGTCAATTAGCGCACAAACCACCCCATCACAGAAACATTCGTTGACCTCCTACCAGTTAGTGCACTAACAATAGTGCGGCGCAGCATGTCTGCTCAATATAATAAATCCTACACGCTCTTCACATCAAGCAATGACGAATAATGAGGTGAAATATAAGCAATTTCGGTCACTACTGCCTTTCTCTACTTCAATACTGCAACCATCTGCAAATGCGATAATATACAGTGAAGATGGACGACTTGTCAACTGAAGAAATGATACGATACGGCCAAAGTACAAAAACCAACTAATAATTTAATCAATGAGATGGCGGTAGCGGCATTAAATAGAGAAAATCTGCAGCTACTATAAATAACCATAGAAAACAAATTATGCCATCGCAAGAATACAATCCTCAATAATAACACAGTCTGAAAGGATTTACTAGTGTAATGGAAAAAAGAAAGATTTCACGAACCCTCAGCTTCACTTCATCAGCTTTAGCAACTTGCAAATTTTTATCGACGAATACATTTAGCCAAATCGTCCCTGAAAATGTACGGTCTATAAATTCATTTTAATAAGAGCAAAAAAGACTCACGCCTCAAACGCAACCTCTAGAATCTGGAAGTAGTACAATATCATCGTAAATCTCTGGATTTTTGATGACTCTTACATTTTCGAAAATCGAATTGCTCAATACTAACAAAGAAAAAATTATTTAAAATTATAACGAAGTAAATTATCACACCTATTGTAGTTGCTGCACGAACGAGTAGAATCTTTTTCTCGTCCTTTTCCGCCTTCTTAATATGCAATTGTCCAATTCCCAACTTCTCGTACGTCTTTCCTTTCAGAATAAACACCGAACATCTGCAAAGTTTCGAGATCTAGATTCCCTTTTTCCTGCTCTAAAATTTAAAGCATCTGTGAAGTTTAAAACAAGTTCCTTCACTCTTTTCTGAATTCGTTTTGAAGGCTTTCGTTTCAATAATAAAAACTTCTTTTTAAATGCCGTCCATCATGAAGCCACATACTTTTAACATCTAAGGACGAACCCCCTTCTTCATTAGGAAGGAAACGGGTGGGTGTGGGTGGGTGGGGGGGGGTAACGAGTAGCTCATTATTCGCAGTCGTAACCACCTTGCAAATCCATACTCATAATAAGGAAAAACATTTTCACAAGCAAAGTCAAATCTCTTTTATTAAACATATGATGCATTCTAAGTTTAAATATCCTCAACGCCCTCCATGATAGCAATCAAAGGCGACTGACCGCGACTGAGACCGCATTTTAGCAATAGCCACTTGCAACATTCGTCATAAAAAAACCTAGGAGGAAATAAATGTTTTGAGGAGCTTGTACAACGAAAAAAAAAAGATGAGACAATGAATAAAAGAATAAACGAAACAGGTAAGGGAAAGACGAAAACAACGAACTTCGATGAAAAGATCGCATTCGGTTCTTCCTCCAAGACAGCCTCGACTTTTGGTGGCACATATTCCTCATCGTTTTCACCTTCAAAACAGGCTCTCAATACTCTAAAGCTAATTTTTAAGCAAAAACCTACACAATTCAAATGGTAGGCTATATAAGTTGCGTTGCGCCAAAATGCAAACGAAGAGAAAGTCAGGCCTGTTTCGGTATTTTGAATTGTGTTCAGCCTCTTTACTATGCCACAATAATTCAAATAACTGGCACCACTTCTATTCCATTTTAAACAATTTCTCTTGCTCAGTTCCCCTCCCCCTCCCGCCTTCTCACCTCGTCGCCAACCGTCGACAAGCGTCTCTGTTCGGGCATCGACGGCGACTAAAGAACATGAGGCCATTAATATGCAATGCAACACGAGTGCCTTTATATCAACTGGGAGCTTACCGATTCCAAGGGAGAGGTCCTCCCTAATTAAGTTTATCGCCTCAATAGGCCTAAACTGTTTACTACAGTTTCTAAGGATATTTTATCCAGTTATCGAATAAACACTGAAGCGATACTTCCAATGCGTTGCTTCTTCAATTCCCTCACAAACTTGAGCACATCGACTTCAAATCAATCTTTAATGCTCTCAGTTTGCAGTTTTCACGACACAAATCAATAAATGCTCTCGCAGTTTTGCAATTGCAGTAATTCCAATTTCTGAACTAACCATAAATGGAGAAGTAACATAAACAACTAGCAATAACTATAACAACAAAAACTGTGAAGTACTTCACTTTCGTGAAGAATTTGCTACGGAACGAGAATTCCATAAAAACTAACTGAAGTGTTCAATTTCCATAAACAATTAATGATTGAGCTGAATGTCACGATCAATTAACTATGAGACTCAACGTCGATGAACCCTTACCTGAGAAACTCCAATTTTATAAAGAATCAACTCAAAAACTTAAAATCTATGAAGCAGTAGCTACATGACTCAAAACCTCGCCATGAATTGTCAAAAATACGAACAAAGCTTAGATCCAGGTTAACGAATTCAAGTGGAGGTTCTTAATTCTTATGTTCAAATTAATCAGGTTAACAAGATTATTTATGAGGCATCAACATCACATACAACAAAGATGCCAAATTACGAAACTACTCGTCGAAGAATTTAATTTAACTCAAACAAAAGAGAACATTCCGAACTCTTTAAAGTCAAACAAGCGGACAACAACGCATCCATGGGGCTTTTTATCTCCACTGCAAAATATGAAAGTACCAGCTTCTAAATGAGAATGGAACTTCTTGGTATAAAACATTATACAACGCGAAACGAAAGGTGCAACATTCTCGGTGTTCACTTTCCAAATCCAACCCGGACTTGAAAAGTACCACGTTTATCATCGATGTTGTTTGTAGAGATGAACGTACTACTAAATACACAAACGGAAATTATCTCTTAAATTACTTTGAAGTTATCGCCCCAATCATAGCAGTGACTTCCTTTCCACCGAATGTCAAAATTATCGAGAATGACCACATCAAACGAGCAGTCGTTCTCGGAAAATTAGGAATGCTACCAAAGTATTTGAACAAGATGCTCGTGAAGCTGCCTGTTCGAACATACTCGTCAAATGTTCATCAGTAGATCAAAATTAAATTATTTGCTTTCTATATATGAATAAAATTATCAAATTACTCCCAAAAGTAAACTCGTACATTTGAAATATCTCACATCAACGGAAACCATTGAAAGTTTATACTTAACGACCGGTAAAATAATAGTATTAGAGTAAATAAGAGTAAATTTACCATCTTTGTCGGACTGGCTACTTCCACTAGTGGCTGGAGGCGGTCCAAATTTGAAGCCTTCAAGAAAATTGATTAACGTCAAACAATAGTGAATCACATTTTGTCATATCTTTCGTCCAAAAATCGGAGTAATGAATGAGAAAATACGTTAATCGAATGGGAAAGTGGGAAATCATATCGACAGCACAACCTTCAAAACTTTATTTTTCCAAACTATTTCGAAGTATCTATTTCCGCTGATACCTTTGAGACATCCGACACGTTCCAATAAAAAAGAGAATAAAACATCGCATCACCTTTCAGATCACCAAGCTTGGGGGCAAGCAAGTGGTAGTTTCTCCGTTCTTGCTTCTAGTTTCAGTCAAAAACTCGCATTTATGGTATAGCCGATTTGCTCGGACAATATGGCTTATTACAAAACAACAACATTTGGCAATTTTGGCGGATGAAAGGCAAGGAGAGTGATAAAAATAAAGCTTAAGGTAGTGCACGATCCATCACTCGTGACCGTATAAAGAGATGCCTGCCATCTCTATCAGTGGCATCTTATTAACACCATACCTAAGCTCGACTCTTTCACTGCTAAACCATATTTCACCCATTCAACATGCGACCCGTCATCCTTAAGCAAATCTCTTCTCCCATATAAGCAGTCAGGACGAAACTGCTTTCATTTTAAATCATTGACGCTGCACGAATAAGATAAAAAAATCTTCTCAAGGGCAATAGCATATGTACAATGATGGAATCTGACACGAAAGCAGCCCACGTCGCGTGCGAAGCCTGCAAGGAACCAACACAGTACCCGGACCTCTGTGCTGAGTAGCATATCTCCTTTGTTGCTGCAGTTCGACTTCAAATTCGAGGGCCATTAATGTTATCACCACACCACGGTGAACAGTAATGTCGAATACTTGTTTTCACTTCTTTTTCCCCTCCCAAATATGAGAAAAAAAGTGCTATAAGTGGTTTCATAGCAAAGCACGACACTCTAGATTCTATAAGCAAACAGCTGTTTATTAACTAAAATAAAAATCCGTTTTAGCAGCTAAGAATTGACGACGGCTGCAATAGAAACCTCTATAAACATAAACAATAACAGCTATCAATGACTACATCCATAACACCACTGCATAGTAAACGATACAAACCGGCAACGGCAGCAGCAGCTGAGGTTTTTTCAGTGCTCGACGAATCCTTTGCAGGCATTCCAAAAGAGAACAACGGTTTCACATCCTTTCCTGCTCCATCGGACAGAGAGCCTATCGATGGGAATGTCGGTGCTCTGTGAAAAAACGATCAATATGAAATTAATTTTCATAGCCATAAACTGTGCAATATTGAGTGAGTGAAAATAAACCATATCATTTATACGGAACAACTCCCTCACAGCTTAAGAAACGCCATAACTAAAGAGAGACGGATGAAAACCCCTGACCGTTCCGAGATGAATGGGCTAGTATGCAGAATCAAATGCAATGCTACTATCAGCATAGCGGAGGATAGGGAGGGGGAGAGGGAGCAGCTTCTAGGCCAAAATAGAACTGGTTAAATCATGATGCCCGCGACAAGCAGAGTCAATGTCTGCGAAATCCCTATACCAATAAAGCGAGGGGGACGAAGCTGGCGAGCCTTTACAGCGCCACACTCTACCATTCATTGGCCACAGAGAATGGCCTACTCCTCAGGAATTCCGCCTACTATATCTAAATCCCGCAGCCTACCAAGCTCGACCGCCGTCAAACTCACTAACGGCTTAAAGCACCCGCTTTTGCATCACAGTCCTGTGCAAATTTCATGCTCTAAGTTGGTCGATTTTCTTAGTTGCTCAGGCTTAAAGCGTCAAACTGTACGAAGCCGAGTTCGAGTTCTGCAAACTCAATGGAAAAAGTCCACATTTATTATGATGCATGACAAGCTCAGACTGGCACTGAAGTGCACACTACAGTCCACTCGTCTATAGCTGGAGAATATATAAACAGAGAGGAATGGGGATTAGCGACGTGACTGAGAAGAGAAAAGATGGAGATCAACAAATGATGATCCAATATGTCACTTGAAAGTTCCTCTCTCAAGAGAAAGCAATCGCGCCATATCGAGGGTGATTAAATCAGCATAACACTCACTTAAATGGCGCAGCTGTTTCATTGCTGTCTTTCTTTGTTGAATCCTTTGTAGTTGTTTTACCAAACGTGAATAACGGTGCTGCTGATGGTTTAAGATCACCATTGCCAGCCAGTCCAAAGGAAAAACCACTCGAAGCTGGAGCCTTCTGTGATGTTCCGAAGGTGAAACATGGCGGGTTCGCTTTCGGCGCATCTTTAACGATATTCGACGAATCTTCTTTTGGCGTTTCTTTATCGACATTTTTCGCCGTTTCTGCTTGATCACTCGAGTCACCTTGCTTGGAGTCTTCTTTTGATGCCAAACCGAATGCAAAAAGTGACTTCTTGGGAGTGCTGCCTTCAGATGATTGTTTTTCATCGCTCTGCTGTTTCCCGAAAGAAAAAGTTGCAGCTGGCTTTGTCGATGCATTCACTGAAGCGGGAGCTTCTTGTGTCGGAGGAGCCTGAACGAATTAACACCTTCAGTAACTGCATTTACTAACTTTAAACTAAGGAAAATCTAAAGGCAGCACAACATCTTTGATATGCCAACTAAAATAAAAAAGTCTATTTAAGGGCTTATCCCATTAGCCGATCACCTAGCAATCAGGCTGCAAATGACCATACAAGCGGAACTGCTGGTGTTAAAAGATAAAATAACGGCGAACAAGCCTTCGCCGTGCATATCACTATTAAATGGGATCAAAGGCGATGATAATGGCATCGAAATGAACGCATAAAGTAAGAGTATCACAGAAAGTGATAAGATTGAGTGAGGTTTTTCGGCTAGTCGACGATCGACGACCATCAATTGCTTAAGTGAGCATTCGGTAACAATGGCGCAGTGGTTAATAACACTTATACTATGTAACCGACTAAACAGTTATTAAATCTTGTCATATAATCACATATCGCTGTATCACTGCATCGTTACATAAATCTTAGATCAAAATTAAAGCAAATTTGGATATTTCCGATGCCCATAACTAATTTTAAGAAAGGGTCAATCCAATCCATAAAAACCAGCGAGAGAAGGTACTTAAGCGTAGCATAAATCAGTTGTAACACTTAGATTATATAATCATGGGCTAGTATTTAAAGTCGAATTTATAGCTAATATATGGATCAGCCTTCTAAATTTCATTCAATTCTCTGTGGCGGGTGTGAAATGCAAAATGCTAGAGTCGAAGCAGCCATCTTCAACCTGCAGGAAAAAAGGATCAACGAATAATCTTCAGTTAGCGCAGAAATGAAAAAATTGCATGGATTAAAATAATGTAGGAAATATTCCAATTATGCGTATATATGCACACATAAAGTCAAACCTGGTACGTTATTAGAACTTCGTCTGCTCTCTCGTCAGGTCCACCTCGCTTTGCTCTTTTCATTCCTCTCCTTTCTTAAAAGAAATTAGATAGAAAAAGTAAAAAAAATGTCCACAATTAAGCACTTAGAACAACATTCATGAATGAACACAACTAATCTGCAAGCATAAAGACAGATGTGGGCAGTCTTCTCTCTCTCGAAGTCCTGGCAAATTTCTGCGTAGACGCTTCAGCCACAACATTTTGCAGCGCTAGTCTCTCTATCTTTAAGAAATTGCTTTACAGGAGTTGTTTTTATCTGCCTTTTTTCAGGCGTCTCATTAAATTCTATCCGCGTTTCGCGCCAGCATCCAAGTTTGTGTAAATTGTTCTGCTAACTCCCCCCCTCCAAAAAAAATAGCGCGAGGGAGAGGACCTCCCACCATATAGTGAAAAATAAAATGACTTCGAAGGAAGACCGTCGAAAATAACAAATTTTTGGAACGCCCAATAAAACGATAATATAATATATTCTTTAACCACATTGCCCACACAACTATTTTGACATATCGTTTGGAAGAGAGAAGAGAAGGAAGACAGAGAAAAGTGAATGGAAGAGTAAGAAGAAAGTGGAGAATGCATCCAACGCTAACCATGAAGCCTATATTAACTCCAAATAAGCTCATCGATTAATTAAACACCTTCCCATAATTGCTATCGAATTTCGTTTTCTACCACATAACGAATCCATATCACTTCTTCATTCATCGTTATTTTTTAATTGCACTGATAAACAATATTTTTCGTTAATCAGTTAAAAATGAAAAATTCTCTAACCTCATTCCTGTAAAAATACTCACTCTTTTCTGCATCCATCACTCAACATTTAAGGCCAAATCGTGCCAATTCTATATTAGATCGTAACGTTTACAAGCTACGATATTACAGATAGCTTTTAAAAGGAACTGATATACGCTAACCGTTACTCGCAGTGTCACTATTTGTCTCAGATGAACTCCAATTACCAAATGAAACTCTCGGCGTCGTAGTTAACGAAAAAGTGGATTTAGTTTGGGATGCATCAGATGTCTGAGCTGTCACTGATAACGGTGAGGAATTTATTGCACCTGTAATGATAGTTGATGATGAGGATGATGAAGCCTTGAGCTGCAATATTGGGGCAAAAGGCAAAGCGTTGAGTTGCGTTCAGTTATTTCAGTATCTCTGTTGAGAAAGAATGAATGAAATTTTAAACCACATTCGTTGACCTATCAAAAGAATAAACAAGTTGTTGAGTGTTTCAGAATTCGTTCAGAAATATGTGAGTTAACTGCCATAAAAAACTCGGAAGATATTTAATCTTTAACAGATTTTTCATCCATTTTGGGCTAGGAAATTGCTCCACATCTCCAACTGCGCATATGCCTGGGAAAATATGCAAATAATTCTTTAATACCGAGAAAATGATATGAAAATATGGATGTAGGTAGGGTGATGCAAACTGAAATCACATAAGGTTTGCTTTCAAGATGTGCGCATGAGCCTATAATTACCATAAAGTTCGACTTCAAAAGAGATACAGTGGAGGAAAAAAAAAGAAAAGAGAGACTCACAACTTGCGGGTCAACCTAGAACGACAACAATATATCCAAGGTCTCCCTCATAAAGTTTAAAAAAATCACTAGGAAAAATCCAAAGATGCGAATTTACCACACACTTGCACTCCTCTAAAAAATGCTTTGCAAAAATTTTTATCTCCGAATTTGCCTGGCAAGCATCAACAATAAAAGCAATATTTTATCGCCGAAAATAAAACAAAATTCACCCGAAAGTGTGCTGTTTGCAGCAGTCTGAGTTGCATTGCTTCCGAATGCGAATGATGACGGTGCGCCTTGAAGGGAATCAGGCACTCTCGAACCATAAATCCGATCTAAGTTTTTAACGTGCTCCAAGTAATCTCGAACTGTTGGCGACTGAAAATTCAATCAAAATTTTATTGAAAATATTTCACTTATTGAATGGGACAATCTAATATGACATACGAAAATTGCACCGACTTATTTTCGAATGAGGTAGTTTAATGCGATATGCGACACTTGCGCCATTACGAGATAGGCACCACACAATATAATGATGTTGTAACGTTAGAAAGAACCTCGTGTCTAGGTGCAAAACTAAGCCTGAGCTGTGAAATTGAGGGCTGTTTATGGGGTGCACGAACACCTTGACACCATTTTACTGATCGACAGCAAAGTAACCAACAACCGATAAGATGGAAATATCGTTAGAAGGAAGAATTTTTGTCTATTTCCTTTGTTAACTCTTTCCCTTCAAACAAATTTTTTCCACCCTGTTGTGATCTAAGCGCTGAACAACTCTGCGACCTGTAACCACTCTCCCAGTATCACCCTTCATTCGAAGAAAGAGTAACACTAGGAAAACGGCTTAATTACATCAAATAAAAATATAAACGAAAAGCTTTAAATTTTAAAGCATATCAAGCGTTCAATAAATGAACGCGAAAGAGGCTTCAAAAGTGCTAGGCTATATTCGGGATGAACTCAAAATTGAATTGCGTTGCCAACAACAAGATCAATGATCGAACGATCGAAATGCTTATGCAGTGAAACCTATTCTTATTAATAACAACATAAACGTAAAGGAAAAGTCGTAAAATAATCGCTCAAAATGATGCTTTTATTATTTCAATGGCAAAGCTTTGAAAAAAAAAAGAAGAAAGAGAATAAATCTACCAAGTCAGCGTCGGGTACTTCACGTACTTGTCCTTGCAACACATCCAAGAATGTTCGATTTAGGATAGCCATTTTTTCCAAGAACATCTTGCAATAATCTGATTGTAAATCTGCGGCTGACAAACAAATGTCAACCATTTTCTAAAATCAAACAGCATCTAGTGACCATAAAAAATGTGACAACAGTATAAATGTTAGAAGCAAGAAAAACGATAAGGTACATCTCGGAGCACAAAGTTATTTGACTTTTCATAAAGGTTCTGGCATCGCTTACGTAAGTGTAAAATAAAACGGGTCTATATTAGTGACTACTTTCAATTGCACGTATCTTGTGGATTGCACTCAACGTATGAGACGGTACTCTAACTGGAATCATTTTGCATTACATATATCATTTTATAGTTATGAATGAAGTTATTTTTAGCTAAACATCTATCCTATATTTTTTTTCAGTATGGGCTGTGAAATTTGAAAACGATTTCTTCCTCTTCAAATGAAACCTATTCGTGCAGCCCACTCGACCTTTTTATATTCCTCCTGTCCCTCTTATACAGCTCGTGAAAAATTCATTTCTTGCATAATGATATCATAGTGATTCAATCACGTTGAAATATGTTGTAAACGTCTGCACGGTTCTACAATTGCATTAACTTTTACTACGAAAAACTGTAACACAACTTACCACCCCAGCCATTAGAATACAATCGATCACTTAATCCACTTCTTTATGTAACGTTGTGAACCTCGACGATATTGAAAATGATAAGATAAGGCGGGAACTCAGGTTGTGAGCATTGCCAAAATATGATTACGATATAAGGCTTATCGTTTCGAGACTCAAAATTCTTTCAAATATAACGATTTTTAAATCAAAACAATGGATAATCATCATGTTCTTTAAAATCCGAGAAAAAAATATTTTCTAAAATCAAATCCGGGAAACTATGTGGGAAGTGATCAGTGGTTGGAAGGGTTCTTATTCAGATTCTCAAAGTTTTTGATCCATTTTCATATTCTGTGAATAGTTAACACTGTTCCTGATTTATTGACTATTCTCTTGCATCCCTATTCGTAAAAGTTGAATGCACTTTCAACCTCTTCTAGTTGAAAGTTTCCACGTTTTAAGTCCATTCTGCATCGATTTCGATTTCAGCGTCTATAAACGGAAATTCGTTCTAGTTCGAGCAGATAAAATTGCAAGATTTCAGAAGAATGAACATTGTGGTCAATAGCCTTGTGAAGGAAGACTCCTAATGCAAGCAAAAGCAAATATCTCTTCAAAAATAATTTCTGGAAGCTTCTTTGTAGACTTGGAATGCAACTTGGTGACTACTAAGGTGTTCTCCGCTTTAGATATGAATAATAATAGCCCACAACCTTCATACAGCATCACACAGCTACAACAGCATGTAATTGAACAAACTATTTGCCAAAAAATAGCATTGCGCTGGAAGTAATCCTCATTGAGGTCAGTGTTGTCTGTGTGGATGGATGGAATACTCTTATAGGTAAATGAATATCTCTGATCTGCATAGGTTAGCACATACAGTAGCCCATTATGTCAGCAATACAGCGCACTCCGAAATCTTTGTAGTCAAGGATATCCTAGAACAAGATATCCTGAAATACTTTCAATAATGCGTCTCGATTTTCTTGAACTCCTTCTTTAGAATGAAGCCTGACCTTTACATCTCGAACAATATTCGATACGGTTTTGTTCATATTGCTTCATCGAAAAATTTTTCATTCTTATGCTGCAAATTTGATCACCCTAATAAACTGCGGTAATATGCTCATCATCAACAGCAGTGTTTCTTGCAGCGTAACCGGAAGTCCGGCTTTAAAGGATATTGCTCTCTGCCATATCATTTGTATCCCATTTATTTCTTAGCACTTTTTCCTCATTGTTTCTTTCACTTTATATTTGAACGTTTTCAGGCATTTGTTTCAGCACTGTTGCATTGCCTTAATGTGTATAAAATATCTACTAATCATTATGCCTACTACAGTCATCCTGAAACTCGCGGCATTCCATCCTCTTTGCATCCCAATCCTGATCACGTTCTTATCCTGGAATCCATCCACGTTACTGCTGTAATATGCCCATTCCTAATAGCAGTGACCAAGTCTTATTATACTATAATATCATCATTTGCCCATTAGAAGTTTTCTCTCTTCAACAGAACTGTAATAAATTTACTTCGTAATTGATGAAAAATTTCTCGCAAAAATTGGCGCACATTTAACGGCAAAAATCGACCAAAAGAGTCAATAAATTTCAGCTGCAAAATTCTTTTACATTTTTTCGCCGGTCACCATTGTGAAAACACTCAAAGAGAATATTTCCTCCGATAAAAAAAAATTCCATTTTGCTAATTTTTTGAAAGCAAAGGAGAATGCGAAATCTCTCGATATTTTGATCGTCAGATATATGCATTACTTAAGAGAATTAATTAACAACGAGAACTGAATTTGCTATCGAGGAATTTCCACCTTTCTTTCTTTTTTTCAACGAAATATCTTAACCTCCCTCCCCTCACCCCTCCCCCCTCCCTCTCTGCCACTTCCTACTTCTTTCATAGCATATGATTCCGATCAAAATACTGATAGAGTTTTTGATGGAATGTGGCAAAAATTTCTTCTTCTTCTTCTTCTGTTTGCTCGAATCCACGAAAATGATGTAGCGATTATCCTCCTTCTTCCTCCATCCCCTCCGCTCCACCCGCCCCCTCTCTCCCTTAAAAGTGAGCAACTTATATAGGTGTAGAATTCGTGAAAAATGGTAACCGAGGAAATCGCTAATGAAAGAAAAAAAAGAACGGAACTTTAAAACAAATTTATGAAATGCGATTTGCATCGCATTTCACAATCAAATTTGGTGTGTTGATGTTCCTTTTAGAAATTTCATTCAAATTGCCAACCGAAAAGTCGAAGAAGAAATCGCATCAAAGAACATTCGCATCGATGTTTATGCATAGATGAGACCGATTCAATATACTGAACGTCGAGCAATATGACATATTGCAGTTCGGAGTAGTCACAAAACAACATCATATACTAAAGTTTAGAATAGGTACAAAACGAATCGAAATAAAATTGGTGCGCTTTTTTTCGTATCCTCATCGTTTCGTCGAATGTTTTTTTCGCGTTATTTTATTTCATGCATCTGATTATTAAATAATATAATAAAGAATTCTCATAACTAGATGTATTTCAGGTTTCTGAATACTTCTGTATCCAGAAATCCTGAAATTGGTGGTCGGTGATCTTGAAATTAGCGATTTTTATTGATTAAAAAGATTAAGTGCTAAATATAAAAATTGTTGCTTTCTTCACTTCCACAGTTTAAATTGATCTCCGAGCAATTGAATGACATTTATTGGGGAAAATACTGAAAAGAAGAAAAATAAATGAATAAAATGAAAGAAGATTGCAAGAGAACACTTTAGCATTCATCGTTCATCGCTAATGGTGGTCATCTCTGGTCATTATCAAATAGTGACCGCTAATGAGATCTATTGAAATAATATAGAATAAAATTTGTTGAGAATAGTTGAATGATGAGGTTGAAATATATTGATATTCTTTTTTTTTTTTCCAACGCTTGTCTTGAAGTTCAATAGTGATTCTTCAAGCGGAACTTGTGCTTACCTCTCATATATAATATAACTTCTTCGCTATAGTCTTTAGGAAAGCGGAATGCCGACATACAACAAAAAATGAAAGGAGACACGAAATACTGCACTATTGACTTCTTGATACTTCCACCGTTAGCGAAGTAACGTTTATTGTGGTACTCTATGCAACTACAGGAGTAGTGATGTTGTTGTGAGCGAAAAACGAGCAATTTCGAGACGTCTAATCATCGAAGAGGCGATTCGCTCTCAAACATTCTTCTATCAACGATATTGACGAATAAACAATTTAGTTATATGATTTTTCACCTTTATGAAATATTTATACAAACGTATTTTAAGAGAAAAAAACTATAAGAAAATTAGTAATACTCTCGGAAAAAAGATTGGATTAATGTGTAAAAAAAAAATAGTTTAAAATATTGTGGAAAAAAAAAACTGTTTAAAAATTGCGAAAGCGCATCAATATACCGATATAGCGCAAGTCATCATAAAAATCGAATGCGAAATCTATTGCCGTCTAGTTAATCGTCAAGATTTTTTCGCTATTCTTTTTGTGCATTTTTAAAATATATATTGACATATTGAGCAGTCCACCTAATTTGAATATTTTTCAAATTTGCATATTCCTATTCATTTAAATGAGACGAATACTGAGGTGCTGATTGGTCTTTTGCACTATTGTTTACAGTTATTGATTCTCTCAATTTTCACCGCATACTATTGCGTATTAGTAGATGAATATATGTGCTGCAATTAAAAACGATGTGAAGCCCTCTCACTGCCCTAATGCACGATTCTAAATGTAAAATAGACAGAGAGAGAGAGAGAGAGAGAGAAGAGAGAGAAAGGAACAGCTGAAATGCAAAGTTGGCTATTCTGTTCCGATCGGGCTTTTGAGCAAAGGAATCAAATCAAAGGGTTTTCCAACGAAAACATTCTTTTGCGAGGAACGTTATTATGAAAGTAGAAAAATATCAGATTTCCCCACAATTGAATGGCGATGCGTGAACATTATACCCTATTGAAATCAGTATCATTAATCAGCATTGAATTTCTTTCATTGAGTCGTCTGTCTTCTCAATCGTCCTTTATGTTACGGTCATTTATATGTAAATCACCGAATGGTATAAAATAAAGTTTAGCAAATTGTATCGCTAATATCAACTATTGAATTTTATAATCTCTTCCTCAGCACTTTATCTTATATATATCCAACAATTCGTGTTTTTAATCATTTCTCAAGTTTATATTAGATGGGTAATTAACCGATATAACGCAGATAGGAAATGATTTTTTCGAAATTATTTATGGGTAAATGCATTGTGGAATACAAATTGAACAGAAGAAGATTGAGGCTTTATTGCTAAGAAATTCAACAAAAAGTTTCACATAAGGTGAAAATATTTGAATATTGCAACATTTATTTCATATGATTTATGCAATATGATTTATGATGCAATATGCAAAGTTTCATTATGATTTATGCAAAAAGATGCATTAATTTTTTTTTCTTCATCACTGATATTTTTATGAATTCAAATATTGAGCACAGATATTTGCAAAAAAAAAAAAAACTCGTTCAGTCAATCGCTTATCCATGAGTGCAATTTATGCCATCATTTATATTCTAACTCTAGAGTAACTTTCAATTGTTCAACAATGAGCACTATGCTATTGAAGTGAAAATCTAAACTTGCGATATGCACAAGTATGTACATCAAATAGCAGCAAAATGCTTTGCTTGATTATGGTCTTTGTGTGGTCTTTTTTTTTGATTCAAAAGCGTTCTTGGAAAGCAGCTTTTAGTAGAGACTTTCTGAATGAAAGAACATGAACGCACACATGCTTGCCATATTTTCAATGCTTCATCGCTCGACTGAATTCTAGTCCAGTCATATCTTCAGCCAACTTACATCGTTCATATTTGAATCTTCTTGAGAGTCATCGAAAATAAATATCCTATCGTATACATAGCTGTCTATTTTTTCACATTCTTGTCCACATAACTATTTCCTCTATAAGGTTTCTACGATATACCATCGCGTTGAGCGTCATAAGTATTGTTGGGTCTGAGAGGTTTCACTAAAATAAATAGCAATTTATTCAAGGTAAAAGGCTTGATTTTCCTCAAAAGTTGAAATTGTTAAATTCTCGTTAAGATGGAATTTCCCTTTTTTTTTTAACGACATACACTAGCGAAAACGTAAAAAGGAAGATTTTTCAGCATCATCTCACCGAAGATAGTCCCACTTCAATCGTCCTTCTCTCACTTTTCTTCCCCTCCCAGAATCTGTCGCGCCAACCCCGATGCAAAACTTCCCATCGAAGACAGCCACATGGAACGGTGCAAAGTGTGAAGTTGACCGCTTTGTATATCGCAATGAAGCTATCTTCCGCACATACGGTAACGGTAGCTGAACTACCGAATCTCGCCCAGAAACCGAATTGCAACCATCTAAATTTCAAGCAAGAAAGTTAGCTCCGATTGGAATTCGGTTTCGCCCTTTCGGTTTTTTTTAATGCGTTTGCATTAGAAATTTTATTCAAAAGCGAAGACTTAGTTGGTAAACGGCCGATACTTTTGAAATTCGGTCAGTTTTTGCGTCATTTTGTTCGCAACCGAATGCTTTCGATCGATTACCGAGCGAAATGAGTTCTGATCAGTTGCCGTCACTGATTAAGAATTAAATAACTTCTCGTCGTTTACTATAGATATAGGACTTGTTCCGGATAGCTCTTTGCTCCTTATTTAAGTGCTTTTGAACATTCGATTCAATGAGGCCTTCTTACTGGTTGTTACTTTTAAAACTAAAAAGTAATCCTCTATTAATCGGTAGTGGTTATGTAGCCGCAGATGCTTCCATGAAGCTTTATGCAAATTATATCAGATTATGAATTCGATGGTAACTTTTTAATATGGCTTCTTCATTATTACTTTATGCATAAGGTTAAAAAGTTAAGTGTTGATTTCTCGCAATATGCTTATGCTATAAACAGAGAACTGATGTCTTACAAATTTTACTCCTTATTAAAATTACTCTTAAATGTTAATGATATTTCTTACTGTTTACTTACTCGTCAAAGATAAAAAGTAAATATTTTTATAACCTGGCAACTATTGCATATAGACAAGTTGCTCATAAGAATCTTTTCGTCGATATTTATTTCCGCATTGCATTATTTTATTCGGGTTTGATAAGCACTTCTCAATGTGAGCGGGATTGCGCTGGTACACTTCTTCTATTATTTTATGGCCGTCCTTCGCCAAAATCTAGGCCACACAAGAGTGCTGCTAATGTTGAGGCGTAGAAAGGAGGTTGGACAATGCTTTAGCGAAGGCGTAATACCGCTGTTCTCAAACACACTTAACGTACTCAGAATTTTTGAGCTAAGATGAGGATTTATTCATCTTCAAAATCTGCGAAAACAGGCGGCTGAGTGACTTTGCGAAGTATATGATAAGTATAAGACATCATTAAAAAATTGCCGCATTTAAGTTGTGAGTTAAATGCCAAAATGTTGTGAAAAACATACATATATTTGCAATATATCAGAAAATAATAGCAATTACTATAATTGGCCAAAATTTATGATTAGTTAATTGTTATGCAATGAATATTTATTTTTAGCAGCAAGAAATTAAAAATTATGCATATAAGTCACTAAGGTGGTATTTTAACAATAGTTCACAAATTATAAGCTTTGATAGCTTTACGAATTGATTGAAGATTATTACAAAAATTTCGAATATTCGGATAATTTTCCTTCAGAATTTCTAAAACCAATACGCCCTAACTTGCTTTCATTGCTCATTTCCTGAAAATCGAAAAATTGGCGATTTGCATTCGGTTCATTTATTGGCAAGAAAATATGAGTGATAGCGATAGGAAATGTGGGTAGCGTATATATTGCAATGCAAAGATCGGCGTATTCCTCTGCAAGATATGATTTTCCCTTCCACTCTCAAATCCATTATAGAAGTCTCACAAAGACAATAAGCTTTTTTTCAAATGCGACATAATTTTCACCATAAATATAGATTTCCGAAGCGGACATTCACCATATCTCCCACTATTTCACATCCGGTCATGAAATTAACTAGTGCTCGGAAAATGAACTGACTAGCTAGTTTAATTAGTCGAACTTTGTGTTGCACTTGTTTGAAAGCTTGAATGCAACATTTAGAAGAAAGCAATTACACAATACGTTCATGAAAAAAAAATGCAATTGAAATGCGTACTTGAATATATAATACATATTTGTTAGGTGATTCTTTTTAAGTTTTAGTTAAGTAAGGTTGAGAGGATGATTTGTTTTGTGCGTAACGAAAGATTTGTCGGTTGCTTTGACGTCATAAAACTTGAGCGGTCTTTGTGTATTCAATTCGCTTTAAATTGCCTCTCTCTTTTCTCTTTGATATATTTTGGCATTTAGCGTTCGGCCCACCCACTGATAGTTGTGCCTCTTTTGTGAAGCCTTTCTATGCTCAGCTTCACATCGTTTAAAGCAAGACGAATGTTGTTGAGCACTATCCTCGATTGCATTCAAATTATCACTGCCAATTGCACATTTGCACATCAGAATACGCTATTGAATCGTTCTTTCTGGATGTGATTAGCCATTAGTTTTCGGATCGGACATTACAGCAATCGAATTTGCACTCATTTCCCTTATACTTTTCTTGCATATTTCTGCAGCTATGCGTTAAGGAAAAATTCTCTCCTAATGCACATATACAGTTTGTGCTATGTGTATCTACTGGATAGTCTCAATATGTTGAGCCTATTAAAAGACTTATTTGGTAGGGGAGAGGGGGGGAGGGTAATTGTTTACACATGAGGTGATCATATAAGGTTGAATTTAATGCACATGATCGACGCGTATATTATTTTTTGCGCATATTTTAATCTCTTTCAATAGTAAATAATTGTCATTGATGAGAAAGACACTTAGAAAATTCGAACGATTTTTGAGAGAAAAGGCAGTCAACTCACTTGTGCAATATTTTATAAAAACTCTGTGCTTCCGTATTTTAAACTTCGTATCCTCGCTGTTGCAAGTGATTTCTCCAACGTCTTCAAGATGGTACTTTCTTATTATCTCATCCATCCTCCCCTCCCCCTCCCCCATCATTTCACCTCACTCTACCTCAGCGAACGAAATTCGACCACAGTATGAGACATTATTGAATGTTTGATAGAGATGTCTGAAGTCATGGAAGAACAATGCGTCTTATGAAAGTAAACTACGATTTTTATTGCTTCTTAATTACCTTGTTTGAATACTCCGTATTACGTAGACTTTTGCAGGTAACATCGCTATGTGATGTACAATTACTCATATCTATCTATATGACATTTACATCATTTACCAGCATCAACCGATCCTGATCGACAAATTTTTGTAGAAGTAGAAGGGGTTGGAGGAGAAGATAGAAGGAGAGGCCATTTAAAAAAATGCATCTTTCCCTTAATTTTCATACGATGACTTAGAAAATTTTTCCTTGCTAAAAAATAAAACAGTTTAATAAGTTATACATTTCTTAAAAACAGCAATTAATTTTAATGCATTCACCATTTATTTCCGAAAAAAAAATCCAAATTTTTTTGGATGCAATATTTTTGCTAATTTTATCCAATTTCTTCGGAATGATTCTTAATAAATTTTTATTGAGAAACTTTTTATCATTAATGTCTAACAGCATAAAAACTTTTTTCCATTGGAAATTCCCATATACATTCTGGCATAAATTTGCATAAAAGTGAGTTTTTTTTTTCAAAACTAATACGAAACATTTCCAAATCATTGAGAATATCTGTTCGGAATAATGGAATATGCAAATTTGCTTGCTACACATAAATAACAAATGATTCAATGAGAAAATCTATTTATGTAATCGTTTATACATTCAATTTTAGTAATGCTTGAGATTCTCTAGCGCTATTCGATCAACAACGTTTAGCTATGCTTAATAAAAAAAAACTTTACTCTCTATTATTGTTTGATTATTGCTCTCATTTCTACTTCGAACTTTCAGATGGCATATTCGTCTCATTTGAACTTATCACGGAATAGTATATAGTATTTTTTATTGTTACATAATATGTAAAAATTGGCTTTTTTGCAATTAAAATCGAAGCTTAATTTATAGGAGAGAAAAAAAAACTGCAACGAAAGATTTATAGTGATATAGTACTTTAATGTAGAGTAATGGGATTGAATAAGGAAAAAAAGGACAATAATTTTTAAAAATGCATAAAGATTTACTCAGCTATTTCCTCGTCCAAATTCTTGATTTATTTTTGCACTATCTTTAAGCACATATTATAAATATAAGCGATTTTTTGAAAAATCTCTCAATTTTGAATTGAATTGAAAAAATCAATTGAAAAATCTCCAACTTCCAACTTTGTCCAGAAATGTTGTTGGATTGTTGTATATAAATGCTGGGCAACTCGACGCCAATCAGCCGCTCTTAGAAAAATTCCGCTAAGAATTTAATAAAATTGACCTGGTTTTCTTATTCAGCTCAGATGCGTATCGCTTCTAAATGCCATCATGCAATCAAATGTCACTGTGTGGTCTGGCACTACTAAAGACCGGAACGAAGTCCAGCTATAAGCTGCAAGGTAGCATGGATACTGGTATCACCCTTCAAGAATAACCTTTAAAGACCGAACTTGTGGAGATGCCCAGTTTTCTATTGCAGAATTTTCATCTTTGATCAGATGAGTTTGCAGATGTCACAATTAATTAAAGCTTACTGCTGAGCATTTTTAGGATGGTTTCTATTTCTCGACTCCTTTTTGGATATATTTGACATTAATTTCATGACTAAGTGCTATCGAAATCACGAGCAAAATGATATCAACGTAGGTTGACCGACCTGCATTTATGAAATAATACTGTGCTAATTTTTTTGAATTTATAGTGACAAGAGGTTTAGCTCAAGGTGTTACGGTAGCCTAACAGCGCCTAAGTGGGCATTTTTGGTTATTTTTATGATATATATATATATATATATATATATATATATATATATATATATATATATATATATATATATATATATATATATATATATATATATATATATATATATATATATATATATATATATATATATATATATATATATACTATCGAATATGATTGACGACTATTTCGTCTCCCTCTGTTTTCAATTTTTTTTCTCGCTTTTCGGTGCTTTGAGCTTTTTTTTTCAGTTTCTGATGTTCGACTCTCGTATTACTATTGCAGAAGAATTTTTGAGTAGCTGTCAATATCCCTCTCCTTCCCTCAATTATTTTATTCAAGTCATCGAAAACAACGTCACAAATTATATTTCACAACAACTCCAAATTCCATCTTCTATCTGAGAAAGTTTTGCTTCAAATATCTGAACAAAACTGAGCCAAAGGAATGAGAGAGTCATCGAACAAAAGTTTCCACACAGGTTGAAAATGTCATCATTTCAGCCATTAACCTTAGGGTTTCCTCGAGAAAGTTAGAATAAAAATGTTTCCATCGGTCAATGACAATAATTGAAATCTTAATGAATTCCGTGGGTATTTTCTTCCCGTTACTTGCAATATTGAGTTCGAAGGCAAATGAAATGGCGTCCAAGAAAACTTGGCACAATATGTACTTTTACAATTCAACCGATCAAGCCAACTAGTATTTAAAAGTTGCAAAAAAAACGTTAAAGCATAGACAGCGCACAATTGCTCTTTTTAGCGAGCTAATCGCTCATTGCATTTTTCTGAAGGGTTTATGTTGCTGTGCAGCCGAATTGCTTGTGGAATGCAACTCGAGTTTTGCGTCGTTTAGATGACTCCAACTCTTTTAAGAGTCAATAGAACAGTTTGAAAGATTTTCCTATTTTCTTCCTATAGTGTCAACTATATATATCAAGCAATATTGCATTAGCATAAGTGGCTCCACAGGTAGAAGGCATAACGGACATCGAAATACACAAGCATACATATGCACTCGCATATATATATATATATATATATATATATATATATATATATATATATATATATATATATATATATATATATATATATATATATATATATATATATATATATATATATATATATATATATATATATATAATGTTGATGCGATCTTGTCATGATATGCTTCGCAAATACAAATTGCAAAATATGCAATGGTGTAAAATGACGAAAATAACTAAATTTAGCATCAACAAGTGGACACTTATCAGATTAAATGTCAATCATATGCGGAAGTCGAATTGTAAATATTTCAAAATTGAGTCATTTTATGTAATTTTTTTTTGCAATAACGTTTGTTTCATGCAAGTGTTAATTATTTCCTCTTAATTGCAATTTCGACAGATTCTTTTTAGCTGAATGATTTGTTGTGTGTTTTTTTTTTATTTTGCAACTCAACGATGAAAGGCGATTCTCTTCTTATTTATGTCATGCGAATAAACATTGCACATCATTATATGCAAATAAACAAGATTTATCTAAAAGATTATGTAAACGGGGGGGGGGGGGGGGGTGGGCACACATTTGCTTCGTTTTTCAGGACGAATCAAAATAAAAGATACAGGCTATCGCTATGAAATGATGCGTTACCTAATTAATTCCATTATATTTATTCTCGAAGAATATCTATGTCAATTTTAATTGCTTAAAGAGAAGAATTAATCCCATAGGAGGAAGTTTATTCGACATATATCTAACGTGACAATTATAGCAGTAATTGTCAGGTTGCCGAATATATGCCGAATAAATTTCCTCCCATGGGATTAATTCTTTTCTTTGAGCAATTAAAATTAACATAGTTATTCTTCGAGAATAAATATTACGGAATTAATTAGATACCGCATCATTTCATAGCGATATCTTTTATCTTTTATTTTATTCATGTATTTAGCGATGTTTAGCGATATCTTTTATTTCATAGCGATATCATGTATCTTTTATTTTTATGTATCTCAAGATAAAGTTGTAGTCAGAAGCAAAGTTTTAAAAGAGTTACGTGTGGGAAAGCGAAAAAGTCTAAGCCATAGAAAGCAGAACGCCAACAGAATTCCTATCGACTTTTCCATTTTTGCTCCAGAAATTGCTTGCGCTTTTCTCTTACACTGTCTGAAATTCTTGCAGGTGATGGAATGGGTGGAGGTGGGGGGGGGGGGGGGGGGGGGGAAGGGGGAGTGGAGGAAGACGGTGAGGAGGATAGGAGAGAAGAAATGGTCCACTCTTGCTCGCGCAATTCTTCTATACGTTTTTCGTCTAAAGAAAGCAATTTAATATTGAAAGGGGTTCTACAATGTGGTAATTTTATATTTTTCGCGACGTTCTAATGTCATCGATGAGGATGATATTGCCATTTGTTTGATGTGATGTTTGATAAAGAAAAGATGAAGGTTATGCGTTTAGTAGCTATTTGTTTCTACTAATATATGACTCTTGCGTCACATCTTATTTAGCAAATGTCTTCGCTTCTTATGGGCCACAATTGGCGATATGAGTCGATGCTTTTAGTGTGTTGTAAATATCGCCTCAAAAAAGAAAAGATGCTTTGCTTAAAATAGCTCAATAAAATCAAATAAAATAAAAAATGCATTTTTAGCGCTAATATCCTTTCATTAGTCTTCTCAATGCCTTCTTAAGAAGCTTTTAAATGAGCCATTATTGTGAGAAGATTGCCATCATTTCGTCTCGAATTCTTTAAATTTGACGATCTTTGAGAAATTTATAAATTATACTATAATTCACATTCACTATACTTTCTATTATTTAGTTTATTGGAGTCAATCAGCACAAATACTGTTGTTATATGTTTCATTAAGTGTGGGAATTGAAAAAAAAAAAAACGATTAAATCGTTTTATGATCTATAAAAGTGATTTACAAAGTGGTGATGAAAATAAAATGAGAGATCATTTTCTTTTTCTTATAACGCTTATTTTAATTGTTAGTTTTTATTATTGCATATTGCAAATAGAAGTCTTTTCAAAATTTTTTTAGCTTGCCTGCACTAAGAGATGATTAGCGAGGAAATCTATTGGTCAAGAATCTACATAATTTTGTCATGAAAATGTCTTTGTATGCCCGATAGACAAACATTTACGTGCTGAATTCACTGGATACGTTTAGGTCACCATATCATTACTCATTGAGGAGAATTTACATAATTGATGAAAATTTCATCCGGCCAATCGTTGATTCGCTTAAATGGACAATTTGCACACATTCAAAGTCTATATCAACTGCAATCATTCTTGATTGTCCACAGTTGTCCACTAGTTAGTGCTAAGATAGTTTTTCTTTGAAACACGCAAAATGCAGCACTATTATTAATAACATTGATGACAATGTTTCTTCCTATTTGCGTACAACAAAAAGAATTACGAGGTGAGGAGAGAGGTTAATAAAGCGACTAAAGTGCATAGAGATGTTATTTTTGAGTGTTTTATTTTATAAGTTCTCATTTCGTTTAGAGCAACTTTTGTTAAGTGCCAACCTACGAGCATTAAAGCAGGCATGTGATCATTTGCTAAAGCCATGAAAGTGTGATTGTATGTTCGGCCAAGAGTCAATGCGCCAACGGAGTGGCATTTCCCTATGGCGAAATGCCTATCCGATGAATCGCGCCTGCAAGCATTTATAGCGTAACGTGTTGCGAAAATTGCATCTCCGCACAAAGGCGCGATCATTTTGTCCATTCGTCATTGTGTTGACTGGCCTAGCTTTACTAGCTACGATGTGGCGGCTATCGGTCTGCTTGTCTGCCTATTTCTTTGTCCACATGTATGTGACATTTTCTTAAAGCAATATTCTTGAAATCCTATAAGTCTGGTTGTTTTATCGTACAAACAGAATTAAAACCTTTATGAATCAAAAACTGCTCTCACCTTAATTTGAACATGCAATGCTGGGAAATTTTCGTCAACGCATTTAAAATATTCAATTACGTTCGAATAGTTTTGGAACGAAAATGATTGAAGTATAATGGTCAAGTTTATATTGCTTATTGCTAGATCACACCTGAAAATAGTGCTCACCTGCGTGGTCATCGTATGTGATTTCCTGACATCCGAAGTATTGAAAATATCTTTTAAAAAAACATTTAATCCTTCAGTGTTTCATAAGATTTATCCGGGGTTCTACTATCCTGATTATAAAACCCCCTAGTTAATTTCCGGTCTTGAGGTGCTAAAATATTATTACCTAAAAGCTGATCTCATTTCATGTTTCAAGTCCAGGACTCTGTTCCTCTCATTCGATAATATATTTGAAATTATCATGATGAAAGGTCACTCTGCATGTAGCTTATACCTCCTGTATAAAAAATTTCGCGACAAATACCGTTCTCAATAGTTTTTTTTTGTGTGTAAAGTCATGCATGCTTAAAACAAATTTCGTGCTGCAGTTATTGAAGCATAAGATGTCTTTACCTTCATGTAACTTCTGGATAGTTTCGTTCTCCATACAATTACAAGTCCACTTTATTAGCTTAGAACTCTGCTAAGCCTCTCGATTCATTTCTTTGTGCTAAGTTTCACTCGTTACCGCTATGACGACAAATTAATTTGCATATTCAAATCTCACTGTGTTGTATGAAAATTTTATGTCTTTCATTAACCTATTATTTCAGTGTTTATTCAAATTCGATCCATTCTTTTGTTTTGCTATTCATTTTATTCGTTCATTGACTCTGTGAATATTTTGTGCGTTGCAAAGTTTGTGCATTTTTATGCAAATCCACCGAATTATGTGCTAATTTATTTGCATATATTTCTTGCATAATTCACTGCTGGAGAATAATTTGCTTTTTTTTTCTCTTGTTAATAAAAAAATTATAATATCACTAACACTTCAAATATTGGAATATTGCGTCGGTAAATAGTCACCTACTTTGCTCATTATTAACGTTTGAGTATTCCTTGTTTCTTCGGAGTTGTAGTCTTCTTGAAAATAGCACTGTATTTGGTCACCCCCATATTTTAATAGTCTTCAACTTCACATGTAATAATCTCTTAATTATCCGATAATGTAAGACATATATCATTTTAGCTATCTTTATTAGCTTTGCAGTAATTCTATTTATGAATTCAACTGTACGCATATTTTCGTATCACATATCGAGTCCATTCTGAACATTTCTTGCCAGTTTCAGAGCTTTCTTGCCCGAATTTGTTTTCTTCGCTTTTTTTTTTAAATGAATATAGGCAAGGAAAACCTCACTTTTATTTTGCGGATAGCATTGATTACTACTATACATGTAACAAAATGTTGTTTTGTTGTAGAACGTGATAAGAAAGTCATAGTGGTGAAAAAAACATAATGATTCATCCACAAATGATATAGCGCTTCATTAATAAATGATAGATTGCAATATTATTTGATATGAGCAGTCCGTTATATTTCGAGGAATTTAGCCAACGTAATGATGAAAACATCTGCTGTAATAATTAATGAACATAGAGAGGCAAAATTATGATGTACCTGTCATACGTATATGACTTGACGTAATAAAATGTCGAAAAAAAAATACAACTTACTTCGAAAAAATTTACTTCGAGCATCGAAAGAATACAACTTACTCAAAAGCGATAAGAGAGCGTTCCGTTGTCTTTTATCTTATCTTTTCTTATCTTATCTTATCTTGTCTTGTCTTGTCTTATCTTATCTTATATCTTATTATTATCTTATATCTTATTAAATCTTATCAGTGCATTTTGTTATAATTCGGAAGTCACAAATATAAGACCTTATAGCGGATTTAAAGGTTGTTTTGTCCCATTTTTAAAATTTTGTTTTCATAGACGATATATTGTTGAAAATGTTATCACATAACGAAGCTTTGAAAGTGAATTAAATCGCTTAATTAGTAAATTTTATTTGATATTTATAGTTAAATGTATTTGTACTTATATTGAATTACTATTACAACAGTTTATTACTAATATATGGAGGTAATCTAAGCACATTAAATCTTAATTGACTATAAAGATTTAAGAGCACTAATGGATTGTGTCTGGTGTATTGAAATATTCCTAATGAATGGTAACCTCTGAAATATTGCTTTCATATGGATAATTATTGTTGCTCTGATTTCAGTCTACTTTCATTCCATTTCAATTTTATGTCAGAATCTTTCTTCAACGATAAATTCTCCATAAATTCTTTAGCGTTGAAAGCTAAAAAAAATTCTAGCTAAATTTTAGTGCGCATCATCTCATAATTAATTTCTAGTTGAAATATTTGATTTGTATTTTTGTTGACGTTGGCATTTTTTCAAATTTTCCGTTTTTCAAATAATTAAACCTTTCGAAATGATTGAATTATTAAATGTTGGTTATATCATCAATAAAATTCCTCTAATATTTTCTTAAATTGGACGCATAATTTTCGAAGATATCACATTCATTTATCCATCTAATTTCAATCGCCATTTTTTTTTGCCAAAAATAAAAAGAATTTTTTTTTTTTTGCATTATAGCAATGAATAAATAGAATTAGAAAACATTACAATTATTGCAGAAATTTTTTTAAACGAAAGTTTATGCAGTAGAGTATATTGTAGAGATTTTTTTTCTTTAGTTAAAAACATTTTATGAATTGTATAGAAAATATCCTTTCAATTAGGAAAATTCAATGTAATTCTACAAAAAATAATTTTTTTTTCGTTAATTCTTAACGCATTTCAAAATTCAGAGCGATATTTTCATCTAATTCAGCTGCTTTTTTGCATAATTCACTCACATCGTTTCAGTTCAATAAAAGTAAAACACATCGCGATTCACAAAACATGAAAGAAAATATTCGAATGAGCTAGAAAATTTGCATGACTCAATTTTATAGGCCACTTAAGATCATTAAATTAAGAAAAGCTCATTGATTTGAAGTGATACTTCAAATCAAATTCAGCAAAAAGAAAATGCGAAATCGTTCAAAGCGACGACGATTAAAAATTCATGAATTAATAAAAACAATAAATAAAATAAAATGAATCGGTCATCACAATTCATGCATATGAGTTACAATGAAAAATACTTCAAGTCGATACTATCGTATGTGCTTACCTATGTCGATACTAATGAATCGGTCAAAAACCTTACCTATATCGTATTTACCTATTATCACACGTAAAAAGCAGAGGTCTAAAATCTGATAACTTGGAAATTTTAGCTGATTTCCGTTTTCTCAAGCAGAATTCCCATCGAGAGAAATGACCGGCAAATAATTTGAGGTTTTCTTGATGATCAGCAACTCCATTGCATCTCATTTTTAAGACGGAAAATATCATTGCCTTGAGGACCTAAAGAGAAAGCGTAATTGTGAAATTAAAATAAGGACGTTCATCAATTTTTTTCTTTTTTTTTATTGAATAAAAAAACCAAAGAGAAATGGAATTGAAATAAATTTTAGCAAATTTTATTAAAATAAAGAAATTTTCAAAAATTTTTATCAATGAAAAAAAAAAGACGAAGATTTGATTAATGAGTCTATGCTCGAATCCGCTACGAGTTTCCAATAAATATCGACTATCGCATGTATATAGGCGCGTAGAAAAAAAAAGGATATTTTAATAAATTTGCATCGGCAATTTCTCTCATTTCCATTTAGACGATTTTGCAGACTTATGCAAAAATTCATTGCACTAATGTTGTATCTGTATGTCTATTGTTCATAAAAATAACTCAAAATCTGCATCGTCTCCTCAGTTCGTTGTTTTGCGATTGCTGTTTTCTTGCAGAAATTTTTTCAACACTTAAAATTGCATTAATTCTCTCATCAATTTTATTATATTGTCACTCAAATATGTGTTGAAAAAAACTTCTGAAAACAATTCACATTTTAATGTAATGTTTTTAGTGAAATAGGTGAGTAATTAACCTGGCGTTTTGAAACATTATATATGTAAAGATACTTCTTTACATGTTTTTCCATTTATTACTTCATAATAAAATCCTGCATACCCTACTAGAAAACCTTACTATACTATTGTTCACCTCTAAATTCTTTGTGCTCATCAGTGTTAAGGGGAGGGGAGAAGGCGGGGGAAGAGGGAAGGCGGCGGGAGTGAGAGGGAGGGAGAGCGTATCGTTCAGTCGAACTGACCGAGCAGCCATCTTATAGACGTAAATCTATCGTCCTATAAAAATAGACACACTATCTAATCGATATAGACATTACATTTTATAGAGCCATACTGGCTTATATCTATAGACACAGTGAATTATAGTCACCATACACAAATAGTTTGCGTTGTATGAGACGAGATCTGAAATACATAATGAACTAAACAATCAGACAGCAGCAATGGTATTGCTGAATGAATATGCAAAAAATTCCACTTGAATTGCTGTATCATTTCACACGAACAGCGTCGAATTCTTATGACCTATCGAATGTTCGTTTCTTTTATGTATTGGACACTATCAAATACCATTATCAAAGAGGACTATCGGTTATGTGCTGCATTTTTTTTCGCTTCGGATGTAACAATTTTTGAATGCTAGTGTGATTGCTGCATATCTTGTTTTTCTTAGCACCTTTTATGTGATTATGTAAATTTACATTCGCGGTGCATTTCCTAGCGATGCGATGCGGTGTCTGCACTTTTATATGCATCTCTTTCGATCAATTTGTCCACCATTTTCGATTTAAATATAGCTGAAAATAGACTCGTAAAATTTTGTGGTATTTTCTATACCATATTTTAATGTATTAGCACATGATACATATTGATCGATCAAGTTCGAGAAGAGATATAAACACTTGAAGACGTCAGATAATTTGAATATACATTGAATCATTAGGATTTTCGTCTCATGCATAGCAAAAACGAATAAGATTGCATTCTTTAGAGGATTCATACGGAAGGTCGGCTCCGTTAAAAAATGATTGCATTATTCTGCACATTTTTTGCTTTTGCTTTTTGGTAACTTATAAACGTTTTTGGGCGAATAAACGAAATGCAGAAAGCGCATATCATACCTGTTGTTCTGCCTACTATGCTTCCCTAATTATGCTTCCCTAACCTTATTAACTTATTATTAACCGATTATTTGTTGCCTTTTAGCACGAGATCCGTTTGGCTATGCTTTCATTTAGAAGTTTTCCAGCTCTCTTGCTACTACTCTGTTAGATAACATGGGTTCATAGTGCTCTAGCAAAGAAATAGCCCCGGGGCAGCGCAATAAAGAGCCTAGAGATGTGGCGTCTCATTCACCAACATCAATGGAACGTTGCGTGGTATTTGACCTCTTCTATGTGCCTCTATAGCATTGCAGCTTACGATATTTTGCAGCATTATTCTTCCATTGAGTTCAAAAAAATTTCACCTGTACGGTCGGTGTATTTAAAAAGCACAACTATCAAGATTACTGTTTTACTTCTTACTTTTCAACAATTACAATATTAAGACGAAAGATGTCTATCCCGTTATGAGTTTCATTATTGCCTCAGATTAATCTGCTGTTTGCATGATAAGTTCTATAACTCGAATGCAATATATAGCCAATATTGCCACGAAGAACAATGAAAACATTTAGCATCTACCGCATGAATTCCACATTTGAAATGTTTATAATCGTGAACAGTATAGAAAATAATCTTTCTTAATATAGAAAGAAAACTGTTTACAAATATGATTTTCTTAATTACCGTCCCACCTTGATTAGAGGGTAAACACTAGATATGCACTTGAGTGAGAATTTGAAGCAGTAGAATTATTCATTGAATTAATGCGCCTCCCCCCGCCCATCCGATTCCTTTAAAAAATGGCTATTGTCTTCGAATTTTCGACGTTTAGAAAGTCTTCTCTCATTTCCACTTCAAATAGAAATTATTCTTGTAAATAGTATTCTCTTAAAGAATATAATTTCAATAAGATGAGGAAAATAAAAAGTGCGAATATTCTATTCTAGGAAAAGTGGAATGCTTTCTATTATTTAATTCGATTTATAATATAAGCTTGCTGGTGGCGACTTTTTTTTTTTGTTAAATAGGAAAACAACGATGTTGGTTCTTAATGGGATTTGAGAAGTGTGTATAGCAATTGGTGTACTCACTAAGAACGAGATAACAACTGTTCTAAGGCGTTATTATAAACAACCATCAATTTGCTAATCGTTGCTAAATTTAGAACATTCGCCTCATAGATTGCCAACGGAACTCGAGAATTTATTTGTAAGTGGAAATGCGTTTGAAACTTCCTTAATTAACAATTTATTTTTATGTTTAACATTGAAATCGTAATATAAAGAGCTTTGTTTCCAGTTACATTTATCTTTTCGAAAACGATTAACATATTCCTCAAACAAAACTTTTGCTGTTCGATTTATTAGTCTTTCAATGAGTGAAAATTCCTAAACGATCGAATAGTTCAGTTCGTCGATTTCATGAATGGAACTCAAATTATTTGATTTCGATCTGCAATGCACAACCTTCTGTAGTGGTCACGGCCATGTAAACGCTTCAAGAGCGGATGCTTTAATTTTCCTCCCCTCCCCAACTCAATCTCCTCATCCACTTTTCCGTCCCAAAAGGAAGATTTTCGCTGGAGTCTCAAAGATATCCTAAACAACCTGCAGCTCTGCTCAGAAAATCTTTCTTTGCAAGGAGGTTCTAATTTAAATGTAGAGGCCGAACATTTCAAATTCTTCAATCGTGGCGCTGAAAAGTGTCAAAGGAGCTGGCGTGATATGCGATTCTCTTACTTTGCTCAATAGCCTAATTATTTTCATGGATATCTAGCAAATAATAAAATGTTCGCAATAATATCCATTTTTTATCTGATCCATCTATCGATAACAATCCTCCATGAGGGATTACATATAAGCCTTTTACCATTAACTAAATTCGTATGTTACGGATTGGCTTTTGTCACTAAGTTGGCGTGAGGTCACTCGGTGGTCATACCAGCCCATAAATTTTCATAGCTGTGACTTCCGTGCTTCCTCAGTTGAAACTTCTGAATATATATATATATATATATATATATATATATATATATATATATATATATATATATATATATATATATATATATATATATATATATATATATATATATGTACATATATGGTACGACAGCGCCATGGCGCGCTTTGCTTGCTCGTGCGAATGCCAAGTAGCAAAACAGTCTACCCTTAAAACGCTTGACGGTCAAAGATCGAGAGGTCGAATGACAAAAGCTGCTATCATTACAAGGTCATTAATATTCTGAGAAATCGAGCCAACGCCTAGAAAACAGCGGAAAATACAGCCACAATTTTTTAGCTTTTCTGGGAGGCCTTTTACCTGTTAAGCTAACTTAAAATGCACCTGAAACGAGTTAGCTAGCATTAATGCACTAAAATTCGAAATGATAACTTAGCTAATTTCCGAGAATGTCTACGGCAAGAATAATTCGGTCTTATAACAGAATAGAGCAAAGATATTAATTAACCTTTTTTCGACACTCGCAGATAATTTCCTCTGTTATAGATAGAGAGATCATTCCACATGTGTTTGTTTTCTTGTTGTTGGAATAAAATTTTTGAGATTATAATAGAGCAGTTGTTGGGGCTAATTTTATTTTTCCTTAGTACACAGCTGAGAATTGTGTATTGATGAATAACGAAAGCAACACTACGAGGAGTATCTCATAAACCAAAGATGATGGTATAAGCGATGAATTGTTATTAAAAAAAAAAATCGTCATATGCGCTAATCAGACAAGGCGCCTGTCATGTGGGCGCGACCACTGTGAATGTTTTCACACGATACCTTTGATCAAAAATCATCTTTATTTTTACTTTACAATGCTATATTACTGCTTATTTTTTTACACGTTATTTAGTCAATTTTTCTAATAAGAGATATTATTATTCTATTATAAATACTTTATAATCTCAATGAAACCCTTGGTGAAGAAGTTTCCCATTTCGAGCGGAAGAGGCTAATTTCTTAGAGAAAAATTAGCCAAGAATTCTATAAGCTCATTCGAAAATAAAGTAGGTATAACTCTTTTTATAATTTCCTTCTTTTTGATATATGGATTTAATTTTTATATCATTTCCAACTATGATTGGAATATTAATGATATTAGTGTTAGCATAGTGTTCTTCGTTATTGTTGTGTTACTTTCGGTGTCAACATGATTGATTTATTTTGATGTAATCAATGCATTCTCCACTTTAATTGATCACTTTATCTTATTTTTCTTTTCATTCGGCATTATTGTATATTCATTAATCTTTATTGACGTGCATCTTGCAATATGGCCAAATGTTGCGTTTTGAATTGAAATGTTATATTCTATTTATATTTTGTTGATTGCTGAAGTTATTGCTTATGAATCAAATTCCGAAATTTATCGTCATTCCGAAATTCGCAAATCCATGCATTGCCTAGACGAACGTATCTTTGATAAGGACTATAAAACAATGATCCGAATCATTCGATGAAATTTGGCATTTATCAATTGGACTCATATGTCACCTATTAGCAAATCTCGAAAATACCAAGAAAAAATCCATTGATGAATTATTTATTTGAGAAACTTTACTATCGTTGCGTTCGTTTATTTATGAGAAGCGTCGAAATTAGTGTTGTATTTTCGTTTCAAGAACACCCATTAAGAAAATTTTTTCATTCATAAGATCTTGAAGCTTAAAAGATTTCCTTTCGTTAACTCAATTGATCCATTTATAAATTTAGTTAACTTTGATATTAGTTTCATATTAAAACTAATGAATTTTTGCTCTAAACATTGATTGTTATTGATAATATTCTATAATTTTTATTCAATGATAATCGTATTTCTTATTTTTTGGATCATTTAAATATCAATTGTATAATTTCTTTCTTCAATCGTAAAGAAGCGATAGCATTCTTTATTCGTTGAAAAGTAGCGTTTAAAAAAAAAGAAGAGAAAAGCAAGAAATGGAGTCTCTCTTCATAGTATCATCCTGCAGTCCCATTGACTCGTCCTTCTCCCAAAATGTTTGTTTAGCGCCGTATTAATTATTATTGATAGCATTTAAATTCTTAAATAGCAATTAAAAAAATTCAATTTGCGTCATACGTAACCTTATTGTAACCTGATCGGACCTAGACATGCTGTTATTTAGTCAATCATATCCACATTTTATAGTGCATCGTTGATTTTTTTTTTCTTTGAATGTCATCTCCATTTTGCGGCAGTCTTTTTTACACTGCTTTCTATGAATGGCAAAATGATTGCCTCTATGCTGCTATTGCAAAAATAACTTCTGCAAAGGAAATCAAGTCATCTGCTTGTTGAGTCAATAAATTTTTGCATATAAATTATCGATGTATTTTGCGGAAATAGTTTTGCAAATTCCGATTGCAAATTATTTCAGAAGAAATTCGCCAACATTTTGCAATAAAATTTGCTGAAAGTTCGCCACTGTCCGTAAGTTTTATACGATCGACTGCTCCGAGTAAATGTCGTTTCGACTCCGGATGAAGAGTAATCCCAAAAAACGTGGAAAACATAGGAAACAAATTTGGGTGTATCGCTATGGTTTGGAAATAAAAGTTGTCTTGATTTATTATCATAGCGTAGACTATAATGTCTTGAGGCATTTGTTATAAGGTTGTTCTCCTTCCTCTTCCTCGTCATTTCCTCCTTTCTACCTCCTTTCGTTGAGTATCTACTCCTACCTAATATTCCCTATATCATATTATTTTGCTCCCCAACAAATGATGCTGATTTCAGTCGGAGTATTCATCTACATTTGGGAATTCGATCGAGTCACTTACCAACGTTTCTTTGAAAACACCGCCATATATTTGATGTGCATATGCAGCTAAAGCTAGCAGTTAGAGTTTAGAGAAAAAAAAGCAACGCTTTCGCAGATAAAAGACAATAAAACAGAGGGAAATATTCCCTTGGGTGCATATATCTCATAGAGCGCTATTGATGAAAGTAAGCTGGAGTATTTTTCTCATTTTCACATGGAATGTTTTGAAACATTCTAGCAAATAGCCTTCCATATATGCAGCATCTTTTTCAAATTCATTCAGCAATTTGCATAAAATTTAGACTTTAAAAAAATTTGCATTCCGATAAACTTTGCATCTTAATAACTATCAAAAAAAATTTTTTTTTTGGAGAAAGTAAACGCCATTTAGCATTTTATCTCAACATTTTGAAATATGCATATATGAGAGATATCTATACCGCATTAATTGGAATGCAAAGATGCCAACACACCATCTGGTATATAGATCATCACCTCGAACGTATCCATTCCGCCTAAATAAGCTCATATAGAGCTATTTTTCCTTATCACACTTACTACGTTCTTAGTACATATTGTCTTGTGACACTGAGATGTTTGCTTTGATGAGTGAATGCTTCTTATATCGAAATGAACTAAAAAAAAATACAAATAGAAGAGTTTAATCACAGCTGCGTCCAAAAAAAGCGGCAAGAAAAAGCTCATCAAAATGATCGAGTGAATCAAACAGAACGGAAGACCTTTTTTGTTGAGTGTTGAGTTAATTGATTACATATTTATGCTGTTGTTCATATCTAAATTACTATCGAACAAATACCAGCCTAACAAATATAGCTAGACGCAAGTTATCAGCTCATTGAAAGCGATATCAAAATAACCTTATAATTCACCTATTCGCTTTGTACCTTATATTTAGCTTACAATAGCCCGTCATGCGGACAGTGAAATATTTGACTTGAATCAAGCTTGGATATTCGCTCACCTCTTTCACCTTATTTGATTATATAGTGGTTAATTTAATATATCAAATAATCGTTTGCGTATGTAAACAACAGTTTAAATGTGAATTTCTACTGGTATTTTTACTAGTATAAAATGTTACTAGTACTGTATTATCATGTCTACTCCCACCTAACCGAAGAGGTACGGTGGTGAACTCATTAATTCATACCTCTCCCCCTACCTCCCTCTTCACTCCACCCCCCTCCCCCCAACCGTCCATCTTTGATCAATTAAAACCTGAGGCTTGTTGAATTCGACACTTAATGCTTATTGGTATAACATATCTTAGGAAGTTATTTTTCTCCAACTCTATTGCTGTTCTCACACGCTAAAAGTGTGCTCTTTTGCGACTGTATTTCAAGGGTTGTTTTACCCATTTCTGTAAAATTCCTTTGGAAAAATGCATCGTGAGGAGGTTGTGGCTGTGTCTATGCGGCCGTTGCAGCCGAAGAATCCGACCGGAGGCTATCTCGCAACCCATATTTTGCACCGATTGATGAGACAAGATAGAAGCAGTTAAATGTGCTGGAAAATTTGCATTATTTGATCGTACTCGAATTTTCATTTTAGTCCGCTTAAAAACGAATCTTTTGTATAAAATTTGCATAAGCAGTCAATATTTCTCCATACTTTGTTTTCTGTAAGTGGATTTTTTTTCATTTGTGAAAGTGTTTGCAGAAAGAGCGATTGCATCAATGCACATTGTACTATTCTAGCACGCTTTTCCACTTGCTTCCGCCTTTACAAATGTGCATTATGGCGATGTCGTATTTGTGTATATGCATTTGCTTTTTCATCTCTATGTGTATAGTGTGACAATGTGTCTCTTCGTGTGTTCTATTAGTTTTATCTTCAAAGTTATGGAAATTGGTGTGGTAAAATTTGATTTTATTTTAATTTATTCGTTGGCGACCTTCTAAACAACTTTTCGCGTTGATTAACCGATTTCGAAAAAAAAAAACTTTGAGATATTTTAAAACTTTGAGATTTTCATTTGCATTTCGCATTGGTGGGATTTTCATTTCGCACTAATCGCACCATAGAACAAAAGCGGCATATTCCTTAAGAGATTTATGAAAGTGCTCGGGTCACTTGACATATGGAGACCTCATTTCTGCATGTTTTTGTTTTCTTCTCGTAATTTATGGAATATGTTGACTAGATGAATACAATACAAGAGTGCAGATACTGCCAGCACTTCCAGGACGATAAACATGCAGAGAGATAGACATACGCACAAGTTGTGTGTATGTCTCCCTCTGCATATTTATGTGTGTGACTCTGTCTCTATCTCTCTTTCCCCCTCTCTTTCTCCCCTCTCTCTCTCTCTGTATATATATATATATATATATATATATATATATATATATATATATTATTTATTTTTATTTTTATTTATATATATTTGTATATTTATATATTCACAAATTTGTATTTGTGTGTATATCTCCTTGGATGTTTGTCTGCAAATATCGTCTTACTTGTAAACCTGCTCGCTTTTTCAGCTCGTGTTCTATGAAGCTAGAGTTGCGAAATTTGCTTAGTGAAATCTGTCCCATCAACTGATACACGCATCTACTGCCTTTATTCGATTGTGCGTATACAGTTTTGTCTTCCAATTTATCTGTTAGCAAAAATAGCATGAAGTATATCAGGAAATTGTTTGGTTTAATAATCAGTCCTAAGCGTCATCAGTTCTTTCAAATATTCGACTTGCCAAATCGTCGCAAAATTAGAGCAATTACGATCTTATCGCAAAAGTTGGATATTATTATATTACACATTGCTATAGATTACAAATCCATTAACTGTTAAAAGTAAAAGTAAGTTATATTCTTGGTGAAATAAAAGTGACAATAAAGAGTGGGATTTTGTATGCTAATGTCATATCTCTCTTACTGCTCGTATTCTATAGAGAGTATATGAATATTCGTTAAATATTTTCGTAAAATGCTATTGAAATGGCATTATTTCATCAAAAATGAGTCGAGTAGATATTTATAGATGGTTTACTATGTCATTCGATGATGATTTCAATGCCTCTAAACTTACAAGGCAAACAGAGCTTGTTGTTTGATTAATTCTGCATGTTTTTTTTTCTTAAAGAACCAGCAGACGTCTGGGCAATTCACTTAGGTTGTGCAATGAACACAGCGTGTCAAGTGCTCGTAGAAAAGCGGTTTACAGGTGATTGAATGGAGGAACACATGTGAGGGTTAATCTTTTGTGAATTCGAGTGGTCAATTCGACGCGAATATAAATGCATTATTGAGAAATTTTTTCTACGGCTTGTTGGCACTCTATGAAATTGAATGGTCCGATTGATATATACCCTTAGGGTGCAGGAATAAGCGATAGTATCCGTGGCTTTGTTTCTTTCTCTTTTTTGAGAGAGAATATGCTAAAGAAATTTTTTACAGATTTTGATATATTATAACGTCGTTTAAATTTTCGCAATAATAAATCGTCAAAAGAGACATTGATAATTTTTCTTGATTGATTTTATTGGTACATCACCTTTAATAGATAGGTATTTTATTATGAAATATTCATGACATTAAGTAGAAGAAAAACTAGATATTATTTTGCAACATTTTTGCAATATTGCAATATTTTTGCAATACTAGAAAATGCAGAAAAACGCATATATTGGCCGAATAAGGATAGCGCGTCATACATATTGGTTCGTCAATCGTAGAAGTGGGGAACAGCTAGACGGCATAAATCGTTTTTCTCAACTTTATTGATGCAATCTTCTCACTTTGCCGCAGTGGGATTTACGATCATTTACGCACGAACGGCTTTGTCTATTGACTTTGATCGATGGATCCTTATATGGATTACTATCGTAATGCCTCGATTTGTGCTTGCTCTCAGAGGCCAAAATTTTTTCGAGTTAAAACAACGCTAAAATTAGAGTGTGATGTGGTGCGCAATAGTAACGTCGATGACGCAAAAAGCCGGAATTAGTAAGCCATTTGCTATCAGCACTTTATTCCTTGTTGAGGGAACCTTAACCACATTCGCGTATGCAGAGAAGAATGCGGAAATAATGGCTGTCAACATCTATGAACTTTGATATGCCGTCAATGCTATCGCAAAATATGACGTCATCGAAGAGTGCATCCTAACAGCTGTCAATAACATTGTGCTACGCAACATAATGTTGCGTCGTGCTTACCACTTCTATCGCCGTACTGATATTAAGAAGTCGGTTTTCTTTGCGTTATTAGATTTATAGCCAACGCTGTAATAATGAATGCTGAAATTTGTCGCTTTTTCAGCAAAAAAATAGAATGTTGAGTTTGGTTTGCTCGCCTGACAGTTGATAGCCGATAATGGTGCGTGCTGGAAGACTTCTGACTTGTGAAGAAGCCATCGAAGATCAAAGAAAAATTCGGACAGTCCGCTGCGTTTTAATAAAACCTCACAACTGGAAAGTATATTTTTCCACTTTCTTCTGGGATGAGTCGTAGAATTTTTTAGATCGCTGTGAAATTGCTTGGCTTTCGAACTTGTAGATGTTGAACGTGGGAAGTGAGACTGTTTACGTCGCATATGCTCAGAGTATATATATATATATATATATATATATATATATATATATATATATATATATATATATATATATATATATATATATATATATATATATATATATATATATATATATATATATATATATATATATATATATATATATATATATATATATATATATATATATATATATATATATATATATATATATATATATATATATATATATATATATATATATATATGCAGCTTCCTAGTCATTGTTTCGAATATCACTGCTGCGATATTATCGTAAATGAATAGGAAATACAGTTACCTCGATTTTCTCTTCAAACGCAAATAAATCCAATAAAACTTGCTGCAAATTTGAAAATCCAGATAGCAACAGGCAGCACGATTAGAAATTCACACCCATCTCTCCTGTTGTCTTCTTTCGTTATGGTCATGCGAGCGTCCTGGCTACCCTCATGGATGGCTTATATAAGATGAAAAGTACGCAGGAGTGCCGACACGATATGCGATTAGACCCCATCAGCCTAGTCGATACGCAAAAGTAACAACAAAGCACATAGTTATGCGACCGACCGAGTGATTGTTTGGTCTAATAAGTTTCCAAAAAATCTCGTTTTCTGGCCGCACTCAATTATGTAACTGGGAAACTTTGATCCGCATATTTTAAGGCCGTTTAGGCACTAGTAATTCTTATAGAAGACAACCAATAATAATAAAGTGGAAACTGAAGGTGTAGGTTTAGGGATCAAAACTAGAACTCTACCATGTCAATTGTACTCAATGGGTCTCACAGTCAGTTTCCATTATTTGCGAGTTTAAACTATTAGTTAGTCACATGCGTGCATATACGCTTGAAGCATTTATGCAAATTTATTCCTTCGTCGATCTTTTATAAAATTTGCATTTGTTGTGTCTCGAACGAAATTGCTTTGTTCCGCACTACTTTATCTTGATAAGCACTTTACTGCACAATTACGATTTACCTATTGCTCTTGAACCACCTTTGGCGAATTTATTGCTCTTCCCAGTGTTCGGAGTTCATCGCCATTCTTCTCGCAGGGTACCTCGCAAGGAAACCCCTCCACGAGGGCGCCCTGTAAAGATGATTCATTGATTTTGGATCACAGAAGCCCCTTTCACCGGGGTCTTTGAGCTCAGAAAACCCCTTTGGATTCCCTCATCTCTGCAGAGAGAGTTAAACGAGCGAGTTCTACCTGCTCGAGCTTAAAAAACTCTTCCCCGAGTGCAGGAACTCGCGGAAATTCCGTGAGCACTGTGTTCGATCAAAGTACGGTTAAAGGAGACGTGACGTGTTAGTGTTATTAGAGAAACAAAGTCCTTTATGGATTAGGATACCGGAATGTAATGGACATAACCAAAAAACGGAAAAGAATAGAATGGATGACTCAACATCAACATTTTTTAAAGACATTCGCCTATATGCAGTCAAACAAATATTAGGATTTGATGAAATTACAAATAAAATGCTTAAATTGAGAAAAAAATCAGATTCTTCCAGAACTAAGCTCTCTCTCTCCTCCTCTCTCTCTCTTTCTCTGACTGCATCACTTCAATAGAAGAATATTCCGAGAAATGAAAACATGCAAACATGACCATCATATACGAAGGCAACGATCAAGTTAAAAATGTGCTAAATTATAGGCCGCCCATATCACGGTTGCCCTGCATGTCGAAATTCTTTTCAACTGTTTGTTTGCGCACAACTTCGGATTGCATTAGGGCCGAAAATATCATGGTTTCAGTGTTTTTCGCAAAAATCTTCCAACACAGGTGTGCTTAATCGGATTTTATAGGCGAACTGAATCTCGCAAAGGAAAAAGCTCGTTCAACCTTTTATCAAGAAAGTTTGCAACGCCGCCAAATCACACATAATCTTTCATCTATTGAGAAACACATTTCGAATAAACGAAAACACCTCAGTATGAAAACCTGTGTAAGGTACCCATTACCACAAAGAAAAATTATTGCTATCGGTGCTTCACATGATGCCATTCTTATCTCCTCGTTCCCCACTGTTAATCTCTCATTTTTTCGCTCTCAGAAAAAAAAAATGCGTTTGTTGGAGAATAGTCGTATATACAGGCGACGTGCAACTTATTTTCAAATCCAAGAGCTAGAAACAACAAGAAGCAACAAGAGAAACAACGTTTAATCAATATGAGAAAAAAAAAGCACTTGGCAGAAACTTCGCGAACCAATGCTGCCAAATCCCAATGATTTTTTAAACTATTTTAGTTTACGTTGCTAATTAATCACTACTGACAACCTACAAGAAAAAACATCTCCAACATTTCGAAAACTTATAATACGTTATGCTTTGCCATCATTGGGAGTTTCTTAAGCTGTATTACACTATTTTTTCTTCAAAAAACTTCAAAAATTAAACAGTAATATGTTTGTCGAGTACACAGATTTCTGAGCGTAACGTATAAAATAAGTTGTATTATGTTGTACTTTGTGTTGTAACTTACGGTCAGAAAATTTCTGAAAATGCTCCTCCTATTAGTGCGTCTCCTATTTCGAAAAATTCCTAAATCGTATTTTCCTTCACCATAAAATAATACGCTTAAAGTTGTAATGTGTTATTTTGACCTGTCATCGTCCAGAACTCGAACTCTAAATTTCATCTGCAGCTTCGAATTCATTACATTTTTTTTAAAAACTTTCGACTATTTTCGTAGTAAGAAAGTAAGCAGCTTTTTGGGCAACCCGATCTCGTCGCATCTTCGCTCGCCATCTATCCCGTTTACTTATTCGAAAACAGTGCAGAAATTATCAAATTCATTTCTCGCATCATTCAAAAAATTTAGCTATTTATTAGTTTTTAAAAACCTTGTAGCAACTACTACAATGAGTTATGCACGCCAAGGTGTCTAGAGCAAACACATCTTTTGAACATCGGCTGCAGCTGCTATATGGAACAGGTTCCATCCGAACTCGATGGCACGCTTCTCAAAAATTGCTAACACATTGAGTTTTCATGTAAACACAACGCTTTCATGTAAACACTACATTGCGCAACAACACGAATCAGGTAAACTTGGCCTCTTAATAAAACAAAATTTTTCCCGACCTTCCCGCTCTCCGCGCGGACTAAAACTCCAGACCACTTTTCTTCACAATATTGTTCACGAAGGATTATGAGTGTGGATGCAGAATAGTATGCTGCTAAGCGACAACGCTCCAGATCAAGCGTGCAGTAGAGCTGAGTTATCGAGGAAATGAAGCGATGATATTCTTGGAAGTATAGTCCGCGCTGCTTAACGCACGCCAATGGTAAATCACCTTCGCTATTGACGATTATGACATATGGATAACTCCGCCTTATTCACCTCCATCCCGGAAGATAAAATTTCCGAAAAGTTCGATACTTTTTGGATGAACGTAGCGCAGTGCAATAGATCAATGAAAGAGTTTGTCGCTGACTAACACAATATCGTACTAAATAATCTCATCGCTGAAATTTCAGTTACAGTGTGCAAAGTGCTGACAGCTTGCCAAATAGCTAAAGAATTTTCTGCTATTCAAAAAAGAGTCAGTTTATATTTGCTTCGAAAAGAGCACCTCTTAGTGCCTAACTCTTTGCACGCATTAACGAGTGAATTGTGCAGCAATGCACGTGCTGTGCAGCAGTATCTTTACAAATTTTAAAACAATATCGTCTGATCGTTTGCAAGATTTAGTGGTTTAAATCTGTTGTTTTCGGATGACTGACGCAGTCCCTCTGTGCTAGTTCACGGAAATGATGGACTTTCAACATCCTCAACAAAACTACACATATCCAGAAGAAGCTTCATTAATCGATAATATTTTCTACGCAGACATCTCACAGATGTCCGTTTATAGCAAAAGCCACAACCCACAAAAAGTTTGTAACCTTTTTATTAGGCGTCAAACCAAACGCTTCATTGTATACGGCAAAATCCGCCTTTTCGATGTTAGCCATAGCTACTGTATCGAATCAACGCTGTTCAAAACACGATGAGACACCGAAATTGCGATTTTTAAAACTGATAGTCCACTGCAGTACTATAGAATACGGTTGACTTATCAAATAAAGCATTATCTAACTCTACAATTCCTGCATACTTCGAATAACCCCTTGTGGGGGAGAGGGGGTCTCTAACGCTAAAACCCCACAGGCGACCTGCTGGCGTGAAAAGCTCCCTCGTCTCCGCGGAGGAAATAACTCATCACATTCCCGCGTGCACCTTCTTCCACACTAGCGCTTATATCTTCTTCATCCAGAATAATGCAGTTTATGTAATCTTTGTCACTGCTCAGTACAGAGAGTAAAGATATCAATCCTAAAAGTTCAGCTCCCTAACTGAAATGGGATAACATTCTTTTGTTATTGCTAACGATGAGGGCCATTGTTTGATGACCATTGAAAACAACATCTGTAGACGGGTTCGACGCGATCCCACCTGCAGACATTTCTTTACGATGAAGCAATCGCTATGATCGAAATCTGATGTTAACCTGCATATTTATACCTTCCAGTCCCAACTAATATAATTTCAAATACGACTGTTGATATTAAACGACCATCATGCATGTCCTTTCTGTGACCACTAGAACTGGTGAGATCTAAGTAGAATTTAATGGCAAGCGAAAGCACCAGCAATAATCCACTGGTTCTCTCAACGGTAAATGAAATGTGACGGTTCACGCCATTCTGTGAGCACTGTTAACATTGATCATCAAATAGTGGAAAAAATTTATGCAGTAGGCACTAAGAATTTCTGTTTACCTCAGTTCTCAAAACTGGACCCTTAGCCGAATAATCCACTTATTTTATGACGTTCTTCCTCCCCTCGTTCCCCCCCCCCCCCTTCCCGCACAAAAAAGAAACCGTTATATTCCGAGACCACTGGCTTGTTTGCGATAGCGAACAAGTGTCCATACTTCATATTCGCTTGCTAAATCCCAAGAAATTTACGCAATGCGTACTCACACGCCCGCCCTTCTCGACTGTAAAAATCAACCTATGACCCTCAATTCGAAAGTATTCAAACCCAATAAAATGTTCAGCTGATCGTGAAATTGATTTCTGCGTGTGTGGCGGTTTACGAGTCTGCATTTAATGATAATTTTAAAAAATTTGACTTCTCAGTACGAATAGAGTGGTATATTTTTCAGCCTCTCAGAAGCTTTACGAACAGATTTCTCTCCGCATATTCGTTGCTTAAAACTTTATACTTTTGCTGTAATATATGCATGCTTATATTTTCATTTGCTATAAGAATATTCACTGAAAAAAATGAAGTTGGTCATATTTCAATTGTTGTTTACTAGAAAACATCGCCAGAATATTACGTTAAGCAAAACAATTATTGCATAAAGTAAATTTGTGCAAACAAAATTCAAAGTTCAATGCAATATTGCTAAAAGAAATTCATCGTCGGCGTATATTTGAAGAGTGTGTTGAAATTTGATATTCAACAAACCGATTACGCAAGCGATACCAGTCGACGGCTTTTCCGAATAAACAACGAGAGCATCCTATCGGAGTGCATTCGTTTACTTGTAATTTTAGCTCCAACTAGATTTATCGATTTAAAGAATTGAACGTTTTTTTTGTGCAAATTTTTCTTCTCTAAATAAACAACACCGATAAATAATGAAATGAATTAAATCGACGATATATTGGAGAAAATTTTTAACGAATGAGAAGAAAAAATTTGTTTTTTTTTCCAAAATATAACGAAATTATCGAATTTTTTTTCTCTACCTTATCATAAGAGAAATAGACTCTTGACTTGAAAATGTTATGCGATCAGTTTTTCTCATTAATCTTAGTGATACACCATTTTCCTATTGCATTGATTAATGAATTTTATGGGCGCTATTTTTCACTTATTTTTCCACCACATTCACCATCGCTAAACGCCCACAATAGTTGCATAGTTCTTTGCTCTAGCTTATTGTGTAATTCTTTTCTGTTCATGGCAAATAAATACTTTTGTGTTGAAAAAAAAAGCGAAATTTTGTTCTAAATATTCAAATTCAAATATGCTTGAATATAGGTAATAAAATTTCATTAAAGGAAGCAACTCATCAAAATTGGCGATTTCTTTCAGAAGTCTTTCATTACTATCATCTTCATATATTTGATTGCAGAAAAATCATCTCGAACGAGGTATTTGAAGTTTCGCTATAATAGAGAGAGTTACTTATAAAATACTTTGTTGTTTTAATTTTATTTTCAATCGAATTTCACGCATTATTATGAGGAAACACCACAGGAATATTGCTTATTACTCTTATTTACCGTCCTCTGCGTGAAATTTTGAACTTGCTAGCGTTCTACATTTCACATTAATTCAAATTTCATGTCATGCGAAATAATTTCGCGGGCAAATTTTTATTTGTATAGGTAACGGGTATAGCTAAACGTAAGGCGTGTCGAAAAAGTAGCTTCCATGTCTTGCTATCAGTTATCCTTCGTGTTATTTGCTCTACTGTTTGATCGATGATCAAGAGGAGAGCTGTCTTATAGATCGTAGGTTTTCCACTTATCACGTCGTTGTCGATCGAGATCCACTCATTAATTTATCTTGATCAATCATAAGATCGGTGATTCGACAAAATATTTCTTTTTTTATTTCATGTTTTTTTAAAGCATTCATTGTGAAACGATCAGTCATTTTTTCTTTCAAATTTCTAGTTTATAATTTCCACTTGGCAATTGTTTGTGCATTATTTTTGCTATCGTTATAATATCAGTGTTTCTTCATTGCATGATTTGCGTTTTTTATTTGCATCCATTTTTACGCAAATATAGATTCCTCTTATTTGCATACTTGTATTGTCTGTGTGTCTGTCTTTGTGTCTGTTTGTATCTGAATGTCTGTTTCTCATTCAAGCGAAGTTTCGGTTGAATCTGCCAAATTTTTTTTTTGATTTATTCTTTATTCGTTAATGTTTTCTTGTTATAGATCCACCGAAGATGACAGTTTTTGAATAGGTTTATGCCTACTATTCGAAGAGATTTTTATGTCTTAGAGCAGCATACTAAATAAACGAGTAATTGAGTAGAATAAGTTATTAAGTTATATTTTTGAGAATAAATCATAAAAGAATAACGTTCGCCGATTGATTCGGTGCGGGAAAGTAGTTATAAAGATAGAAGCACAATAAGTATGCATGTACATAAAAATGTGGAAGCAACAGATGACGACGAATGAAAGCGCTCAAGTGTCTTTGTCGGTTAGAGCGTATTTGAAAAGTGGAGGGTCATAGTTTTGGATCTCGTCTGGGCATAATGATTTCACTCGAACAAGAATCCCATAAAATGTGGTGATTTTTAAAAGAAATGATGATTGCTTATTCGGAGATTGTTTACTGCGGAGAACGAGATCGGAATTCGCCGAAATAAAAACGATTGAATTTTCTCTCTCAAAAGTGAGAATTTAGAGAACTTATCACCAGCCGAATGGCCAAACCGATTCGGCTGATCCACTTTTGCAAGCTGCTTCTACGCTGTATTTTCCTTTTGCGAAGAAAATATATTATTTAAAGGCATATCTTAAGTTTGCTCATTGCGCTCATAGAAGATCATACTTGTAATATTTGTAATGAAGTTTTGCTACGCATTTCGCATAATAAATCCATAAATTGCTATTTGGGAAAGCAAAGAGCATAAGAATCAAAATTTATTGCAAACAAGAAATTCTTCTTTCATTGACTCATGCTTCCATAGAAATATAGTCGTCTAACTCAAATGCATAAATACAAAGGGAGCATTTCTTTCAAAAGTACGGATGTTATGCCATATTTATATAGAGTGAATGCTCACAAATGATTGTATTACCCTAAGAGTACGACGTTCTCTCGAGGGAATACAATTCAGCGTCATTGCATCGCGTATATCCCACGATTTGCATACGATCACATCGAAATGAACAATTCTAATCGCTATTTGTGAATGCTTTAATTTTTTCTAATCCTCAACGTAAATGCTAATCCACATAAACCCGTTCGTTAAATTTAGATTCCATACTTGTGAGCTTTTGCAGAGATGCATCATTTGAATGAAATTACTATTAATTTTGAAGTTGTAGTGGAGTTTTTATTCGTTGTCATTTTATTCTTATTAGCTGATTATTCATTCTCTTATCTCCAATTTCCGCAAAAAGTTCCAGTTAGGATTATCTCACATATAGAAGCTTTTTTTTTTGTTCGCGAAAAAACCTCATCGAACATATGAATTTTAACAGAGGCTCATGCTTTTTGCTCATGTCGACAAAATTCTCTGCACTGCACATGTCAGTTGATGCTTGAAAATTTGAGATGCCATTGATTTAAAATAGGCGCATGAATGTAGAAAGCGATAAATTGTGATCAAAGGTTGCACTGAAATGATTTCAAGAGTATAATCACACCTTTTTGCAAATTGTTGCCAACAATAAATCGACGGATTAAATGCATATAGACTATTGTGTGGGACACCATTAACGCTTGAGAATTTCTTCACTCATCGATTCAGTGCAGTTTTGTTGAAATTGTGCATCAATCCTAGATAGGTCCATTATATGCTTCTTTTTCAAGTTAGATTTAATTAAGCATCTAATATGAGCGTATATAAAACTCTTTTCTGAATATTAAAAGCATTTTCCTACAGAACGTTTCTTTATAACTTAAATGTCTGACAGCTTGAGGTATGTATCATAATCTCGTAGACGGTATTAATTTATGCTCGCATAAGATCAGATTTATCAGATTATCGCACAAATAAATTTGAAAAAGAAAAATTCAACGTTTTTTGGCTCATTATTAGACATGATTGACAGTTCAGTTATTCTCTTTTCGAGTGTGTGTGAATTATGTGCAGAAATGGAGAAACATCCAAGCAGCTACAATAGGCATATGCCCGAGACGAGACATTAAATGTGTTATTTAAAGACCTTAAAATTCAATCACTTTCGGAGCGAAAAATTCCCCTTTTTGAGGAATCATTTGGAAAAGAACTCCGAGAAATTCGTAGCGAACTCTTCACTGCAGTGTTTATCACGACTAGGATACATGAGGAAATTGAGAGGTGTGAATTAATCTAAACACATGTACTTGTGCAGCTTATTTAATGTAAATTCTGACAGTTTTTTTTGTCAGTACTTGAGAGCGGTGCTCTCGAGGATAAAGGATGGAAGTATCGGAGCACATGGGTCCGATGAAGGTTCTCATCGCCTTTCACATCGTTGATTTTTTTTTTTTTGCATTTTTAAGGTGCTCGGAGTAGTTTTTTGGTTTGTTTCCATCTCGACATTCTCCAGCTATAAAAGAAAAATCGCTTTTTGCATTCAGATGATGTATAAGTGCTTGGCATATAATGTATTTCACAATAAAAAGAAACAGGCAAAGCAGAACAAATGGAAATGAAATAGAATTACTGATATGATTACGAATGAAAACCCAGGGGAGAGAATTACTGTGTGAACTTTGACCTTTACAAGGAACAAGCAAACAGTGGGTTTTTTTTTCTTTGGAAGGAAAAATGCGAAGGCGTTCTCGTGATGGATGGTGAATTACTGCGAGAGGGGCGTTTTTTGAAAATGTACTTGTGGATTAAGCAAGTATAAGAATTGGACACATGCAAAAAAATCGTTGAGGACCGTTTACGTGAATTTTCGAACATGAATTCACTAGCTCTACGTGAATATATGAATACGTGTATTTTTTCCACGTGTTTTTTTATACGTTCGTATGCATGTGTACGTGAATACAATTAAGAATACGTGAATATCAAATTTCATTGCAGAAGTCTTTTATGGATTGCAATCCAAAAGCTTAAATGCCAACAAATACGAATCGAACTGATTTGTTCGTAATATATCTACCACAGAGGTTTACAGCAAAAATAAACTTTACAATGAAAATATTTTTCGTAATTGTCGGCAATGAAAAAATAGCGAAAAAAACCTCTTTAATTCAATATTTTATAGGCGTTTCTTCAAATTTGCAACGTTTTCTACTCATAGCTTTATGAGCGCACTAAATGCGTTAATACTGAAAGTATTCGAGAACCAACGCAATAGGGCAAATAGGAAAATATTTGCATTAGCATTTACGTCATAGCCTGATCGCCAAGTGCGCTAATTGCCGCGCCATGATGCATCATTTATGATAGGTTTAAGCCATACCTTCCGCCCATCCTCCTCTTCTTCATCATCAAGGTGATACTACTTATTTACCTCTCCAGTTCTTACTCTGTGGTCTAAGCAGAGTCACTTTTTTGCGTCATTTTTCCTATCACTTTTATTTACCTCATATCTTGGATCACAATTATGAAAACCACGGATGAAATTTATAGATTCTATTATATAACCGGAAATGAAACAAGATCTACATAGTTTATGCCTATTGATCCGTTAGTTCATCTTAATTCATGTATTTAAATCTTTTAAAAAAATTTTATTTCTTCTTATTATGAATTAATGTCATCTCTGCATCATTTGCTATTAGTTTGATTTTTACATCAAAGGGCATTTTTTTCTTTTTCGGCTAACCTAGATGGTTAAATTTGCTTCAGGAATATTTATAATATATACATAGAGAATGAGAGAAAGACATGCATCATTTGTTATTTTGAGCAAAATTGAAGGTAACAAATAATTCTTTACGATGCATAATTGTAACAATTTTGATAGATTTTTCGAAATTTCATTGAGTTTTTCAATTGGAGAAATCAGCATTAATGAGGGAACATTAATATTTTTGGTATTGAATGATAAACTCACGAGAACAATTTCTCATTTCGACAAAGGATGAAGCTTACTTAGACGCTGTTAGTCGGCAGAAAAATGCACATTATGAATCTAGACTAAAATTTTTTTTTTCGTATACTCTCTCAATTTAGTCGTTTTTTTTTTGAATGGCTAAGTTTTTTTTACGCGAGTGATAAACTTCTAGATGAGCGAAATTTGAAGTATATAAAGATAAACGATCTTCGATCGATCCACTTTATTTATTTTTGCTCAGTGGTATTTTTCGATATTATTTATTAGATAGAAGTTTTGTTTCAGCCTTTTTCAATGATAAAAGCCTAAACTCGCTATTGTTGCTCTATTAGATGCTAATGCGCGAAACATCACTTATATTACGAGATTGAGAAAGTACAGTGGAATGTACGCTTTAAAGGGCCAAAATGTAAAGTGAGACGTAGAGAAATCTCGAGAAGACCCTAGTCACGGGAACGATGTTGCACCCATCGTTCTCCGTGATTAGGGTCTTCTCGAGATCATTTTGTGCCAGTGAGGTCCTACGAGGTAAGGAAGAGCATGAGCCTTGTGGCAAGAATAAATTTCAAAGATAACATTTGCCAACTTTCAAGGATAAAAATCGACCTTAAATACACTAAAACGCGCTTACTTTGTCCGCGCAGCCTGCCAGGCTTGTCACACATGTTGAAATAGTTCCGCCATCTTGTGCTTTCCACTGAGGACAACGTGGGCTGAAGTACACGCTGTTAGGGACTGGAAACCACATTGTATCAGATTAAATTATGAAGTCATTTTTCGATAAATTATAATTTCGGAAATTTTTATCTGTTTTTGTTACGTTCACTAAAATGACAAATATGACTGATATGTTTCCTGGTAGGAAAGTTGAATGCTTGTAAAGTTTTCGAGAGGAACTCGATTTCAGTGGTTATATTTTTCCACCTAATATATATGTGTTCTTCAGACCGTATTATATTAACGGATGACGGCTGCATTTAGCGATATTGGTCCGAAGCAATAACGCTGAAAAGCGTTTCTCGAAAATGTTTAAGCGAATTAGTCGAACAGTTTCATATGTTATTGCAGAGGAAAAAAAAAGAACATTGATGTGGCCATTTTGGGACTTCCTTCGACATAACTCAATTTTCGGGTCCACTCTACTGACCTGAACAAAATTCACCTGACAAGCATCTGCGTTTAGTCTTTTTCCGAGTTCAAGAAATCATCCTAGTACTATTTTGCTATCGTGCCATCTTTAAAGTGTTCCTATTCATTGAATCTGTGGAATAATACGATTCTTGACAGAGACGACAATAACAAATGGAGGAAATTTTGAGAAGAGAAAACGAGCCGTGAAGTATGAGCCCGACTTAAACGAACCATTTTCGTGAGTTTTGACTGGGATGCAGAAACGCTGTTTCCTGATACTAAATACCGGCACATTGTGGAAAACTTCAAAACCTCAGTAATTTTGTTACCATATATCCCTGGTCAGCTAACATTGCTCCTATATGATGAGTTAAAAAGGGTCTTCTTTCGGAGGCACATATAGCTTTCCATGAGGCAACATTGTTAAGAACATATAGCTCGCACTCTAACACCGCCAATGAAATTTGACTCGATGTACTATGTGACAGTGGTCGTTGTTTGGTGATGAGACATCACGTGATTCTATGCAGATATGCTATTGTACAACGGCAAACAAATTTTCTGCGTATGTTTCCGTTTCCCCTTTGTTTCCTCAATTCTGTAGCTTGCTCCTTCTTGAATTCTGCAGATACAAAAAAGTAAAACTTGAAATTAGGACGTTTTTAAGGGAATTGGCAGAATATTTTTTAATTCTAAGCATCTCTTCAAAAATGAACTCATCTACGAGCTGGGCGGCTTTTAATTTTTATTTCATACAGAATGTGATGAGTAGTTTGGCATGAAGCAGACAACATGTTCTTAGCGAAGGAAGTGTGAATGTCCTTTATTTGACCTAAGTTTATTGAAGTAACATATCGATCGCATCATATGCTCTGAATGCCGACAGCAAGCAAAAGCAACAGTTGCGATGTTCTACTTTAAAATCCTTTCAGACATTCGAGAAGAGCAAATATTCAAACGTTTTATCAGCGTATTTTTTGAAAAAAATAATCACCTGTTGCATCGATACGCAATAGAAATATAATATAAAATAATACAACTATTATGCGCACATATAAATGCTCGTCTTGTGCATTTTTATGTAGGCATATTTATATTTGTTAGCAATAAAATTCAAGCCATTTCAAGTTGTTCTAATATATTCGACGTATCGTTGTGTTTATAGATGGTCAAGCGATTGATGTGAATTCATATGAAATTTTATTTTATTTTTTTTAAATATAAAGTTTCACTTGAGTCTCGACTATTGTTTCGCAGAACAAGTCTATTGACACGGTGAAATCTCATTTGCACTTAACTGCTGATAATGAATAAGAAGTTGGAATGCAATAGAAATATGGAATAAAATGGACGGAAATTAACTTCTAACTCTTCCCCTCGCCCTTTAGTATACATTTGGCATACTCTCATTGCAAATATGTTACGACAATGAATCGTTACAATTTTAGTGATGTTCGATCAGTCTAATTCTTCATATGGACGATTTTCCTAATGGTGATATATCTTCCTTTAAGGACTGAATTGCTATTCGATTGCTAATTAAACTAAATTGCTTAACAACATTATTAGCACTGAATCTCGATTGACTTAAAAGGTCGATATGACCTATAGGGTTGATTGCTGCAATTATATGCTTGTTGCATTTTCACATACTCGCTTCCGCTAAGCTTAGAAATTCAAATATTATATCGTGCATAGAAAAAAAAAGATTTATTGCAATGTTTTTTTTTTATTTGGCTCAAATATCTTTGCAATATATTATTAAACACAAAACAAATAAAAATCTTTTGCGGCAATAAAATTGATGGTTTTTTTTTTGATAAATATAACATAAAATCAATAATAATAATATATTTTTAGCACTCAATAAATGTTAAGTTAATATAAACTTTTCTTTGAGTATTTCAACGCTATTAGTCTATATTTCTCTAGTTGCATTTTACTCATATAGTTCAATTTTATTGCAGTAATTTAAGGTTGAATACTACTACTCTATTTGTTTTTTTTTGCTCGGGATCTTCTAAATACTTGCATATAACTTATCCAAACAGACTTACTAGCCAATATAAATTTGTGATTTTTTTTTGAATAAACAGAATAGACTAATTCAATTTTCCACAATATTTAATGAAAATTATATACAGGAATATCAGTATGAGAGATCAATCAATGCTAATATGATAAAGACGTTTGCTCAGCATTCTCAAGATGAGTGACTTGAATTTCTAGGGAAAATTCGTCGAAATTTTCCACCTCATACGAGTGGAAAAAAAATTGCTGCTTGTTTTCACTGGTTACATTCGCTAAGAAAAAACCATTTCGGAAGACAAAAAAAGCGAAATATATCATCGATGGCTTCGATAGTGATCGTTTAAAAAAAAAAAGTCGAAAAGTAACGTCTAACATTAATTCAAATGATTTACCTGCTTAAAAGTCTTTAATGACACCTTTCTCGTGTTTCAATCAAAAAAGTACGAAAAAAATCAAACTGAAACAAGCCTATCAACGGAGCATTTTGCACAGAATTTTACACTATGATATCCAGAGTTTCGTGGACTATACGGTAGATACGATATTATAGCGTTGTGAGTGATATACTATGTATTTTAGTCGTCTTTTCCGCTCTCTATGATTCTTCTCTTATTTTGTAATGAGTTGTTTTTTACCTCGACGAATATTTTTCTACGCAAGTGTACATTTTATGCATTTTTTCCTTCACTGAATTGTTTTTTGCCTTTATTTTCGTTATTTTTCATTCATTTCTGATTTCATTTCTTTTTTAAACCATCAAGAATATGAGCAGCAATATTTTAAGGCGAGTTTCTTGATGGAGAATTTGCGCGACGCATTTTCATTACTGCACTAGGCTACGCTAGTGCCATAATATAAATATTTAGAAACTTACTCGCGGAAGGTCTACGCCACGAGACATTTGCGCCGTTAGTCACTTTCGCAAGCGATATTTGCGCCAAGACATATTTACGTCTAGGAAATGTTTGCTCTATGGTCGCCCGCATCACGCGACTACGCTGAAAATATTGACACTGCGTCAGATATGCCCGTGGCGCAGTATTCAAAGCCGACGTGATGGGGGGGGGGGGGGGGATTGGGCTAAATTCAGTAGACAATTTGCTGGAAGAACGGGAGCGTGAATCTATTAGTTATCAGCTCTAAAAATGCTCTGATGGCTTCCAATATGCAAAATTTTTTTAAAAAACTCTGACAACAACTTTAAGCATTTGATAAATAAAAGGTTTTTTTCTCAGATATATTTTTTATTATCGTATAAATCCATTATAATTCTTCTGTTAAATATATTCGGTTTCACTTCAAATATATTCGAAGATTTCTTTTCGTTAGATTTTATTATAGCTGAAGAATTATCATTGGCTCTATGAAAACAAATGTTTTAGCGATAAGAATTGCTTCATGCTAAGCAACTTTTTTTTTTTCGATTTTTCCGGACTGTTACAACCGAAATTTGGTTCTCGAATGCTTTTCTTTAAGAAATCGATTGATATTTCTAAAATGCGCTCGGTTGAAACCAAATCTCGATTTCAGCGGAATGCTTTCGGTCGTCAACCTATTGTCATCTCTCGGTTGGAATGAAATCTCTCAGTGAGACGTTGTAGCTTTAAAGAATCGCACGTATGCCAAGAATTTTTTTCAATAGTGCTCTGTTCGATGGTGAACGTATTGTATTGCAACGTTGATATTTTGAAAGTATGGCATTGAAATAATTATTATTCTATTGGCGGAAGTTGATGTAATTTTTGAAGTAAAAGAAGAATTTCAGAAATTTGGTGGAAACATATGGAAGAATATGTTGGTAATAACTTATTCGAGGATAGTTCATAGCAAGCAAATCAATTAATAAAGCGTTGGTTTTTTTTGAAGAACACTTCGATGACGCATTTAAGAATTCGTACAGAGAAAATAGAATCTTTTTTGAACGGTCTGAATATTTTGCATTTTTATTCATACTGGTTTTTTTTAACCGCATAGGAGATTTTCCTTATTGGTTTTTACGCTTCACCTATTTATACTATATTAAACTTATGTTGTTTTCATTGTAAGAGAGTTGATGATTTTTTGTAGACTATATTGATATGTGGAAGTTCGAAGTTCACAGGTTTTTCCACGATTGATCTGCTACTCTTTTTCTTATCTGCTTTTATTTTCGCAGTATTTTAGGCTAGAAAGCTAAGCTTTCTTTGTCTATTCAACATACTTTTTTTAGTGTAGTTTCGTTTCGCCTTGATAAAAATGAGGAATTGTTGAAAATAAAGGAGTCGTCCTTACTATCGCATCTCACCGAAAATGATTTTTTGGCTAAGATGGAAGGAAAAGACGCCGGAGTGACTTCATCTAACTTATGAGAAAAGATACAAGCGGTTAAACAGCGATAAAAAAATAACGATTTTTAAGCAGTATAATTTTATTTCACGCGCCGCACTATCAATCACAAATATATGATATTTTTTGCAGTGGCAGCGAAACAACGTTTTAATATGAGCAATCCTCGTTTCACAATAGGCTTTATGAGATGTTATTCTTTTTTTTAAATTGAAATCGCATGAGCTTTTTGTTACTCAAACTCTTTGTTGAACGTTTACTGACGAACGGTTTTATTCGCTTTCCGTTCTGCTAGCAGTGCTCGTTTTCCGTCCGTCAAGAGAGAGTCGTCTTCAATCGAGACTTGTGAAGAGGAAATTATTTAGCTTCATGACAAAGTTGCTTACTTTGGGAGTTCTTATTCATAAGGAGGAATCCGTGTCAAACGTTCGAATATCGTTGACCTATTAAGCTCACCGTTCGCCTTGAAAAAGAGTCGGATTGACTTAACGCCAAGATAAAATCTCAAGTCTCAAAGGAATAAATGATGTGCGCTAGAAGAGGTCGAACTCAACAATAGAAGCGTTTCACGCTCGTAATATACTCGAAGACTTGGAAAAACCTACAGAGGAGCAATAATGCAGAAAAATATCTGCTTGCAATAAAAAAACTATTGAAATGTTTCGTCATGGATTCGTCCGCAGTGGAAATGTCTGACCCGTCAAACTGATGTTAAAAGATATTCACATCGCAGACAGGCGTTATGATTTCAAAGATGGATTAAAATAAGCAATTTACCATGTTGCTTCCGTATACGCGAGAATTCTTGTATCACCAGAGGTACTTACGAATAGCTACAATAGTCCTGTGCTATCTAATGAATAAACAGGAAGGACAAAGGATATATTCATATATATATGATGACCTCAAAACTAATAGGAAAAAAACCTCAAGGTTTTCAAAAAGAGACAACTAACTGAATGTAAGAGATTGCCCGCAGGGAGCGAGTAGAATAAAAATATCAATTACTTACTCGCTGCTCATCTTTTTTTTGAATGCGAAGTTTTTTAGCAACGAAGAATTCGACAAAATAAAATACCTTAAACTAGAAAAAAGTTTAGATATGAATAACTCTGAGATAGTGGTTGATAATTTTCACGGTTCTAATAGGTGGATAATTCTTTGAGCTCCTATTTAGCAATTCTATTCTCTGCTTTCGAATGAGGTGTCTGATTGCTCGGATATAAAAGAAAGTTTTGGAGCATGATCTTAAGAGATACAGAAATATTGGTGAAACTTTTAATGTTCTTCCAATAGGAGTACAAATTCTCTTCATTTAGCTCTTACGGTATTTTTCCACCTCGAGTCTTAGAATTCCTCTCGAAATGAACTTCGCTAAGTTAGACGCTTTTTCCGCGTCATTGTTTTAAAAGTATTAAATCATATTTGCACCTTCTTAATAATTGATTTATATATTAACTGACCGATGTTTGCACCTATTGTTGCACTTGTGTTGGATTCAGCTGTCACAACCTACAATGTATTTCTCATCCTCAGCAAATAGTTACACTAAGTAATCCATGGCTTCTCCATCCCATACTTACTCCTGACTTTGCTGTCTAAAATCTTCCTTTAAGTCTTTCTTCCAGGGAGCGTCCTTATTTCCTATTCGGCTGTAAGTTTGCTATTTCCTCATTCACTACAATTGCGACGTTGTAGTTTATTTGGTTTCTGTTGCAGCCACATTATTTGTTTTGAAATCGTTATCCATTCGGTGTTGTTATTGGAATAAAGCTACATAAAGTGTGATTGCATTGCACAAGCAATTTTTCATGCTGTCCTTGTGAAAAATTTCTTTCGAAGGAATTTTAATTGCATACCAAGATTCCGGTCAATTTTTCCCGACCGGAAGACCCCACTTGACCGGTTTTCCTCGCTGCAATAGAAATTCGATTTATGCCGAACACTTTCGCGCAACAATCGACCCTTAATTTAGAAATGTATTCGCTTTAGCGAATTTTCGATTGCGAGTCGACGTTTTCGTTCGATTATCTGTCGAAATGCGATCATTTAACATTACTACTTAGTGTGAAGCCACCTGAGGGATAAATGGCGAGCAGTATGAGTTTTTGAGCGCCTCAGTCTGAGCATTAATATCGCGCCATGCATTATTAGTATCGCCAATATGATGAGCAGCCTAGTTTATTGCACCCCTTAGAATGTAAAAAATATTACAAAACAAAAGCTGAAGCAAAAAAAAAAGAATAAAATTAGATATAAAGAAAAAAAAACTATCCATCAAAAACACCGATTAAATAGCGGAAAAAAAAGGAGAAGAATTCGACGAAATGAAATTTTATTTTTCCATTGTATTTTTATTGTATTGCACATCTTCAAGAAGCGATCGTTGTTGAAATCCTCATCCTCAGAAAGTGATTTTCCCAAACATTTTCCTAGAAATTTATGCGAACTCAATAATAAAATACTAAATATCGAATAAAATAAATAGTGGAGAAACGGGGACCACAATTATCTAATTGATAATGTCTAATAAGATCGTACCTTTTCACGATACATATTGAATCCATATGATTATTGATCTAATTTTATGATAATTTCATTCAGAATAAATGAGAGTTTTTTTTTCCATATTGTTTATCTATTGTTTATTGTTTACTATATATTTTCTGGGGAAATTATTTATTGCGTAATTTTTGCGAAGTTATCTTCACGCAATCGTATCTGCACATATTTTATATGCGGCTGTTTTTTTATGTTTATTTGTTTCACACGTTGAGAACCACTAAAGGTGATGTTGCAAAATATGGTCGCTATCAGTAAAATTGCTTTCACACTGACAGCTTTAATGCCAATTCATTTTAGAAACATTTAAATGCGCCTAAAAATTTGCATATGGAAAAGCGAATTCTTCATTCACTTAGAATATCGCCGTTCATTTTGATTCATTAATCATTTGTTGTATATATCCGCTTATCGATTATTTATTATTTGCTAATCTATGATTTTCTTTGACCTAATAAGGGAACCTGTAAACGCCACCTTATCATGCCAACTTTTCCGCTTATTTGCAGTTCGTTTTTTCTGTGTGTATATTTTCTCTGCATCAAGTGTAGTACTTAAATGCATGCATGCTTCTTGCACATATTGCCACTGTTGCGTCATAAAGCGCGAGAAGAAGCAGTTGAATTCCGATGTGAGCGTATGAAGATTTCACACGAAATTCTATGGAAAAAAGAATATAAGACCTTCACGACTTGTGCGAAAGTCCTGTTTTGCTTTCTGCTGTCGTTTCCTTTGCACGAAAGATTTAGATCTTTCATGTTTAATTTCTTGTTGGCACTGTTATTCTTATTGCTTTCAATTCTACTCTATTATGGTCTAATGATTTCACTGCTCGATTTCTAATTGACCATGACTATGACTTAAAGCGGCAGGTATCCACAGAACTCCGATCAAAATGATAAATCATGGAGTTCACGAGATTCTTCGCTTCTTTCACTCTTTTGCACATCAATGCGTAATTCGTTACGACCTTGACCCTCTGTTCGCATATTTAGGTCCGTCCATCTGTAGGCTCTCTCTTTTCTATGACTTCCAAAGGTAGAGATCTGAAATACGTGAAATGTATCGTTGAACCTAAAAGAATTCCAAGAGTGTAAATTCAGCTGTAAATCGCTGATTTATATAGTTCCTAACTTCGAAATCGACACTTTAAGAGCTCTCAGAGTTCTCTCAGCTCAAAGCGATAGTTCTAGAGGGATTCCACTTGTGTGACCCTTATTAGCTAAACAATTGATAAGTAACGAAATGAAAATTGAGGTGTACGGTTTTGATGAGGAAAATTCTTCGCTCCATCTACGTATCGAAAAACTCGCATTTTATAATTGAGCATTATCAGATTTTAGATTGGTGAATTACATGGCAAATCTAAAATTATCAGAACCGATGGAGTTATATAATTGTTCATCGATTATGAAAATATGAAATACGCACTTCTCATGCGCAAAAATCTACTGATTTCGAGTGCTTTTGCTCATCACTCTCATTTCGAAGATTGTTTGTTGATTTTCCGAATATAACGACTCAATCTTCATAGTGTAAGAGCAATGCACTCTTATCCCTAGTACCTTTCTTCATAAAACTTGATCTTAGTGATAGCTTATAGAATATCTGGCAATTGCTGCTCCCTTTTACTAATAAAAATAGTCTAAAGGATAAAACCTATCACCCTTCATGGGCTTACCTACGAAATCCTTTCCCTTAGAAATGCGGCATTACGGAGATGGAATGAATTTTTGAAAAAAATTCATCAAGACCAAAATGTTCTATGGGCCATAGGACATTAAGAGAAAATGAATTCTGACCTCAAAAATCGCTTCCTTGTATCAGTAAAAAAGTATTGTTGTTAATATTCGGTTAAACTATCTCAGTGACATTTATATATTCGTTTATATGAATATCTCGAAGTGCGAAAACGTGAAAAGAAGTGTGTGAATAGGTATAGAAAGAAAAGTGCGGAGCAAAGAACGGGAAACAAAAAAAAGGAAGAAAGCAGAACGTCCACAAAACGACAATTTGTCCGAGTAAGCATCAAACACCTCAGGATATGAGCAGCAAAAGTGTGAAGTCAGAACTACTCAACTATAGTCTGAAAGATGAGAGGATTCACCTTAGCGACAAGAAGCAGATTTCAGGATTGTACAATACGAGAGCAGAAATTGAGCAGAGCATTGCTTATATTGCAACATTTTTTTCTGAGGTGGAATTGAAGCCCACATTAATTGCAACGAGGAGGGTATAGTGAAAGGTTTCTGAAGACCTGATCGATGTCGAGAAAGCCCAAAGAAATTTGACGACGAAACTTCAGATTATCTCAGGTAAATGACTTTCAAGCTGGAAGTACAGTTTGGCTGATGAAGGCCTTTGAAACTTGCGAAAACAGCGCGAACTATTCCTGGAGCTTCTTTAACAATCTGGCATCAGAAATCAAATGATCAGACCACAATGCTTTACTGTGTTGCATGGTTCCATAGGCAGTGAACAGCGTTAAATATCGGCGTACCGGAAAGTTTACAAGCTTGAGTCTATAATTTTGAATAAATTTCAACCAAAGTGGAAGAGGAGAATTAAAATTGGTTGCGAAATTAAATCACGGAGAGAAACAACCTCACCTTCTTATCTCCTTTCCGTAAGAAAATATGTCAAATTTTATAAAATTTATCACATCAGGGAAATCGTGAAATTTTTCCTGTGGAATGTTTATATATCGCAGTTTCGATGTACGGGTAAAAAATCATCATGGAGGTTAAGCAATAAATGAATAAGAAACAAAGTTATAATAAGAGATTCATAAGTACGCTTTTGCTCTACTGAATGCCTCACAGCAATCGTGAGTGAAATTGAAGATTGCACTTAGCAGTTACATATGATCGTTAGTTTCAACTAGTTGGCAATACGGCTGTCACTATTGAGGTCAGGCTCTTAGAAATGAAAAAAAAACCCCCCTCACAGACGTCATAGGCGTTCTGAAAGTGAGAGATTGTTTAGGTCGAAGACGATTTGTTAGCAGCAAGATAGTGAAAGGCTTTTTCATTGTTTTTTTCTCACGCTAACATTTTTTCTCTAAGCGAAGATGCCATTATATAGATGGTATTGTGTGTGCATTCGCTCATTCAAAACGTTAGAGAAAGTGCAGAGTTGAGCACTTAACGACGATTTTGTGTTGTTTCACTCTGGACACATATGTTATCCCCTTTATTCTCTTTAACTAATTATTCGCTTTTTTTTTCTGATCTCTTCTTTCAAAAATTCCACTATAAATTGTTAATTTCAGTTGAAATTGTTGGCTCTCTTATCTATAAATGATCAGTTGTGGTTTTCAACGTTCAACTTATTTCATGATTTTTATTTATTTATTGCGAATTGCAACATAGATCAACGATAGGAATTGCTCAATCGTTTTGATGGATTCAATGAAAGTGATTCGAGTAGCCTATATCATGATTGTTTCAAAAGGCACTTATTAGACGTATAAAACATTCTTCTCAAGTTATTGTTTGTCATATATAATTCGATGTTGCATGCGGAATTAGTTTTGCAAAGTTTTGCAACTTCATCCCAAAATATTTGGAAATGTTTGGAGAATACCTTCAAAATTGCAAATTTAGAAAAATTGCAAACTGCTAGTTGAATTGCAAATTATCGGATTTTAAAAAGAATCCCATCACGATCGTATTTAAACACAAAATCTTCTCTGCCGTTCTATACAAGCAACAGTATATATAATAAAACTTGCCGTCGCTGTGATTTATTATATCATCACGAACGCGGTTAACGTCTTCCATTATAGAAAAATTCTTACCTTGCTGAAACGTGAATGATAATTCTTTTGATGATCAATGAAAACGCCGTCCACAGATGACCCGAATGCGCCGCTTGCCGTTTATCTCATAGATGCTTTACCACTTAGGTGTTGCGCATGCATTATTTTTGCATAGGTTCCATCATTTCTTCTTCACACAAAGCGTGGCAGGCCTGATGATCGTAGAACAGTTAATTATGGCATCTACCTGCTGAGTAGAAGGACATAGAATAGAATCCACCTGTGGAAAGGATTTTTGCTCATCATCAAACAATGGATATCGTGAATGTTTGTTTCTTAATTCGACTTTTGCATTTAGAAAGCTTGAGGCTTTCTTAGGCTAACGGAAGGAGGAGATCGATGCTCTAAGAGTCCGTCATAAGTTCTAATTGATTGATAAAGTTCTTTAGATTAGGATGACAGTATCTAATATTCGTAAAATTTTTATATCAGTGCATCTTCTTCTTTTCAATCTCTTCCTCTTCCCTTAATTCCAATAATGGTATCGGAAGGCAAATGATCTGAGTGCAACCATTGCCCAGCAAATTTTTCGTCTGAAGTGCGAGTCAGAGAGCAGTTTTCTCTTAGGAGTTTATAGCAGAGAAATGATCAGAAATTAATATTCGGGATTAGCCGCTTAGAACATTTGAATGCACATTAGCGAACGATCGTTTGATTGACGTGAATCAACGCAAAATAACGTACAAATGATCGTTCACCTTAGCGAACGATCATTTATGTTTTTGTACTTTACATTCTATCGACGAGCATACTCTAACAAAGGGCAATCTTAGAACATATATATTTTATGACTCAAATTTTTTGCAGTAAAGTAATTCCCTCATTACTATAGCAAGTATTACTCAAAATACATTAAAGCACACCAATACTTTAAGTCAGTAGCTTAGAATCATTGCTTGATAGATTAATCTGTTGCAGCACTTCTATGTGCCTTTGTGAATATGCTTTGCAGAGCTATATTGTGCCGATGCCATATCTGTGCTGTGTACATGTATGTGTCTGTCTGTCTATTCAATAGTTGCAATCATTGAATCTTCGAAGCTTGAATTGCGAAATTTGCTTTGTTTATTTATATGCCATAGAAGATTTACTATACGTTATTTTGCGTTGATTCACGTCAATTTAGAAGTTGTAGGCGTTTAAAAGGGGAAAAATATTTGTGTGAATATTACATCAATAAAAATTCCATTTGCATCGATCGAGTTAGAGAAAAAAAAAACGAATCTTTCATGAAATGTTCTCACTGATAGCAGAAGGAATTACAATATGAGCGCATCATTTTGCATGTTTTACTCTTCTAGATGCAAAAATGCGGATCGTACGAGCTTCTTTCATATCATCTTCTCTCATTCCAGCTTACCTGATACATCTCTTGATTCATTTTCTCCTCAATATTATATTTTCCTTACTGTATATTATTTAGTTTTTTATGAACAAGTTGCAATAAGGCTTATCATCATTACGAATGGCATCAATCAACTAGTTGATTTCAACACTCACATAAATTCACTTCGATGTTACGCTTTTTTTATACTTAAAAGTTTTTATACGCGAATATTGATCGCATTGTTTACTCATTAAAGCAACGTTTAACGAAGCATAAAGATTCAGTGTTACACAGTTAATTCTTTGAAATGTTTTTACATTATACTCCATTGTTGTTGTATGTTGTTTTTTAGCGATTTCTATATGTATTTCCACATGTATCGAAATGCGATAAATAATATATATATATATATATATATATATATATATATATATATATATATATATATATATATATATATATATATATATATATATATATATATTATATTATATTTATATATTATATATATATATATATATATATATATATATATATATATATATATATATATATGCCACAATTATTTATTTATATTTGCATTTTACATATAATTAATATATGCGCAATGATGTGATATTTGCAAATATATGATACTGTGTCATAAAACACTATCGTGCTGAAGAGATTTTCATTCCCAGTGATATTCTTATAGTGCAAAACCATCCATAATAAAAAATGTTTTATTTCTTCAGAAATATTGTTTCCTATGGAAAAAAACTTCGTATGTTATATGTGTAGAACGGCTTTTGAACTTCACTGTCTACATTTAAAAATCGGTAAAATTTCAGAAGAGTTTATTCAGTGATGGGTAACGCGAAATCCAGTGAGCAAGTCAGTAACAAGAGAAACGCATCATTACCACGTTTGGCATTGCCAGATGACCGAAAGACAAGCACCGCATCGAAAAAATATGTCAAACGGTAAGTTGCAATTCCTACACCATTAAAATCTGCCGTCAAATACAATTGCAATCATGCTTAAGTCATATTAGCTAATTTCGCACAAGTACGCTGTAGTACACCGCCGTACTACTTACATGCTTGGGACTGGTGTATGTAGTGTTGCAAAAACTTATTCAATCACCAGTTTTTTTCTCGAAATGGCTGAAAAATGATTGAGGTTTAAGCCTCTGAATTGTTACTTTATTTGCCGGTCGACTGCTTTAAAGGTCACCTTCGAAAGAAAAGAACTTTGAGAAGAAATACATTCGTAAGATTTTTAAACATTTGTTGGGAAGTTTTGCGAATGAATTGAGTGAATTAGCCGAGAAATGCTCGACGCACAATCCATTTTAACTATTCATCTATCGATTATTTAGTGAATGTTCGAACGAACAAATTTTTATTTCAAGACAAATTTCTTAATAATCTCTGAAAATCTGTCGATAAATTTTTGTCATATTTTATCGATTGCAATGCATTTTTGATTTATTTATTGCCATCAAATATAATTTAGAAGAAAATCCGCATAATTATGCATAACTTGACAGCACCACTAATACAAAGTAATAGCGAACCACAAATTTATTTAGTTCTAACTTTGATGAACGAAAGTATAGCGGTTTTATGAAGCGAAATGTTTGGTCCTTGTCCGTTTAGGGCGAAATTTTATCTACACACTGCAAACAACTTCTCCACGTATTCGAAAATTTACCAATAATGATATGTACAGGTCATTTTTAAAATGACTTCATCCGACCCGGCCGACTTAAGATCAAAGTTGAGACTTCGCAATCTGATTCCCATCTTGGAAAAAGCTTTCATCTCGTCAACTTCGGTTCCAAGGATCGGTCCCAGAATCAGCTCCAGAGTAAAGCGGGAGTGATTCTTTTAGAGCTTCGCTCCACCAGCTGGTATTGATGCTGTACACGAGCGAATGCTAGAGAAGATGTAATACAGCATTCTCGATTCATGCAACAAATACGTTTGCGGATCGCAATAACAAATGAAATTCTAATCACTGTATTACTACTGCTAGTACAACCACTAGTGTTGCTAATCGGTATTATTTATCGGTACATTTACTGAATACTATTATTAAAGATTACTACTAATACCACTGAGTAATAAGCAGCACAGCTGGTGGTCCGGTGGACATCACCGATGCCTTAAACAGTGGCCTTCGAATAGTCAGCACTCAAACCAGTGCTGGTAGACGTATTTTCTATTTGGGCTATTGTTTTTGAAATCAAGTGGAACTAATTAGTCAAATCGGCCAAACTCATGACTTTAGCTCTGACTCTTGGGAAAAGAGATGATTCCTGGTGAGTCCAACTCTAGAAAAAAATGTTTCAAATTTTTTTAAAGTGAGGGGTCGACCGCCACCGGACTGAACTCCCAGAAGCTAAACATCACTGTCTACATGCATTTGATGCACTTTGCAAATTTCATAACATCCTTAACTGACCGTTCATGATTGAAAATGCAACGTAACCCCAAACGAATCCGCTCTGCTTGCACGGATGTGCTGGCTTAAACCTAGCTATTGCAATTTCGAAAGCAAAGACCTAAATACATTGCAGTACAATACAAGAATTCATCAGCATACAGCAAAAACGCACATTTACTATTGGTTGATGGATTTCATCCGTTATTTACATCACTGCACGTTGCTGCTAGACAAGCAACCCGAATTTCTGAAGCAATGATTTTAACTGTGTTCACGATCCTCAATCAAATAGGCGACAAATGCGCCTTATTGCGATTCATTTCTGATTCGTCGTGGCTGCGTCGCTGTTAATGCTCTCTCGAGCTTCAGCTTGCAACGTCCTGTTTCAGATCACCTTGCAGACCCTGTCAACTTTCCTGACTCCACATATTTATAAACGCTAATCCCTCGTTTTTTCCTGCGCAACCAAGCGGACTTCAGTGTTTCAAAGAATAATGTATGCTTTAAAGATTCGATTAATTCTTAGGGCTTCTAACTCTCCGTCATATACGTTTCAACCGTTGTTCGAAGAAGCATGCCACACAGCGATGTAATGTTGAAGAATATAAAATCATTGAATTACCATGCTTTTTGTTAAAACATAATAAATATTAACTAGTCTATTTTATTGCTTTTAACTTTGCTTTAAACGTTGTCTGCCCATGAGATTACTACAACATCTCGCTTTGCAAAGTACAGTAAAGGAGCGTAACTTTTTGCAACATTCTAACCTTAAATTGACCTCTCGCCTTCACTAGAACATTGCAAATTGGATCGAATATCTCATCTTTAGGCTATAGTAACGTATTTAGAAAGTAAAATAAAACCTCTGAATTGCTTCAATTGTCAGGTGAATTCAAATAGAAATGTGATCGAACAGGTGAGCAATAAATTCAACGACTAGACAAGTGAAAAGTTCGCTTAATTGGTATGCGTTCTTCAAGTTCACTTCTCTATTGTGCCAGTTAGCTGGCAGTTACTACCATCCACCAAATCCTCCTCATATTTTATTTTACGTTCTTCAAAAAATTTTTCCGCGAAGGCAATTACGAAGCAAAAGTGCAAAATGCGAAAAAGCGGAAGTAAAAAATCGAAGAGCGGACATTGAAGTTCGCCATAATTTTTGTCTGCAAGTATATCGATAGGCTACGTCAGTAGTGGAAATTATCCAGAGAGTGGATCAAATAATCTAAGCAATATGCTTTATATTGCACTTGAACAATCAGTGATTTTGAACATAAAATCCACAAAAAAAGGGAACTTTTTTCGTTGAAATCTCCTCAATTTTTGAGAATCAAAATTTACTAGTCGTATTAGCGGAGAAATACCGAAAAACTTGAAAGAAGCAAAAGAATTTTACAAATTATTTACTTTCATTGGATGATGATACAGTTGATTATAATCGAAAATTATCTTCACAGAAAAGATCCCAAGTCTTGACGTTCCACTTCATGAGAATCTACCAAATTAATCTACCGTAATCTTTTTTATAAACAGTTGTTCGCCTGATTAAGGATGAGTACGAGCAGTCAAGGAAGTGGAAGTCAAAGCGGTCGAACTGTTAAGCCGGCATTACCGCTTGCGCAACGTCAAATTGTGAAAAGCTGTATGGATAACGCAAAGGATGATATCGCTGAGCGCATCTATAGGAGGGTTATCGAAAAGCGTGAAGATTTCCGCAATTTTGTGGAATCACTTCCCGTTGTGCGTTTATTTTTACTTTAATTTTTACTTTACTCTAGACATAGAGCTCATTTGCACTGAATAATTGATGTTCGTTCAAGGAAAATGAGAAAAATATTAGCACATAAAACATCGTAAAGATCCATTTTGTAAACGAAGGTAGTGAGTGAGTTGATGAAAAGTTTTTTTTTGCTTCGTAAAAATGGCTTCTGCAGAAGATGAAACTGTGAAGGAAGCCTTCTCTAGTGATACATATAAATGCATCGATCAACATCCTTCTTTTTAGCTTTATAATAATCAAATGAGGTTTCCTTTCATAGTTTTTTTTTTTGAGAAACTAGATAATTCTCTAAAGGAAATTTCAATATTAAGTTAAATTACATAAATAATCATAGTCATATTAATTCCTATTGTTTAAATTATAGAAAATATATCGTCGACATCGTTTTAAAAATAATTGAACGATTTTTTTTCATTCACCATGATGATACTTGCTATAAGCAAGGTATATTCTAAATCGTCGGCGCAATCATATCTCTGTTCATTTATTAGGTTTCAGGTAGTCATTCTACTCGCTTTTATACCTTCATATTTATTCTCGACATTCTCAACGAAAATAGACCGAATTTCGCCTCACCTAATGGGGGAAATATTAAGGAGATCCAACAGTGCGCAAAATGAGGTGCAGAGGAAAATTGCTCAGATTGTAGCGATAATATCTGACTAATGAATATATTTGAAAAAATATACTGAATGCTGTCTGATAAGCAGGAAAAAAAATTGTAGCGATAATGGTTTAGTTGGCGCACATATGGACAGGCGCATATGACAATCGATGGGAACTAAGAGTGCCGAAAGTAATCATATAAAAATGTTGAGCGTTGAGAAAGAGTATATAGTAAATGCAGTAAACTATGCAGTAAGCACAGGACATGAGTGCACGCAATTAGATGCCTATATTGCCAATAAATATGCCTAAAAGTTAATCGGTGTACACGAAGTGATCATACGGATATTTACAGCTAAAGATGTGTATTATAGATGATTCGATTTGCAGGAACAAAGGATGGAGCTAGCGGACAATTTACGTGAATTTCTGAATGGAGTAGTGGAGAGGTTGATGGATAGTGAGGAAGTACAACGTCTTTCGCAAGAGTTCGGTGGACGACATGTTCAGTTCCGTTCGCTTGGATTCAGGCCTGATTTCTTCGCAACTACTGCCGACGCTGTTACCACCGAATGTGTTTTCCTTGATGCGGCTGTACATCAGGCTTCTGATACTCTCACTGCTTGGTGAGCTCGCTCTCTTAAATGAATTTCTTTAGCTTTTTTTGCTTCATACTCCTCGAAAATGTTCAATGCTATAATGTTTGTTACCTTTTTCGTATGCCTTTTGCGATTGCGTAATGAAAACGAACTTATTGATCTCTTCTTCCTATTTACTTCTGTTTTCCTCCTTTGCAGCACTTTTACTCTCGCATGTCATTCACAAAAGCGTTTCTAGGTGGGTTCTTTAAGGGAAAATTTTTAACTTGTTTTGCATATGGTCGGTCAGACAACTTAAAGGCAAAAATGGTTGAAAAAATTTTGATATATTGTGTTGCAGCTGATGGGATCACCCAAAAGGATGGCTTTAAGCGAGTACAACTGAATTTGCTGTTAGCGCAAATCTAAGTATGCAAATTTCTTTGACTGGACACTGTGAACAACAAACTGCACGAGTTGTAAATTGAACACGCAATGAGAAGTTCGATAGTTGAACGCCGATCATTGTGATGACTCTGAATTAAGCCAATAGCTCTTCTTAGAATTTTATGCTGATAAACCAGCTTATTTCCCATCTTCACGATAACATAGAATATCAAAAGGGGATTTAAATAATGAAATGAATATTTCAGGTCGACTTTGACCAGTCTCATGTTCAGTTCTGTACGTGATGGTTACTACAATGAAATGCGTAAGCAGAGGAGAGCGTCGAATTGCATTACGAAACCAAAAACCACACAAGAAGCGTTGTCGATCGATGAAAATAACCAAAACGAAGAGGGCTTTCCACGAAAAGGAAGTCGAGGAGGCAGTCGGTATGTATCTCACTCACATATTCTTGTCAATATTTAGAGTTCCACATCAAGTAGGAATGCTTGTTGACTTCTTTGCACATAAGCACAAAACGTAACGCTTATGGCGAATCAAATCACCGATAAGCGCGCAGCATATTGATGCCGAAAGTTTCTTCTCACTTATCATAACAGAAGGAAAAACATTTCCCATTCGTAAGCTATTCTATTAATATGTGAAATAGTTTTACCAGCAGAGTTTCTCTTTATTTGGTATTCTCAAAAGATCATTAACACAGTGGGGGATATCAAAATCTGTAAGTTGAACGTGCCTTGGGCAAAGAACCACAGTTTGGAGTCCATCAAGAGATGGGCTACCAAGCTCGAGCTCTGTTGGATAAACGGCCCTATTATCCAGCTGATCGAGGAAAATAAATGTCCTTCTATTCGGTGAAGACCTAGAAACCATATGGAAATAATATTTGCTGCCAGTATGTATCCTGCCAAATCTCGGATCCTAGAGGTATTCAGAGGTAAACGAAGAGTTGGAAACCAGTGTATTTCTTGCTCAAGATAAATGTTCCTTGGGCAAATTAAAGTCGTATTCTCAGCTAGAATATGCGATGAATGAAGGAGAAGGAATACTTCGAAAGGGAAACGATCAGAAATAGTGGAAACTAACGATCAAAAATAGTGAAACTGAGTCTTTAAGTGTCTCTTGTCTCCTGAGGTAAGCTAGGCATTTTCTTTAACGCAAATGTCACCATAATATGTTAGAAATGACGACATGAATAGATCAACATTCTATAAACAACTCTGAAAAACTATTAACAACGCAATTCAGGTAAACACCGTTGATTAGACTGATGTATTCTGGAATTGAACTTCCATTTGAAATACATACGCTGCCTAGAATGCCAACTAGGAAACTCTTAACGCAGTTTAAAATTGATTATTTGTTTTTACTTTATTTATGGGTATTTACTAATTGCTATGAGCAATTTTTGGTAGTTTAATAGCAGCGAACAAATTCAAACATGCTATAAACCAAGATGAGCGTAATGATAATTCCACTGATATTAAATCTCGCGTCGATTAAGTGTAGGTGCCCTGATTTGCTATCGATATCTTATTATTCACCATTTCACGTTCAATTCACTTTGATTTCCTTTCGATTCTTCGAGCAGTGATGTCATTTCTATCTGATTCGTTTTCATCCAACATAAGAAAATGCTCGCAGAATGATACAAAATATTCCACTTAAACGTATCACTCTTTGCTAAGTTAACGTCCCATTCTTCGACTTTTGTTGATATCCTTCTATACCCATTTTATATTGAAATCAATAATAGATTTATGCTAAAGCAAGCATTGATAATCACAATGGGATAGAATATACGCACGACAATTAGAAGGATTGTGAAGTGATCGCTAGCGACTTAGCAGCGCAATCGAATTCGCTGAGACACGACCGGAAGGTGTCCATCTACTTTGGGCGTGAAAATTTTCGAGTTTCCAACTGTTCTCTTAGTTTCTTTTTGAATCCGCCGCGGCAATGGATTTCGGCATCAAGTGGATTTAAAAAACTGCGATCGTGCACGACAACTTGGCGTCAAACTTCTTCACTCGTCTCATGAGGACCACCCACCCATATGAAATAATCGAACAATTATGCACAATGAAAAGGCTTACTTCGTCCTCAAGAGCAGTTATAATTCTATCCGACACATCAGCGAGAAGATATTTTCCAATTCCCTTCCCTGCGCCATCAAGGCCCAAATATCGTCCTTCTATACCCCTTTATGGTACTCTGTTCTATACCCTTTATCCATACCGCTGTGGGCGACAACCGATTCGCCGTTTTATAGCTTCGATTGGTGGAAGATATCAGTTCTAATTGTTTCTGTCTATCCAAATGTCCGATACCGTTTTTATGTGACCGAAACTGCAACCCCATGGACTACATTGTCCATTTGTCGCCATTCGCCACCAACCAAAGTTTGCTTGAGTGCTCACTTATGGTTTGCCTACATTGAAGAATATAGGTGTTGAAATGCGCTCGAAGTTTTTTCGTCGCAAACCACACTTTACGCGGCAGCAAATTTTGAAACATCCGTCAAATGGGAATTTGTTCGGATAAAGTCAGTTCATCTTTAAATTAAAACTACTCTCGTAGTCTAATAGCAATTGTTCCCTAAATAGCAATAGCAATTAGGTTGTTCAAGCTTAAAGCAACAATAGAAAGGTGGGTGAATATTACAAGGTTGAATGTGACAATGCAAATAGTAAAATCTCCGAACAAATGTGAAAAAACAAATAAAATGCAACAAAAGATCGTGCACTATTAAAATTCCGAGAGAAATATATTACAGCAAAGAATGTATTCAATATCTCGAAATTATTCTCTATGCGATTCAATGCCTTCAATAAAATGGAAAATATGCGCTAAACAGGAAAGAATATAGTCGACTTGTCGATGATGCATAAAATATGCATAAAATCGTTGGAAAATGATGAATATATCATAGATGGCTCCCAAGTGTTCGACGTGCACACGTGAAATTGCTACTACGGAATTGTGCTAATATCGAAACGTTGGATGAAGTTTGAATACCGACGAAATATGCAAATTTATTGGCATGTATAGAAATACGATTGACGCCATTAAGCGTCAAGTGATACAAGTGGAGAAGCATGTCAAGGCATATCGTACGATAAGCGCTTTTATATGCCGCTGATTTCATCAGTTAATGTCAGCGAATATTTTTATTGATTCACTCACCCGAACAGCTCTTCTTCTAATCGTTTTTTTTGTCGAACCAATCAAAAATATATGCAAATTTCTTCCCATATTCAAATATTTATGATTCTTTTCGAAGATGATGAATCAAAATGAAAGGTAGTATAAGCGACCAGCATGTATTACGCCTAGAAAATTTTACAACTCTGGCGTCGAGTTGGAATTACCTGGACAGACGAACAGACATGCACATATATACACACATACACAACATTGATATAGTACGGTTTTACAAAGTTGGCCATAATGCATAAAGGAGAGGGTCATCCGGTGGTGTCTTCGATCAGCTCTAACAACTATGCGTATTTCACTCGATACTGTCACACAATTATGATGGTTTAATTAATATTATAGCGTTTCGCATACGATAAATTATAGAAGCTCCTCGAAGTTTACGCCGAAGCATTATGAGGATTCATTTCAAAAAAGAAAAAACATTATTTTTTGTTACTCACTTATTTATAGATATATTGTTGAGAGATTGTTTTTAAATCAAACTCATGTTCGCATTCAATTACATTCTATTTTCCTTGAAATGTTAGCACATTGTTAGTAATATTGTAACATTGAAAAAAAAACGCTCTAAAAACTCGAATTTTTTTTCGTTGTTGTAAGAATTTTTTCAACACATTTAAATTATTGAATAAAAGATTTTAATTTTCGTATATAATCATAGAGAATTATTGGAATGCAATATTATGAATTAATGATATTGTTAGGCTTTTTTTTTTTATTCTGTTCAAATTGTATAATTGTAATCATTATTTGTGTTTATTATTAAAATTTTCATAAAAATCCATAGAAAATATTCACGAAATGAGTTGGCAGAATTGAAGCGCATATCCATAATATGGATCCACAAGTCGAGCATTTGTTTCCTGAAAGATAACGGCAATAATAATTTCACCATTTCCATTCCATTACTATTGAACAATCGCATTGTGTTCATGTGTTACTTTCGTAGATGTTAATACCGTTTAGCAAACGAAGTTTTACCCAAGGGAGAGGTAATTTATCCCCGTTTACTCCTGAATAACTCGAGGTAATCTCCAATGAGACAACCTGCTCGTTTAGTATTACTTAGCGATCGAAATACTTTGCCCGGAAGTGCGGCAAACTATCTCGTTGATTTTGACAGTTCGTTTCTCCGGCACTCCATTTGCATAATTTCTAAATAAATTTTTCTTCAACCTCCTACATATGATGGAGGGGATTCCCGAGCATCTGCTTTCTATAAGGATCATTCTTCTATTGGATCTCGTCGTAAATGTTCTTGAAATAATGATAGTTCATCTTCCTCACTCTCTCATCTTCTCCTTCCTGCCTTCCCATCTGCTAGTATCCTAGAACGATCCCTCATCTCGAGCAAAAGTTTGGTGCATTAAAGTGTTGTCCAATGATAAGCAACACTGCCAATATTGACAAAAGCAAATGCAGTTGCAAAATCAAACGTAAATGGAGCGGAAATGGTTGCTAAACAAGAACAAAGACGAATAATTCGTAGATATGACGGCATAACAGCATACGTGAATAAGTCGTCTTTCCAGCCAAGTCGTAAATAGTTGAGTTCCATTCTCCCGCACAGTTTTGAACGATATTAACTTGCACAGAACCACAGTCACCGTCTCTTTTACAACCATCGATGAAAGATAGTTGCTGTCGAAAGTGTTGCTACGAGGATGTCATAAAGGTGCAGGTGGGGAGGGAGGGCGCAGGTATGAGGGTGTGGGAGGGGGCTGGAAGATGGAGATGAGGAGATAGGTCGTGTCGTTAAGGTAGTGATTGGAATTCGGATCTTTTAATTATGCAAAAGTCATAGCGTTCCCTAAAAACCTTCAAAAGATGGCGTAACTCTCAATAAAGCTATTCGTATCAGTTCGTGTGCAACCTTTAAAAAAAGTCTGTTGGTTAGAAAAACTTTCCGTTGTCTATAATTTTATAGCGGCATTGGCGTCATGCACTAATAGCTGCATTTAAATGCATTATTGCAACAAAGATTTGTTTCAAGCTAAACTTTCGATGCGGTGAAAATGTTCTCTAATAGAGGTGGAAAGAGAATTCAATATTCGAGAGACTAGTCATTCTAGATGTTTACACCGAGAAGGAAAAGCTCTCTCCGAGAAATACCACAAACTGTGCATTCTTTTCTCTTGCACTATGTATCACAAATTATTCTAAGTCTGATCTTGGCACATACATACCACATATCAGGGTTTAAAATTTCAGTTCCGTCTCTCCAATGGAATCTTCCGAAGGCGTGACAGATGAGACGGTTTCCGCTGAGGAACCACCTACCGAAATATCAGAACCACCAGTTTTGGGAGATGAAGCTGATGAAGGATCCGAGACAAACGAAAAACCGGAATCCAATAACTATTTACTGCCACCACAAGAAATTCACGGTTGTTAACCTCGTTGTTTACCTGTGAAGAGCAACATTCTTTTGCAACCTGTTTTCTTCATCCTTATTTTCGATTGTATATCAACAATTATGTATTTTTAATATTTTTCTGCATATTAACCATTATTAATTTCATTCGAATGGTCATTTCCATCTTTCAAAATTTGTTGTAAAACTGCAAAAAAAAAAAAAAACGAATTATTTGAAAGTGTGAAATTGTTTAGCTGAACTTAGAAAAACATTTGTAACATAACATTTGTATTTGATTTGATATTATCGAAAAAATTTATCTCGACAAATTATTGCATATTGAAATATGTCGATTTTTTTTTGTGTGTAGAAGAGTTGTATTATCAACAAAATTTCCACGGTTAGATATTATGCACACATATATATTTTTGTCGGATTCGGTCACCACAAAACGAAAGCATCGACGATACGTGCACATTGTTCACATCACATCACTAAAAATAAATAGAAATAAGTCTCTAAAGAGTAATATCGATATATAATCTACGAATCTACGAATCGTTGATGTGCACGATTCATTAGTATTTTTTATCATCGTCATCATAATCCTTCTTATCAGAATGCTTTCAATACTTAAAGATTATGTGCGGATTTTTCACTGAGAGCAAATTATCAATGCTATCATTTAGTGAGTTAGTATTGATGAATTCAGCAATAGTACATCAAGAAATGAGAAGAAAAAGTTAGCGCTAACTTTTCGAAATTCTTCCTGAACTTTCGGTTTTCTTTAGGATCATGAAAATATTTTTCTTTGATAAGGCGATATTTTTAACTTCAATAACGGTTTCGTCTATTTAGCGATATTTCCTCACCTCTAAATATATTTCACGAAAGCAAAAATCGTTGCTCATTGACGGGTATTCAATTGTTTATGTTCATCGATCATTTTCAAATTTTATTGTGAACGATGAACATCTCTCTCTTTCTCTCCTTCTTTTCCCCTCTCTCTCTCTATCTCTCCCTCTGTGTTTGAGAATCTCAAATATATCAAAGAAACTGTTTGACTGAAAAGGTTTTTTGTTCACTATGGCTCTAATTGATTATATTTTGTATTTTATTTGCAGATAGCAATTATAAATGATATTTTATTTGTATCGACGAGTTTATACATTTCATTTTGCCCTGCTCATAATAATTAGAAAATCGAACCATTTGAAATATATTTATGAAATGAATAGTCGAAGAAAAATTTGCTCAATATAATCACAATTTTTCCCCTCAATTTAAGACATTTTATATGCAAAAAAAAAGAGGCTATGAATTGAGCCGTAAACCATTTCTAATTTAGCCTTAAGGATAGTAAAATTTCACTTATTTTCTATAGGAGTTCATTGTCAAACTATTCGTATATGCGTAGATAGATAAGATGCTACAAGAAAAACGAATTTTGTGTCCGTTTCATAATAGGTGACAACAATTTGGAGAAGCTTAGCATCATTCCAGTATATTTGTTGTTGTTGTTGTTTTATATGAGAACCGAAGTGCAAAAATTTGGCCTTTCGATTGCGGTTGTGCAATTCTCATGAATTTGGAAGTGAGTGCTTCCTATACTTGCGGATTGCAGGCCTTCCTCAGCGCATTTCTAACTGCCGAGGTGTAAGGAGAAGTCATTTCCATTCTAACTTCACCGCATTTTTATGGACGAACTTTTCCTGCGCAGAAAGTTGTCTCAGTTGCGATGCATGTTTTACCCCTATTTGACATTTAACTAGCTACACCATTCCGAGAAGTGAAGTTTTTGTAGTCGCTAGCTGCCGACGTATAATATATTATTTCACCATTCCGAAATGGGAATGCTTACACAAAATATGTGAACATGAGGAGAAAAAATTAATAGCTGAGAAGAGAACGGAAAAAGGAAAGAACAAAACTTCTGGAAAGCGAAAATCTCAGCCGACAGACATCGAACATTTCAGGGAACACTAACTAGGAGCAAGAGCAGTGAGAAGTCGGAACAACTCAACCAAACGTGAAAGATGAAGGAGTGGACGCATCGACGGTATCGGCAAGAAGCAGATTCCGGGCGCGAAAAATACGAAATAGGAACCATGCAAAATATTGTTTTTGCTGCAACATTTTTTTTGGGGAGCGGAAACTGATGTCCACTTTAGTTATGGGAAGGAGTCTTGTGAAATATTTCCGGGAATTGGCGTTATTCCTATCGTTCCAGATTAAAGACTTTTGATGTAATAAATATGCTCGGTGCAAAAAGCGTTGACGCAAATAATTTGGTTTGTATGGAACATGGCAAACTCTGCGAAAGGCAGTATGATAGACGCATTTCTAGAGATCCCCTAGACCTATCATCGGAAACCCCGTAAGGAACTCATTCTCGAATACAATTCTTCGGAATGAGTCAGCAGAAAATAATGAAGTAACGCAGTAAGCGATATTCAGTACATATAGGCTACAAGTCGCCGCTGATGCATTTTACAATTTCAAAGGGTTTTTCAAAAGCAGTGGGGATAAGAAGTGAACGTCATAGAAACAAGTTAATGCGAAGCAACTTTCTCCTGTTCTCACGTGCAAGTTCCGTCCATTAAAAAAATATCCTTGTTCACTTCAATAAGGAAACGACGATGGTATTCTTTTCCGTTTCCAAGAATACCTTTTCATGGCAGACTGCATCTGAGGTCTTTGCATAATCAATATATACTATTTTGGTCTGAACTTTTATATTCAGAGTAGATACTCAGTCACACAGGCAAGAAATAAATTGTGACATCAAGGACCAATCGAGGACGATGCAGCACGATGTGAAGTTAAGAAAACCATTTGGCATAAAATGATATAGTACCGCATCCAAGACTATTTTCTTAAAAACCATATAAACAGAGGTGTCAGAGTAATCGAGCGATAGCTTTTAACTGAGGCGATTAGTGTTGTTTTTTTTTTCAATAAAGATGAGACAACCGCACATTTCCGAAAATGAGGAGAGGAATGAACAAAAGAGGGAACAAAGGAATATTGTACTAGGCGGCCACCACATTACTTTGATGGTCTTCTAGAAGCGATGATCGGATACTCTCTAATATGAGTGAAACATTGTTACCGAGTTCAATGGACTTGAAAACTCGGCTAGAATTAATATCAATTCGACTCAATTTCTTTTTTTGCAGCGAGAGAAAGCCCGCCAGCATACGGTTGCTTTCCAATAATTTTTGAGACATATTGTGTAAGTATTTCACATTTAATTGGTTATCGATCATCAATGAGTTATCGCAACGCTGTCAGTGGAGACGCTTTTGAAGTTGAGAGTGAGGGAGCTTCCATTCAAGAGTGTTTTTCTTTAAGGCGGTTGAACTCATCTGGTACGGAAGGCAATTTTAGGGCAGAAAAGTTCTGCACGTGTCAAAATCTGAGAAAAATATAAAACTATCTCCAACAGAAACGATCATCTCGAAATTGCTGAGAGAAGAAAAACTGGGGTAAATAAGGATCGAAGGAAATATAGGATTGATGATGATTCGCTGGCAAAATTTTCTAGTCTGTAGGGAAATTTTTTTTTTTTGGTGAATCAGGAAATATTTGTGCTCTGCTTTATCGCTTATTAGCATTTCAGAGTTATATCGCCTAGATACGAAATAGTGCGACAAATATTTGCACTTCTCTATGAAATTATAGACGAATATTTATAGACGAAGTATTGAAGCTATAGACAATTCGACGGCGGATTGTTTAGATCAGAGGCGAAGAGGCGTTTGAGATAATTTGAAGCTTAAAGTGAAATCATGTAAAAATCAATCGATAAAATTTAGCATCGATACATTTTTGAGTAAAGCGAATTTTTTTCCAATGTGAATCGTGAACATTACCTGAAATTGAATTGCATAAAGGTTATTGCAAAAAAAAAAAGGTAAATTTTGCTCCACTTTGCAAGGCTTCTTTTTTAGCAAAATCAAATAGATTTTCTTTCCACGATCCGGATTCTACATATGCATATTTTGCCAAATATGCAAATTGCACTAATCAAAGACGTTTAGATAAGCTATAATAAACGATGGATAATGAATACTTTAGAGTTGTATCGACGGATTCGCATAGAGTGAGCATAAGATTGAAAAAAAGATCGCTATCAAATGCGGGTAAAAATGGAATATCTTTTATTTCTGATTTTCAAAAAAAAACCATTAAAAATCAATTTTCAACATTATTAAAAAGTCATTACAAACACATCTAGAATTCGTGATTCTTTAGAATAAATGCGAAAAACTTAAAAACTAATAAGTATTAAAGAAATTCCTTGACCTTTATGATTTCGCAAATGTTGATTGATTATCAAACAATTTCGAAATTTTCGAGTGATTTTAATTTCCGCATTGCAGTGAATTTATTGAAATTGCAATGGATGAAGCAATCTCCATTCATAGAATGTTCTATGAGAATAAAGAATACCTAATGTACAGCACTAAGTGCTAAAATTAATTTCCTCTGAAAAACAAAAGATCCTAGAGAATAATAGTTGTAATCACCATGTTTACGTCCAATATTGCACAAAAATCCAGGACTTACACAGCCTTTCCAGGCAAATTTCTCGAACATATAAATGAAAAATTGAGCACTTTTCAACTGTTCGCCCTATTGGCAAGAGGCGAGTAGGGGGCAATTTTTGCGCTGCATTAGTTGAACATCACGAGTCTTATGTGAGTTTATTGAGGTACGGTTAGTGAAAGAAACATGCTGCAAAATTCGCTCCTTTCGGTCAGTTCGGTCATTTCAACGTCGTCCGTCGCTTTTCAATCGGTGAGTTAGTAACAATATTATATGAATCTGTTGGCATAAAGTGAGTTTGGGCTAAGAGGAAAAAGTGACCACTAAGAACTGGGCAATGGAATCGACCGATACGGCCGAACTTCACACAGCGCCGGACATGATATGTATGGAGTAGATCCGTCGCTTCAAGCGGTTTAAATCTTTGGGATCACGGATTTCATGATATCTTTGAGTGACGACATTTTATTATTCAATTACGATGAGACAACTCATTCGACAGCTTTACATTTGAGCGTCGAATAACGATATCGCTACTTACTTGAATAATTATACTTGAATAATGGAATTGAATATGGTTGAATGAAATCGAATACATCATTGTCTGATAATGCGAGGGAGAAAAGCAAACACTCAGTATTGATTTTTGCTGTCTATAAAATTGCAGTCAAAACTGGTAAAAAGAGCACAACGACTCCTTTGCAAAAAAAAAAGACTCCGACCGGAATCCCGCTTGAAAAAATTGACGCTGGAAATTTTCATCCAACCGTTCAACATTACACCAACTCAACCACTGTCACCGATTTATTCTTGCAGCAATTCACTTATTTGAGCATTGAACATCCATAGCTAAAAGTAATTTTATGAGGGATCAATCTCGTTTTCGAATATGTGAAGTGAGTTTCATTATTTGCGCTGTTGTAGCATAATAAGCTCTAATTTGGATCATTGCCAATGCGGCAATAGCGAGCCTTTAAAGCGAGAAGATCGTTGTGTAATGCGTATGACGAGTTGATTTTGAAGTGTCAGTTGACGTCACAATTATATCAGCAAGCAAGGTGGGACGTATTCGAATGTCATGGTGAGTTGTGTTGACGGTTTCTTTTTTTCTTTTGTTTTTACTCTTCAGACGCGTTTTATATCATTTTTAAGTGAATGGCGCCTCAATCTGTACAGGTGAGCGCTTTTATGGTCGTTTTGATGAAAACCTTGCTGAAAATATATTCGGCAGTTTTTAGTTTATTGATGGTGCTCTAGGTATAATTGTCTGAATCGTAGACGCGACTCACTAGATCTTAATCAAACGAACAGTGAAAAAAGCGAATAGTCATTATTTTTATCGGATCATATTTAGGTCAAATGTCTACTAATCGCATATTTTTGAATTCTTTGGTGCCTCCCGTCGTTGAGGATGTGATGCTTTCGCTTTCGAAAGTGGAAGTTGATGACCAGCACTACTTGCAAATACTATTCAGTTGCCAACATTTAAGTGTAGCACTTGAAAATATGATATTTAAATGGTCGGGATGCATACTTGTTGTAGATGCTGTACGCTCTTATATTGAAATTTGCCCATAACTTCTACTGCATATTAATAACCTCAATACGAATATTTATACTCCACTCAAAGCGAAATATTTCGAATTTATTATAGTTGGTTCTTATAATCGGCGATTTCCACATCCCACATCGTTGTCACAATGTATCGGCGAAATTTCGTAAATTATTGGTACCGAACAAAATGCAACACGTAATCTGTACGGGCAACCTGTGTACGAAGGAAACACTCGATTACCTTAGGTCGTTGGCGTCTGATGTTCATGTGGTTGGCATCTCATTTTTCCTTTTTTACCAATTTTCATTTTATTCCCTTCAATGTAGTTTTCTCCTGACAAAATATTCCAACATTTTGAAATTGAGTGAGGTGAGCGGTGATGTAAATGGCGGTTGCTGACAGCTTCCCTAGCAGGACTCTACTCAGTAGTTTTCCGAGTAGGCTTCCATCTCCCTTAAATAGACCTTATCTTCACGGGCTTATTTCCAACTTTCAGGAATATGCAAACTCATGTTTTATTCTTATTCCATTGTTTATTTATATGACAATACTGTTGTTATGTCGTTCAGATAGGCTTAATCTACAGGTGCGCGGTGACTTTGACGACGTTTCGGCGAACTATCCGGATACGAAAGTGATAACTGTTGGCCAATTCAGGATCGGTCTCTGTCATGGTCATCAGATTATTCCTTGGGAGATACGAGGGTAATTATTTTGATTAGTTTAGGTTCTAGTTATGAAGCTGTGTAAAGAAGATGATTGCAACAAAGATCTCTCATCTAGAATGGTAGTGGGCACGATGCAAAGTACCTTCTGAATGCATTGTTGCGAGAGACGAAAGTATACGTTGCACGAATTGAGATGAACGTGCAGCAAATGCTGTTGTGTCCCGCCACGAAAATTTGACTATTTCTCTGCAAGACTCACTTGATTATATTTTCAACTCATTGAATTCATATATTTTCAATTACATGTCGCGTCTTGAATAGCTTATTGTCTTCTCTCTGCATCGATGTATTCATATGGCCATTTCGCTAGCATAAGACTTGCATTTTGCTTGTAAAATGTGATCTTCCTTATTTATGCTTTACTTAGTGATTAATTATTCAATTAAAGGCATTGGAACTAGTAGCGAGGCAACTCGATGTTGATGTAATGGTTAGTGGACATACTCATGTATGTCGAACGTTCGAGCATGAAGGTCGATTCTTCGTCAATCCTGGTTCGGCGACTGGTGCTTTCACTCCACTGCAAAGGTTCGCGGTCGTATGCGTTTTTTTCCCTTCTTTGCAATTAATGCTTTTTTAAAGTTTGCTTTCTTATCATCGTCTGGCTTAATTAAACTTCGCACTATTCACTTAATTCCCCTTCTACTTGTCCTCCACCGTATATCATCCAGGTACTGAATAGTTAATAAAAATTTCACGTTTTGAGCTCCAATCAGCATCATTCGACTTCGTTTGATTTAATAACCCATGCTGCTTAAGTTTGTTTTCTTTTATTTTTTTGTTACACTGGCCAACTGAAAGTTAGTTGTAAATGATTCTGTTTTCGAACCTGCTATTATGGACGGTTCATTTATATCATAGGGCTTGCAGAGTATATGACCACCGGTTAATGCTGTAATACCTCAGTAACACTTGGCGATGTCATTCGTCAAACTTTTTGGTAATAGTGACTGTTGCCCCCCATAGAAGTGATCCGTACGACAACGTAAGAGGTTCCGAGATGTGTTGTTTTCGACTATGAAGGTATACCTGGAAACAGCTTGCGCTACCAGCAACCATTGTACTGCGCAATAACACATTAGAAGTATGACCAGCTATTAAGGCTCAAAATTTAAGAACGGTGACATAGGCTTCGATAAGTAGGTTCACCACGGCGCTCTTTTGTAACATTCTGGAGTTGTCTTGAGGTATCATCACTGATGTTTAATCGGCAACAGAGCAAAATGGAAGGTAGTTTTAAAAACAAAATAACATCGGAGCTTTGTGGAGAATTGCTCATGGATTTGCGTAACACATATTTGGATAAAGGTTGAAGGGATCCGACTATATGCATGCAGAGCAGGTACTGGGGGCATGGCAGTGTCTGTCCATATTGAACAGTAGGAACATACAGGTATGCTTCAATCGAAATTCGTTTTGAAGAAGATAGCAATACTTTTTGCCTTCTAGTTAAAGAACTTTCTGGAGAAAATAAAATGGTTTTCCTATTTGCATGTGAGTAGACTTTACGTTTTTGAACTCGCCTGTATTATCCCGATCGTTATTTCATTCGGCTTCAAGTAATCGTGAGAGTGATCCTTTAAATCATCCTGTAGAATGAAACTGGAATGAGAGAAGTTGGAGGAGATCAATAGGGCAAGCTTTGGATATGTTTGAAGAAACAAACTTCATGGCAAGAATGTAGGTGCCACAACTTTTATGCAATTCACAGCACTTTAGGAAGTAATAAGATATAGTAAATGATTTAGAAAGTCACTCACAGCTGGCTACTCGTTACTCTTTCATCCGGCCGAGTGCTGTAAAATTTGGCGCAAATTCGACCTAATAGCAAAATTTATTCTGCACAAATTTTCTCATCTCAAAGGCTTTGGTTTTCGTGTAAATCTGAACTCGAAGGTTATCTTTAGGTATTCTCTTACTCCCATTTGTGGTTACTGTTTCTCATAAGTAATGCTTATAACGTAATAATTAAAGTTTAATGCAATGCCTATATTGCAGTGAGGTGATACCATCTTTTGCACTATTGGATGTACAGGCTAGTACGCTGGTTACGTATCTTTATCGACTTGTTGATGACCAAGTTAAAGTCGAACGTGTACAATTCACGAAAGCAGCAGCGTCGAGTTAGTCTCTTCTCGAGGAGCTTTCGTTGATGTTCAATGCGCTTCCGATATGGATGCTGGATTTTGAACGAATAATATAGTGAAATGGAATAACAGGTCATTGTTTATGTCGGTAGTAATTGTTTCTCGCCAAATGGCTTGATGGATTTAAATATCGTCAAAATTTACTTCCTTTATTAGTGGGATGAACTGCTATCACTAGCCAAGCCATGTCCTTTTTTTTGCACAATTGTGCGCAGTGTTGGTTCTAGCATTTACGGTGTGATCATCTACGCCATGGAGTGCTTGTCTTCAATCCAGTTGCTTCGTGGCCTCATGCCCTTACCATCAACATGTGTTTCCGGTGTCGTATCGATATATGTTTATTGTGGTATGGGCAGTGTATAATGATGGTATTGTAATTAGTAGAGCGATAATATCGACGTTGCATTCACTGCCTACCGCTATTGTGGAAACTATTTGGGAGCTTTACTTTTCTAGCCTAGTTGGATATCTCTCGCGTTTAATGAAAGATTTTGTTGGTTTTTTAAAGTTGGACACTTGTTGAAGGATTACTTAAATATACGCCTATAAGCGTAAAGTAAGCGGATTAGTTGTTTTGAGGCATACAATAGGGATATTTTCATTGTTAATTTGGCGTTATCGGGTTTGTTTTTTGTGTTGTTGATAATATTGGGCAAATGATCAAGGTTATTATAAATTCGTTCATTTTCTTTGCTTTATAAGATCTATTGCTTGTGCTTATTTGACTTATTGTAAATGAATAAATTTGCTTATATTTAGCGAAATTCAAAAGGAAATTATTTACATTGAGTGCATTTTTAATCACTCAATGTGCAAATTCATCGTTGTGCTATAACGATAAATGACTAAGCAAAGAAGGAATAAATGACAGAAATTGACCGATAAAGTAGTTCACTTTGTTTGTGTATAACACTTTTTGTACCTCAAGAAATTCTCTGCAAATATTTTATATATTCGGATAACTTTTATACTTTTTTGGTTTCCCTTATGTCATAGTATTTGCTAACTCTGACGAAATATCAACCAGTTTTTTGTCATAGTTTTTAATTTAAGCTTCAGATTAGCTTTTTTTTGGTTTTTTTCGCTGATTCTTTTTTTTTGCCCTCTTTACGTGAGGGGAAGTTGTTCTAAAAAAAACTTTTTTTGCAGGTAGGGTAAGGTAATTTGATAGATTATAGTAGTACGTTGCGAAGTTGGATTTTCTGACCTTTGAGAGTGAAAAAGGCAGAACGGTGAATTTTGCTTTTAAATTATCGAATGTAAGTGCAAAGTCATGCGAACGACCATTTCTTTTATGTGCCGTTTCTTTGCAATCTTTGAAGGTCTGGGAAACGACACGCATTTTTTAGCTGTAACAGTGTTTACTCGTTTTTTTTTCTTTGTTTGTGAGTTTTGTGGAGTCATTGGACGAGGTTTATTGATATGTTTATTTTGACTTTCACTAAGTTTTATTTATTATATTTAACCGAATGTTTGTTGATGAACAGAGATGATGCAATGGGTATTTATGTTTTGCTTTATGCTTTCTTGGGTTTATTTGCCTCTTATTGATATAAGCAAAGGTTTTTATGGCATATTATTTGCTTGAGAGAGAAGTGATATGCAAATATTGCTTGCTATAAAATTACCATAAGTACTGCATATTGCATGGGCACGGAGAAAGTGTTAGTGCTGCATCGATGAATGGGGAGGGCGAGAAGGACAGTTTGCTTTTACGGTGTGAATGTTGTCTTCATTTTCTTTTTTTTTTTTCTTTTCAAATTGCGATATATCTTGGACGATGTTGAATTTTCGCCATTTTCTTTTCGAATTGGCGATTGATATTAATAAACATGAGCGTCGAATTTTTGTTTTATTTTCGCAATTATATCTCTTTTGAAACTGAAAGTACGATTTCAATAATAAAAATGACGATTAATAACTTACTTCTCATCTGTTTTTCAATTATCAAATGTCATTGTAAATAGTGCTACCAAAATGCTGATATTTCATTTTCTGAATTTTATTTATATAGCAAGTTAAGATGGACAAGATGGATTCTACTAGTTGATAATTTCATAATATTGTTATAGCGTGCTTTAGCCATCAGCATTATCGCCTTAAAAAAATGTTGTAAATAATGCAATACTTATTTAATTGCAAAATTTTGGATAAGTTTCTTGCGGGATGTATTCATACTTGATAAGAACTGGCATAGCAAATTTAGGGCGCCAATGAGCTAAGAGTAAGCAATCGAGTTCACGTTACCTTAAGTTGAGTTTTCCGGATACGGAAGTTGTCGTAAAAAGTAAAGAGCTCCCTGTGAAGTTGTTTTCTGGAGGCAGTTATAGCTTTTGTCCATTAACGGTGTATGCGTAGCTTCTGTTTTATGGATTACACCGTATTATTTGCTAGGGCCGCTGAATTTTGCTCGATTGATAAGGTTCACTTAGGTAGTTATCATTAAGTTCATTCATATTGCACTTGAGTGGCGCTCCTTCCACCCTCTTCCCCCCTTCTCTTCCTCTCTGTCCCTATTCCAAATTTTATGGGAAGCAATTGTTGATCGAGATTCGCTGCAGTCGGTAATCGGTGGGATTTTGTTGAAATTGAGAATTTCACGTTTATAGACGATTTTCTCCGCTTTCTTCTCAAAGTGTTTCACTTTTTTTTCAGTTATTTTCTATGTTTTTCTAGTTTTCTCGAAATCTCTCGTTAAAGTTCTAGAGTGACGCAGAGCCTTTCTCCGTCCGTTTTCCTTGTTGGGTTCCCTTGGAAAGGTATTGACGAGGTTACCCAAATGTGATTATTCTTGTCGACAAGAAACGAAAGAAAAGAAATTAGCGACGTTTAATCGACCGTCGTTTAGATTGAATTGCTAATAAAGAATTAGGGAAATTTTTCGAATCGATTGCTTACATCATCTTTGTTCATTCTATGGTCAGGTAAGTAGAATTACCTGTTTGATTTCAATGAGGTTTTAACCGAAAGTCGAGGTAACAACACAGTGATTTTTTGTGATAGTTCAATCGCAAACATTTTCAAGTAATATGATAGTGTGTATTTCGAATGCAATGTTATTCATTATTTATACAATGAAAGCGCATAATAAACAATACACCCGTATGAATGTCAGTCATGGAAAGGCAACATCTATATGATAAGCTGCTAAAATATTTTCTCGCTGATTTTATACTAACATTTGCAATCGAAATAATCGACACAGAAAGAGAAAATATTGAAAAATTATAAGAAAATATTTGCGAAGAGAATTGAAATTTCCGATTTTGAATTCTTCATTGTTTTCAAAAATATTTTATTTGCACTCAGTTAGAATTATTTTCTCTCATTTGATGAGTTTTCTCAAATTATATTCGTTTATTCAAAAATTTTTTTCCTTTCATACTTTATATCATCGCATTAAAAATTCATGAATTTTTTTTAGCAAATATTGGCATAGAAATAAAAAGAATTCAAAAAAAACCCCCATAAAGTTTCAGAATTCAATGATGTCGGTGAATTGAACAATATGCTGTAATTGTTTAGTGACAATGCAATATTGAACTTACTAATTGAAAATATGTGGTGATTTACATTTATAGGCACGATTTATACGTTTAAGATCGGCAGTAGAGAAGTCATTACCCTTGCCCATGAGTTTCGTATAGGCACCGAATTTAGCCTCAATTGTATTGCGTCCATTACGGCTGCCTTCGGTTGCTTCATAGTGCATAATCGAGAAATAATCATAACTTCACCATAGTATGAAAGACCATCCGATGAAAGTTTGTCAAAATCTGTAGTTGCACCTGCAATTGATTTGATTGAATTTTTTGATTGATATAACCGATTTTTGCGCCACTTATCACTTGAACCTCGTCTCAACCTCAGCTCCATCGAAAAAGTAATTAAACTTTGGATTTTCAACTTCATTTATGCACGCATAATAACTGAAGTACAGTGCCCAAATGCTTATATATAGGAAAAAACGGAAATTCTCCCATCCGAAATTCCACTAAAAAGTGTGTTAAACTGATGTACTCTTTTGAGTTTTTTTTCTGTGTTGTATGCGTATATGTTTGCGTCTTTTTTATTCAACGGTTTCAACTCACAACTTGAATAACAATAAAATTGATAGATTAAGATGAAATTTCCTTTAGCTTCCCGCATATGTCTTTCGTTGAGGCTTGCTTTTCCTCCGTTTTTGATTCGATACGATTTATTCAATTGTTTTAAAGGTATAAATGAAAGGTATGTGGGCGGTGTAGGACAAAGCTTTACCTGCAATGATATTATCCCAAGGATATATACATAGGAATCTCTATCTTCACGTTGATGTTCGTGAATAAAGCCGATAACGTGCATCAGTTCATGTATTACGGTTGGATATCGTACGCATTCATCGGCCAATGACACTTGCTGACGACCGCCTACTCGCGCAAAATCAGCATAGCACCTAAAATAGACAATTTTATTTAAGTCCAATACATCCCACTCATATCTTTGAATTTGCGCTACTAGATAAAATCGCCCAGTTGTTCTTGTTGTAAACCTCAGCATATTAGACTTTAAAGCTGCACGTGGAATTTAACGAAAAGTATAGAAATTTTAAATTGCTTTTTTTTTCATTCTTCAAACCCCTTTTAGAGTATCAAAGTGAAAAGAATTGTGCTCCGAGCACAATACTTCGATCAAACAGTGAACTTTTTCCGTAAAACGTGCTGTTGTTTTGCTGCAACAAAGTAGTTTAAGAATTCATGCACACTAAAATGCATTTCAATGCGTCTATCGTTGAGGGTATACCCATCAAGTTTAGAGATAACGACGTAGTCTCGATCTTGAGGCTCTTTTGGTACGAATCGGATGCAAGTAAACGCATTGTAGGCGGATATCGCTCGTGCGATTACTGCACGTTGTCGGGTACCTGTAAACTTATCACTATGAGCTTCTACATAAATTCGTCAAATATTGGCCAAGTGGTGTTTTGGCTCATTTCGATAAATATTTCGTCATCTCCAGTCTATAATTTAATATATCACTTTATTTGGAACGCATCAATATCTATTATACTCTACGATTGATTTGAAACTAGTGATATTTCGATGATACTGTTGACGAACATCAGATGCATGATGAGCTTTAATAGCCTTATTCTCGACGTTTCGGCACCTTATGATTTCATCGCTAAAAGCACTTAGAGGTTAAGCTCTAATTCAGATATATCATTTCCGATGCACTTTCTTTAGCGTTCGCTATTATATCCTCTTCTTTGCTCAAAAACTCGTTTTTCTATATATTTATCAGCTTGACAGGTTATTATTACAACCTATAGCATAGGTTAACTGAAGTAAATGTCGAAATTTATGACAAAAGTGGGCACGAAATAAAAGTAGTCGGAACCATAATGCATATGTTAGAATGCTGTGAATGACTTTTGACCCTTGAAGTAACTATCGCCAGTGCCTATGCGGGTATTTTTTCAATGAACGGTCATCGCAACGTCACATGCTGGCTGATGAGACCAGCGATCACCGGAGTTTCAAAGATGAGAAAATATATTGGAATTCGTGTGGTTGTGGAGATCTATTTCCGGTCTAATTCCGATTCCAGTCGCTGAATCATAAAACCTGAACACTCTAGTTAAACTTTGAGTCTGCGCGACTTCAACATTTCTGCAAGTCGCAGTTAGATTTTTTTAGAACTTCACTCGCGACTTGTATCTAAGTGAGCAATTCCGGATTCAAATGTGTCCTTTCATGTCACTTTTTGTTTATTTTATTTGTTTTCACAAAATAATCACTTTGAGTGATATTGCGATACAGAAATAACTCATGTGAGATATCGTTTTGCGTATTGAAACGATCACCAACTCACATCGTACTCTATCATGGAGATTCTTTTATAACTTCCGATAACTAATTACCATCCTTCAAGCAAATACACGTTATATCCTGTTCTACAACCTATTTTGTAACTTCGAATGTTCACTTCCAAATTTGCATGCGGAAATCGTGTATCACCTTAAAAATTGTTTTATGATTTCCACTATTTAATTGCAACTTTGCAAGAATTTCTCCCTTTGGAATTGCCACTTTAACAACAGTTATAACTACAAATGATGCTTACTGAAACTTACTGTAGGCTGCGGAAAGAATATAAGGAATACGTCCATTTGGCCATTTATTTGCGTCAAAAGCAACAGCCGAGCCTCGCCTTATTCTCTGAAAAGTTACGTCCGATGTTATAGTCAAAATCTCTAATTAATCGCTTTTTAGTGCCTTCATTGTCAGACTTCTGAGAGATCACAAGTTTTTCACCTTTACAACTAGCAACTGATATGAGACGGAACTGCGATCGTAAATCTTTACTCCATTAAACATTCCTTCAAAAATTAACGAGTCCTATGATCTATTGATCGTAAGCAATCCTTTGGCAGCTCGTTATTTGAAAATTGATTATTGATTAGTTTGAGCTGATTAAATATTATGAATTAAATATTAAAACCATTAATCCATTATGTAATCCATTAAATATTCGATCATATGAAATCAATTCGATCACTTCATCAAAATTTTCGATGAGTTTTCAATGCGCAAACGGATAAATTCAATAAATACTCGAAGTTTTGCCAATAACACTGAGTATGGCCTTTATAAACTTATTCGTGGAAAAGTTGGAAAGTTTGTCGCTTAGCGATATTATCTTTCAAAAGTTGCAAAATTATACATTCGCCTATTCGAATAGAGGTTTACACTTTTTTTTTTTTTAATTATAAACCTATAAGATTTAGGTCCTACAACTATAGATTTATGACGTTATACAATATCATGATAATGACTTAGATGAACGTATGGTCACTTTCTCATGGAGCGAGAGAGTCGTTAGCTAGGAGACCGATGAAGTGAGTGACCGTTTACGTTGTGGAAGAAAACGTCGATTTTCATGGAATCAGATGGAATTAATCCAACACCTCAAAAGTGATAACTATGGAGTGAACAAAATTAAGTATGTATATGCGGCTGGAAAGTGAAATGAAAAACGAATACTAAAAGCGCGTATTGGTCGTTTTAGAGAGTAAATATCGTGGAGATGTGTGTTGAAAAATATAATAAAACATCATTATAGTGAGCTTAAATGATTTCAGAGAATAGCACAATCATCTAATTAATACTGAAGTCATAAATCAGACGATTATATGCAAAAATTTTTATCACTAGATAGTTCAAATAGATTTTCACATATTAGCATATAATTTAAGAAAATTTAAAGCATCTTACTCAAGTAAATTAATTTACTAATACAATAATTAAAGAAATTCTAATAAACCTTTCGATGAAATCGTTGATCATTTAGAGGAAAAGGAGCCGTTCGTGAAATGTCAATAAATCTTGCATTTAGAAAATCTTCAGCCACAAGAAATGGTAGCTGTCTAGTTTGAGCAAATGGACAAAGGATACATAGAAGTCCAGACAAGAGGAAGAGGCCACTGAGTTGGTATAGGTACATCGCTTCACGAATGAACAACTATCGTTGAGCATGCTAACAATGAAAAGCAATCCAGCGACTAGTTCCCTCGGTTACAAGTGCACTCCCTCCGCCCTATGGAACATGTCTCAATCAAGCATGTTCCTGAATTCTTTCACTACTCAATTCATGCAATGTTGCTCAATTTTTGCAACATTTCTCTTCTTTAATCAATGTACAACGCGAATTTCACATAAAATACAGATGCATTAAAGAGTGTAACAATAGCAAATCTATAAAAACTTACATCATATTAGTAACTGTTATTTTGCAATTCAGAGACACCAGAGATGCAGTTGATTTTTCGTCTTTTGCAAACATTTTCCAGCGCATAACAATGAAATTCAAAAGATTTGAGCATGATTTTATTAATTGCCGAGCAAAGGATCAATTCTAATTTGCATCTTCGAGAAGGACAACTCGGAATGAAATTTTTCTTTGCAATTCAAGTTTATCGACTATATTCAGCATGTTTCATTATTGCACATTAAACATCGAATATAGAAGCGAAAAATGCAAAGCGAATGGATATCGCCGGATGGCGGTCATGCCGAAATCGTTAAGAAGCTAATCTGTAACGACATTCTGAAAGCATTAAAAGCTTTGCCGTACTGAAAAGTTTTTAGATGGACTTCATTATTCTGATATAGTAGAACATTCGATGTCATTAGAAATAGTTTTCTTGAGAAGAAGGAAAGATAAGAGGAGGGAAGTGAAGGAGAAATGCAAAAAGAACGACTAAACGAAACGTTTTCACACGGATGTGGACGTCATTATTATCGAAGTGCTTAGTGTCGTTTTGACTCAGTTGAAGAGCGCTATTTGCCGCTTTGAATTCTATTGCCCATTCTTATTGGCTAATTCTCTATTGGGCAGCAACTCTGTTCGAAATTTCGTGGTTGTTTTGCAATAAATACGTAAAATTCAACATATTTGACATTAAATTATTCATTTTCTTTTTATCAGCTAATTGTTCAATCAATTGTGAAAGATGGAATTGAAATTGACGAATATATAGGAGATGTATTTCTACCACATATGAGATTCTATATTACTTCTCACAATTTCTTTCATAAAAATATCAAAAATTGAATTACAATCGTATTGAATAATTAAAGAAAAGTAAATTGCAAATTTTAACACCTCTCTGAGGGTCTATGAGAAAACTTGTCAGCTCACTTAGGCAGTTTTCACGTTTCTTTATTAATGACACTTCGCTTTGGTCCTCTATGAAATTATTGATGAAGAACGCTTACGATAAGTGTATGCGAATAGTTAACGTCAAATACAAAATGCGCAAACGATGAGACTGCATCGCAGTTTCGAGAGAGGTGCACTTGCTTCAGTAGCGATGTTTATTGGGTACTATTTTTGTCATTGACTTATTTCCATGATCATATACTACTGTCAACGTTTGACGAGAATTAAAGAAGACGAAAAATGCTGCTAAGAGTTATCACCTTATCATCAACTTTAGACTTTTATAGAAGAGTAATACTACTGGGATTTCCATCTTTCCAAGCCGGTCAAAATGGTATTACTTTCTCGAAATCATCAGTTTTTTTTGGGAGGGGGGGGGTGGGGAGGGGGAATTCTCTAATTTTGAAGATGACATTTGACTGGACTACTCATGACATTATACTGAACACTAATTGTTGCCTTTATCTAAACATTCTTCCTAATCGGCATTTAACGTAACTGAATGAAACAAATTCGAAATATAATTGAATTTTTAAACGAATTTACTGGGAAAATATCATTGCATTGAATTTAATTCGTAAATAATTTTAAATTGAAATTAGATTATTTCTTTAAAGAAATGATTAAAATTTTTCGATACAAAATATCGTTTCTAAGTAGCATTCAAAAAAAAATCTCTTTTTTTTGCTTAAAAGTAACGTTCTTAATTGAAATTTGCAAATTACATAATGTAAATTTTCGTTATTCGATTTTTTTTTCGCGTTTCAAATCCAGTATCTCTTATTGACAAATGTTTTCATTTCATTGTGTTTGGTAAATATTGTCGAAGAATGGAGCTGAAAAAAACGACGACAAACGGACAATATAAGTCGACGATGACTAGTTGCTACGCTTTGATATCGAAACCAGCTCACCACTGTTACACCTCTGAAAAGCATGTTCCGTATACATAAATAATTTCTTCACAACAAAAAAAAACCTTCTCCAACTTTATGCAAATTTTTTTTCTTGGAATTTCGAATAAATGTGAAGCAAAAATAAATATTTACAATTAGTGAATTTTAATTCGATGCTTAATTTTCTCTCGTTATTTGCACTTCTTTGAAATGTTATTTACCAGTCAGCAGTTTTTTTTTTTTTTTTTTTGTAATATTTCACATGGACTTATTTGAGAGCTCAAACATTGAGTTAACTCTCCGGTTTCTTGATTTCTGAGCACTTTTTTTTGTGTCGTTCCGATTTCCGGTCCAGTAATTTACATCTTTGCAGTTTATCTCTAGCAAATGTGATGCATTCACAAAAAATATCAGTCATGCATGCGGCAATGTTCAAATCGGAATGATACTTTAGGAAGTTGGTATGCTGACGGAGAAAGTAAAAAATGGACAGCAATAGAAGTGAATCATTTGTGAAAATGAGGAACTTTGCCCCATCCCCTCCTTTCCTCCCCCCCCCCAAAAAAAACTTGATATACTCACTTGCCCAAATGTTCACATAGCAAATCCACCAGTTGAATGATCCAATGAATCAGCTTCTATTGAAAACCGTCGAAATACCTCTATATGGAAGTCGACTTCAAAAATAAGGTCTGTTTAATCGTATTTTCCAATGTATGGATTCCTTGTTTGAAAAAGAGGCCACAGACTGAGGTGGTGATATGCGGGAGATGCGTATTCAAATTCATCTATCGACTTGTGAGCACTCTTCATCCTTATTCACATAAATATTCGTCTTTGACGCTCAATATTTAGCGCTCGAAGCCGAACATTTGCAACGTTTAAATTGCACAATGCACGACGACCATCATTCCATACTAATATATGTGCAACGCTTATTAATGTAAGATCACTGCTCACTTTATATGTTGGACGTGAACCTGAATGATCTTGTATTGACTAATATTTCCTCTGGGAGAAGTTGAGAAAATTGAAATGCTTAAACATTCAGCAATTGACCACTAAGGAACGACAATCGAATGATCGAACAATAATAAACGGTTTCACCTTCGAAATATGCATTGTCGCACCCCTTACGATCGCTAATTTTGGAAAAAATCCGAGCAGCTGTTCGACTTCAAGTAGTACCTCATCTCATCTCATCTCCATTCCACTTCGACTTTAATGAGAAAAAACGTCCGGTAAATGATCGTATTGCAGAATGTGAGGTGGAGAAATTCCTCGAAGAAAATATTTATTGCAAAAATAAAAGAACTTATTAAACATAACAAGAGAATTGATAAACGCATAAATATGTAATTATTTTTTCAAGACTTTCTTTGAAAGGAAAGAAAATCGAAAGCAACCGAACGAGATCGGTTAAATTATCGCTTTAAACGCGAAAATCGGTGAGATAAGAAAAAAACTCCATTAAAAAATAAACATTATTAGTGTATAAGTGGAAGATTAAGAAAAATATAGTGAAATTTTTTTTCTGCAATGGATGTTGCAATTTTGCAATTTTTGCAATAAAAATAGAAAAATCCAATAAAAATTGCAACGGACAAGACTATGCTAATACATATACTCATCACTTTTTCCACCCTTGTATAATTTAGCAAAGTTAGAATGACAAAAATAAAGCAGATTACTTATATGCAATGAATTCGAAGATAATTAAAAGATAATTAAATGTGAAGAAATTATAAAAAGCGGACAAATAAACACATTTTTGAAAAACTTATAAAAAATAAATATACTTTCGAATTTAAGAATAGTAAATTCTATTAGCAGAATACGTAAATGAAATGTCATTTAGAGCAATGAATTAATGATTTAAAAAAATCATCCTCATATTAAAGCATCACGTCGAGATTCTTAGGTGTATGCATGCGTTTTCCAAATTCTCCATCAATGGAATATGGAAAATTAAAGCGGCCCCTTAACGAATTCAAGTCTCCTAAGACAATACTGACGTTCAACAATTAAAGAGAGATTTAAGCATCTGAATCATCGAGAAATATTTTTCCGATACGTAAAATCACAGGTAAGAAATGTTTTAACAAGCGCAAATTGCATTTTTCGCGTATCATTTACAATATGTGCGTATTTAATGCTTGCACATTTGTGCTCAATGTAGACATAAGGATCGGGTGTATTGAATGGACCCATATCTGCACCACAACCTGATAGAACGAAAGAACCATTCGGCGACGACCATGTACGACCCATCAAATCATCGATTTCTAACGGTAATGCTGCAATTTTCGAGATTTTATTTTCTGCTTCAAAAAAAAAAAAGAATATATGACAGTGAAGAAAACACAGATAGTGTATGCACATTTATTATTTAATGAGTGGAGAAGCGACAACCAATACGACGATTTTTGGATGGGAAGCGGGACGACTATTGTATCGAGGATACCAAATATTGCTGCGAAAAAATACTTAAAAAAAGATAATAGTATTTGAAAAATTGAACTCAACCGAATATTCGCAATAAAATTTGAGAGTCTCAGCAAAACAAGAAAAATTTCCACTCTAAGCGCAATGTGAAGAGAACATGTGGAGTACTCATGCACTCCCCCCCCCCCCCCCCCCAAAAAAAACATTATTTTCTAATATAGTCTAAGAGTTAAACGTCTTCAAATTATTATTTTTTGCAAATTTATTTTAGGGAAATGGAAACTTTTTATCGCTTTTATATGCGCATACGTCAGTATTTTTGCAACTTTAGGAAATGGAAACATACGTCAGTATTTAAGCGGCAATCTTTTCCAATGATATGTGATAATGAAGCAAAATTTTGAACGATCACTTAGAGGCGATCGAATTTTCTTGCTTCTTGAGGTGCAAACAATAGCGATTCATAAACTTCAAAGATCTTGATATTAAAAAAAAAAAACCGTTTAAATAGAAACATGCAATATAAATATAAAAACTAGAACTAAAAATCTCAGAAAAAATCCCAAAAAATATAAAAACTAAAAGAAATACAAAAATAAATGAAAAATAAAAATCAAAGATATAAAATAAAAAGAACCTCGAGAAAAAAAGCAAAACGAACCAAAAAAACAATAGCGATAGAAAATAGCAAAGTATAAAATACACTTACAAATGAAAAATAGTGCTAAATATATAAAAATTTTAATTAAAAAATTCAAAACGGATTGATAAGAGTAAGAAGCTACCGCAATAGTTTCCTAACCTTAGTCTACTTTTTGCGAACGAATATCTGAGCTCCGTCGAAAGACATATGGAAGGACATGAGTACAACAAAAACAAAAGAAGGTAGATAATGAAAGGGAACAAAAGTGTTAAGTCTATAGTGGCTGGTTTTCCTTTTGAAGGGTTTTGAACCATACGAGTGCAAACTCATTATATATAAGTGCCACAACAACAAAAACAGATGGGTGGAACCAAGTCGGAAGCGCTAAGCATGACAATATGACGCATTGCCATCCAATTCAGCATCTCTCAATGAAACGCGACATAAATTTATGGACTTGAAAATATAATTTTTTGTTTTTCTTATTAAATAGTTCGCCATCCTATGTTTTCCACTCTTCTATATTCTCCTTTCCTGGAATTAACTAAGAGAGGACCACGGCTATATGAGAATTCCAAATCCATTGAATCCCAGGACCGGTGTTTTTTCGAGGGATCCCGCTTTCGGCATTTCATACCAACGACGCATTACAACGTGATGGTAGCACTGTAACAAACTGTTGTTGACATATATTAAGGTATTTTCCTATTTAATTTCGTTGCGTGTTGTATTAGAGGATTTCGTGACTGAGAAAAACTAAAATAGTTTTCTGCATGAATCGGAAATAATTGGTAGGAGGGTTTAGAATTTGTGGTCAACATTTGTATTCTATAAATTGGAGTGGTGTTCATTTCTTATAAACATAATTTTGATGCACACTAACGAGACTCTCAGTCTTTAGTGTACAAAATACATAAGAGATCTTTCATAAGTATAACAGCGGAAAACGAGTACGAAGTTCATTATGCACGAAGGTGTAAGGAAACAATAAACCTAACGATGCGGAAGGATAAAACCTCAACTATAAATTAGCCGTAGAGCCTTTCTTGAACTTCCACAACTCGTAAATTTAACTGCTCTAAGGAAGCTTCAAGAGAGGATAACACGATAATTTATAGTATGGCAACATATGTTTCGTTTCCGAAATAAGAAAAAATTACCTCATACTAAGTAGCTGAGGCTTATATTTGTGACAGGATGCCTTACTTGTGATCTACGCATGTCTACCTGCATTTTACAGGTTCACAAATCTAAAATATGCGCCACATATTTTTGCTTTTCTATGGTTCCAGGATTTCTCTATGTGCTCTTGAGTGTGAGTGGAAGAAAGAAGGAATTAAAGCAGTAAAGCTATACATTTAAAATTGACATTTTTTTCGGTGTAATTTTCTATACAATCGAATTATAGGTTATTTTGGGTGAAATCTGGTTGTTGATAGAAATGCCTCACTAATTAATATTTAGATCTGAGAGCACACGAGAAATTTATTTGTTTGTTTATATTTATTGCTCAAGAGTAAGTTATGTTTAACCGGAAAACTAGGAACCCATAAATCAGAACCAATTGAAGTAGTATTAACAAGTCAAAAGACATGGTAATAAGGCTATATTGTAAAGCAGCCAATTCGGTTCATCACAATTTCATGACGCGAACCTTGAATGCAGCTTGAATTGCATTCAGCATTACATTCTGGGTCAACCTTTACATTTCAGTTTGCATTTCCAAGGTTAACCATCATAAGTGGCGCTCTTAGAGATGTGTGTCAGCAGTCTGTCTATAGTTTCAGCAGCTCGAGAACCTCTGAAGCCATAGTTACAAGATTGCTTGATGTAATGTGCACTGTACACTAGCTTTTCATACCCGAGTTTTCACTCGACTTCTCGACTTTAAAACGAGTTGTGCGCACTTAAACTTGCGCGCAAATATTTTTATAAATTTTCCAATCGGCTACGTTGGACATTTAATCTGTCAGCAAGCAAACAAGTGGAAAAACGTTTTTTTGCGTTCTCTCATTATCACTCCTCCGACCAATTAGTTCAGTAAACGAATAAGAAATGAGTAGCGATATTTTTATCGAATGCTGCTGTAATTCTTCTATAAAATGTTCGTTTTACCATCGTTGCCAATTCTAAAACTCCAACCGAAAAGGTATATAGAACGGCTCGAACGGTCACTAACTAAACGCAAATTTCTAATCGCATTTAATCGTCCATAATAAGGCGAATAGAAATCTCGCTGAGTAGACCGTCTTATATTGCAGACTGCGTTCAGCAAATTTCGTTAATTTTGCTTCTGTTGATTTAGAGTTGAAACCACCGAACACACAGACACATACAGGTGCACAAACACACAAACATACAAATACGCACAGATACAGATTTACATCAACATTGTGCTAGCAGAAGGCGAGATGTATTGTTAAGGAACGCGCTTTCTTGCAAAAGAAACACGGAAGAGAGAAAAAGGTTGGAAGCAGTTCTAAGCGTTTCAGTTTAATTCTCATCGAATGATCCCTATCGCCTCTAAAATTTCGAAGGGAAAATTCACAAAGGATATCGCCTATATAATTACTTCAAGCGACTATAAGCATTACTTCTTTCAACAGATATTTTGTTAATTTTTTATTACTCAGTTGATATTTCATGATATAGTTAATGTTGTTGTAACAATAACGAAAATCAACGAAATGGACGAGGAATAAAGCAAACGAAGATTATATGAATGATCAGTAAGGAAATTATGATTCAAAAAAATTGCCAATAAACAATAAACTAAAAACCTCAATCAATATTAGGCCACCCAATTAGCGCATTTTTTTTTTCGATTATTTCAGATCCCTATGACAACTGTTTAGTGCCTCAATTTTCCCAACCCTCAAACCCATTTTTTATACACTTCATGTGAATTTTATGTGAAATGGAGGAACTATGGTGGCGAACGCTTGATGACGTTCGATTTGCAAAATTGCAGCGAAGGCAAAATTGCGTGAAATTTGCATATTCGTTGCGTACTTCTACAACGAACGTAGTGATATGAATCCGCGCATGTTCCTTCATATAGCGGGGAAATTGCCTGAAACTGCCTCCCTTCCCCTCCTCTCCGTCCCGATCGCCCCTCACCCTCCATCCAGGTCTGCGTCGACTCGTCGTCACCAAAACGCAAATTGCAAAAAACAAATTTGCCAGAGCGTACGAAAATGATTCTTTTGCAGATTTTTATGCACAGTACAATCAGTTATTATTGCGGGATTTTCATTATTTCTAGGCAATTTATGAAATCGGTTGTTCTCATAACTGACATCGGGAATGCGCATATCGTGCCTTTTGCTGTGCTATAATTTCTGCCTTTTGCTGTACTATAATTTTGCACTCGTTTTCGAACAACACAAATGTATTCGTTTAGAAATGAACGACCATTTTCGAACCAAGTGGAAAATCAAAGGACTTACGACCGTGTTGTCACACTTAAAGAAGGAGGTTTGTATCTCAATTACTTTCATCATATAGGTGGAAGCTCAAGTAAGAAATAGCCTAGATGCAATGTAAAAAAAAAAAAATAAACGAAACGCATAAATTAAAAAGAAGTAAAGCATATACGAAAATATATCAGTCATATTTATATGGGGAATACGTTATGGAAGTATGATATTGTATATGATATTTGCATTAAACACAAAGTTTTAACTTACAATCTTCATCTTTCAAGTCCATTCTTACACCTGCAGCTAGAGTTGGATTCGACGGGCATACTAGAGTGCCTATCACTTGCATGCACTCAGTTCGAGCCGTTGAGAGAGTACAAACGGCTAACAACGCCAACACACCAAGAGCCCAGCACGACTCCATCACTGAACATCAACGAGCTGAAACGTAATATCGACGACCTTGCCGAACGCACATAAACACTCCCTATTGCTGTGTACATCTCGCAGATCGAAGCTCACTAGAAAAATATAACGACTAGAATAACGGTCAAAAAGTTCCAATAGAATTGAGGAGGGAGGAAGAAAGTGAAATGACCGTATTAAACGGCTTCAAATTCGAGATGCAATTAATTTCACGATATTTCGGATAGGCAAAAAGTATACTATACATTGCAATCTTCGTTGGGAGTGGAATGGCAACGTCGTTGCCGTTCGTTCTCCCTAATGATTTGCGTTCACTTGTAGATTTAGGATTGGACTTATATTGGCTCTTTAATGGAAGCGATCATATAGGTATATCACCTTTAACTGCTTCAGAATAGTTAGCTAAATAAGATCGATGTCAGATATGTTGCTATTGGTGTGCTGAATTAACGGCTCCAAATAATTGGCCATATAAACGCAACGGTGATCAGAATGTCGTATTAAAACGATGAATTTCAATGTCATTCTCGACATCTCAATAGGAATCTGGTATATGTTTTGGCAAATCTACTTAGGTGGCTAAATTTGTCGCATTGAATTGCAATCCATTGAATTTGCGATGCACGGCATGTTGCATAAATCAAAGTCTTTGAACGAAATAGTGCTTCATTCAGCTTGCATTTCGCAAGATTGCATCGCACTCAACACAAATTAGGACTTTACAACCGTCATTGCATTTATACTGCGGACAGGGTGTGACGATTAATGAATTTTTTGCAATGGACTTCTCTATCTACCTTTTTCTTGTTTTGAAAAAAAAATGTGCTAGAACGACCATGCAGGTACTTCTTTACTCTTTGAAGCGATGATCATCTACTACGGGAGAGGACTGTCAGACATCTCGACTCCTCGAATGATTCTGGACTTGTCCGCAGAATCCTATCCCTGTTCTCAGAGGTTAGCTCCCCCTCGCATCGGGATCGGGATCAGCTGGTCCTAATTCCTTTTTCGCAAAATTGGAGTCCGATTTTCGGACTAGTGCCAGCTCGTTTTCCTGAGGTCGCCCAACACTACTCGGGAGCCTGTGGTGGCTATGCTCGATGAACCGTCGTAGTCGCCTCAGCATCCGTTGATAGCAAGCGCGGATCGGTTTGCACCTTTTTAAATCGTTGCCTAATCGCACTGTGATGATTACAGATGTATGTAAGTGTCTATCTGTTCGTCGGCAATTCCAGCTCAGCAACAAACAAAATTCGGAGTCCGATGGCCATAGTCTACCCTCAAAATAAAATCCCAAATGCAGTCCCGACATCTTGTAAAAGTGAACATAGAAACGACCTCTCCAGCATGCTTCTCCACTCATTATATTTGCGAGGTGGTCACAAAATGAGAAGTATATCAAGAACCACCTCTTAAAAATTAACTTAAATGCTGACCTCACTTAACGGTTGGTATTTTACTTGCTCTACTATGCTAACAACAACCGTAACCATAATCGCTCTCAGCAGTTCACTGGCAACACCGACTTTTAAAAGTTTTTGTATTGGCGTCGGTCGTACCAACTGTGCATACGAATAAAACCAGTGCAGAAATTAATAACTAGATTAATTGCATCCTCAAAGATCATTTAAAGATATTTGTGTCCCCTTCTCTTCCCCTGGTTTTTTACTTTCACTCCGAGAACAATACTGCTAACTAGCGGAAAAAGGCTAACAATGTTTGCGGCTGAGAAAATCAGCTGCTCTCCACGTGAAATACCACCTGTGCTTCCACACGGGGCATTAAGATCCAGCCATGAACCTCTTCCGTTGACCTCCACTAGATTCATAATTCTCCTCTCAGTATTTCTTATTATTCCTCTTTATCTTTTTCCACTAATAGATAAAACTCCTCTTCACGAATCGGTATATTGCCGCATCTTTGCCCACCATATCATTTACTGCTATCACAATCTAAAGAACGCTTCAGCTAGTCTTTTACCTATACAATATCCCAGACAACAACCCCATGGGTCACTACAAGCCATAATCTAATATACATAACACAGCCATTTTTTCAACATGCAACAGGCGAGCTTTATTGAAAAGAACGAACAATCACATAAACCGGAGAAAACGTCTGTTTAAAACCAACGATAAATATGGGTCCAGTTGAGAAAAAAATGAGTTACAAATATTGAACATTTCATTTGTATAACGTTGTGTCGACATAGGAGAACGATTTGTGTGCAATCAAATGTTTACATGTTGACAGTATCGCAGCCTTTATTGCCAGCCAGTTGCCAACTATCGACAATATCTCAGTATGTACTCGCGTACCTTGGATACAAATGCATCCTGCAATGACGGCCACAATTATGAGTGTTACAAAATTACTTCATCGCATTAAACACACAAAACTTCTGGTTTATTACGGCATTTGAAACATTGTTTCAATCAAATAATGTTGCTTCAAGCGATGAACCCCAACCAGAGGACTCCGAAGCAATATAGTATCATCGTGTAAGTTGAGATTCTCATTAGGCATACGATGTCGCCAACTAGACTCGATGACCTCAACCTACTCTTTCGAGGAATCACGAACGTACACTACTCTGAGAATATTTCTCTGGCGGTTGCGTATTTCGAAGGTAATCGATCCCCCGCATCTAAGAAAATAAAAATAGATCAATCTTCTCACATATCAGTCTGCATGCACAGAAAAACTTAAACAGCTAAATCCACCTGGAAAAGTTGGAGAGATAATGGTACGTAGGAAGGGAACGAAGGGAGGAATACAGTAGAAGGAAATGCCGAGAAGCTGGGAACGGCTGCTCAATGGATCTCCCACCGAACTATAATGAGCAGCTCAACTGTTCAGCAAAACAATGCCTATCTGCTCGATGAGAACGAATACAATCTGTGCACTGAACTGTAATTCTACCCTCATATATGACTTTACGAGACCAGCACTGTGGCTAAGCCTTCATACAGTGGCCATAATGAACTTATAATCAACAAAATATATAATAATGGAAAGAAATAAGTGCACAACCAACCCTATTAGTAGACCATTGCTGTGCGGCCTGCGCATTCAGTGCATCGTCGAAATCGATCAGGTCGGTGAAGAGACTGTCTAGTCCAAGAATTACGTCAATAAGTCGCCGTGTTGGCATCCACCCTTAAGAGCAGCACAACAACACCTCACTGTCACATTAGATCAGAGTTTCTCATTCTTAATATCAATCATTTATCCATACCGAATTTGGTTAATTTAATCACCTTGATGGGAAGTGCTGCTTTAAAAACCTGACTGCTCAAGCTGCCATCGAATATGCATATCGAAAGAATTTTGAGGATAAAATTAATCAACAAAAGCATCAAGATATGAGCAAGAAATAGCGAAATAATTTCCCACAATATCGCAAAAATAAGGAGAGCAAAACTGTGCAGAATGCGCGAATGGCGTTTTTTCGCATTAAATTGGTGTCTTTGTTGCGTTTATAGTGGGCAAATACTTAATGCTGCAATGAGCTAACGACTGAATATTTATAGCGAAAACAGTTCAGAAGCCGGCAAAATACGCTCTACTCTAGCGAAATTCATGAGAGATACAGCCGTGAGCTAAAAACGTCACTTGACATAGTTAATGACGTTGCACGATGTGAATTCGTGGAAAAAATGTACAAAATTTGGACATGTGGAAAATACCATACTAGTTTAACCTCATAGCAAATTAATCTAAACTACGAAAAAAAAAGCATCAGCTCACTCCTTCTCCTCTTAATCTTGAAATTTGGAACTGCTTAAACATAAGTACCACTAGGAAAAATACTTTTGAAAGTGACATCAGGAAGAGAAGGCCCCTAAGAGTCGCAATCGTCCCTCCCTTACACACTAATACGTATCGCCTCTGCGACTCCAGCGGTAGTACGTATCGCCTCTCTGCGAATCCAGCGATTCATAAAAATTTGCGGGTTGCTGCACATTGGCAGCACTCAACGTTGGAAAGAAATGCGAACCAGGCCATATGCATGAAGGTGGCTGACCAGCCGACAAGAACATATAGCCTAGGCAGTGTGCATATAGTGAGGGTACGCGACCACTATAAACTGCTGTTGGGAGCATCGCCCACTTTCGACTGCGCGTCTGTTAAATCAATTACCACCCAATTCGACTGCCGTCACCCACGGAAAGCTCCTTCCTGCTATCGTTAGTGATAGCACCGCAAACAAAGCGGAAGCAATAACGAAAGCAGGAGAAAGCGGCTAACCGTAACCATCGAGACTATTTTGTCGCAGAAGCGAAAGGCAGATGGCACCATCTTCAGTGATATTTGGATGCCACACACGAGTGAGACACTTCACCACCGGTGTACATTATTGTACTCGGGCGGTACGTTGATCGAGAACTTGAACGAACCCCCCTGCAAAAAAGTATAAACGATTCATATATCAGAAAAGCGCGTTTTCTCTTCTAGAAAAAGTAACATATTACATCCACAAACTTGAAAACAAAAAATTTGGCATGGAAAGTTTTGAAAAACCAGGTTTAATAGGGAATAAAACTGGAGATTTTCACGAAATTCGGCGAAGATTTAGGCCAAGACTTCACAACCTGACTTCCGCTTCCACAGCTATACTCTGTAAAATACTTCCGACTTAAACGTTCATGATATCGCCTATATGGACCTCTTCTAGCACCGAAAATTATTCCAGTTATTGCTCACTGAATACTACTCATATTTATGCATTGTGCAGCAATGGCATCGAAGCACATTTCCGCACCCCCCACCCCAACCTCCCTGTTACATGTACGCTTGCAGCCTGTATTCGAAAAAAAAGATGCTCTGAAGGGTACAACAATAAGGTTGCCCCCATCTTAATCCACTTGTGCACTGAACGTTTATGCCGTATTACCCGTATGACACGTACCATTAACCACGTATCAGAAAATCCTTGCCTCATCTCTTCAGAAGTTGGAGCAGTTTTTCAATCACTCGTTTGTCCTTCCCGCCCTACTCAACTCTAGCATTCCATGAAAAAAAATTTTTTTAACGTTTTCAGCTTTTTACAGAGACAAAAAAAAATAAAAATAAAACTATCTAACGATATGTGCAACAGTATCGAATCTAACGAGAATTTGACAGCAATTTCGACAACAACAAATAAATCGAGCAGCAGCTCGGAAAATTTTGTTCTGGAAGAGAAAGCGAAAAATCCGACCTTATAAATTCCTTCAGAAGGTGTGACTGTCAGTTCCATCTGATGAAGAGCCGACGTCGATGGGAAGTGTAATTTACATGTCGTCATTTTCTTCAGACTCGACTCCAACTCTTGGATCTCTTAAGAGATACATTTGGTAAGATTCTTCGAAAATAAATTTCAATTCCATTGCAACAAATCGTCTCTCGTTTTTCGCAGAAAATTTCTTACTAATATACTAACGCATACCGAATGAGTATAATAACTATGAATAAGAAAGAGTTATGTACTATATGTGCTCACTTTTAACCAACGTCAAAAAAAGAAATGACTAACGAGAGAGGAAAAGCAAAGGGAGAAGGGCAAGAAGGGGAGCTATTCTCCAATTCAATGTCGCATACAACTTCACCTATCGTATATCAAGGCTTGTTTCTTTAATTCTTTAATTATTCCTCACTTCGTCTCATTAAATTTATGCACAACGGCTCAAAATACCACATGATACTTTATTATATTACTTAAAGAAAAGTATCTATATTTTTAGCTGCAACATTCTAAACTGAAATCCTGATATTGATATAAGCAGACTATAAGAGCAATTTTAATTAGTAAAACGATTCGATAGAAACAAAAGGAAAGGTTAGGGTCACTGTGTTCCTATGAGAATATTTTACGCAGGAAACCCAAAATCCAACTATAGAACTTTTGGCGAAACGATTGTTTTTCACCAACGATGTCTGTCCGTCAATCTTTAAACTATGGTACGGTCGCTGATAGAGAAACAAATCCGCCATGACGATCACACTGAGCAACAATTAATGTAAATCGATACAAACGATCAATAAATGAAGCAAGATCAATTCGCCGCATCCGATCAGAAAATCGCTGTCTATCACAGTGAGGTCTTCATGGTTATGCCCACTAAAATTTACTCTGTCACTATCGCATTTACTAACAACTGGCTTTTATTCATTGGAAGCTCTTCGCTTCAATATTAAGGTACGCAATTGAGGATAATCGTGCCCCCTCCCCCAGTTGCACTTGAATAAAATTTTACTACTTCGGCTTAGAAAGACAAATCACCCGCAAAAACTTACAAATGCAAGCAGATAACGTTTGAAGCTTTATTAGATTTCTTCTAATTCGCGGTAATTAATAAAGGTGAATGAAGAAAAAAGTAGCAATGAAGCGGAAAATATAGACAAACCTTGCGCCAAAAGTTTGTCCCTTATTGAGATTCGGGTGCCGAGATATGCTTTATCCTCATCTACACCGTTGATACGCTTCTGAAGGTTCAGCATCACTTAGCACCACCTTAATCGAATCTTATATTAATACAGGTAAGAGTTATTCTCTATAAATCTATGAACGCAAATCAATCGATAAATCTTGTTGCCGAAACAATCATGCGAAGTGGGCAAAACGAAACAGCACACAATGAAAACACGATTTCAACAGATCAACTCTTCCTCTTCCCCTCCCCCCCCCCCCCCCTATCTCAAATTCGGTCATAAAATAGCCAATAAGAACAAGAAATAAACAAAAACCAAGTAAAAACAGCCAAAGGAAGCTAAGTTATGCATCATAAAGTGTGTGATACGATACACTTTTCAGGGTTCGCATGTATCTAAATCGTTTCGGGAGCCCTGCCCCCCCCCCCTCCCCCAGCCCCCCTGGTTGCTTGTAAACTTTAAAGTTCTTGATAGCATAGCAATTTTTACATCCGACCTGCCTGGGCTCACTTCCATCGATGGGGAAAATTTTTGCATATGTCAGCTTTCTACGATGGAATATCACTGTTCGTCAAGTGCGTTCGCAAAGAAGCCCTTGATAAGAAAAAGTGCTAGTTTCTAGATTTTCATTCACTAGCGGCAATTATGATGGAAGTCCTACCTGTTATACATACTAACTTTTAACAGGAAATTGGGGAAAACTTTCACGATAATCATCTCTTATCAAAGGGCTTTACACTCCGCCAGGAATCAATGATTTTGGTCATCTGTGTCCCCTTTCAATAATTGCCGTATGTCTAGCAAAATTAGCTGAGAGGAAGCGCATTAAAAATGGCGTCTTAATTAACAGCAATCTATGATATCGCTTACTAAAATGTGGGCAATTCATACCATTACCGTTGTCTGGCAAGTTCCACTGGAGCTATTCGCTCTTCTGAAAAACTCGGCATTAGAAACCAGGAATGGGAAGGTTGGAATCTAACCACCCTCTCTCCCTTCCTACCCTCCCCCCCCCCCCCCCCTTCCCTCAAATCTTCTCATGAAGCATCCAAAAATGATCGCAAATAAAAGGGAACCGCTCAAGCCTAATATCTGTGTAGTATTTGAGGAAGCATCTAGTTGAGCTGACTGAGAGAGGGGAGGGGGGGGGGCGAGAGGGGAGAGGAAAGAGGACAACAAACAGGGCATGCCAGAAATGACTGACTATATAAATGACATTTGCAATCATAGGGAAAGCGATGGATCCCCGTAGCCAGCATTGTTCCCATCGTTGTTCGTTTATATGCCCGCTGAGCCCATTCCACTCGTATTTCGCTTTTAACTAAAAATGCAGCGAATAGACAAGTTTCTTTTCCACTTACAACTTCAATTCGAAAGTGTGCAACTCTGTCGATTTCTTTGTGGGACGAAGAATGTGGGATAGCGAAAACTCCAAATAGCGAAATTCCCCCACAACGAATTACAGAAGCGCGACCTCTCAAAACAATAGCGAATTTAGAGAACGTCGCAAAAAACGCAAAATCGAATAGCCATTTACGCGAACAGTCATTATAGTTTATGAGATAAGATAAAATGAAACGCTCTCGAAGTGTCGGCAATGAACAACGGTACTTTTTTGCCATTTTTTACAAACATGAAAACCTATGTTATCCTAATAATAGTAAATATATATGCGAATGCATTTTCGCCCTGACGCTGTGATGACCATTCGCGTAAGTCTTCAATTCTAGACTTTGCTCGAGTTTAGGTCACTATTTTGAAAGTTGATGAGCTGTTTTCGGACATCCAACGACCAACCCAATAGAAGCATTTTTTTCGGGGCAAAGCCGTTGCATCAATGCTACGAAGGGCCTGATCAATTACATCCTTTTGTTGCTCTTCAACTCTTTCGCATTTTTGTTCCTTCTTGTTCCCCTCGCCCTTCCTTATCAATACGAGAAAGAGCAATGTGGAATTTATAACGAAGGAATCGACAACGAATTGTTGCCGAAATCATTTAAGTGTACCGCACATCTTAACCACTGCTCAAATGAGAATACTACAGATATACAAACAAATAGCCGAAATATGACCAGCGCAATGGTCTCAACTCAATTCTAGACGTAACTCGGTCAACGAGATCTGGTTATGATCCCGGTAGGTTATAGATGGTCCTAGCTGCAACCGACTTTAGCCTTACCGAGGACGGTTTAACCTCTGTTCAAATGATCACAGCTACATCAGGCCCATGTGGCAACCTTTAATCCACTTGGTATCCGGTTAGCATATCGTCGATTTCGGAAATAAATGACTAAAGACTTCCACCTGAAACCAAATTAATCCACGTGAAGCCAATTTACCTTATCATTACCCAAACCACAGGTAAATTACCAATGAAACACCAAACGACGACTTTCACTCGCGATAATAATGCCGCTCCGCTTCGCACACGACACAACATACGTGAGCGAAGACAGCGCAACCATAACACACACAGAGTGAGAATGATGAAAATAGTGTGTGCAGAGAAGGAAACGGAAGATGAGAGTGAAAAATTGAGATGAAAAGAATGCTAAGATAGAAATGATGCAAAGAGAAGAAAGAGATTTAGGAAAGAGAAATAATATTGCGCAGAGAGCGAGAGAATAAAATGAACACAAACAATGCGTAAATGACCAGCGAAGAAGAGTGCGAACAATTTGCGATGATAACGTCAGTGACCTTTTTTTATGGAACTATGCGGTTTTTTCGTATTGACTTCTGTCGTGTTGTGGGGGATTTTTTGATGCGTGTTATTTGCAAGGTTCTAATTGAATCGGACAATTCGGTACTCTTCTCACCCCTCCTCCTTTCCCACCGCCCCCCTCCCCCTTTTACGGCTGCAATTTCGCAATGAGGAAAATGCAGCCGATTGTATACGCAGCCAGACGACAGCACCAAATCGAATTCGTGTTGTGTGGCATTCTAATTGCAGAATGGTTGCATTGCTAAGCAGTGGCGCTACACACATTTAGTCAATCTTGTCTAACTGCATACAAGGCGGGCTGCATTTTGCTAGGCTCATTATTGCTTGGGAAGCGATATTTTGATGCATCATTAGTATTTCAACTTGATGCAATTCTGTGGAAATATGCTATGCTAGGCCAGTTCTTTGCAGTATTAAAAACCCCTATGAATCATTCATTAATACTATACCTGTAGTTTGTTTTGGTTTGTTTCCCAACAGGTGGCCTCTTATCGATTGTTAGCTCTTTTCATCCGTTTTTAGTAGAAATCCTCCGCAGAAACTTCTTCCGGCAGTGACTGATGACGTCATTTCATTATCAGCGATTGTTTGATAGCATTCATTATCGAAGTTGCCAAACAATTATATTCATGTCGTTGATTACGCCCTTGAAAGGTGTGTAATTTTACCTGTGCAGGTTGACGTGTGGTGATGAGTCATAATATCGAGAATGGAACGTGGTGATATTATTGCTGCTTTAAGTGAATGCAACCGTCTTCGTTGTTCGCTCACCGTTGCAATTGCAAATCTTTTTTGCAAAGTGGTCAAAAATGTCCAATATTTTGCAATAAAATTTGCAATTCGATGAAAAATATCCTCTCAAATAAGAGAGCTATCAATAGTGCATAGATACAATCTCATGATAAATATATCAGATTTATCAAAGAAATTTATCCACTAATTGTCAAATTACAGCGAAAATCTCATCCCATCGAGCAGCGCTTATATTTAGACGATCGCCGCTTTCATAACAAACTTTATGCATTTTAATAATTTCCTTCGGAATTTTTTCTCTTTAACGCATTATGGGAACGACTTCTATGTATGTGTCCGTTTATATGACAGCTTAAATCGTGAAGTGAAAAGGCGATCAGATCAGATTTCATCGGTATTTTGCGCCTCATTGAATATATGATAAACATAGCGCGCAATATATGAGTCTTAGTTTCACGTCAAATATAATTAACGCTTATATGAAAGAATCTTTTTTATTGAGGAATTTCTGCCAGCGGTTGTTGGTTACAGGGGAAAATATTATTGAGCACTGTGAACCTTTCGTTTTTTTTTTCTTTTTTTGCAGATTTAACAATTACGAAATTTCCAGCTTCTTGCACCTTTGAGAACTACTTTATTCATCTGGCTTTGAGGGACTTTGCTCAAAATTGATTCCCGGTATTAGCTGTGATCAAGTTTGCTTTTAGGGTATACGTACCTGTATGTTAAAAGGAGGTTGAGGAAGGGGGAGAGTGAAGAGATTTTTCGGGGTACAGCTCATCCGGCTTTTTAATCTATCCCTTTTCATCACTGCTTATAGTTCTAAGGTTTGCGGATACATGATTGCACTTTTTCGTTGATTTCGAGCCCCGATTATTACTGAAATTCTGATTTTGATTCATCGGGAAGTATTTGTGCCTCCTTTGCCGATCCCCTCTCAGACCCCTTTGCCGACCCTCTCTCCTCCCACCTACCAGTTTCGAATTCCCCGTAAAATATTCGGTAGGATCAGTTGCTGCTCCATTTCGTAATCTTCAGAGTGGGAGTGCATTTCTATGCACCACTGTAAAAGTGCATTATGACAACAAAGAGTACATGGGGCTTAGGCCGAGCCCTTCGGATGGCGATGAGTCGATTCCGCTTAGGAGATAGTCGGAGCTTGATCTACTGCCGTTGTTCTCATAAGGGTGCTGAGCGTATGGCTCGGTAGGACGAAGCCAAGAAGTCTTGTCAGGGCCCACTTACAGTCAATCGCGCATTTATCAATACAAAACGATAAATGTATAGGCATCTTTATGTGACCCAAAATCCGCATATATATGGAACGGATCGAATCGAATTTCACCTTTTTGTTGGTCAGAAAACAACGAAAGTTTAGTTAGATTTGTGCGAATAATCGTATCATGTAATATATGGTGCCTGTCTTGTGTACTTTATTGCTGACTGATGAAACTGGTTGTTGTGATAAGGGGAAGCGAGAAAACGCATGTTGCGCCAATATCTTTGATGCTCTTTTTAATTTACTTCAACTTTTCGTTTACTCAACATTGCGGTGAGACATCATCTAAAACAGTAGGTTGCTGTTAAACCTTTGATAAGTGCATGTGGAATTACTTTATACTGCTTTCTTGAGTGCAGTTATTGGTTGTATGCCTTATCTGACGTTGAACTTTGCAAGTCTTACTGCATCGTACCCCAGCAATCTTTCTCCTCTTTTGATTGGCGTTTGCATATCTCTATGTGTTTACAATACGCATATGACAACTCCATGTCTGTACGTATTTGCCTATCTGTGCATTTGTCTGTCTGTGTCTGTCTGCGTTGTCATTTCAACTCAAAGAGCACTAAGGCCAGAGCCAAGAAGTTTGCCGAGTATAATGAACGCCATAATGGAATTACGTCCGTGAATGGAGATTTTGGTCGCTGTTGGAAATTGTTTTATCAAATCCACACATTAGTCATGTTTACATTTTTGTTATCTTACTGAATAATTGCTTCGCAAACATTTTAGTGGATTTCTGCGAAGATATACTGCGATGACGTCATGCTTTTTCTGATGACGTCATGTTTTTTCTGGTCTATTGATGATGAGTTTGTTGTTTATCAAAGTAATGAATAGCATTTCATAATATTCGGAGCAGTGCTATCGCAAAATCTTTATTGATATAAATTTGGGAATAATAAAAGCGATGATATTTTCATATTTTCATAGCACGATTTTTTTTTTTTTTGGAAAATAATATCCGCTCATAAGGGGATCGACCGGAAGATAAGTAATTCCGGATTTCCATTGCCTGAAATCCACTAATATGAGGTATGAAACAATAGGCGGAAAATATTTTTATTTTTTAGTAGCAATCAGATGAAAAGAATTTGTGACAAGAGAATCGATAAGTAACAGCACGGCATTTGAAATCGAAGATTACTGATTGATTTAGAAGAAAAATGCATTATTAGGCGTCTTTTTCTTTTTTTCGTTGCTGAGGGTCAACGTTTCTCTCTAGAATGAGAAAAAAAAAACGCTAATGCGCCAACATTGTCGGTTTAATTTTCCATTTGTTCAATTCAGGAGTGAAGAAGATATCAAACGAAGGTTATTTGTGAAAAGGATCGCCTCACAATATATCTATAAAAATCGTCGAAGTATTGTGCGATAAGATGTTCTTCAATCAGCTACGATTGCTACTCCATAAGAATTCACTGATTTTATGGCGCACAAAATTGCGAACAGCGGTGGAAATCCTCATCGGTCTTGTTCTATCACTTCCTATCGTTATAATCGTCGCTGAGGTTTGTTGATTATTTCATCGTTGCCATCTAATAATGGCTATCGAAAAACGATTTACTTAAAGCTATGTGAGGCGACTCTTGGGTTTACACCAAGACTACTTTGGGCTTATTTCAGAGTACTGTGACGTCACTAGGCCTCTTCTGATTCCGAAATCGATAAAAAATTTTCCAGAAGATCTTTTCTGTTTGGTTAGTATTATTTAAAATAATTGTAATAGTAGTCGCTTTCAAATATTATTCATGAGGGAAACTACTGTCAGCAAAATTAAGTATTTCATGTGCAGTGTTAGGAAGTAGTACTGGCTGATATTACTGGTAGTACTGGTTTTGGTAGTGATGAATACTAGTAAATCGTAATTAGCGACACTTGTTATAATAAGAACTGTTGGAGGTAATAGTAGCAAGTAACGTTAGGCATAGCAGTAAGTAATGAGGTGAATATTTAATACGTGTGATGCGTGTAATGTTATGTGAATTGCATAATGTTGAAAAAGACCGTGCAAAATTTCAACTCAAAAAAATTTGATTAGAAGTTCAATTGAATTGTGTGGAGGTGGGAGGGAGGGGGGAGGGGAATGCTGTCTTTGATTAATTCTTCAAAAAATCAATCGAAATAAGAGGGGGACCTCCATATTTGATGGGATCGAATCAAATAAGACATAATTGCATCGCATTCATCTCTACACATCTACACCTACACCCGAAAGCGATCACCATAAGGCAAGTGTTTCATTTCACAGTTGAAGAACACAGTTTTAATGCTTCCAGCATACTAGTCGAAGTTTGCACGTGTTCATCGAAAACGCGAAGTTTTTTTAATGAGGGGGGGGGGGGGGGGGAAGCACTTAGATGTGGAATGAGCTGATCGGCGAATTTTATTCGTACAGATAGATCTCCACAGCAACGTTTATAGTGATATCAAAGTAAATATACAAGTAATGCCTTAATACAAAGCAATAATAAATTCAAATTTAGAACGCTAGTTAATTGTTCGTTTGCGAAATGAAGTTTCTATAATATTAGGAGTTATTTTAAAAATTGTAAATATTGTTGATGACTATTTCAGAATGCAACGAAAGTTAAACGGCCAGAGGAGAGTTTCGAATCGTTTAAAATTAGTGGCGATTGGAGGGATTTGAATCGTCGTCTCGGTTTTCTCAAAACAATCAATAGAGCTTATTGCATGAGTGATAAATTGTTTGCAATTGCATTCAGGTATGTTTTTAATATATGATGAGACGTACGAAAGTATGTAATACTAAAAGATTGATCTATTATGGAATTCTGCTTCACTCGGATTTGCTCATTATGGTCGCATTTATTTTGGTGAAAATCCGATTATGAGAGGTTTCTTTCTATTGGAATCCATAAAAGTTGCAAGAATAGAAGCAAAATGGCGTCTTTTGATTTGGCGATATGTTTTTCGGATTATGATGAAATAGTTTTTGGGAGAAGAAGAATCTCGAGTTTTCAGTTAGTACCGTGTTGCTTCGATAGATTATTAATTAAAAGTGGGATGCGTGTGTAAATTCTCGAGACGAAACGAGAACCACCTACTCATAAGGAATGAAGGAAGGCTGCTTGAATGATATGGCTCTGAGTTCAGCATTTGCCAGTTGGATATCTTTCTTGTATCAGTTTTATTTCTTGGGTTAGAATATGCTCAGGGATCGAATTTATGCTTGATACAGTTCTGTCGGATTTGTCTCTGGTGCCGAAGACATCCAGATTGCAGTTTTTTTTCGCCATATTTTTTGCTAAACTTGCATATTTCGAACTTGCTAGTAAAAAGTAAAAGTATTTACTTGTTATAAAGGGTGTCGCAAAAATTGCAAAAAAGAGAGATTATTCGAGAAATGAACAAAATAATCGGAGCATTTTTTTCGCTTTATTACGCATTGTTGGCAACCGTAATGCTTTATCGAGAAGGGAAGAAGGCGAATGGACGTGTTAACACAGGAAAAACCTGGCTATAGTAAACTTTTCTTGAGTGGAATGAAAGTGTTTGTTCAAGTTCGGTCACTGATATTTGGTTGTGGTGCAAGAGCTTCCTTACAGAAGCTTAATTATCACATCATAATTTGCTAATCTTGAAATCTTTCACGAAATCATCATTTTGAAGCGTAACTGCTGGACGTGATATTTCCTTTTCCAGGGAAAACCTTAGTAGCATAGAGATAAATCGGATAGCACGCACCTTGGAGACGAGGTACAACAATGCGGCGAGTGGTGCTTTCAACATAACGGTTGAAACGTTTGCTTCGGAGAGGGAACTTGATGCTGAACTTTCTGCCGATTTTAATGAGACACAACTCTGCGGTCGTTATATGGGTAGGGCTTGCATTATTCTCGGCTTTCCACTTATTTTGTATATTGCAGTTAACAGATCCTCTTCGAGAATTCTATTCCGGAAAGGAGAAAGATTTTACGCTCTTTTTGCAGAGACAAAAACATTATGAGCTGTAACACGGTTAAAAAGTTGTGATTTTCCGAACGGTGGTCGTTTCACTCAAAGAACTAATGCGCTCTAAAACACTCCGAAACGTCATATATATAAAACGTTTTAAAATGGCATTCTCCTTTCTAGATGGACGTATTGCTAGAAAAGGAGATCATGCCGGAGTTTCCTCGAGTTTGCAAGTGCCATAAGCAAGATGGGAGAATCTTTTTTGCAAAGTATATGAAGGATGAAATTTAGGTTGCGTGTATTCCTTGCAAGGTGTCCTATTTAAGGATTGCGTTGCTCACAGGATGACTGAAAAGTAAAAAAGATTTAAGCGGATTGCGTTGAAAGACTGATAAGTTGCGTGGGCAGATGCCTCCTTGTTTACAAGTCGCATATAATATGTCCGTTTTGAAGAATAGGCATTTAGCACTCATTGCAAACAGGTGGGTAGAAAAACGGAATTGTTGAAGCCATACAAGATCAACAGCATTCCCACCGTCCCCACGCGAGCTCTCTTCCTTCTCAAATTTCCTCTCCCTTGCGAACTATGCGCAGTGAATTCCGAAAGTCGATGCTTTAACGGTCATTAAGAGCAGTTTTGACGCGCTACATTTGCTTAACCTGTATAACTTTTCGGCTCGTGTAGTGAGCGAGAAGGTCCCTGCTCACCAATTAGGAATATAGAGCTGCATTCAGATTTGCCAATTTGACGGTTTTACAACAACTCACAGTTCAAAAAATAGTATGAGAATAATTTTTTTTCCTGAAGGACATTAGGTTATGGATGTGATAAAATTAAGAAATTTTCTTCATTTGTGATAGAAATGCCGACCGTTCGAATGATGCTTGCACCTAATGGCACAAATATAATTCCAGTTTTTTTGCAGTGCGGCATTTGACTCTGAGTGCGCAAGTTGCGGAGTTGTAAGCGATTCGCCGCCTTTATATGACTTGCGCATTTGCGTATTCAGTGGAAGAAGGGGAGGATAAGTGCCGAAGTTTGATTATTTGTCGTTTTATAGGTGGCATAGTGTTCAAAAAATTCGACGTGCCAAATAGGCGCTTATCATATGCGATCCGTCTTCGTGAGGATAGAGACAGCAGCAGGCGATGGTATACGGAGAATGAAGTTTGGGATAGCGGTGGACCGTTTGCTATACTCGCTGATCACAACCCTGTACCCGGCTCTCCCAACTATTGGTCTTCAGGCTTTCTTTCATTACAGTTCGCTGTCGACTCATTGTTTCTACAGGTTTGTCTTGACATTTTGTTAATTCCGTTTAAGAGAGCTACTGAATGCACAAGGACGCTAGACCAGAGTTGAACAATTAAAGGCAACAGTTCTAAAATTAGGCGACATAAATCAATTCCGTCATCGGCTTCAGCACTGTTAGCGACGTTACTTGAAATGAGGATCGGGAAATTAGGTCGGACGGGTCGAGCGTTTTTGATGGTTATTATAGTTGGACGATCAACAGGTGAAATTGGTATAAAATAAATAGTCATTTTGATAGATTAATGGCGGAAGAAGAATATATGTGGTACTAACTCAGACGTGAATCGCTCGCTTTGTGTCAACCTTATCTACCATGTGGTTTGCCTAATATCTTTAAAATCCCTCCTGTTACTTGCTTCTTTGTGTTGTTATCAATTCGTTATTGCACCCTCGTTGATAATGGTTACGACGGCAATTAAACCGTGCAGTATTCATTGATGGGATTGGGCGAGTGGTCATTCGACCGGTTCTAGCGTGGGTGATCTGAGTTCTATCCTCTTCCGGTTGTAACGTTCTTCGGAAGAGAGGGAGAGCCATCGTTTTGGTCAATTGTTGCGATATTTGTTTAGTTTCATGCTTGATTAGAAGATTGCTTTAAATATCAAAAGAGTTTACTGATGCAAAAATCGAGTGAAAAAATGCGCATTGTTGAGCGTTAGGTTAGTGGTTATATATATGAACTTATTTAAGACTGTGTATGGATCACCATCTGGAGAGGAGGAATCGAGTTTCGATTTGTCTTTGGAAAGAATGCCTGAACCGGCTTATTTCGAAAAGAGCATTATGCAATTTCTTTCGTATTTATCTGGCTTCTGGCCACTTGTTGCGTCGCTTATCATAAGCAGTACTGTATCGATCATCGCATCCGAAAAGGAAGCGGCTGTTCAGGTTGGAATTTATTTCCGTCCTTCGTAATAGGCAATTTTTGCTAAAAGCAAAATCCTTGTCACAGGAAGGATGACCATTCTCACCGGAAACGTTTTTGCCTCCATGAAGGGAACGATTTTTCAAGGACTGTGTTTAGGTGTGCCTTTGTCATCTTAACTATCATCACGCATACAGGTATATGTGATGATTTTAGCTCTTTCCATAGACTGTAAAAATCTGTTGGCATGGCGGACGACTTTGCTGGAAGATTGTTGCCGATCGCTTAGTGGGATGGAGGCTTGGTGTAGCGTCGTAATCAGATAGGCAAAAAATTTTGTGCTATATCAGGCAGAGATATTTTGATTAACGCAGAATACTGGTAGGATGTGATACGATTGTCGAATTTCAGGACAAGAATTTCATCAGAGTACTTATCGAGAATCAAATACTTCACTGGCGAGTAGTTTTACTGGAAGCTTGATTCGGTTGTTTTTGATATAAAGGCATTGTGGCCGAAAGGAAGGCCTAGATCCCACTTATTCAGTCGACCAAAGATTTGTGAGGAGATGTTTGCCGGCTTGAATTCGCTGGAGCTGGCTTGCTCTAGATTGCTCAGAAATAATTCTTGTCCTGTGGCCACCTTTTTATGAGATTGCCGTTTTCTGTCTGAAATAGAATTAGAGGTTCTGCAGAGGCGAGCGTACTGTAATGCTTGCTCATTACAGTGATAATATTTGAAGGTTCTGTATAATAGCGAATGCCGAGTGAGTGTATCATATTGCAGGCATATTTGACGGTGATGGGTTTACGTGCCTCAGTGTTCTATACATCTCATGCACTATTCGCTTTTGTCAAGATCTCTGCGGTGATTCTACCGGCGGCTGTCATCATTCTGCCATTGTTTGTCGTAAGTTGGAATAAAATGCTCAAATTTGACAAAGTTGGTAACGACAGCATTCAAGCTTCATCACTAATAATTTGTTGTCTTTTTACTAGGACATTATTAATAACATAATGCTGATATTTTGCTTTTCGAGCACTGCTTTCTCGAATTCGCGACGTACGCTTTCAAGTTTACCGTCAACACTATGCATATTTATCGTTCTCAGTTTGATTTTGTTTTTTGTTTTTTTGTTTGGACGGGAGGGAAGGGGGTGATGTATAAATCATTAGTGCAGTCGCAAGTGCTAGTGTCTTTCGTAATTCGCTGTGTGCTGAGCTTGTCTAATGTTCACTGATCATAGGACAATGTCGTGCTAATGCCTCTTTGGAGTAAAGACGGAGAAGGATGGAATGAGTCTGAATGGACCCACATATAAATGACATAAATTGAAGGGTGTGGCATTAATTGTGTTCTTGTTCTTATTATGCATTAATGTAATATCGGCGTTCGTCTGTTAGTTAATTTGAGGACTGTAATTCTGGGATGTCAATCATTGGAGTGAAAAGAATTTTGGGTTGGCTAAATTATGGTTGGAATTTTTCTATCGAACTAAATATTTTTCTTTAGTAGTCGTTAGTTCCGGTGGAAAACTATAGAAAACAATAATATGTAAATGCTTTGGAGGGAGTGTGCATCTACCCAGTTTATTTGCTCTTTGTTTACAGATACCCCTTCCCCTCCTCTCAGGTTATATGTGCGTTTTCGAGAGTTATGATGCCGTAGGTCCATTTTGGATGCAAGCTGTCGCCTCGAATATAAGTCCACTCGAAGTGATACAGAAATAACCCGTTGAGTGGTATAGCAGTACTCTCTATCTGGGTGATTATCTATCTTAATAGCGAGAAAATGTGGATTTTCTTGAGTGCTCTTTCCTTTGCTGGGTTTCCTCAAACATGCGCCCCTCCTTCTCTTTCCTATTTTTCTACCTGAGCAACGTAAATGCAAGTTTTTCTGCTAAAATTGCATATGCTAAACGCCCATTGCTTATAAACGAAGAAATGCGGTATGTAACGTGGAGAAACTTTAGAAGTTGCATAGCATATTGAGGGCGAAGAGAGGGTTTTGAAGGAAATCTTTTTTTTTTTCAAAAACTTTTCGATAATGTGAAAACTTTATCCTATCCTTGATCAGACTCAAACGTATACTACGTAATCCCGCTGCTTCCTCCTTCATATTCCCCATCTCGTTTCTCTTACCGATCTTCTCACCTAGCATTTCTTTTCCTTTCTAACAGGAGGTGATATATATCTTCTAATGCTAATATGCTGGAAAATACTAAACAAAAAAATGATATGCTTTGTGATAGGTTTGTGCAGCATTTCATCAAATTTTTTTTCAGACTGTATCGGCGAGCCTTTTCCTTGTGGCGACATTGGTGTATTGTGCGGGTGTGGTGAGTTTCTCGATGCTCATCACTTCATTTTTTCACACTTCTTCATCGGCGGTTAAAGGTGCTATGATTCTGTGGGCAATCAGTTTCGGTTGGTTAATTTCTATTTTTTTATTGTCTTCGATCGTTTCGTTTCATTTATATTTGCATATTTGGATTTATCAAATGCCTCATTGCGACATGGCATCCGTGTGTATGTATATGTGCAGATACCCATCTAGTTACCAGGATTTCAATTGAGGAATCACTAAAGTTGAGACCATGAGTGACCTCTTATACTAATTTCCAAGTTCTAGCTGAGTTAGTAGCTAAAAAGTTGCATTCGTGATACAGAAGGTTGAATTGCATTTTACATCGGACTTGAAGGATTCTTCTAGTCGAGGAAACAGGATTATTTCACAGTCGTTGTTGTTATTTATCTGCTCAGTAGTTTGTAATGCTTGTGTCCCGGCAATATAATGCAATTGTTTTGCAAAAGTTTTGTGCCAGCGGTCATATCAACAAAATGCGGGCTTATGAGCATGTTTTATTATTTGATGGCGATCATTGAAAACAGTCGGTCTCAAATTTTTTTGTATTGCAAATTGCAGATTTGCAAAAAAAGCAAATTTTTACCTGCCATTGAGCTCAAATAGGTGTCGCTGATCACCAAAAGGTGTAGTTTCTTTAGACGAAACAGAGAGAAGGGAGTATATAGTATAGTGCTTTTCTGGGTACAAACAAATTACAGAGATATGGATATGAGTTATGACACTAGATAATATGATACAGTCGACTCGGCGAGCGCGGAAGTTTCAAGGGGCACCCCTGCACATTTCACGAAATTAGTTTTGCAAAGTAAAGTCCATTATTTCGTTTCGAATATTTCCCACGTGAACGAGGATTTGAGTAGTGCTTATTTGCGTTCGTTGGGATGGTATCTTCATTTAAGCTTTATTGTCGCGCTGATAGATCATTGAAAAATTTCGTTTGATAGGCTTTATATGATTGGCAGTGCTGGTTAAATTGACCAATGAATTAAATAAGCAACAATTCTTATCTAAATATTTCATTATTCTTATTAAAAAAACCTAAAAGTTGTAAATCGAATTTGAAAATGAGAGTTCTGATGTATATATTTGTGCATTTTCAGGATTGGCATTTCTGTCACCACTTCCGAGTCATGTATTTGCATCATTGTTGTGCTCGCTGAATATTAACGCCGCATTGCGAGGTGCAGTTAAGGCTATACAAGATTACATGAACAGAGGTCCGTATTTAATTTAATATATCTATTGGTTAATTTTTTTGTATATTCTTGTTTGTTACATTTATGTAAGGGTCATAAACGCGTGAAGATATTACACAGAGTGAAAATGGTAAAACGTCAATCATATCGCGGTACTCGACGAAGTTGCTGTTATGCTGCCACGTATGGTACATAGTAATTGTGGCTTAGCTATCCGTCCATTACGATGTTACCTGGCAGAATCCATAGCCCGGTTCCCAGCTCATGTAGTTAGAGGATTTGCCATTCCTGTCAGGTCTTAAGGATGAATAATGTGGAACTGTTTTGCAGTGGTGGACGTGCGAAGATTGTCCAGCAGCTTTGCGTACGCGACTCTTCCACACATTTACTAAAACCTTTCTATGAGGCTTTTTTCATAAACTTACTGTCGTAAGGTGGAATGTGAAAAAAAGCGTTCATTTTTCTAATTAAACTGTACCTGTAGTTATATATATATATATATATATATATATATATATATATATATATATATATATATATATATATATATATATATATATATATATATATATGGAGGATATGTGGTGACTTGCTGAACTGCCAATATATGAAATCGTATGTCTTCAGATATGGAACTGGGCTGGTGGAATTGCTTTGAGGGATCGACTTTAACGTTCACATTCGGATTGGCACTGATGATGATGCTGGTGGATATCGTATGGATGTGCTTACTGACCCTTTACCTCGATAATGTATATCCGGCCAATGAAATCCCGCGCAAACATCCACTTTATTTCTTGGTATGACGTTCGCTTTACTACTAATATCTTATTGATTCGCTTGTCATTTGCACTCATATTTTGAAAGCTGAAGCATCGAAGAGAAACGACGTTTTCAAAAGGCTTATACGAGTAATATCCCTTGTTCTTATTTGCGAGGATGTGAGATTGGGCTTAAAATCTCGCACGATAACGTTATGATTTCATTAAATGAAATGGTTCGTTTGAAAAGAAGTTCTTCGTGCTTTAGAATTTTGAGGCGATTTTTCGAGCTCTTTGTTGGATGTCACACACTCGCCTCCTAGTTGTGTTCTTCTTTCTTCCTTGCATTTCCAGCATTCTCCTATCAGTTATTGTTGTTCGTGGAAGGTTGATATGGCTTTATGGATAAGCGTAGTATAGCGTATTAAACTCTGTAACTATCTCTTAGTGTCAGCAGTGGATTCCACTGATGCCTCGCTATTTGACTCTACAGAACCGTAAAAATGCTCCGAGGCGCCTTGCATAGACCTGCACAGTTTTTTTTTTATTTTTTAAATCGTACGATTCTCTTCATGAAGGTTCGTTTGGGAATGCGAAGACCGATATAGCATTCTTATTTTTTTGATGCAATGTTTGCGACGATGTGCAAGGTAGAATAGTGCATTGATGAATAGCCATACTGATAGTTCACTCAATTCTAGTTTATTGTACCAAGTACTTAATCATTATGCACTATGCACCTATGGAACTTTTAAGTTAATAGAGTAAAGTATCCTTCAAAAATTTCCTATTAACTAGCAGCATTTATTTGTAGACTACAAAGCAGATTCTCAGAATCCAGTTTGTCTTCATTACTACCAGTTAGTCATTGTGGTGATCACTGAGCTTTTGTAGCCCTCATGGATGTTCGATCCAGAATCTCTTGACGCAAAGGGAGTGAAGTGGGATGAGACAGATGCGCCGAACGATAATATCCAACCTGAAGATGGCAGTCTGAGTAGTGATGCAGCCGATGTAGAAGTACGTCATCTCACGAAGATCTATGGTCTACAGAGGGCAGTCGACTCACTCTCGTTTACCGCCTATCGTGGAAATGTTCGTTTTCGTTCTTGAGATACGATGAGAGGAAAGCTACTCAGGCACGAGTTGCGCTTAAGTTGAGTTGAGGAAGTGTGATGGCCGACTGGGGCGGGTAGTGGAATGAATTGATATGAAAGGAGGGTAGGTTTAATTTACCCGTATTTTCCTGTATTCGAGAAATATTTGACGTCGCATAGCAGAGATTTATTTATTGTTGATTTGTGCCTTATTATTCCCATCAACAACAAAATAAACTTTCGTGGCAGTGATTGGCGAATAAATTGTCATCTGAGTCCGCAATATCTGAGATTTTTATTCGGAGGTAAGCGAATTGCTTTCGCATTTTTTGAATAGAAATATTCCTTCTGAAATTATATTTCGACTTCTTTCAAAATTCCCGCAAATATTCTTTTTGCTCTTCTTTGCCGTTTACTTTCGGAAGGAAAAGCTTTTAAAGTATTGGAAATAAAAAAAGATTGTTTAAATGAGCGGAAAAGTTTGTCTAGCGGAGGGTATCACAATTGTGCAACAGGAGAGATAGACCATTTTACATCTTCTTAGAGCTTCCAGCTCCTTCGGCATTAGAAGTGGTATCCCCGACTCTTTAGCACTGACTGGCGTTGGACCAAACAATCAACCTTTATTACGTCAGGTTAAAGCTGCAAAAGCATGTAAAGAAACTGATATTCTTGCTCGACTCTGCATTATTATTAAAATTTAGCAGGTTTTTTGCAGGAATTTTTCGGCAAGTTTGAGTTTTTCTTAACGACATGTAAGGCGAGACTTCCGACTTTCTCAATTCGAATTCTTTTTTCTTTTCTTTCATATCAAAATTAAATGTGCACCAGTTCCAGCTTCCAATGATCTCTTATTAGGTTTTCTTTTCTTTTCTTTTTTTTGTCATTCCACATTAAATAAACGTTCGATATATCAGTTAGCAATTTTTCGCACATAATTTTTTTGTTGCAGTATATTCGGAGATTATGTGCATCGCTTAGTGCACTTCCTTCTCGCCCTCCCCATTCCCCCCTTGCTCTCGCCCTCTCCACCATTTCTTTTCACGGAGTTTTTTGTTGTTTATTCTCTCCGCTCACATCGCTTCCTCTTCATGCTTGCGCTCAAGTTATTGTTTCTCGAGCACTTATTAATCAGGGGAATGCGTTTGTAGGTTACAGTGCTTCTGGGTCACAACGGAGCAGGCAAGAGTACCACGTTTGCTATTCTGAGCGGCTTAACAAGCCCATCGGCTGGTTCTGTTCGCCTTTGTGGTATCGAATTAAATCCCACATCAATGGCTGCATGTCAGAGGCATATTGGATTTTGTCCGCAGTATAATCCTCTCTTCAAACTGCTCACTGTACGTGAACATCTACAACTTATTCGAAAGCTAAAAGGCAATCCTGACGATTGTGTCGATGAACTCATCGATGAATTGCAGCTGAACGAAAAAGCTGATGTGGTAGGAACCTTGAAATTCATATTCTAGTTTTTTTTAAATTTTTCCGCCTTTTTTTTCTTAACGAGTTGCTAGGAAGGAAAATGTTCTTGTTTTTTGAATTTATTTTTCTTTTAGCGCGATGATGGTAATATTTAATTAAGTTTTCAATATTCCATGCTATTCATTGTTCGCCTATAGTACCATCTTTTTTCATTCTCATCTGTATTATAACACGAGATGTGTTATAACAGAAGTGGTTCATTGCACTATTTACACCACTTTGTATAAATATTTATATAGGATTGTGGAATAATTTTGTTTACGATTTGTTGCGGTGATAAATTTCGACTCTGGAATCGTGAAGAACGAAAATTGCAGATTTATTTGAGAGTTACGGAATTAAATCAGTGAATGATTGCATACAATATTTGTAGTGGACAGATAGTATTTTTTTTAATGGATTGATGTTTTGATCTCAGCACCGATACCACTACTGCATTGTTGTATGATCGTTTTTAGCTAGCAAACGACTAAGCGGTGGAATGAAACGTAAACTGTGTGTAGCGATGTCGTTGGTTGGTGGTAGTCGGGTGGTATTATTGGATGAACCGACTGCCGGAATGGATCCGGGAGCTAGACACACTGTCGGTGAGCTGCTTGAGCGCTGCAAGCAGGACAGGTGCCTCCTCGTTTTGATATTTTGGTCGAGTTAGATAGCGTAATTGGTGTCTTTTTTGGAATGATCTAATGGTCGCGATATTATATACTGAACGAGTTGCGTCTGTTTTTGTCGCTGAAGGTGTCTGTTTGATGTACTTATCATTATAGTCTAATATCACTTGAGTCAAGCAAAGGTTAGGTAAACCTTCGTACTGAGTTACTAATGTTTTATAGCGAAATGGTTCAGCTGTCGAATCGACAAACTAGCCATGAATGAATGAATAGGTCGTAAAATATCATAGGATGTTTCGATATGCGCTGATCGATTCGCCACTCTTACAATTTCCTTAGCTAAAAATTCAGTCTTTCTTAGCACCTTACCAAATGAAGAGGAAGACTGAATTTTCAAATTTTATGAAGTCATCAGATATTAATGATAATTTATGCACAAGTTGGTGAATCGAAGCAGATTAGAGATTAGAGATTGTTTTGAGTGTAAATTATATCGTCATCTTTCAGCATTATTGCACCAACAGACAGAAATACGTGAGCATTAATGCGCAAAAACATGGTGCAATCACATTTATAAGGCATGCAAGGGTGGAGACGGATAGTGTCGTTTACAGGGCTCTTTGCCAGCGCTAACAGTTTTAGTGTCTTTGGCGATTGTTGATACGTTATAATTTGTTAAAGTGAATGTTTATTCTATGCTGATGCTTGGTGACTAGTCTTCGATCACCAATGGTTATTGTTTTCTGGTTTGAATCATTGATGTGAATGTGCTTTTCTTCGCAAGACCAGCTTTTATTTTGAAGAACCATCCTGTTGACGACGCACTATATGGACGAGGCAGATGTGCTAGGTGATCGGATATCAATTATGGTGAAGGGTCGGCTGGTTTGTGCTGGTACATCGGATTTCCTCAAGACGCGTTTCGGTACGGGATATCTGCTTGCGATCGCATTGAAGGTATTACAAGTTCGCACTAATGTAGTTCGATTTACTGCTATCTCAACGATTCAGTGACCAAGAGGCCAAAAAATATTATGTCCTTGCGAAATGTTCTCGTTCTTCGAATAGAGGCAGCATCACTAGAATATACCCAATCCCCTCCTTGGTGCGTTTTTAAGATTTGCCTAGAATCTTGGATTCGTATTTCCTTGTTAAGCACCTGCGATAGTTTTTAGTTTACCAGTTTTATATTTTGGAAGAATGAAAATGAATGCAGGATTGCTCTTTTTGAATGTTTTGTTGTTGAGTCGGTAGCTACTCAGAAAAAGTGTCGTAACGCGCCTTTGAAATCCTGTTTCAGGATCGCGCGGCAGTGACAAACCGCTTGGATTCATTAATGAAGACAATTAGACTATTTGTGGACAACGCGCAAATTCAGTCAGCCACCGCCCAACAGATTACCATCTTATTACCTGTCGAGCATAAACCCAAGTAAGAGTTATAATAATTTTTCGACTATAGCTGAAAAAAATCGATGTGTTGATATATCTCCACCATGTAATCTTCAATCTTTCTTCGACATGGTATGCGGTGATATATTGTGCTGTTGTTTCCAGATACCGCAACTTGAGCTTATTCTGCAACTTGATTTCAGATTTCGCAGTTCTCCTGTTAATCTCCTTTTAGCTTCTGACTTCTTTTTCGACAGTATAGTTCGATCGGCGAAATCTTTGTGTATGCGGCAATTTGACATGTCAGCTGCTCGTCTATGTAGAAATTGGTCGTGCGAAATCCTTTTAAGTATGATCTCACTTTAAGTATGATCTCAGTTTGGTCTATGATCTCACTTTTTCCCTCTGAGGGATGCAATCGTTCCTGGGTGTATTTTCGATTCGGTGGTTGAAGTCATTACTGTACAACACCATCAGCTGTCAGCATTTACGTGGTTAACGAATTATTTCAGGATTATTGTTTTACAGATTTTCACGACTGTTTGTGTGCTTGGAAGAGAACGGTGAAGAATATGGAATCAGCTCATTTGGACTTTCATTGAATACATTAGAACAGGTGTTCTTAAGGTTAGTCTTGTTTTAATTATAAACTTTTGTATTAGTGTTTCTTTTGAGGTGATTTATGATTGGAAACACTTAGACAATAAGTTGTCACCAGCGAATTTATGTAGTTGCTGGCGGTTTTCTTGAGGAATTGCGTCGACATTCCTTATTTTCTTGCTCGTTAATGCAAGTGAGTTTTTTTTTCTTATGCGAACGAAACATTCATTAGCATCAAAGATAAGAATATTTCAAAAATGAGCTGAATATATAAACCTTTATTCGAATTTATTGAAGGTGCTAAACCTTCCTAGATATGTTTAACGCTGCTGTGTTGCAAACGGATGTTTTGCATTGGGTTTTAGGTGGGTAGTTGGTAACATCTTCGTCGGATATCTTCTTCGTTTATCTTTTATTCACAAATGGTGATCTGGTTGTTTATAAAAATAACGGATTTTATTAGTGCATCAGAAGTTGTTTTCATTGTTGCGTATTGACGCAAATTTCTACAACTTATCTAAGGATGACATCATTTTTATATATCTGCATGTTTCTCTGTTTTCTAACTTTTTTTTACAGCTAACTGTAGAATTTTGTAGTGGTGGATTTTGCAGATAATTTCACAAAAATTGTGGGCTGTACTACGGATCATATCCTAGAGCGGTTTATTTCTAATAAAATATCATTTATAAGGCTTTGAAACATAATTGTTATAGCAGTTTTGTTTCATAACCGATCGGATGCTTCTTAGAAAATAAAATTCTAATTGGAGGTATATGCAAGCAGTGTATTGCTAAAGAATATAGAAAAGACATCTTTCGTCATTTGTTAAAGGTGTGTTCGTTTGGATTCATTGGTGCAGCAGCCGTCCTGATCCGTATTTTTCTTATTTGAAAAGTGAATGTCTTAGATGTTAGAACGGTTGTTGGTACTAGATAATGTTGAATTAAACGATGGTAGCTGTGAATATTAATGTTATCGATTGGCAAGAAAAACAGATGAATTGTTTGAAATTGAAGTGTTGGTGAGATGGCTGAGCCGAATACGAAGGGCAAAGATACGATCGATCTAGCACGACGACAAGCTTCACAAATATGCGATCAGTCGAATCGTTAGTCTCGTTTTATATCAAATGATGGTAATTAAGTATATAAAATGTACAGTACTTATTAGAGGCTGTTTGAAGCGATTCGCAGACCGATATTAATTTTAGTTATTTTATGATATCTCGTTAGAGTTCGATCAAAAAGAAGACATCTGCTAATAAAGTTTCAGGTTTAATATTCAGTTGAGTTTTTTTAATGTTCACAGATTTGTTTAGGAACTGAATTAGCGTCCATGAGGATTAAATTTCATGAACTATGCAGGGAGAAAAACGCTGATCCTCTTCATAGATAGATGTGCAATGTTTCTGTTTTATATTTGGTTGGTCTGGTAAGCGGATGTGTTGTGATCGATTTTTTACTGCTATTTAAAGATGGGAATTACTTGAAATGTTTAACGGATAGGCGTATAGCAGCGGTTATTAATGCGGAGATATCAGCGATTTTCGAGGACTTTTATGAAGGAACGGTAGGGTGTAGGATCAGATCAGCTAGATGGAAATTTTTATATTGTGGACTTCGGCAAGGTTCAAAATTTAATGTCTCGCAGTTTGTCAAAATTTAGGAAGTATAAACGTTTTTGGCGCTGATGGTGGCAGGAACTTTTTTGTTTGGAGTAGATTGTGCCAAGTTTTCTTTTCCACAGTTTCAATTATTTTGAAGAGGATTTCGAGAAGCTTGCTAAAAAGGATGTCAACGCATATTTGTTGCCCTCTTCCTCCTCGTTCGACATTCTAGATCCTTATTCACGCTGTAATGAATATTTTGGGTATGGTGGACGTAATATAATAAAAGTGCAGAAAGTGTCGAATTTCACATGGTTTACGTATTGGTGAATGTGGCTGAAAATGTGCGAAAGAGGAGAGAGGGGCGTTAGAACTAACAAGATGTTGCCATATATATTGATGAGATAGAGGTAGAGGGATGGTTTGTGCACATTAAGAAAAAGTAGATATTCGCAAACAAAGTGCAGCGTAAACTTTGCAAGCGGTCGGTATTTGCGCAAATGCGGCTGATCCACATCGCCTACGTTAAATGCAACGTAACAGTGCTTTGCATGCTACAAGAGGGCATTGGCTGTCGTATTTGTTGTACAAGTAAACCCACTTTATACGTTTGCAATGAGAGAGTTCAATGTTGATATTAAAAAATTTTGCTTACAGAGTACCGAGGCGGTGTGTGGTTATTGTTTTGGCAATTGGTTGCACTCCTCAAGAAACGTTTCATTTGCCAGTGGCGATTGTGGCCGAGACTGATCGTTCAGTTGTTGATCCCTATATTGCTGCTATCTGCTCCGGCATATTTAATGAACAGGACTGTCGTCAGAGAGTTTGATAAAGGCATGTAATCCTCACAAGATTGTTGTCTTTATTATTAGATTATCGTTTGCGTGCTACGATGCTTTCAATGCTGCTACCTTTGATTTTGATCCTGACGATCACTTTATAGCTATCTATTTGAGACAGTGGAGAGAGTAAATAAGTGGGAACATATCATGTTCTCCAAAAAAAACCCTCAGGCAACGATATTATTTGATTATTAAGCATTTGAAAGTCAAGGGAGAATTTGTTTTGGATGAGGGTTTTGTTGGGGCGGATTAATTTCCTTTAAAGGGTTTGGAAGTTGTTCTATTGGAGGTGATACGATAAGAGACGCTTTGTATGTGTATTATGGCCGTACTTACCTATATCTACGATTTGTCGTCGACTCATTATATCTGCGGACTTGACAAGATGGGATATTCTCTACAAGCAGCAAAGTTGTAATTGAAATTATGATAGAGGAACTCAGAGTTTTGTCCACCTGCCAGTTGGTTGATAATTTTCTTTTAAAACGTTATAACGAAGAAATTATTGTGATACGTGCCCTAGTAGAGTGATTTGTTTCCTCACAGTTGGTGACTTTGATGGATAAGGAAAGAGAAAGAAAAGAGCAGGAAGTGCAGATTCATGTGTGATATTTGAATATTAACGGGTTAGAGTCGACCACACAGTTCGCGAAATTAGTGCACTTCGGCTGCGCTCACTTACACTCGTCGGCAGTAGCTGAACTGTGTTCATTTTTGACCGTATATAATCTTGAGCGCAATATTGCAGAGGTGATCATTGACGCAGGTCAGCTTTCACCGTCGGTGATTGCGCTCCAGTTCAAAGGACGGTTGCCTAGCTTCTCGAATAATTTAACAAGGATCGTAAGCGCTGTGCCTGGCTATAAAATCAGAGCGGTGGCAGCAGAGGTACAGATGTCGCGTGTCATTCTTGATACCCCGAAGGTGAGTGAATTTGATTGTCATGCGGAGGATTGAATGGCAATACATGGATTTTTTGAATTTCCTGTGGAGCTGATTCGAGAGGTTTCGGATAATTTTTGACAGGGAGGATGAAATTCTTTTCTACTAGCTGTAGACGTAGTAAGGTTGAGTCGATGGTCTTCGACTAGGGCTTAATCTCTGACCTTCCTTGAGAGCCATCTACCCTCGGGGATGCATCATTTTTCAGGGCCGTCGGCCCCATCTCCTTGAGTCATCGTCCTACTTCAAGGAGACCCAAGGTGTTGCCTCCAAGGCTCGGATGCTCAAAATCCCGACGAAGCATCCCATCGCTTACAAACCTCTGGAACACCTTGTTGTTCTGCGATCTTAAGCCTTTACAGCAACGATCTACCGCTTTTGGTTTCCTTCCTTATTTCTTTGGTCGTCTGCCTCGGAAATCGCCTTATTCCTAGGAGGATCTATGATGCAGTCGTATATTTTAGAGCCCCATCGTTGAGGTCTTCGATCCTGCTTCTATTTTGGGTCTGCTGACCTGCTTCGATCATAGCCTGGAATAGGAATTGGAGGATAATGAGGTCTAAGCAGATCCATCCGTTCTTTTTTGCTTTGCTTGATTTTGCTATGTTTGTGTTGTTGTGAAGTGTGGTGATTGTTGCCCGTTACACAAAGGGTTATTCTGAGATGGTGAACTTTGCCTCTTCTTGTTATCTAACCAGCAGGATCAATCTGTCTAAACCAGCACCATCCAGGTATCGTTTTGACTGCAGCAATAAATGTACATACACTAAGTGGCGTCACTGCCAATTAGTGATTTTTTTTCATGGGTATCAGTTATTTAGTTGTCATTTGTTGACACGTCGGCAGAACAGGACTCCTTTCTATATGTTTTGCGTTGCAAGTAACATTTTATGGATTCCTCCATCCCGCCTTGTCTTCTTGTGCATTCTAGTTTCAATACCTACCTGCTGACTGGGATGAACTTTGCGCCGAAAATCATGATCTCACTTCCCTTGGTTGTGCTTTTTTACGACCCCTTAATTTTAATTTCTGGATGAAAGGATTTATTGCAGTGAGTCAGGTAGTTTTCACTGACTCGCGTTTGCCATCCTTGGTGGGCATAGCTTCCATGGATGGACTCCTTAGCCGTCCATTGGCTGCGCAATAAAAGTACTCTCTTTGATACCAAACAGCCCTCTTTGTGGAACTTGGCCTCCAAAATTCAAAACCTTGTGACTTTATACCTTCGTTTTGCGCGGCCAAAAACCACTCTTCATTGGAACATTGCCAAAAAAAGCATTTTAATTGGTTGCACGGTTGATAGTGGGTGTTACTTGGTTGTATTCTAACAACAGCAAGAAACAGATGGTTGTACTTTAGGATACTGCAGTTTCTTTATCGGGTATGGTGAGGCAGAGAGTTTCAAACTGACATAGGTTTTAGTCACGAGCGATCAAATTAAAATATGCCAGAGTAAGTTCTTTGCGGTCGCGTTAACAGTTTTTAACCATTTTACTGGAGAATATCTCCCATTCCTCAACCTTCATCCGTTTCTTTTACCTATTGCAGTCTTTCCATTCCATTATTTAAATCATTTTCTACTCATGACGTTTAATATTGTTTTTTTTATGATGTCGGACATGCGAACGGAAGTTACCATCTTGTAAAATTAAGGTGCTGCCACCATTGGGTGTTGCGGTAGCGGCTAAGAACAAGAGTGGTTTGCCTTCGGTTTTGGCATATTTCAACGCAAAGGCGAGACATGGTCCCGTTATTGCGTCGACTCTCATCAGTAATGCTAGACTTGGTGCTTCGCCAGGTAAAGAGATTTAGTTTTCTCTATTTTTTCTTCCTTTGAACTTTTTTGTTTATCTTTTGACACTGGGCTTCAGTTCGTGATTGTTTTCCCTTTTATTTATTTTATTACACTTGTGCAGTTATTCGAGTTGTTAGCATTAAAGCATAAGTTTATTCACTTTTTTTAAAAAATTTTCCAAGTGTGGCATAAATTTTGTTCCATGCTCGCAAAATAAATAGTTGAATTTTAGGAATGACTGTTCCAGTTTCCTACTCTTTTTTTTTCTTTTCAGTGTCATTGATTTGTAACGAAATGATCGCTGATAAATGGCCTTCTCTCCCCCTCGCTTTCATTCGCTCTCCAGTAAAAATGTCTAGAGTTTGATAAATGTTCGTCCAGGTGGTGTGTGTCGTCATCGAAAGATATTGCGCAGAGTATCGCTTATAAATACCGTGGAGGATTACTTAATGAAGGCATTTGGGCTAGTGAGTGTTATAAATTTTACCATATTGTTAAGTTCACAAAGATTAGAATTTTTTATTATAATTTGTTATAATTTGAGACACATATTGCTATTTTATCGGGCGCATCAGTGATTTACAGATTCGATAGTGGTGTCGCTGCATCCGTATGGAGGCAAAGATGGATTATCAGGACCTCTATCGGGGGAAATTCAAGTTGCTATTGTGGCACCAGTAATCGTTTTTGTATTCTCGCTGCTAACGTGTGGTTTCGTAATGCTTCCGGTCGATGAAAGAAGCTGTAATTTCATGCATCAGGTATTATTTTGTTTTTCATAAGATATTCTTGCCTTTCATAATATACGTAATATCTTTTCGTTCCTACATACCTCGCGTATTTCCGTTAGGCGATTAGATTTTCTGATTATAAACTATGTCGGCATCGATGGAGATTCTGATACAATCATGGTAGTGGTAAAACAAATATTCTGGCAAGATGGCAATGTTATCTTTGCTCAGATTGGGCACGAGCGACCTCTCATATCCACGTCGGCACTCGAGCAAAGGTGGAGAAGACGGGTAGCAGTAGCAACTTTTAGGATTTCAGACGATGAACCCATTATAAGGAAGGATAACAATGTCGAGGAATTTTTGTTATGAAATCGTTCTTGCAATCAAGGCACTGCACAAATAAGGAACCTGCAAAAACTTCCCACACAGCCGTTAATGGCAGTTTCACCGCTTGCAGTTCATAATAGAAAGTGATGGTGTGGGAACTTGCCAGTTGATGGGTCACAAGATTCGTTGATTCCCTCTTTTCAGTTTTCCTTTTTTCCTGTTGGCTTGTAAAAAATGTCTTGGCCCATAAGGCTCTCTCCATTCATGATTCAGAGGTAAATAATACAGTGGAAAACTTCATAGGCAGTTCGACTATCGATTTGTGCACATATCATCTGCCATTAGCTGGTGAGAACAGTGGCGCAATGTGGCTAGCGTGAGCATGGATGTATTGGAAAAAAAGAGAGGAGGGGGAAGGGAGCTGGAAAGGGATAGTTGAACATTATTCCTCGGCCATTTTTAAAAGAATAGTTCCACAACAGATGAGTAGAAAATAAGCTCTTTGCACATAAGACAGAAAGTTTTGCTGATATGCGAGCGTGCAAGGAAAAACGCGGATGCAACTGTCGACGAAAGCGGAAGGGAGCAATAGAAAATACTAGTGGAAATGGCCGAGAGACGCAAACGATTCACAGCGAACTATCGATTTTGCAATGCTTAGAAATGGGAGTAAAAATATTTGCTTTGAGGGTAAAATCCACTCAGAAAGCACGTTACTTTTATATTTTTATACCCTAACTTTTATCATATTTTGACCGAATCTTGTGCCCTTGCCTCTTTTTATATGCTCGCCGTCTCTTTTCATTCAACCAGACGAGTATGTTAAATGTCGCGACTTGAATTTGTTACCTTGAAAAAAAAACAGCCTAATTTTTTCTCCTTTCCTTATTGTGGTATTTAAATTAGTTTCTATAGTTAAGAGTTTCAAAATTTGACAAAGTCGCCTATTTTCTTCAGCGTATCAAATTGAGAGGTCGAGATGGAACAAAAATAGCGGTGAGGATACGTAAAAGTAGTGACGGAAAATATTTAAGGACGCAGATTGTTTTGAATTTATTGGATGCAGCTGGTATTCTTTTCTGTTTGTCTTGTTCTTGTGCACTTTTACGAAACATTATGACGATATCTGCTCTTCTTAGGTATACCCGTTTACATGTCTGGCAGTTTCAACGTGGAAACAATTGTTGAGCATGATGTGCATCGTAGATTTTTTTTCTCCTGTACAATTATCAACGTTGATCCGTTGACCTCGAAAGGAATCGTAGGCATTTAAGAATCCCAGAAAACTGCATTCAGTTGTCGGAACTACGAGTGTATACTTCATTATGGAATAGACTGGCACTTATTTTTGTCATAGCCATTTATTTACCTCTATGCGATTGGAATAAGCTCGACCGGATTCAGCTGAACCTTTGGATATTGATAGTTCATTAAAGTGATTGATGTGGCGTTTGGAATTGCAGGAGGGCATATCGCGGTCACCGTTTAAAAGTTTTTGTTGTTGTTTAGACGTTTGAATTACCGTTGAATTTTTAGAAACAACTTAAAATTTGTTGAAGTAGTAGCTCTCGATTTTTCTGTTGCTTCTTTTTTCTAAATTGCCTAAAGTCGGTTAATTGGGGATAAAAAGATTTTGCCGTAATTATTGCGTTGATATGAACGTAAATCGAAAAGGATATACACGTGCGATATTTCGAGAAGACCGATTACCGGAGTTGCTCTTTATCAAAACAGTAGTGTTGTTCATTTCAGCAATTGTTAACTCGTTTGAATCGGCTCACCTATTGGTTTTCGGTTCTTCTATCGGATTTCACCGTCTATGTGTTCGCATGTACGGTGTTCTTGATAATATTTGCTATATCGGGTTGGATGACTGCCCATAAAGCTGAGTAAGTTTCGTTCATTGGTTTACGAGCGATTTTTAATTTTCTTGGTGAGGTAAGATATTGATGGTTGTTTTCTTCGCTTGCTTCAGATTGGAAAAGGTGTTGAGTTCAGTTTCCAGTAGCTCTCAGCCTGCTATCCATATGATATCGCAGATGTTGTATTAATTTATAATTTAGTCGAACGTTCGAACTCTATAATGTTAGTATCCGTCTCATTTCGCACATATCTTCCACATGATTTTCGAGTCAAATTAGGATCCGTCAACGTGAAGTAGAGACTAAGTATAGAATAGAGGTTGATAGGGACATATAGGCAACAATTGTATGGCGATGTAATTGTATTTTAATGAAACAACTAACTAGGAACATGGTATTGCAGTGTGGCTTTGTTATGGTTGCTATACTTTTGGTGCTGGACTCCGTTCGTCTATGTGGCATCATTCATATTCGATAATTCGTCACGAGCTTATGTCGCGTTGATCACGTATAGTGCAACGATATCGATATTCGCTCAGATCTTATCGTTGATTCTGCGTGCATTCTTACCACAGGCTCAACCCATCTTTAATGTAACTTTTTTAATTTTTTTCCTTATAAAAGGTTAACTTACTCTTTAGCTTTCAGTAATTGTTATCATCTGTTATTGCGTTTGAGGCGTTCATCCCTGTTTTAATTTATTCTGCAACACAAATTGCGTTGTAACTGTACACAATTCTTACAAGGGAAGATGGCTTAGTAGCAGCTATTTTTTGGATCAGCGTTAGTGGCTACCAGTGTTTTCACCATAATCGGCGACCAGCGAAAATCGCTAGCTATTGAATCAGTTCTGGTCGATGATGACTGAGAGCGAATTGATTTATGAGCAAAATTTGAAGTAGAACTTCTTTCATTCTAGCTTACCACAGTAGGCATAAGCTTGCGCCAAGCAGGAGCACCTTTGAAAATAAATTTGAATTTTACATTTTTTTAATTACTGGAAGGAATGGAATTGACAGTATGTACCTGTATCATATGTACAAGTTGATCGCATGTTGCAAACATAAGCAAAATGAATGCGATTTCAAGCGCAAACATTATTGCAATATTCTTTTTTTGCAATAGTTTAATGAAGCAATAAATTGATGTATGAAATATTGCTATGGACGCCATCACATATTCGGTCGAGATCGTTTTTTAGCAAATCAAATGATTTTCAAATACTGAATGCCTTGTCACGAGCATCACCCGATAGCAATGGTTATCATAGAAAGTTGGCAGTAACAAGTATTTAACTCATTTAAATGATACTGCAGCAGTTATCGTTTATATATGAAGTTTATATATCGTCTTCAATATCGGTTTTTGTGTTATATATGAGGAAATAGTACTATTGGATTAATTCTATTTTCTGCTTAAAGTGTCGAAGTAAACTGATTTCTTGTGCCGACTTGTTTCATAAACTATTTTCCATTCTTATAGCTGCTTCATTTGGCTTGTTTGGTGCTGATACGGTTTTTCAAAGTTTTTGAAGCTATATGCTGCAGAAATCTTAACCATTAATAGGTTTCCATCTAATTATTTGAAGTTGTAATAATTCTTCATAAGTGACGAACGGAAAGGAGTATGTGATTTCAAGATTTGTTGCTCTGAAATTGTTGGCGAACTCGATAGCAAAACAAGCGGAAACATTGGAAAGAGCACCTTGAAACAATAGAGGCACGTGAAAGGTACAGGTATTCGAGATCGTTAGAGCAGAATTGTAGTGGTAATGTACTTTGCAGACAGCGTGTCTTTTATTGTTGCCGTCGTACACGATGAGCAATGGACTATTGATAATTGTTATGTCGGAACTCGTATCGACGATGTTGATTTCTGCTGGCGATCTATACGAGTGGAATGTTTGTTTCAGGCTCATTTTCGCATCGTTTCTTGATAGTCCTTGTTGCGATTGTGTAACGTTAGCTAAAATTGAATGGATTTATCGTACCATAACGGTCTTTGGCCTCTTTGGCTCCTTCATTTTCTTTCCATCAGTCTGTGCTATGTTCATATAGGTGGTTTTTTTTCTGTGATTGCTGTAGCCTTACTGTCCCATTTTTCGGTTTTATCTCTTCATGCGCCTTGTTAACATAGCTTAACTTATGCATACAGTCCGTAATTAAGGTTCATCGAAATCGGCTCTTATGGAGATTAGAAGCATGTTGTTATGGCTCAAGTTCTCATTCGAGCATTAAATAATTAGCTAAGTGATTTCAGCAACTTGGTCGCATTCTGACAATGATGGCGGTATCTGGCTTAATTTTTTGGGCCCTTCTTTGTGCAATACAGACTCGACAGGTTGCTCGTTTGCTACACTCGATATGGAGAATTCCGTATCGCGGATATGTTCTCGCTGAGGTTGTGTTTTGAAGTTATCTTTATGATGCTAGATTTGCTCGTTAAAGCTGTCTCAAGGGTATCGATTTTATTAAGGAACCAGCAACTGCACGCAAGGAGTTAGAATAGCAAGTCGAGGAACAAGACTGCGCGAAAGTGCAATCCCGTTTGCAAGTGACAGAGCAGTGAGTGCCTTGGGATACCGTAGAGATGAAATTGCAGCTCAGATTTCTCTTCTAAACCGGTTTGCTGCCTGCAAAGAAAGGCTTTAGATAAAGGGAAGGGATCAGTAAATTTATCACCTTCATGAGTGCAAGTGCATCGGATCATTTCTGCAAGGAATATTTGGGTAATAAATTGATCTGAACAGTAAGGTTGCAAAAAAACACATTTTAGCCAGCATACCGTATCCGTTAAACCGAGAGTTGGGGCATTTCTGACAGCGATATGAGGCAGGTTTGTTGCAACTTCCTCAAGAACCTGGAGAAATGCAAATCTTCAGCTGGCGTGAATACCGTAAAACAACCTAAGCCTTCGCGCCATAACAATCGATCTTCTTCGTAAAAGACGAGAAATGGCGGTGAGGGGCGATACTAGACTTGAATACAAACTTCTTCGTAAATTATTAAGAAAGGAGATGGCAGGAGATTACGGAGCCTACAGGAAAGAGAAATTGAGGGAAGCAGCAGAAGAGAAGATCAGCTTGAAGAAGGTATGGTGGAAGCTGCAGCTGCATCAGAAAATCCCTACCACGTTCGTTGATGAAAAAGGAGAAAGAATAACCGATCGAAAACGGATGGAAGGAATATGCAGAACATTCTTTGAACAATTGATCTTGTCGACTGTTCCAGTGAAACCCCATGATTTGACCTCGGCCACGCCTGCTTCGGATGTAACATCCAGAGAAATAGAAAAACAGTTAGGGGCCATGAAGCAAAAGAAGGCCATAGGCACTGACCGAATAGCACGGAAGAAATCCGAGGTGGTGGAGACATGCTTACAAAAGCGTTGAGTGTTCCGTTTTCGAGGTACATAAAATCAGGGAACACTCCGGCGGAATGCGAACAATGTTGACACCCAAAAAGGGAATCTTGTAGACATTTGCAGTTGTCGTCCCATATGCCTGCTATCACATGTCTACAAAGCCTTTATGAGGGTTATCTGTACAGGATGGAATCAACCCTTGATGAAAACACAAGTCGAGAACATGCAGGCTTTCGAAAACGGTTATCGACAATTGACCACATATTCGCCCTAACACAGCTAATAGCGAGGTGCAGAGAATACAGGATGCCGCTCTGTGTACTCTTAGTAGACTTGAAGAAAACGTTCGGCTCAGTGGAGCACAATGCAGTATTCCGAAAGCCTTTCCGATCAGGGAGTGGAAACAGCGTATGTTCGGGTCATTGAAGATTCACTATTCGATTCTGACACCGGAATCAGTCTCCTTGAAACATTAGTAAGTATAAAAGTCGGAAGTGGCATAAAACAGGGAGACACTTGCTCCCTGAAAACCTCATCAGCTTTCGAAGGAACCTTCGAAGGAAAGATGGAGACTGCAGATGGTTTCAGTGTAGACGGCGAAGAACTCCAGGTGCTTCTCTTTGCAGGCGATGTAGTAGTCGTTGCCAGTGGCCCAGAAAAGTTGCAGTATTCACCGAACGAGCTCAACAAGAACGCTAAGAAAATTGGACTCAGCATTCACAACGGTAAAACTAAGTGGGTGAAGGATGCATTCTATTCTGAGTTTCCCATGAAGCTCGCCAGTGAGAACATCAAACTCATGGAACGGTACGTCTACTTAGGACTGACTGCGCAAGTGAGCAATGATTTGGGTCAGGAAATAAGCAGAAGAAGAGGGGAGGAGTGGCTAGCCTTTACCGAGCTCAAGACGTCTTCTACGACACAAAAACAACAATGTTAGTGAGAGCAGAACTCTTCAATTCCACGATCCTCCCAGTTCTTCCCTGTGGCTGCGAAACGTGGAACACCGAACTCGCTGAAGAAAACAAATTGGCAACAATCTAGGAGCAATGGAAAAGCGAATGGAGGGTATCATAAATTGCAACATATCGCAAAGGAAGAGTTGCGTAGATTCGGTGTAAAAAATATCGTTTGAAGAGATGTATAAAAGAAAGCCAATATGGATTGGTCGTCGTAGCGAAGTTAAACGACAATAGATGGACCATGGGAATCCTTAAGTGCTACCCAAGAGGCGTTAAGCAACCACATGGCGCACCTCCAACAAGATGGGAAGACGCTCTCCGGCATCTGTATGGAGGTATTTGGATGCGGAGGGCTCAGAATCGTGGCAGTTGGAAGAGCTGCCAGCTGGGTGGATGGAGAGAGCCATGAAATCGGTGATATCACGGCTGTTCAAAGTGTTCAAAGTATACCGTTCCCAGTATATGCCTTGTGCGCTTCCTCAAAGATGTTTTGTTCAGAAAACCTCCCGAATGCTTGAGCTTTACCGGGTGCGCATCTCTAACTTCGTCCTCATACGAAGAATTCTTGCGTTTTTGCTTGTAAATAAGGGAATTAGGACAGTTGCTGAATATTGCCGTACATCCCGCATGCGCAATCTGCAGTATTCCCCATCTTTCCACCTTGGCAAAATTCTTTATTCTTTTTATGATGGATGTTTGTGACCACTGAACTTAATTACAGCAGACTGATGAAGAGGATACGGACGTGCGAGAGGAGCGTAATTATGTGAACGCGGCCAGTGATAGTGAATTTGCATTGTCGGTGCACGGTCTCAACAAATACTACGGCAAATTGCACGCCGTTAAAGATTTGACGTTCGGTGTGAAACCTGATGAATGTTTCGGATTACTTGGTGAGGAGATGAATTTGTAAAGTCAGACCTCATGCCCATTTTTCTTTGAAAACCCGAGACATTTGCTCATCGCAAGATCAGGAAAGGTGTAATTTACTGACGGACTAGAAGATCATGCTTGTTGAGGTGGGTGAAGGTATCGTCTTGGCTGAAGATTCCTTTCAGATTCTGAGTGTCAAATCGGATTGATACACTTGGCAAATTCATTTCTGAAAGCGTGGGCAGTTTGAGATTCTCCAGCATAGTCGAGATTAGCAAACCTCAAAACTCAGTGAGTTTTGGCGAAGATTCATATTCTGTTGATTAATTTGAAACCACGGTTTAGGCATAAATGGTGCAGGAAAGACAACAACATTCGATATGATTACGGGCATTTCGATACCTGATGGCGGCACAGCTGCAATCGATGGACGTCCTATCAGCAAAGGACAGGTCTCTTTTATTTTCTGCTTTTAGCCGAACCTAAACATGTAATGCATTCATGACCGTGCTGAGAGCAAGAATCTTGTCTAAGAAAAAAGGCTGTGTGCTAAGTCAATAGTTTTGCTCTGCGAAGCCTATGAAAACAGAAGCGAGCTTCCTGGTGTCGGTGCCAATGCCATAACTGCGTAGACAGCTGAAATCGTTCTGCGCTTCGGAGTTTTAGAGGGACCATTTCATTTTCTTTCCAAGTAGTTTAGAAGGGGGGGGGGGGGGGAAGAAAATATGCAAGGCTCCTGCCTTTTAAAACTGTGATTGGCAAGAATTTTAAACGATACCGTCCGTATAGGTTTAAATTTGAAGGAAGCTGTCTTCTCATTTAACTATGCACGATGAAATCTGAGCGCTGTTACAGACGATCGGTTTTTGCCCACAGTTTGATGCGTTGATGGGATGTCTGGATGCGAAGGAGACACTCTCATTGATGGCGTCATTATGCGGATTCGCAGATGTATCTGCTCGTGTCGAAACTGTGCTTGAAGCAGTCTCGCTGAAGCCTCAAGCACGACACCTCGTCAAACACTTCAGGTGATACTCTTTAGTTAAGCAAGATGATCTTGGCGTACGCATCGATGAGATGAGGGAAAAAAGGGAATCCCTTATCTTAACACATTTTCTTCCCTAATTTTTTAGGCGCACTTGCGCGTATGAGAGCATTTTACACTGTTTCGCAGTGAAAGGAAATATTTTTTTAATGTTTGCCTAATCAGAGAGTTTTTTTCTATTTTTCAACCGGAATTTGCCTTTCTTACTCTTCGTGACCAACCGGTGGATCTTTCCATCTTTCTGTTTTTCCCGAGGTTCTCGCTATTCTTCGATTATCACTCGTGGATTGTGCTAACATCATAGCTTATGGAAACCCGAAGCCCGTCTTCATATAAAAAACGAGCAATGAGTGCGGAAGTGAAGTGTAGGTATGCGAGCGATCGACAGGCACATGTTCTTCATTAGTTTACATTACGAGCGCTTCACTGGCGCTTGCGATATGTGCGCAGTGCGCCTGCGTCTGGTCGACCAAGGGGGATGAACTCAACCGTTCCACCGAAGTAGGTCGGTGGGAACGGTTGAGTTCATCTATCGAAGTAGGTCGGAGCGCAGAGAAAAAGGCGGCGGTTGTTGTTGAGGACATAAAGTAATGGAAGAGGGGTGTCGTAAAATTTGGAGAGAATTTGGTTGATATTACTGGAGAAGGTGATGCGGCCTGCTGAGATATTGAATAATGTGGGTAATTTTGGGGTTTTTTGAGCAAACAAAATCATGTAAAAAGACAGTAGACTGCACAAACATTGGACAGCAGGGCAGAAAGAGTGAGACGGTCTGCTGTACTCTTTTGTTATGTACATTTATTTTGCGTTTGACATTACACAAGCGCCGACTGTTCATATTCTCTTGTAGTATTTATATATTATATGAAAAGGGTAAAATTAGCCTTGTGAGGTTTTTTTTGATTTTGCAATTTGCTGTTTTTAAAATCTTGAATGTAATTGTGTCGAAGTTGATTTCGTTGTTATCTGATTTTGGGGACTCAGTTAATAATGATTTTTCTAATGTGGAATGAGATAGATATCCTGACTTGATATCTTGCTCCAGAATGTTTTTTCTATCCTGGGAACGTTTTGCGATATAATGCCGCTAGTACTGATGAAGGCTGAGAAAAATCACTTTTTTGCGTGGATGGTCGGCCGCGCAGATATGATCATTACTTCGTTAATATTCTAGTGGAGGGCAACGCCGTCGGCTAAGTATCGGTGTGGCATTGATCTCGCAAGCACGTTTGATCGTTTTGGACGAGCCAACAGCTGGAATCGATCCGAAGGCACGAAGGCAGATTTGGAATCTGTTGAGTGCGATGCGTGAGCAGCGTTGCGCCATGTTGCTTACTTCACACAGTATGGATGAATGCGAGGCACTCTGCACCCGTGTCGGTATTATGAACGCTGGAGCACTCATCGCAATCGGCAGTCCACAGCATATCAAGTCGAGGTATTGCTTTGACTTGATAATGAACCTAGCTTAAGGAGAGGAGTGAGTAATGATTGTCGCCTGGAACTGCGTGCTAGGTACAAATCATTTTCATGCATGATTCTTTATAACCAATAACAAGCCGTGAAATTATGTATTCTTAAAATGCTGAGTTTTTATTGGCGTTCCCAGTTTGATTTATCAGTTCAAAACGGTGGAAAAAGAACGATGCGATGTTTCTAGTTTCGTGAAAGCAGTTGAATTCTCTTTTATTTTATATTATCCCAAATCCCTTTTCTAAGACAATTCCGATCAATTTACTCTTCACCTGAATTCATTATAGGTTGAAGTTTAATTTTCAAGAATTTCCATAATTTTTATATCATTAGCGTTAAATTTCATTCACGAACAACTCCGACATTTCACTTGTTTCATCTCGCCTTGGAACGTCTCTTTAAAAGCAGGCAATATCGTTTAACTATGACGATGTTTTCTATTCAGCGATGCTGCACTCTAATGGGCTTTAATGTCTTTTCATCTCGAATTTTTATTTATTACTGACAGCTTTGGAAGTCTAATCTACCTGAGAGGGAATTGACGAAGTATATTTGTTTATGATGAATTTCCAAGGTGACATTTTTGTTCAGATATGGAGAGGGCTATACTTTAACGTTCACTATCAGAGATGCTGTTAAAAGAGACGAACTGCTCGCTGATGTGTCACGTGTATTCCCTAACGCAGTACTGAAAACCCTTCATAAATCAACGCATCTGATTTGGCATCTTCCTAGACATGAAGATGACAGGTAAATGCTGAATGTTTCGTTTTCGTTCACTAAGATCATGCATATCCATGTTGAATGTTTGCAGCATTTGTTTATAGATTCCTGAAATGTTGCATAAATTTGATAGAGACGAACGGAACCTCTCTTCACAGTTGTTTTTGTCGTGCAGTGATAAAAGAGTGCACAGTAAATGCGATTTTGCTGTTTGACTACCATATGAGATTCCAATTTTGTGACCAGTAAATGACATTAAGGTATCCTAGGTGATGGGCTATTCTGTTGCAGATATTATTTCGGTTTTAGGTGGTCAGAGCTATTCGGGAAGGCGCATAATTTGGCATCTTCGTTGCCTTGGGTGTTGGACTATTCACTGGCGCAAGCGACACTCGAAGAAGCATTCCTGAGGTTGTCTCAAGCCGATGAAAACGACGACCACGAACCTGTTGCTGGAGTACAGCGTAATGCTTCACTTGATGTCGCGGCTCTTGTTTGATGTTCACCTACGCAGATCTTCTTCATTCACTCATACGATGTTTCGTCGAAGGATTGGGGGTTGGAATGGATGTCATACCAACTAATCAAAAGCATATGGCGACGTAGTTCGGGGGAAAGGAATCGCGAGAAGACGTAACTAAAATCATATGGCTGCGGGACTGGTTTAAGTTCCAGTCAATATAAAAATGAAGAAGGTATGCGGCTTGTTTTTTCTGATTCCTTCTCGTCCATAACTTTTATTCAGTTTTGGCGTAAGCCAATTAGACTCAAGCACTGATGTTTGTTTCACTCATTGGTTGATGTTGTAATGTTCTGGTTTACCTCGTAGAAGCAAGATAAAAAACAAGTGAAGTGAGTGGTTTCTGCTTTTTCCTGCTTTATTTAAGAACTTCTTTTCATTTTCCGCGGATGGGAGCTGTTCATTTGCAAAGATAATGGAATCATATCGCCAAATTAGTTTTGGTGACTTTATTTCCATTCTAAGTCGAATCCGCAGATGGCTTTGGTATTAGTCGTGAAGCTTTATTATTTCAACCAAACGAATGTTTATTTGATCACTTTTTCTTTTGTGTTTTCATAAGTTCTCTTGTCGTATTGTGATATTTTATTATTCTCATAGAAGCATCGTTGGGTTATTGCACAATCAATTCGAGTTTTGTGATAGGAGTCATGGTGCTATCAAAAATGCTTTGTTCCTCTTCCAGGATGTGAGTGAATGCGCAGCGTAATCGGCTGCATTATTATTCGCCAAACTTTTAGTAACTGATTTTGAGCTTCTGAGGTAGTGCTTACCTCTTGCGAGTTTACTGCATTCAAAAATGAATTTCACTTAACGTGAGCGACGCCTAATGGTGCAAATTGTGTTCTTTGTGTTCATTGCTGTGTTCATCTTTATTGCGTTGATTTGTACACCTTTATTTGTGATAAAGTCTCGCTTATTATTTTAAACTTGAAGATTTTTTTCAATTGGTTGTATATATTTCACGATGAGATGCCTACAGTTATTGCAACAATAGCTTCTTTGTTACTTTGCTTTGTAAAGATTGCAAAAGAGTGATCCCAAGTAAGAAGCATAATGCAAATAAAATAAAGACACTTATTTGAGCGTTTTACTGCAACTTTATTATTTTTATTCATAATCGAGTATAACTAAAGAGTTCTACTGAAATTAGGCTCCATTCCTTATTTCTATGTATTTAACAGATTTCGCTATCCGGCATAATAGCTGTTCTTGCAACGGTGATGAGCCAAATATCGATCTATAGTATTCGACAAGAAAACGAAGTGCATGGAACGCCGGATCTGCGGAATATGTTTTCGAGGTCACATGTGCTTCAAGTAAATTCGACATCAAGTGACCTGTGTTCATATCGTTAAGGAATTGTATAGCCTGAAAAGGTGATAGGCATATGGCTTGGCGGATAGGTAAAAAATGGATCTTCATACTAAGCATATTGAATTTACTGGGCCAAAAGGGCGAAGTTGATATATGTGGTCGAGCGTTGTGCAGTGGAGTCGGATCGTTCCAGTTGACTGGTCTTGTCCGTAACTGTTTCACTTTATGGCGTTTAATTTTTGGTCTTGGGACAGTATTTTTCAGCTGCAATGTTTTCGCCGAAATTTAAAAAATTAATGGATTACACTAACCATTGGGCACTAAGCGTTAGTCGTAATCCTTCTTTTCGTCGACGTTGAGGTGAGGCTTGTAGTCAGAAGATGGATTGACTGCTTTGAACTGTTAACTACAGCGTTTGAACTAACTATCATATAGTGCTTTTCCTTCACAGGCTGTGACTGTGTTAAAAAAGAGTTGTGCTTCATCCGTACGAAAAAAGAGTTGCGGACGTCTTGGTGCGCAATTCTACGGTCGTTGATGAGGTCATTTGGGGCATTTTTCTACGTCCTCTTTTTTCCTGACTGGTGAAGATAAGGTGACCTTGTTAAACGATCAATGCTTGGTTCTCTTGAATAGTTTGCTGTGGATTCGCTTTTACCAGCAACTTCAGCTTTGATCGTTGATCCCTGTCTCGGGTCCTATATGGTGGCCTACTTTCAAGGGACCCATCTTCATTCTGAAATTTTTGATGCCATTTGTGAACGGTACATTTGCTGAGTCCGATTCAAATGCATAGTTGATCTTCGTAACAATGAATGCAGCATACTGCGATAATTCATAAAGGTAAAATTCTCAAAAATTCTGATAACTCATATCTAATTGAATGACGTTCAAAGTACGCAAAACCGAAAAGTTGACAACAACATGGAGGTGATAAGGAAGAGTGAAAAGATGAAGGGTAAACGTTACACTGGCATAATAACATCCCTTCCAGGTGTTGCATTAATCAGAAGATTGCAGCGAAACATTCCTCAAGCTTCATAGCGCACGTTCGCGGCATTCATGATTATTTTCCCCTTTTTCCTCTCTAACAAATTTCTCTTTATTTTCTTCGTCGCAAAGTTTTGTGCGATTTGACTAGGCCAGGCTAACAACCATCATTATCTTTATAATTGCAGAGGGAGAGAGAAAGGAAAGGTCAAGCTCGCTCCCAATAAAACCCTCACATAAACGTCTGCTTCAAAACCTTGTATTCGATGTGGTCCTACGAGGAGATCCTTCAAGGGTCGATGTGGTCCCTCAAAGGTTTGAGAAAACATTTGTGCTGTTATAGATCGCCATTTTTGAATTTAGATTGTTTACCGTGTTAAAGCACGATAATGCTCGTTTCGAGAACTCAACGACGAGTTTTTAAACTCGGCGCTCAATTTGGTGTGTGTGCTCGTACCGTGCTGTGTGGCCTGTGTTTTGGGTGGTGCAATAGAGGGATGGATGGGACATCTTGGGGCAATGGCAGTTCGTTGATTTGATGTGATATCGCTTCCTATTTGCTGGCTCCGAGGTGTTTCATGTTTGATGCGTTCAGATGCTTTTCTTCTTTCAAGATATAGAACAATTCGTTATTCTTTCTATGCGTAGGTGTGTTGCGCTGCACACTGCAGAAAATATGGCCCATCGTTTTATATGAAAGTAGGCAGTGCTTTACTTATTAGCAGTAGATCGCAATCGTCGTCCACATTTTTTATTTTCTGGAAATACAGATTTCTGTGTTCAATGATCCTGAGCATAGTTCGGGGTTTGTAAGGAATAGATTTACACGATATTTCGTAATATTCCTTCGACATTTCCAACATACCTTTTGCCTAAAAGTCATCATGCTTTTATGAATACGAAATTGAATTGTCATAGTTGATGTGGAGGTAGCTAGTCATTCCGTATTTGTTCAGGAATTTAGGATTTAGTCCCTAGAAATCTCTAAGAAAGATACATTGAAAGGGAGCTGCAAAGGTAGTTCCGTGGTTTCTTTCATTTTTTTTTCTTTCAAACGAAAACGTTACAATATGAGCTGTGCTAATCCGTTCGCTCTTAGCGCGTTGGATATTCTAACGCATAGTTAATTCAATGTGCACGCTAACCTTTTCACAATGATAGCTGCTGAGGCATATTTCATGTAACATTCCCCGCTTACATCGATATGCGATGTTCATTGACCTCAACGGTAATATATGTGATACATAATATGCTGTCATATATTATAATGAAATATCAATCAAGCATCGATAAACAAATTTTTAGGCCACCCATAACGATTGTTGTTGATTGAGACTTTTGAAGCGACAAAAAAAAATGCGGCATTTTTGAAGACTCCTCTCATGGTGAACATTATTTTTGGGCAACTTCAATTAATGCGATTTCATATTCTCGTGAATATATTAGTGACTTTTTGGAATCAAAAGCGGTTTAATAAGCATTAACAAATGAACGACATTAGCCAATTGTATCTTAAAGAGAATATATTAGATGTGTTGATAACGAAATTACGTAAATAATTGGGAAAAGAGTGATGAATACTCAATGAAATAAGACAAATTTCATAGAAGTTAAAAAATCGTAAGAAGAAGAAAATGAAGTAAAAGTTGCTAAAATCGGCTTTTGATATAATCGCCGCAATTGTAGGAAAAATCCGATTTTTTGGCAGCTGTTGGAAGCAAATATTCAAGTCAGATTTCTTGCTCAGATTTGCAGAAGGGGAGGGGGGGGGGGGGGGCAAAATCTCACGTAATGACATCTCTGGAATAGATCATCCTAAGGAAGAATAATTATGCTCTTCAGCTAATCAACGCAAGCCTTATCAAATGGCTGTACACAATCGAACAAAAATTTGGTGAAACCATCGCATATGTTAGGTAAGAAGGAGGTGTATAGTTAATCTGCAGCTTCAGAGAAGAGGAGAGATTATCTGCTTCCCATCTTTATTTGAACTTTTGTGTAAAAAAAAAAAACCGATCGAGGGATCTGCGATGAATTGCGCTATTATATTCCACTTATCTCATCAATCTTTTTCATCGATTACCTAACAAATAAGAAATTTTCTCTGCGTTATTAAAAAGTTCATATTTCTGAGTTTATAATTTTTCTCTGCGTTTGTAATATAAAGGATTTATTGGTAATTTGTTTTTATTTGGTAATCCAGTTTTTCACAAGGCAGAGTTCTGTTGTATTTTCAACGTTTTCTGTGGTAAAAATAATTTCTTTTATGAAGAATATTCAATTTCTATTCACAACGTTTAATTTGATGACTTATTATAGATGACCGATTGTGGAGGTGAAAGTGATGATCACTTTGCATCAATGCCACATTTACAAAGGATGATATCTGGACAGGAACGCCTATTCGACGATTCGTGTAGCTTTTCACCAACTTCGACACACTGCGTTCGATTAGTTCAGTTGGCACCAAGGGAACTGCACCAAACCGCTAATGTTGGTCCACTTTCGCGAGCACAAGAACGAAACAATCCACAAGCGACAACAACACGACGGGTGTTCATTTGTCAACGGAACAGTGCAAGCAGGAAGCCGACCGGTTCAAGAAGTGCTTCCCGATTGGATCATAGCTTTGATTCCGGTGCGGCCTCGATCGAGTTACGAAACAAGGGCGAACCGTTGTCGCCAAGCATTCTTGGTGGAAAAACTGAAAATGGCTATGGCCATAGCAATGCGACCATCCAAATACCCCGAACGCATACAGTTTTGGTCATGTTACTAGACCTTTCTGCTGTTCACGATGCTGCTTTTCAACAGGTGCAGTCACTGGCAAATAAAATGGCTCAGTGAGTGTATCTCACCAACATTCCTTTAGATGTCATCCACCCACTTTAGTTGAGCTTAGTATAGTTATTTTATCAGTAACAGCGTACTTCCTTGAGTTTTTAATTTTCTACTGGTAACTTATGGGGAAATCGGACAACAAAGTAGTGCTGTAACCACCGAGGCTGTCGGGCAGCTTTTTGAGGACGCATTGCTGAGTGGTTCACTTAAGTGATTGACGTGTTATGTGTGTCTTGTTTTGAACCACACTGCACAGTGGCGTTCTCCTCCAATCTTCCCTTCTTCCATTTTCTGACATAAGGCTTCTTCGCCTCTTCCGAGTTGGCGGGCGGGCGGGGGGAGGGGGTGGGTGGGGAAGTGAGTGGATTGCGAGGTCGGCTCGAGTGAAAAATTTACCAAACTTTAAACGTATTTTTATACCTCGGTCGTATTCGTCTAAAGGGGCATATCGGTCAAATCGTCACCCAAATGAGGAAGAATTGTGAATGAGTTTTCACTTAAATAATATCACGTTAGATGAGTGTAATGTTGTGAATATATAGGTTAGCTGGTCGCATCAGGTAAGTTATAAAAGTGGAAGGGACAATTTCTAGTGAAATGTTTGCTTTGCAGGCGAGAACGAACACGGGAGTGATCGAATTCAAGCATTTGGGTGAATTTGCAACTATTTCTCAATTTCGTAGATGGTTTAGCAAGGAGAACGCAGGAACGCAGGCTTGGCGTCTCATAAGTCGACAATGCTTCGCTTTAAAACCAGTATTGTTTGTTGCATTTGTTTTTCATGATAGATGGGCCAATATATAGGTTTATGCGAATAATTGATATTCTATAGAAAGTGCTTTCGAGTTTGATAAGTTGTTAGATGAACCAAGTCCATTGTAAGCAGTGACAGGTGGCATTGGAGGCGGATTCTTTGTTAAGCTAGTGAGCAGAATTCATTCATATTATTGGAATGGGTCTTGTAGGTCTTTAGATTGAGCGAACTTGAACTACGAGTAAATTTAGATGGAAGTTGAAATAGGCACGAAGGTGCTGTAAGAATGGCATCCACTTAACAAGTACGATGTAGACATAATTTTGCAAATGAAAGTTTGCGAAAAGCGATGAGTGTTTTCATTAATGTGTTTTCACGAATTCTTGCTGTAATATTCATCAGATTCTTTAAAAGAAACGCTGAATAAATGATTTTGTGATTGTCTAACGACGAGTGAAAAATGAAAGTATAGTTGTTTAGCTGCTTCCCGCACTATGTCCCAGATCCGAGCTACTCGGAACATTTTTCTGTGTTAGAATGTTTTATAACCGATGGATGCTATAATATCACTTGCCCATTGAAAGTTCTTTTTGAGGAACTGCCTTGAAACTTCAAGTTCCGATTCGGCTGGTGTAACGTTTTGTTGATAGGAACGAACTAGATTTGATGAAGGAGGGGATAACTGAATTCGAAAAAAAACTTCTACAAAATAACACCTTGTTATAGAGAGGCATTTGAGGGAAAACCAAGGAGAATTTTGCGAGAAAACCGAACGGTAGGACCGGATATGGAGAGTTAAATGAAGGTGGAGAGAGGAAGATGGGTTTATGCACAATTCCATTTCGAGGGTATTTGATCTTCTAGAGAAAGGTGTCTCCGAAGGTCTGCATGTCATCTTTTAGGTTTGCTTTGCTAAACGTACCGTTGTGGTTGCTGCTTCATACATCTGCTTTCAGTATTATAACAGACTGGAAATCCAATGTGTGTTACACACCGAGCTTGAGGCTTTTAACGGATTTTATCCAACGCTTCACAGAACGACTGTTTCACTTTTCATGGCAATTATTTAAGAGATCTTATAGGCTTATCGATTGGATTGAATGAAACCGTTCGAGCGAGAAATTTCGAGAACCTGAGCCATGATAAACCGGAAAACCGCGATTTTATGAGCGAGTTCGTTGGAAAGCTGTATGAGTTCGTTTACGTTAATTGTTGAAAAGGATCGAATTGGAATAGTGAAGTTGAACAATAATGAGAGGTGTTCATTTAGGAAACATTTAAGTGCAATTTGGCTTTATGTTGATGTTTAACTGTAGTAATGTCTACGATTGTTGTAATTTACATGTTGTCGTTTCAGATTGAGGTACATGCTTACATGTGTAATCGAAACAAGGGATGTCCTTGTTTATTGGCCGTACGTTATTCAATGCTTTTCGATGAAATCGGAGTATGTGCCATTTTACTTTTTTGATGAAATTTAATTTAGTTTTATAATTTTCTTATTTTTCTGCTTTACAGGTGCCGTACCAGAAATATCAATGGGGAAGTCCACTAGTCTTTACTACTTTACAGTACTCCGTTTTTTTCTAAGTCTTAAAGAGTACCATATATCGTACTGCTACTGTGTTTGTTAATCATCGGTGTTGCATCAATGTGCTTCAGACCGTTGAACACTTAGCACAGCTTACTGACAGATGTACGTAACACATTTGTTAGTGGAGTGGCAAGGTTAGTGGCTTGCATGACATTCGGTTCTTTAGTTGCCTTGTTGTTGCCGGAGAACACTTCGATGACTACGATCCACTTTTATTTAATTATTCTCTAAACTCCAATCTAGGTTGCAGAAAAGTCACCGAGAATTGCTAATTGTGTTCTTCGCGTTTTATAGCACAAATGCAGTGAGTATTAATAAAATTCTTTCATCGCGTATTGCCGACCCATTTTGGAATTCTGCATTTGTGTGTGGTCTCTTTTTATTTGGTTTCTGATATCAGTTCGTTAGGGAACGTTCAGAAACGCCACACTTGCATTGCTTTTCACAAGAATTATTATGTCTCCATATCAGCTTAATTACACCGAGAGACCAAAAAATCTAACCCGAAATTATTGGAATATCCCAGGCTCAATTTGAGCTTAATTCTTTACAATATAATTGCGTTTGGCTTCTCCGACATCGCGTTAAGAAAAATTTCAATTTGCCGCTCCCCATAGTCGACATGCGCACCAGTTTTAGCTCGTGAAGGATGTTGCAGTGCAAACAACGATCTGCAGTGTTTCCCGTTTTGTGTTGCACGAATCTGGCGTCCGCTTTCACGCCGTTATCGTTAATGCACTCACTTCGGCTTTTGAGTTGCGGCTGAATCGTTTTGATCGAAACGTTTTTGCTGCCGTTACGTATCAGATGCCTATTTGCCTAAATTGTATCTTTGCGAACGTTTTGCTCATTCTTATATTTCATGCTCACGTACTTTCGTATGTTTTCCACTTCGGGACGTTAAAATAAATAAATAATCTACAAGCAAGTAGTTTTTTTTTTCTAGAGGGAGATTCCAGAAATAGAACAGCTTTGGAAATCTGCATATATGGCTTTTGAATTTCTTTTTGATACCGGGGTAGAATCTGTCGCTAAATTGAGGGATGGGAAATGACCTAGAAGTAATCCCACCCACGAATGTGGAAGATATTGGAGTTGTTTTGTCCATATCGTGGTCTTTGAATTGTTTTTCATTTTTTAATACTAGACCATTACTTCATCCAGCTGGTCTTATTGTGTATGTTATCTTTGCGAAGAGGCAATTTTGTGGGTTTAAGTTCTTGTTAAACCAAAGTTTTGTTGTATATTTCTTTTATTTCAACACTTTTTATCAGCATGATCCCACCGTCATGCCGTTATTTTTCTTGTTCCCCATCCAAAACAGGCGCTTTATAGAAGGGAAATGAACAAATATATAAAACATATTCGCAGTGACATTTTATTTGGTGCTATAGGTGTTTCAAGCACGTGGACATATTCACGAAGAACAACAAAGAGATGAAGACGACGATATAGAAGTGATATGGCCACCTCACGTCGAGAAGAATCAACCACTGAACGCAACAACTTCCGGTGGCATGTCTCCTTTCCCAATAAGAGGTTAGTGAAAATGCATAATGTCACCTATTTGATTTCATGTGCAGATCGCATCGCATTTTTTTGCATAGGGCTTGTTAGGAAAAACTTATTGCAGTATTTTGTATGGGAGAATCCTATTGCTCACTCCGGATCTCGATATCACCGTTTCAGGACTTCTTTGAGGTTTTCGGATGGGAAAGGACCTGAACCTCTCTACGCCACTACCATTTCTTTTATCTATCCTCTTGGTTCTTGGTGTTATCTGATTCAAATTTACGTCAACCCCCCTCCGTTTAATATTTTGACGATCGCAGTTTCGCACTGATCAGCATCAAGAAAACTGACGTACGGTCCAAAAAGTCATGCAGCACCCTCATATGACGTGCAATTATTGGCGTACGATCGGTGTAATTGTTCGTGCTTTCGCCCGTTTTGGTTGGAAGAAAGAAGACAGTGGGATGTTTTCCGGTGTGTGTCGATTTTAGAAACGAAATTGCGGCGATAGTGGAAGCCTTCTCATACGCGTACTGTATCGACAGACGATTGCGGTTTATAGTTTCATTTAGATGATTGATATATTTAGAATCCACGTAAATTTTGGTCGTTTGTGAAGAGAACATGTTGCTTCATGCGAAGTCGAGGAAAACAATAATTTTATGAATGCTAAGAGAAGCAGCTTTTTAATAGCCTCTAGGAATTTCTGTGACGTACTCAATCAAGAGCCTAGCTTAGCTCATCCTTCTTCACCATCAGTCCGTAACTCGTGGTGGGGCGCACAAGACGCTACGCGATTTCGTACTCCAAGGGAAGTCTATGTGCTCCAAAAACATACTTTAAAAAGGGACCGACGGGAAGAAAAAAAGTGGAGAAGCATACCAGAAAAGCTGGCACCGATATGCGCTACTGCACCTACTCATCCGACCAACCGGTTTATATTTCATCAACAAAGAATAAAATATGTGGCACATTGTTTTCTTCGTTTAACTGAACCTGCCGCCTATATAAATCACTAACAAAATATTCATCTTTGAGTGGCTTGACCAGGAGATCTGACCGGTGGAAGCTGCGTGCAGCTTTTTTGCACATGTGAAGTATAAGGTCTATGAGATTTTCTTTTGACGAACATGATATCGGCCAAATCTCTTAATTCTAACTTCGATTTTTACTGGACCCTCCAGCCAAGCAGAACATACACTTGCGCTCACGCGAAGGCTTTATCGCAGTAATACACATGTGCAAAGCAAACTTATCAAAACGTGCTAGGCGACGAGCTACAGTAAAGGCCCTTTCCAAAAATCAGAAGAGGCGCAACTTTCTTTAGGCGGTTGCAAGGGAGGTATAGAGTTCTTTTTTCGCATAACAGAAAAGGAATGCATAGTCATTTTCGTGACATAGATAGAGACGCATAAACATAATATAGCACAAAAATTACATAAAAAGTCTTGCATCTTTTCAGAAATGGAAAAGAAAATGTTACGCGCCCTGAAATTTATGTAGCCTTTGCACTTTTTTTAATTTGTTAGAATTTTGGACGAAACTAGAGTCGTTTGGTTGGATTCGGGTTGAAGGTTCGAAACAAGCTTGCCACTATACGTCGTGGTCATAGCTCATCACTGTTAGGAAGGTTTGCTCCGTTTATTTTTCTTTCCAAAGACGCAGAGACTGCAACGATTTTTTTGGAGACAGTTAATGTATTTTAACACTGCCGCAATATTTCGTCACTGCATTGGTATCGAGCACCAAATTTCCGTCTGTTCATGTGTGGTGCTATAAATCATCTGTGGATAGGTGCTCAAAATGTATAGTTTTCCTTCCATAAATGAAGGTTGGATGTTCTACTTATTTTCTATTTGCAGCAGCAGTTTCATCGATTAGAACGCGCCGTTGTTATCAACTGCTATCGTGTATTTGAGTTTGCATAATTTTGATTGGAATCCGTCTTGTTAGTGCCTACTTCTTTTGGGAAATCGTCTAAATAACATCAGATTTGAATCCTTCAACTACTATTCCACCATTTTTGGCGTTTTTAGATTATTTCATGAATTATCCATCGTATGTTGGGTTGATTTTGGTGCACTGTAAATGAGATAACACAGAATTATTTTCTCCTTAGAAAATATTTTGAAACGTTTCAGTTTTTGCAGGATGCAACAGTTCCTCGATTATGACAAATGCGCTATCACTGCATCAGACATGTTCGTCGTCAGTTAAGGAACCGTTGTGCGAAGTGGCGAATACTGAAACTGATTGGGCCGAAGATACTTTCCACAGTTCAGCTTCAACTGACTGCGAACCGTCGAATTGTTCATCTAACAGCTCTCATATGGGTCCAGCTGAAGATCTTCTATCCAAGGTGCTTCAAGAGGCCGATATTCCAGTGGAATTCGGATTGGATATTGGTGGTAGTTCTAAGATTATGCACGACATCCATGAGGAATGCATGTTTAAGGATAATCAAGGAGTGATTGCACAAGAAGAGGTCGTAAGCAGTAGCAATATCCTTGTGAGACGCTCTATTGTGATGCGAGATAACAAAATGAAGAGCTTGCCTTTGGTGGGGCAAAGAATGCATGAGATGAATGCATCACGGAGCCAGTTTACGATTGCGGGTGGTGCTTTCTCAAGATGTTTTGAGAATGGTCGAAGCACATCACTTTCAACGGTTACAAGTGAAAACGATCGTTATGGTCGGAAACGCTGTACCTGGAAGGTAGTATCGCGTTGCTCAGATAGCTCATTAGCCAGAGGGACCATTAAAGTTCGCCGTGTTGAAAGTATTAAAGCCATTAGTGATGCGAATGTTTTTGGTGGTGAAAAGAGTGCAACTACAATACATTCCAGTGAAGGTTGTGCTGTATCTCTGCCAGTTTACACTTTGGGTGCAGAACAACTCGAGGCGTTGAGGCCAAAACGGAATGGAGAAAGCAGTCGGTTGGAGATAACGAGAGATTTTGAGCCAGCTGTAGAGCAGCAAGCAATCATGGCCGACGAGCTAATGGATTGCTCTGATTCGGAGCCTTTCACAACTGACTTCAGTATGGAGCAAACAGCTGCTCAGAAGTCAATAGAACGCGATGAAGAACAACATGTTCGCGACGTGAATATGGTTTCAGATCAGCAATCGGTGAATGTGCATGTGAGTGTTACCTTTTTCATAGTGTGTTGAAAATAGTTTTGCACTGATAAAATGTGGTCAATTCTTTCACAGTGGAAATGTTGTTTGAGGTTAAGGTGGCAGGAATTTTACTTGCTAGCGATGAAAAGTTGAAAACGTTTAGCTAAGTTAATTGATAAGCTAAATTTTGGCAATTTTTTGATTTATTAATAATCTGGCGATTTACTCACCAATTCGTTGATAAGACTCATAATTACTTGCTATATGGCTGATTTCAAGTCGATCGCGTTTGTCTATTTAAATTGATTCTAACTGAAGTTTGTGGTTGTATTCACTTGTTTGTGTTTGGGTCGGCATGATTTCTCTCAGGAGAACATTTCGTATATGCTCCCGGTTACTTCTATCGCGTTTAGGTTTCACAGCTCGTTATTCTTTATGCATTTTGACATCCATATTTTAGATGCGTTATTGGTGTGGGCAATTCTCTTTTATCGTTCAAACGTTGCATTCTTAAGGCGCATGTATGACTTCAGAGTTAACCAAAACTTACTTTCTAACTAGTGGGTCGATTTTTGCGTGCTAGTATGTTTTGTTAATATAGAATTAGAAATCGAACACGGATATTTGTTTCAGGATGGAACAGATGCGACGTTATCTTCACCTCATCTCTCATCGCATCTTAAAAGGTGTCTATAAAATTTATTTGATCTGTGGCGATGTTACGAGAGCTTGTTGATGAAATTTCCTTTTGCGGCTTTCTTTCGCAAAAAATAACCATCTCTTGGGAGGAGGTCGCAGTATTGCTATCGTTAATGTCACCTGGTACTTCAAAATTATTTATTTACTGAAGTATTGATAGGCCCTCAAATTGTGGATCATTGCAGGCGTTCTGCTATATCTCAGTGACTCTTTTGCTTCGAAAAAAAAAAGCTTTTGAAGCTGAAAAGTCTTCAGTTCTACCCCTTTGTTCCTATTACGCCACACATGAAATGGAATAGCTTTAAAGGAGTTTGTTGAGCGGACTAGTGAAAGGTCATCATTGGGGTATGTAAGGTTATTTAATCGACTCCAATTTGCAGTGATCGGCTGAATATTAAAACGATTACGGAGAAGCTGTCGCAATATATGGAGTCCTGCTTGACAACAAGAAAGCAAAAACTTTGCTCTAAGCGTATTCTAGAAATAGTCGATACAGCTCTCGCATACAAGACGGCGGCAACTGGCCATAGTTGTGTGGAGGCGTAGGTGGATGCGACAAACGTAGGAGTCGTGTAATCGATCTCATTCCTGCAGCATTGTTTTTTGTAGGATTCTTCTACAGGTTCTTCGTGATTTGCAACTGCGAGGTATCTGCATTTAACTAGGTAACCTCATTTAGTGCCATCACATCTTTGCTCAGGAAGCTGTCATTTCTGTTGTAGACCTAGGATGGTTTATTGATGCCTTCACAGCAACAGGTATTCGAAGGTGATGACATGAATGTGGAGCATGAGCCTATACATTTCTCTGTTTGTGACTTATATTGCAAATGCACTCCATATTTGGGCTAGCTCAGTGTGTGGTGTTATTGTTCGAGGGCGGGTTTAGGATTTCAGCTGTTGCTGGCATACATATGCCGTCTTTCTTAGGTTTGAGAGGAAAAGTGTGCTTTTGAATACTTGGGATTGAGACGAAGCAATTGCTATCTCTGAGAATAAGTTAGAACACCATTACCTGCAAATTTTGAGAATAAAAATTAGCAAGATTATCCCACACGCATTCTCAAGTTGTTTAAGAGGCGAGGGAATACGAGGGAGGGGGTGCATTTTCTCTTTTCTTGGTCATGACATGATATTTGTGGCCTTATTGTTCGAGGTTTTCAAGAGGAATGTTTTGTTTAAGTATGTACAAAGCACTCTATATGGGATCTTCCTGTCTCTGGAATGTTTCTGTGGTGTCTCTTCGCATTTGTTGGAATATTTTCTGTATATTCCTTCGTTGATTACGTTGTTGTTTTTTGTCTTATATTCATCCTTCGTGTGCTACTGTCCTGAACTCTGTTCTGTTTCTAAATTTGCGTGCTCATCTGTTTTCCGGGTTTTTAAAACATTTTTTTCATCATTTTTGACTATATGCCCAATTATCGCCTGTAGCTTCAATAAAATTTGTTTTTCTTCGATTAACAAAAGAATTGGAGAGAAAGTTGATAAGCCACAAGCCAAAATTTGCCATGGAGTGTTGGGCATGGCACGGAAGACCCAACCCAAGGTAATTATTTGTGGTCTAATACTGCAGTGATGACACTTGTATAGTCGATCCTCGTTGTTCTTCACATAATGTCATTGATCGACTTATGTGTTCCTGTGCCGTTCCGAGCGTTTTATGGGGCATATGTAAGTCGAGCTTCTGTCCGTTTGTATGTCTTTGGTTCGACTGTATTTGGGCGCCGTGGTGCTTCTCCGTAAAAAAGTTCTAAGTCGCGTGTGGTCTTGCATGTTGACATCGACAGAGGCTATCGGTCGGCTCCTGCCTCTTTCCTGCATGCGGTCTCCTCAACGTCGCTACCACCAGTCACAACAACTGGCGATTAGAATTCAAGCTCGCGACATAAGATGGGTGGTGCGACCGACTCGGTGGTTCTGCTATTCCAACGACAGCAGGAACAGAAGGCGTTAATGCAGAAGGTGGTCGCGATTCAGGAGCGGTTGACGGCACTCTCAATCGGTACCAACATCGACTGTGGATCCGGCTTTAGACAACGTAGTTGCGGCCTTCACGGACTTTCCGGACGAGGATGTGATGTCCGAGACGTGGTTCAAGCGCTGCGAGGACAAGTTCAACGTCGACGCTTAGAGCCCGACGACTAGGAGCTGTGCACTCCCTGTTGTGGGAATTCAACCCAATGACAAACGAGAAGTACGGAAACTACGTTCTCCCGAAGTAGCCGCGCGACCTGGAATTCGACGAAACAGTCAGCGTCATCAAGGGCGTCTTCGAGCCTAATATATCATTGTCCAGCAGCGTTATCACGTCTAAAGGTTGTCAGGAATCCAGGAGATGACATCATGACATACAACAGCATCGTCGGCCGTGAAGGCGAGAAATATCGTGCCGGCAAACCCAACGCAGTCCAGTTCAAATGCCTCGTTTTCGTGGTGGACTCTAGTCACCAGTAGATGCCGAATACGGACTTCACTTGCTCAAGAGGATCGATACGCACGCCAACGCGATGCTCAAATTTTCAACAGCCGAGGGTTCGAGCGCGATCGAGACGGCCAATTTTGCAACAGTCCCGGGCAAGCCGAAACGCTTCAAACGGAGGGCGCCAGAAGAGCGATCCAGGCATCAGATGCAACACGGTAAGACGGCCACACCAAGGACACCGTGCTGGCAGTGCGGCAGCGTGCACTTCGTCAAGGACTGTCGATTCTCCAACCAGAGGGCGCTCAGTGCGGAAACATAGGACACAAAAAAGACTACTGAGCCTGCAGTTGGAGACAGCACGCCGGCATTACCACTCAGACGACACGCAAAGCGTCAAGGCGAGAATGGACATGCTCCAACGGCGGAAGTTCGTCAGAGCGCTCATGGACGGACACCCAGCTCGATTCCAGGTGCACGTAGAGCCGGACACCACCGTCGTATTAAAGGCGTCATGGAAGCGACTTAGGGCCTTTCATCTAAGCCAGTCATGGAGGAAGCTTTCGACACATCGAACAGTCCGATCTGTTTCTCTGGATGAACAACAAAACACTCGAGGTAAATGAACGAGCGGCAGCAGAGCTCATCGTCATGGGTTGCAAGTTGGACCATATGACAACAACGTGCACCACTTTTTGAGCTTGCACTTGGTCGACAAGTTGAACCTGTGGGACTTGACCATGTTGAGCAATAACGTCGGCAGATTATTCTCACCGACTAGTCCGTAACGAGATGCTCCGAATCAATCACAGTTTTCAGTATATGAGAGCACCACTCGGAGGTTTACAAAAAGTTGCTTGGACGGTGCACGAAGCCCAAGGCAACCATTGAGCTCTGCAACGACACCGAACTAGTTTTTTGATCGACAGTCAGGTTTGGGCAAGCGACGTCTTATAACGACTCTTTACAAAACAGGATCCTAACGATGAGAACAATGTAAGTCAACGTTCATCGGGTACTCTCTCGACTCAATCGCACATCCAGTATCAGCTCAGGACATCGCGGATGCAACTTGACGAGATGACCTGGTTCAAAGGGCTGTTCGCTACACTCACAACAAGTGGCTGCAGACACTTCAGAACCGACGTCTCTGACAGATCTTCGAACGTCGGGCTATTCTTAGTAGTATAGACGGGTGTCTCCTCAGCACAGACGGCGTCGTTATTCCTGACGCCCTTCAATCGAAAGTCCTTCGCCAACTTCACAAGGGACGTCCAGGAATCACGCAAATGAACGTTTTCGCTCGAAGCCATAAATGCTGGCCGGGCAAGGATATCGGGACGACAGTCAAGCAGTGGCAACTGTGCGCAGACGTCTCGAATATCTCTATCAATGCTCCACTAGCTTCGTGGCTGACAGCAGACAAGCCATGGACCTTCATCCATGTGAATTACGCAGGACCATCCGAAGGAGACTACTTCCTCGTCATCGTGGACTCGCACTCAAAATGAATAGAAGTCTTCATGACGCACGGCGCAACGCCCTTCGCAACCCTCAGGTTCTTGCAGCAGCTGTTCACACAATTCGGAATACCGGAAATGACTGTCTCGGACAAGGGACTCATTTCGTTCCGCAGAGTTCGCCGATTTCTGTGCAAGAAATGGCATCAAGCACGTCTGCTCACCATTCTTCACCGTGGCGGTAGACAGTGGCACTACATCGGTTCCCCCCCCCCCCCCCCAAAAAAAAAATCGCTTCTGTGCTGCAAGGACTCAATCTGACGGACAAAGAGAACTCTTCGTGGGCACTGTCAAACGAACGCTTCGCAAATTCAGAAGGGAAGAAGCGACAGTGGAAGCCCTTCAAACATTTTTGCTTAGTTACGGGACAACTCCGAACGCGACGCTCAGAAATCGCTCCCCAGCAGAAGTTCTGTTCGAATATCAGCTCCTTACTTTATCCATCCAAGTTACATCAGTGGACCTGTTAGTTGTACAGCAACTGGCACATCATAAGAAAACGTCGACGGTCGACCGCCAGCTCAGGCTGCAGTGGATATCTGCAGCTCAACTCGCGATCAATGCGCCTCACAGCGTTTCAGCCCAGGAGATCAACGCAGGACGTGCCATGGACGGACGGGTAATGGGCACGGATGGACGGATCGACTTCAACGCGGAGATGTTGGGTGTGGCATCGAAGAGCCAACTCAAGATGACAACTTCTGATCTAATACTGCAGTGGTTATATTTACTGGTATAGTCGATTGTCATTTATTGTTCTTCAGATAATGTCATTGATCGTCTTTATGTGTTCTTGTGCTGTATCTGGAACCTGTATAAGTCGTGCTTCGGCCCGTTTGTATGTCTTTGGTTTGATCCGTTTTGGGAGGCCGTGGTGCTCACCATAACTACTTTATCTCGCTTGTGCTCTTACATACCGGCATAGGGACAGTTGTCGGCTCCTGCCCTTCCCACGTGCGGTCTCCCGCCGCGGCCGTCACTCACAACATAGAGCAAGACAAGAAAGACGCTTACATTACAAAACATTTAATATTAAAGAGACATGAAATCATGACAGTGCATTGCGAGAAATTCTCACATTAACTCGCTTTTGATGCTTATACTTCAACCGGACAGCTGTCATTAAGGCTTGCTTCGTGAACGTGAGTGAACTAGATGAAACAGTTACAGTAACGCTATGGACGGTCATCGACTTTTTCCCTCACCAGATGACACATTTGTTGTTACTTCTTATTTATTGTTAGGTCAAAACTCTGGTTGTGGAATTGCTCACTTGACTTTCCAATGAAATGCAAGCTGCTCTTTGAGGCTTAAGAAGGCTTATCCATTTAACAAATAGATTGATTGACTCCGCGTTGCAATTTTATGTGTTCTGCAAAGAAAATCATTCGGCAGTTCGTTAGTGCGTTTCTTTCTGTACAGTTGCGTTCGTTGCATTTTAGTTCTTATTGAATTCTATTTTGTACCTTTTAAAATAGAAATATTTGAGTGGTAAGTTTTTGAAATTAAAGCTGATAAATGCACAATATATCAATAAATATGGTTTTATTCGAAAGCGGTATAAAGATAACTGTTAGTAGGTGAATAGCTTTAGGCCGACGGATGTTGAGCATCGCGTTGGTGAACCGTCGCATTATTTTTGGCGTCAGCGTTGTTGAACGATTTCTTTCATTCAAAAAAGGTTATATCCTATCCATTCTTGTAGACCAATTTGTATTTATTTCCGTTTGTCTGCCGGGCATTCGCTGTTGTGATTTCAATTCGGCAACCAGCAGCTGCGGCATAAAAGTTGTTCGATGCATTTTGTGTACTAGATGACCTTCGAAGACCAGTTTTGCTGCGTTTGTTGATTCCTTTCATGAGTTATACTGCCTTAGATCTGTCATGAAAATTTTCCGCTTCTTTTTACGACTACCTGAACAACCAGTTGTCTGATTAGAGGTACCTATGCTATGCATTTTTTCGACAGTTTAAGCACTCGTACGGCAGGCTTATTCGGTGGACTAGATTGCAAGAAGTTGGATTTTCGACGAATTTATTGCTTGTCGAGTTTATTTTATTGTCGAATTTATGCAAAAATTTTTGTTGAATTTATTGCTCATAAAGTTTTATGCTATTGTTGTTTATATCTGCATTTCACTTTATCTATTTCCAGGAAGGCATTTAACCCAATGAACTCAGCATGCGTATATGGCCATAAGTTTTGGTGCTTTGACCTGTTGTATTTACCGAATTAGAATTGTTGTTGGGAGGAGGGGGGGGGGGGGGAAGTTTTCATTGCATACCTGTAAATACCGTGTCGGCTTCCAGCGTTTATTTCTTTCTTACGACTATAAAATACCTGCGGGCAGAGAAAACATTGCATCTGTTATGTTCCTTCATATGGTGTTGTTGAGTAATCGTAGTTTGGAAGATAGATTCAGATTGGAAGGTATCCGTTTCTCGCAATGTATTTGAACGCCTTATTGCAGAGTATTTACTGTTGCTAGTGACCATTTGATGAGAAATTAAGTGTCTACAAACGGTGAGTGACGGTGATACTTTGTTTTTAGTGCGTTAATAAAGTTGTTGAAAAATTAAAGCTGTTGAAGAAGGCAGCGATCGATGTAGAACAATGGTCGAGATTTTCAGGAAGCATTTTCTTCTAAAGTTGGTGTATTTTTCGAGGAATATTTCCAAAGATGTCGTGCAATTGCGCGGACGATTTACCAAAAAGTGATGAGGAATGGCGTAAAATACTCACTCCAGAACAATACAAAATTCTCAGGTATTATTTGCTTCTTCCACTTCTGAGGAGTGTTTATAGATAAAAACATAAAAGCGTTTAAATTCGTTTCAATATTTCTAGCGGTGAATATTTACATCAATATTGGAATGTTGTCAAATGATGTCGGTTGATTTCTTTTTATGGATTGAAATGAAACGGAATATGTGCTTTGAGATTTGTGCTCATTCAGAATATTTTGTGTGCGGCGTCAAAGCGGCGGATGACGAAACAATTTTCTATTGTTTTTGCTTTTTTATTTGGAGAATAAAATATGACGATATGAAGAGAAAGAAAGATCAGAAATAACTGTCACCAGTTGACTGTTTCTGACGTTAAACTTCACACTTATAATTTCTTCGATTATTTCTATGCGTTTTGTAAATTTGCATTTCTAAAGAAAATTTAAATTTACATTTTTGAATAGCGCTATGTCCGTTGTCATTATGTCATTTTGCATATATATATATATATATATATATATATATATATATATATATATATATATATATATATATATATATATATATATATATATATATATATATATATATATATATATATATATATATATATATATATATATATATATATAAAATGTTTTTTGTATGCATGTGTATGTCTGTCCACTAATTTCAATACAGCTACAGCTGTAGTAGTAATAATCACAATAACTAGTTGGGGTACTGGTACTTTCTATTGTTACTTTTATTATTACTATTGCTAGCATTAGCACTGCTGTTACTGCTAAAGTTATCAATTCTGCTTAGAAGCGCTTTTTTTAGGGAGTCAGGAACCGAAGAGCCAAAAAGTGGAAAATACGATAAATTCTATGAACCAGGACATTATGTATGTGTCGGATGTGGTACAACATTGTTTCAGTGAGTTGCCTATTATTTCTTATATTCGCTTAATATTCTCTCGACTAGTAAAATGATATTACATTACAAAGGTATTACAGTATATTACAGTATCACAGTCTTCTGACAATTTTTAAGACCTATCTGTCAAAAATATTAATGAATGTATAGTAGTAATTTGGGTCTTTAACGAAATCACTTTCTTGATTCACTCTAATTTTAAAAAAAAAAAAAAAAACAAATAAGAGAAAGATTCCTATTTGCCAATAAGGTAACATTTTTATACTGTGAAGCTGTTTAATACTGAGCCTAAAGCACAGGAGAAATCAATGGTTCGATATCGATTGAGCACTCTTTACTCGATGATCGTTTATTTTTTGTTTACTCGATATGGTTCGATGGTTGGATATACTCGACTGGCAAGAAAGCCGTTTAACGGCGACTCAACTAAGCCGGGGGAAGACAGTGGCAATGATCTTGCAGAATGAAGACAGGCCACTTTTTCTAGTTACACTATTTAATGTTTTCTTGAAAGATTTTTCTCTAGTGGTCGATTTCAATGTTTTTATTCTCTAGTGTTGCTGCTTAGGTACTCTCGTTGGCACATACTGTAGACAATCTCATCAATCCCTCATTCACAAGTATTTTAAAGTTGTTTCCCATATAAAGACTATACTCATGCTTTACGTGAAGGTCTCGAACTTGAAATAAGCAATAAACTTGAAAATTTCCTGGATGAATAGAAATTTTTTCCTCGTATGACAGAGCACTACTTTGTTGCATAATGATTTTGAGTTGTATATACTTATTTCTTTGCATTAATAGATCCGAAACGAAATATGATAGTGGCAGTGGATGGCCATCATTTAATGCAGCTGTTAACGAAGCCGATAACATCATTCGACTTCCCGACTTAACGATTCCGGATAGACCTCGCGTTGAAGTTAGATGCAAAAAGGTTCGCACTACGATGAAATGCTTTTATCGTCTGCAATTTTCAGCTTAATTTCTCAAATTCGCCAATCGTTGGATTTTTCTAAATTCATCGAAGATAAAAATCCTTTACTCTACGGTATTAAATCATAGGAAAAATGCCTTGTGCTTGAGATTTAAAACATCTCAAATAAAAGTAGTCTCACTCCCCATTTCCTTCCTCTTTCTCCAATAAAATCCATAAAAATCGTCCCTATCCATCTATTACATCATCAAGAAATCAACTAAAGTTTTATGAAGAAATAATAGCACTCATTGAAGACGCCTTTCAAACATTTCGGGAGGTTCATAACTCCGGTGCTTTTATTTTGCGCAATACGGTATACAGTGCAAAGACGGTATAAACTTCGTTTTCTTTCTAGACAGAATGGACGTTTTTGTTGCTGAAAAACATATCTGATATCTAAATTATTGTTTTTTTGAAGTCTTTACTATTCAAGCCATATTTTATGATGGAATATGAGCGGCGAAGGTCTTCTGCTGAGTCATATAGTAATGAAGAGGAGGATAGAGGGGGGGGGGGGGGGGGGAAAGGGGAGATAGTTCCTGCTGCGTTGCAATTACGGGCACATTGCACATAACAGTTAAGCGCTTAATTTACCGCTGACGCAAATTGAACATTATATAATGTCACTAATTTTTCCAAAGGTATTTACATAAAACGACTAGGTGAAAATTCAGCCACCTTACTGAATAACTTTGATTAAGCTCCCGCTTTAAGCAGTAAACACACTTCAGCTTAGCGCTTTCTTATAAGAAACAACAGACACACAATTGAAGGCTAATGCGAAAGTTTTCAGTGCAATGGACACTTGGGACATGTCTTCCAGGATGGACCCGCGCCAACGGGTGAACGCTTCTGCATTAATAGCATTGTCATTCAACATGTGCCCAAATCTCAGTGATTCCAATGTTTCCACAATTCGTCTTTTATTGATGGGATTGGATCAACAATGAAGTAGAAGCACGACCTCCTTTACAGCAAAGTGAAGGTCTTCAGGCCTAGCTTATTGTTTACACGGATTATCGGAACCTGGTGAAAATTAGGTGCTCGCAACGTTTTAATGAATGAAATTCGCCGACTTCAAGAATTTCCTTAAACAGTCAGCTTTTTTATGTATGGCAATGCAAAGTGGAAATTTAAACTCACTAAGTGGCCCACACCAGCTTTCCAAGCGAGGATTTCGAGCTCCTTTTGGTCAAACAAGCTCCGTTTCCTGACGACCAATAAAAGTCTTGTCCGTAGATGAGTGCGAACATCCGATCTTTCGTTCGCTGGATGAATGCTGTACGACTGAGCTAGTGCCCGCATCTGATGTTATTCCTTTGTCCAGTCTCACACTGGCTGGCCGTTCTTTTGTCACATTCGGTTTCCTTTCTCCGAATTCAGTCTCTGCTGAAGTTCCAGATGTATCCTCTCTGCCGATCGTAGACCATCATCTAAAATCTACCATATCTCCAAGGCAATAAAAAATTTCTATATCGGCTTGTTTTTCACTCGTTTTTATGCACTTCTCCCGTAATGAAATGATAAAGCGCAAAGGTTTCGCGAAATGTGATTTACTTAAAGAAAAAAAAGCCAAACTGTGAAACATATTCGACGATTCCCTTGGGTGAAGTAATCGCTCCTCGATGTTACCCACTCAAACCAAACTTCTTTGGTCTGAAGTCCACCTCTGCTTACAAGTCCTTGGGAGAGGCACGCATCAAAGGAATACAAGTTTATTCAAGTACAGGCCGTATCAAAGGAATACAAGAAAGGCATAGCAAATGGCCGCTCAACGGAACCTTAATATCACCACAATACGACAGACAAATCATTCCAAAACATCAATCATTGAATACCGTAGTAAAACGATAAAATACCCATAAGAAGAGAAAAAAAAGGTGTGGGTAAGACGCAACCAAGACCGTTGCCATCCCTCATAGATAGATTAGCTGCAGGTGGAGAAAAAGGGCAGAATAGCCGCCTTTCAAAGAAGAACGCGAAGAATATAACGCAGTTCGCGGGCCTGCCAGAGAATTCTGAGCCACGACCGCATCCTAGTCATTAACGTTGGACAGCGTTTTACCCAACGTTCAAGGAAAGAACACTTTCATTAGAATTTGCCAAGCAGCAAAGAAACCATCCGCGTACGAACTATTCCATCACCTAAGCAACCAATAGCGAACAATCGTGCATTACTGAGTAAAGAATGTATCACATTGCTGAGTACGTCACTCTGCAAATTAAAAAAAAAGGAATTATTCGGATGCAACCTTACTACATCTCCTTATAAATAATGGATTTCTCATTCTTTTTCGATCGGACGAAAACAATCTACTAATCTATATAAACAAATATATTGCGCCTCGATGATTTTCTTCGTTAACCGTCTATAAAGGCGATACTAAGAACTGGAATCGAGACTAAGCATTAACTATATAAACACCAAACAACGATTGCATTTTGCTGCAAACGATAACGTTAAGAACCAAACCGGACGGAATTAATTATTTTTGGCGATGAAATCCACTGACTACGCATTCCTTCCAAAATGCACCTCTTTTCAAAAAGAGGACTAATTTCATGCCATAAATTATCAATATTCAGCAGGGTTGAGTTCGTTTCTATTCGGATGAAAGTATATAAAATAGAGTATCGATCCCACCCAGCAGTTAAGACACCAGATGAAGTTTTCAATTTTAAAATCTCAATGGATATGCACTCTCAGGGAAGTTGACGCAAACACATAACACAACAAAGATTTAGCATCTTCAACATTTGAGCACAATAAGTCCCCATACGAGAACACTGTTAGAAATAATTGAAACTCCATTTTGACAAGTTAACGCATACGTGATGAGGGAAGTACGAAAAATTTTCCAAGAGCTTAAAACTTGGAATCTATAAATAACAACACCAAAGTTTCCTGAAGGATCCATATTCTGCACATAAAGACCGAGCAAAATGAGGACTATGGAAACAGCTATGCAGTGACACCGTAACGCACATTTTGCAACGCTTTCTTGACGTAAGGTTTAGAAGAAAGAAGATGTGCAATAAAATTTCTATTGGCAAAGCATTACGGTGTTAAAAGCAATCAACAATTAGGTGGATAAAAGTATTCATGAATTTATTCGTCCAAATTGTGATTTTCTTTTGCACATCTTGTAGCAAGATGTAAACTTTGCACCCAATCGAAAACATGAAAGCGGCTAAACTCAACAACACCATCCCTCCTCTCCAGTTATCTTAGCTGCCTCATCGGCCTTCAATAAAAGTCTTTCCTCCTTGAGCGCACGTTCTGCATCACTCTGCACGTGCATGGGTTTGCTTTGTTGCAGTTTATGTACCAGTGTCATGAATATCGATTCAACGTGATCGGCTTCCGAATCCGCCAATGCTGATGTCTCGAACAACGCCATATCATTCTGATCGGCGAATATCTATAAAAAAGTACAGTTTGCAATGCTTATTCTTATATGCGATTTCTCCACATAACATTCCAATCTATGCACGACAATGCAACCTGACCTATCAGTTCACTCACCTCCCTAGTACGTCAAATCGCTTTAAGAAACCTCTTTGATACTCAAGTGCGCGAAACGGAAGCGTCGGATTAGTGGTACTTCTATTTGTCAACATCTCATTGAGGTCTGACATTGGAGAGATTTCACACGGAATTCACGAAAGGTTCATATTATGTGAGGTTAACAACACAGGTATAACACCCTACGTATAGGTCACATCAGGACCTAGGATCATTGCTTGGTCATTTCAAGGCTCTACTGCACTTTACCAGAACGTCTATTCAAATTTACAAACAAGCCCTCATCATGAACAAACTTATCTACAACTAACAGATGAATTAGTGACTTTGGCAATTGCTCAACAATCGCTCTTATAAAACCGTTCATTAATAAAACCGACTTACCTGAAAACAACTAAAACATTGGAACAGCTTTGAATTGGTTTAAAAAAATTTCCACACAGCGTTCTCGCAGCTTTCAATTACACTCTCAGTTCATTTCAATGACATATCAAACAGTTCAGGTAACTATTCATATCAATAACTCCCTTAGAGAAAGAAAAATTCTACATGACCAACCTGAGCGTAATCGGTCTTTACCCTCTCCTCAGGACTCAGGTCACACTTGTTCCCAATGAGGATGTGAGGTGTGTCTTTGCTCGCTGACACTGCATGACTACGACATTCAGAGATCCACGTTGAAAGTGAACGAAACGAGGCTGGGTTACTCACATCGTAGACGAATACAACCGCATTCACGTTACGGTAGTAGTGGGATACAATTGATTGCCGATAACGCTCTTGCCCAGCTGTATCCCATAGTTGTACCTTAAACACTCTACCACGTCATTTGATTGTGCTATACCTCATTCAAATTTAAAGGTCACACTTACTCGCAATACCTTCTTCCAGGTATCAGAACAAATAATGGAACAAGCAGAAACGGAGAAAACATCAATTTATATAAATGATTCCAGGATAACATTTTAAAAAAAATCTGCGACCGTTAAATTTGGACGGCTTTCCAAAATCTTGATAAAGCAATAATATGTTATAGAAATTATATGCTGTAATGAAATTCAAGGTTGATGAAATCTAAATAGCTCGAAGAAGACAGCACGACGTTGGATATACGACAACAAAATAAAGATTTACCCTGATCAGTTCACCGTCGATTACAACAGAACGTTCACGAAAGTCGACGCCAATAGTAGCTTCCGTTTGAGCGGGGAATCGTCCATTACAGAAACGAAAACTCAGACATGTCTTACCTACACCCGCATCACCGAGTATAATCACCTGAAATCATGCAAAACTCGAACTTTGGATGAAATTTTGAAAGTCGATGCATTTGGTCATATATTTAATTGCACAGATAGAATTGCAAATTGCAACGGAAATGAATGAATTAATTAAAGTGGCTAACTATATTCGATTAATCAAATTGAGGCATTTCACTAGGAGTTGCCTTTTCGTGCAATCATTTACAACAACAATATACATTCTATGCCATCCTGCACAATCTCTATTTATTTGATAGGCAAATTGAACGTCTCATTACCGCATCAATAACGTTCAACGATGGCGAAAAAAAAAAGGCTAATCTTAGAGTGCATTATGAAGAAAGAAATGCGATCGCTTCAATGATTGAGATAGGTGTATCTGCGAAAATAATCAATGAAATTGTTTTATGAGTTTCGAAGAGAAAGAGAGTAAATCTCAAAGAAAAAATCATCGACGGTAAAGAAATGTAAATCTTTAAATTCGAAATGATCTCATAAAACGTTCTCTTCAAATTTTTGTAGTTCTTTTCAAAAATGTTGCACAATAAAACATCAAATGTCGTCGTAAATTTTTCAAAATCAAAGAATATTTCAGAGGTCATTATAGTTCGCGTTTTACTGATTGAATGCTACAGAGGAAAATTATTATTTTTGCTTCTTTAGGTTCGTGGAAAGTCGCTAACCGAAATTAATTTCCAAAATTCACTTTAGACATTCGGAATTCTTTTCTCGAACACAATAGCCCCAAAAAATCAACTTACTTTGAAAACACGTTTCGTCCTATACGGTTTATTGAGAGGATTTGAAGGAATCTTTTGCAAAGGTTGTTTAAGGATTGCTTGTGTGGATATCGTAGAATTTGCCGTATTTGGATATGGAATACGAGCTATACCAGCGTTGGGTAATGTATCTGGAAGATGAAGTCTTCATTACAGCTGACAATATTATATCTTCGAAACCAATTAAACCCTGCTATCCCTCTTTTGTTATTTTACATTTTTTTTAATTGCAAAAATAAAATTTAGGCACTCTTTGAATATGCAATCGATCTGCGAAGAACCTATAAAAACCTCATTTGAATTAGGCTTATTCGTATAAATCATTACACTATTGTACGATGCCGAATGACTGCTGTGTACCACACGTAAAGATGAAGAGTTACGAAGACGAGGTAATGCTGAGCACTGAAAGGATGGCCCTTGATTTCAAGCTAGAAAGCATATGAACAATCAATCAATTCTCATCCTTTCAGCCTAGCGATCAGTCGATATGAGTCATGCCAACAAATACGCGAATTCTTCCGAGCCATACTTGCACCGCCATTTATTAAATTCAGGGCTGAATATTAGTACCGATAAAGTCGATGTGGTGTACAAGCGAATTATTCTCGAAAACCGCTTCACACAAAACCTCACGATATCAAACTGATCTTTCCGGAACAAACATCCAAAAGTCGTGGTCTCTCAAAGATTCGATAAAACCCTCATGGGTTTAGCTCCTTCGACGACAGAACTTGGCCAATATGAGACGAATTTCCGGAAAGGACTCATTAAATGAACAGGATTGCAGCAATTCATCGAACAAAAACGATAGTACCGAAAGTGATGATACTTGGAAAATTTGACGTGTGGATGTGCACAGCATCGTTATTTTCAAAATGGTACTCTACACTTTAGAACGGAGGATTGTGGTTCGACTGTGTGCAGCATTCCTTGTCTTTCCAGCTAGAGCTTCAGTTCAGCGGGTCCAGTCCTTCTAGTAGCGAGATTCGCCACTTCACACTATACGCCATTTGATCACATCAAAACACGATAGTTTCAATGCTCTTCCTTGACCGTATTTGTGCGTCCATTATTAGTGGAGTTGAGACCCGCAAGGTGTCGTCTTGCTTTTTGAATATTATGAAATAAGCGGAAGTGATCGCCATACTTACGGACGTGTTTGAGGGGAGAAGGCACTGATAAATAAGTCACTGCAACCATGCATTTATATTGGCTATTAAATTCTAACAAGTCTATTGAAATGAAAACAGGAAATCGAATATTTTTTACATACCTTGATTGCCAGAAGCAGAAGGAACTTGTGGGAAGTTAAGATTTGGTAAAGGGGTCGGAGGTAAAACATTCGTCGGAATTGTGGTCACTTGTGGGGATGGCAAAACAGCGATTTGCTGTTGAGCGGTTGGCATTGCCGCTATGGCAGACGTATCGTGCACCGGAACACTCATTGACTGCTATCGTTTCGTTGAGCACTACGAAACCCGCCAGCATATACCGACCGATAAACCGACACGCACCTACCAACAAACCAGTTCAGCACAAACTGCGAAACGTTCTATTAAAAATAAGAGGAGCGTTAATGGATCACCGCCAACGAAACACAAACAGCACTCCAACAATCGCTTCAGGACTTCAGTATATAGATGGTTTTGGAGTGAGCTTTTGCTTCATCGGAACGACTTCTTAGAATATTCAATACGAGAACCCTCGCATGATAGGTAAGTCGAGACTTGCGGATTGCAGTAACATTCTCTACTAGCTGTTCTTTACAACCATTGTTGTCGACTAACTTGTAACACAGGGTGAAAAAATTTCGATTGGATTTTTTTTTCTGCGATCTTTTTTGGAAAATATTTCTGAAGTAGCTTTTTTTTTAATTCTGAGGCAGCTTTGATCGTTTAGACATTATTCTACTCGAAGTCGTAACTGCTGCTGAAAAATTCATTTCTGGATGTTGATATTTTCCGGATATCCGGTATTACCGGAAAAAAAATGGAAAATTTACGCCATGTCTCGATTTGCATTCGGCTTATCGGAGTGCTGATTCGATGAACGAAAAAGTGTGTATCGTGCCAGCTATTCTATCGCACTTGTCGCCTTCTTTCCTGTTTTTGCCTTCGGATAATTTTTCTGCACAAAAAGATTGTGTTGCTTTATTGGGAGGATTGCTCAGTGCCTATCTTATAGGTCTTTATCTGTCTGTTTGCCGGATGCTTTTAGTTGATGATTCCGAATAAATGTGTTAGACGTAAACCTCGAGAAACATTTCTGTCTACCGTCTTATGAATTGATTCGAATGCTTTTATGCTTCTTTCCGATACTGAAGCATAGCCATATGTTGCTCCGTTTCTTGCAACATTTGCATAGTCTGCCGATACGTAGCGCTACGACAAACAAATGCGTCGTAGATTGCATCACTGACAAATGCGCCTCCCGATAAGTGCGTCTGGCTCATTATTGACATAGGATCTGCAACATTGCGTCATGACAGTGTTTTTCGCCTTGAATTGTCTGCAAGAGGCATTCATTGCACTTTGTGCCACACTGAGCAACTGGTCACGATGTCTCACCTTCGGTCTTCAAATTGCTGCCGTAACCGATCCTTGGCTGCTATTCCGTATTTCCCTTTATCCTGGGCTGTTCCCAACTGCGACAGTTTTTCGATAAATGCCCACTTTATTTCCACTATTTCTTCCTCATATTCTCATTTTTCATTTCCTTAGCCATATTTCATTTTTGCTTTCAGTATGCTGACCCCTGATCGTTCCTTCCTTTCGTCCTTGTGTTGTTGCCATCCGAATTCCGTGGTTGCATCGTTTAAACGGATATCTAGAACGAAACACTGATAGAAAGCAGTACCACAACCCTCCAAAGGGTAATATCAATGCGAACTTAAAACATAGAAAAAGATTGGCACTATCGTTGCAGTATTTTCATCAGCCTCACCCCTACTATCTCGTCAATGCAATTCTTGAAGTGTGAAACTTTTTGCAAACTTCAAGTATCGGAGCTCATTCTGTGATTACTTATCGAAGCGTTTAGTTTACTTTAACGGAAGGAAAAATGAAGCGTCTAATGGGCATCAGAGAAATTTTCATTGATTATTATAAAGAATAATAAGTTAATTTACAGGTGATGTCTTATTCGTTTCCACGAGGCAATGTTCTCATATCGGTGTCGTTACAAACGATTGTGACAGGAGTCATTCTTGGTGGTAGTCTTCTCACGGCCGTCTATTATTTTTATGTCACCTCAAGATCAGCTAACGCTAATTTACGGTCAAAACGTAAAGGTAAGTCGAAATCTTTCTATTGTCTACTTGAATGGTGTAAATTTGAAAAGAATTTCTTTAAAGTTGGTTTTTACTTTTTTTTTCGATATTTTTATTCCTTTGGATTCATTTTAAAAAATGCCGAAGGCGGTGATTGTCAAATGATCCGAATCAGTTTCATTTGTGTGATTGTTTATTTATACTAAACGATTGTTATGATCGTTTGAAGATGTCGCAGTAATTTGCAACTTGGGCGACGAGGTCGATTTTCCTGAGGATGCTTAAGTCGACCTTCATACTTGAAGCATAGTGGCTGAAAGTGGAGAGGGGAAGGGGAGCTTAAGAGGAAGGGAGGAGAAGACGATCAACAAATGCGAAATTGGTGAATATAGGCTGGTCAAAAATCATCGCACAAACGACGACAATTGGCTATTATTTTAACTGAATCGATTGCGAAATCTTTCGCCGGATTTTTTCCGGATTTCTCCATGCTTCCGGATTTCCGGCTCACCGATTTTCAGTTAGCGTCGTAAAAATGCCTCCTTCGAAGTATAAATGCATTCATCAAAGTTTGAAGTAATGTTGAAGTAACTGTTTGAATGAGAGCTTACTCAAGTTTAATTGTTTAATTGGCCAAGTTTAATTAATCGGCCTCCTGAAATCATATCCGTAAAATTACTTTTTTACCTCTGAGCTAATCTTATTGAAAAACAGCCAATTTCGGGATCCGTTATAATAGTTTATTTGTGTTAAACGCCCCTCACATGAAAAGGTTTTTTTTTTTAATAAAACGATTATTTTTTTCTTCTGTAGTTTCTGAATATTTAGGTAATGGAGGCGGTCCAGTGCCGGCTCTCTATAATCTTGGCAATACTTGTTACGTTAATTCGTTATTACAAGCTCTTGCGAGGTTTGTTTTGTTTCGTCAACCTTTTTATTTATTTATTTATTTATTTATTTATTTATTTATTAGTTTTTTTTAGTTTATTAGTTTCTTTATTTATTCAGTTATTTATTTGCGCATTTATTCGTTTATTTTTATCATTTGTTTTTACTGGTTCATATAGAATTGAGCCACTAATAATCCATATCTCTGTGAAAATATTTCGATTTTGCAGTATTAATGTGGGATCATAAAGAAAGGGAGCGTTTTTCTAAACGGCTAGGTGAGCGTTTTTTAAAGCTTCATTCAAAGCTTTATTTATTCGCTTTGGTAGTTTCACCTCCTGCCGCTTAAAAGTTGCTTAGATAAATTTCACAAGTTGTCCAATTCTTTATCGCAAGGTGACCATATAAGCCCATTATTGTTTTACTCGATCATCTCTTATATGATTTATCAATGCCCAATCCGCAGTGAAATTTCAGTACTGATTACTTTCTGTAATCAGACTCAAGAGAAATCAAGAAAGCCTTTTATTCCACAATATAATTTCCGAGCGTTATCCGTCGATTCGCCAGGGATCGGCACGGATCACTCGAGTTCCATTCGCTCCTGTTTTGCGCCTATTGCTTCTAGCGCTAACCATAGAGCCGCACTAGTAGTTCATCCCACCTCGTTTCGATCATTATAGGAAGGAGGCATATCTGATACAGTATTTAATTACTTTCAAATATTTCTAAAAGCAATTGACTGGTCGGATGGCATTGCAACATCACAAGTTGTTTTTATTGTTGACTTAATGAGGTTGTTTAAGCAATTCAGCAGACTCTGAATAAATATGAGACGAAAAAACTCCATTTAAGGTGGAATATGTTTTTGTAGATCGTTTTGAAGTATCCTCTAAAATTGCTCTGAATATTTCAAATAGAATGACTCTTTTTGCGAGAATTTTGTTGAAAACATTCATAAATTTATAGAAGAGTATTAATGAAGAAGAATTCACCCATTTGATAAATTAAAAAAAAATTGTCTGCGAAATATTCAATCGATTGGCAAATATCTTTGATGTGTTCGTTGCTTATTGATTGGGGTGATTGTGTTCAGCATACACGATTCAAAATTTTGGTTTTTTTTTTTTCAAATGAGGGAGTTTTGGCTTACTCAAGTTGCGTTTTATGATGGTTCAATGAAGGGTCATATGTGGTACAAGTAACGGAGCTTGAAGATTATGCACACAGAAGAGGTGGAATAAACCGAAAATGGGATTTTCTTAATCGTGAGGTGTGTGAACTAGATGGGTGTGTGTGCCTATATGGGGGTTTGTGTTATGAGTGAGAACTCTATGCGTATGGTAAGGCGATATTGCTTGTATGCATAGGGTAATATTGCATGATAATATATTTTTCATCGTAGCTTTTATTTCTTCTCAATTTGTTTTCTGATATTTTGTAAAGTTGATAAATTTTCCCCTTCACTTCGACGTTTATCCTTCCTTAGGACTTATTATTTCATATAGCATTTATTACTAATTTTATGAGATATTATGCAATGATGAATTATTTAACAAGAAAAGATTTATTTAGCTCAACGGCATTCGTTAATTGGCTGTGCGATTTGAATATTTCTTGTGTGGATGGTGGCAAACGATCCGTCTTAATTGAGGCACTTCGTAAAATAATGTTACGTAAGTTCTATTCGTCGATTTGTAGATGAAGTTCCCACTCTCCACCATTACCTGTTCTCCTCCTCTTTCGCCCTTCCTCCACCTTTCTCTCTCGTTTTTTTTCTCATTTCTCCTCCTCCTCTCCCTCTCATTCCAACCCCCTCTCTTCATCTCTGCTCTCTATCCTCTAAAGATTCCTCTTCCTCTTCTCCGTTTTCATCTCTCATCTCTCACCTCTCACTTCTCCTCCTCTTTCGTCTCCCTTTGAAGCAATTTTCGGCGGACCTTTTTCCTTCTCTTTTTGCTAGGATGGCCTTATGACCATCCGGGTTTAAATGGCAACTGCAACGACAGTCCGGTTCCTATACGGAAGAGTTGCCGAAAAAGTTTGTGATAAGAAGTAAGAAAAAAGGGGAAAAAACGGACGATTAACTGCAAAAGAAAATCGCGGTGTCCTTATAAATGCAAAAGGAAGGCTTTCTTATACAAAAAGGAAATCTAATGCATTTCCGGTTCTTGTAAAGGTGAGGCCGGAAGGGAAACACTGCATACTTTCACATCGTTGCACCTCTCTCTCCATTATCACTAACCGAAAAGAAGGAGAGCGAAAAGGGGAGCTACCAATTATCGAAAGAAGAGGAGAGAGCTAAATTCGATGAACTAAGCGGAGAGCTACCAGAAATTATTAGGCGAATCTAAAGAATATTATCACTCATTTTTTGGTTCTATTGCGCTTTCGCTGTGTGGGAAATTTCTTCAATTAGTGGAATTGTGTTAGTGTACAATATATATCGTTTAAATTCATTTTTGCTTTGAACTTCAAATAAATTCATGAATATTAGTGTCACAGTGAATCTTCGTATAGAAGTTTTAGATTAGAATGAATTTAACCGTCGACGTTTTAGAGTTGAATGATCGACGGGGATCAGTTCCGCAGACGTGATTGCAGCTTTACTAGCACATAGATGGACCATTCCGCCTAACTCCGAGCAGGTTTCTTTATTTGTTTTTGTTACGCTTTTAGTCGTTTGATGGAATATTTTGAAGGGAGAGGGAAAGAGAGAAAAGGATAGCAAATAAGATTAGAAATATGCTATTCAAAAAACTTTTGGATAACTGAAATAGATCGGCAAATCGAGGAGTTGATATTTCTGCAATTAATATTTCGACGGTCAGGGTTGCTTTTTTAATTTACCTTACTGTAAGATTTACAAAAAAAACATTGATTTTCTTATCTGGCGTATAGTTGGCGACTCGTAGTAGTGTTTAAAAGTTTGGATTATTTATGTTCATCCCGCAGTCCGCTACCGCCTTTCTTTAACTGCAGATTTGTTAGATTCTATTGCTGCACTGAGGTTTATCGAGTTGAATCATATAGAACTGGCCTAGTTTCCTGGTTTTATTTTATCTCTCTTGAACAAGAAACCATTTTGGATGACGTTATTATGCGCTAACTTGTATGTTGCCATTGATAGCAAATTGGCCAACTAGTCTGTCATAAGGCATATTCTGTTGCTTCATTCGTCAAAGTAGTATCGGTTACGAAGGTTATGCGCACCACCTGACCTATATGGGTATTATTGCAGCGAGGTTTGCTTTTTATGACCATTTTGCATTGATAATAGAAGCAAATCGTTGACGATTGTTCTGCGTTTTTTGTAGGAGTGTCGCCTTCAAACAAACTTTCATTCGTTGAGAAATTATTGTGCTATAATAGACTTCTCATGACGCATCTCCTATATTCTCTATCATTTTTTCTTTCTATTATTAATGAGTTGTAAAAAGATTTTTTCCTACAGGATGTATATGAGTTGTTGAACGTTCTCATCACAACATGGGATGAAGAATTAGCAACGCTGCGATCACAGCGAGTCTTCTCATTATTGAAGGTAGTTAATATTTTCGGAACTGTTAATTTTTTTTAAAGCTTTTGCACATTCTTCGTCTCACAATCGGTTTCTCAAGAATATTTCAGTGTTAGTCATGAGGAAGAGGGAGCTGGGGGAGGGGAAGAGAAATATTAGCCAAAAAAGGCAATTTTTTAAGAATCAGAAATCTTCATTGTTCATAATGTCACCTAACTGTTGTGATTAATTAAAATGAAATGACGGTGAATCGTGAAAAATTCGCTTACAAAAACGAGGAGTTACAGCAAGATGGTTGAAATTGTGCTGCATCTTTATTGGGATAATTCCCATTAACGGCCGAAGAATTAAATTATTTTTCTCTTCACTTCCTTGCATACTTCTTCCCCATTTCGATTTCATTCGTTCCTCATTCTTGCAATAAATTCATATAATTCTTGTAGGTGGGCAATTCGTCTAGTTCAGAGGATCTCGTCGGTGCTTACTCTCATATAACCTCCTCGTCAGATCTGGTCGTTCCGAAGGGAGGCATCGATATTGGACAACTTCCTGATGTCATCCAGGCTCACAGTCACCACAAGCTGCTTTATCTTTCGAACATATCAAGGTAATTCCATTCTAGTTTGTTTATTAATCTTTGTACAATTGTTTTCACAAGTCATAGCCGTATCATAGCGGCATCCAGACGTTGTAATGCGTATTGGGCGGGCTTCATTCATTGTATTTCATTTCCTCTGTCTTAACAGAATAAGTGAATATTTCAAGTTATCCACTCTGAGAATTAACAGTGAAGAAAACTTCGATGAGAGGTTTCAGATTTCATCATTGACATTTTGTTATTATTTCTCTCGCTTCAAAGAGTTCTTTTAAATGAGCTTCATTTCTCGAGGTATTCGAACAATTGGTGCGTCGAAGTCAAATTCGTGTTGCAGAATCCAGAGGGGGAGGGGGCGTTTCCCTTTCTGAGGAGTCTTACATAATATGTTGAAAAAAAGAGATTTTAGGCGCCTAAAGAAAGAAATAAAAATAGCAAATACAGTATAGCACTTTTCTTCTCTCCTTCTCTGATGAATGTCTGCAATGGCGACAAAGTTTTCCGATCACGTTGTTGGTACAGAATATGATATGAAAATTTGCTAAACACACTAGTGACCGATGCTTCACAATGGCGTCATGTTACGAACATCTTAATTAAACTGTTGTATTGTATAATAAATTAATGCCATTTTGCAAGCTGTTATATACCTGTGATAATGTTGCCCGAATGCAATATTAGCTAAAGGCATGCACTGCGAAAGGGAGATAGAGAAGGAGGCAGTAGGCGAAAATCTTGAGAAGTTTTAAGCCAGTGAAACGTGTTCTTTGACATTGCTCCGGCCTCGAAGACTTGGACGGCTGTAGCTCCAAGAGTTCCGTCTTCTGACCTCCCGAGCGTACCTTGGATCTTAAGAAAATCCTCGACGCTTGGGACGCCTTGAGAGTGTGTAGAAGGCCGTTTCGTGTCGGGTCGCTTTGAGGCAAAATTTCCACGACGTCCAATCCTAGTGTTCGGTAATATAAAGGTTTTGGAATATTTCGATTTAATTTCAGGTCAGATTAGATTCATGATGATTAACCACTTCCAAATTTTATTGTTATGCTGGTGATTGTAAAGTGAAGAAGTATGAGGAGGGTGCTTGCAGAAGGCAGTGGCAGATGAGCGGCGTTCAAGACCACCATGTTTGGGAATGCTTGCTACTCAGCTACAGTGTTGTCAGGCATTATGCTCTTATAAGGTTTGCTTCTAGTGCAACGAATTTGCTTTTTTTTTTTCTGGATGAATGCACTTATAAAAGGTTTACTTTTGATAATTGAACAGTTGCGAATTTTGGTGGAGTTGTTGCTGCAATATTGCAAATTGCAGCTGTTGGCGTAATGATGGGTGCTGTATTCTGCATTATTTATTTATCGATTTTGCAGCATTTTTCAGCACTGAAAGTATTTGTGAAGTAATTTTGTGTCGCAAAAAAAATAACTGAAATTTTGTTGAAGTTCTATTTGTTTTTTAAATATTTACTAAATAGAGTCTATATTTTCGCAACGAGATTTTTTATCGGGTTAGATTTGATTAGCATTTAGCGATTAATTCGAAAACTGAAGAGTTTTGCAGCAAAATTTGTGTAGCTGGTAAGTAGGATAGGTGTAACAAAGAGGGAACCGTCCGAGGGGTAATAGGGGAAGAGAGACTTCTTCAGCAGACACTCTCCTTCCCCTCTCAATTCTAGTTTTCTATCCCCTGTTTATCAGTCATGTCAGTAAAGAACGTACCGGGTTCTTGTCTTGCACTGTCCACATCGCAGACTTAGAACTGCTTTTGCAAGTGACCACTGACCAATACGAGGATCAGGATTTGTTTACAGTAGGAGTTAGACTGTGTTATTCATAGAGAAGATAACGAGAGAATATTTATATTTCCGAGAGAATATATCTAAATACCTATCAGAAATTTAGAGAAGAATTGCGATTATGTGATATAGTTTCAGAGTTAAGCTAGAAAGGATATTCCTTCCTTTTCTGCTCGTTTGTCTATGACCCTAGCCTAAGGGTATTTTTTTTAAATGCTTAGAAAACATGTGCTTTTATTCTATATTCTGGCTAGTTATATAGATGTTCACGTCAATCGATAGAATTGCAGGAAAACAGTAGAATATTAGGGGAGGGGAACCCTTAGTGAAAAGAGAAAGAGGGAGTTATTACTTGGTGGGGGTGAAGTATTCGTTCCCGTCTATGGGCGGAGAATGGGAAGTAATCAACTGAGGTGTTTCTTTTTACGCTATTAGCAAATAGAGCGTTTTAGCTCGATCTCCTTTCAGAAATTACGACAAGATAAATTCTGTGTTCTCTCACTGACCATTCCAAAACGTTTCACAGGGATGGTAAGTTGATTTAAATCGTTTTTCTTATTGATCACAACGTTGAAGTGGAATTCTATGACGCAGCAATAGGTATGACCAATTGTTATTCTCATAAAGATTGGTGATTTATCGTATTTTTTTCGGAATAATGTTATATCGAATATTTTAATAGTGTAGTGTTTTATGTTACTTTAGCTTGATTATTAAAAATATAATCACTATCGGATTGGGAAGTTTCTAGCCAATTTTCTTAACTAAATGTATGCTTCAACCTCAGAATTCTAACTGTAAATATGTTCAGTAAGTGTTTTCAAAAAATTTCCGAACGAAACAACACATGACATCGAGCTATGCCGTGTTTTTGATGGCATATTCATAGCCAGGATCAGCGATCGGGTCGAGGCAGAAATTCGGAGCCCTATAGTTAAAAATTTTATTATTGAGCTGCAGACTCTTGGCGTATACAGCTGTGATGTTCGTTTGCTGGATGTTGCAGTCGTTTCATATGAATATTATTGATATAGGCTATCATTTATAGATGATAACACTTGAGACTCTGTTGCGCAAGTTTTTCTGTGCGGAAGTAATCCAAGGTGCATCTTGTGATCGATGTGTTGAGATGAGAAATAAAACTTGCAGCGGTCTTGTCAAGAAGCAGGGCTTCAGCAAGGTTTCCTTTTTTTAATTTTTATTTATTGTTGAGGGACAAGAAAAATAGAAGGAATGTGGAGGGATAAGTTTGATGTGCTATCATGGAAGGTCATCGACGACAACTTGAAGAGTGGAAAATTTCGTCGTAATAAGTGGGTAAATTTTTTTGAAGTCGGAGATATGGGAGAATATGCTGACTTTAAAAAAGCCTTGTATTATTTAAGTCGCATTAACACCCTTGCCACCTTTTCTACTTTTTTATGAACTACTCTTATTGAGATGAATTTCCTGTAAATTTCGAGAATTTCGGGATCTATTTTGCAACCGGACGATGAGGAGGGGGGAGGGCACTGTAAAGAACTGAAAATTTTCGGGATTTCGCAGAAGAATTATCAGCAAGCATAAAATTTTTTATAAATGTCTTTAATGTTGTTTTTGCTCTTCTTTCGTATGTTGCTCATTTTCTGATTATTCTTTGCTCCTTACCTGCGAACATCTTCCCAGCAACTGTTTTTAACAGATTCAAAACACACTATTTAAATATAGACCGAACTTCAGGTTTTCCTGATTTTCCCTTTGGGTTTGCAGATTGAACTTGAAGTATCGTTCAGAACTAATGAGTGAAATGAAATGAACACCTAGTCTAGTGAAATGAACGCTCACGTTCTCATCTTCTTTCCCCAACTAAATGATGGACGATTTTCTTGCAGCTGCCAGCAAGTTTAATTCTACGAGTGGAACGAGTTGGCTATTTGCCCTCAGGGGCACTCTTCAAGCAGGCAGACCGTTTTGCATTTCCCGAAACTCTTGATGTTCGTGACCTTTGTTTCTACCGAGAAACGATGGTACGTTTGTTTTTTTTTCTTCCAGTTAATTAATCCATCGACATGTAAGATTATAATGCATCACTTGGAAATGCTTTATAATGAGTTCCAAATGAGGCTTCTTTGCTGAATTTATTCCATTATAGGTGGTTCGAGGAGTAGAGGTAGTGACTATTGCTGAGGGAGCAATTATATAAATATGTGAAGCAAGTATTTTCACAGAGAGCAGTTATAAGTGGCCAGTATAAACAACTCATTTCTCAATGAACCCACACTGAATATTTCGTTTTAAATAAAACTATAAAGAGTTATTAGCTCACTTTGAACTCTTTGTTTTAAGTATCATTTATTTGAAGGGGAAAGAAGATGAGAGCGTTCATGTGACCGCTGAAACGGCGTTTCGAGTGCTAGGTGGAGCAACGTCTAGCACGACCTATTCAGATGCTTCGGCGATACCTACAATTGAATCGTTGCAAAATGCACATGTTGAGTAAGTTTACATTATTTTTGTTTTCATTGAAAATACTGTGGAGGGTGAATATCCTCTGGTGGATTTAATGGGCGTCCTCATTGCATGTTTTAGTGCATTTCTATGTCTATACAGGTCCACAGAAAGCGTCAAAGACAGTATTTATCCCTCACACTTTTTGAGGATCTCTTTGCATCACTGCCTTCTCTCTCTTGTTCTCTCGCCCTTTGTTTTTACTCCTCACCTCTCCAAATTTAAGCATGCATTTTTATTAGACAATCTGACAACCATTTAATCATAGAAACATATAATTTGGTCACCTTTTTTGTTGCCGTTGAATTGTACAAGAATCAGGTATATAATGCCTTCTATAATTATGATCCTTCATTATACGTGTGATCGCGAACAGGTTTTCTAAGTAGATAACATGTGATTGCTTGGATAGCAGTTCAAAATTCTCTTTTTTTTGCTGAACCTGGGCGTCATATAAATTGCTTTCTGAAATTTCTTCCCTGGGGAATGTTTCCCGAAAGTTCTTCCCGGGAAATGTTTCTCCCAGAAACTCAGCATTTATCTACTGCTAATGCTTTTTTTTCCAAAAAGTCGGTTCCACTTGAGAATAGAAAGTTCTGCAGAAGATTAATCACGAGAAGATTTTATTATTTTCATTGTTTTCAGTGGCGTCAATTTTTTGCTGAAACAAAGGCGGTTATTGAAGTACAAATATCAGCTGAGATCCGTAATCGTGCATATTGGTCAACCACATTCAGGCCATTTTATACATATCGGCGGGGAATCGGTGCTGATAATCAAAATGCCTGGTATAAAACTAGTGACTCACAGGTTGGTACTATATTCCATTGTGTCTATTGATAAGAATTTTTTTCTTACAATCTTGCTAGAAACTGGCAACGGTTTTTATATCAGCGATCGTTTTTCCTCTCGATGGTTTTTTTTTTCTCAGGTTGCCGTTAGGAATAATTCGAATTTTTGCTGAAAATGCGGAATGGCATCGAAGCTTATTTTTTTTTTTTTTGATAAGTCGATACTTTCATTGTGGAATATTCGTGCAGGAATTATAGCCTAAGTTTATATGGTGTAAATATTCTCCAGCATGAGTGTTCTTCGTTTTGTTTGTCTCTTATCAGAAGTTTGATTGAATTTAGTATATGAGGTAAGAGTTTCAGGTAACTCGTGTTACCTACTCGGAGGTGGCCGCATCGGAAGCCTATATGTTATTCTACGATAGGATTTTGCCGAGCAATCGCACACTCTAAACTTTTATATAGGCTAAAGGAGTCAGTGTGGTTACTTTTCGACAGATGTTGCATATGAGAGGAAGTTGTAAGAAAATTTCGAGAAGATGAGCACTCGTCAGAAATTACCATCTCATGCTATTTTCTTTTTCTTACTATCACTCTGATTATGACGTGCTTTCGCCTGTCAACGTATTATTTAAAATTTGAAGGCGTTGATGGTCACTCTACTGGTCAGCCATCTTCCTTCTCTTGCTGCGCTTCTGATTTGCATATTTTCAAGGCGCTATAATTCACTGCTCGTTGTACATAGGTGCATTTAACACGAGCTGTTAGTTATAAAAGTATATCAAAAGTGGCTGTAGATATAAAGGTAGAGAAAGATTTATTTTCGCAATGACTTCTAAAAGAAGCTCTTTTATTCTACTCAAAAGATTTTGTGGGTGTTAATTTTTGGAGGGACAGTTCATAAAACTGCTGAGATTAATTATTTGAAATATTGAAGCACAAAAATTCACTAATGGTTGATTACCCTTTTCTAACGTTTTCAGTCAAGCTTATTATCTAAAAAAGTTTCAAATCTTGACCTTCCATTGTAATTTAGCTATCATAACCTAGGGAGCTTCCTATTGGTAATGAAGCAAAGTCGCAGTAGAAAGTTGAGTAAGTAAGCGACATTGCTTTCGGCATATTATAGTAATTTTTAATACTTGATTATTAATTTTGTTATCACTTTTTTTCTGTTACTCTTTCTTTTGATTTCTGTTGGTTAAAATGAAGTTTTAATCATTACAGTTTTATTGTTATTGTTGACCTGTTGAGTGAACTAACAACAGATAATAACTCTACGGTGGGTATCACCTTCTTTAATAAGAGGGCAATAAGAAGCTAGGGCATTGAAATAGTCGAAGTCATCTCTTTATAAGTGAATCCGGTCGGTTTCGCTCCCCCTCCTCCTTTCCGCCCCTTCCCTTCTTCACTCCTCCTCGATAGGCGGTCAAGGTATGCCACAGGGTGTGAAAAGTCGCAATAGTATCTCCGATTTTTTATATCCCATCATCCTCATATGAGCTCCAGATGTATGTATTCACTCTCACTATCCCACTTCAGGCGAAAACACGATGAAGGCGACCCTCGAGAAATTTTCAAACCCATATGTCTGCACGTGTTTGTTCCTTTATAGTAATTTTGAGCTTCGAGTGCTAAGTTTCTGCTTTTTTAGTTGTATCGATAAGTTTCCTTCCTTTCAGTTATGCAAAAGATTCGATTGAGTTGCCTTCAAGGAACGCTCCTCTTATCGTTACTGTAATACAGTCTACAGTAGTCTGCCGAAAGTGCTTCTATTTATTGCTTTTATAGTGACGATATATTTTTTGTGTGGTAAGTGTTGTTGTTCTTGCCACGAAATTACCGTATACAGTTGCCTTTCCTGCCTGCCTTACGGTATGGGGTGGGTACCATTAGACTTTTATAGGTTGGAACTCCTTATCCGCTTATCAGCGGTATTGTATATTTAATTATCTTCGTTTTCGAGTAGGGAAACGTTTTCACAACTATATGTCCTTGAGTCATATCTGTATACTCTTTTCTTTGTCACTCTCTTTTTTCCTTATCATCCTCTCCACCTTTTTGCTTGTTATCTGTTCTCTTGTGTTGCCTTTTTTATTGAGAAATGTGCCCCCAGTTGCATTTATTATCATTGAGTGCCACTGTTTAAGTCATGTTTACTGGAATTGGACGGGTTATTCGAATTTTTAATCCTCAAAGATCTGCAATTCATGGAACCACAGAATATTAGGCTTATTCTTTTTTAATTCCAGCTTATGGGGGGGGGAGGGGAGGGGGAGGCATTAATTGCAAGGAAGATCTGGTTGCAAACTCAGTGCGTTTTTTGTTATCGTAAACATATTTGATGATGTTATTTGGAGCATTCAGAAATCCTTCACAGCTATGCTATTAGATTGCTGTAACTGTTGTTATGTGCGATAGGATAGGGTTGGGTGGGAGGTCAGGGTTGATGCTGATTGCCCCGACACAAGGGTCTAGAGTTGGAGAATGAAGGTACGACCTCTTTCATGGTTATAAAGTGAAATATTGCATATGTTGTGCTATTGGTGCGTTGCATTCGCTATCATCCCTCGATTTATCCCTTTTTTGATAGCGTATTGCAATTTATGTGAAACCCACAGGTGCTTAAGAAATTCAGCTTTATTTCCGGTCATATCATCTGTATATTAACATAATGAATAATAAACGCTCAACTATTGGAGATGTTTTATTCGCGTTTTTTATGGCATTTCGTTCATGCGATTACATATATACTATAGGTTTTTTTTTCTTGTCGGAAATGAGAAAACAATAAATCTTTCATTCCGCTTGAAGGTATCTAATTCCTACCGTTGAGGTGGTGCTTTATTTTTCCAGGTGAAATTGAGGTGCAAGGAGTCAGTTTCATTTTCTTTTGTTGCCCCCCATACTTTTCGAGCATTTTTATTGCTCTCATCGTTCTGTTTCTTAGGTAACCATCTAAGCGAGATCGAAACGAACTGTTGTAAGTTGATAGGGTGGTCGAAGAGTCAATTATAACGAGGCAGAGTGATTCAACGAGAGAGTGAAAAGTTTTCAGACTTCTTGGGCTGCTTACCGAAAATCAAATTAGAAGGGAATTGTTTGTAAGGTGGAGGGGATGAGTGTTTATCGATGGATTGCAAGGAGGTATTTTTGAGAAATTCACATACCCGTGGACCGACCTAATTGGCACCTTTCAGGGCATAGAGGGTATTCGTATGTGTGGAAGTGAGTTCGGCCGGAAAGTAATACATAACATCACGTCATCTCTTACTCAATTTTTTTTTTTTCTAATTGTACGCCTGATATGGTTTTCGTTGAAAGGAAACGCGTATGAGTGGTGAGGAGGCACTGCCAAGCGATGTGGACGTTGTTGTGCTGGGGACGGGTCTTCCTGAGTCCATTATAGCGGCCGCATGTGCACGATCCGGACTCAGCGTTTTACATCTTGATCGGTACTTTATTTATATCCTTTCCAATGATACAGGGAAGGTGCTAGGGAATTTGTTTTGTTGTGATAGACCGGGACTTAGCTTATAGGACGGCATCGATGTTGCAGGAAAGTCTTTGGGAGGTTTGTTGGAATGCATTCAGAGTAAGTGGTTATGATGCGATTGAAAGTCTTATTGAAAACTGCGATGCAGGGTAATGAAGAGAGTTTTGGCGCAATAAAAAAACTCGTCTTTCGCTCGATATATATATATATATATTATATATATATATATATATATTATATATATATATTATATATATATATATATATATATATTATATATATATATATATTCTAAGACCGCCTTTCGACGATGCTTCCTTCCTTTGAAGTTCCTAACCGTATCCTCGTAGGCCTCCAGATATAGGACCGCTGAAGCATCAAAGGGCGTCTCCATTCAACACTGAGCACTACTAACTCTTATTATATTGTTCTACAGGTAACATTTTTAAAGACAGAAGGATTATTAAGGAAGCAAAGGAGAAAGACAAGGGCGACAACCCACTCCTCTCGATTTACTCTTTCTCATATTTCGATCGTTCTTAAGTAGATATCGCATCATGAAATTCCCATATCTGATGTAAGCTATTCCATAGTGTTTACTAATTGCTTCTTTTTTTGTTGTTACTAATTGCTTCCCATTTAAAACATATTTTCATTTCGTTGGTTAGACACTGAATCAATGGTTTTGATTCAGAAATGATTACTATGGAGGTGTGTGGTCGTCATTCCATCTGCAATCCATCGCCGAATGGGTCGATCGAATGAAGAGAGAAATGGACGCCGACCCCGAAGGGGACTATACGGATATCACACTAGAAGATGCCGAAGAATTGATTCCGATCGGACGGAATCAAAGTATCGGAAATGTCCACTTGCAGTGGCACATAGTGTTCGTATTTTTAGCTTTTTTGAAACCCTGTCTAGCAGCCTCTCATTGCCATATTGTCGAATCTGCGAGGTGTTTCATGAATAACTATCGTAGAATCACAGAATTTTCTGAGATTATATTCTTTATCGTCTGAAGAGATATAAAGGGATTGTCTTATGCTTCCATATTGCTTCTGTTCATTGATGCCAAATGTGCACTAATGGATAGCGACTTTTAAAAGATCTCAATTATTGGACTTCACCTGAGACGAACGAAGGAAATAGTTACCTTTTTTACGACTGCAACGGTGAACCATTTATTATTGCAAATTCGACAGCAAATGAAAAAGTTTTGTTCAGTTGGGATTGGAAGCCATAGTTAGTTGATTGATGCAATAATCCATAAACTCTTACTATAATTGGATCCTCATAAGTTTGCCGTTTGTTTAAAAAATAGATTAACTGTTTTTTTAAATGCTAGATTTGACGAAAATTTCACTACCTCTCGCACAATGTTTGCATCATCAGTGCATTTGAAGAGCCCAGCAGTCCGGTACATTTCATGCAGCCAAGCCTAGTTACCTAGAATTGAATAGAGAAATGGGCAATATATAAGGGCAAAACAACCTTCCCTTGCATTCGCTTATGATAACATATCTAATTCATTGTGATGTTCATTTAGAGAACCTGATACAACCGAAAGTGAGCAAAACGGTGACATGGAGAGTGATCATCCAATAAAAAGGGATATGGAAAGAAATTGGCGGCGGTTCAGTATTGATCTTCTTCCAAAGGTTGCGTTTTACTCACTTTTCCTTATATTTCGTTCGATTCGCTGTCTTTGCTGAGATATTTGAAAATAGTGATTACTTCAGGTATGGCACCATATTGTGTAATGAAAAAATTGGTGGAGAAGGGTGATTGTTTCTATTCAGGTGATTTCCGGCCAACAAGTTTGAACGATGCTTCGGCGGTTTTTTTTTCGTTTTTTTTCGTTTTTTTTTTTGTGAAATGCGGAGCCTTTTTTTGTGGGTGTAAGTGACCTGACCCTAGAGGTCACTCAGAACCGCAAACAAAATTTGTTCTTTATGCAAAAAGCTGCCAAGTCTAGAAAGTGTGCTCATAAATTCAGGTATTGCTATCACGCGGTGCAATGGTGCAGGTAATATGCGACTCGGAAGTCTCGAAATATTGTGAATTCAAATGCGTCAATAGACTTTTATGTCTTTCGGCGAAAGCGAATTACGCTGAGGGACCACTTCAAGAACTGCAGGTGGTACCATGTTCGCGGAGCGAAATATTTCAGAGCGAAGCTATCTCGTAGGTGCTTTTATAAACGTTATTTTGTTGCTTATGCTATTATCTTTTCAAAGGAATTATATCTTTTGCATCAATTATTTTTTTTCAAAAAATATAGCCGAGAAGGGAGAGGTGAAGAGGGAAACGATTGCGCATTCCTTAAGAGGTATGAGAACTGAATCGAGAAGAGATTTACCTCAACGGTGAGTAATATAATAGTTCAATACAGTCTGAGATTTATTGAAATATTTACATTAGGGCTATATCATCAGCTAACATTGTCTATCAGATCGAAGGATGTGAAGGTCGCTATTAGTAGAACGCTGCCGTATGAATTGTGGACCTGTTCATTCAAAAGAATGGCGTGAGCTGTAGAAGATTTTTGTGAGAAGTGAAAAGAGCAATTCCTCTCAGTCTTCAAAGATTTTCTACGGAAATTTCCGTTCATTGAGCGGTTAGAATGCAAATCGGAGAACAGTGTTGTTTGGAAGAGGTGAATGCTTGCAATGGAAGCAAATGATATGTGTTCACTTTGAATTGTGCAGAGAAACACGGATATGAAATGATCAATGAAGTTTTTTTTTTTTGCGTCACGATAAAAGAGATTGTGGGTTTTATTGAATTCCAGAATGATCGAAAAACGACGTATAATGAAATTCTTGACGTCGTGTATGCAGTGGCATGAGAAACCGGACGAGATTGATGGATGGTCAGGTTTGTACAAGCTTTCTTTTTACGGACATTAATAAACTTTGGATTTTATGTTACAGTAAAACTTCAGTGCATTCCTCTTCTCTTCTTTTCCTGCAAAGGTGGGAGAGGGAAGGAGATGGGAAAGTGGGGGAATAATTTCCGGTACATCCCGAGTTCTGCCAATTATTCTTTTAAGAGTTCAATTTGCCCGTCGTTCTGTTTCTCGAAAACGTTGCCCTACTGTCAAGAATCGTTTGTTATGACTTATTTGGGAATGTTCAGGGTAGTTTTTTGCAGTTTTAAGCAGTATCGATTGCTCTTCCAACGGTCCTTAGCATTCTTGTCATTTTTACTTATTTCTCCCATATTATCATTTTCTCCTAGGTGTGCGTGTTCTCATGGCGGTTCCATGTTGGGGAGAGGGAGTGAGAGTTACTGCATGTGTTATGTACAGTTGTAGTCTTTCAACGATTGCCTTAATCTATGATGCATACAGCACTGAAAAATTTGTGAAAAAACGATTTCCTTTTTTTAATTTTATCGCTTTGAAGTGGGAAAACGTAAAAAAATATGTGACCATAAACAACCAGAAGAAGCACAACGTTAGCAAAAAAACGTAGAAGCAACAGTAGTCTCTTGATCGAAAACACTCAGCCGCAGCTTAAAAGCTGAAGGAATGGGTGCATTAAAAATATCGGCGGGAAGCAGATTCCAGATTCATGCAACACGAAATGGGAAACTATGCTTGTACTACAACTGATACGTGGTTGGGAGGTTTTATTAGGAAGGAAGGCAAGGTTGTTTAAAAAGTCAGCTGGGAAGTCATTGGAATGGGCCAGCATGCTTTCTTCCTCCTCCGACAGCTTTACTTCCCTCCACATCCTTAAAGCATTTGAGCGCTAAAGGCATCTTAACTGAGAAGAAATAATTTAATGGTCATATATAGTACGTCTATTGATTTTGTGTGGGTTGGTTTCATAAATAGTACACTGGGATTGGCGTGTTTAATTTACAGATTTTGCTGATAAACCTTTCGATGATTTTATTGAATCGCGAGGTATTAGTGGCAATTTGAAAAGTTTTGTTGCCGATACGATTGGAATACTTTGTCCGAACGCAACTGCGAAAGAAGTGAGCTTTGCTTCGATATTCTTTGAAATACTGAAGGTGCTAACTTATGAGTCGTGATTTATGGGTCGCTTGTTACTGTTATGGACTGAAGGGGGTACAAGTAATAGAGTATGAAGGAGTACAGTTCATATTTGCTATGAAATTGTTGTATGTAACTTGAACAGATAGTTTATTAAAAACATTAAACGATGGGAGTAAGTAAGCAAATTCATAATAAATGATTTATCCAATCTCGGGATGAGTGACGGTGGCATGTTCTTCACTGTAGGAAGTGAATATGAGCATTCTGATTAAAAATTGTGTTTTAATTAAGTTTAATTAAAAGTTATGAAAGTAATGTTGGTGAGACTGAGAATTTATTTTGGGATTTCAACTGACCTAAAATACTGAATAAAATTTGGGGAACTCTTTAAAAATAGTGGAAAAATTTGGAAAAAATGGCTGTTTCTTAGAAAATGTTCGAAAAATAATTGGAAAAAATTTTCGAGATTTTAGAATTGAACTGAAAGTTTTCCATTCAAATGTTTTCCTCGTTTTTTGGCTTTGATAATCATTGCTTGTGTGGAAAGAGCAGAATGCACGAGAGCGACACGAAATTTCCCGCTGGAAATAAGTTTTAGAGTATTCGCGATATTATGTAATTATTCCACTCAGGGATTGAAAGCAGTATATCGATTTATGGAATCAGTGGGTCGATTCGGTGATTCGCCATTTCTTTGGACGTTATATGGAAGTGGTGAATTGCCGCAATGTTTTTGTCGATTGTGTGCAGTATATGGTGGTGTATACTGTTTAAAACAACCTATTGATGCATTGATATTGAAAGAAAATAGGTGAGCGATAATTTCGAATGATTTCATGTTGCAATATAAGCGGCAGAAGTGAGAAAGTGCTTGCTGAGGGAACTGTTCGAAGGTGTTTAGCAATATTTTAGCAAGCAACTGAGCCATATTGGTACTCGAATTCTTAAGTCGTTTTGATATGATGGGCATTCGGGTTGGGCTTAGGCTCAGTTGGTCTGCAACTGCAAGAACGAGTTATAGGGTGACCAGCACCTGATATCACCAGGACATATAGTGAGATATTAAAGAAACTAGTGTTGTAAATTGAACAGTCGTTAACGCATAGTAGTAATCGATTAATAGGTATTTAACTAGAAGTAATAATTGGACATATTCGTTTACTTTTGTGAATGTTAGTAGAAAGTTTCTTCGAATATCTTTACTTGACTTGAGGATAATCGACAACTCTTCTTATGACTGTTTTGCCGATACGGTGCTGACATTTCACCAGAGGGCTTTTCTTTTTGGCATTCATCTTTCTTTACCTATTCGTGACCTTTTCGTCGTATTTATAGAGCGCACTTCTGTTTAATTGATTGTTGAATATGATATGGAGAGATATAAAATGCACATATTGTAGAGTAAGTAAAACACAGATATTGCACACTTTTAAATAGTATTTCTTGATATCGCTGATATGGTTAACCTGTGCGTTGATGATTGATTTCATCTAAAAAAAGTTGCTTCAAAGGTATTATTTATTAGGATCAGAGGGGATATATTTTTAGGGTGGTGGCAGTGCTAACGAAAGGACAACGAATAAGATGCAAACATGTTGTTATGGATTCTTCATATCTTCCAAGGCGGTATTCGAACGACAAAGAAAAGACGAAACGTTTTACAGAGAGCAATACTGCTCTCAAATCGATCCCTTTTGAATGACGCACAAAAAGAACATGTTCGATTTACATTTTTATTCTCTTTTATTCTTGTTGCCTTATCTATTCTCGTTGAAGAAATACATAGAATTTTTTACTGTCGGACGATATAGATGCGAGGTGGAAATAATGAAGTAACGTCAACTTTATTAACTTTATTTTCCTGAAAATTTGAAGTTTTCGTCAATATGCAACTCTGTGTTTGTTTGAATATGTTTCTAATTTTGCAGATTTCTCTACTGAATTTAATGCGATTGGATATGGATGCTTCAGCACGTTTATTAGAGGTTGGATTTGAAGCATGTGCCGCGCCTCGGGGTTATTGTATGTTTTGTTTTATAGTCTTTGTTTTTTAGTGTTCCTGTTTGTGTACCTTATAATGTGGGGTATACATATGTTGTAAAACTTTACATCCTTAGCTGATCCTCATAATTTTTGGGCCGCAAGGTAATCATGTGTGACGTGTAAAAGTGGAGGTATAGTGGTCGTTGCTGTATCATTTTATTGGTATAGAAGCATAAAGTGTGCATTTAATAGGAATATCTTCTACAACTTTTGCCGTATCGCTGAGTTGGTTAATGGCTGGATTGGATTGTGTTGTGAGCGATCACTGCATGTGGATGACACCAGTGAATGAGCAATATTCTATGAAAATTGCATACGATAATTGTGTCTGTCGTCCTGAAATTAGCCAAAATGTCCGCAAACTGGACCAGAAAACCACCCAGAACAATTAAATATGCAAACTTTTTTAGTGCGGAAACTAAACGAACGGTTTCTCTCTTGAGCAGCAGCTAAATGTGCATGTGATTGGTCGATGAATTCGTAGGAGGTATAACTTAACATGCATAAATATGCCGCATGAGAGAATTCTGGGTAAAATACTGCGACTGAAATGTTGTAGTGTTTCTTTTCATGGCCATTTCATCTGCACTACACAAAATTAGCCACAGGATGCGATAACAGATCAATTTGAAAGATATACTTATGCGCTTCGCTTGAGGAAACGCATTTTATTTCTTTTTTTTTTCGCAAAAATGGTATCAGAATAGATACCCGGGCAAGACGATAGTGTTTTCTTAAACCTAAATAAAATCGAATATCATATAATCCTAAATGGAATTCCATTATAGAGTTTAGAGTAGAATGGTATTCCGCGTAAAATTTAAGCGAAGAATTCGAAAAATATGTTCGATATTTTCTCTTTAAGTAATTCCTTACGAAAGAGATTTTTGCGCCACTGTGGAATTTTATGAATAAGGATATCAAATCCGAATGCGGAGGTACATAAGGTAGACCCATTCGACGATGGTGATTTCCAATGCATGCGGATTCGATTTTAGTTGTGTCCCATTTAACCGCTCATGGCAAAGGGAATGCGTGTAAGACTTTGAAGCCGATCGTTTCACGATTATTTAAGGACGGACTGACGACAGCAGATTCTGGTAGTCCTCTTTTACCTTTTCTTTAATTTTATTAATGTTCAATAGAGAAAAGGAAATAGCTTAACCCGTTGATGCATTATGTAGTGCGATCGGTTTGATGTTGTTTCGGCATGGGAAATGTTGGACTAGTTGGATTAACTGTTCGGAACCTAAATTCGATCACCTTTCCAGGAAATTATACTTTTGATAACTGTTATAGCAGGTGCATGGGTCACTATAGAATGATGAAATTATAAAATTTGTTCCTTTCTATGTTAAAGCAATATTCAACAATGCAAAACTTCAGCAACTAATGTTCATGTTTTTAGGTATTGTGCGATCAATGTTGTCAACTTTGTACTCTTCGCATTACATTTTTTTCTAAACTTGATCTCATAATCAAAAGTTGCTTAAATTTCTGTAAACTATGGCTAAGGTTTTTCCCTAGTAATAATGGTGATAGCGGATGCGATACCATTACGAGGAATTCTGGCATTGGCCACCTAATCATCTCCGGAAGGCTTGAACAGTGGAGCTTTCCGGATGATTGATTTGTTTAAGCTGCAATGCTTCGTTTTGTTATATAGCAGTGGGTTTCATAAATGTGATCATCGAAGATTGCTTGGAGACATGCCTTCCTCTTTCTCTTCATCGGAGATTTTTTGCATCGCTCGGTGATATCATATTCCAGGTTTTCATCTAGAGCAAGTTCCGTCCGTAAAATAAAACTGATAATTTATTCTCAAGATTTATATGGTCTTCGTTTAGAAATACTTCTAAAAATTTGTTTAATCATAGAGCTTTTTCGTACAGAAGTTTTAAGCTTTTAGAAGTTTTTTGTTAATTGCCTGAGCGAATCGAATAGTTGCAGAGGACACTCGACCTCCGTTGCTTTGGTCGCTTTACTTTGATATTAACGAGCCGATATATAGTCCAGAGAGTATACCATCAAACTTACGTATTGTGAGCGGAGTGGATGCGAATCTCGATTATGATGAAACTATCGCTAAGGTTATTTAGGCAAATAATTGCTTTCATTTCGATTAGTTGAAGTTGGAGTTAATAACTCAGTCGCTGCAGGTTTAATCTTATTCATAACAGTGAAAACACCTTCAAATAATCCATAAAGGTCGATGAGGTCTTAAGAGGACAGCGTTGTTATCGATGCTTTTTCACTTAGATGAAGGGGGGGGGGGGGGGGGAGTGAGGCTAGTTTTTATTATTTCTGCAGTTGTTTTTCTGTTCGTAGTAGTAATGTCCGTTCGAAATCATTGCCGAATCTACTGAGGCGATCATCTTTAATGCTAGACGATGCTAAGATGAAAACCCATGCTGTTATTTTTTCTTTCATTGAGAAGAAAATTCGGTGACCATTAACACTGCTTGTTGTTGTGGACCTATTTAATGGAGATTATTCTGCCACTGACAGATGATGATATAATAATGAGCTATCCTCAGGGAATGGAAGTGTAAAGTGGAGGACGGATCGGGAAGGAGGGTCTTAGCCGGAGTGGTCCAGAAGAAAGGTTTTAGAGTGGGGAGCTTCTAAATTGAGTTAAGAGGTGGACAGATGTTGACACGGAGTCGACGAATGACAGTCAAACGGAGCAACAAACGTGTCAGGGGAGAATTGTCGTACACTATTATTTAGAAGGTTCTTCAGAAAGGAGGAGTTGAGAAAAACGCTTTTTCACTGCAAAGGAGCTCATTTCAGACGCGTGCATTATTCGAAGAACTATGGTCAGATCGTGATTTTCTGCCAAGATCGTTGAGCAAAGAGGACGATCAGGAAGAACAGCAGTTGGAAGAACAGGAACAAGCAGAAAAACGGTGAACAAAACACCGAGGTACACGAAGAACATCCTGAAATACGGATCGAAAATATGTCCTGATAGACCGGAGTGATATTCTTGCCGCTAATTTTCGCTTTGGGACGTTCTTCCGAAATGCAGAACTTCAAGGACCAGGAGTGACGCCATTGATTTTGAAATCTTTTGATTTCTGTGGTAAGTCGATGATACTGGAGAAGTACCGAAACATCGGTCAAATTGTAATAAACGTCGCGCAAAACCGTTGCCATCAGCAAAACACAGAGAAATTGAGGGTTTCGAGATGATAAGCTAAAGTAGCTCGAGAATGCCTTTGAAATGCTGTTATGTCGATCGAGGCGACAACATACCGAAGCAAAAGAAAGAGTGGGATTTCAAATGGACAACTGTCGTAGATGGATTCTGAAAACTTTCTTTTCTCTTATATCCAATGGACGGCTTCATTTTCCAATGTATGAAAAATGAGGAGTGAGTCAAAAGAGGGCTAAATTGATTTTATTTCCTGTCCTTTTTCTGCACCTTCCTCAAATCCGTAGAAATTTACGGGATGCATCTGCTGGAACGGGATGATAGGTCACATTTTGATCGTTTCATGCGAAGTATATATCTTTCCTTTGCTTTTATTAAGTATCCAACATTCTTTCTACTTTCATTGATCCATTTTGTTTGATGCTCATTTCTCATCTTCGGTTTTCACTTGCTTCTCTTCGAAGATCTTTCCGCGATTCGCTGCGATGCGCATTTGTTAAGAGTATCGAAATATTTTTGAATTTATTTATTATTTTCTAAACTTATTTGGTTCATATGTTTAGATTGTCGCGCACTGCATTATGTTGTAATACGTGCCGTACTATTTCGAGCCAAATTCCGAGGGGTTATAAATTTCCTGCGATTTTGGGAGGTGGTTTATTTGCAAAGGACTTTACTGGAGGAAGTATTTTTTCCAACACTTTTGGAGGGTATAGCGATAGGGATCAATGAAAGGAGGCCATGATGCACATGCATACGATTGCAAAAGTACATAGACGGGTGGAAAAAGAATAAGGTGAGTTGCATGTACCACCAAGAGAGATGCGAGAAATTTTGGGAAATGCCACCGTAGTGTTTGCTGCAGAAAAAAAATTCGCTCATTGCAACAAATAAGGCGGATGTATTACATCCATATCATTAGTTCCACATCAGATACCGAGTTTCGGCAGATTGGTGGAATGATAACGGGCATTTTGCCGAATGCATCGCGTCGAAATTAGAGCGAAATCATTCGTGTAACTATAGCCTTTCGTCGTATCAGCTTTGCAGAAACTGGGCAAGGCCATTTGTACGACTGCGTCTGAGCGGGAAGTGGTGTCTCTTGTTGGGATGAAAAAAGGGGCTTTCTTCGATGGCAAGTCTGACGCAAAACACGGAAAAACGTAGAAACGGGCGCCGAGACGAAAGGAAAGCGCCGAGCAGGCGGGCGCGTAAGGCGAGGACTCCCGACTTAGACGTCGGCTTTGATTAAGAGTGAGACTAAGGCATCGAGATATTTCGATGAACTATTCGAAATGAGTTGAATAATATTTCCTGTCACAATAATATGCTATATTTTCTCACAGCGGTCATCGTCTATGGCTTCGATTTACATTCGATTTCCTTATCGCGAACAAAGATCCTCGGCGAGCATATTGCTGTTCCTTTTTTCGATTTTGAATAAATATACGGAAGTCAATTCTTTCGCACTTTTTTCGTGCTTTTCGCCGCACTCGTTGCGTCTGCAACAGAGAGTGTATCTGTACCCCGGATGGCGATCCTAAAAGGAGAATTCGTGCCATGTGCAACACACATGTAGGCAGTGGGTTGATCGTGGAGGACGAGGTGGTATACCACCATTTAAACTTTTTTATTGCAAAAACCATCATATTGTGATATAAAAACGTACATTTACCCTCGGCATTAGTGACAGCATGGTATGTTTAAATCAGGATTCATCAGAAATCAAAGGCAATTGAACATTGTGGCGATAATGGCAACTTTATGACGAGTTCCAGGCGTAGCGAATATAAAATTTTGCATGAATTCCAGATGCTGAACGATCTCGTGCATGTGTATTTGTTATTGGAGTTATAAGTCTAATCCGAACATAAATGAAATCGAGTTGCTAATAAGGGGTGGTGATAGTAGTAACTTTATTTGCTGCAGTGACGTTCAATGTCATCGTCAGAACATTCAAGTTTAACTTCGACAAAGAATGATGTTGATCTGAACTAATGACAATCACCGGAATTAAATAGGATCATCTAACGGCATTTTCCGAAACCAAAACGTCAACACAAGAAATCAACCTACTATTATTGACGTCGCTTATTCGCATCATTGCACCAATATCTTCGATTGCATAATCGTGTTAAATCTCAGCGCATTATTATCCACCTGAAAGAGCGATTGAATATTGCTTCAGTGATATCAATCTAATCATTGATAGCTGTATTGCTAGTGTGCCCACTTGTTTGCATTATTTTTGCACATTTCTGCAATATCGATTGCATAACATTTGCAATCAAATTGTATTCCTTTTAGGATACTCCACATAGCGTAAAAATATTAGATCAATATTGCAATTGTAACATTTGTATGGAGAGGAAAATAAAGGTTTATAACAATAACATCTCGAGGTCATCATGGAGTCTCCTAAAAGGAAAGCAGTCATAATTTAATCGGTTAAATTAAGGAAAATAGACGCTTATTAAACTTTTTCATGTGCACTTTAATAAACTATAAGTTAGTATGATGTTTATATGTTTAGATGTGAAAACAATATGTGAAAATAATTTCAATTTTTTTTTTTTTAATGAAAAAGTCTCAATAGCATCGAACCAACCCAAAGGAATGCTCCTTAGTAGAACAATAAATCAGCACAACTGAGAAATTCATTTTTTTTTTCTCAACATTTTCATAGCAAAGAATATTGAGTAGAAAGCGCTATCCTTAGAAATTCCACGACTTTCAACAAACTGCCTATATCGCCTATCATTGCAATAAATAATCGCTTAACATATTCTTAAAAATTCGATCCAAAATTGAAGAACCGGAAATAAGCAAATCAACTTCAATTCTCATCCATTGCAATAGCGTCCTCTGAAAAAAAAAAAAAAGAAAGAAAGAGAAACAAATTTTAAGTAATTCTGTATTAAATCGTGAAATCGGATTTCGTTTTCGCTACGAAAAAAAGTGATTTATCTCAATAAAGTCACTCTTTGCAGCAAACGTATATTTAGCAATATTGAAGGCATTAATCACTTATCGCGAGCCGATCTTTTGAACATTGTACTCCTGTATAGTTACCTCGTTTCGTTTCTCATAGCATGCTGTTACACAGCTTCCAGAATCTCTTTATCCTCGTTGCTTTGCATAAAGCTTCCGATGGTCTAGAGGAAATAAAATACATAAGCATACTGGAAATCTCTGGCTTGGAAGAAATATTAGAATATCGCAGGCTCAATTTTAATTCGATTCTTTGTTAGAAAATTATGTTCGGCGTTTTCGACATCCGCTCCCGAAATATTTGAGTTTGCCGATCCCCGTCGTCGACCTACGAGGTGTAACTGGCCAAAAAATGTTGCAACACAAATAACATTTTGTACAGCTCCCAATTGTATAGATTCTGGAATCCGCTCCACCGCAATATCGTTGACGTATTCACTTCTTTAGCTTTCAATTGTGGCTGAGTTGTTTCGATCTACTTATTACTGCTGCTTTCATGTATAAATGCCTCTTCTTATAGCTTTGCTAATGGTTTGCGTTTCTTTGTTGTTTAGCCTTATAGATCTTAAGCTTACAAGGTCTTACAATAGGAGCAATACTGCCACCTAAATTGAAGCATAGGTTTTACGTAATGAAATGTTACCATTCTGAAACAAACGCTTCAACAACTGAATTCGACTCGGCAAGTTATCACGAATCTCTCCTCACTCACTAAAAAAAAAATCAGGGCTCTCTTAGATCCCATCCAAAAGGACATCAGGAACTTTTCAAAACGTAGAGGGCAATGCTCGGATGACACACAAATAATAACATCCGTCGCATCAGATACCAATAAAGAGCCGCCTACGAGCCATTTCAACAAATTTAATTCATTTATTTTCACACATTCTCGTTTATTTCTTTCAGAAAATAATCAAGAAATCTTCTTACAGTTATTTCTAACGCCTTAAATGCAGATGTGCTTTCCCAAATTTCCGTTCCCTGGCTGTGGCTATTATTTATGCACATATGCATTTCCAATGAAAGGTCGCATGCTTGTGGGCTTTTAAATGTGCACGGGATTTTACAACGAAAACAAGTAAGTGACTGTAATTGCGAAATTTCCGCTCTGCCAGCGAACGTTCATTTGCGTCGGGTTATCAGGGAGTTGGGTTATGAGGGTGGAGGCGTGGCTTGCGGGATTCTAAGTTCTCTGGATTCTAGGAAAGGGCACGGTTCCTACCGAGGAGCATAATGTGCCCATGCAGCGGGAGGTTTGTAGAATCATTTGATCTATTATAAGTTAATGGCTTCCCGTCATAGATTTTGGCGTGGTTTCTACGCGATTATCCTCCGTTTTGCGTTTTTTTTCTTTGCAAGATTTTGCATAATTGTGTTGTCATCATATGTGTGCCCAGGAAAACGAGGCGATCTGTAGGCCCAACTATAACATAGCCCTATGATCGGGCTATGGAATCGTCTTTCCCATGTCTGGGTGGTCCGTTGGGAAGCGTGTATCGGTTGTCAAACTTAATTAAATTAGTATACATCGGCACTTGAAAGGAAGATTTTTTACGAGGGCTCTGGGAATAACAGTTTGAGATGACGCGTCAGAGCGATTAGCGCGATATGTGCTATTAAGCGGTTTAGCCAACCATCTAGGCCAATAAGTAAACAACGGCGACACGTCTGATAATCACCTTTTCCTGAGATACGGCCAGCTGCACAAATCGCCTCCGATAGCTAACGTCCTTCTTTATATGTGCTTTTATAATTTTTGCATAGGCAATAAGCACACTATGGCAATGACGTGTCTATGCATGCATCTGCTTTGCATCATTATGATTGTTTCAAATATCAGGTCATAAGAAATGCATCGATGCAATGTGATAGGTCTAAAACAAACCCGCCTGGCATCTAATCTAATATCTGGCATCAAAATCTGTTCTGTTTGACCCGCTCTTAAGATTTCAACTTCTGCTGAAGTTTGCATTCCTGTATGGAAGTTTTTGGCAAACGATTTATGCCATTAGTCGTTCGCTTAGAAACATGAATTTGAAGTCGGCATATCTTGCAATCGCTTCTTATAATGAAATGAACAGCGAAAAATTCCCTCTTTGCTAGCATACTTGCATCCTAAGCGACTGCCGAACAAAAACTTCGATTGCAATTTTCACCCTGAGTCGGGAAAACGTTTGAGAAGTAACACTTAATTGTGCGTCATATTCGTTCAGCTTCAGTAGTTCGTGAGTTGATTTTACCAGACGGGTCATTTACCTGTATAAGAACTTGCGGGTCTGTTGTATTATATGCTCATATCTCTATCGTTGGGTCTTTCGCCCAGTTGTTTCTTTGCAGTGATATCGAAAACTAACGGCTTCGGATTGCATTTTTATAGGTAACAACGATGGAGGACGGGAAAATTGTTTTGATTGGAAATGAAACCGATATCCTTCATTGTGGTTACAGTCATGCGTTACGCGATGGAGACAAGAGGTAGGCGTGCTTAAAGTGCACACTTGAGGTATATTAATACATGCAATGGATCTTTGATAAACGGGCACTGGGAAGCAAAAAAAAAAAATCAAAAGCTTGATAAGTTATGGCGTTCTTTTTATGAGTGTTGCGTATATCCTCGCGCTTTGTTGTGGCATCCATGTAGTGGAGAGATATGGGCATAGGTGTGGTTGCAAGGCTGCTTTAGAAGAGGACGGGAATAGTGAAGGGGCTTATCTCACTGTCCTGAGAAGCAGTCGACGTTTTTTAAAGATTGCAAGAATTGTTGTTCCGAAACAGAAGGGAAGGACCGCAGCTTATTTACAAGAAGCGCAGCTTTTTTCTTGGTAAGGGGAGGGACTTAGTTACAAGGGAGAAGAGATATGCACCCTTCTTGAGGAGGAGAGACCTCATTGCTTAATGCATTTGTTTCCACATCATGCAGTAGAAAGTTAACTCAGTCGTAGTCACTTATCAGTTCAAACCCAGCAGACCAGTGTGCGCTTACAACGCGCAAGGTCAGTGCGTCGCAGGTACTTCCGTTCCTTGACATGGCAACGTCTTTTACGGTGGTGAATTGAGATCAACTAAATGGACACACCGTGTAACGTGATTAGAATCTAGAAAGTAGCCTCAAGGTCAGGTGAAAGTGGACATGCTTTTTCTGGATATCATCCGAGACGAGCTTGATCCCCCTTTCTGAGCCAGCACACGACAGTAACTCCACACATCTGAGCGCTGCCCACATCCTACTACAGCATTTCTCATTCGATCCCAGCTATCATCATGCACAATATTCGAAGCACAGCGACCGTCATGCAAATTTACGAGTCGTGATGCCTTGTGATGTGTCCTCGGGATCTACTGTGATACTATTCGTGATTGTTGCACATCATATTGCACGTGCGTCATTAATATAGGGCCGTTGAATTATTTTGTCATAGAATCACATAGTTATCACGTAATTTATTGCCCTATCGATCGTTGTGGTAGTTTTTCATCGATAATGCAAATTTGCTCAAGTAGCGAGCCAAAGATGCTCCAGGCAACCGAAGATTATATATGGTGGTCATTGCGGTTCAGTTTTCACTCTGTGCGGTCGGATCGAATCGGAGTGATCGTACTGATTGGGGAGGGGGGGGGGGTTTATTTGCATACACTACGGTAGCACGGTACGATGTTGCAGTAGTATTGTTGGCAATTTGCGATTTGTTTCGTCAATAAAAAGTTCTTTTTTTTTTCAACAGGGGAATCTTGCGTAAAGGTGTAGTGGTAATATTGCTTTTGTGCTTGATATCCTTCAAGCATAGAGGAAAGCTGTGCTATGATCTCTGATCTCAGTGTACAAATGCGGCGACAACTTCTTTTTGAAAAAGATAACTAATATTTATGGGCGTTTTGTTATTGAGTGATTATGGCGTATTTCGGAAACATCTGCCACGTTTTGTGCTCGTTCTCCATGGAAGTCGAGATCAAGAATTATTCTTTACTAGGAAGGAAGTTGTACACTGAATTAATGAAGGAAACTGAAGGAGGATGGCCTGTATCGAAAGGAAATATTGAACAGGATCGTATCAAAGTGGTTGCAGTTGCGATCAGTATAAAAGATACAGCGTAAAATTTTGCAACTAGATCGTTGATATGCTTTCAGATTTGGCATTAAATACCACTGTTTCTTTCAGACATGGCATTAAATAACATTTAATTATAGGTATCCATCGGCGGATCATTATGCGCATGCGATGATTTTAACACAATTGGGCCTTGATGAGGCACTTATCCTCGAGCTGCTGTGCACATCCAGCGCTGATGTCCCGATCAAGGTTTGTTCCATATTATTCGTCTCATTGTGGTCAACGAATCTCTTCGCACTAAGTTCCCATAGCGGCTAGCTTACCACTGCTGTTGGCAGTTAGAAGTTTCAAATAAAATCAGTGTCCCCTCGAAACTCCGAAGGAAGTTTGGTGATTTCAAAGTAAATTTCTGTTTTATAAATTTCTCTGATTTTTTGAATTGTCTGTTATCTGCTTCCAAAATTTTTGCTTTCTTGAAACTCGAGCAGACCGCATCATCGTATTGACTGTTGTCGAGAAACCTCGCTGAAGGCTTCACGTCACCCGTTTGTTGTGGTTCGGTTACCCCACATTGAGTGCAAAAAATGTTTTTCAGAGAGGTGGGAAGAGTAGACTAAGTGCCTTTTAGAGCGGTGGAATAGTCGGTGCCTAAAAAAAGAGGAATGTGCCCTACTATATCCAGTCGGCTTGTTCCCCCATCCCACTCCCGCCCGTTCCTCCTTCTTTTAGATACTTTTAAAGAAGCACTGACAGATACCGGCCAGAACCAGTTCCAAAAAATGCGTCTATCATCTCGGGAATAATTTGATGCTTCATGCTTAAGGCGCTTGATAACATGAATATTAGTGGGCGACTTTTGCGCCGTCTGTTATTTCATTGACGGGAACGGCTAACCGATTGGCTGTTATGATGCTTTTTCACATTCACATAAAGATTGTTGATCGCTTTGAAACTTCTCGGGATATTCTTTATGCATTTAATTAAATTGTTTCCCATTTCCGCCTGACGGTTCATTTAAAATTGGCAATGATGAATTGAGACGAGAATATATAAGTCTTAAATCGATTCGCACTATGTCGTAAGGGCACTTTTATTAAGTTGATTTAGCTGCGTTCCGTCTAGCGAAATCATATGCTCTCGAAACTTTGTCTTTTCGCTGATGTTTTATTTTTACGTCTTCATTACCTCGCAGCTAATGTTGAGAGCAGATTTTATGGCAAAGCATTTATTGCCTTATTTCTATATCTTTTCAACTGCTCTTTGGCGCTATCACACTTCCCTTACCCTTGTCCGATGCGACTGATCGATATTCTACTTCCCAGGTAATGATGGAAGATCCATCGAAATTCATAATTTCGGAAATCGGCCAAATTGATCGTCCTCAAACCGAATTGATACTTTTCTCCGTCGAAAATCGAGAGTTCTCCAAAACAATTCTATCTTAAATCCACTGTTCATAAGCCCTTCCTCGTCAGCCAAGGAGCGGTGGCCGCATTCTTCAACGGATTATTCACCCAACTCAAAGTATAGTATAGATGTGGCACAGAAACTGAAGTTGTTATGAAAGACAGAAGTAACGGCTGCGATATGTTGCAGGCTCGGCAGTTGCTAAAGGAGAATATGCCGACAGGGCACGATATGAACTCGTTGGCTACTTACCTTCAAACAAGTCGACAGTCATATACGATGCAGGGCCTCAGATTGCGTGTCGAACAGGATGCAGGTGTGATTCGATTCTCCAGTGTATTCATACAGGAGCTATTCCTGAAATGCTCTTTTAATTGTGGCACGAATATTCCTTTGCCTCTGAAGGTGGCATTCTGTTTTTATGTGTCTTGAACACATCAGATTTTGGTAAGCCTTGAATTTCTTCAAAGTTTTGTTAATGAAGTATTTGTAAATTACAGCATTCGAAAAGGCACTGATGGATACGAAGGATGCGTTGTTGATAGTGTGCGATGCACGAGATAGTGAATTGGGCATTGGCATGGATGAGGATTCGTTCGTGGAATGGATGGGCAAAGAGAAGGCCGACGCCGACATGTTGAGTCATTGGATGCGCAATGAAAGGGTGCGACCGGCTGCCCTAGGGCATAACCAGCTTGGCTATTTCCTTATGTGGCTGAGGTGAGGTTTTATGATGAATGATAGTGTGGCACTGCTAAGTTGATTAATGTGCGGAATGCGGTGCTAGGGGCCGCTGTTTGCGTTTGCGGTCAAGCGAGTAATGGCAATTGTTCTTCTAGTTTCCTTGAAGTCATTCACTTTTTTCCTGTCACTCTTCATAGACTACCTGGGGCTGTGCGATGACTCCACAGAATCTTCAAAGTGCTCTCGTCAAGGTGTCACCAACTATTCCGATTGATGCACTGTTATTTATATAGGATGTCATTCAGGCGTCATCTTTTAGTTGCGTTACAGGTTGATCTTGCTTTTTTAGGTACGAGGTGGCCGAGAAGAAACGAGCAAAGCTTTTGAGCACACAACCGTCGAAGTGGATGGCATTTCGGTGGATCAGGACGGTGCACCGGTCAAGATCACCGCCTCTGATCTTGTCATCTCATTGCAGGTTTCATCTTGTCATCATTTGTACTTCTGAGGGTTCAAGCTGACTTAACTTATGATTTAGTGCCTAAGTAGTGGTGTTTTTTGTTATTTCGGCTCTTTGAAACAATGGCATTGTAGCCATTCGAATCAGTGGGGAAGCTTTACGCAGTTAAAAAGAGTCAGTTCGGTGTACGAAGGGAAACGTTCATCATCAAATGGATGCGTACTAATTGTGAATGAGAAAGAGGGAATTGTGTGTTCGACTCCTAATTGCGGGCAGTATTGCTACTGCTTATAATCATTGCAAACCTTTGCACAAGAGAGAGGTTATCTGCTATGCAGCAGTCAAATCCTTCTTTTCTTTTATGTGTTCTGAGATCGCTACCTGCGTCATTCCGAATAATTTTATATGTCATTATTCAATGATATTTAAATTTTAAGCAAACTGCAAATAAGTTTCACCCATATTGGAACATTATTTACTCAGTGAATTTCTTAGAAGGATCTTCAAGTAATTCTAGTCCTGTTAAGGGTATCTTTCGACCATTGAGCAACTATTTTGCTTTGCCATTCGACATGAAAGGCGAACGCTATCGTTCGGTTGAGCATTACGCCTATCAACGGCTATTTGAAGCGCTTCATCTCGATGACAAGTGTGTTGGTAGGTATCTAAAAGTTGATGAAGCAACTTGTTCTTGCGGCAATTTCAATTCACCGATGGAAATTATTTCGTATTCATCAGAGGTTCTTGAATTGTATGTTTAGGCATCTTCATACAATGTTATGAGTATGTCATACCATTGACTGGAATGTTGATGACTAATATTGCTGCAACAGTGTACTAGAACTGCTAATATAAGTGTGTATGTTTTTATGCTCGTATGGCGCACTTGCTGTGTATGTTGTCGACAGCTGGGATCGTTAGAATCAGACTGGTGATTTTTTGATACTTTCGGCAAAGTCGACTCGGGAGTAACTGAATATTTGGAGCCATAACTGCTAGCTTCGTGGAGGGCAATGTAATCACAAAAGCACTGATTGCGGAAATACACGCCATAGGATATTTGTGCATTACTGGTCGGATAGCGACATACAATTTGGTGCTGCATTCGAAAGGGGTTTCACATAACTCTTAGAATTTTGTTTCATCCATTCGCGGGATGAGGCGACTTGCCGTTTGCTTGCTTCTCAACACCTTGCATCTCATCTCCTTGCTTCCTCCTTCCCATCGCGTCCCCCCGTTGCCCAGTCTCCTTTTTCTCGCGAGACAGTTTTCTAGTAGTTGCCTGGCGCTCATTTCAGCTGACAACTTTCAGTATTTAAACGTGGCAATTTTAGAGAAGATACGCACGACGGTGAATCCGACCGATGTGGCAATAGTGGTCGATCGGGTGCTTGAAGACCGTGAGGTGGGATCTTTCTGTTTATCGTTATTCTTCAAAGGTGGATTGAGAGCTGGCTGTTTTCGCTAAGGAAATCATTTGAAACAATGAATGTAGGCGATGACGTACATGCGCACCGTTTAATCGGTGAACTGGTTGCAGCATTCTTTCTAAAACCGCTATTCTTTTTGTGGAATTGATGGTTCGATTGCATTTCTAATTAATTTGAGGTGATGGTAACGATGGCATTACATTTTGAGTCATTAGAAGATGCATTGGTTGAATGGGGCAGGAAGAAATGATATTTGTGCTTTGTGTTGGTCTTAGGTTTAGCAGTGGGGGAATTTTCTTCCCCTTATATTCATTCCTTTGCCTTTATGAAAGCGAGTGATTTCCTTTGCAGACTCATGACAAATTGCTCTACTGACATAATGATTATGATGGAGAAAGGAGGAAATATTTTACTGTCTCATTGTCTGTATTTATTGAAGGATATCTTGTTGAATTCAATGATGACTGTAGGTTTATTGATTGCTTCTATTAAAAGTGTTCAGCAGACTAGCACCATTAAGTGCAGTTCAGTTTATTTCGTACATATCACAGAAATGCGATTCGTAACTCCTTGCTTTTAGGATATTAAAGGCGCATTGGAGGCGAAAATTGGTCGATTGGATCGATGGCGTCAGTCGGCTATGAAGCATAAGGTTGCTTTATGTAATTGTTGTTTACTGCTTTGATTCAGTGAATTGACGTGGAGTTTGCGTATTTTGATGGCCACTTTTCTTGCTGAATAAAGGCATCTTGAGAGGGTAGTGGCAGTCGCATACGTAAATCTGGTTCCTTAATGAAGAAGACGAGGAGATAGAGGATCTTTTTCGGAGCTCATCCATAATCCCTAGTAATTTCGAGCGGCATTTTTTTCTTGCAGTTTGGATCACTTCAAGTTAGGCTGTTGTAAGATCCCCTAGAAACGCTTCTCAAATGTCCGGGTAAAAATTTTTTTCATTGCATATCTCAAATAGAATTATTGTTTGGTTGAAGATAACACGGAACGAGACACTGCAGCAGTTGTTACTCTCGACGGGTCATGCGATTCTCATTGACACAGTTGAAGGCGATCCATCATGGGTATCCGAAGCGGATGAATTCGAACTTCAGCATCTTCTCACAAAGCAATATATTACACCAAGCAGTATTATCGATTGGATGACCGAGAGAGTCAAATCACCTTCTGCGTTATCGCATATTAGAGTACTCTTTGATTATATTGAATTCGATTTGAATGTTGCTTTTTTTCTGGAACCGCCGAATGGAGATAACGGAGAGGAAGGGCGAAGATAGTTGTTGGAACTCACGACCCTCTCATATGTGCTAATGATTAAACATTCTTTTGGTAAGAGAAGATTACCCACTGGAGGTGAATACTTTCCGACACGGTTTTGCGCACTGAGTGCAGCGTAGAATTCAGGTGAGATCACAGATTATCAAATATCCGTGCAGGTAGAGGGCATGCCAGAAGGACAGTGTTGTCGCTTAAATATGTGCTGAGTTTTTAAAACTCTCCGAAGTTGATAACGCACTAGAAAACTAGTATATAGAGTCATTCAGTAGAATAGATTATATCCACTCGATTTCTTGCTGGTAGCTTCAGTAGTTTTTGATTCTTAAGTAGCCGGTGGGCATGTGAATACGATGATATATGGCAACACCATTTCTACAAATGTTAGTGAGTGACAAATTGGCGGCGTAATGGGGCGTAGGGCGTAATTTGAGGGTAGTGTCACAATTGTGCAATAACCGGTAGTGGTGCTGCAGTACGTTAGTTGGGGTATAATGAGATGGGCCGAGTGCTTAGCATCTGCTCATTAGGCTTTTCTCAGATATGGTCAACATAAACGCAAATATATTCGACTGTGGATTTAGCGGCTTCTAATTTGTAGCTACCAGTTGATCGTAGATGAGAGATTATAATATGAAGGAGATATGCTTGTACGTTTTAGGGCAATAAAACGGGTCTTCTTTTGATGGAACTTCGCGCTAAATTGGCGGCCTCTTTAACATCTCAGAGTCGGATTCCACTCGTTTCCGCGTTGACATCAGCAAACGAATTACGCACTATGATCTCCTCACACCTGATCTGTTTCACAGCCGAGAGTGTCTTCCATCCACTTTATCCGGCGCAGATTCGGCTACCTGGTTCTGCCGACTCTTTGCCTTCGCCCACACATTATATTGCAAAACAAGCGATAAGGTGAGTAGGACAGTTACAACATCCTGAAAAACATTTTTTTTAATGCAGCACTGCAATGATAACATGGCAGGGCTTCTACTATAGCAACGCTGATATTTGCTTGCATTTTTCATCGGATGGATAGATTTCTTCAAATTTGACGCGTTATTTGAATCTTGCGTACATTTTCTGCTTTCATCGTTTTGTTGTTATAATCTGTTCTCTAACTGTAAAAAAATTTTTTTGTTTGCCTCAAACTTTGCAGAAATGTTTTAAGCGTTTCTCAAGAGTTGCGCAGAAGTCTTATGTTAACTCGAAGTTGTTGGTATTGGACAAGCTCATCATGTTGGAACCACGATTGCATCTCATCAGTAGTTTGGATATAAAATAAATGTGTGATATATGTGTATGGTATTCAAATACTCTATGCAGATAGGACTCGAGTTCAGAAACATTCTGCGAGGGTGGAAGTATAGCTGCAGTTCGTTTTTTGCAGATTCAGTTGATTTTGCATATGTTGATTTCGTCCCTTCGTAAAACTGTCCAACTTAACTCCCTTTGTGCCTGTTTTTTGACTAACCACAACGAGCATCTGAGAATAAACATTTTTCAGTATGGTTTAATGCTGAGATCACCGTTTATCTGCTACTAGGAATTTAGTGTCGTTGTTTAATTGTATGAGCCAGAATCACTCTCACTTTCAGTTGTTTACGTCATATGACGTGATACTATGTCATATAACGGCATGCTGACCCAAATCAATTCTGGAGTTTCGTTTGGTTTTCTCGCTCAGGTAGCTTGCATGGCGGTTATCTGGTCAAACCGATCCCTATTTTTTGTAATGTGACATTTAGAAATTCGTCGTAGTGAATGTGGTATTGCAGTTTTAATGTCTGGAAATCTTTTTACTCTTAAAGACTGTAATGTAGAAGTTCTAGCGTTTTGATCGGCAGTTGCGTTATCAATTTTCATCTGAGATCACTCTCTTTCCCTTGTCTGTCTTCTCTTCTTTCGACTTCCCATTGCTGGCGCATATCACACTTCACTGATTTGATTAATTATAGGTATTTTGGTGTGTGTAAAGATGATGCTGAGTGGATACTGGAGAGTGGGCACAGCGTGGAGTGCTGGCATAGAATGAGTGCAGTAATTGAGAGGAGCGGCGCGTCTCTTGAGAGAATACAGGTATATTTCTCTTGATGAATAATAAATTGTTTTGCTTCATTGTTACTTAGTTTTATATGCGGCTGCAGGGGAAAAGTGCTATCCTGCAATCTCGAACAGGTATTTATCAATAGAACTTTCCATGGAGATCTTCGGCGACAACCTGTTCAGAGGGTTGCTATGATAACCTGTAATCCGCTGAATCTTATTTGAGGTGATACGATACGTTTATTGTTCATAGGGTTGGTATATGGACGAGAGGCAACACACAATTAAAGTGGCCTTATCGCTTATGTTTGATCAACATCCATCACTTATGCGTGCACTATTGGATACGGGTGACGCTCTTCTCGTTTATTGTTGTCGTTTTGCATCGTTAGATGCAGAATTATCGATTGGAATGCGTGAGCGTGATTTACGTGCATGGCTAGCATACATCGACATTGACACTAAACAGGTTAGCCCTCAGGTGTTCATTTCCAGTGCGAGTTGAATGGCTAATATGCTCAATTACTGCATACAGTGCTAGGAGTTCAGCTACTTGTTCAACCTGGTGTGTCGAGGGAACCCATTCTAATGTAGTTTGGGTCGTCATGAGCGTGAATTCTCGGTTCGAGGCAGTGCTGCTAGCTGTGAGCTGGGCTAAAGCACAACGACGATGGATTTAATGAGGGGCAGGCAAGCAAATAAAGTTGGGCTTGGTTTCCTTTCAGCTCTTTGACTCAGTACTTCGTCCGATGGCTTTCCGACCGCCGTATTTGGGTGGAAATCGACTCGGATGTATACTGATGGAATTGCGAAGAGAGTTTATTCTCAAGGGTGTATTTCCGCATCAGCTACCCGAACTTCCAATTGGCGTTGATGTGGTTCGTTTTTTCTTTCTCTTCTTTTTTATGATTGGCTAAGTTCGAATGAAACATCTATTCTAAAGGCACTAGAAGCGTAACTCCAGTACGTCCTAAATATGATGCTTAAATTCAAAAGAAAATCATTCTGACTGCTCTGATTGAAGGCTTACAACAAGGTTAAACACATAAAACTATGGTGGTGCCCTCCGACCCTACCGAAAAGATGGGAGCACTGTGAGAAATATTCTTTGGCTTAATTATCTGGCTTCCCTTGGCCCATTTCTTTCAGTCCCCTACCTTTTGTTCCCCCGCTGAAGGTCATCTCTTAGCCATCCTCCTGGTTCTGAGACTTTGGACTGATCTGCAATTTCGGATTTTTTTGCGACGATCGCTTCTGGGGGCTAATTGCAAAGGGATAGCCTGCCGCATCATTTCAGATTCTTGGTTCAGAATCGCCCGCCGAAAATTATAGCGTCTCGAGGGAACCGTTCAGCATTCTCAGCTCTGACAATTTCACAGCACTGTGGGCAAGTAAGCCTTTTCCCCTTCCAAAGATTTCTATTGACTTATCTTGTGCTAGGGTGTCTGTTAAAAATATATATCTGTATGCTATACATTTCGATGTATATAACTGTAGGTAATTGCCAGAAGGTTTTAGTTGTCGTAGTTTAACAAGTATGTGCGTGCATCAAAGACAGAGTTTCTTACTCTTCTTACGAAGTGAATCAAAGACAGAGATTCTTACGCTCCGTTTCGAAAGGAAAATTCTGCGCCCGTTCAGGAAGAAAATTTTTCGTTCACAGTAGTTCTTGTTTTCACGAATTTCTTGCATGCATTCCTGTATGCTTAACAAGCGTATTATGTGCATCAGGCTGCGTGCTTCCTTAGCGATTAATGTATATTTAACTGGCATTCGGAATATGACTATTTGACTGACAGTATGAGCAAAAACTCATTTGCATTGTACTATCCCGCATTCATGTAAGACTTTAGATCCGTTTTTGTTGTTGGCAAAACAGCGAAAAGAAAGCGATCTATGGACACAGGCAAACTCAAAGAAAACACCACCGAAACTCATTTCGATGGACGAATCGAGATTAGCAGCTATCATTGAAGGTTTCACTTTGCTTTCTAAGCTGTTCGCTTGAGGGGCCACATGTTACTATGCGTTTAGATTATAAAGTGCGACTTTTTGCAATTTTTCTACTTTTGTGAGTGCAAAAATCATGAAAACTATGTGTCGCGTAAAATCTCGATTAGAATCGTGCTTTCACACCCGTCATTCTTGGCTGTGGTTTTCGTCAGCGTTAAAAAATTCGTTCGAAGAGTTGTCTCTTCTTCACTACCATCCTTTTCGATTGTTCATCCTGCAAAGCTAAAGTAAGCGATATTAGTTTATTTCTCGAAAGGTTGGCGAATTATATCGGTTTGCAAACCTGTCTCCCATCAAAAAATCTGGACAGTGAAAGTTTACCTAGAGCACATTATTTCTTAGCGGGAGGAATGCGGATCATATTTTTGAGATTTCGTGATACAGTTGAGCATTTTGATGCCGGTATCGACATCTCTTACAACCAACACATTGATCGGTTGAGTCTGATCAATGGTGATCTGATGGCAGTTGAAATGTGTTCATTTCGGATCGTGCGTTTTTTAGTCTGTTATATCCAATGGAGTGATTTGGTCGGATGGTCATTTAAGTGAAAATAAAAGAGGGGAAGTATACCGATGAGTTATAACATAGGTTTCTGGAATGATGGCATTATTTGAAGAGTTGGATGCAAACGAGACAGCCGGTGAAGAAGAGTTGGAGAACTATTGTTGTGAGGAGCTGCGTGGTCTATTCGCACGGCTGAGCACGCAAGTGTTGCAGCGCATGAACGAGATGGAAATGCAACACAACGAGATGAATTTGTTGGCAAAGCAGATCACTCAAATGCAGAATACGCGTAGGTAAGTTGCGAAACGCGTAATATAGGCGGATATTGCTCAGCCATTCTCACTGTATATTTTCCACATGAACATGAGGATGTTTCAATGATGTATGCCTGTGTAGCATCCAGTTTCCCTTGCACAACAGGACACCGAAAATCAGGCGAACAGGACTGCTTATGAGGAGACAAAAATTGTCGTCGAACGGTTAATACTTTCAATGGTGAGAAGAATGAGCTCTATGTATACAATCAAAAAATTTGCCACAGTTCCTCAAGGAAAATGTTTGCGTTGTTATGGCGGCTTATTTCAATGAATTGGTTTTTATACGGTTTTTCAGATATTAGTTGATGACAAAAGTTCTCGTTGTTTGTGATTAAATCTGCGATTTTTTTTTGTTCTCTGGTTGACGCATACTCTAGGTCTTTTTTTGGCGACTGCTAGAATTAGCAAAGCTTTAATGGATTTATGACCTATTGTAATTGAGATCCGTTGGCTGCTGACCATAGTGGTCTGCAATTGAGGTTTATGGTGATCATAATTGCCAGCTTATAACCGACGATGACCTCATAAATGTCCACAGTTACGGGGATTTTGGTAGAAGTTCTTCAAGAGAGAAAGCGATAAAACGTCTTTGATAAGTTGAATGGAAGGGGGAAGGAGGAGGGGCAATTTTGAAGACAATTTTTGATGGTATTGCTTGTTCGAGATTAATGAGGACGTGTTTGATTTTTCTGGAAGAATCATCTGAAACCAAATCGAATGAACCTTTTTGAATTCTTTTTTTGGAGGAAGGAAGCTAACAGCTGACCTCTAAAACATGTCGAAGCGCAAAGAAACCCAATGTTTTCATCAGTGGAAGGGGGCGAGGGGGACCAAGGAAAGATGCAAATGAGAGTTTTGTTTAATTAACGTATGTTGCCTTCACTTTTTGCACAAATCGCAGCAAGCGTAAAGTTTTGTCTTAAATAATAACAGCGGCAAAAAGTCTTCTGTGTTCAGCAGGTAGAAAAGCACGCCAGAAAGGCCGGCACGATATGCGCTTTTGCATTTCGCTCGTCCAGTCAACTACTTTCACAAATGTCAGCAAAAAAACTTATCGAGAGTAATGCGCTTATATCTTAAATGATATGATGGCCTATACGTAATCTTCTGCAGAGAATTCATCGTGAAGTGATGGTCCAGTTGGTATAAAGTGTGAGCAAATCCTGTCGCATATTTGAATGCCTTTAACTCCTTTCGAGGTTGATAGATGGATATGAAACCTATATTTCATCCATAAGGTTTGTTGAGTTCCCAAATTGAAGCTACAGGACAGCCTATGCAAATGCTTTTGAAAAAGAAATTTGCGGAAGTGGATCAAAGATCATAGCAAATGAACATTGCATTTGAGCTGGAAGTACAGCTTTCGACGGCGTGACGGGAAGCAGAACATTTTTTCTTGATGAGTCCCCCTTATATCTCTGTCCTAGCCTACCGGTTTTTTCCTTTGTATGCCTTACCAGTTTTATCGGCTGTTTAAAAATTATCTGGGTAGCAGTTGTTACAGAATGCTGGAGGAGCGCAAACGTCAGATGGAAGGTCCGCCTCCATCGATACCCGACCATCGGGAAAGACGCGATTTGGGAGGGATGCCACCACAGCTGAAAACCTCTCCCACACCATTATTGAGGTCCTATTCGCCACCACCACCGAGGCGGTGGGAAGAACGACGTAAGCCGGCAATGAGAAGGCATTCACCTGAGGAGAAATTCTCGAGGAGGTCGCCTCCTGAAGAGAGGCCGTCGAGGCGTCGCAGTCCTCTTCAGTTGAAGATGACGCCCGTTACGCCACCTCGCAGGCATTCGCCTCCTCCAGCTAAACAACATAAGCCACAAAAGCCGCCCGTTGATGAGAGTGAGCTTTCGGAGGGTGAGATCGTCAGCGACTAGCTACTGACCTTTCGGTTCTTTGTTTTTGCTAGTTGTTGTTCATTTCACGTCTGCACATGAATGTGTATAGCGGTGTTTCCTGTGCTTTTTTATGCTCTCTACCTGTATTTCTCTCCCTGCATTGCACACTTTTACAACTTCAAAGTTTTATTCAGATCCGTGTGGGAAATTACAGTACTTTTCTAGGATTACGTGTGGGAAACATTTTGAATGCTTATGCCACGGCAAAATAGCGTAAATGGCAGAAAATGTTGTTCGAAATGTGCACTAGGTTACTGTGAAGATTTTGAAGGTGACTGCTGTAAAGGTTAAGATGTCTTTGAATTTCTTCGCACAATTGCTCTTGCTTTATCATATTATAGGCATTTAAAGTTTGCGGTTACAGCAACTACTCTTTAAACCGTTCTAAAGTATAACGCTGTGCAGTGATATCGTTAGAAATTCGAGAAGAAACAGAATTCCTCCAGTGCGTTAGCCTGTGCTCATGTAGCTATTGAAAGGGATGGTAAATAGAGATTATATTTCTACGAGTGAAGAGTGCCCATCAGCAATCGTGCATCGACATCTTTAGTAGATCAGTAACGGCGCTTGTAAGTGGCTGTAGATGGCGATGGGGTTTTGGTCATAAAAGGAAGGAGGGTGGAGGGGTAAGGGCTAGACGGTGGCCGATAAATTCGCATGTGAAGTTAACATTTCAAGTTTGTCAGACAAGAGTTCTTATTTCTCAAGATTTTTCATCGTCTTTATTTGTGTTGGCTGAAGTACGGCTCGATTTATAAGCGGTTTTGTTGAAGTATGTTGTGCTATGTCGGATTGTGGACTGTGTTTGATTTCCTTCTTGTTGATGATCCTGATGCAGTTCGATTGAAGGATCACTGAAAGAACGAAAGATGTGTTTTATGCTTACACGGGCAGCGTTGCTGAGTGTCATTTGCGAAATTTATAACGTTGTTGGTTGGTGTTTGGCTTGATTTTTAAACGTACTCGAAGAGCAAGAGCATCAATGCTATCCATGAAGTTTCGTTCATAAGACTGTTTATTGCGTTACTTATCTTTTGTGATCCGTTGCTATGAGTTGTCATTGTGGAGGTGAAAACAAAGCGGTGAAATGATCGAATATTTTATATCCCGATAGAGGGAAGCGGGAGTGAAGATGATTCGGTGAAAAAGAGAGATGAAACGTGTGAAAATGCCTTGCGTGGATCTCATTTGGATAGAGTCGGATGGATCGCTGAAGTTTATTGACAACTTCAAAAAGTTGGAACTCTGATCGTTTTTATTTGATTATATGGTGTTTTATTTTGTGAATTTTCTAATAAATCCCTACAACCTTAATGATTGCACACTAAGAAAAGCTCGAATTTTTTGTGAGAGGTTCGCCTTTGATGAGCAAACTTCTCAACTGTGCGCATCAACGGCATCACTTTTGACGCATTATTTCGCAGCTTAATGCGATTTAAATTAGACAAGTGTCACGGCTACTTTTCTCGCCCCATTGGTTTCATTTTGTGCGAGTTGTTAGATTACACGACATTACTTAGAAACTAGGAGAATCAACTGTTTCCTTTAATCTGTACTTTCGCCGAGTAGCGGTACTAAAGGGAACACAAATCACAAAGTAACATTTTGTGACAATTCTTCTGGAGAAAGCAGTAAAAGGTGCATCGCCACGTATTATGAAATTAGAGGATATTGTGCTGTGATGGGCAGTGAAACAAACCACCAAGCAAGCGTAGTCACGGAAACGACTCGCAGCTTGAGTGGGCTCTGTCACTCAGTACCGTTGTGATGAAGTTATTTGCAATGAAAGTAAGACCTATATGGATGGAGGTAAATGGAGCATCCAACACTTGTGCCAAGCGACTGCTTACAGGACACCTCTGGAAGCAGGAAGCGACCTAAACAGGAAACAACCGGCCAGAAGAGAAGAGCTAGCGGATAAAGGGTATGGGGAGCACTACTGTCTTCAGAGCAAAGAGGAAAACGTGGTCCCGCTGAATTCAAAATGCTCAAATATGTGTGTTGCGTTTACTGTGCCTTATTTTCTCCTTCCAACAACATCCGGCTGCCGACTTACGATCGCTTTAAAATTCCATGCTCCTATTGCCCGTTCCCTCCTCTGCGACACGGAGGTCCCGACCATGAGGTTGTTAGAGATCACAGAAACAATGAATCGATCATATGCCTTTACTTCTCCAATTGCACGGGTTATCTAAATCGACAGAATCGTCGTCGCTCATCACCTCCTCATCCTTCAAAATGCGCGTTATCTCTGTTTCTTTCATCGACAGTTTATAGATTTCATCCCGCCTTAATTCGAGCCTGTTCACTCTTTTCCAGTGGTCTATCTGAAAATACACAAACAACTAAGTGAAGTGAGGAACAAAGTTCTACAAATATTTTGCTCGAATTGTTGCAGTCTTTCTGCGGCAGAATAAAACAGCGCAAAAAATCTGTTCGTTCCCTATTACACCTTCGTTTTCCCCATTTGCGATCGTAGGCACAGATTTTTAGTATTTCAATAGATATTTTAAAAGACTGACCAATCTTATTTGTACACAAAAACGCATTGCAGCGCGCCGTTAAGGAAGTCTTGCTTGGGAATTCTCGCTTAAGATGGATGGGGCAACGAGAGTTGGAGCCGAGAACGCCTGTCCGAATTTCACGTCTTCAAACTACGAAATCTTTCGACTTAAAGCTTATAAACGGAAACATACGTGTTCTGCGAATATGTCCTGCACGGTGTTTTATGTGCAGTAATTGTTCATAGGAGCACATTATTGTTACATGCGACTGGAAGTAACATGCATAATTACTCAATTATAGAGTCTAATTAATGCAGTTACGTGTTCTGAGAAATGAGCATTGTAAGAACAAACAATGTAAAAAAAACAAATATATATATATATATATATATATATATATATATATATATATATATATATATATATATATATATATATTCTTCGTAAGTCTGACAAATAGGTATCGAGAGATAATAGGAGAACCAACCTGCTCGTCGATATGTTCGATATCATGCTCAATCGCGGACGTCTGTTCCTCTATATCCTCGCGTTCCTCCTCCTCTTTCTTCGCCTCATTCAATTCATTCAGGAAATTCGCATATTCATGCTCCATATTCGCTTGCCTTTCAATTGTTTCGACCACCTTAATATAGGAAAATACAAGTCATAAATAATAGGGCAAAAAGCCTCTATTTCTGCATATTTTTTTATTGAGTGCATATATAGAACAACTCACTTACTCGATTATTGAGCTTTTCGTCGTCGAAAAAACCTTCAGGAACTCCCTCGATGACATTTTTTGGGATCGGACGTTTCAATCTGTTTTCAACATTCTTCGTACCACGTTGCCATGGCGTTTGTGCTGGAGTGAAATTCGCATTCACCTCCTCTTCCACTCTCTCTTCTAAAAAAAAAACCAACCTAAATGAGCACATTCCCATGCATACCAAGTCTTATTTGCTTACGACAGAATTGTTTTATCGGTATAGAAATATACGAAATCTCGCCTCACTACTGTTTTTCACCACGCTAAATTTAAAATTGAATGCGGCGAGAGAAATCAACAATAAACGATTACACCTGTTTAGTGATAAAATCTACTAATAAACATATCTGAAATGACTTTATTCTCATCATTCAGTTGAACTTTATGTAAAGCAAAACGATGCATCTAATCTTCAAGAAATTTCTAATCAACGAATTAGTAAATAAGTATCGCAAAGATTCTTATGACTTTTTGCTACTTCATAATCATCTACTTCAAGTAAACATCGATACGCCCCGCTTTTCCAACAATTTCGAGATTTCTTATCAACTAAAACTAAAAATATCTAAAAATTTAGAAATTAAAATTGATATCCGCGAATGAAAACAAGAAATTAGAGTTGGATGGAAAAACTCATACTAATATATATCTTGAATCGTGCAATAAACCATCCAAACCGGATGACAGGAAAAGTAAGTAGATCATCACCTTCAGAGGATATGTCAATCATAGAAACAAAACAAGTAAAGCAGTATTGAAAAGTATGTTCTTTAAACGACTGCCATTTAATTCGTGAGTGCACGGTTTCAAGCAACAATACCTCTAGGTTTTTTGATGGTACACTCGATGATGGCTGTGGATGTTCCTCCGGAGCCGGTCGTTTCGACACAATTTGACGAGCCGCATGCCGCTTCTTTAGTAATTCGATATTTTCTCGATGCTTACGACCATTAGAATGCGCTGTCCAAATCTTACTTTTAACCTTAAAGCCAATCAGCGATGAGATTAATTCAGAAAAAAAGAATTCAAGTTGAAAGCATTTGCGATGAAAATATTTCCTCTTAAAGAGTGCATCCTATAGAAGAAAATATTCAAGAACAAACATCAATGATCACTTATTGAAATAACTTCAAAAATTTCAAAATTTTTTTTTACATTCTTGGAGAAAAAAGTAACAAAAAGAAGGAAACAAGGCTCTTTTACAATATTTCGTAGAAATCGATGATATGATTGGCAGTGATAATTTACGGTTTTTGATAGGATGCCATCTGACTGAGATAAACAATAATGAGTTCCAGATGATTTCAATAGGCTGGACGAATAAGCAGAACATAAATGTAAAGATTCAGAGGAACAGCGACCTATAGTTGGATCGCTTAACCTTTCAGTACAGCAATGCCATTTTCAGGTACAAAAAACTAGTTCTTTGGAAATTGCAGAAATTTGCATATCGATAGCAGTGTAACGATGGTCAAAAATCACTCAACTAAATGAACGGATTTACATATGATGGGAAGGAAGTCGACAATTAATTATAAAGAAAATTAGGTCAAAAAAAGGTAATATAAGGTAGAAGAAGGTAAAAGAAGTCGGATGTTTTGAGTATACTGTGCAGTGACAATTAGGCGTTCTATTTTTAGCGTTATCGGCTAAAGTGAATGATTGTTACCCCGTAGGGTGAATGTGGCTTCGACTTAAACTTCAAGGTCCAAATCATTGCAACCAAACAGCTGGACGTAAATTATACTTTTATATATTTGTGAATACCAAGCTGATTTAATAAAGTCTGAGTAAAGCGCTGCACTTGCATTACAGTGACATATTAAGAAGCGGTTGCGAGCTTGATGAAAATTCACAGAAGATGAAGAGAGGGATAATGCATGTCATATACTAGTAATTCAACCACGTCTTGTTCCGCATTGCCACGCGACAATTGCGCCTTTAAAAATGAAGACGTGATATTTCGGCGTGAAAAATATTGAAATTCTAATTGGTTTTAAAATGTAAGCATAATTTTAAAGCATAAGCGTTTCGCTAGAAACAATCTAAAACGGCGCATCTGTCGGGTGCATAAATATGGAGGAAAAAGTTCCACAAACCTGAGTATTGCAGATCATACATAACAAATTTCCATTTTTCATATCTTTTGCAATCAATGGGTTCACATTCACCGCAGAAACACTCATAGCTACAACCTGAAAACATATATATCATATGGCGCATGTGTCCATCGTTTGTTCTCAAAAGGAAGAAGTATACGCACTACGAATAAAAGTTATATAAAAAGAATGAAGTGGAAATCACTGTTGATATCATCAATAAACAAATCCATTATATACACTAAAAGCAAATCACCATTAATTCCTTCTAGCACATATAATGGCCGGATCCATGAAACTATTCGTGTGGAATAATGAAACGGATGATTCGATCAGGTAGTGACAATAAGCTAATGTCGGGAAATTGCACGTTGGTGACATCAGAACTTGAACGAAACAATTTTTAAGCTTAGAGGATTCGAATTACACCTGTAAACTTTGCGAGAACAGGTAAGTAAGCATTGATGATAAAATTTACTTAAGAAGCCATTTAATTGAACGTGGTATTAAATGCTCCAAAATCACACATGTGAGTATCCCCCAACTTGGCTCTCACCTCCTTCTAATCAGGGATGCAAACTTAGCCGCAAACTTCAAGATTTTTAGTCATTTAGCTACGATCACTCACTTCAGCGTTTCTATTCAATCCGGTTGCAGTTACAGTCAGCACCCAGTTCAAGCCATAAGTACATAAAAATGGATTAAACTCGACTCGCTTGAGTTAAACTCGAACTGCAATTAACTCAAACTCTAGTGAACAAACAACGAGAAGCACTAGGGACTTTTAAAAGCTCCACATTCCTGACTTGAAAATGCTCAGTTTCTAGCGCCTTCCCTGGTTTCACCATAAATTTACCGCAAAAAAACATAAATCAAGCAGACACTAAAATTATTTGTAGCAGAATATCACCAAAGCTGAAAAGGCTTTTTTCCTGGTTTTGTTTCGACTGCTAAAGAAAGGTTGAAGCATAGATAAAATGGATGAACCTTCTTCTTTATTACCAACAAAGTCTTATTATCTCTTTGTTAACTGGAACGATTAATGTAATTAGTTCTCCACTAGGCGATCAAATGCTTTCCGTTTTCAAAGCACAACAATATGGTCACTACAAATAATATCACATCCACCCGCTGTTATTCCACTTTACTGCATCAATAAGACGTGTGCCTTAAAAAAAAGGCAAGAATAGGGAGGTATTGCCCGTTATATTGTTGAGTTTAGGAGGTTGATGCATGAATACTGTTACTTTCCACCTCATTTGTTTTATGTCATGAATGCCATCCTTTTAAACAGTGTTAAACGTATTTTCCCTGTCGCCTTAGAAACCGTTCTCGACGATTTCCCATACCAAACCGAAAATAGTGGACTTTCAGCGAAACGATTTGGATGGGGAACGTCATGGGAACAGAAGATGTATTTAATGGGGGGGGGGGGATGCGATCTCGTTGGAGATAATCTTGTTGGGAGGGGGGGGGGGACGAAACAAAGCAACTAAGGTTTAGATCCATTACTCACATACAAGTATTCTAAGAGAATTGGTCTATGGATCGCATACGAACAAAAATATGGACGTTACCTATAAAGCTGCACTGATCTCACTGTCTCACGAAAAGAAAATATTTTTTCAGCAGACATGAAAAATTTTTAGCGCATTAGAATTTAGAAGGAAAATCACACTCTTGTCGTGACTATCGCATTTTTTTCTGCATTGTTCAACAGTTGGGATCGACTGGGAGATGCTTTGAAAAATGCATGAGCACCGTCTTCTTCGTTATTTCACCGGATCGCATCAGTGCATTAACTCCTAGAAAAACCTATGCGAAGGTTCATGTCAACTTTATTACATGCTAGTCAATGTGTTAGCTAGTGTCTTTTTCACTAGTTTTATATGTTCCACGGGGAACCGGCGAGGCGATCGTCCGATTTGATAAATATGCACAAAGTCGTTAAGAGAATAATAAAATTGCGGTGTTGTTCCAAGTTGTTTTTTTTTTTCCATGAGGAAGTTGACATTCACCGTTGGTTTCAACTTGCATCTCTTTTCCGGATTGCCTCGAAAAGTTGTTTCTTACGAGTAGACGATGCAAATACTAATATTATTATCGATGGGAGGAAATGGGAAATCGAATGATGTGCATATTTTTTTAAAATTCTTTTTATCTCATCGAACAATTTCAAATATTCCCAACAATTGTTAAAGTGTGCAAAATAGTGGAATCCGTAACTCAACTGATTCGACCATTCATATAAATCTCTCAGTATTCGTATTTTTACGATTGTATTAGTATAAAGTAAGCGTCGATCAAGTGCAAGATGTATGCAAATTTTTTAACACTCTTATTATTTGTCTCGAAATTTTCTAACGTTGTCTAATGAACTTGAAATTGATACCGAATGCTATTATTCGTACATATTATACTCGATATTTCATCAATTATATCGGCAATTGTTGCGCTTTTTTTTAAAAAAAATGCAAATCAACGATATGTTGAATTATGATTTAAAAAACTTTGTTACGATTGCGTGACGCATTTCCAAAACAAAGTTTATAGTTTATCAAAGTAAATATGGAGCTACAAACGTCGGATGAAAAATACGACTAGAAAAGTGGAAAGATCAGTAAACAATCACTGATACGTACATATATCGTTGATAGAAATCATCATTACAAATATTATAAAGTCTTGAGGAAGGATTCTAGTTAAATATATACGTACTTCAATGTGTTATAGTCCAAACATTCGATAGTATACTTTAATTCTTGATGAATTTTCACTACTCGAATTTATCTTTATTATTATTATTATTATTATTTTTTTGGTTTTCAGAAAAAGACACATTCGAGTGAGAATGTCAGCCGGATCTTCAAAAATACTAGCGAAACGTGTACCACAACGTGTTGTCGATGTGGCCGAAGAAGTGCAGGATTGGGAGAATCATATCATAATGCGCTTTCCGGATGATGTCGCCGATAAAATTCGTATGATTTCATTGATGTTTACTATTAGAAATTTCAATTAATTGACGGATGATGCCGTGACAATGCGCATATCCCTAATGAATGATCGCAATATCAATAGAAGCCTAAGGTGGGGAGTTTTTTTTTTAATATCTTTAGGATGTGACTGGAAAAAATTCACCTTTTTTTTTCTCACAAATTTAGTTATTTCATTGAGAAAACAGGAAATATTTTTTAAAATTCTTCGTCAAAAATTTTTCGACTTTTCGATTTTTTCTCGTGCTAGTTGGAGATTAAAAAAAAACAATGTATATCTCATTTAGCGCCTTTGTTCAAATATTATTTTTATATTCGAAAAAGTTTTATTTACAATATGTCACACCTGGGCAGGTGAGAAAATTCGTGTCTCGCATGGATTACAAAATCTTCACTCTTCCACTAAGCAACTAAATTCGCAATAAATATATCTCCGTTTATATCGCATCGATACTCAGCTATCTCTTCAATTCTCTTTGCAGCCAATTTCCTTCAAAATGCTCACATTGAATTTCTCTATTTAAATACTCGTTTATGACAATTTTAGCAGTCTTTTTTGTTCTTTTATTCGATTGTTAATAAAAGTATTAACTCTTAGTAAAATGTACTCTCTCTCCCCTCCTTCTCTCTTTCTCTCTCTCTTTCTCTCTCTCAGAAGGATAAACACTATAAATGAAGCAAAAGTAAATTCACTATCGTTCTCCATCTATAGTCATGTATATCTATTTCATTTATTTTCCATATGCGCCAGAAACAGTCACACCATCTACTTTATATTGTGTATATTTAATAAGCGTTAATCAATAAGTGATAGTAGATTTGATTGCTACGTTTATGTTCAGTTTGCTACGACACATTACCGTTTGCGGTGCCGATGAATTTCGGTTTTCGGCTTCATGCTTCTGTGCATAATTAAAGAGGCGGATAATCCCTATTCATGTGTATCAGTGTCGATCATACGGAGAAAAAGTATCAAATTTTGAACCTTACAGCCTCTTTTGTTGACTTAATGATTATATCTCTTGTTGCTGGGTATTAGCTGCTTGAAAAGTGTGCAGATTATTGCTGTGAAATTGCTGACACTGTAGTGTGATTATTGCAGGAAAAATGGTCGAAGAGGGTGGTCGTGAAGAGCTGGCAATAAGCTTTCATCCGGATATGCGTACCGCGAATGTTCGCTTTGGTCAACGTATCATGTCGGCGAAGTTGTACGATCTCCCTTGTGTTTCGGAGGTCAGTTTGTTTTTTATTTTTGGAGATCAGAGGTCACTGAATCGTGTGACTCTCAAAAGCAACCTTAGTCCTGTGTATTTGAATTCGTTCACATAGAGCTGTAATTGTGCGAGGGCATTTGAGTTTAGAAGCGTTAGTAAACCGATTTCTTACCTCGCTAGTCGACGTGATAGCCAGAAATGAATGGAAGCTCTCCCTCTTCCTTGCGTGATTACGACGAGGGCGAAAATGCTTGTCTATTGTTCCATAGTTGTTTTGCGAATGTCGTGAATCCTGGAATTTGTGCGCAGAGATCAAAATTTTTCTAGATCAGTAAATGCATTTGGTTGAAATCGATCGAATTCAGAAAATGTGGTCGCTTCTCAACCAAAAGCATTCGAGTAAAAACCAAAATTTGCATGTAACCAACCAAAAGCATCATGTTTACTTGTTTACTTGAATCGACAAAGCATTCATTACGAATAAATGTCTCTTCATATCACTACCACTTCCTTTAGCTGAAGTTGTGAGGTAGCGTGAAGGTAAGGGCTTAGGCTCGTCTCCTGCCCATCGTATACTGACGAGTCGATTCATCGTTGTTCCATGCGACTTGCTGCACCGCCCGCGTCCCGATTAGACCACTGGTCGGAATGACTCGGTAGGACAAAGCCAAAAAGTTTGCTTTGCTCGGAGCCATCTTAAAACCGACCGCGCACTGAGCAAAACTAAACGATGAATCCAACCAACCAAAAGCAGTCAAAACCTAATTGCGGTCGGTAAAAACTAACCGAAGTTCAGTCGATGGACTACCATAAATATTGCAGGAATGTAGCGATGCATTTACGGTTAATGACTTTGAGGCTATGAAATTTTGTAAAGTCAAGGCTCCACTGACATTTTTGTCGTTCGCACGTCGTGGAGCATCATTCATCTTCAATGAAGGGGGAAGCCGAGAGAACAGAAACGCCACGAAGACTGGGCACAATATGTGGCCACCTGTCCATGAGTGATTACTTTGCGTTTAGGACGCAAAATGGAGGGTTTTACCAATAGTCTAGGCATCCCACCCATTATACTTTTCGCGATCTGTTCTTTTTGCACCCTTTTTTCGCTTTTCCGAGAAAATAACCTTCTGAGCAAGCTGTACATGTAAAATTGACTGGTAAGCGTCTAAAGTCGTTTATAACATTCCACTTGTGCGTAGTAGCGCCATATTGAGAGAAAACAAGAAAATTTCCAAATTTTGCAGCATTTTAACAGCTACAAGCAGCCGCAGATATTAATATTTTCTGCTGGAATTTGATGTGCAATAACTTGGCCTATGTGACAGCGAAAACGAAGTAAGCCGGTAGGCAGTTATAAAGTTTATTTTTTTGCAACGCTACCCTTGGTGATTTTTGAAGCAAATCTGCAAAACTGACGTTTTCCAAAATATCGCGAGCGAAACAAACTTGCTTGTGTTATCCGCGAAAGTTATTTCTTTTTCTGTGTCTGGATTCATGATTCGTCACTTGTTTTGTGGTTTTCAACTGTTCTTCGAATGAGAGTTGTCTTGCGTGATACTATTCAGCAGTACGGCCCATTTATGAATTGCAGGTGATGAAGACGATTGATAAAAAGAATGTCTACAAGGTCGCAGATGCATCACAAATAATGGTCTGCTCTCATGATATGCAACCGATCCTGGACCCGCAGTCCACTAATGATATGCCTAAGGCGAAAAGAGACAAGATGTACCAATGGCCGCATGGATGTATGAAGTTGTTTGGTTATTTGCGTCTTGTTTCGCATCTTTTTAATTTTTTTTTTTGAAATCTTTATGTGCTTAAAATGCTTAGAACCTAAAGAGGTTTTCGATGCTCGCTAAACGAAATCTGTGGTCAGTAGACAAACGCGAATTATGAGAATTCCAGCGTTGTTATGTATTGCAACCGCCGCATAACGAGAGTCCACTATTAGGGGGATCGTTGTGAAATAAATTCCTTTTCCATCGATATAAAGGGATGTTGCCGGAAAGAAATTCTTTTCCCAGAAAGGAGTTGGGAAAGTGTTCTGATAGGGAGACTTCTCCAGCGATGTGTGCTGGTAACGCTAACATATAAGAGATGTTGATGCCTGTCTAAAATGATATCTGATTAATGTGCTCTCTAAGCTGAACAAATCGTTCCACCATCGTTCGTCCCATCAAGATCAGTGATCTCATCGTTTACGGCTTCTACGGCTGAGGTAATGAACCGAATGTTTGGGGAAGGGGTGCACAGCCAAATGTGATGGAGGCTATGCTAACCACAGAATGTTTTCTGTTCTGTTGTCGGGTTTTGCTTCCGATGGAAGAGCATGTGGCTTTTCCGTAAAAATTGATGTAATTTTCTTTTCGAGAATAGTTGTCGCTGAATGTGACAGGCTGGATGAGATTCCTCCTGGGAGAAAGACGCACTCAAAACCTGCTTTTATGCTTTTATTTTTGAAAAATTCCGACCAAAATGCTATAGAAGGGACTTCCATCTATGCTCCTCATTTTTACATTTTTGCTATATGAAGTATTGCAAATATCATTTAAAATCGACGTTGTTGAGTATGGTTGTAATATTTGAGCGCTGAAATGAACTGCAATATAAAAGTATGAAATTGCGCAAAGGATCAGGTTCGATGTTGCACCATAATATAATAAGCGATTCAAGAATGCATCGTCTTCGCTAACATATAGAAGGGTGAGATTTGTTTGATCAGTTCTGAGTCATCATTACTAGCTAATCCAACAGTGATATTTGAGTAATAGTTAGTGCTGTTGTTCAGTGACACCGCCTATGAAGAACGTAAGAAAGAGGCGATTTCGTAAAACAAAGAAGAAGAAATATATGGACGCACCCGAAGTGGAACGTGAGCTAAAACGACTTTTGCGTTCTGATCTTGAAGCCAATTCGGTTCGTTGGGAGGTGAGTGAATTGCTTTTTTGATTGATTGACAATAATGTATCTGCGATCACTATGACTATGCTTTTGCACATCAAGAGGAAGTCTTTTGTGGCCATTTGTTTTGTAGTTGTTGTGACCGTCGCAGGCAGAGGGCAGGAGCCGATAACTTTTGTCGATGCCGATATGCAAGAGCACAAGCGAGATAAATAAGTAGTTTATGGGCGAGGGCCCTTCCGCCTCCCCCAGCACGAGTTGAACCAAAGACGTGCAAATGGGCCGAAGCCCGACTTATATAGGCCCTTAATATCGGCCGTGGCGGCACAAGAGCACCTAAGTCGGTCAGTGACATTGAGAAGCGACAATATAAGTAAACGTGGTCACTGCACTGTTATATCACAAGCAGATATCTCTGGTTGGCTTTTTGGTGCCATACCCAGCAGTTCTTTCTTCAACATACTATTCACTGTGCCGTGCAGAAGAAAATGGAAATGCAATTGTGCACAGAATTTTGCGCAGTTTTTTCTTAATCGAAATGTTCGATGGTGAATGGGAATCGAGAACGAAGAGAACGAGGATAAGAACAACACCATTAGCAAGGAAGCAGACAAGCTTCAGGTGTAATTGATGCAAGCAGTACAAAAGAAGATATGGAGTATTCTTGTATGAGCAAATGCTTGAAACGATTTGCACTTGCTTGTGAATAGATGAATGAAGGAGTGAATTTTTTATTTAGGTATAGGTATATACCTATTTAGGTATATACTTGCTTTCTTATCCAGTTGTCGTCATCATTTGTGAATCAATTCGCCTATCTTTTTATCAAATGAAAGACATTTCGCTTTGTTGCTCGGTTAATTAATTAATACATTCGTTGTATCTCTTTCTGTGGAGATTGACAGATAAACACAAATTTCCAAATGGAACACATTCATTGATAATTTAATTGGAACCGGCCCGGTCGGTCATTCACTGTTTTCATTCGTTTCGTATTTTCTCGTCTTAAATTATTTATATTATTTGTTGATGCTTTTGCATATATGAATATTTAGTTATAGTCTCATTTCCGTTAATTTTTAAATGAACTTCGATTAGCTGATCGCAGCACTCGTCACTATTAGAGATCGTTTTATGTTGTAATGCAACATATTGCTTTATTGTAACAATTATTGGTTTTTTTTTTGTGTTGCTCGGAATGAGGATCGATGCTGGGAATCTCCGAGGAGAAAAAATAGGGCGAACAGTGAATTTGTTGTAGTTGATGTTTGATGCTGATTGTTTATTTAGTTCATTGCTGTGATATCGTTATCGTCCCTTAGAGGTGTTCAACAAATTTATTTTATTTTTACTTTCTTGCAAATAAGAAACTCCTCTTCGGGATTGCTTAGTGGTGCGTGTTTGAAAATTGCTGAGAATGTTGTTGACGCCGCATTTAGCATAGTTTTAAAAAAAACTGCTTAATCAAATTATTTCTTGTTACTCATGATTGGAATTATTGCCTCAATTATTTTGATGGTTGTCCGAATCACTCCTTTGAACGTTTTCAGGATTCTATTTCCACAAAATCATCATTCGTTTCATCTTAGTTATGGATGGGAAGAAAGGTCTGCTATTCAGTTGAGAAACAAAATAGTGGTCATTTATCGCGGGAAATTGAGCACATAAGCAATGATTGGGTCATCGATGCACACAGAATTCTCGAACGGAGGAGAAGGGAGGCTGATGAAACTTGCAACTGGGAAGGAATTTAGACTGAGAATTATTCAACCGGATTAAATACGATGACTTCTGTAATGAGGAAGAAGAAAAGTCTGCGAAAAATGGAACAGGACTGGAAAGTTTTTAATCGGACTTCTTCGGCTACAACCGAATTCCTCCGTGCTTCTCCCTCCTTTTCTTCCTATGGTGCATCGATTGGTTATAATCAGCATATAGGACGATGTGAAGTAAAGCTGTTTAGTTAGATGTTATTTGTTTTAAGGTTGTGACGCCTGAAGAGACTCGCGTTAAGGAGCCAGCACCAATAACCGAGAATCTAATGTTTGGCGATGTTAGTAATTCGGATGACGAAGAAGCACCTCCACGACAGGAAACCGCATCTCCGTCGGCATCAAGAAGTGCAACGTGATCGTATGTCCCTTTTATTCGTTATATTGAGGCTATTTGGATAATTTGAGAGGCTCGTTGTTGCATTAGTACTATTCGCTCAAAGGATGTTATTTATCCGTCTTTGCAACGATTGACATAAAAAATTATCAGTGAATGCTATTTTTTTACATAATGTCATATTTAATGACAAGTCTACCGTATGAGCCGTTATAGACACCCATAGGGGGTGGTGGTAATAGACATGTGATAGCAGTAAATTTTAGTGGCAGTCATAAAACATCTAACGAGCGAGTGCTATTCATGTAATATATAGTGTAATATATAGTATGCAATTTTTGGCATTCTCGATTTCTTGAATACTTTGTGGTGGTCGATTGGTGCTGTAGATTTGTCTCTATCTTCGGTTTATATATATACGTTCTAGTGATATTTTTTATGCGTTTTATTATGAGAGAGTTTATTTTGGACGTGTTCAATTTCACAAGTGTATGATATACGAAGTTTTCTTTTAATTTCTTTGGGAGGATCCGAACTTTGTTTGTTAGTTCATGGATACGAATTGGCTATAAGATCGACGAGCTTAATGCTGTAGTTTGAGCGCTTCGATCTGATAGGTTTGTTTTAACGAAAACTTGACAGAGAAGGCGTGACTGATTGTCGTTGGTATTTCCGACGTATAAAACGTTAAATAAGATGGTAGGTACAGGAGTAAATTAGTTTTCCTCATTTATTTATGGGCATTCAGAGAAGACTTTTATCGAGTTAGCTGAAGCGAATTTTCTGAATTGTTGCCACCGCACCTAATTTGCTATTGCTTAGAAGTTTTTTTTTTTGGTTGGTTGATATTTTATAGGGTATTGAATTGTTTAATTACTGCTCTCTTACTTGTATACTTTGAATATACTTCCAAGCTTACTCTTTTTATGTTTTTTAAAATTAGTTTATGAAAGTATAAATTTGTTTTATCTTTTTTGCTTACCTTATAATCGAGTGATGAATTTTATGATAGCAAAATGCTCTATCGGATTGCATCGCATCTATCATTTAGTTGGAATTGTTTTCATCGATAATCGTCTCATAATAAATTGGATATTGATATTCGATTGTTATCAAGTTTTTGGCGTGAATTTTTTTCTTTAGTGCAAAAAATCATAGGTTATCATCATAATATCATTATCTAAATAAATAGAGCATTTTACATTCACATTAGCGCCTTAAAAAACAGATATTAAGAGATTTAGTATGGATAACCTTCTTATCAAAGTGGAGTCCTAAATTTAATTTTTTTTTACCAATCACATTTTTTTTTTTTGAGTGATTGGATTCGAACACTTATTGGAGAGTTTCATCTAGTTAACCCATCCATTTGAGCTATTTAGATGCAATGATCCGAATTTATCCTACTCTTATATCATAGAGATTTTATTTTAATGGCCGTTTATGCGCATTTTTGCAATTCTTTGAATAGTAAATAGAATATTCTCATGAATTATTTGAATTTTAAAAAATATGATGAAATAATTGTAAAGTCGTCAGGTTTTTTTTTTTTTTGCAATTGGTTTGGTAATTTGTATGCAATCGAATATCTATAATGCATTTTTGCTTTATCATTTCTTCCCTTGAAAATTTATGCAATATTTGTTTCGATGAGTGAAATACAAGTGGCAATTCTTGTGTGAGCTTGCCGTTGATCGATTTTTTTTCTCAAATCTTAGCATTAACTTCAATTAGGTGTAGTGCTGCATTCTTCGCTATTCCTCATCAACTAGCTTTGTCGATTTGCGCAATTTGTATTATTCTCTCGTCGATTGTGTATAGTATAAAACAAGCTTCATACCTACTTAAAATTTTTTGAGATTTTTTTCGTGGAAGTTTTTATACTTCATTTTTTTTCCTGCTTCCTTAAAAAAAAAATAAAAGAAATAAAAAGTTTCACAAAAAAAATCATCTTAGAAATTTCTGTGAAAATTACTTTTCCAAAATCCAATTTATTGAATTCAAAGAATTTTATTGCTTTTTTTTTTCTTTGAAATTATTATTAATTTTATTATTATTATTATTTTTTTTTGCTATTTATCGTTTCAATTGTTGATTCATATTGGTTGTATTTTTTCTCATATATTGTTTTATCTTGCGATTCATATTCCTTTTTATATGAATATGAAATATCATCTCTTTTTTTCTTTTTCTCTAATATTATGCTTTTATCTCTTTTATTTACAATTGCATATTTGATGCGTTACATAATTATCGATGCTTAATTTGCATGTTGTCATAAATAAATCAATGAATTAGCTAGAGAGTGTTGTATATGTTGGATAACATTTTATGAAGTTGATATCTCCTCTAATCGGATATATTTTAGAAATTTCGATGCAATAATAATTTCTCGATGTGTACGTCATATCGATTCGATAGAATATAAATAAATCGAATAGTGAAAATATTATAAGGATAGGATAATCTCCTATGTGCAAATTTTGTTATTGTAGATGACTAATAGATGATAAAACTCTCATTATGGATAATGTCTCATAGAAGTTTAGAAATGTGAACTAGCATCATCAGTGTCTTTTTCTATTGGAGGGGGGAGAGGGAGTTTACATTTTTTTTTATACGGTTGCAATTTTTCACATAGAAATGGATGGTATTATTGATAATATTGTCTTTCCTTGTTTACATGTATATTTATTGCTCATCAGTTTCTCTACTATTTGATATTTTCAATGCGGAAGTGATAAAGGTGAGGTCATGAATTATTCTTGCCGTAATCTATACTAAAGGTTGACATATTCTATCATTTTAAATTCTACTTCATCAACTAGGAAGTGTGGAAGTATTTAAAGCTTAAAATTAAAATAAAAACAAAATGAGTCTTTTGTGGAATATTCTTAGAACTATTTGGCACTCTTTTGCACTATTATTAATTCCGAATGACGTAAAAAAATCGAAAGTGTAAACTGTTATTACAGATAAATACAAATAAACATAAATAGCTAACAATAGACGCGCATAGATCTATCATAAAATGGAAATGTGCGTTTATCGAAGGAAATATATGATAATTGTCGAAAAAAAAATTGCACCAAACGAATAAGCCAAAGCAAATTCCCGTTAGGTATCGCTCACTTCCATAAATTGCACATTCTTCGACAAAAGTTTATATTCGTATTGAAATATATTTTTCATCGTTGTGATCTTGCTTCAAGTTGGCGAAAGTCTTTCTTGATTACCCCCCCCCCCTCCCCTCCCCCCCCCCCCCCACACACACACACAAAAAAAACCCGCTTATTTTGCCTATAAGCAGTGTGCACTTATAGGTAGGCTATGTTTAGAAGAGATAAATAGCTTTTAAAAAAGTAAAGCAAGGAGCTATAAAGCTTTTTCGTAATTGTGGATGAATGGGCGAATATCTCAGCAATTGAATTTTCATTGTGCTCGCGTTTGTGAATTGCGTTCGCCTAGCAAACTTTGGTCATTATATGCAAATTGATTTTCGTTTTTTCGCGAGTTCATTTTTTTTCTCATAAAATTCAAATGAAAAAGGTGTTGCGGCTTTGTGCTGTGGTCTTTAGATACCGCGCAGACTGATGTTTGCTACTGCACGGACAGCTCGAAAAAAGTAATTAAGAGGAGAATGAATACTACATTTGATAATTACCATCGCTTAATTAGTGGAAGATTTCAATTTAAATCTCTGAAGAAATAAAATATTGTTTTATTTTGAACTCTCATTGCATAATATTTCATCAACGTATAGCGGAAAAGAAGAGTTACAAATCATCGATGATCTAACAGTCGTTCACAAAATCCAAAAAAAAACTCATTGATGATTAAATGGATTGCAACTAGATGCATAGATTAGAACCAATATCACACTCGCTATAATATGGAATAATATGTAATTTTATATTGTCACCATTAGAACATATATTTTAATGCATGAAACGTGTATACGAATTTAGCAGTATTCCCTTCCCTTCTCCTCCTTCTCCCCTCCCCTCCCGCTTCCCTCGTCTTCGTCATATGAAGATTCCCCGAAGTTGAAGTAATGAGGGATAATAATAACTGCATGGAGCTTTTAAGTATAGGTTGCTTTTCGTTTTTGATGTAGTTTTTGCGTCAAGTTATAAACATATTCACTTCGGAACGATCAGAAGAACACTTTTATCGGCATGTTCGGCGGGTTCTACTCTTAAAGGTGGTGCTATTCGAGTTTCATAATTCAGAGTAAATTAGTTTGACAAGTTGCACCTCTTGTTCCTTTATATCCAATATAATTTCTTCTCTAATGCGCCAAGTTTAGATTCGTTGCGTTGCGGACATGTCTTTCTGCTTTCACCTCAAACTTGAGTATTTAAACCGAGAGTAGTTTGTTAGAACGCGTCAATAGTATTCGCGCAAATATTAAGTTTAATTGCATTAACGGGTTAAGAATGTTCTGAAACAACTCGATATTACAAGGCTTTCGATTATATCTTATGGCTAATAACAGGAGGATAACTACAATTAAAGCTATTAAAAATTATTAAAACATTGAAAAACTCCGTTAACGGATCCAGAGGAGCTTATTGTATTCTTAGTTGCGATACGATCAGAATACAACTAAGGTAGAGAATAGCTCGATTGAACGGTGCGCATTTTTTTTTCTCTTTTCAACGGTGTTCAATTATCGCCGTATTATAAATCGTCATCGATGCTTCTCTATATTTTGACGTTAAATGCGTTGGCATCTTCTTTTATTCTTCAAAAAAATTCTTAGATAGGTTTCGCAATAGTGCGCATCGTTGATTTTCAAAGTTTTTGAGTTGATTATGCATTGTTGTTGAAGAGTTCTAGCGAATAGCACAACGAAAATTTTGAATTCACTTGTTGATTGTAACTAAATGTCTGCAATTTAGATGAATTATCTCATTAGTGAACTATTGCTCAATGCTAAAGGAAACTAAATGTTGATATGAATGGTGGAATAATGAGTGGGAAAAATAAAAGAGAACCCGCTCTCTGAAGTGATACGGCTTTCTTTGCGGAATAAATATCCATCTCTTCTATCCTTTAAAAAAAAATCGATCGTCCTCTAAACGTTCACATCGATTTGCCTCATAATTTCGAAAAATTCAGCTAATTCTGAAAATAATCGTCGGAATTTTTTAAATTCTTTCAATGAATATGATAAAAATTTATATTTTGAAAAATTTTTAGCATATATTCCTTAGAAATTAATATGTATTTTTACATTTACAAAAATTTTGATTTTTTTTTTGTTTTTAGTAAAGAGCAATTCTTTATGCAAAATATTATTCTCGTTAAAATTATAGCGAGAATTAAAAGTAATAAGTATTTATGTTCTGGAATACTTTATCACTCTCTCAAGCGTTCTCGAATCTAAATACTAAAAATATTGCCACTCTTTTATTATTATCATTTTCATCAGGCACGAAAAAAAAAATTCTGTGTTAAAAAAAAAACGTAGAAATCTTTAAAACGTCAAAGTATATGTAGATTATAATTGCTTATTTAATACAAAGAATTCAAACGAGCAAGTCGACAATTGAGGAGCAAACTAATTCCTCCCACCTGTATAGGTAAGGGGGATTATTGATTAGGTTGCTTCATCTTGATACTTCTTTCATTATACATCGTTTGGCTTCTCTCATTCGTCTCATAGTAGTAATACGATGAAATTCATTTGATATTATGCACTAATAAATCGATATTTTTTTGAGGAATTCTCGAACTTCGTAACTATGAGAATAATCGACGAATGTAATTGTTTTGTTGTTATTTCAGCTAACAGAAACGTATATTTTGATTGCGCATTTAGCTAAAGTTAATGATATTAAATGAGCGCTAACTTCAAGAACTTCATTTCACATCACGATGCATTTCAAATGAAATTTATGATTCCCTAACTGCGCAAATGGTCGTTTTCAGAGATTTCATTATGTCGCTTTTGAGTAAAATTCTTTCTCACTTCTTACATCGATATAAAGATTTCAAAGGAGAACCCTCTCAAATATTTCAGGAAGTATCTATCACCTGTTAAAAGCGCATTTTTTTTCGAGCTTGTTTCGGATGGTCAGTCTTATTCAAGAAATATCTTTTAAATGACGTTGAATGTTGCTGCACCCATCATCCAAACATTTCCTCGTCCGAGATGAGGTGTTTGCAGCCGGCTGCTCACTGGCTCGTTGTTTATGCGCATAGAGTTGGTTTTGTATTGAGTAACTCCGCGGTTTATCTTACCGATCCACCAAATATGCACAATCCTTGTCGAATTGTTTCATCCATATGCCAGCTGCTTTTCCTTATTATACGTGCTTATGATTCATTGCGCCTATCACTGTCAACTAATGGGAAGGCACTTTTTGCTGTTATCTTTTCTTCATGCTTAGTTCGGTTAATGTTTTCGTTCTACGAGTAAAGTGGAAAATTTGCTAGTGTGAAGCAGTTAAAGCGAGCGAAAAGTTTCAAAGGTGGGAAATGGAATTGTGCAGCTCGTGCGACACAAATTCACAAATTCTGCGCATTTCGCGTCGATAAACTTCAACTTGACCGTACGAATACTATTTAGAATAGTCGGCGTGCAAGTTATATGGAAAAGTTTTGTGCAGGCTGCACTGAGCCTATCAAGACATTTACTATACGAGGGTAAGGCTCTCGAAACTTAAGAATCCAACTGCGTCTTACCGACAATAGCCAGATTGCTGTTTCAACTGAGATGAGTGCAATCTCCGTTTGCAATTCAAAGGTAGATGCATTTATGTTGAATAGTCTTTCTCAGGAAAACAACTTTCACGTGTCTCTTACTTCAATGAATAGGATTGCTTTTTTAGGTTAGATTTGCGCAGAGTCCAACTGAAAGAGGCATCCTACGTGAATTTCAATCAGGATATGCGCGTATCGCGACCTAAGTCGGAGTTGTGCAAATGCTGTTTGCGATTTCGACGCGACCAACTGTGTTTAGTGTAGTGATGCGCATGCCGCATAATTCCTGCTTTAGTGACAGGTTGTATTTTGCCCACTTTGCGGTTGTGTGCAGTATTTGAACCTATTTCCTCTTGTGGTGTTACTTACAACTTGGCGTTACATATATATTTATTCCATTTGCATCATTTCCTTATTTTCAACCATATCTTTGTGCCGTCTTGTTCCTTTCCTCCTCACGTTGAGAGATGATGAGGTGTTCATTCTTGTATTTTCATCTTTGAAATTAGTCGGCAAAGCGTTTCTTCCGTTGAAAAACTACTCCACAATGCTGCGAAATTTTCTTTTACCATTGGAATTATCGCCACAATTTGCGCTGAATTTTTTTGTTCAACGCGGAGTAATACTTTCAACGAAAATGATTTCTTATTAAAACTTTCATTTTTTCATTTTATATGCTAATATCATATGAATGAAATATGCAAAAGAGCGATTTCATGTTTTCATAAATGGTGAAGAATTTTCAACCGTTTACCCACCGTTGCACTCCTCTTTCTATTTTTATATTTGACACGGTTGTAGATATAATTATGTAGTTGTTTGATGCACTTATTTTGAGCAAAATTCCTAGTTTCGTATGTTGATATTTTCTAAGCAAAGAGATTGGTGGGGTTTCTTCGTCGAATAAGATGATGACCTAGTCAAAGGGGGACTTGTTGGTCGCTGGAGGAAGTACCTCACTAATGAACGCAACATATGAAATTTCCAGCATTAGCTGTTCTATGCCTTATTCCAATCCTGTTGTTGTTATTTTTTAAAGTTTTATTATGCATCATTGAAGAAATAATGTATTTACTCGTCGTTAGTTGAATGTAAGTGAAATTCAGACCTTTATATAATTCTAGAATATTTAGGTGAGTACTAGAATTCTCGTGGAGAATTTTATGGTCTATATGATTAACATGTGGCATATGGTACGATGCAGAACGCAGACACAACATAAATGATGACAAGGAAATGTGATACGTGTAATTTGTATGTGAATGCTGCTTTCCTCGCGCTCACAAATATATTTCGATGTATGCAATTAAGGATATCGGCATTATTTTTGTGAAAGAAAGTCATCCAATTTTTGAGGTTTTTAAGTGCTGCGGTAATTTTTTTTTTTTTTTTGCTTAATTTTCTAATGGGATATGAGATGCCATTTGATTGAATATATTGAACGCTCTGAACTGTTTTTAAAATTCATTGTTTGTATTTGTGATGTAGTGATCGAATATTATATTCTATAAGTTTTCACTAGAATACAACTCGTCGCTAAATTCTAGTTGGAAAATTATTGACTACTTAATAAAAAAAAATTAGACGTCTGATTAATAAAAAAAGAGTTGTGTCGTGCAGTTTAAACAATGCTTTCATCTGTTTGTATGAGAAATTGTGATTTTTTTTTCGGTTTCATTCGCTTCTTGATCTCTAATTGTTGTATTCCATAAAGATTTTCCTTTTATTAGTATCGCATATGATTTTGCGGTGAAATTGAGACGCCAATATTTCATAGAATGCGAGAGAAGAAGTTTACTGCACATACGGAAATTTAGCTTATATTTCTTTGTAAAAGTAAAATTACTTTTGCTTCGGAGAGGAATTTCCATAAAAATTTGAAGATTTAGGAGATGCATAAAAGCTTAAGGAAAATATTGGAAAATTACTATTGCGCCGATTTTTTTTTTACTAAATATGGTGGAAAGTAAAAGGTAACATTATTGTAATGATATTGAGTACGCGCAGGTTTCTATTTAAAATTCTTAGAGCTATAAACAACCGCTTTCGCTATCCGAGGCGATCAAATTTTTTCAATGATTATTTTTTCGTGTGTTTATTTTAATTTTTCCCCTAGTTACAACTAATCAATGTTATATTAAAGAATTGAACTTTAAAAAAAAATTTGCATATCGCTGAAAACATTTATTTGCTTCTATAAAACAATATTTGTAAAATGCGTCTATCAAGTTTTTTTTTTTTGTTTCCTATCGACTTGTCGATTTAGGTATTGAAAGTTGAATTTCTACTGACTTAGCGCGTTTCTTTGCAATACCTCAAAAATTTGCATATACAGCTCGCGAGATCGTACTACCGCATTGTTGCCCACATTTTCTCTCGAAGGTGATTGATGGTCTTCGAAGCCAAAAAGGTTTTCATGGCATTTGATTCGTGAGAGATTCTTTTTTTTTTTGCATCGTCGAGGTTGCCACGGAAATCGCCACACAGGGAACCCACAACGCTGCGGATCGCTATTTCGTTCGACAAAAGTGACGACTTACATTGCTGTTCGGAGTTCACCGTCGTCCCTCCGGCGAGACCTCTCAGATTTCGCACCGCAGAAGCTTCTGCGATTTGCTGGCCACGGAGGTTCCATGGGTTTGGCGCGGAGGCCGCGCCTGAAAAAAAATGGTTTTCTGGAACCCTCTGCTCTCGCGAGGAACCCCATGGGTTTCGTTCATCTCTGTGAGGGATGTTAGGAGTGCGGATTTTGCCTTCGCAAGCTGAAAGAAATTCATCATTGAGTCACAGAACATGGAACGGGAAACGCTGGAGGGAAACGTGGCGCACGGATGTTATCAAGGAAACAACAGTTTATTGCAAAGGACAGCGGGATATGATGGGCACAGCCAAAAAGCATAATAGAAACTGAGAAACGCTGTATACGCTGTAGTTGGACGAGTTCAGCATTTTGTTAGAGAACGTTCACCTATATGCATTCAAGGGGGAGGAGTGGAGGAAGGATATGATTCATCGCATCACATAGTAGAAGCCTCCGTCCATAGGCACTAGCCTACGCACCTTGTAGAGGTACGGTTGATGTGCCGTTTAGTAAATAAGAGAGTTCAAATTCATTTCGAGATCGAGCAAAACAAAAAGGGATGTGAAGGTAAGTGTGGAAGAAGCCACAGAGAAAATAAACAAACGAAAACAGCTCGTGTACGACCGAAGAGCTCCAACTCGTGCCCCATGCTTCGGATTCGTGTTTATCTTGTCTTTATGATTCAGCCTGAGGATGTCGAGACGGCGAGTCCGTCTGCTACTGGGATCATGGTTGCAAGCGATGATGTCACTGGGCGCTTTTTAAAATGTTTCAGGACGGTGCGAAGCGGGCTTCATCAAGCAATTAGTGATGAGCATACTCGATGACGGGTCCGTGGTGCCATAGTTCGCACCGTTCATTGAGGCAGCAGTTTAAGAAGTGGCTCTCACTGACGTCATTTGTTTTCTCAATTTTTTTCACCACAATGCGTTCTTGTTCTTTAACGTATTTCCTGTCGTTTTTGACATCCTCATATGGAGCTTTTTATGGCCAGAAAGTTTGCTTCAACGTTACATTTTGACACTTTTCTAAGAGCATTATTTTTCTCTAGCTTGGAAGTACCTCTCCCCCCTCCCCTCCCCCTCCCCCGGCCTCTCCCAAAAAACTTCCGTTACGATGACGACTCACCGTTTATCCTCACAATTGATGACTACGATATCGCAGAGAATGATTTAGATATAAGATCTGTATGCCGAAAAGTGAGAGAAATAGCCTGAAAATTGAAGAAAACATTGAGTTAGCTTGTTTAATTGCTATACACTTTAACGATACGGATGAGTTATAATCGGCTGACGTTGTGAAGTGGTGGGTTGATGGTTGATGATGGATGGAATTGATGGCACATCCCGTGCTCGTCACAAGTAGCATCTGACTGCATTCTCATCAAAAAAAAGATCGCTCCTGTAGATTCCAATGGATATGCCCATTTCTCCCAACGATATGCAGCAGTTGCCCGTGAGCAGGTCTCGTTACACGTTACTAGTTGTATGGCTAACCGTCATTAGATCCTTGCTGTTACTTTTAAGACTCCTTATATGTTTACTGTTATTCGCAATCTTTGCCATCACATGATTATGTAGTAATTAGCCAAGTCAGCGAATGTATTTTGTTTTTTTTTTTCAACGGAAATGACTTTTCGACAGGTAAACGATGTGCATTTATTCGGATTATGATGTATCAACGTTGAAGGAGGAAATATATCTAATGAATGTAATAGCGTGATGAGGATAATTTGAAAAGTTGTATGTGCTGAAAATAGATATGCGAAGGAATTTTTGAAAAAGGTATGAACGGAAAGCCCCTAATGTGTCGAAAATTTTTGCAAATTTTCATGCATTTAATCGAGCTCAACTTGCGATCGGCAATGAGCTTGTTGCGTTTTTATAGTCACTTAAATTCATACAAAAAAAAATTAATTTATCTATACGTTTTTATCGTTTTATAAATATTCCATGTGAATTTTATATCACGTTTATCTAATTTTTTCCTTCACTCTATCTAAATAATCGTGGAATTTTTCTTTAGGCTTGTAATTGCTCTTCCGGTTTAACAATTTATTATTGGTACTCTTGGAATGTTATTGGAATTATTGGTACAATTTATTATTGGTACTCGGAGTATATAAGCAGTAAAATGACATTTCGGCTTATTTGAAATTCGCTTCAAATTTTTGTTTTTTCCTCTTTTTGCAAGCCATCAAATCTTCATACCCCAATGTTGCTCCTAATTTCTTTCAGTTTATTTTATCAAGCCTCAATAAGAACACCTTTAGATTTTTATGGAGAAAATTCTATTCAACAATGAAATAGTCTACTCATAGCATCAACTACAAAATTTTCTAATGGTCAAGTGGAGAGAGAGCTTTTTAAGGCATTTTTCATCGGTTTTTTATAAATAGTAATTTATTCACTAAAAAAATTTTTTTTGACCATCCCTTGCACCACATACGCAATTTTCAGACCAGTAGTACATTGTAGTTTTTATGCATTTTTATTTTCGTCATTTTTGAGTAGCGCATTTCCGTAAGCTGCCCTCTTATATATATATATATATATATATATATATATATATATATATATATATATATATATATATATATATATATATATATATATATATATATATATATATATATATATATATATATATATATATATATATATATATATACGTCTATTTGTCAACGCTATAAGCCATTTTCAAATATGTGCCTTCCATATCTCTACTCAGGTACTGTATATACTCATTTACCTTTTTTAACATATCCCTCATTAGATATGCCTATATTTGCAACGATCGGGGCTTAGAAGCGGTGAACTAAGTTGCTCTTAGCAAAATAATTTTACTAATCGCAACAGCGTTCCACGTCGCTCCGCTTCTAGAAGTGATTGTCCTATGAGCAAATGAGGCCATATTGCAGTCGCTAGTGGTTTGCTTGCAAAGGGTTATGAAGTATTGGTAGATTGTTTTCGACAGATTGGCCACTCACCAGGTTGGCCATTTAATTAGTCGCATTGTAGAAATAATGAAAGCATCGAATCCCTTCATCATGCTTGCGAGACACTTCATTTGAGGTACCATTGTTAGATGTTTGTGGATTTAACACGAACTCATTAATTCAATGAGTGCGATTGTCTAGTGGAGTGATAGGATTTGTTATTATTCATAGAGATGCATCATCTGAATGCTATGAGCGTTGCATCGAATCTGCGCGCAATCCAGCATCGAAAATGATGGTTATAAGAAGTTGTAATCGTTTATGCTTTAGCATTATCAAAACTTAAAATTCGATTTATATTCGAACATGCTAGGGCAATAACGAATTTAATATCACCTAAACCAACCGGATACGGGAAATGGCCTTAGTAAACAAAATAATAATCCGGATTACTGTGAAATCGATAAGACGATTATTGGTATCAGTGGCAGTATATGCTTTGTTATTTATTCATATAGTTTGATGGTAGTTTTTTGTTAACAACGTTTGTGACGGTGACGTCGGGGGATTTCGCTCTCTCTTGAAATGTCTAATCCATTCTCTGTAGCGCTTCTAATTTGTAGATTACTTTTGATTTATATCCTTTCTAGAGAGGAAAATTTTTCTTACGTTTTGCTTCATTTTTCGATGATGGCTATTCCGAAAAGATTTTATGAATGCAATTCTAGCCGACCCTTAGTTACGAAGTGATTTTTTTCTTGCCTTATTTTGCTAGGTTTTTTAATGAGTAGTTCCGGATTCTTAGAGGAAACTTCAAGCATCTCTTCATGGACATGCGTACTGTTGGATGGTAGACATGTGCACTGACCATTGGTCACTGTATCAACGGGTGGTCAGTGGTGTGTGTGCAATTGTGCGCATTGATCATTCGCAATATTGTCCGCCGTCGATCGATTGTGATGTTGCGTTGTTGTTGTTGATGTGTGTGTGTGTGTGTGTTATGTATGTCTATGTTTTTCTTGTTTTTGTGCCAATGCATTGCACTTTCATTGCCGCACACATTGCTTGCTATAATCATTCACCAAACGGTACTTGAGTCATCAAAACTGTTTTCTCTCCATCATTATTGCACATTGTTCACCTTAACTTATCCAAATTTTCACCTGGATATATTCTACTTTTATATGTTCTTTTCCTCGTCGTCTATGCTTAATAAGTTTTAAATTTTTTACTCAGGAAATGAATCCATAGCTTATTCCAGTTTGATGTATCATCAAGAGCTTCTCATTTCTCGTGACTTGCATTTATAATTCTTTTTGTTGAAGCATACTCATATTTTTTCTTTTTTTTTGAATAATTTTACTTGAATTTTGAGAAGATACGAAGAGTATTTGAAAGTGTTTAACGAAAATCGAGATGAGGAATAAGTGCAATTGTTACATCATTTCTTTTTTTCTTTCTTTAACTTCAGCTTAACGAATTCACTCGATGCAAAAAAAAATTTCGTTCACTAATTATCGAAAATATCAATGTAAAGCGTTTTTTTTTTTGTTAGAATTCATAAAACGTTTCTTAGCGGTGAATTTCGTTAGCCGTTTCTATACGCGTTTGAAATGTTGACCTTTATTTCCGGTTTCCGGATAAGTTGACCTTCTTGAAAAACCTAATTTTTTAATCAAGTTTTTTTTTTTCAATAATTAGCATTCATTTTGTTGATCATTTGCTAATGCTTATTTATATTGCATATGTTGCATGCAAATGTGTTGGATATTTTAATTTGGAGAATATGAATGCCATTTGTGGAGGAAATTGTTCATTTTGGAAGTTAATAAATGAAGAGAAATTAACTATAGGAGAAGTTTTTAAGTGATATTTTATTTTATCTTTAAGAATTAGCTCATTTCAAAACAACAGTAAATAACCGGAAGTATTGAAACAGTTTCAGCGAGAATTCCAATAAATCAGCCGAAGAAAAATGTCTAGAAAATCTCATGGCGTGGGCACATTTTCTCCTTCCCCCTTCACGTCTCTTCCCCCTTCCTGCCATCACCATCACCATCACCTCTCTGAAGACGTTAGATCTTGTTGATTAGGCAATTTTTTTTTTTCATAGGATTTTCTGCACTGTTGCATATGTTTTATTGTATCGATGATGCTGTAAGTGGTCTATAAAATTTGTGTGTCTTTCAACTTTTCGTAAAATGCTCATATCTCATCTTTCCAAATATCTCACCTTTGATTGAGGTAAATTTTTCATCACAATTGAGGATAGTTACTATATTTATGCTTTTCATAAAGCTTTTAAGCTGTAATAGTATTTTCATATCATGCACTCGTTGTTTCGTTGAGGAATTTTTTCTCTTTTAGCCGCAAAGCTTTTTTTTTATCCTTCATTAAAAATCGATTGTTGATTATAATAAATGGAACCAAATTGTTTTATTCAATATTAATGCCATATATTATGGCAGCTTTCACTCTTATGACTTTTTGAAATTACTTTATAGCCAAATAAAATAGCTTTATTAAACGAATATTATTTCATTTACGAGAAAAGCGTTTTCTATATAAGCATTTTTATGGACAACTTCATCTTAGTCTAGACAAATAGGCTCGTTAGGCTAATAAAGCTTTTTTTTTTCTCTCTCTCTCGAAAATCCATTTGTTCTAGGCAAGCGGAATTTGTTCAATATGCACGATAACTGAAATCGTTATAAACTTTAGTTCTAATATTTAGTGGAGATGAAGGGAGGACACGAGTGAATTTTGAGATTTCATGTTGTCATAGTCGATGGGGGTTTTTTTTTTGCACCGCAATTCACACTTTTTTCAAGCATCACATTTGAAGGCGGGGGGGGGGGGCAATCGAAAAGTTTTTAATTAAGGTTATCGTGATTATTATGGTACCTAGGTGAAATTATTGAAAAATTTTTATTCATAATTTTATTGGGAATATGTTGATTTTCATGAAATCATTAAAAAAAATTCGGCATATATTTGCTGAGGAATCGATAGCTATTTTAGTCGACGATCTTGAATGTCACCTATTATTTTCAGCTATTTTCAATGCTTGCTAATGTTTTCACTCATTTCTGCAAATGTTTTTGAGTAGTGGTAAAATGAGTGGAGTGGACAATTATATGACGTTGTAATGAATGGACAATCATATGACCATTAGTTGATCTTTAATTGCTATTAAGCGCATTTTTTGCTGTATATATATGCAGTTTGATACGACTTTCCATTATCCATATCATGCATGTATTTCATCCAACAAAACGAAATCGACGAATGTATTCACATGGTTTCCGATATTCATGCCCCTCTTCTTTTATAATTAAGTATACATTTCATAAAATGTATTCAAATTGTTTTTTTTTTCGCTTGATAAAAGTCCACTAATAACCGAATAGCATATTCTTCCGATTGTTTTTCCGAAGAAGCAATAAATTTTTATCTTTTCCAACGAATAATATTATCATTAATTTTTATCTCTATCTTTCATATTATTAGCATATTAGAAATCATTAAAAGGTAATGAAATAAAGTTTTTCCTCTTATATAATCGACCGTTTATATGAATTTCCTACGAAAAAAATTTCATTTCTAAGCGCTATCGAGTCGTTCGCAAATTTAAAAAAAAAAAACAACCAATTTTCAGATTTTTCTCACCTATTAATAATTCATACTGATGGCGATCAAACGGAAATAAAATGGGGGGTTTTTTTTTCTCAACTACCGTAACTTTTGCGATCGAAATTATTAGGAGGATGGTGAGTGCCTATAAACAATTTCAATATAATGCATTTCCTGCTAAAAAAAAAAAAAAAAAACCCGAAGAAGCGATAGTTTCTGAAGCATATACTCAAAAAAGAATTATGCCATTTTATGTCTTTTTTTTCTTCACCACTAAAGGCTCTTCAAATATGGCGCAACGAGATTAATCTACCCAAAAGAAATTAATTATTATGCATCAATATAAATAATGAATTGTACATTATTGCAAATTTGCCAATTTTTTTTTGCGATTATGATGTTAATATCATTTTGCGACGTGGGCTTTCTTTAAAAAAAAAAAAAAAGAGAAGATATATAGAGATATCAACGTCTATAGCCGATATGCCGCATATTTCTTCCCACTGATTCATCGTAGTATCAAAATTCGCTCTCTTTTTTGTATGATTTGAGTTGAAGCAAGCTTTTTCCCAGAATATTATCTTCCATTTGATAGGATTTTTTTTTTACTTCATAGTCATAAGTTTTTTTTTTTTTAATTGTAGGTACAAACTTTAAGAGGTGGAATTTATTTATTAAAAGTTTCGTTAAAGATTTCTATAATTTTATTATAAAGTGAAAATATTCGCTAATATTTTTAGTACATGAATGAACGATTGATGACGTTCGACAAATTTCCATATTTGAAAAACAATAAAATGCTTTTGATTAATCTCTGCGATATATAACGCAATCGGATAATTATTTAATAGCGGAGCGTTCTTTCGACTTATATTTTTTTATTAATTTCTTTGCAATTGCGTTTTTCTAAAAATTGCGTTGTTTAAAAAAAACAATCTTTTTTTTCGTAGTCTCGATATCGATTCTGAGGATTTTTATGTTACGGAGAAAGTTGAATCGTTAGCATTTTTGAGATTCTCATTAAGATGCAACATCAGGCTTGATTTTTTATCTCAATTTTGCATTGTAATGATCATTAATTGCCTTCATTACTACTTTTCAACATCTATATAGCTTCTGATGATTGAAATTCCCTCCCCCCCCCCACCCCCTCCCAAAAAAGTTTCGCCTCATTCTTTCATATGCGTCTAACCATCGTAAATTGCTATCAACATCATATGATATATTCGTTTTGAATTTGATGAACGTAGTGCATATTTTATTCAACTATAACACCACGTGTTTTCTTCTAACTAAATGAATCTATTTTATTTGCTTGTGATTGGGGAAAATTTTAGTTACAGTTTTTGGCTAAAAACGCATAATTACATATTCGTTTTAGAAAAGTTATTGCTTTATGAGTTCATTTGAGATAACGATGCGTATTTTTTGCCGCTTCTTTCTTCTTTCTTTTGCAGATTTTTTTTTTAACGGTCTGCCTCTTCTTTCTGGAAGGCGAAGAGGGTGGTTGCATCTGTGGTTGATAGGGTGGCAAATCCTTCAGTTGTCTATAAATGAGATCTTTTGAAGTGTTGAGCTTTTCTTTAGGCATTTCTCATTCTCTCAACAAACTTAAATCATCTTTATAGGCAAACGCTTCTCTCTCAGCTTTTTTATGAGCGTTTCACAAAAAAAAGCATACAGCCAAAGCTTTTCCTCGCAGAAAAAAACGATGATTTGCAGGATGTCAGCGCAGGTAATTGAGATTCTCCCTTTCTTAAGTACACCACTACCTGTGCGACATACATGCAGAAGTCAATTTTAATTGTTGTTTTTATTTATTAAATTGTAAAGTTTAAATTAAGGAAGTTCAGCAGATATGCTGCTGATATGCTTAGAGCTCTAACGATGGAGCGTTCATCTCTCGCAAAAGCCGCCACTATTCTCCATAAGAAACAAAACTAATGTGATAGCGCAATTTTCCGCTTGAACCGTCCTGTTGTTCGCTTTTCACTGGATTTTTTCTTCCTATGTTTTTCCTCCATTCACTTTGATCGCTAGCTTAACGAATTGAATTGTCCGGCTCATTTGCTTACCCACTCGTCTCTTTCCCTATACATTTGCCCGACTAGTAACAAACTCTGTTAATTAAGGTTTTTTTTTAAAGTTTATCGATCGGCGTCATAAGTTTTTTTCGCGCCCACACATACATACAACAATAATGACATGCTTTATTTTGTCTAAAGCGATGCAGCACACGAGAATGCGAGAACTACGATATCGTAGAGCTATAACTCAAATAAATTTATTCAAACGAATCAGGTGATTACGCAATGGATTCTTGAAAGTAGCTGCTTCCGTCGTTGAAAGAAGAGAGCAAAAACGCTCTTATTTGCATCTTTTCTTCATCTGAGCTTATTAGATGGTTTCGAAATGCATATAGGATCTCAATAATTTGAAATTTTATACTCGCATTTCATATGGACAATCAGGATCTTCACATATAGATTGAGACATTGGCATGAATAAACCACGTATTTCTTCATAAAATACTGGCGTCATTAAGAGTAATACTGTCGATAAAGACACTTATCATCGAAATTGTAACCAGTATAATGATAGATGAAATTCTGTTGGTAAAGATCGAAGAAAATGGCCCAGAATTTCCAATTTATCGCTTACTGATGCGCAAATCCTAGCCATTGCTTAATTCAAAAAAAAAAAACTTGTAAATTTTACTTCTTCTGGTTATTTTCAGGTATATGCAAACATTTTTATGTGCAAACAAAAGTAATCAGAGGTGCAAAAATATGAAAATATTAGGGCTTTAAGTGGCTTTTTTGAAAGGCTATGCTTTGTTTTACTATAGATATGCTTCGACAATTTCAGATTTCCTCAGCTTAAAATATGCTTATTATATAATAGAAAAAGCTTTAAATAGGCCATTTGTTATGTTCAAATAGTTGGGGAAGAAAAAGTTTCACCTCATGACGCTAATGTTATTTACTTATGAAAGCGGCCCTACAATATAAAATAAGGCTGTCAATTCAACGTTCGGAGCTAAACAATAACAGTAGGTCTAAATTTAATTCAACGAATAACAATAAACAATAGCACTAAATAGAAACATTTTTTGGCAAACAGGGAAAATAGGAAAACGCAGCCGAATGTGGTGCCCATTTGTAATGGCAGTATATTGATTATATTGATTAGTCTTCGAACATGGTCGAGCCAATGCACTGTGGATCTCGATGGTACATAGGAAAACGCTATGAAATTACAGCGGCCCAAAACGATGGATAATCTGTTTAAGCAAATCATTCCACGATTCGTATCTCTGATGGCAATCTTAATTAAATAACAACGGATTTAGTTTCCAGCAAGCCTGATTTTTAGGTAAAACGTTGCCTTAGTCCTTCCCCACCAACGACAGTATTCGATATAATTTCGCTCACGACTATAAGTTCAGCGATGCGGCTATTGAATATTTGACCATCTCCATCCACCCAACGCTACCTTGGGTTGCTCTTTTGCTCATGTCCTGTCGGGGAATTCCTTATGTTTTTTTTCTTGTCCATTGTTGCGCTCCGAATTATTTGGCTATTCCCGACTCGACCTTTACTACGTCATCATTTCGTCATCAAAGTTGGTCATTTAGGTCTTGCATGACCTCTCCTCGCAGTCGTTATCGCTGAGGTGCACAGGCTTCATTACACTTATTAGCCACCGCACCGTTTTGCAGAATCGTTTTACAATATTTCAAGTACCAATAAGGTTATTTTAGGCAGTTTCGAGGTTGACATTCAACGGTGCGGTGATGACGCTTTGAGTGCCTAGAAAGCTGTTGTAATGGCTTTCGGCCAAATGCAGGCCATAGTTATTAAACCTACTAAAGGTTAAATCGATCAGAGGTTGTCATATGTCTACCTTCGTCCATTATAGCACTTCATCATTGTTGGCACTCGTATTCGCCATTATGCCTGGAAGTTGGATAATTAAATGGCTTCAGCAAGATTATATCAGATGTTTCGAGGTTCCATACAAAATGTTGCATAAATCCATTTTGTTTGATATGAATATTTTTTATATTGCGCGCTTTAGGGTAGTGGCAATGGCGTGGCAAATATATGATACCTGTAGTCTTAGAAACGTCGATTAATAGCGTCTTCTCTCTCAATCGTATTCGTATTCCTTCCTTCACGCATGTCTGTGCTTCGCTACAATTGCTGTACGAGGCATAGTTTCACTGGATTCATCCGGATGGGCACATCATTACTGCCATGTAAGGTTGCTGATCTGTATGGGATTTCTCTCGAGACTTGATCGGACGCTATATGAAGCTGGCATAATTGAAGGGGTTAATGTTCTATTCAACACTTTTGAAAAGCTGAAATAACAACAGGGAGATCGGACAGAACGAAAGCTCGCCCGCCACAACTCCACTCCGACTGGAATCACGCCAATAATAGTAGCCTCTAAGCGAATACGCTCCACTTTTACACGCTCCGACTTTTGCCTCAAGGCATTCATAGAGAGTTTGTTCTACCATGTGTTCGTGTTCGTCTTTCCTCAGCTGTGCACGAAAGCACTTGATCGGATTTTGCTGATCTTCCTTTCAAAAGACGACTTCAATATCAGCAGTTAAAACGGCGTTACACTAGGCTGTTATTATCGAACAACAAAGAGATGGTGAACCCGTAAATGGCGGGATATAACTACAGAAGCCGGCTTGTTGACGTAGTTGAAGCCTGCGGCATTTTACGGCCCGTCACTTCCTTGCGCTGCAGCTCGATTTGCAACTCTGGTATCTTTATGAACAACGTTTCTGAGCAGCCGATCACAAACTCTTTGTTTTCTTTGTGTTCGTGCGCAGTCGCGACAGCAACCAGGAAAAAATTGTTAGCGGGCAGAGAGAGGCGAGACTGCAACCTTCCGCTCGTCGGATGAATGCTCAAGAGTGTTCGTCCAGCAAGCGGGCAGTCACGACTTTGTCTCAGTCACTGTGCGTAGTTTTTTCATTGAGCTTCAAACAGTGCTAGGCTTGAGCGACCCTAACAAATTGCCTTTAACGTATGATGTTGATCATATATATTACAAGCCAGGGCTATTATATGAGTTCTGATATATAGAAGTTTACAAATTTATAAAAAAGTTTGATATTATCTGTCATATATATGAGCTTATTGCTTAGCAGATATCTAATGTTTTAAGGCTTCATGCTTCTTAGCGATTTGAAAATGTTCCTTTCCTCTATCCCCGCATCTCCCCTCCCCCCAATTAGCGTTTCATTCATCGTGGTAACCATAAGGGGACTGCCAAGAGGCTCATTTCTAATCGTCTAAGTCACTTCGTTTTGAATCGATCGTAGAATACCTCAACGAATACCAACACACATATGCACGTACTCAAATATTGTTGATAGAATAGAATCTACTCTCTGTGATTTGTGAGCACCGATTCGTGATGCCATCAAAACACTATCAAGACTGTTGAAGAGAAGTCCCTCTTGCTCGCCAATATGTGTGTGAAGTATCACAGGAAATCAAACTCTAGTTAACATCTCTTTGTTTTATGGTGTTCCTCTTTGTTGAGACTTTTTCATCTCCAGAGTTTAGCGGAATTTTAGCATATTAAAAAAAATATTCTATATACTTTTGCAATGATGCGTTTGCAAAAAAGCGTTGCAAATTGCAAAAAAGCATATATTGCTCAAATTTTAAATATTTGAGTAGGTTTGTTTTTGTGAGCATAATAGTAACGAATTGAGTCGTTTAAAAAAAGACTACAATAGCAAAATTTAGTGCATTTAATCCATAGAAAAATGCAACTCTCTAATTGAATTTAATTCCGATTAGTTCTCTATGCGATTAAATTTTTCATTAAAATATTTTTTATTGTCTTGACGGGGAATTATCAAAAGTCAGCAGTTTATTTGATAATTCGCATTAATTGATTTTTATTGATTAAAAGTTTTTAGTTACTAATAAAAGTTGCAATTCTGCAATTAATGAGCTCTTTAATGGATAACAATGATTATTTCATTTGTTGTGGAATATTTCTTCAGAAATACGTACAACGTTCTAGAATGCTTTGATCGCATTCGCTTTTATTTTATTGTGCTCTTATTTACGATATTATAGCAAATGATACAGAAATTTTGCATAAATTATTTCGATGAGGTTTTCATTGTTTTAGGAGGCCAAATAGCAAGTATTTTGCTAAGAATTGCAAATATTTTGCCTAACCAATACGTTTGACTAAGTGTTGAAATAATATTAACTATGTTCGTCTTGAGTGGAAGTTCGCTGGCTTGTCTCAGAGTTATTTGCTTCGAGGCGAGATTATTTAGAGGTTTTCGAGTATAGTCGGAGGAGTCATCTTGCACGATCACTTCATGATCTGTATTTGGAAGCCCTTGACCACAATTTTGGCTTTGAACTGGCGCTGCTATGGAACAATAATTTAAGAGCTCCGAGCTTGGCCTTTTATATCCATAAACTTTGTGACCGTTAACTTCAATCCACAGTCCACAGCACTTTCAAATTTAGGAGCTTCCGGCTGAATTCTTTTCGTTAGCAACCGCGCTTTGAGAACTCTATATTTATTCATTCCATTGCTATCGTTCTATTTTTTTAAAATCAATATCTATTTCATTTCCTGAATATGACAGCAAATTTAATGTATTCGTAATCTTTATCGCCATAAAACGATTAATTCGAGCGATATTTTATGTATTCATCTGTCATCTATTTTGTATTCGTTATGCATCTTTTTTTGAGTTTTCCACTTTTCAGCACATTATGTCATCACTTTAATAGTTTCTATTGAAGCTATTCACTTCTCTTTCTTTTCTATTGGTTTCGAAAAATTTTTGCTATATTTTTCCGGGTTAATCATCCAAGGGGAATAGGATTCTTACACATGATAGAGAGAATAAGTGAATTGCGGCAAATATGTTAGAAAGATTGATTGATTGAAAGAAAAGCGATCACATAAATTTAGAGATCTCGAAGAGGGAAGAAACTACTAGCATTGAATCAAATTGAGCTAGTTTAGAGGAAGTTGTCCTATATATAATCTCGTAACTTTAGAAATTCCGAATCGTTTCAACTGCTTTGGTTCTAGTCTGCCTACATCTGCAATAATTTATATTGATTTTGTAAAGTTATACTTTTACTTGATTGTGATGTTATTAGTAAACTCCATAGTTGTATTGTTTATGAATTTTTTTTTTTCATTTCCACATGTAGTCGATGATTTACTATTACTTAAAAATTACCTCATTATATATTGGGATTTCCGAGTAATTGGAGTTTATTCCTGATAATTTTGGAGGCCATAAATGTAATTTATTAATTCTTTGTGCATTTTTTTTTTGTGTTATTTCAACCATAATGATTGTTGTTTTTGCATATTCATTAGATTTATCGTTTATGCATATTTCAAAAACTTTTATGAATTTTTTTTGGTTTTCTTAGAATTTTTTTCAAATACGATTGCTGAAAATTTATCGAATGAGGAAGGGTTACAAACAGTGGATTCGAGGCAAATTGCTGTAATTTGTTCATTGTTTTATTCTCGTATGCCCTTTGTAAAGTTGCATATGCGTCACACATTATGAACATGTCGCGTCTGCGTTTACGTATTTGTCTCTCCATTTATTTATGCACTAATTTCCTCTCGGGTACTACTAAAACGAAACTGAAGGAATTTTCGGGGTATTTTTCAACCTGTGATAGCACTAGGTGCTAAATTTCAGGTTGCTTTTGTTTCTTAATGGTTTTAAAGGTTTGATGCCAGCTTGCGACAAAATTTACCTGTATTTCGCATATTACATTTCACCTCGGTGGGGTCATGAGCAAAAAAAAAACTCAAAATATTGTTGAATCATCGTATATTTTATATTAGATGTTTTTAATTTCTGAAAGCGGCCGATTTGATGAGGAGATTACAAAAACATATAATGCATAAGCTTGTTTTGCACATTCTATATAAAATAAACAATAGATATCATCTAATTGTCATATTTTCTCGCTAGCCATGCATATGATTATTATGGATGTTAGTTTTTAATGATAATATCGTTTTACGTTAGTTTCAACCATTTAACATTTTTTTAACAGATTTAAAGAGTCCTATGCGGTTGATTAGATTTTCTTGTAATGGACTAATACGATTATCGCAACTATTAAATGAAATTTTTTATTTTGGATGCCACTGTGTTATATAGATGATTGAATAAATACGAAATTTAACTACTAAGCTGAGCTAAGGCTAAGCTAATATGATGACTAAAAACAATGGGAAAGTCGAAAGTCTAATCACTAAAAAAGTTGAAATTGCATTTTTCCTTTCAATATTATGCTTTGGAAAATTTCTTTCTAATTAGTGATATTGTTTTATTGTAACGCATATTGATTGATTTGCATTTGCATTTCAGGATCGCTTTTCACTTAGGTATTTGCAATCTCGGTGATCTCGTCTTTTCATGACTGTAATTTTTTTTTTTTTTTTCATTTAATAAGCAAAGGAATTACATTCAGTTGCATAATTACGCGCATTTTCATCGTTAGTGCACGTGGAGAACGAATATTTCGCGGTCGTTGTCTCTTTGGAGCGTCATCGATCAGCAAGCGTATCTGCATTCTCGGTGATTTGCGGCGGTCTGCAAATTTCCGATGAATTTCAGGTGGGGTATTTATTTTTGGAGAAAATTTCTATTTTACTAGCTACTGCCTTTATTTGAAGCTGTATTCATTCATTTACATTTCCGTCCAATTCATGGTCTACAATAATTCAATGGTGAAATTTGAGTGTAATCCAATCGGATTTGGATGGAAATAACTTTTTAGTTGAGGATTTGAGCATATACTCATATGAATGTGAAGTTCAAATTATGTGCTTGATTGCAATCGGTTGACTGGTATACTCGATTATGAAGAGATCATTTAGTGCCGGCCACTCCAGATACACCTTATTTCTGTTATTCCTTCGTTGGGTTGCATCAATATAGAACTTTTTGAGATATTGCGCCCATAATTATACTTACCAGTGGACCGCCTATTGTTTATAGAAAACGGCATTCGTATGTAGTAAAATCATCCGGAAGAATTCTGCCGATGGTTGACATGAGGAACGAAACGTTTGAATTCTTTATATTTAGCAAATATTGTCTTTGAACTGAATAGGTCGCATTTTTACGTAAACGAATGCATACGTAAGCAAGTTGACATTTACGATGAGGAACTGAGCTTCTATCTCGGCATTGGTCTGCTCATGACGGGAACAATTTATTCTCTCGCTTCATTTTTCCATCTGGCGACCGATAGCTCCTCCACACCATATCGTCCTTTTATCCATTTTTTTATTTTTTTTTTTTCGCAAGAAGTGAAAATCATCGTGGTGTGAATTCCCATTAAATTTGAAATGCCAACTTTTCAACTCATAATAGCGATCTGAAGTAAATATTATTTCGTAAGCTTGATGAATTTTGATGAGCTCATTTCCATAAGAAGCCAGTCATTCTTTAAGCCGCATATATTCGATACTCAAATCTTTCTTTCATGTTTAATGTCATTATTTTTGCTCATAACACTTCACTATGCGCGGAAACAGTTAAATAATATACGAATAGGATTTTCTGAATTAAAAAAAAATGATTTAAAATTTGATTTAATCGCTAACATCATTTTATATAGAATGTATTGCCGTTAGTTTGCACTAAAATTGTCGTTAGTGATGGTCGGTGGACAGCAAGGTTTCCAATAATATTTGGCAATTTCTCATTTCCGGAATAAGGTGACAGTCCTGACTGTCACCTTATTCCGGAAATGAGATTATGAATTGGAATTGAATTCATAATCAGGAATTCAATTTCAGTTCATAATATATAATGCAAAGTGCATGCTAAGAACATTGCTACTTAGCATGCACTTTGCATTGTACGTTATGAATTGGAATTGAATCGAAATTATGCATATGAAATTGAATTGAAACTAATTATCGCACACTTCCGTTTCCATCGCACCATTTGCTCTTATTTCTTATTAGAAAAGCGATGCACATTCATCAAAGATGGGGACAGCTAGTAAAGACTTCAGTTAAATGTTGAAATGAATTTTTTTTTAACGCCAGCCGGCTGCGCCCATAAAAAGAGCGCATTCGAACAAGTTGCGCTAGTGAAGTTCCATAGAAAATCTATGTTGAATAGAATTTAGACTGATTTTGCGATGAAATGAATATCGATCGTCGGAATGGTGTTGGCCAACAGACGAATACAGATTCACAGACAGACACAACATAAATGTTCCATAGTAGACTAGTTGATTGGTTTTTTGTGTCGGTTTTTTTTTCGTCATGTAAAACGATTGTGCATTAATTATGCAAATGAGTTGCCGTCGAAATTTTGCGTTCACGTTTTTTGCTTTCATTAGATGTGAACATAGAAATAATTGCTGCATTTGATTGGCTGAATAACGAGGAAAGAGAGAGGGCTGATGGAAAGCATTTGAACTAAAATTGTTTGCTAGTGGAATAACTGCTTTTATAAATAGATCGAAAAGGAAATGAGGCAATAAGTTCGGCATTTTACTAATTCATCTAATAAAAATTGCTTCATCAAATAAGTGGTTATGAAGATTAATGCTTCGAAAGATAATCGACTAATGCAAAGATGCAAAAAATTCACGAGTTCAAAATTCATCCTGAATAGTGGTCATGTATGAGCTAAAAACCTTTCATAGACAAATAAATAGATTGGCAGATGCGCGTCGGTGGTGGATATGGCATTAGGATAGCTGATCCAGAATAGGATGCAAAAATAGGATGGTCTATTTCATGGGCAAAAGTTACCACCATTGTGTAGATAATGAGGTAAGGGAAAATTCGTGAAATTGTAATAGTGGGAATAAAGAGAAGCTCTATATTCTTCTTGAGTCGCATGTTGGGTCTGTTGTCCCTTAACCGAAATTTGTGGCTTGTGCTTTCGCTCATCGTAATACGTATTGTTTTCTTTAAACTTTATTAAAGTCAAAATTGTTTATAATTGTATCATATGGAGTTTGTTTAGACCGTTTATATATGTAGTACTTAGTATCATTGGTAAGCCAGCCAATAAAAGAAACCCTATTCCATTTGATTATATGCTAAGGTGTATGAGGAAAGGTAGATAAGGTTAAATGGCACTTCAGTGCAATATAGTGGGGAGTGTAAAAAATTTTTGGAATTTCTAAAAATATTTGCTGATAATTTTATTTTACTTGATTAACAATATATCGGAAAATGATTTACAATTTCATCCATTAATCAATATTAATGAGTATCGTTAGTGGATTCCCCTTCTTCTTTTATTTAGCAAATGATCTCTACTTATAGCAACTAAATTTATATCAGTAAACATAACTATATAGTGAGAGAGAAAAATTACGAATGAAGAAATTGTAATTATCATCTCTTTTTTTTTGTTCGGTGTTATGCAATGAAACACTTTAAAGTTGAAGGGAATTATTTCTAATGTGTTAATTGTATAGGATATATTTCTTATGGATTTGCAAAAAAGTATACAAAATTCGACAGATGTAATTTCTTCAGTGATATCGTCCTATTCTAATCTAATTCTTATATGTTGACGTTGAAGTTGCTTCAATCTAAGCTCAATTCTTTATAAAAATAATACAATTATTGAATATAGTTAAATATAATAAACGATTCGATATCATTATTTAAAATTTTCAATGAATTGTAATGAACTTAAAATTTTTGACGCTAATAATAATGCGCATTAATAAGAAGAGATCTGTAATAATTTTTATAATATGAGATTTACTTTCGCTACGTGATTATGCCAAGTTTATTTTTAGTTTTTAAACTATGCAACGTTCATTCATCTGAGGCGAAATCAGAGGGCGATATAAGTCTTTGTTGGAATGCGCATTTTAAAATAAAGCCAAACAAGAGAATTGCATAAATTTTGCATAATGTAGGCGGACGAAATATCACTAAGTATATTATTCGCCTCTTGTGCAACTCTCTTTAAGCTCATTCAGTTCATCGCATTTGTCATTCGTCCGTTTTTATTTGCACTATTCATTTGGCTATTAATGCGATATATCAGTAAAGTTAAAAGCTTTGAACTAGTAGTTGTAAGTTAAAACTTTTTGATTATTAGTTATATATAGGTAGGATAATTGAAGCAGTAGGATAATAGTTAAGGGTCAAAAATAGTGTGATCTATGCTTTAGTTTTTGAAAGAGAAGTAAAAGTTAGGAGTTCTATGTGAAGAAAGAGTGTTGTGCTGAGGAAATAGTTGTATTTTTGAGCTCTTCAGATCAAGTAGAATCAAATGGACGGAAATTTAGAGAATGCTTTTTGTATTTTTCCTTCTATATGATGGCCCAATACTTTTTTATTTACTTGAATCGACAAAGCATTCATTACGAATAAATGTCTCTTCATATCACTACCACTTCCGTTTAGCTGAAGTTGTGAGGTAGCGTGAAGGTGAGGGCTTAGGCTCGTCTCCTGCCCATCGGATACTGACGAGTCGATTCATCGTTGTTCCATGCGACTTGCTCCACCGCCCGCGTTCCGATGAGACGACTGGTCGGAATGACTTGGTAGGACAAAGCCAAAGAGTTTGCTCGGAGCCTCTTAAAACCGACCGCGCACTAAGGAAAACCAAACGATAATGCATAAAATTAATGAAGCCCAATAGCGCTTCATTCATTTTATGCATTCGGGAGAAAAGTGGGGGGAGGGAAGGGTAGCAGGAGTCAAGAGACGAAGAGAAGGAGTCTCTTTAACTGTCCTTTTATAGCTGCAAGCCTGGGTCTAACAGATAGGCCGTCGTTTTCATGCATAGACAGTCGTTGCTTTTACCAACCTTTCAATTTTTAATTATGAGCGCTCGTTAGCAAAGTGTTTATGGCTGTGGTGACAGTAGTGGAGAGGTGAGGTCTGGAGGTGCTGCTGTATGACTAGCTTGAAATATTTCTTCCGAGAAAATAGAAGTACGTACATAAAAAAGCTTTCATTTGTCACCGTCATTGGTGATGAATATTTTTTTCAGGAGTATTTCGGATTGAACGCCTAATTGCTGTGTTCCGTGTGATTGCCATTCAGTTGCGTTCCACATTTATGCGCACTTTTTATGTTAATTTCATTTGCGCTTCACGAAGTCAACAGCCTCTAATGAGCGATGCGCAATTCACATATCGTTTTCATTTCACTTTCTAACTTAAAATCAGCAAGCATGTAGCAAATAATATTCTCTAAGCTGACTTCAGTTACGGTGCAGTTTTGAAAGTTGTTGCCTATATCACAATAGCGTTGCACGATGGTACTTAAATTTTACATTTATCAAGGTTTTTGAAGGTATTCGACTGTGATATGTGGCGCATCTGGGAACTGGATAAGAGGAAAGAATAGATATACCTCCTTTAAGGCTATATATAATTTTGTGCGCTCCAAGATTTGACACTTAATTATTGAGTCTCTAGTTGGCTGCAGAGTCAACGTCAGAAGTGGACTGTTTGCTCGAGAGGGAATTTGAAATAAGGCGTTGACTTTTACTTTTTCCGAGTCAGAGTTGAATTCTTATGTTACTGAGCCGAAATTAAGAGTTTACGAGTTTTTTTACTCTTCTGACCTTTTGACCCCTTTTCTTTGACCTCAACAACAAGAGTGCAAACCAGTGACTCGTTTTCCTTCCATCTCAGCAAAAGTTTTCTTCAATTCATTGATAACGAGTGCTTCTCTCCATATTCTTACCGGTGGTCGAAACACCTTACGATTTAATAAACTAAAATATTAAATTGCTATAAGTGATGCAATGAAACTTGGAGACATACGTCATACCATTTCCTTTGATCTGCTTTCCCACTCAGAAAAATTGGCTTATTGCCGAGAATTTCGGTGTCTCGTAATAGCAACAAATGCTTTCGCATTAACTACTTTTCGTCATTTTCTCGGCTAACTGATAATCATTGAGATTTCTTCTCTCGCTGAAATAAATTATGCATTTAGCCGATTGAAACGGTATTCGATACTACAGCAAAGTTATACATAAGTTATATTCTTTCCAATCGACGATAAGAGAGGAGAGGGATAGGAGACGCCGAAGATTTCGGATTGCTAAGGTGCTCCTTAGAGGGTGGAAACTCCGACAAAATTGAAAATCGATAAAAATATTAATTATTTTTTAATAAAAATCGACAGTCTTTTAGAAGAAAAAATGTGCAAAAAAAGATTGTTTATTAGCACATGATTTTTCGTTTTTACGCAAATTTTGATCAGATATGACTCGGTGGATTATTGTTGAATGCGGCTTTTCATAAAGTTTAGACTTGTCGCAAACTTGGAAGAGGATGACGGAAATGGAGAATAAGTCCGGCTTATGATTCAAGGAGGTAGCTAAATGTTATGGCAGATTTGGCATTTCAAATCTTCTAGCTTGTGAATCTCACATCATGTTCAAATGAGTCTAAAAGCATGACGGAAAGGCTCACATCATGTTCAAAAGCGGCTTGTGAAATGTGCTTTTTGCTTTACGCCTATCGTACCATCTAGTTTCGTAACGGTCAAATGCATTCATCAATGCGTTATATTTTAGTCGATCCAACCATTTGACTTAATCACCTGCAAAAGGTTTATTTTCACAACGTCATTGGTTACATAAAATGCAACGTGACAGATATAAAATAAATCTGAATGATTATAGACCTGGACGCACGTATAGGAAGCATTGTGGTTATGGTATTTTGCAGTTATAAGTGTCGGTGTAGACAGCATATAAAGGAGGTATTATGGATTATGATGTAGTGCAGTTTTGAACATTGATGTGAGTGCTTTCAGTTACAGTTTATAACTCTCTTTAATGAAGTTGAGGAATTGCAAGTACCGGGCAGACATAGAACGAACGGACCGGTGTGAATGATTTCCAGTTGCAAGTCTACAAAAGCATTGTTGAGCAAGCGAGAAAATCTAGAGATAAATGCTGCGCTAATAATGTTTATTTTCATAAAAAGAGTTCGCAGGAAAAAAATTGCCTGTAATATTTTTAAATAATAGGAGGAGTGCGCTAGAGATAGGTAGGCCGATATCGTCAAGAACTTTTCCTCTATACCTTGATTGTTTTTTCTTTTGGATCAGGTAAGGAATTCATCAAGAATTCTGTAAGTAATAATCAAATCTAATTTTTTTAATGCACATATTCTATCTGATATCTTCGTAGGTTAAAGTTTTGAAATATGCTCACGCTCTTATTGACTTCATCTTTATTCCTTCAGTCTTTGATTTTTTTTCTCATAGTCTATTCTGATAAATATTCTAGAAGTCCATTGTTTTAGAAATTCTGGTAATATCCAGTATGATTCTGGTTCTCGGAGTGCTTTGTGTTGGATTCTGGAAAGAATTGGATTGGAAGAAAACTCTAGAAAAAGTATACTATCCAATAAAACAAAAAGTTCTGGAAAGCGCTCCAGTATTACAGCATTCGACGGTTTATCTGTTTGGTAACTCTGTCTGGTAGACCTTAGAGGTCATGAAGAAGAATTTTGATAACGTTTACAATCTGCAATCTGCACTGCTGGTTCGCATTTTATCCCCAATTTTTTTTTCGTTTCTTGCCTATCAGTTCTACTGTGCAAATGGCCGGCTGTTATTAACGACTAGGTTAATCGACTGAAATGCGACGATGAATTCTAAGGAAATCTTAGAAGAACATATTTCGCACGGCCATTCTTGGGCGCTTTTTTTTTCAATATATCCTCTTGAATGTACGAGTTTTTGATTGAATTTTTGAAAAGAAACTATAAATATTGACGAGCAGAAGAATGATTGAGGATGATGAGTTTGCGTTTATTTCCTTTCAACGCATTGATTTTAGGAGATAAATCCGAAAATCGCCTCAAAATTGGGACATGATTTCGTCGAACGTTTTCCATTGGTTAGTTCTTTTTAGCGAGTCATTGCAGACAGCTGTCGCTATCCAGTAAACAATTCCTATAGGCGAGGATGTTGCCTCTTAGTAATGAGTATTCCAGGAATGTTGAATAGCGAAGGTAAGCGTTCTTTATGAATTACGAATTCTCGGTGATGCTCTCCCTCCTTCTATCTCTTTCTTTGTGAACTTGTCTTTGATTTCTCCTTTTATTCCTTCTTTATAAGCTCCTCAATCCTCTTTCCTCCCATCCCTTTCCTTTTGAAGCTATTCTTAATCCTTACTATTGCTTCCGTTCCATTTCTTGTGAACTCATGTTCGATCTTTTTCTCGCCTTCCATCCCTTTCCACGTGAGCTTATTTAATAAATATTGTGAGCACTGCCATTATGCGATAATATCACCACCATCTGTATCGTTGACTGCAACGATCAGTACTGATTGAAAAAGATATTTTCTAATCACCGTGTTAGCGCTTTTTTTTTTGAATTAATTACCAGCTCCTAAAAGAACGACAATCAAATAACGGGCAAAAATTGGAAAGATCCATTTTTAATTTTTTTTATGGAGCAGTTATTGATTTTTTTTTTGCACGCCTTTGTAACATTGAATTTGCAATGTTGATTCTCATATTGGAATTACTGGACAGACGGATAGACAGACAGACAGACAGACAGACGGACGTACTAGAATGCACATGTAATATGCATGAAATACGGCGTCAAACATTCGTTGAAAGCGCAGTTTCACCTCAGGAACCGTCGAAGAATTCGTTATTTGTTTGTAATGTTGTTTGCTCGCTTGAAATGACCGCCTATATCAACTTTTGTGCGACAATGTGCGACAATCGCTTTTTGCGCAACAATTGTTTGCTACGAGAATCGTTTAGATATTGCCCAGCTGAAGGCGTTTTTAAGTTGCATCCAGAAATTAGTTGTTTTTGAAGAGTTTCTGGACTTGTTTTAGATAAGGTGTTCAACATTCTGGCCGTCGTTTTCGGTATGACAAGGAAATATGTCTTGCTATTAACAAATAAACATTTGTAATGATAGCATAAGCAGTTATATTTTCAGGTATGCAGGCAAGGTGATTCGTATCTCTCCCCAAGTGGAGCAATATATGAAGGGCAGGATGGCATTTCGTTCGAGGGTCTTCTTATTATGTTTGCTATTATCGGCATTCGCATTTTATGTTTTATTATGGCCTTCAACAAACACATCACTACGTTATGCTCGTAGTATTGTTTCATTGCCGAAGCATTATATTGGCAATGTCAGTTCTCAATCAGCGTTTATTTTTATCGGTTCGTATTTAAATCTTTTAATTAATTTTTCTCAGTATTGCTGAAAACTCTATCGGATTCCAATCGTTTCGAATTTGAAAACTTGCAACAGCATGTATCACACTCATTGATATTGCACCACTTTTAAGTTATTTCTGCTGAATTAGCACTTCAGAATATTTTCTCAATGAAAGGCGTTTGTCAATCATTTTTTTTGGACTTCTTATATGAAGCAGGCAGGCGTGTTTTCATTCTTCTAAGTTACGACGTCTTCATAAAAGTCAATTGTACAGTAATTACTTAGCGCAGCTATAAGTATTGCTCATTTTTATTTATCTTCCCATTAAAATAAGAACGCTCATTTTTTTTAAAGTGCCAAAAATCTTATTTTCAGGCGGTGTTCCAAGATCGGGTACAACGCTAATGCGGGCAATGCTTGACGCGCATCCTCTCATTCGCTGGTATTTGCTAAATTCTTTATTTTTTCCTGTTTTTTAAAAATTCATTTCTATTACTAATGATGTGATGATGCAGCAAGAAAAATTTGAATTCGATCTATCATATTAATGCAAATTAATTGAAACTTACAATTTTTCTTAGAATATTGAAATTTACGTCCCCAAAACCCAAATTGGCACATGGTAATTCTTTTTTTTTTTCAGAGGACCATAAATGAGAAAATATTAGGAAAATCGGACACTCATATTTATCCATATTTATGGTATTGCATTAGTTTACTTGTTGAGTAATTTTTGTTTGTAATGTAAGCGATCACATAAGACTATACAAATTTCTGACGTTTTTATTTTATCATTGAAACGTGCTTTCTGTAGACAACCATCATATGGCTAAAAATTTTAAGCATCTATTCTCAATGAACTTTAGATATGAATATATTTGCCAATTTCTCTGCTTAAAGCCATATTTTGTTTGCTCAGCATATGTCATTATAAACACCTGCGCAAGCGATATAAAGTCATATCTTTGCATTCGAGTGCAATTACCGCATGAAATTCGATTCGTGCAGAACGTTTTTCACCGAAAAACGGCAAGAACTACAAATCGGTCATATATTGAGTCCACCGGCAATGCCATACTACGCGTGTTTCTCTCTCCCTCCTTTCTAGATCTCTTGCTTCTCCTTTTATATAGATATCTCACTGAAAAAGATTCGGTTCGCCTATACTGTGAAAAATGCTGAAGATCGATGCCGACTAGCGGCGAAATTGTGCTCTGATGTTGCGCCTGAATTATTGAATCCTTTTCCGCAATTAGTTTCTCAAATCACAGCATCCAGCATTTTATTTTATTTTTTTTTTTGGTTCCTTGCCTAATCGTTTTTTCATAATGAAGCGGGGAAGAGACACGGGTAATTCCTCGTATATTGGGCCTTCGATCGCAATGGAAACGAAACGAAAAAGAGTGGAGGAGATTGAATGAGGCTGGCGTCAATGAGGGAGTACTCGATGACGCGATTGCATCGTTTATTATTCAGGTTCTAGCTTATGTGGTTTGTCCATCTGAAAAATTTATGGATTTTTTTTTTCTCGTTTTCAATTAGACCATATTCCGTTTTTATGCGCTTCTCCAAATTTGCTCGCTTCTGTGTATATGTACATATCTACGTTTTGCGACTTCGTGTCTGCACCCATGTGGTTATTTTTGTGTATTGGTCCGGTAGTTTGAGCTCAAGAAGCACTCAAGTCAAGCTTAGGGAATTTTGTGGACTTGAAGTACACAATAGAATGATCTCCTATACCTTATTTCAGTTGATCCGTTGACTCCGAAAGGAGCTGTGAACGCTTAAAGACGCAAAAAGCGGCAATTTTACATCGGCTGAATCTTCTTTCACACTAGCTCTGTCAATGAAAAGCGAATTCTTTGTATTTATTTTGTATGAGCAATTGGGTCAGTCGAAATATGAAAGTATTTGCATATTTTCCGTTCCGTTGGTAATTAATGAAAGAGGTTGCCAAGTAAAAGTGCTTATTGTGCCAACTCCTCCGACTTGCTTCTTCATCTTCTTTTCTGAGATAATGAGACATATTAGAATGGGAAACCATAAAGCGAAGTTATAATTTGTAATTAACTTCTCAAAAGCACATTAGCCGAGCTATCAAAGTAGTTGACATTTTCGATTACGAATTTCTCTGGGGAGATGAAAATTTCGATGTTAATCTATGGGATTATCGCATTCTGAGGTCGATAGTTTTTTGAAAGACTTTTCTCACCGTTATTATTTATTCTTTTTGTGTTCCGTTAATTTGTTTTCACGTGAATGCAATGAGGAAAACTGAGATGAAAATTTTGGTTTTTTTTTTCTTAATTATTTTTCATAGTTTTAAGGTGTCAATGAACTATAGGTATCAGTCTTCTTCGCTGAACGTCAAGAAATTTGATGGCACTTATTTTTTTTTAAATTCTGATTTATTTCCATTCTTATTTTATTCTCGCTTAACTGTTTCTTCATTAAGCCCACCATGAATTTTAGGTAATAGCCGGTCATGGTGCACCGGCTGAGCGTTTATGTAATAAGGATCCATTTTCGCTGAAATCAACACAATATTTGGCGAAATTATTTCCAAATAGTAAATTTATATTGATGATTCGCGATGGACGTGCAACCGTGAATTCAATTATATCAAGACGGGTCACTATTACCGGCTTTGACCTAGAAGATCCTCGACAGTGCCTACAGAAATGGAATAATGCTATCACTATCATGTTCGAGGTATGTCCGTTGGTCTTCGCCTTTATTTATTCTCGGTACTCGACTGATGCAGCTCCACTGACGAGATGAATGCAGAGACTTTTGTTCCTATCCTCCTTCCCCCCGTCCACTCCCTCCCAATTCACATTCGCATTCAATAAAACAAACTTTTTTGTCTAATATTTGGATGAGTCTTTTTTTTTGATTCAGTTTGTCCTGAAACTCTGGAACGTATTTTTCTTGTTTTATCTCACCGATGGACCATGACAGCTTAAATTCATGTTCAAAAACAACAAACGAAAGTCTAAGAGTTACTGTGCCCGGGAATTTCTCGATGTCTGACAGTAACTGAACGTTTAAAAAAGTACCGTGAATATAGAATTCGGAAAAAATTGAAGATTTTGAATCAAAAAATTAAAATGTTCCAACGCTTGTTTCAAAAAAATTGACATAATTCGCTTCAGCTTAAGTTGAAGAATTCATTATTACTCTGATATTTTGTTAGTCGCTCATCATGGGAACAGTATAAAATCATCACATGCAAATATCTTATCTTCGCTATGAGTTTTGTTCATTATTTTTTTTTATAATATATAAATATTTATAATATTCATTTATGTTAAACAGTAAGAGATGGTAATATCTTCGTAGAAATGCACAGCTTTTGGCAGCATTAAATTGTTGGATGTCATATAAGGTTATAAATCAATTTTAGCAGTGTCAGTCTGTGGGTCGTTCACGGTGTTTGATGATGTATTACGAGCAATTGGTTTTGCATCCAGAAAAGGAAATGCACAGATTACTTCAATTTCTCGACATTCCATGGAATTCTTCAGTACTGCATCATGAACAATTCATTGGCAAGGATATCTCCCTCTCAAAGTATCATGCTCCTCGATTATTCATTCAAAATTTGAAATCAAATAGTACTTTTCTTCATGCAATTCCACCATATTAGCAATTTTCGGCCGGCTGTGAATTTGTTGGATATTGAATGTTTTTGAATGTGATACTAATTTCATTTCATTTATTTCAATGTTGCTTAGATAAGGGGAGAAAGCGTCTCAATATTTTCATGAATTTGCTTTACCGCTTATCCACAAACGGCTATTTAAAAACCTATATGAGTCTCGACTTGCTGAGAATTTTTTTCCTCTCTGATTTAGGAGCTTCCATTGTGATATTTTTGAATTCATTAAAAATTAATAGCAATCTTTATTTCGTTTATATTCTTTTGGCAGTTGACTAGGTTATAGTTCTACCGGCCACACAATACAGCAATGTTTCACGTTTTAGCCACCTTTTATCTCACCAGCTGTGAGGTTTCTCATTCACCGTCTAGGCAACCTCCCATCGCGTTGTTTTGCCGACTATTTTATTCGTTTTTTTCCAATTTTTATGAACTATCATATAGGCGCTAAGGTTACTTTCAAAGGTATTTGCTGGCAAAATCAAAGAAATTTTTTTACAGAGTGGAGAGATCAACCGATCAAGTGGTGAAACCGGTTAATTTGGATGCGCTAACCAAGTGGGTTGGCAAGTTTCCTGATGACGTTATCGCCGATATGCCTCAAATAGCACCAATGCTTGCAGAGCTAGGGTTTGCATCTATGGTTGTTTGATTTTACTGTCTTAGGTCATCGTGGATTCGAGCAGAGCTCAGGATCCTTATTTCTATTCTAAATGGATGCTGCGCAAGTGTGAAAATGTGCTTCATCTCAGCATCAGTCGAGTGCCACATAAAAACCAGGCTGAAAATAGAATAAATGCTGTAAAAACGTTTTGCAGTATTGGTGAAGACTGAACTATCAAAATTGAATTAATTGGCAAGTTATTGTGGCTTAGCGGTAAGCTGCTTATACGTGCTTATATTTATATATACAGAAACATTTTGAAAGCGCAGTTATTATAACATATTGCGGCATACTACCAGAGCGACATTATGCGAAAATAGTGAGTGACATTATGCGGAAAAATGTACATTGTTGTTGATTTATGGCACCGAAATCCAAACTTGAATCTATTTATATTTTCAGCATGTCAAACCGTTTGTCTTTCCTTAGCACAAATTAAATTAAAAAAGAAAGAGGAGATGGGGGGGGGGGGGGTCTTGCTTTTTAGCGTATATCTTACCAAATCTTAGTATATAGTGAACGTCCGCTGTACTAACTTTGAGCATTGTTTAAGTGTTAGAAAGATATGGGCCTCATGTCTGGAAACGAGTTGACGTGGTTCCTGGAAGAGCGTATGTGACAAATAATGAAGAATTTGTATAAAACATGAAAGGAGGAATCAAGGGGGAGAGTGAATCTGGGAATCTGGTTCGGGCAGGCATTCTTATCACCCATTCACCCGGAAAACGACAGAAGCAATAAGGACGGTGATTAGTCTACAGGTCATTTAGCGTGATGAAATTAGGCGGTGCGCAATATTCACTAGGGATTGATTCTTCGATATTAATCAAGGAAGAAATGTGGCCTGCTGGATGTTAGACAGGGGAATGTATTTTTTGGAGAGGGAGAGATTAATGCAGGATAAAAAGCTTTGAAGAATAACTCATTGCAACAAAATAAGGAAAAAAAGTGACAGAAATGCAGTGTGGATGAAAACACCTCTTTTACCCATTCGTCTTCATCAAAAAAGAGGAGGAAAACCTCAGAGGCTTGTCATTAAAATGCAACATTCATTGCATTGCAATAGTGCAATAAAATTGAGAGGAAAATCTAAATGCAACAGTTATTTACCCTGAACATTGTTTCATGCATATTCATAGAGCACTGGACTTTTTCTTTAGGCGCCAATAAAGAAATTTCTTCTATGTTCAACAAGAGAGTCGTATATATTATGAAACGCTTTCAGAATTCGACGCAATATGTGAATTGATAAGTGGCATTGATGTCACTGAAACAAAAAAAAACGCACATCCTTGCTAGTGAACTTTCTCTCTCGCTCATTCTTTTTTCTTTCTTTTCCCTTTCCCTCTTTCTCTTTCTAGTATTTCCTAAAGGAATCGAAAAATGGAAGTTGTATGCCTCGGTAGTTTCGCTGGTCGCATCAATTATTTTCATTAACGACCATTTTAAATGGTCTGACACTTTGTATAAATCTTTTAGCGAAGATTCTTTTCGATGGTTTGCAATCCGACTATGACTTAATTTGCTGAGAAACGCAAATGCAAATTTGTGGATGCTCGTTTCTCTCTTAGAGCTTGATCGAACGGCCTAAGAGTTGGTGTAGGATGTCTTAATTCGTATCAGTCACATCAGTCACATTTGGTAAATCGGGCGTGAGTAATTCCCGAAATGAAATCTCCATATATAAAAATAGGAACATACATAAAAGTATCGGCGCAAACATATATGCATAGATATAACGTGGCCATAATTCGTTTTGAGAATGCATTTTTTTTGCAAAGGGTAAAATATGCTCACTTCTAGCTATGATCCATTGGCGAATCCACCGAACTATGGTAAACCTGATGATATGGTGTTGAAGAATACGAACGATATGCACGAGAATAGTGAACATTGGTATAGAAAAGCAGTTGAAGTGGTCGCCGATCCGGAACGTGTTGATCCACCGTTGCCTCGGTGAAACCTAGATAGTAGTCGTTGTTTAATTTTTATGGGCCAAATGATCCGAAATAAGCATCAATTTTTTGGGTGAGAAATACGTCACGGAATTTTTTTTTTTTGGGGGGGGGGGGGGGGGAAAGATGTTTAGCGTCGGAGGCAGTGCTTTCGAAATATGCGTAAACTGTTTATTTAGTAGAATAAGGTTTATTAAATAGCAAAGGTAAATTGCTTCCATTTTTTTTACTGAACTCATTCCTCGAGTAATCCATTAAAATTTTTTAAATGATTGCTATGTCTAGAAATTATTTGTATCGTTGTGATGCAGAATAATGGATCTTAATAACCACTATGTACACCGCTGACTCTACCTGTTGTAAATATAAGATGTTTTGTTATTAGTTTATAAATTTCATGTTCAATTCTATTGTTTTGTATTTAATTGCTGATGAACTATATTGGATAGTCTTATGATCGATGTGTTTAAGTTGTGATTTTTTAACGCCGAGTTAATGAAATCGAATGTTCAGGAGCATAGGGTTCCACGATATCATCAGAATCTAACTTTAACAATTATTCCATTTGGTGCTTACGTTTTGAAAAAAGTCGGATTACTTGTCTCATGACCGTTTCGAAGAGATTATATTAGCAGCGATAATGAGCAATTATTTATGTGTTTATAGTAGCACAGAACTTCTTTATCTCTGTTAATGTTTTTTTTTTGTGCAAAAATATGAGATTTTCTCCCAATTTTGGCTCTTTAGAAATTTCTTCAAGAAAACAGCTTCGTTGCAAATTTTTTCCTCACAAAGCAATGCATGTAGCTTATATTTGAATTGATGTATGTAATTTATTCACTGTTCTTGTTTCAATCGCTAACTTTTCTTTTGGAAGGGTTTTTCATTGTTTTCTATTTGCCATGGAGAGTGGGAATTTCTCGACTGTTAGATTTTTATCGATGATTGCGGATCGAAGATGGAAATCCACATAAAATCTATGTGCTTAATGAGTTCAGAAGAACATATAAATTTACGCAGCACCTATATTAATATATTTTATCGATTACGTTAGTATTGCGGAAGTGAAACTTCAATATTAAATCAATGTGTTTTATGCAAATGCTCATTTTTTTTTCAATAAATACGAACGAACAAATCGACGATCTATAGCCAATGGATCGGATTTTTGTATGCGCTTTGCTTGGAAACTGTCAGCAATTTTCCACTATTCAAAGAATTTGGTTGCCGTGTCTTTAAGAGTTGATAGCTTCAGCAATGAGATCGACAGTTTGGATAAACTGAATCACTCGTATTCGATGTTGGACAGAGAGCATTGAATTACTGTGAGGGTTGCTTTTTCTGCAAAGCACATGAATGATGGTGTCGTTCATAAGTTTCGGTGACATGTGTCTGGACCCACATGTTTGTCTATTTGCCTGTCCGTAGTTTCAATTCGGGGACAAATGAAGCTAATTTACTTGAATCGACAAAGCATTCATTACGAATAAATGTCTCTTCATATCACTACCACTTCCGTTTAGCTGAAGTTGTGAGGTAGCGTGAAGGTGAGGGCTTAGGCTCGTCTCCTGCCCATCGTATACTGACGAGTCGATTCATCGTTGTTCCATGCGACTTGCTCCACCGCCCGCGTCCCGATGAGACGACTGGTCGGAATGATTCGCTAGGACAAAGCCAAAGAGTTTGCTTTGCTCGGAGCCCTCTTAAAACCGACCGCGCACTGAGCAAAACCGAACGATGAAACTGAACATTCCGGATGACGGAAAGCAAATATCGTAACTTCCGGCAAAACGCCTTCCTCCATTACAGTGATTTCAGCCTCTCCGAGGATGTTCATCATGCTTCCGGATACTTTAGAGATAATACGCTTTGTTTTGAATATCGATTTCTTGTTGATAATTTTGAATGTTGAGCTCCTTGGCAATGCCGTCGCGATATCATCACATCGCTGCCCACTAAAACCCCTGCCCGAATTCCTCCGCAACCAACATCCACCAACATAATCTACCGGGTTACCGGTTGGTTAGCTACGCTCTGTGAACCTTGTTGCCCCTTAATTTAAGGAACGGTGCACTGTCCTTTGGATTTCTTATTTCTCATCAGAAGCTTTCAACGCAATCGCTATATACTGAGGCGGCGGAGTATATCTGCGCGTCGTGAAATCTGTCTTGACAGGTCTGCACACAACTTCCTTCTGCCCAGCCTGTTCACATCCAGTGATTGTTGTTGCCTATCCGGTCCGTTCGAAGCGTTTGGTAGAGCTTGCATCGGCTGCGGTGCTGCAATTTGGAACACGCCTCTCAAAGCGTTTCGTGAGAACTGTTCGCCTTGCAGAAGTGTTTGTGCTCGGCAATATGACGGCCATACATTTGTTCCACCTCTGTAAACTCATAGATCCTCCGCATTAGCTGCACGTTACTGGCTCACCTGGTGGTTGAAAGCGCACTATATGTTGCAGAGGGTTCTGCTATTAATGTTCGATGTAACGATTTTTTTTCCACGAACGGTAATGCAGTTCTGGAATACAGTGTCGGGAGGGTTATCCGCGGTCGCGATCCGCTCATCCAGATACGCGAGAAGTTCCACGAGGTCGTTTTGCGGGTTGAGGTGAGTTATCACCGATGACCCTATGGAGCGTCTTACGCATGTACTGTGCTAATATATCACACGATTATCTCCTATCACAGGGCGTCCAGCACTAGTCCACCTAAAATCGCTTTCGAATCCAGGCGTGAATGTCTTCAGAATCTTAGCGCAAGGAAAACTCACCAGTCGAATCATCAAACTTGACCCGCCTGAACCGTTGTCTCCCGCGTGAACTTAAACAAAAGAGAGCAGCGGCGTTTGCACAAACTTATCATCAACTTTTCTCACGTAAACTTAAACAAGCGATACATCCCTTCGCCGACTATTGAAATATAGAGCTAGTGCTTTCCGCCACACTCCGTTTAGTCGATCAATATGGGCCCTGCCTCATTTTATCCATTTCTGCACCATGACAACCTATCATTTCGGCAGAGAGAATCAGTCGCTCGCATAGCCCTCATATTTTAAGGACATGAATTTACGGCAATCCAAATCATAACAACGCGAGGAAAGGAGATCGTCCACCTTCTCGAGACATAGCCCGTTCTCCCTTCTGAATTTAGCGTGGTCCCTGGATTTTAGCGCAGAAAAACTGAGATCTTGAAATTTACTCAACCGCTCAGCCGGTTTGGAATCTTCAGTGCTTAGGAAAACAGTGGTTTAGAAATGCTGCAAAAATTTGACAATAACTGCAAGATTGCCTCGCCGCGCGTTTTCCACAGACTAGCACAATTCCACTCTAAATCTCCGCTTCTAAGAAATGGCTGTGTCAAAAGCACTTTTATCCAACCGGTCTAGAATTCTACCACCCTCTCTCCCTTCCTTACTCAAGAAATCCTGCAGCCGCCACTCTCCATTCTGCGCCGAATGAAATGATTCAACCTGCCCGATCGACGACATGTTTCACGTCTACTCTCTTCCGTTATCCATCAAACGCGGCATCCGAAATTGTAGTGCCGCGGCGTCTATAGCCACCATAAAAATTACAGATAAGCTTCAAATCCAATTACCTGGGCAAATAAGGAAATGTACGCTTTAAACTCCCTATTCACAACTTTACAAACAAGGATTCACAACGAACGACATGAGAAATAAAATAAAGCAGAAATGAGAAAAATTTACAATCGACAAGAATATGCGGACATTTAGTAAGTTTTCACACGCAAAAGATAAAGCAGAAAAATATGTCGGAAATTCAGAGAGAAAGCTAACTTGCACAGTACCCGCAAGCATTCACAAGTCGATGTTTCACTTCCACAGAATCACATTCAATACACACGCTTGTAACGAATGACGATGCACACGCGCTTATCACATTTGTGAAAACCGCAAAGACGAAGTTATTGTAAGATTTGCACCGATAGCAGTCGGTAGCCAGACGGAGGTTATGACAGAGAAAAATATACAGCTATTCAAAATTAATAAACAACAAAAACAACAAAAACGCATCATATACAGACACCGCAACATACCCAAGTAAACAAATTACCTCACTAAACTTTTCATTTACCGCCACCATTCTTCGTCACGTCTTTTGTGTAAATTTCCGAAAACAAATATGCTTCACCATTTATGTAATATTTCTTACTGAAAGAAAGACCCTCAGCACCCCAGTCGAGATGTCAGTTCTCCTTAAAAAGAAGCCCGCATCAAAACTAGCACGTGACGAAATTGCTTCTTCCCCTCCCCGCCTTCTTCTCTACGCTAACCAAACAAAGTGCAATTGGCTGAGTTGAGGCGGATGTAACGGTTCATGACAACATAAGCTTCAAAAAAATAATTACACAACTCATCCAACCAAACAAGCCCAAAGACGTTCAGCCTTGGTGAATAGCGAGTATACGTAATAAGCACTATCCGGTTCCGGACGGTCATTCCTTAGCGTCAGCGACACCTCCTTCGGTAATCGCAAATGTCGCTTCGTTCTCCGGCATATCCGGAGAATCATAGATTTTAGCTATTCGAGTCTCCCCACGACCCTGCAGCACCCGTCTCGTCAATGGCGATCGTGAACCTTTTTCCATTTATCACGGCAACCTTTTTGGTCTCAACGCAACTGTTCATGTCAAATAACGCATGCAGATAGGTGCGACTACACTCATCTTGTCGTATATGTGATGACCCGCTCGGCAATAGTTTATTGGGCTATTAAAAATATTCGATGTTCCATCGAAATGAAAATGGTTAATGAAATTCGGTGGAACAGATTATACCACACTGCAAATTCTGAATTCTTTCACTGTCAGTTACCGAAATTTTTGCCGGAGAAAAACTAATAATTCGTTCTGCAACACAGCCGGAAGACACTCATTTGGCATGAAGTCAGAAATCGATTCTTGTACCATTTTCCCAGTCAACCGCAATTTTCTCAGGAAGCGTCTCTGAAAACCTATTTCTCGTAAGACATTATGAACAATAACCGAAATGGGTCTCACCTTTTTGAGCATAATACGAGTGGTTGAAGCATGTGCAAGGATATGGCCACCGATCGGCTTCTTCGGATCGGCCTGGAATGTCATACCTGCTCCCGGGTCTGCAGTCATCTGATTGGTTATGAAAACCGCTATATTGTACTCTTCTGCGATCTTCTGAAATTGAGAAAGGGGGTTCAGCGATTAATCCGCTCGCTATTGCTTCATTTCTTCTCTAAGAACACTTACAGCGTTTTCAAAAACGAAGAAACTACTGAAATCGCTATCGCCTTTCACTAAATATACACGAGCAGCAGCAAAACGAACTTCATTCTAAGCGTCCATAAGAGCGATTTTATCAGCAATAAGTAAGAAGAAAGAAAAAGCTAGTTAGGTGAAGCAACACGATTCAAAGAACACTTCGGCAAGTTACACTTGATGTATGCTGCACGCATAATGTTTAACGGTCGCTGAACAAGTGGCATAAGGGAAGAGATATGGAAGCGGAATATCGACCGTGCATTTCGAATCAAACATAAGTAGCTGAGTGTCGAATTTCATCACCCACTGCAAAACTATTTATAGTGAACTTTGCAAACTTGGCAACGAATGATTTTCCGAATGAAGACATACTTGAAGGCGCGACATCATTTGAGCGAGTTTTTGCTGACGTTCGGCCAGTTCTCCACGACCCGAATAATCGACGCGGAAAAGTGCCATCACTGAGTCGACGATGAGCAGTTTGAATACTCCTAACTCCTAAAATTTATTCACAAATATGACCGATAAGTTAACTTTTCAACGACTATGCGCGCATTTTTCAGCTTACAATACCTTCCGGGTCACCAAGTTTTAAACAAGGAAAGTGTGAAATCTTGAGCTAGACAGCACAATACGACAGATCTTCATGATGGTCAAGGTTTGCTAGAAAGCAAGAGAAAGCATGGTGCGATGACATGCACTTTAAGAAGTATTTGCTCTCCATCAACCTTCCTGATCAAGCTGAAGCGTTAACACAGCAGCCGAGTTTTCCCCGTCATCCTTCCACCCTAACCAATAAAACAACTATTACTCGTTCCGTTATCAAATCAAAGGATATACCTCATGAAACTTGGCAGCAACGTAGTCCAATAGTTCTACTTGATGATCAGAAGTGTAGGCTCGTGCATATAACACGTTATCTAACATCGCCTCCTGATCCATGTTAAAACGATCGCAGATCTGGCGCAATCTATCCGGCCTGAAAAGGTCATTCCTTGTAATACTATAACAAAAATTGTAGACCATGCAAATGTAATAGCTAGAATTTCTACGGCACTGTTCTCCGTATTCTCGGAGCATTTCAGCCACTTGAGGCCGAACACAATGAAACTTCATTCCTGGTACGCGCACCTTTCTAAATCTTTCTAGACCGCACTCATCCTCATGTCGTGTTACACCCTGCTTGTACTGCAAATAGCGTAAAAAATAAACAGAAAGAATTTCAAAGAAAAGCAAAGTTTTCCAGGGACAAACAGACTTCTGCTCGTAGAATAAAATCACGTCCATTCGAGTGGATAATTCCGATGAAAGTAGCTGGAAATTTCCAGCCTTCAATGAGACTAAGTTCTCTCAAATAATCATTTCAAGGCCATCGTTTTCTCCACTTATCCGATATTATATTACTTCGTTCAAGAACATCGCTCTATGCTCTCAAATAATCCGGCACGTACCGAAATGTATTTTCCGTATCGATGAAAATAACTTTGCCGCCTTTGAAAGATGTTGCCGCATTCGGCATTTGACAGGTCGCTGAAAATGAAGCGTCGCGACAAAGCATTCATTCGTTTAATCAGATGGGATCTAAAATCGGAAATCCTGACAAGAATTCAGAAGAACACATATGACATTTCGTTCAGAAAGACATCTTTATCAGAATCAGATACACTTTCGTTTTATCCTTTCCTGATGACCCCTCGTGCCTTAATCAGTCATTTCTATGAATCGCAGACAAGGGTCAAATCAACATCTCTAAAACCGCCATTATCCCGCACCATTCAAAAACGTGTTATATTTCATTAAAACACAATATAAAAGAGTATGCAGCGAAGAGTCAAGATTTCCTCGGTGTACCAGCGAAAAAAGATTGAATCAGTATCCCATGAAAACAATAATCCGAAAAACTAAAAACCTTTGCCCAGCAATCTCAACTTATGGCCTAAATATCTGTGATAAACACAGCCTCTCTCGCTCCAAATAGAACTTATCTAACACACAACATCAGAAGATCTCATGAGTATAATTCAAAATAAGGTCACAGGCAAAATAAGGAAACAACCGCAAAGAGTATGTGAGAGCTGCGTTTTGCCGGTGCGGAATTCGCCGAACACCTCAGTTATCGCTTGACTCTCGATGCCTCCTCCAAGCAATTTGTCCAACTCGCGACTTCCCGTTGAAATACGGAAACACATCTTGCGTCGTTCCACTACCTCCAACGCCGTAATGAAACCGTTTTTCTAAACAGAATAATGATTTCCTATAAAAGCTTGTTATACACTCAAAAAATAAACGCGAAAACAACTAGATATCCGTCCCCCCCCCCCCCCCCCCTATCCCTGCTCGTTCATCGTGAAGCAAACGCCACTTTACCATTTTATGAAGTTCTTCTGTAATATCAGATTTAATAGCAAATAGCTTCAACCTATGGTCGAAGGTTGTAAGCGCACCTGATAGGTATAAGCAAATCTATCACTCCACTGCTAAAATGGAGCGATGTGAATGTGAATCAAAGTCAACAAAGTTTACAACATTAGGTCATAGCTGCAGCCTTTCCTATTTGTGCACTTAGAAAAATTTGTCACAGAACAGTGCGAATAAATCATAGATAATGCCATAAATCTATCCGAATTTTATAGAATATAACGTCCCGAAGATTTCACAAACTCAAAATTCAAAGTGCAGCTCGGTCTAACAATCTTTCAGTGACAAACATGCAACGCCAAATCATAGGTCGGTGAAATTAGAGAAGAAATTCTGATCTCCGCTTGAAACTTACCAACACCGTGTTAAATCATGAATGCACAGTTTAACAGTAAACATTTGAAAGGAAGCGATGAAAACGAGTCAAGGCGACCATGCTGCGCATTGAATGGCATTTAATTAACTATCAAAAAGAGCTACCCAACTAAAAGAAATAATGAAAGAGGCACGCTATAAAACCTATAAACCATCAGAACTTACCAAGTGGAGAAGCGTCTAAGAGGAGCTGGCACGAAATGCGCTTTTGTCCTACCCGGTTGACCATCCGGCATAAATAACAAATATACGATATATGCCTTCATATTTCAATTAGCTTAACCCAACCACTCGCAATAATCCAGAAAAGATTCGTTTTTTCACAGTCCCGTCGATACAAAAACGAAAAACCGATCAGTGCAAAGTGTGATAATTTTCTCTCCACCTTTAAACACCTATAACTCGTTTTCAAACTGGTAGACCGATGTGAAGTAAAGTAAAAGAGCTCGACTTTTGGTATACCCATTATGTAACAAATTTCTCATATCTAGTATCAGTGGTTTCCATGTTGAAACGAGACGACAAACAAACAGACACAATCACAAACAAGCACACATACGATGTCGACAGAGCGCAATGGAAAGCAGATTTATAAAAGAGTGTAAAGATATTCAATTGGCCAGAGGCAGAATATTTTCCTATGGGCATTGTTGAGAACGCAAAAATTCATCAAAAATGATAAGCTTTCAGAGAAATCCCCCTGAAATTTCACAAAATAAAAAATATATTTACGGTAAGTTTCGCAGCAATTTCCTTGATTTTATCGACTTTAGCCTCTGATAATCCCTTAACGTCACATAAACGTTTTCTGGTAGTCATCATGATGCCTTTGATGGTGCAAATGCCAACTCCTTGTAGCTTCTTTATATCCGCAACATTCTGCAAACAACATTAGTAGATAATCATGCAAAATAAGAAAAAAAAACACGTCGAGCAGTGATTAAGAGTATATATATCACGGCCCTTGTAGAAATAAATCGTTATCAGTGATGAACCCCCCCCCCCCTCTCTAAACAAAGTTGTGTTACTCCTCCTGTTCCCTCCACTGCTCCACACCGTGACAACGCAACAATCAAAAATACTACCATTCTGAGGTTTGATTGTTGAAACTGGACATTATCAACAAATTAACAGATATTAAACTCGGAAAAAGGATTAGCTAAACAATTCACATCAAGCAAACTTTGCTCAATAATAAGCATTAATTCTGCGAATGAAATACTCAATATTGGCTTATCGCTAGCGAAAAAAAACCTTATTCTCCTATAGAATTTCGATGATTATAACAACAAAAAGAACTAACAATTCCATGACTTTGAAGAAGTTCCACATCTTGATAGAAGCTCAACTGAAAGAAAAAATACTTAAAATTTAGCAAAAATATACAGATAGCACCATCGAGATTCAGAAAAAAAAAAAAGAAAGAAAGGAAAAGGATATTAGAGAAATTCATAAAGTATGCACTCAACAGATCACTTCATGCTATACCCAATATTGCTTAAATATTATAGGTGAGCCCGTCGCTCGCATAAATTTCCCGCTAAAAGCTCATTTTTACATACTTATAAAAAGTTGCACTTGCGAAACGCTCCATGATAAGGCATTTCTATACGTTAGAATATGAAATTATTTATATGTATAGTAGCTTCAATTCAGCAATAGTTAAAGCTAAATGAATTCTAGTAGGTATAATTCATACTAGGATTCTGATGGATATCATCTATACCATAGGATGATCTCCTCATCGAGTCAATCGATCATCTTCAAACCACTTATAGCCGTTTAAATTTGTCTCTGAGTACGAGTGCACTTCAAAGCCGATCAGGTTGCGCACATTACATCCAATCGAGACACACATTACACAGAGGAAAACGATCTGTTACTAATGATCAGCATGATCAATTAATTCTATTCAAAAACAAATGCACTGCTGCATGTGTCCTATTTAGTGGCTGACACTTGCGATTTTTTGGATGTGGTCAAAGATATTGCGGAAGTGCACACTGTGCCAACCCATTCAGTATATTTCTCCAAATATTTTAGGTGGAAATTTTTTCGTACTTTCAAGTGCATAAAATTCTTTTCAAGGTAAACAAATCAACGTGAAAATCGGAAGAGGTTACCTCATGTTGCAAATAATGCTCAGCAAATTGCATACCTGCTAGTGGAAATTATCGGACATGGAAATAGATGTACATGTGCGCATCCGTAGACATAACACTATCGCAATTACAACAAGCTTTTAGTGATACGGTGAGAAATCGACTCATTTGAATTGTGCCAAAATTGACATACCATAGCACCGTTAGCGTTGATGCTGCGAAGCTATGATAAACTTTTGAATCACATCTCAGCATTCTACACACCTTTATGACCTAATCTAATTCGCGTGAAAAGTGTTTCACGTTCATGCTTCATGTACATTACAAATGAACATATGCCAGGCGGGTAAAATATACAGCAAATTCGCTCACTTCAATCACTATTCACACAACAATCATTTGTCTCACCACTCAATGTTCCCGCAAATAAAGGTTCACTTTCTTCGTTTTTCCGGAAAACTGTTCAACAGCAATCGCCGTTCTCGTTATTCATGCTCGTAGAGTTCGTTTCTGTATAGATCGCGACTGTGAAAATTATACTATTTCATTAACGTTTGAACTGCTCCTTCGAACTCTCGTCGTATCTTTGCTATATATATATATATATATATATATATATATATATATATATATATATATATATATATATATATATATATATATATATATATATATATATATATATATATATATATAACTAACTTCTGAACTCTAACTTTCAAAGGGAACTCAAAAATTGTTACAGCAAATAACCCACTGACGCACCTCATCTTCAAGATCATCAACAAGAGTAGTTTCTGCTTCCTCTCCGGGAACGACCTGTTGCAAATTTTGCATAATCGAAACGCAGATAGTAGCTGAACAGATGCTGAAATTAAAAAAAAAACTATAATAAACATACAAGTAACATCACGTAGGATGAAAAAAGAAAGGATAAAGGAGGAATGCCGCTGTGCTGAACAACAAAGAGTCGCGAGCAAAACACCACGTCCAGCAGCACCAAAAATAACGAGCGGACATATGCATCAACCGGATAAACGTGTAGTTCAAAAAGTGAATATATGGGAGGAGGAAGGGCGAGGGGATACTGGCCACTGTAATAGAGGGAACGATCACGTGACAACGAGGCTTTTAGGAAAATGCTGCGGAAACTATATCGCTGCGTGAAAAATAATGCTATTTTCGGCACCCCGACCTAAAGATCCCGATTGTCCGTCCCATTTTGCCTTAGGATTTCCAGGACGAGGAATACGAATATTAAATTTGCGTATGGCTATGACCAATTACAGGACACCTACCCCCTCATCCCCCACTCTCCTTCGTTCGGCAACATCTACTTGGCTCCAAGAGCTCGGATCTCCGATTTCCGTGCTCCTGTTCAAAGTGTCGAATAAGTTGCTAGAGAACCTACATCTGTTAGCTTATTCAAGCTCGTGAGGCTTTCGGAGGATTTGAGAGCTACCTGGTGCTAATAACAAAGTTGGCATTTGTGTTCGATATGAAGAAAAGTTTCTCTGAAGGCTGAAAACATCGGGTAAGGGAAGAAGGGAAGATTGATGCGAAAACAATTGAGAAAATTAGTATCAACAGATAACTCCACAGTGTATCAAGTAACTATGTCCTATGCAATGCAGTATTACACAGAAAAGAACACTAGTGAGCGCAAAGCATCGTTCACTTCACCCCTAAGGAAATCGTTACAACTGCACAGAGAATATCATAGTGGGCAGTGTTCCTCCCTCCTCCACCAACTACCAAAACTTGCATGAAAATTTTTGAGGCATCTATTTTTTTGATAAGTGCATTCATTCACTCAACATGACAGGTCACAACTCTTTCCTGCGAAAATTTCGACCATCCTGAAAATCAATCACATACGGCATGCTTCTATGGAAAATCCAATGAAACGGAGTGCCTATATGAAGCTTTCTGTGTGCTAAAATCGTCTCTTAAATGGTAAAAAAATTTGCATATTTTGCATGCACACAAAAAAACATGCTTGAAGTGGTGCATTCAAGAGTTGAAGTGCATCGCCCCGTGACTATATTTCCACTTAGAACAAGAATTCTCCTTGGCCAGTTTTTTTTTTTAGCACGCTTGCTTTGCATCCTACTTTTATGAAAACTTATGTCGATTCGTTTCCAGTAATCATATATGGGAAATGCTGATATTCTTTTATTAATCCTCACTTTTGTAAAAATAGGTCGTCGGAGAGTGCTCTCATTAAAAACTCGAAAAAATTTAAACCTGAAAAGCCATTTGATGATGCATTCTCCTTTCGACAAGCGTTGACCAACAAAAAAGGCCTTTTTATCGGATCCAGGATGAAGCGCGACTTTTCTAGGCTAATTTTGGAAAGTGTACTTCATTTCCGTCGTGTTGTCGGATTCCCTAAGGACTTTTCCAAAAAAAAAAAAAAATTCCGGAAAATTTTTGAATTGGTTTACTCAAAAAAGTCACAGCTATTTTCTGGAATGCTCAGCTCTCCGAAAATCAGATGCCTATGAAATCGCTCCGCGAGGAATTCCGCAAAGTGATCAATTTTCTGCGAGTTTTTTATTCCTAGCGTGAGATTCACAGATCAGAAAGTTTTTTTCAGGACCGGCAATCATGCTGTCGGGTTTGGGAGCATTTTACATCGATTAAAATGGGTTCTTTAAAATGTGGCCCCGACATCGGTTGCACCTTGCACCCACGGCGGGAACCGATACTGGATTTGACTGGCATTAGTGACGTGGAAAAGCCCATCTGCCGAATGAGGCACGGTTTAACGCATTTCTGCACACGGCCATGATTCAATTCAATTATGATTCCGGCTCCGGTCACGACCGAGGACTGCACCAGGACTAAGTGTCTCTCAATCGTCAACAAAGGAACAAAGAAAGTTGATATTCAACAACCCCAAAATAACTCACAAAAATCTCAAGAGTTGTTTCCTTATTTATATGTGAAATAGTAAATCTTTCATATATGCATAAAGAAATAATCGATCTATGATGAATCCGGCTAGAACTCATCATCAACCTGGGGGGGGTCATTTTGAAATTTTATCGATTGGCCTCGACTTCCTGCAGAAATGCATTCAATTTTCAACAAAATGGGATAATGTGTGAAAAAATTATTTCATTTTATTATGAAAAAATTTTCAAAACTCTCTAAAAAAATTCCTATTGGAAATTTTGAAAGAAAATGATATTCCACTTAAGGATGGATCGCATTTCCAACATCAACTCTCAACAATTAAATAAACCGCGCTCCAAAATAAACTTCCATTCTCATTCCCATAGCTGAAACGAAATTGATTCTCCCCCCTCTCCTCCCCACCCCCCACCCGAAATAACAAACCCAACTCGACACAACACCACTGCAACGAATTGCACAAACAACCGCCCCACTCGACATCAACTCGATAGACTCTGCTGCATCTATACCCGTCTGCGCTCGCTCCTCGCCGCTCATTTTCCCGCTAAAAACTTTCCCGCCGCAGCGGCACCATAGGCGAAGTGAGTTTATACATTCATTTGTGAAATGCACCATATTACAACCTATCGAATGGAACGGATCAGTCTGTTCGATGGCCTGGAGGGAAGTACTACCTCAACCTTACAATCCATCATAGAAACAGAGGGTCAGAGGACATCTTGTTGGGGATTTACTAACAAAATGTGCATCACCACCTTCGTAATCGCTTTTATTTCAGTGCGTAAGCACTCTGAGCACTGAGCAATATGTTCGCTCGAAATGCATTATGCGCTTTTATTGTTTATAAACATATTCATTCGAAAAGAACAGCTAAGAAAAGGTTTTAGAAGTGAGCGATAATTTTTTGGACAATTGATTTATTTTACGAGTAATTCGTATTGAGTTGGCACTATCGCTAAACCGAGCCTAATCAATAATTGAATGAGGAGCTTATCAGTGTCAAGCATCACTTGGAGGACATAGTGTAAGGGTGAAGGGTCCCTGTTTTGACCCTCTACCCTTAATTCATCCCTGAAGGATTCGCGAATTCCTTCTTTGCCGAAGGACGGCCAGATGTTGTGTAATCTGGCAACGAGAAGAGAGGTTGTGGTTTTTGTTAAGCCTTTAAAGAAATCAACAACAGTAAGGCAGAGGGGATAAAACGACGGCAGGGGAGAGGTCGCTCCCTTGGCACGAATAGTGCCACCTCCTCGTCAAAGAGCACCGGGCACTCCTCACACCTGAGCCACTTCGCGGTTCGACCGCGAATCGCGAAGGTCTGAAGCGACCCTCGCAATGATGATACCTCAGGTGGAAAGCTGTAAGCAAGCTGGTTCCTCTAAGCAAATACGCTTTCCTTCCACACGTACCGATCCTTGCATCAAGGCATTCGCGAAAAGTTTGCTCTGTCCCATGGTCATTACTTCTGTGCTCTACATAAAAGCTGTTGATCTACAGTTTATTTATTACTCCTTAAATCGTCGTTCTCAAATTTCTGGCAAAATACAGCAGTCCTACACGTATATCGCATTTCAAACGTGTAAAAATCACTGAAAATTGGCTATAATATTTTTTGGGGCTCTCTGATGGCCAAAGGAGAGGGATATTTATCGATGAGCCGAGAGTTATATTAGTGCAGAGGTTCCTGAAGCGGTACTAGAGGGGCTTGCTCTGTCTTGTGGTCATCGCTTCTCTGTTCTGCCCGGAAGCAGTTGATCTACAATTTCGGTTTTTGATATCAGGTTGCTAGAGAATTCCAGAAATGCTTCACCTGCACCGTTTTTCGCAAGATCTATCGTGGTTCATATAACCCTAACTGCACTACAAGGCTAAAAATTTCAAACCTGGAATCAAGTCTGGTTTAATTCTTTGTCGTGAAACTGTATCCAGCTCCCCCATCATCCACCGCAGAAATATTTCAGTTTCCGCCTCCTCGCGATCGACGTGCACATGAGTTCCAGCTGGGTAAAAAGCGTTACAGCACAAGAAATATTCTGCACAGTTTCCAGCTCCATGTTGCCGCTTCTCGCCAATACCGTTGACGTACTCACTCCTTCACCTTTTGGGTTGTGGCTGAGACGTTCCGAACTACATACTATTTCTGCTTTTAAGTATTTGATATGAATTTAGTTTTGGCGTTTAGCTTTACACTCGCGTAAATTTAGGAGAAATTTAAGTCTCGCGTAAATTCAGGAGCGTCTCGCTCTTGCTGCTCATGCTCAATGCTTTTGTAGGTTTACCTACTTTTGAAATGAACAAATAAACTAGGTGTTTAAATTCTCGCTCACAACATCCAACCCTCGACAAGGGGGAAGTGGATATTGGGGGCGAGAGCTTGAACTGCCCGTTAGCGGTACATAGATGATTTGTGTCTAACTACGTGGCCGTTGTATACTATAAAAAAGATGGTTGGATAATCTCTGCGCTTCGTAAAAAGCTGTTTGCCGGCCCTGTGAAATAAAATGAGCGGATGTGAACGGAGATAAACCTCAACTACTCTGAAGTGGTATTTACGCAATATCTTCGCTGAAAATAGCTTTGATTGGACGCCACTTTTTTTGGTTGATCACTGCTGTTCGGAACAGCTCTACTCAGATTCCATCAACGTTCAATTCATTCAACATTTCGATCACCTATTTCATGTCACTTCCATGCCCTCGTTGCAGAAGATCGTGCGCTTCTTCAACACTAGTTCATACATCAGAAAGCCATTGCTGTTCTTTTTCTACATCGACCGCGAAGTATATACCATTGGCAGATTATGGGATGGAATGATTTTGATTCTGCTCCTCCTGCAATGCGTCCGTGGGGACTCTAAGACACAAGAGGCTTCCATCTCCGGTTGTATGCAGGCAATCCCAGTTGAACTTGACGGTCGACCGAGACTACGTCATTAACGTGAGTATTTCTAAGATGAAGCTGCTCGCCACGCCACGAGCACTGACTGCAGGAACTTGCCGATTTCGTCCGCCGTGGTGGTCATCGTATGACCTTACAATGACACCACGGCGGACGCTTGGCGTTTGCCATCTGCGATACGATCTTCCTTAAAGACATTTTCATTTCAGAAAGGACTTTCGTAGTCCCGTAGTCCTTACCACCATGCAATAAGGACTTACGGGGAGAAACGGCAGGAGGCGAATTACAGGTAATCGTGGGTAGATCATATTGGAAAGTCGACAGGGGACCAAAAGGATTAGCATCCCAATAAGTTCTTACCACCATGCAATAAGGACTCTTCGACGATTTCAATTGTTGAAACAATTATTTTTATATACAAAAAACAAGTTTGAACCCCGTCGCACGGGCACTGCAGGATCGAGTGTTTGCAGCCGTCATGTGCAGATTTCTACAACCGCCTACATAAACAGGTCATTGCAATCTGCAGAAGTAAAGCTTCAAAGCTGTGAAGGATCGAATAATGCTGCAAATGCGATTGGTTTACTTGAGTGTGAGTGGAATAGCGTTTCTCCTTTTTCACCAGCTCATCAAGATCGCAAACGTTTACCGTTTCTTGCAAATGTCCCATCCTTTCTTTCTATGAAGCACATTTATGAAAATCGCAGGATAATCCCGTTGAACAATACGTCGAATTTCTTTATATAACAATCTCAACTGCAGCGAAACAATATGCAATTTATCGGAGATAACAACATCGAAGAAACCTAAACGAGGCTCTCATTTCCGCCATAAAATCTTAACTCTATCCAACTTTAACATGTCGGAATATCAGACCACTCGCCTAGAGCAGTAACCAAAGAGAATTTTTGAAAGTTCCCTTCCCCCCCCCCCCTCTCTTTCATTTCATTCACTATAATCCTAAAAAAAAAAAAAATACTTGACGAAGGTATCTAAGTCCTATATTTATGTAAAACTAGCTTCTAGGAACCGCAAACAAAATGGCGCTTTTTCATCGGAATATGCAGCTTTATTTCAAAGCCAACTTGCATCGCTGCATGGAACACTGGAAGGTCATGTACAAATGGTAATTTATAACAATGCATCCCCCAAATTGTTAGAACGATTAAAAAATAAAAAAAAAGCCATCATAGATTCAGTGACGCTTATCTAGAAAACTTCCCTATTTATTTATCTCAATTAGCGGAGCGTTCATTACGAATAAATGTCTCTTCATACCGCTGCTATCTGCCCTGACCCAATGCCCCTCTGATCTCTCTGGCTCCTGCAGTGTTTAGGTCGGCCTCTACTTCTTGCAGGCTTTTCATAACCACTTAGGTAAATAGAGTGGGAGAAAAAAGGGGAACAATGCAAAACTGGTGATACACTCAAAAACATCATTAAAAAATCGTTAATAGCCCCATAGCCAAAATATTTCGCAAAATTTCTATAAACATCAAATAGTAAATATGCTAAGTATACGAAAACGGTAAGTAACACCAAAGTTTCGACTTCGGATTTCTATAAATAATCATAGAACTTACGAATATATTCCGCTATTCATTCCTAAATTTAAAATAATGCGACTACGCTTACTGTGAATAAATAATGCAAAAAAAAAAAAAAATCGAAGAAAGAATAAATACATCAAAACAATATATTCACCTCTTTCTTTTCCTATTCGCCTAATCGATTTCCCCTAAACGATGAAATAATTTCTAAACTACCAAAAAAAAAAGTTAATTCAGCATAAATCCTAATATTAAATCGACATTAAAATAACTCTAATAGCCAATTAATTGCTAAAAAAACTTGAGAAACAAAACAACAATATAGCTAAACGATCACATGGGCACATATGAGCAACGAGGTAACGAAAAAAAGTGCTCAAATTTTTAGTGCAATGAGTCTGCGAAGCGTTGCTTTATCTTTGGCAACAGTTTAATGTGATCATCGGCGCATCCTGATACACACCTGAAATAGGGTTATACTCTTTAACTCTTTAACACCAGCCAATAATGAAATAAATGCCACACAATCATGAACTACAACTGCAGATTTTGCTTCTTTAGTGGCCCCACTTACAGTTGCACACTGCATCAGCACTATTATCTTTAAGGATCGCTAAAAATTAATAGCGATTTTATTTTCTGAATGGCGAAGCTATGACGAAGAAAAAATTAAGAAAGTACGGCAGCATGTAATATATCTGTCTACTTATGGACCTCTCAATTTTTTAACTGTCGGCGGAAATTACTCAATTGCAATTGATTATGGAATTACATATGCGAAAATCACGTCTCCACTTAGGACGCTCATTGAAGTCCCACTGCATCTTGCAATTACAACAATAACTTCAGCTTGCATAACGGGACATATTCACCTTTATTTGGAAAAGAATTCCACTCAACAGCATCAAGCACTAACTTCTCGAGTTGCTCGTTGAAGGACATCATCTGTGCATCACCGTATTTGTTCGGATCTGGACCATACTTCTGCACTAACCTATCGTAACAAGTCATCGCACACCGACTCAACTGACCCTGCAATATTAAATATTTCACACATCGTACTATATAGAATAAGTTGAAACAACCGCAAATAATAACGAGCATGTCTTGATAGACACTGCCAAAGTCAAGACTCCAATCTCGAGGCCTAAGAGAGGACGGTAGAGGGGAATCGTCAGGTCAAGTCATGAATGAGAACAAAAAGAAATAATGGCATTTTTAAAACCGAAGTCTCTGCGCAAACTTGACCAAACAAGCCTTCCAACGAACAAAAACTTAGAAAACATTTTTCCGAGTGAGAGAAAAAAACGAAATTCCGCAGCTTCATGAAGATGCGACCGGGTGGGCGGCGGGCGGAGGAGAGAAGGGAGCTGACCATTTATTGCTGCTCTACTAGCTGATAATAGATCGTTCGTGAATGGAGATAAGTGCGCCCTCTAAAATGATTTCGTGCAAAAGAAAAGAAAAAGAAGGACCGCGCACTTCATCCCATTTTTGAATTCCCCAGAAATTTCTCTCCAATTGTCAAGAACTTAAAACTTCTGCGTAGATGCATGAAATCTTAAACTTTTCCTCTCGAGTACCACTATTCCCCTAATAATCGAGCAAAGACTGCCACTCATTTTTCAGACGCTACGCACAATTATCCGCTCAAAATTTCCATACATGCTTCAAACCTTCTTTCCGTTGAGTTTTTTCTTCGGCGCTGAATGCAACCTTAGTTATTTGCCTTATCGTTATTTCTCGTCAATCTGTTATTTGCATCGATCTCCTCTCTTCAAACGGTAGTATGAAAGGTATCCTGTTTTAATGGTAGTTCAGATAGGGGGAGGGGGGGGGGTGATGGCGGGCAAAAGCAAACAATACAAAGCAAATGGGTGCATTTTGATGGAATCAATGATGACAGAGCATCTGCACCTCGATTACCTAACTAGAATTGCAAGCCCTAACTATTCGAGCAGGAAATGAAATAGCTGACCTGTAATTCGCCAAGCTCCCTTTCGAGTGTCGTCTGTGCACCCTTCATTGTCGTATTGCACCTATCCACACAGCTTTCCACATCTTCGCGACTCAGTGTTTTATCATCACAACATTTCGACGAACACAAAAACATCTTTTTTTGGACATCACGTAAATATCTGCAAACTGCAACCTAACATATTCGTCTTCATAAGCACATATGCAAGTAATGCCTCGTAATTTTCAATATATCTCTATTTTCTTTCGAAGGCGGAAGGAGAAATCGAATTACTGAACGGCAATAACGTAAGGTGATGGATTTTACTCTGGAAATAGACCTCTTTTTACATTCGCACCCAGACCGAAGGCTGCTTCTATGCTGAAAATCAGAGTAACATCCTCCCCCTCTTCCAAAAACATTTGTTTTTAGCACTGCGTGACCAAACATCACTTCTATGTACATACGATGAAAACTGAGGACTGTGAAAGCGCCATGGATCAGAGGTGAGAATTGTGTTCGGCAAAGAAATGAAACGGTATTATGCCGATCATTGTTTCAACATTCGCTAATAAATCCCATTCTTTACAATCTACAGTCACATACCACGACGAGGCCACCAGCGATGTTTCCAATCAGAGTTATTTTGAATCAGCCTCTCTTTGCAAAATTATTTTACAAGCACACTGCACCTAAATAAACGACTTTTGCCGCTAATGGCAAAGAAGGGGATTACGGCGTTCGCTGCCGATGAGTAAACGTCAGCTTTAGTCCACCTTGTAGAGAAACTGACCGTGGATTGAAGTGAAGATTTGAAAAATTTGAAAACTTTTCAAGCATCTCTCTACGGCTTGTCATTATGCACCTTTTGAAGCTTTCAATGACCCTATCCTTTCCTATGAAATAATACTCCTTTCCAATCTACTTGAGGAAATACGAAAATGCGTGAAACCCTACTAATGTATCCTCCATTGTCGTCGCAGATCTTCGCTTGAGGAATTTCCCTATCAGTGATGCTTGAAAAAGGTTTTGAAGGTAAATACTTGGCAACTTGGCGTATGGGTGATGATATAGTTGCTGGTTCGACGCACACGGTTAGCGCGTGTTTTTGCCTTCATGCAGTCCTATAGTGCAATATATTCCTTTGCATAGGAAAATTTGGTGTGAGCAACAGCGAACAACACGTACGTTTACAGGGCGCACCGCAACAAATAACCTATCAGGTTATTTGTTGTGGTGTCGATGAAAAAAGAGTCCTCAAAGTCCTAGCAGAGAGGAGGTGAAACGTGACTGAAGCCATGTACGATGCCAGTCCAATCAGCTGATCCCCTTCCCCAGCTAGCTTGACCATGACTCCGATCGAGGCATGACCGAGGCCATGACCGTGGTTTACCGGTCGGATTCTAGAGTGTCTGATCAGGCGCGATAACCGCTGTAGAGCGAACGATTTCGAATTAAAGCGTACAACACTTTGTTGAGCTTACTTTCGGTCAATCTCGTCGATCATCTCGTCGACGGCCTTCTTCATCCTCTTCTGTGTTGCCTCCATTTTGCATCCGCTTCTTACCTGAAGTAGACCGCTCTTCGAAATCACTACCATATTACCTCATTTTAAAGCATATGAGGGCATTGTTGACGATAAAATACTGTATTTCTGTATACAGATCCGATAAAAACGACCTATTGAGTTAGACGGTTACCTCGACGGTGATATTTCGTTAATAATGTTGCATCCACTTCACGAGGAAAATAAATCGGGAAATGAATATGTATAAATTGATGAACGAAAATATCACTCATTTTTCCTCCAGAAATGCAAGAATCATTTTCGTAGTGCATAATACTCCAGATTCAGCACTTGCGTGAAAAACAACGCTCCATACAATCACCTAGACAACAGTGTACACTAAGAATAAATCGAAACATTCTCACTTTCGTGGCTTCCACTGCTCCGATTTCCGGTCCCGCTTGTGAAACCGGAAATGATACAGCAGATTTCCGATGGTATAATATCACTGAACTAGACAATGCGTATGTCTTCGACAAATAAGATTAGAGGTACATCTAGGATGGGAATTTTTTTGCTGAGATGCGTATTATACCTTAATGAAGAGCCAAGCTGAATTTGAACCTGTGATATTAAAAAAAAATTTCATATGGCGTTTTTCTCGCCCGGTAGTGTAATCTGGTAGAAACGGACACTTTGGAAGCAAAGCGACTGGAGCATTTTTCGATAGTTTCTTTCAAACTCATATTAGAAGCCAGATGAGATAAAAATACAGAAGTACGATACTCCAAAACAGGTTGGCATTAATATAACAAAGGTTTACCATTAATGTTCTACAGATCTGTGTTGCAAAGCATTAAAAAAAAAAAAGAACTAGCAAATTTGACTTTAGAACAACGCAATCTCCAAGAATATGAATGTTAAATACAACTACAACCATGCTAACGAATATTACCACCTAGAGAGGAAATCACTTCATTGTTCAATCCGAAAAAATCTTCATAACTGAAGTTTATATGGTTTATTTGGCATTTGTCGTAGGAAATATTTAATTGACACGAATACAACATCGACACCTTTTTTAAGACTTGAAAGTAGTGGAGGTCAAATAGGTGATAAATTTTTTGATTACCTGTACAGCCTAGTACTGATTGGTATTTTATCAGTGATTTCGTTAATAAAAGTTTGAAACAAGAAATAAAACACTTCCTTTAGGTGGACCGACCAAGATAGGATGTAAAGGTAAGCAAATACCTCTAATTTTTTTCCTGGAAACTATGTGCGTACGAAAGTACTGATTTACGGAAACAACCGACGATATCATACCCTTCAAACTTTAGATTGAGGTTTTTCACGACAAACCCCCATAGGTAGAAAGTAAGTAATGAACAATAAGCCGAAATTTTAAAAACCTGGCAATAAAAATCCACAACATTCAGGAGTCCCGTAGTAATGAAGGGGTCGGCGCACTTAGCCACAAGCGCAATCGCGCGAGAGAGAGAGACGGGGAGCGACTGCGCGCGCCATCAGCAAGCGACGCGGTACTGGTCACTCGGTGATAAAAAACGTCGCAATAAATGAGGAAATACACCTTTTGGTCACTCGTAAGGGAGCAAGATTTGAAAAGCGAATTTGAACACATTTTAAAGAGCATTAAAAACTCTATCAGAATCGTTAATAAGCTGAAACAAAAACAAGAACTTTTCTATAAGATCAATTTCTTATACGACGCGCAACTGAAATAAATTGCAGGATCGAAATACATGGGATACAGAGATTGATATATGTCGACATCGTATGATAAGTTTATAGTTATGAGAATATAATGCGTCAAGTAGAGATGAAATAATTCTTTATGCTGCCGTTTTCCTATCACGACGTACTCCATCGAAGAGCTGAAATACCAGCATAAATTATTATTCCATCTCTACTCGACAAACATTACATGATCACAACTCTGAACTAGCATACAATCACATCTATCGATCATGCGTCTGCGAACAATAGTGTGATTATAGATATGCTGACATTGTTGACATATGTTGATCGAATCACCCAAACCCGGTCACTGATGCGAAGTGTCAACATGTGTTGTTTTTCAGCAAGGTCATCGATCTCTTTGGAGAGGTGAAGAAAGCATCTGAAATCTCACGTACGATAGTGATCATGGCGGAAAGGCAATATATGTGTAGTACAAGTTTTGTGTTGCTTCAATTAAGACATTAAAGAAGTTATTCTATCTCATCCTTAAATCTTCATGAGTTTGGTGCTACTTCAATTGATAGTTTGCTGTGAAAGGACCAGAAATGCGCCGTGGATTTTTAACGAAATAGTGAGGAAATGAATGTAAGGAATATAAGCCTATCGAGCAAGATGTAGCTATTTCTTCCGAGTATCGTTGCCACACTCTACCCGTCGCAGTATACACATAGACGTTCAAGTTGAAGCAGAGCGCTGCAGTCATGAAGTCGATGTCATCTCCCTACTCAAAGCATCCGCAGCGTGCAGCACTAATCTCGTTTTCATTGCAGCATTTCGTCCATACTGTCATACGTGGCCGTGTGCACGAATATCTTTGAAACCTCCCCACATTTATTTACGATCTCATCTGCCGAATGTTACACATTGCTAGAAGACTATAGCGATACTCGTCTCGTTTAGGGATTCCTCTGAAGAGGTGAATTATTTTGTTACATTCAAAGCGATACGTATCCAAAGCTCAGTCTTCTTCGATACGGTGAAGGCGATGAGAATCGATCGCATTCCCGGATTATGATCTACTGTTCCTTTGAAGCAATACGCGAGTGCGCTCTGAAAGACCGGAATGAATTGCACGCTATCTAATGCTAATGTCACTTTCATTTTTAGGAGCCTTTCTTTTGCGAATTCAGCATGCTTGGAGTTCTAAACGTCCTAACGGCACTGCGCAAAAATTCACTGCCCGCTGACTTACTGAAGGCACGTGGCTTATGCCATTAACAAGCTTCCGATCCTCTTTAATTTACTAATTAATATGTTGCATTGCGTGTTAAATTTTGTTCCAACAATCTGTCACTCTTGGAACGCTTCAGATGCGAGAAATTGCTCACACACGATATTGACCTATAAAAACAGTTGCGATCACCGCTGACCACGATCATCATCCATTTGCGGTGGCCTCTGATCGATTTGGAATGAGTATGAGTCGATGTATAGTGGATGGGTACCTTGCATGTGAGCCATATGCTTCTTCCACACATTATTCAGCCGCCATTCTAGATCACATGGCTCGAAATGAATCTCTTGGCAGCACTGTCTTCTTTCTGATCTCTCCCACATCTTCATGCGATCTGGCTTCTTGGGGTAGAGTTGCGCACTTCAAATATTGAAGGTCTCCTGCTTTGCAACACCTGTGGTCCCACCTAAACTGCAATTTTTTTCACTGGGAGCATGTCGCCTTCTAATCGCTTTTTGCTCCTCAATCTTGACCAGTCTATGTCGGAAAGCAAGCACTGCATGCAATCAAGGTATGGCAATGCATTTAACAACAGCTGAACGCGTCGGTTGGCCTTTTTAAGATCAGTCGAACCTGCAATGCCTATTATCGATGTGCCTGTGAGGGGAAGAAATGAAATGAAGGAAATTCGGAGCCGTCGAAGTGAAGAATTCCTAACCGGTGCATGTAACAATCGCATGAAAGATCCATTCATGAAGAGCTGCAGCGAGTTTAATCTAATTCATGAATCAGTTCGTCATTCATTAAACGGTCAACGCGTTTCGTGAATTCGTTCTTCATTAAGAACAATGGCACAAATGTAAAGAATAACGCATAAAATAATGCATTCGATGACCCTGCAATTTGTGTCAATTGCACGTCGTATAAGAAATTGATCTTATAGAAAAGTTCTTGTTTTTGTCTCAGCTCATGAATGATTCTGATAGAGCATTCAATGCTCTTCAAAATGTGCCTAGTCACTGTTCCCAAATTTGTTCCATTATGCACCTCTAGGCCCAGATATATCGGCGACTCTGCAATTTATTTCAGTTGCACGTCATATGAGAAATTGATTTTCTAGGAAAATTCTTGTTTTTGTCTCAGATTATTAACGATTCTGATAGAGTTTTTAATGCTCTTTAAAATGTGTTCAAATTCGCTTTTCAAATCTTGCTTCCTTATGGTGTATTTCCTCATTTATTGCGAAGTTTTTATCACCGAGTGACCAGTACCGCGTCGCTTGCTGAAGGCGCGCGCCGTCTCTCTCCATCTCTCTCGTGCGCCTGCGCTTGTGGCTAAGTATACTCAAACCACTCTGAATCCAGAATTAGATGGCTAAACGATTTTGCAGCTTTAAACTACAGTTTTCACGAAGGCATAAATGCCCGTCTCGAGAAGTTCTATGAGCAAGAGATCAGTTCCTATAATCTACGAATATAATACCTCGTAGTGGTACAGCAGTGAATCCAATGTGTGTAATCGCAGTCGACAATAAGTAAAAACCTGCAAAACATCCCTCCTCACAACCATTATATATTGAAATATAAGCGTATTGCTATATATACATAAGGGAATTCATGAAGCTGGAATTTTGCCAATAGCAACGGTACTGACATTAGCATCAATTTGAGGATTTGAACGTATAATAAATGAAGCTGGCACAAATCGATGTAACTAAATAGGATAGCGCTGAGGAGAGGAATCGCGTTGCGCAATGGGCGATAAAGCTATCATAAGTGAACTGCTTGAAGCGTCTAATTTAACCGATGCTTACTCAAATCTTACTGCAAAAACTATCATTCAACAGTAAGTTGTTTTACTTTTATCTTCTTTTTTTTTATTATTATTTAAAATATATTCTTTTTCCTAAAAACTTCTATTTACTGATTGAGGTATTTGTGGTTAATGCACTATATCTGAGGCTCCTTTCATTGTTTCATCGGCTAACTGCTTTAAATTTCCTCGGCTGGTGGATTTCTTTTGAAGATCGAAGGACGAGAACGAGAGAGCAACGCATAGCGGCAATCTTCCACAAATTTCTATCCAAATGAAGAAGAATTTTTATCTCTAAGTTAATTTCCATAGAAAGTTTTCCATATTTAGTATATATGCATATTTGTATTACTCTCTATGAGTCCTTTAGTTTCAATTCAGATCCAAAAGTAGTTTTTATATGCAAATCAGATAATTTTCAGCCTAGATCAATTCTTCATTTTAAAAAAATCTCCTTAAGTCAATATTGCGTTGACTATTTATTTCTAGGCAATTTATGGACGCTTAGTGTGAAACTGCAAAATTTGCATATGCAAATTTCCTATTGAGGAATTGAGTCTGGACAAGAAAAAAAAACTTTTTTTTTTGATTGAGGATTTGTACAATTGATGAAAAAGGCGTAGAAAAACACCTATTATATATAGTTATATTGTTATTTGCTAGGCGTTCGTCGAGTTGATTGAATTAGAAAAAAGTGCGTATTGCATCGCTCTTTATGACATTCATTCGCCACCTATTGCAATTCACTTCACGCAAACGATAGTTACGCAATGACAAAAAAAATCGTTTATTCTCCATATTCGAATCAAGAATCAGAATTACCATCGGTTTTTTTTTCTTACACACTATAAATTACAAATAGCACACTTGGAAAATGGTTATCTGTATGGAATTCGGTTTGCATATTACTCCCCCCCCCCCCCAAAAAAAAATGCAAAATGCACCGAATTTGCAGAAAAAAATGTTAGTTTACAAGATCCTAAATCATTTGCATTGCTAGAGTTATTATAGCTTTTATCGTTGCTGAATTTAAATGTCTAAATGAGCGAATGCAAATGTGCCCTATATGCTAAGAGAAAATCGTTGTTCTGCTTGCATTGGAAAAAAATAAAATAAAAATCTGGTTTCAACGGCGCTATTCAATGTTTGAATTGAGTGAATTTTTCAATATAATGCAATAAAAAATAACTCATCAAGAGTACATTGTAATATATTGCAATATGCAAATAGTGCAAATATGTTGAGTGGCTTGGCTAACAAAAGAATAAATAAGCTGTTTACTCGATTGTCATCGAATCAGTTTATTTTACTTTAATTGACTTCAAACTTATTTCATTTTGTCTTATTTACCGTAATTTATCTCATATCAAATTACGAATTACTTTTGGCACATCGAATTTTTTCGTTGCATTCGTTAAATATTAAAGGTAATTCACAGTGATTACTCATCTCAAGTGGCTCTAATAGTGGATATTATCCTCACATTTGTATATTTTTACAGAATTGAACATAAAATTTCTTCGTATTTGGGTTGATTCATTTGAAATTTGTTTGAATATATGCATTGCACGTATTATCGTTGCATTGTCATTTATACAATATTGCATTATGGTTTGAAGTATAAATATGCGCTATTGCAAGAGCAAATAATCGTGATGGAATAATTCACCCAATCTTAATCGTTCCTAGGACATTCAGTGCTGAAAATTTCGCAAAAAAAGTAAGAAGAACTCCAAGCAGGCTGGCATGATTTGAGTTTTTTTTTTTTCTGCGGACACTTTGCTGCAACCAGTCGACTGTATGAGTGCTCAAAGACGATGATATATTGCAAGGACATGTTCTTCAACAAAATCGCTCTTTTATACAGATTCACAGTGGAAAATTCGTTTTCATGATCGTTTGTATAAGAAGATCCATTTTTGAATTGATGTGATAGCAACATCAGATTTGGTATGTCACTTTCGAAAGTAATTTATGCATATTTGATCTTATTGACAGCTTCGTGAATTGAATCTGTCAAAGAGATAGGCAGATATATATACATACGATACCAATTTGATGTGAAAGATGAGTTCAGTATATATGCAAATTTAAGGAAGCTACAATCTTGTAGCAACTGTAAACCTTACTCTTAATGTAGTGATAGCAGACACTGTTTAAGCTTCAGAAAGAGCCGAAAACAGAGCGACCTCATCGTTTCACCTCTTGACCTTAGGTTCTTTCATGCCATGCCAGCTGCCCTCTTTTAGCTTATGCTAAACCCCTCTCTCTTCCTGTTTTATCTTCTAAGTGTGATTCATAAATAACAATTGGTGATAGACGTATTGCAATCGATCACAAATATGGCTCTAATGATGCACTTTTTTGTGCCTAATCCATAAAATGTGCGTCACTTATAAGGCAAAGAGAACGATATGTCTGATTATTGGTTGTGGCAAATAATCATGGATAGTTCGATGAGTGCAGACAACAATATCGGCGTTGTTAAGTACTGTTTTTGTACTTTTTTCCCCCTATGTTCATCGTTCAGCTTATGATCCAGACTATTCCGTTAAGTTTTATACCTTGGAAGATCGGCTTAAAATTTTTTAAAATAAGCTCTGAATATGTAGATTAGTTACAAGTAGATCGAGTAGATCAATTAAAAGAGCACTGCATTCATCAAAGTGAATGTTCACCTACCTGTCCGGTAATTATATTCCGGAATCTTCCTCCACCGAATGATTTCCTATCAATGTCTTTTGAGATGAACTGTCACCATCTTTGAAGGCATCATAGGCATTTAAAAGAGCCAAAAAAATTTGCATTAGTTTTAGAGCTAATCGGATCACATTTTACACCAATGAAATTGTAAGAGGCAAATATGAGGTGTTTTTTAGTTTCAGAGAGAGGCCTGGTTGATTAATTTATGAGCGCATTATTTCTTTTTTTGCTTATTTTTTCAAAAACGATTGATCTCTTACTAGGAATTGAAAAAGAGCTTCTCATGCTAGTGATTTTTGCATATTTTTCACCAAAAATAAAAGTCAATAGAATTTTTTATGCGTCAATAATAAATTTCTATTATTAGTACACATATTCGCATACATTATGTAATCAGCGTATATGCAAATTAACTATATATTCATATTTCAATCAAAAAAAAAATTGAAAGCTTTAGGTTTATATAATTTTGCAATTCTATTCTATGCTTCGATAAAATCCGCAAAATTTTTGCGAGCTTAATTTCCCTAATTTCTTGAAAAATTTTTCAACATTTAATTAAGTTGGAAAATTTGAAGAGCGAATTTTTCTCATTCAATAGTTGAGTAAATGGTTTAACGAGAGGAATTTTCATCTAATGCTTTAAACGAGAGTATTTAACCAAATAGGAAAATGCACTAATAGGCGTTATTTGGTTATTTTCAAACATTTATAGAACCGGTCGGTTGCATAATCGGTCGGTATGAAATTTTAAACTGCAATTTTTAAAAAAAATCATAACTTGAATAATGATCAAACCTATATGAGTAATTTTCCGAAATGCGATTTTACAGCTCACTTTGTGCAGCGGAAGACATATTGATCTATGATCTTTGATGACGATTAAGCTCGATGTTTTCTCGTTGATTGGCAACATATGACAATATAGTAATTTCAGCATTTTTTCATCAGTATATTTCATCAAAGATGGAGAAAGTATTTGAAGGAGTCGTTGAGGAACGATTTCAATATGCCGATGTGTCAATGTTAGAATGACCTGAATTCAAAAATCGTCGATTGCCCCAGGCTATTTGTGGATGCATCCTTCGAGATACACGTGTGGTGTGAAATAGTTATGCATAAGAAAGAGCATAACGTCTTCACGTTTCTGTTGTTTCTGTGCCGATGGCGGTCTAATTACTGAGACTTGCATCCAATCTGTTTAGCTCTTTCCGAATAATAGGGGTGGACAGTACCTTCTTACTCTTCCGGTTTCGACGGCTCCGGTTAGCATAAAATTCTTCCTTCCATACGGTGGCGTTCGAAAGAATATGGTTTTATAAGAAACAGGATTTGCCACCGGTTTATGATCTTACTAAAATGTTCATTCATGTATTCATTATTTCAGGTTTAAGCCAAGTCACCATCATGAAGGAAGCGTCAAATATGAGGGTCTTGACGGTGAAACCGTTCATATCAGTGAGCCAGAGGATGCACAACAACCTCCATCACCAGAAAAGAAACCAATATCCTTTACGGTCGATGAGGCAGTGGAACTTCTTGGATTCGGGAGGTTCCAAATCAAACTTTCCTTTCTTACGGGGCTCGCCTGGGTGAGTCATCGCTCTTGTTGAACACTAAAAATACATATGTATACTATATTTAGTTTTATATATATGTGTTTATTTAAATTTCCAGAAGCGTCTCTTTCGCTAGGAAAGTGTTCAGATTAAAGAAAATTTTTTGGAGAATTTTTAAATCAGAAACTGCAAAAAATTCATATTATTATTGAATACTTCCTTCGCTGGTTAAAATATTTCAGTACTGTTGTTCTGAATCCAGCTCGTTTTGCGCCAATAAATCTCTCTCATCTATCTTAGTTCGGTACTCTTAGGCTATTTACTAAAATTGCCGATTCGATAACCACAAATATCTCTATAGTTATAAATGCCGAATCATGACATTTTTCTAAGATGGGTGAAAATTGAAGGTAAGCAATAAAGGTAAAACACTTACCTAAACGCCACCTGTCATCATCTCATATTTTTATTTCCTCTTGGCGTCACATAGACTATTACTTACTCGTTTAATGAGTAAGCAATTTTCAAAGATATAATCATCTCAATAGTAAATTTTATAATTAAAACATGAGTATAAAGCCTAACACATTAATTTATCTTTTAATGAGACGTATAATTATGCGCTCTAATGAATGAATACAAATGAGCAAATAAAAAGCGCTCCGCCAAATAATTAACCAATTTAATAGACGATTGTTTATTTCGACAGAGTTTATGAAAATTTTCATACAAATAATAGGGAATTTTTCGGAAAAATGAAAGAAAAAAATTCTAATGTATAACGAATGAAAAATAATTGGAAATTTTATAAGAAACAGAAAATTTTACGAGAGAGAGAAAAAAAACTTCCTTTGATTGATTCATAATTTTCAGCGATTTTTTTAGCACTTAATTAGTTTTTTTAATAAAAATTAGAGCATTTCGACGAATAATTTAAAATTGACTTCAGAAAATGAAATTTTCTTGAAGAAAAAAAAATTATGAAATATTCTGAAAATCATCTAAATAATTCGATTAGAAAATATTTTCGAGAGAGAGAAAAAGAAAAAAAAACTAAGAAATATTTTCTTTTTTTTCAAGTCGTATAATGAAAAAAAAAAAGCTAAAAATTTAGACGAATATTGAAAATATTGATTATAGATGGCAGATGCAATGGAAATGACAATACTTGCAATAATCTCACCGACACTTCAATGCGAATGGAATATTTCATCAATGGAACAAGCAATGATTACAACAATTGTATTTAGTGGAATGATGTTGAGCTCAACATTTTGGGGTAATATATGCGATCGATTTGGCAGAAAAATGGTTTCATTTCTTTCTTCTTTTTTTTTCTTTCTTCAAAATTTTCCATTTTCGTTTTTTTTTTAATATTTAATCTTTTCATCTATAATTTCATAATTTTTGAAACAATTTTATTAAAAATTTATCAACGAAATTTTTTTTTTCTCGCAATTTGAAAAATATTTATTCAATAATATAATCATTTGAAATATTTTCATTGAATATTGAAATTTTTGAATTCCCTTTTTTTTTAGTAAATTTATTCGATATTTATAATGGATTCTCGTTGAGAATTTTATGTTAATTTTATTTATAATTATGTTTGAATTTTTTTTTTTTAGTGAATATTATTACTGCGAGAAATGAATTATTTAATTTTTAATGCATTCGAGTGTAGAGTATTTCTTTATCATTCCGCCTATATTAGAGAGTTTCTTCATTTTGAGTGAGTGATTTCCCCGCATTTTTTTTTTGGCTCATTTTGTTATCGTCTTATAATTTCTCAAAGGAAATCTCATCTCCATTATTTCTTCAATATAAGATTTTATTCTTTATTGAGGATCAACAATGTGCAAACATATCAGATCATAAGTTCAAATATCATGCCAACATGATAATAGCGCTAAAAAAAATGCAAAAAGAAAAAAATCACATAGCCATTAATCTATATAATTGTTTAGGGACTTGCTTATTCAGCGTTAATGACATTCTCAATGGGTGCATTAAGCGCATTAGCACCGAATTATTATTGTCTACTTGTACTACGTGGACTAACGGGTTTTGGCATCGGTGGTGCTCCACAATCGTAAGCATTTTCATTTGATAAACTATAAATTAAAATATTACAAAATATGAAATATTGAAAATATATATATATATATATATATATATATATATATATATATATATATATATATATATATATATATATATATATATATATGAATAAATATGAAATTATACATAAAATGAAATATTTTTATTTTTGGAACGTTGGTACCTATCGTATTACAGATCAAAACTTTAAGTCATTTTAGAGTGAAATAATTATAGAAATATATCAAATGGATTGATATGATATACGATTCGAAAAATTTATTTAATCATTATGGAATAAAACGTTTTTTGAATAAATATACTTTAAAAAAATAATGCAGCAATTAATTTACATTTTAGTTATATAACGATATGAAAAAATTTCTTTGTTCATAATTGATCAACCAATTAGAAGGTATAAATTTTTACGATTTAGAAATATTTAATCAGTAATAAAAATTTTGGTGTCATAACTCTCCTAAAAGTAAAAATCAAAAATTTGCATATCGAACTATACCTTTCTTTTTGTTAGAAAATTTAAATACATAATATTAGCGTCATAGTTATGTTTTTTTTTTTAAATTTCAATATTTCAAATGAAACGTATTTTCGATTCGATTTTATTTCCATTCTCGTATTCTAGAAGAGTATTCCAAATAAATAAATAAATAAAACGTATTCCACTCTCAGATCTCAGAGCCAAACGATTGAGCTCATCTTTTTCAAATATAATTAAGACAAGATTAGAAAATGCCAAAGCTTATAAGGGTCATTTGGTGAAGTCAGTTTTCGCCTTTTTGCCATATTTTTTGCCATTTTGCCGTATAAGTGTAACTTACCACTGCTCTATTTTTGCCATAAAGCTTTTATATTTCAGGATTACGCTCAGTTCTATGCTCATCTGCTTAGGTGATTTTAGAGCATTCATTATACGCCGTTGAAATTAATTAACAAAAGAAAAACAAATGCGATTCTGAGGATTCTGAGGATGATAGAGAATACAATACGTCTCTCTATTGCTTATAGCTCATTGCAAATATTAATTGCAATATGCTAAAATTGCAATGATTGAGAATAAAATTGCAGTGTAACACTCTATGCAGAATTTCTTCCAACAGCGCAACGTGCAAAATGTGTTGTACTTATCGAAGCATTTTGGGCGATAGGCGCCGCATTCGAGGCAATTCTTGCATTCTTTGTAATGCACTCAATGGGATGGCGATATCTGCTTTTCTTCAGTTCACTGCCATTACTCGTCTTTTGCATCTCATGCATTGTAAGCGTTAAACAGTTTCAAATCTGCAAAATGTTCCTAAATATTGCAAAATTTGCAAAAAACAAATGCAACGATTTGCATTTAGTAATACGTATGGAAATTGAAATTAAGTACACAGAAAGGGAATCTGATTGCATCGATAAGTTTCTTAAGTTCTACTTAAAACTATTCCAAGGAGCTATTTTCCGGATGTATTTAGTGGCTTCCGGAAAGTGCACGTTATCAGATGGCTTCCGGTCACGTTGATCTAGCTTATAAAACGCTCGCCAAAGTTGCTTATGAGAATCGACGGATTTTACCACCAGGAGAGCTAATCGATAAAAGCTCAGTTGAGGTAAGTGTCAAAGAAAATCATGGAAAGTTTATCTAGTTCATTTGTAATTTTCACTTAAATGCTGCGAATTTGCTCAATAACTTTATGAGTTTAATAGTATTATTGAACAGTAATGAAAATTGAGAATTTCTATGATGAACTGTACTAGTTTTATTTAAAGTATTCAATGCACATTTTACCTGTATTTTTTACAGATACATTTTACCTATATATTTGAATTCCTTACATTTATCTATATTAATCTATAGCCTATATTTTACAATTAGATCGCATTGAATGAATAGAGAAGTCGTTTAGCAAGAAAGATTTGCTTGCAATACTAATAAAAAAAAATGAATTTTAATGTAGAATAACACAAGTAATGATTAAATTTTTCTCGAGCGTAATTAATGTGTCGATCTAATTGTAGGGCGCAACTCAAAGAGGCAACGTGATAAGCCTTTTCGTGAGGGAACTTCGTATTACAACGCTTTTACTTTGGTTCATTTGGTAATTCTTTTCTCCTTCAATTTTTGTTATTTCATTACGATGATATGAATAGCGATTGAAATATTTCTAATATAAAAGGTGAATTGGTTGGCGGAAAGGAGCGAGAGGGGAGCGGAAGAGGGAAAGGGCCGAGTTCATTATTGCAAAATATCGAATTTTTGACGAAGAAATAAGGATTTTTGTTTATTAAAATAAATAATATTGGGTCTTATTTCAAAATAGACTATAATATAAATGTTGTAGATATTTCAGTGAAATCACTGTGTAAGAGATTTTCGTGGAATTAGTTGCCACATTGTGATACGATCTAGTTGAGGAACGCTTCCTGAACTATCGATGTTGTTCCTATAATAGTAACGAAACCTATGGCGATATTACCTATAAATGAGGCATATTATAATTACTTTATCAGTATCAATTTAAATAAGCAACTCTTACTATTTGCATATTCAAATATTTTTGAAGTTTTTCTTCGAAGTTCTCATTATATAGTTTTAAAAAATTTAGAATTTTCACAAAATAAGTGATTAGTTTTTGGGGATTTGCAACTATTTACGAAACCTTTTTCGCGGCAAATAATAATTCAATGAGATCTATTGCAAATTTTCTAAACGATTAGCGTAAATTTTGGAAATTTTTTAGAGATATTTTTGAAATGCAATAAAAAATAATAATAATAATTTCAGGTATGCGAATTCGTTTAGTTATTATGGTTTGGTATTGTTCACAACGGTTTTATTCCAATCGAACGATAATTGCCATGGTGGAGGGGGGAATTTTAATTCGACGTTCATTGGTGAATGTCATCAACTCGTACAAGACGATTATTTCGATCTTCTATCCACTACACTTGCCGAATTTCCCAGGTGCTTCCGCTTTAAATTTACATTTCAACTATTCGAGTCTATCGATAAATTGACTTATTCTTATTTTCTATTCCTAAACTTGAAAAGATATCATTCAAGTGGAAGATGGATATCATGAGAATAAAAAAAAATGGAGTTTTCATTAATTTTTCTCTTTTATTTATGTCGAATTTTTGCTTTTTATTCATTTTTTTTTCGATAATTAAATTTTCAACGGTCATCATATTCTTTTTTTTTTTGCTTATTTTCAATTTTTCTCTATGAAAATTTTTCAAATATTTTTTAAATTTATTAATTTAAGTGTGGAAAATTTTTTAATAATTCATTCGTAAATTAAGATGAGTGGAAAAGTGGAATTTTAACGATGTGTTAAGATTTGCATAAATTATTTATTCCCTCATAAATTCATATGAATAAATTAAGTTCATTTTATTCAACTAGAAATTTTATTTCATTAAAAGAATTTTGTTTAATTTAAGTGGAAATTTTCTTCACTATTACTACTAAGAGGCTTTCAATTATCTATTCTTGCGTATCAACAAAATAAATCAAAGAGGGAGAAACTACTATGAACAGCGTTGATCTATTGAATTGATCTTTAATGATCGTTGTATAACTGTGTTTTTTTTTCTCAGTGATTGTTATATTGCAATCGTTAATTTTTTTTTTTTAAATTGTACAGTTAATTTTAGGTCTTATAATAACAGCGATAACGATAGAATGGTTTGGACGAAAGGTGACAATGGGAATTGAATTTGGTGTCTTCGCGATTTTCACTTTTCTGCTAGTCTTCTGCCTTAGCAGGTCAACGTTAAAATTCCTCCTCCCCTCCACTCCCTCCCTTCTCCCCCCTCCCCCTCCCCCCGACCCTAAAATCAATTCACAGTTGAGTAATCAGTGAAACTCACAAAGATTAGGCAATCATAATTCAATACTTTTAGCTCAAAAATTAAATTTTTTTCATCCTTCTTGCGAGTTTCCGACTAGTGATACTGGTGGAAGAGCATTACCGATCGTCGTATACGGGAAGTTCACCTGTACCATCATATTTACCCATCACATAGTTATCTTTGCAATACATTAAAGAGGTCACTAACGAATGTTTCGATGCATCGACTTTGTTTCACAAAAAAAAAAAGATTCTGCTCGAAGCGATTTCCCAGCATTTCGGTCATCGTCATTTCGTTTATCAGTTGAATTCGACGATTGTTCCACTTCCTCCATTTGCTTTTATTCTCGCTTTCTAGCAAAGTATACGTTTTGATCGATTAATAATATTTTTACTCAGAAATAGCGAGAGTAAGGGGAGAGGGGGGGGGGGGGTCGGAGATTAAGAAACAAGATGGAATCCCAAAAGGTGACATTTTTAGATCGGCATAAATCGCAACGTAAAATTGAGATTATTTTCAAATTTCTCCGCAAAAAGCGGATCGAATGAATCCAAAATTGGTTACAGATGAAAATGCTCTAAATTTCTCAAAAATATCAGCACCATTTTTTGAATGGCGTTAAATTTACGCTATCGATGCATTGTTTTACCTCAGGCTGTAACATATTTTGCGACTTTTTTAAATGACAGCTGTATTGATTCGTTTATTCGTTATTATAATTTTGCATTTATTTGTACTATGGCGAGAATTTGTATATATGTACCCACTTGTATAGTTCATTTATCTACTTGATAATATCAGTTTAATAGGCGCAATGCATCTGAGGTAGGCAAATTGATGAGAATAATGTCGGTATTGGACCATCTCTTCGACACTTCCCACGGTAGCTGATCAATTGCGAATGAAGCCATTGATATTTAAACGTATCAAAAAAAAAACTTGCATGCATTTTTGTAACCGTCAGGTTTCCATTTTACATCACGACTTACAAAAACCAGTCTTTTTTCTAGACGATTTATACGATTGACGGCAACGTCATTAAAAATGCGGGTATATTATCGCTCATTTTTTATTTTTGCTGCTAATTCATGGAAGTGGTTGGTTGAGTTGATAGGTGGCACTAAAAAGCTCGTATCGTGATGCGTTTCCCACTTGTCTTTATTCCGACAACGTCATTCTCAGATGGAAAGATAATATTCTGTCCTTTGAAGGTCTCTTTTTTTTTCGAGGAATAAATGTTCCATTAAGTTACAACCACCAACAGCTTTTAAAATAAACTGCTTAAAAAATAATAATTTCCATCTCTGCATAGATAAGCACAAAAAGATTTCATTTGTCAAAGGAGAAAATTAGGGGAATGGGAGAGAGAAAGGAAACTCTTATTTAATTTTCGACATTATTTTTGAAGAGCGAAATGAGTCAAATCTCTTGAAATGTATAAAAAATCCTTAGAAATTTCGACCTTCACAAGTTTATACATCAACTCAACAGGATAATTAAATGAAGCGAGCCAGAGATCTTAAAGCTTGGCTTAACAACCGTTCATTTTGAAGTCATAAACTTAATCGTAATAATTTCAGGAGAACAGTAACGACTTTTATATTTATCGCTCGTGCTTTCATTTCCGGAGCGTTCCAATGCGCCTATGTTTATACACCAGAGGTTAGCGTCGTTTTCACGGTATACTGTTGAATTTCCAACGAGAGAGAGAGGGAGGGAGGGAGGGAGAGGGAAAGAGAGAGAGAAGGAGAGAGATGTGGAGAGGACAAGACAAATAAAGCTCAGTTTCAAGCCCCATTCAGTTCTTCAACAAAAATATTCTTAATTTACAAAATATATGGGAGAATTTAGACATTCAATGAATATTCAGAGATGATTCATTAGGCCATCGAATCGGTCGAATAAAAATTTGAAATCGCGATTCTATAGTGAATTCATTCATTTGGAACGATGAAATAATTTAATAAATTTTAAGTTTTTTCAACAAATCTAATCGAAAATTTTAAAGAATTTTATAGAATCTTTTTTTTCCCATACAAATTTCCATAATTGCTAAGAAACCAAATAGAAAATTGGCATTTTATTATTATAATTGAAAGTCGAATTTAAAAAAAAAACAAAAATTGAATGCAAAAATTATAGAATATTGCAAATATCTCCTATGATGAAATGATTTCCATTTATATTTAGATTTATCCAACAACTCTACGTGCTGTCGGTTTGGGTGCATCAAGCGCGATGGCACGTTTCGGAGCGATTGCAACACCTTTCATTGCACAGGTATATGAAAGGTGGAAAACATTCACGCAACAATGAATCGATTATCATTCTCATAGCAGTGAGACGAAAAAAAAATTGGCATTTTTATGAGCGCATAATCAACTCATTAAAAAAATTTTTTTTTTTTTTCAAATTTCAATAGTTTGCATTTCTTTTAAAAAAAGTTTTCAACACTTTAGTAAATTTCTCAAGAAAAAAGTTGTTTTTTTTTTCTTCGACTTATAGGAGTGAAAAGAGTCGCTCTTACATATAAGCTCTTCAATTTATATCATCTGCATTTGTATATGCAAATATTGTCTAGTAGAATCTCTACTACATAATATTCGCATCTGTACAAATCAGCGCTCTCCCAGACTTTTTATACAAATGGTGTTGAATTAGATAGCGGGATGGTATCCACCAAAGATTGAACTCAGATCAATACCCTGTATCTATCGAAATGATCCTCCGAATGCAACAATATGTGAAATATTGCTTTATTAGATCGTTATTGTTCGATATCGATGAATTGCTCCCTAATCGAATCCCATATGTCAATGAAACGATTGCAAATAATTTTTTATATATTTCCAGATTTGAAGAAAGAAACATGCCTCTTTCAAGCCATTGACTACATTAAATGTATTCATCGCTATATTTTTCTCCTCTTTTATTCAACTGAGCAGGTTTTCCAAAATGTATTCAGCAAGAAACGAGTCATTAAAACGTCATAAATTGATTGGAGGCTATTCGAAAACTTGAAATTCACAGTGAATTTAATTCATCATTGTTGAGGAGCATAGAGACTTTTTGTGAAGTTTTTTTTTTTTTTTTTTTTTTCAATACACAACTAGCGGCATATACATTCGCTATCCTCGCTATTGATGATCCTCATCAAATGTGAATGCGTTTGTTGAGATCCACTTTTTTTTGTGCGTTAATCCTCTCTAAAGTGAGGCTTTTGAATGACAGCAATACGGCATTCTTCTTGTGGAACGATTCCCCTATAGGTTAGAAAAGTTGTGACGATATCGAATAGAAAGTAAAAAATGAAAAATAAAGGTGTATATATTGTACGCATTAAAAAGGATGATGTGCCCCCTTCCTTCTGTACAAAAAAAAAAGAAATTTCAATACCTCAAAAAAAAAAGCGATAAAATATACAAAACATTGCTCTACGCTGATACATAAGATGGTCTCAAACACTCAAAACATCAATGACTGATGAGTTCGCGGTTCTTTTTGGATTAACGCAACAGTTTAGATTTACTGGTTGATTCGAGTCAGTCACAACATAACAACATATAAATTGCAATAATAAAGTTCCACTAAATTGCGGATGAATCACGTAAATACTTTAAAGGAGGTACCATTCATTATATCGTTCTTCTGGCAGTTTCATTTTCTACACTTTAATATAACTATATTTGATCTTTAGAAAATCATAAAGTGCATTTAAAAAAAAAAGACTTCTAAGTGAATTTCTATGAATATTGTATATGGGAATATCGGTTCGTATCTGTTTGTGATTATCTAATCGTTTGCCGATTTCTTTATTTCGACACAATGAACGCATATTGGCCTTGACCCGATCGTAAAAATTTTCAAGTGATTTTAGCAATCAGCGCACGTTTTCTTCTTGTTTTAATCGTTACACATTTTCATAAATAAAAGCACTAATTAAATATCTCTGTATTATATTTATCTTTTATATTCGTTTAGTTAATTATGGATAAAATAAATGAAAGAAATTAAATAGTGTTTCGAATTGCCTCAAAATTTTCCATGATTTTTTTTTTTTCAGGAAGAATAATTGACGAAAATATTGAATCGATGAAGTCGACCTAGATCGTCTTCTTATAGTAGTATTCATAAGAAAACATACTCACTATGGGTATAAATAACACAAATTTTGTTATCAATAAAAGAAATGAGTTTAGGTGGCAGCAGATACATCTCTATATATTCCGATAATCGTTTATGGTGTTGCTGGATTGCTTGGTTTAATCGCCTCTCTAATGCTGCCCATCGAAACGAAAGGACGCCAAATGACGGTATTCTCACTTTTTTTTGGAATCCTTTTTAACTACTGCCTAGATAAAATAAAGCTAAAAAGTTGTTTTGTACTAAAAGGTGTGGAAGGTAATATTACCGGTTCATTAATATAATGGAAGGTGCATTTTTCTGGATTTGATTGAGAAATCTCCCTCCATAGAAAATCGGTAATTGTAGGAGCGCCGGTATAAGAGCAAAGAATACTAAATTCCTACTAATTCGGTAATGAAATTCTCTCTCGAAAGGAAGCAAATTCGTTTCAGGAAATTTCACTCGAGCACTCGAATTGTGGGGCTCCTCATTTGAAAGGGAAGACAGGAGAATTATACGTTATCTTTATTACTTCTGTTAGATTATTTCTCGAAATATCTCTATCACAATCGTTTTTCAACGTTAATCACAAATTTTTTAATTCTAACGAAAATTGAATAATCAAAAAACAACAACAACAACAACAACAACAATATTTTATAGCTTTTTATATGATAAGAATATTATTTACAAATCCATATAGGGGATCATCGATCGTTTTACAGCCGGCTGGCAAGCAGCCTCCTCCCTATCGTATGGAGAAGTAAATGAAATATTTGCTTTCTTGACACCTAATTCCTTACCAAATAGTCCTTTTTTTTTCCTGCCATCGGCGACTTCTGCAAGATATTTCCACATTAGCAGAGGTGTTTTTTCATTTATTAACCGTCATATTTTCGAAAGAGATTATTATCATTATTTGCCCAAAATGATAGATTTCGATTAGATAATATAAAGAAAAATATTTGAAATATAAACGTTCAGTAATTTTTATCGAAATTCGCAAATTTCTTTTTTTATTCAACGTTGATTCATCGAATCTGCAATGATTTCATGCATAACATTATATCTCTTTAAATGAGAAAATCTCTATTTATAGTATTAAAATAAACGCAAATATCTTTCAGGACACACATATGTGAAGACGGGTTGAATCGACTTGGAATGTTCGATTACAATAAAGAAAATGAAAGAAAGTCAATAAAACACATTGAATTGAATAGGAAATGATCTCCAATTAAATTTTAATCAATATTTCTCATTTATTTCATTAAAAATATTTATTATTATATTGTAAAAACTTTGCATGATAATGATTATCATCGAATGTGCACTTTATCATTCACTATTATCACTGATGTTTTAAAAATATAAATAAATAAATAAATAAATAAATTTCCTTTCGAAAATACTTCAAATTGAGAATAATAATAACAATTATCATAATGTAGCCATCATTCTTTGAAGCAAGAACTTCGTCAAATAAAGACTAGGACGAGACGAGATCGGCTTTTCACAGCTCTATCTATTGGCAAACCAATCGTGCAATAATTAACTCAATGCATTTTGCCACCAACAATGGTATAGATCGCCAGCCGATTCGTTTTTCGTGTGTAAAAATAAATTCTAATTTAATAAAATTCTCGAATTTAAATATTTTTTAACGACCGAAAATGAACGAAAAAAAATCGGAAGGTAATTTTGAGATGCAAATTATGTTACATTTACGAATGCTCAAAAAATACATAGATCATTTTCAACGAAATCCCCCAATGAAAAAAAAAGTAATTTACCTTTTGATTATTAAACGAAAAGGTAATGTGTTATTGATACGCTTGTAAATATATCGATCGGCGTTGTTGCAACGCTACCTTGCAGGTATATTGCACACCTTAGGCAGTTGGCATACTAAAATAGGCTAGACATATACACGACGCGTGCATATAAAATGTCAAAAAATAATGCAAAGATGAAAGCACTAAACATCTTGCTCAGAAGTAGATGCACCTCTTAAGTGATCCACCACTATATTCGACGTAGAACACTGCACGGACGGTAAGACCGGCAGCTTCAAACATCCGTGACAAAGAACTAGATGAAGGAAAGCTGCCTGTAATGGTAGAGGAAAAAGAAGACCATACGAAACGGTGAAATAATGTGGCGAAAAAGTTAGTATTACGACATACAGGAGAGAAAGTGTATATCGAAGATATTTGAAGATTAAAGAAAAACTTGTGGTGACGAATGCTAGAGCAGTTGACACTCAATTTGCCTCATCAATCGCTTATAGAAGTTGCCTATAAATTAAAAAATATGTGAAATAATACCTTCGCGTTTTCAACGATCATGTAAAATTTCCACAAAAATTCTAAAGTCCGATCAATACAAATTTCGATCAATCGATCGATATAATTTCTTCCACCATTGAATGTCTACGATTACTTCTCATATTGGTCAACCAACATCCAATGTGATATAGAAAGGATGTTGATCTGTGGTATAAATAATATTAACCTCTGATATATCCTTTAAATTTAAGCATTCCGGCTTCGTGCTAAAGACAAACGCAAATCAATGAATTTATAAAAATAAAGAATAATAAATATCAGTTATTTGAGTGAAGTCGATTCATAGCTATCGAGAGGCTTTCTTATTTCAAAAATTCTTGCGGAAATTTATTCAACATCGAAAATAACTGGGAAAATCTGCAAAATGTTCTTCATAGAGCTTGACTTATGTCATTATAAGAAAAACAATGACCTCAGGCGACGAACTCATTATTTCCAGCATGATGGTGATCGGATAAAACTTGATTTCATAAATAATCAACGAAAACGTTGATTGCAACCGGAAAGTTTGGTCGAAATCGAATGCATCTCCGGAAATTCGATCACAGTTACGACTGAAAAATGCGCAAAAACCGGCTCCACGATGATCCAATGTGAACCGGTTGAAACTACGGTTTAAAAATAAACTTCAGCACCACGATCGAGAAGACCACGTAAATTTAAACTACGACTTTTACTGGTATTGATGCGATACACCTTACTCCAAACAAAATTTACCTGCTAATCAATTAAACACTAAGGTGTGATTGAAAAAATTATTCACGCTTAGACCAAGTTGATGAATTCATGCGCCTAGATTCCAAACATTTAAATCGGAGAATGTTCGATGGGGATGTTGCGAACGCGTCGAATGGGAAAATTCGTTTCCCCGTTGATGCATATGACGAATAAAGCACGCAATACGATCTTGTTTTTACTCAATCGTTCGTATGGTTAATTAATCGAATTTTTAATCAATCGATCAAATCCGGGAAATGATAATTATACCTCTCTCAATTTGCTTCGTTTTCACGTAATAACGATTTTATAATATATGACTCATAGAAATCAGTTCGTTAGATTATTCTCTATTGATGAATTATTGAAATAAAAACATAGACAAAGTTAGGCACCAATTATCCTAAAAGGTGTCATTGCAAACGTCGAAGTTCTATTGCTTTACGTTTGCAAAAATAGTCGTTGAAAATTGCAATTCGTATCTTTTGTGTTTTTTTAATATTTTTGAAATTATCGTAAATCTTTAATTAGTTTTTTTTTTTTTGATTTATTTTTTAACCATTTTATGCATTCACATAGTCATCCGATATCGTTTTTCGTTTCAAATTAATGAAAAACATCCGGTAAAATTTCACTAACGACAATTTGAATAGAATTTCTAAATGCCAATAGAGATTAAAGCATTCCTATAAAGTTGAAGTTACTAGGTATGTCGTTGCTAAAATTTATCTCATTGATACTTTATCATACAATCGTGCTCGGTTTTTCCGAGATTTCGTCCTCGGAAGTCTTTCAGTTCACCTTTCGCCGTCGTTCGACGTGGGTATTAGTTTTAACTTATCAGAAACCTTGTTACCCGGAGCGCTGCGCTACAAATTTTGTAGTTGCACTTGTACTTATGTGATATGTGGCTCGTGTTAGTATCATCACTGCATTTTATTATTTAGCCTTTCTCCCATTCCCCAAAAAGTTGCTCCTTGTGTTCCCGTCGAGGTGTGCCCACTCCATGGAACCTCGGAGGCCCTCTGTCCGACAAAAATATTCCCGCAATAGGGTATTCTAAGGTGCGCAGACCTCCTTCTATACATTCTTGTCATGTAATGATATGTGAGAGGCAATGGATGTTGCATTCCTCGTAAGTTCTTATCAAATCAGTGGTGGAGAGGAGAGTTCGGATTCGGAAGGAGGCATGAAAAATCCCGGTAAGTGATGTCTCAAGAAAAGAACGTTTATTGGAGGGGGAGGGAGCGGCCACGAAAGTAGATATATATTTAATGTAAGGGTTAGCTCGCTGTGTTCGTCTAGTCGCCCAGGTCTCGTTGAGGATCTGCACCCTCTGTCGAGATGCGGTCGAGTAAGCTGCCAGGTGACATATGTATAAGGGCAAGCAGTTTATCAACTTGTACAATCAGGTGATAAACACGTAAGGACTCGTTCACCAGGATGGCTTCGATTGTCGGCCCGATCTCGTAGTAGCGCCCGCCACGCTCCAACGGCCACACGTAGGCCCATTCGGCCTTGCGAACAATCTGGCAGCTGGGATGAATACATGAGCGTATCAGTTCCTTTTACACCCTCCCGATCTGCCTCAGGACAGCCTCCCTCATGGTACATGCTGGGCATTCGTTTGATCTGGCTCTATGCTCCTTATCTTCTTTGACTTACCTTGCACGGCGCACTACGCCCGCTTGATGTATAGCCGACTGGTTTACCTTACATTAGCTCCTCGGGCGTAAGTTTAGTTTGGTGAAAAGTTCGAAGGGAAATGCGTGAGTGCGACGCACCATATTCTGGAGATTTATGATTTGTTGTCGATATTTTTCCAACACCGTTACTACAATATTTAGCAGACAAATATTTCACCTTTCAATTAAATATCAATTACTTGTGCTCATATTTATATATTTAAGCGTTCTATGGGCTATTTGGCGCCTTCTCTCAACGTCTATATCGTATAACGTTGCACATTATGAACGGTTTAATTACCCAAGTTTGAGGGTTGTCTGATGAGAGACATTGATAATTGTACTGTCATCTAGCAGCATCCCAACAGGAAAGTTTTTTCACTCACTTTAAATAATCGCTGACTATTCGCAAATCGATCAGTAATTGTGAAACCATTTGTTGAAATTACCACATCAAATTGCATTTGGATTTTATTCTTTGAATTTATACAGATCGCACCTATGTAACAATTCAATTTTTCACTCATTTAGATATAGTTGATGAGGAGTCGTTAGGTACGGTGGAATTTCGATGATTTGAGCAATAGATGAATCAGACAGTTGTTTTATTTGCAGATCTATCGATGAATTCAATGAAAAAAAATCCCGAAAAACTTTGCGTCAAATTTCGTGCTTATTTCATCCGACGTTTTTGAAAATCTCTAGGCTTGGAATAATCGAAGGTAGTTGCGCCTAGAAGAAAATATCAAGTATTGCTTATGGGGATGTTAACGGTTTATCAAAAAATTTGCAAGAGCTAGAGGAAAGTTAAGCTGACACATGTTTCATAATGTTGTTATTGTCATTATGATTGCTGTGACCATCCACTGTGGTCATTTCCGGTTGTGATGATCGAGGAATATATCAAGGGGGCGGGGTGGGGGGGGGGGAGAGAACAAACATATTTCATAACTAGACGTAATAAAGAATAGTTGTTTAGAGAAGGGTGTGAAGGAAATTAGACCATTAGCATGCGGCATTTATACGTTATTGTTTTCACGTTGAATTTAGTTCTTCTATTATTTTCGGTGATATACTCTCAAGTTTTTCATCATTTTTTTTTCTATCTTCATTTCAGTATTCTCAACTTCTCATCGTCGGCGATTCATAAATCAATACCAACAAAAGTCAACCATTTTAATTGCGATTCTTTGAAGTGATCTTGAAAAATAACCTAAAGAAAGAGTCTTAATGACTGATCATAAAAAGAATATCGGCGTTCGATTAAGTTTCACCTCTCAAAATCATCTCTTATGCTAAGTAATTCAAACAAAATTAGGTGAAGGTTCGTGATGGTTTTGTTCTTTGATCTCGAATCATTCTTCTTTTGTTCTAACCTGCGATTTTCCAAAGTGATGTTGGCTATTATAGCCTGATAGAGATATTATGTACTTGGTGATTTTCCTATCTCGTGATCCATCGCCAACATCTCTACGGTCACCTTTACAATATAGCTCTACTTACCTGTATCGCCTGCACAATATGCGAGCCTCAATGACGTTTCACTTATAGGGGCAAATTCTTCCTGACAATTCATGGAGATGGAGATTCACAGCACTAATACCTTTTGTTTATTTTGATTGGAAAATTGCTTATAAAGTGGAAAAATTCTCATTAATTGATCGTTGATGCTGCCACTTCGACGACAAAAGCGCTTATAGATTAGGGAGGAGGATGGTTTTAGTGAGCTGAGAAACTTCACCACCTGGAATAAAGTGAATAAGATTAAGTCAAACTTTATCAACCTTCGAGTTTCACTTTGAAGAGGAGATTCGAGTTTATTCGTATTTTTATTAGCTGAGAGTGAGAAAGATATTAGTCATTCTTCATTAATCGAAGCATTTGGATGCGATCGCTTCCTCCTTCTGTATTGCCCAATCTGCTTCTCCCTCCTCTCACTTCCTCATTGTTACATCAAAGTCACACCTGCGGTAGTTTATCATGACAATTGTATTATACATATTCGTAGTAAAGCATTATATGGCGTTGCAGTGTTGTCATAATTTCTATTTTGAGTGTATCTTCATTCTCTTTGCATGATTCATGATGGCACTAACTAATGTGGCAATTTTCGGCGATCTTAGGGATTTGCAACGCAAATCTTGCTTATCCCTCATTGATCCGAGTCACCTCTTCTATTCCATTTCCGCCTTCCGTTGTGTTTCATTTGTTAGTGATACTGCTCAGCGATTTCACATTGTCGATCTGGCCAACATCATATATGGACGCTATCAAATATGGGTGAATTTTATACCTAATTCCTAACCATAAGGACTTGTATGGTGCATCTTAAATCCGCAAATCAATTAATTTTTTTTTCACAGTTTTGCATTTCTTTTTTTTTATTATTTAAAGAATCCCAACTGTGAATTTGCTTAATTGCCACAATTCTCGCTTCATCCCTTTCCTTACCTGAGGTTAGAGGTGGAGGTTGCTTACCTGAGGTTGGAGGTGGAGGTTGCTTACCTGAGGTTGGAGGTGGAGGTTGCTTACCTGCATTGGCTATGATCGATGAATTGCCGATCTGTTTTAAATATGTATCTTGAATTATAGACCTTATAATTTTTTTTTTGCAGATTTTTTCGGTTTGTATGAAATGAAATGCAAGTTTCTACTTGAATGTGGTAATTTGTACTGCCTCGCAGTTCTCATATTGTGAAGTGATTGGTTTAGTAAATCGGATGCGATGCTTTCAATGGTGTTTAGGGTTTTCGATTCATAAGTTCAGATCATTTTATATAGGATACGTAGTGCAATGCAACATTCTTACCTTTAGGGGACTATAATTTTGCACATTTAACTAATCTTGGAACCACAAAATCCCCTCTCAATTGTGACTCTTTCATAGAGGTGAATGGATTGTTCGCATATATTTTATCTGTCTGTAAAGGCCATCCTTGCATACCACATTTCTTCTATCGGTCATATCCTTGGCACCTAATGCTCATGTTTGTGATTTACTCTAAGATTTGAGGAACTCATATCCGTGAACTGGCGAATATCCGGATTCAAGTACCTGACTCCACAATTTATGTATAGTTCCTGAACTTTCGAATTAGGGAAATGATCATGCCACCATCTTGTCCATAAGAGCAGTTGGAGGGTAATTGATCGATATTTAGCAGCTGCTATTAATAGTTGAAGATCGGCATGGAAATTGTTCTAAAAGGAATGGGGGATATCCCATCAATAAAGAGGAAAACGAGATGTATTTGTATCCATAGATAAAATGAGGATGATGAATCAGTGAGTGGGTTTGCTTCACGAATCATTTCGTTAAGGGGGTTGTGTTGTATAGGACGAAAGAGCGACGCAAAGGCCGATGCACTGCTGATTGTTTCGTTGTCGGTGGGCAAGCTGGAGCGTATGTGTGTGCTGCACTTGTGAATTACTTCATTTCACGTTGCGGGCAGCCGGTTGAAGCGTTGTCGTTGTGCGTCACACACACATCACACACACACACACACACACCTAACCAGCCAACCGAAACAGCAATTTTCTCATCATTATGTGATCGTCATCGCGTAACCATCAGCTGTGCAACGCAAAACGACCCATTTTAGAGGGCGTCATGTCTGTTAGCGTTTGTTTGATTACTTCATTTCAGCAATGATAATTTTCATCTCTCCGTACTCTCTATCTGTTAATATATATTTATCTGTTGCTCATTATTTATTCTATTCTCTATTGTCGTTATTTCGATCGTTTTATTTGCATAAGTGTGGTTTACGTGAAATGAAATGGCGTTTCTGTATCGTTTCATCTCGTAATCTGTTTAAACGCTTTTCGAATAGCGAGGTAGAGATTTTTTTTTCATTTGATTTTATTCTTTGATAATATAGCTCGAAATATTTCTCGTTAATTAATAAAAAAGTGGAAATTTAATTTTTTTTTTTTTTTGCAGATTTTGCATTTGCGAAATTCACTATGACAGTGTCGTATTTATATCTGAGTGTATGTGCATGTATATATGAATGTATGTGTATATATATCTGAGTGTCGGATTGTCTTCATATTTGAGTAGTTTCAAACAAAGCATTACTGAAATTAACATAAAGAAATTATTCCACTATTGTTCATGTTGATTTCTTAACTCTAGAAAGGAATTATGGAGATTTAAGTATGCTTTAAAAGAATAGCACCCATTATAGATCAATCGGATTACGAAGAGAAACGATCTATTGTGAATTTCTCTACGAACGGTCGGATCTGTCAAAATATGAGGGTTTTTTTTCTGTTGTTTTTAATATTTTTAAATAATTCATGAGTTTAGACTGGTGAAGTAAGTAAGCGAATTTGAAATGGTAACTAACTCTTCCAAACAACTTCAGAGAGGATATCCACACGACGACGATTTGTTTGAATCGGAATTGACTGCATTCATACTTTGGACCATCGCATCGCTTTTGAATTGCTTATAGTCGTGTTGAAAATGTTTGAAGCATTATCCATAAGCGTTGTTTACACATTTTGGCACTATAGGGGATGCATTTTCATCAAAGCCGATTGCCATTGTAACTATTTAATTAACACTGGGATTAATTAGAGTTTATAGCCAACACAGAAATTCATTTCGAGCATTTCTTTTATAATTTCACTTTCAAAATAGTATTTAATTTTTTAACTAGATAACTAGTTTTGCTATTTAAATATCAAGTTGAATATTAAGTATTTTTTTTTTTTTTTGTAATCGATAATTTGAATAGTAATATTTTTTGTTAATTCAAATAAAATATTGAAATTTTGTTATAAATGAATTATGGATGCTTAGGTGATAAGTTTTTTTTTTTCTGTGATTAAATTTTAGAGAAACTTTTTGCATAATTTTTGATTTTATATGCAGATAGGTTTATTTAAAAAAAAAGAATCGCGAAAGAAAAAAAGAATTATCGATTTGCATAGAGCGATTTTCTATTTTTTTTTCCCCATATCAGAGTTTTGCTGGGGGTTTTTTAATACGAAATCTCAATTGTTATTTAGATATGAGGAGAATTACGGCAAATGTTGATATTATTGATCGCATTGATTGCACTGATTTGATGTTAATTGCACTGATTGCACTGATTGGTGCGAATGGAAGTTTGGTGTTAGTTAATGCTAGGTTTGCACTGATCAGCTCAACAACTGGTAGGACAACGTTGTAATGATTTATCATTATTACACGAACCCCCCTCCCACCCTCATCCAATTTCAGAGGTCTATTTACAGGTTTTTATAGAGTTAAATAGTTCGTTTGCGCTGATAGTTGAATGGTAACTAATGGAAACTACTGAAGCGCAATGAGATGTGACATTTCGGTAATGTTGGTGACACAAGAGAATTACATTGTGGCAAGCTATCGTCAAGTTTTTAGTGAGGTTTTTTTTCCAGTCAATCTCATTCAAAATCGGTACTTATGATTTGCTTTTAGTGGCGCTTATTTGATGATACGTATAGGTGTGTTTTCGACTGAGAAGTACTGAAATTAATAAACTTTGATTGCAGTATTTATTGGTTATTTTATGTGTATCACATTCATTAATGCAATGAAAAGCGGAAACGATCAGTGAGAAGGGCATGTGGGGAGAGGGGAGGAGGGAGTTAGAGCGTGATCCGGCAAGGAACATCCTTACTAGCAATGATATGGATGATTTGCATAATTTGCATAGTGGTACACCGTTTAATTGTATGATATCACAGTAAGGTATATTGTTCTGTGTTATTATTATTATCATGGCATCATGTTGTGAGGTCGCCATAGTGCCCCCACCCCCCCTTCCTTATCATAGTAGTTTTATTGATGCTTCTTTTTATGGCGATGACGTTGACGTTGACGTATTTGATGTGTAAATGAAAATGCTTTATGCTTTTACCTTGCATTGTTATGCTAATATAAGTTTGAAAGATAAGAAAAAAAAATTGAAATTTGTTATAAAGCTGCTAAATTTATCTTTGTATCTCTCGTTTCTCATTTCTCTTTCCCCTCGTTATTGATATGAATCATTCTTTGAGATGGTTAGGTGACACAAGTCAGACGGCTGTCAGCAATTAATGAAAAATTCATTGTTTACAAATATATCAGTTTAGCTGCATTATTATAGGTTCTTCTTTGCTAATAAATTATTGCCGTTCATTAATGATATAAAATGATCAACACTAATTTGAGAAATTATTATTAGTGTTGACGATATAGTCGATGTCTTTTTGCACAATTTTCTAGATGAATCTCACAAATAGATATGAAATAAATTGGCAATGAACTAAAACTCTTTGCTGTTAAATCGTAGAAGATAATATATTTAATAATATTAGTTAGAGTGAACTTCTTGAAAGCATGAATAAAGGGCGGAATAGAACCGTGGATGTGAAATTTAACGAATGATAAGTTTACCGCCAAGTTGTGACATAATTTTCTGTGCGTTCGTTTTTCACTTTTTTTTTTTGCTTTAATTGTATGTATCATAATATTTAGTTGTTGAGTAAAATGAGCGTTTATTTTTGAATTTGAGTAATATTTTTTCGTGTTAATGATATTGAATTCGTTTCAGTAAGGGCGGTATGAGATGTCGTTGGTGACTGTACAACGTTCTCCAACACCAAGCGAGAACGCGAATTTCGATCATTCAGTACGTAGATCGTTTTTCTGAAGCGAATTTTACTAATTTCTTACCTTTGGTTCACCTGTAAATTTATATTTACAAAGCGATTATGGTGGTAATATATCAATTCATATATGTGCATGTGATTATCTATCCAAGATTGTTTTTTAGGAAACAATTATCTTTAGAGATGCGGATTCTGAAAGGTATTTAACCTCTATAAGCTGAGCAACTTTGAGAACGTTCACGTTGATCAGGTGCACTTCGAAAGTAATTTGGGGAAACTTCAAAATCTCCAAACATTTGCTTAGAGGAAGAGCGCCTTACGATCCGTGAAGACGCCAAAAGTATAAAGACAGGTCTTTGATAGGAGGTTTACGGAAGCGTTCAGCTTGGTCGAAACGTGGGCCCATTTTATCATTTCTAGTTGTCAATTTGTGAAACGAGTTCATTTGATGGGAGAAGGAGGGAGGAGGGAGAGGGGGAGGAGAACGCCGAAGGCTCTTGCAGTGGCTTGCGATTCCGCTAATTATTTGTAATTTCGATATGCTGATTTCGCCTATTTTTTGAAATTTAACCGATAGAAAGCAATAAATTTTATTAATTTATGGAATAAGTTGTGTACCGAAAGCGTAATATTTTCATCACTTTTTTGCATATTCAGTTTTATTCTTAAAATTCCATTTGAATCTCAAAATGCTTATAAAAGATGGAACGAATGGAGAAATGAATACGAAATGCAAAATAATAATAATAATAATAATAATAGTAATAATAGTAATAATAATAATAATAATAAATTGTTAGTCCTTGCTTGTTCCAATGACTGTTTGCATTATTTTCTTCGTCACTAAAACATCGTAATTATGGGCGCATAAGTCGGCATGCTAAGGGATAGAAGACATTATAATGGAGATTGCATACACGATTTGTACGCTTTTGATGAATTTTTCTCGTTTTATTCGAAGAATTATGATCGTTCGACGATTTAACGAGAAAAAACTTATTATTGGTGGTGAAATTTTACATTTATTTGTTGCGAAAAAATTTTCGTTTTTTTTTAGTGGAAATTTTTTTTTTTTTTTTTTTTGAAAATTCGTAATTCATTTTTTCTCATTTGAAGTTGTTAATTACGTAGAGTGCAAATTTGATAAATAATATATAAATGAAAGATGAAAGAAATTTCAGTTTTTTTTCTTCTCAGAAAATTGTTGCTCTATGTTTTCTGTCTTTAAATCTCATCACCCCTTCTAGCGAATGTTTTCATTGCTATCCCGCCATTGAATTTTAGTTGAATATCGTCTATCGTTGTGTTGTGACATTATTGAATATTTCAATCTATTTGTTACTAATGAAATAATTTAATGAAATGAGATGAGTGCTTCAGGATGCGGATGTCTGCGAATGTGGTTTATCGCCACGGAAGAGCAAGAGTGTTGCAAGCAGCGAATGTTTCTTCTATGTGAAGGGAACTGCGGTCATCCTTCTCAACCATGATCGCACCAATGTGGCACATAATTCGGCGAATGGTACATCATCATATTCTTATTTATTTGATAGCTCTGAATAGAATTTTTGAATATAATTTATCGAGGATGAGCAGGGAAAGAAGAGGCAAGCATGGCTGCAGTAATGCAGATATGTAATATATGTGCCCTTACCCCTCCTTCTCCTCTCCTGCTTTCTCCCAAGCCCCTTCCCAATCTTTGCACCCCTTCCCCACCCCCCTCCCCCCTCCCTTCCAAGAAAACTCGCTGTACTAAACATTATCCTCGGAGTTTTGCTCAGAGTTGCGAAAATTAAAAGTAGAAGGTGAATAAGGAGATGTTTAATGTTAAAGAAAGTAATTTGCTTACAAATAGAAAAATTTGCTACCACAGGCGCTTTTGAAGGTGTTATTGTGGACAGTTTTTATGTAGCTCATTGAAAGACAGCAGCAGGCAAAAGTTTGTGTCTAAGCGGAAGTCTAGACGAAATGGAACGGCGCGATACGGTAGTAAAAACCTGCGTAGTACGGTAGATCGTTCAGGCTTTATGCTTCCACTCACGACCACTCAAAAATGAACATAATGTTGGAGCTGAACAATACCCAGCATTCACTTTGAGTTGAAATGCTATTCGGCTATAGATAGCTCGCATTAATCGATATTTTCGTTTTTTTTTTTTTTTTTTTGAAACTGAGAAATAAATGAAGAGTATATCCATGTTCTTATCTATGATGTTTTAGTTTGCCCACCGTTCCATCCCTTCACATCAATCTCTTCCTGAGCATGAATGCAGCATCGACTTTTCTGAGTGATAATGTTTGAGAGCAGAGTCATTTCTATGGAAAGTAGCTCTAATGGCAAGCATTCGAATTGTGCCTCTGTCCAGACACCTAACGTTCACCGTTTGCATAAATTTTTAAGTAGGCTCTTTATGAATTCTATGAAGTATTTGAAGTGAGGAGAAGTAATATTCGGATTTGTTCTAATAGAACTTGCTCAATATATACCGAAGCATATGCCATAGCTGTCAAAGATTAGATATGCGAGTCCAGAGGAGCAAGTTCTGTACCCACATATCCTGGGAGATTTCATAAGGAATTGCAATGCACAAATTATCCTGAGCGGACATCTTTGTTACAACGCCGACAGAATCTGATTGTTTACGATCGTGTGCGAACTAATCGAATCAGCGCTTGTTTTAAAACAAGTTTTTTAATCGCTTTTATGAACAATGGAATGGCAATCAGATAGACATCAGCTTATTCAGGAGAGATCGAGGAGCACCTGCAGGCGATGTTGCGCATGTTACCTCCTGAGGACACGCTGACGATGGCCGTTAGGTTGCAGCCCAATAGCGACCAAGATTGTTTACAAGATCATGCCAGATACTTGGCTGTTGTGGCATCCTCATCCCGCCAGGATATTGATGACTCACGCGACGCGAGGGAATGTGTCCTGCTCGGATTGGATTGCCTCCCTGGTGATAAGGCCACGTTCGTTTTTTATTGCTACGATACTCAACTCGAGTACCCCATCGCGGGGTACCAGACAGGTGTATCCGTCGACTGTGCCGTCCATTCGGCGACGACGGCATGATAGTGAATGATATGTTAAAACTATTTATTAGTTACTTATAGGGGATTAGCGAGCAGAAGGAGCGGCTTGAAGTTTTAATATACTTGTTTCATTAATTGACTACTTCATACACCCAGTTTTTTTTTGTTTTTTTAATGTTTTATGTTATTTTGATCCTTCCATAATCAACTTTCCGTATTTCTGTTGATAGTCTTAGAGATTTTTATCGCAATATTTTCTTCAAATATTTATTGATGGGTTTCCAGTTGAGAACAGGTCGATGCTAAGACACTCTTTGAGGTGGGTTCGTTAGTTTCGTTGAGATAAGCTTATTGCAGTGGGTTTACTCTTCAGCTGCTTGTTCAAAGCATTGACGTACATAATAAATGGTCATTTTTCGATAACATTCCAATTGTTCCCTTATGGACAGATTTGTTTTCCTTTGCGAAATCGCAGTCCCTCATTTTCAACCCTCAGAGCTTATAGCGCTCATGGCAATTTTCATGGGGTTGGCGTCGATTCGAAGATAGTCTCTTGAGGAGGCATCTTATAGACGAGATAATGTGGCAAGTTTCTTCGATTCAGCGTTGATGGGTGTTTTTGCTGTTCAGGATAGGAGTGGTGATCCCGATATTTGCATCGACACACGTTCGTCTTGATGGTGATGGAGGCATTGCGGTCGATTGCGACTCATCATACCACCTATTTCGACCAGTCTCTGTACAGGCCATGTGGACTATGTTCCAATGTCTTCATAAGGTACACCTGTTCCATTCCTTAGTTAGGCTAATTACAAATCAACTGGGTTATCCTGAAATGCAAAAGTGCCGCAAGATGGAGGGAGTGGTTGCGATGGTTTCAGTGATTGACGGGGAGTTGGGTGAGAACTGAAGGGAGAGAGAGGTAATTCCAGCGACTTATACTATGTGGTGCTGAGCCATATGCATCTACATCCGGAAGTCGAACTTCTACTTGTTTTCATTGTGCCTTCTCATGAGCAAGCATGCTTTCTGTTGACGAAACACATCTCGAAAGGAGGATTGCTGCTGACGTGCAGGTTGTGTGTTAAAGGCAAAGGGAATAGTGTACAGAATAATTGTAAGCTATGAATAGCAAGCATTAAGTTTGAACTTGCTTCAATGATATTATTTTTGATACAGGAATTGCGAGAGGTGCAAGGTGCAAAGAACTCTCCATCGCAGACTGCGCGACCGGGAGAGCGCCTCGTCGATTATTATCTACGGCATATTTCATCACAAGATGCGATACGCGCTGAATGGTTTGTTTTTCGATTTTTTTTTTCTTTTTTTCGATATTTTCTTGCTTGATGATACGATTTTTCTTATCGTTTACTGAATTCGCTTCATTTGTGTTTTTTAAATTTTTTAATTCCTTCTAAATTTTTACGTGAATCATCCAATTGTGCGTAAAATAATACAAATGAGAACATCTCTGCCCTCATTATTTGTAAATTAATACAGATTAGGCTATAGAGAGGGTAGGGGAGAGGAACGGATAATTCAGTTATCAGAGTGATTTCATGATGTGGCTGATACTGAGAGGGAAATCAGCATATGTCTTCCAGCATGATGGTGTAAATATCAAAGGAGGTCGGAAGAGAATCAGCATCGATCGATGCTGATACTGGTAGGAATGCTTTTGTGGATATTGTTGAGGATGTTGGATCTCAGTACCTCATATTTAAATCTCTGCGTTCTATTAGCGAGCCAAAAGTGCTTGCTTGTATGAAGAATTAATATGAATTTTACGAATTCGGTTGATGCTAAATGAATGCGATGATGGTGTAAGAAAAAAAGGAACATTTATCTTTATGCATTGGAAAATTAACTTGCATATCACTCATGTGATAGTAATTTGCGAATTGGCACTGAATTGGTTATGAGCGTGAGACTGAACATCGCAGGCCGCTCTCGACTTTCTCTTTTGATCACGTCCGAATTGTTGAAGTTTTTCGCCACTGCTGTTTTTTTTCGAACTTCGAAAACATTGATTGATTCAGGGAGCGATCATCATCTGAATACGGTATTGGAACGTCAAGTGATCTAGGTGCGACAACGGCAGATGCTGAACGTTTCAGCATTGAAGGTCGTGGAAATGACAATTCAGGTATCAGTGATAGTTTAATTGGCACAAAAAACCGCAATGTATCCTCGAAGTAGGCACAAAATCGTATAAAGTTGTGCGATCTTAGTGTTAGTGATTGTTCATCTAGCGAGTTGTTTTATCATTGACTTCGACTTCGATTAGCAGATATTTTCTTGTGTCGGATTTATGCACATAAAGTATAGGCAAGTTAATAAATAAAAATATTCTTCACCGATGATGAATTATAAGAGTTATCAAAAAAATCCCTCGTGTGTTTTCCAATTTTCCATCATTCTTTGTTCCATTTCGTTGAAAGAACTGTTTGTACGAGCTGTGCTTGATTAAACGTTGATTTTGAATCAACAGTGGTACGTTGATAATCACTCGAATTTTGAGATAAAAATCATTTTTTTATTATTGGGAGCGTAATGCTGATTTTAGAACGTCGACATAGGTAGACGATCGTAAATGAAAGCCACAAATTGCAAGACGCTTGAAATGCATTTTGTTTGTTTTGATTCTAAAGTGTACTAAAAACTTCATGTGTTATCGAGGTTATCTTTTATACAGTTTAAGACAGGTGACGGTGGGTGAGGGAAGTGATCGGTAGGGAATTGTTCACCTCGAGGAGTTGATTATGATTTTAATTTCAATATTTGCAGTGGAAGCACAAATACATGATCGTTTAAAAGAGGTAATGCAGACAGTAGATCTCGATGACGTCACCAGCAAGGATATCCGCATGAAGGTTCATATCTTTGTCGATTTCTTTGAAAGATGTATGAAGCCAATTTTGAGAAATTTATGACGGTATTTGCACCGGAATCAATTTCATGATTGTTCTCAATTCATGAGAAGGTATGGATTTCGTTCTCCTAGAAAAGGAGTGACCGGTGGCGATAGGGGGATCATCAGCGGACGCAATTGAAAAGCCGACTTCTAGTTCCCTAGAATTGCGCAATTGGCTAGAACTGGTAGAATTGGGTTTTTTGAAAACATTTCGCTTATTTGAACCATTTTTCGGGAATTTGCGCAGAATTACTCTAATCGATTTGTAATTGTTGGATTGAAAAATGTCTTGTGCTAATTGAGTGGATAGTCTGTTAGTAGCTGTTACTCTTCATTTTTGATCTGTTCTCTAGAATTTTTTATTTTTGTGTGTAGTTGCTTTATAATAGTTAATTATTTACAATCGAGTGTTGCTTTTAGGTAGAGGAAAGTATGGGTATAAATTTGGATGATTATAAAGATTTTATCAGTCGGCAAATGATGGTCATTATGGGTCAGATGGATAAAGCATCACAAATATTTCCTTACCTCTATTTGGGAACCGAATGGAACGCTTGTGATTGGCAGTGGCTCGAGAATAATGGGTGAGATTCTTCAATTCTCTAACGTTTTTGAACGATCCGACTAAAAAATTAATGAGGAGTAATATGAGTGTAGTTTTTTTATAGTTTACATAGTTCTCAGCGTTTTGCCTTTACTTGAAGTTTTTAGAACAAGTTAATCTTGCAGCAAGAATTAATTGTGGAATTTAAAGAGAATGGTTGATGAGGGGGGAAGGGGAGAGGGAAGTGGAGGTGGGGATGAACGATCGTTGAGCTCACAGCTTCACGGCTATTGTAAAGTAACTTGACATGATAAATGATATTATAGTAGTAACGAGTGAAACTATTGCGCAACAGTAATGAGGCTATCAAGTTCAGGGCTCATTCTAAATGTTTTGCAATATATGAGAGTCATTTAAATCACAAAGATTGGCTGTTACTTAGCACCGAATACTTTTAAGAGTTGAAGTAATTGTTGCGAGCCAAAGGAACATTATTTTTTGCTTCCTATTTCAAAGCTTTGCTATTATTTTTTCATTTGACAGAAGGTGGTTAGAAAATGAAATCCAAGTCACATTTTAACGAATTTATGCTTTTAATTTTCAAAAATTTTCAATAGTTTTATGCGCAGAACATTCGATCTCAGAATTTTTTCCTTACGTTTTGTTCCTCAAGCTTTCAACCAAAAAGCGTCTCATTTTGCGTAATTCGTCCTCATAGTTATTGTGATGGCCAATGAATCTTAGTTGGATATTGCTTTTTCTCCAATTTGAATCCGGCTTTTTTTTTCTTCATATTTACGACTTTTCTTCTCAATTTTTCACAGCCGATTCTCTCGTGCAGATTTGTACGTGAATCGTCGATTGTTGTCTCCGAAAAAAGTTTACTTTCCCATGGGAAATTGTATTTACTTTCCTGTGGGAAATTATCTGTGTGGGCATTCGGCTCTCTATGCATTGCGTATTTTATTTTCTTTTATAAATATATGTAATCGTTATTATTTGATGATTTAACAGTAGCCAATATGATAAGGGGAAATTTATTTCAGGGTACAATATATAGTGAACGTGACAAATGAAGTGGAGAATTTTTTTCCGGCACGTTTGAAATATTTGAAGATCCGTGTGTGCGATGAGGCGAGCACTGAGCTTCTCAAGCATTGGAACCAGACGAACCAGTTTATTAAGGAAGCGAAGTAATCGCCGTTCATTACCACTTTATATTCTTTCTTATTCAACGATAAAATGGACTAGGCATTCAGTTTTATTTACTCAATGGATTTAATTGAAGAAATTAAATTCATCCTTAATTGAAAATATTTAGATATTATGTTTACTTATATTTAACTGAATACGTTAATCTGTAAATAACTAGAGAGAGAGTGGACACGATCGAAAACAATTAAAGGGAAAGGTTGTAAGTAAATGCGCTGTGGTGGTGTTGATTTGCACCTGTAGCTCAAAAGGTTGAATCGTGAGTGAAAGCAGGGATAGATCAATAAGCGTGGGCGATCGACTTTGTTAACGGTATTTAAAAAAAGAGGTGGGTGTGTATTGCTCTGTGAACACATCAATGAATATGCAAATAGGGAGGTAGGTGGACGAACACCATCGATTATTACCGTTGCTAATGAGAGCTTGTGAAGAATTAATAAAGGGCCTAATGAATCACCTGTCTATTTCAATGCATATATGCAAATAAATGCACTTATTCCATTTGATTGATCAAATAAATTAATTCTTGGAATTACTCATCAACTCCACAATTTTATTGTCGTTTTCTAAATTGATATCTTTGAACTGATGGCTGCGTTTTGCTTATGTTTTCGTGTGAAAATTAAATGCTGAAAGTTTTATGTTAAGGTAAGTTTTAGATTGGCTCATAATTTGGTGCTAAACAAAATTTGGATGACGAGTGAAAACAGCGCCAATGGAGATGAGTAATTCAATGAGTGAAATCAACGAAACGTTACCTCATACGAATCAATGATCAACATTTCCTACTTGATATTTTATGCATATTTCGCTCTGTTTCAATAAGAGTGATTTGTAGAGGCATGTGCGTATTTCAGGGAGAAAGGAAGTGCAGTATTAGTACATTGCAAGAAGGGCATCAGTCGATCATCTTCTACGGTTATTGCATATGCTATGAAGGTTTGCTTATATTTGTTTCTTAGGTCTAGTATTTGCAGCTAGCATTTATTTGGTCCGTAGACAAGTTAATGGCAAAGTTGACCGAATATCAATCAAATGTGTTCAAATGTACAATTCAAGTCATACTTGTTTGGTTCTCACTGATTTGCAAATGCATTATGGTTTTTGTGCGCTTGCTGCAATTTTTGCAAACGCGAATTGCAGGACGACTTGTGGTTCACATTTGTGTGCATTCCTGTTCGTTCATCGGTCAACTTGCTTATCGGAAGAGCCGTACTGTAAAGTTTGGTGTGCATATGCAGCATGTCTAGGAGTACCCATGTGATATGCTGACGGAAGGCAACTTCATTGCTGCATATATAATACTTGTAACATGAGTATTCCCGTAAAATAAGAATTATCGGAAACATTCTGAAATTTGCTTAGGGGTTGTCCTGCGAGCAGGATCAAAGAAGGTCTAACTTGGCAGCCATTACCGTTGAGCGGGTGATCTCATCCGTGCCATTCTCTCTGACGAGAACTATGTGTCTGTAATGTGCTGGGTGAATCACCTTTCCTACGAACTTGGGGGTATTTCATCAGGTGGGGATAGCGGCCTTAAATGCAACCAAGTATACGGACACCACCGACTGGTTGCCAAAGTCGGGTTTCATAATTACTTACCTTCTTTTGGGTAATTTATACGCTGTTGGCGATGCGGTGAAAATTGCTGCAGAGAGCTGTATGCTTAACTTAGCCATAACCCTGCTTTATTAGAGTTTCTTCATCATCTGAAACTTCACACTTGATGCACTGGATTGGTTTACTATATATATATATATATATATATATATATATATATATATATATATATATATATATATATATATATATATATATATATATATATATATATATATATATATATATATATGTCGGCGTCGAAATCTCCTTAGGTCTACTGTGTCGTAATTATTTTTGTACTGAAATGAGATATTCGTTATGCATATGGTGTGCTTTTCGTCGATGTTTCTATCATATTTAATTTTTAAGGAATACGGTTGGGGTTTATCGCAGGCAATGGAACACGTGAAAAAGAAGCGCGATTGCATCACACCGAACAAGGGTTTTGTGGAGCAGCTCAAAACTTTTGAAGGTGATTGGTTATTAAGAAATTTTTTTTGGAAAATACGAAACTTGATCACAAAATATATGATGTAAATTTGTGAAATTAATACAGCGAACGTAGAATTAGTTCAGCCTCGGATCCTCATTACTGCCATACTCATTCACGCTCTTTCGTCTCGCTTCTAAAAGCTCTAAATGATTCGTTCATTCTGTCAAGACCTCTTCATTGCAATTAATCGAACGGGTTCATTTGATTGTAACCTATACGTGGTTGATTGGCTATGAAGATCTCAACAGTTTTAATCTTAGAAAACTGAAGTTGACCGATATGATTATTGCTTTGCCTCAAAATACGTTATTTACTTTACTAATCGAACTATCTGATTCGGATATGAGATATGGCAGTGTTTTTTTTCGAGAAGCTGAGAGGTTAGGACTAGCAGCTTTAAGCGTAATGATGCAACGGCGATTGAGAAGATAGCTAGGAGCTACATTATGCAAGCATAAAAGTCTTTCGTAGGAATGGCTTTCCAATAGACAGCATCATCTGCTCCACTAATTTTCGAATAGCATATTGTGGTCAACGCTTATTGTGCCACTGATGCATATTTTTGCAAAGTCGGGCTGCATAGACTATTCAGGTGGACACGCGCGTCATCTGACCAGCAGCTGCTTGGTACTATGACCGCTTTTCGGTACGCATTCCATGACGTGCAAAAATTTTTCGTTTTCGCTTTGTTTACTTGGATTAATACAAAGAAGTAGTATTATATATTTTTGAAAGTTCGATTATTGTCTATGCTATCGTTGTAGACAGCGCTTCGGCTTGCCGGATGTATGCGTATCCCATATGATTCTAAATGTTGATGATGAAGACACTAGAATGGAAGTATCACCGTTGCATAGTTCTAGGTATGTTGGATGCATTCAAAAAGCGTGAACAATTCGATGCACCTCCATCGACCTCAACGATATTACCCGAATCGCCGATGCGTAGCGAACGACGTCAACCACGACGCAAGCATCTTATGTCGTATCATATCTCGCATAATATTGTAAGCCATTTATGTTATTCTATTCCTCACTTCAAATATCCGGTAGAAGATGCATGTATCATTATTTTTAATACCTCAGAATGTAATGATAAACGGTCTGTTAGAGGCAAAATAAAGATATAGATTCATATTTGAAATCTTTTTGGCTATTACTCTGACAATATTTCATATTATATGGTCACGTTGTTGAATACTGGTTATGGGCAGGAGTTGTGGAGTTTTTTTTTTTTTTTTTTTTGAGCGTCTTCAATCAGTTAACAGGTATGAACGCATTGCTTCGTCCATATCTTAGATTTCACTGGTTTCTCGTCATTTCTAGAGGCTCCTTGGTTCTGTTCCTTATTTTTTATCCATGTTGTTCAGGTAGACGTAGCGTCGCCGATATGTAGTTGTAACAGATTGAGCGAACACGGTAGTACGGTACGAAGCCTTGTCGGAAGTTTCGAAGCGAAAGGCCGTGGTGATGATTCGGCACGGCTCACATCACGTACATCTGATACTCACCTCGAACGACCTCCAGTGACATTCCGCTTGGAGAAGCTAACCGACTGGAAAACACGACATTCTTTAGCAGTATCGATGCCCCCTTCATGTACAAATACATCCATAAGCCAAATTAGAGCCCTAACCATATCTCAGTGAGGATGTTTCCGTTTAGTATGCCTCTAGTCTCGCGAACAGTTTTTTATTGGGTTTATGTTTATCGCTTCGGCAAGCAGAAGGGGGAAGGCAAACCACCTTCAAGGCTGCTTTCCGCTGTATTTTCTTTCACAACTTCCTGCAGGCCCTTCTGAATTTTTGTAATATTACTTGCTGGAATGGTCAACTTAACGCTTTTTATTGTCATTTGTCTGTATGAACGACAGCGAACGATGAGCATGTCGGCAAGGTTTTATTAACTTCTAAGCCCATTGGGCGAAAATTTGAATATTGTGGTGTTTAATATGCCTTGATTAAGGCATTCGTTTAAGTAATGCGCAAAATTGAGATGTTAATTTTATAATCTAACATTGCCACCATTTGAGTGCATAAAAAATTTTCATCTATAACGCAGAGGAAATGCTAATATTGGAGAGAATATTGTAGTGTCCGAAAAAAGATATATTTAGTACCAGTTGTCGTGTTTTGCATGCTCTCGAAGTAACTCCAATGCCTTTTAGAGACTACCTTTGGGTTCCGAAATGTTTCCGTGTAGTTAAAGCCCAGGTGGTACTTTCAGAAATCTGTAAGTGACGGAGCGAAAGGGAGAGGGGTTGGGAAGAGACAAGATCGCGTTCGTCACAAACTCGAGGTAGTCGACGCCGTAAAATATATGTTCTCTTGCATAGCACTATTGTTGATTGATATTAACTTTTCTCTATCATATACACTTTTCAACCATCGTTTGTAAATTTCTCACCTGTTCAGCGTACCTTTTTATTTTAGCTCTCCGAATTATTTATGAGGTGAAGCTGAGTATTTTTTTTTGTTTTTATTTTTCCTCATTGAAATATCCACTTTTTTGTGGAGTATGCGTTTTCATTTTGCTATTCGCAATCGAATTCGCATTTGTTTATTCGTATGTGAAATATTTCATTGGAGAATTTTGTAGAATTTTCCAGAAATATGTTGTGATACACCATTGACTTTCGCTTTTCAGTAATCTCTGTTCTTTCTTTCTTTTTGATATAGTTAGCGCAACGGTGCATATTTACTTTCTATTATGTATGAGAAGATCTTTTCGGGGTTTCCTTTAAAGAATGCTCGATCTTTTTTTCAAAAATTAGTATAATCGATTTGGATTAGTATAATCGATCAAGTGAATTTTCAACGATAATAATTGAAACTTAATTTGCAATAGGAACCTAATAAATGATTACGGCGCTAAGATTTTCATGGTGAAATTAGGGACTAATTTTTGCATATAGGACAGTCGATTCCAATCCATTCTAACTGTTTTTTTTTTTTTGTTGTTAAACATTTCTAGATTGGTTAGAAACTTCCATGAATTTCAAGCAGTTCAGTTGTCTGCAGCAGCTTCCAAAATCGAAGACAATAAGCTTACATTCATTATCGAATATTTTATATTTATTCGGTTTGGATGGCTGAGCTAGCAATATGGTTAATCAGCATTTTTTTTTTTAAATGCATAGAAAACAACGCCAGCACTCGAATAGAAATAACAACTGCTATGCTGCATTGTAGCATTTTAGCAGTTCATTCGGCGTCGTTTTAATTATGTGCCCAATTATGGCTTAGATTTTTTCGTTTTGCATCAAAAGTTACAGTTGGATAAGCTTGAAACGAATAGGCAATATGCAAATTAGAGGATTAAGGAGCCGAATAATTTTCATCCACGTTAAAAATAGGTAACGTGGAGAAGGTTTACTCTGTGAGTTCTAATATTTCGTTGGTATTTTTTTTTATCTCATCCATTTTTCTTCTTACATATGAGTCGTTCTTTTTCTTGTTTGTCGATTAATTTTTTTTTTTTTTTCAATTCCTTTCTTTCATTTTATTGATGGCGAATATTATAGATATTGCTTTATTAATGGAGAATATTGAATATTCGCAGATTTATTCTTTTCGGAGGAATTATTTATATAGGGGAATGGGTCATTGTTTGATGAGGTTGAGCGCTCTTCAGATAACTTCATCTGAAGGCATAACATTCATATTCACTTTTTACTATTTGAAAATGGGGACATTTGAGAAGCCATTATTTGTTGCATATTTGTTAGGAGGATAGGGGGAGGGGCTGGGAGGGTGAGAGAGGAAAAGATTAGAATGAGGCGGTACAAGTTGGGTTTCCAATTAATCGCGCAGTGACGTCATAATTTCAACCTCATGAAAGAAGTGGACTTTGAAGATGTCATATTATGACAAAGCTTTGATGTCTGCTCTTTTTTTTTTTTCAAAGCAGGGGTTCGATTCCCACTGTGATGCACGCTTCGCATGTCTCTCTGTCTTTGTTTTGCTCTCTTTGTTCCCACTTTACGCTAACTATAAAGGGGTATCTTCGTTCTGTTGTCCTGTAGGAAGTATCAATTTCCGGACAGCTCATCAAAAGAGTTCGGTTTATGGTCATCCTTCCGATCGTCTTGTAAGGTGAGAGGGAGGAGTATCAGCAATGGATGCGTGAACTTCACCAATAATGCTTACCGGTCATTCAGGTTACCCCTAACTATCTGTAGATTTATGACGATGCTTTGAGTTATATTTTTATTTTATACGGTTCTCTATGATTGTATGCTTCAGGCCAATATTCATTGCTGCTATAAGAGTATTTTTTTGTTATGTGTCGAATGGCGTCGAGTAAATTGACTGCAAGCGAGGTCTCAATTGTTTGAATGGCATTTGCTAACCTTTGACAATAGCAGTTCATGGTGAAGTGAATAGTATGTTCGGAGTGCATGCTGAGAGCCCAGGGGGAGGGGGGGGGGGTTGAAAAAACTTCATTTTGACTGAGACGTATGCCTAGCATGTGATGTTGTCTATTTCTCGCCTTTGTAATATGTGGGAGACAGTTAGCATTGGTTCGCTTCCATGTTCATAATGCTTGTCCAAATAGGTGCGTTGAGGTATATAAGGCGAGGACGGTATATTTGTGCATATGTGTTCTGAAATTGCGATGTATAAACCACCGAAGTTGGATTCATGGATTTGCTGGACTGTTTCTGCGCTAGACGGTGCTGCACCAACCGTGAGGTTGGTGTCTTTTAAGAGAGTTTGAGTATGTCTAGGAATCTCACGTATCCTAGAATCGATCAAACTGTGGAATGTATCAATGCAGCACTCTCAGTAAATAATGCAACGAGGAATAATGTATTCATGCTGTAATTGTGTTGGCCTCATGGTAGAGAGGTCAACAGAACGGGTGATATGCCCCAAAGGTTGGCCAACGATCAGTAAAAATGAACGAAAACAAGTCAGAGTCCTTTTGGAAACAAGGTCTGTATCGCTGTTGCCCGATGTCAACTGTTACTGTTCGTCCTCCGGTTGTCTGTCGCAATCGCACCGGATTTGATGTGCCGTGCTCCAGATTCACTGCCGACGTGTTTTCACCTTCAATGGGCTCTAAGAAGACCTGACCGGAAAAACTTTTGCTGAAAAACTCTTATAAACTTTTGCTGATGCCGAAAAAAAATTGATTTATTGAGGCGATGAAATTGATGAAATTTATCTGCACTTAAGGTACTTGGCCTTACTTCAAATTGTCAATTTTTGAATACCTTATTGTGTCATGTTTATAACATGAACTCGATGAGAATTGAGTAACTCAATACAATGATTGATATTCAATCATCTTTCCTTTTTTTTTAAAAATTGGTCGTACCATAAATCGATTCCTAAAAATATTTACCTTGGTAGTGGTAGCCAAGATATGCGCGAATTTCAAAGCTTTGCAATAACATATGAAGATATTACCATTTGTAAGGCTTATTGTTATCCGATCAAATTGCTCTCAATTGTGTTACTGAAACGATTATTGCCGGAAAATCTGACCGGAATATTTATTATCGGAACGTAAAATTAAAAGCTTCTGTTCTGCCGAGTAAATTTATGTAAATCAAACAAGTAATTCTGTTTTCTCTTAGCGATAATATCGCATAAATCTCGTTATTATATATTTGCATATACTGCATAACTAGTTTATCGTATTCTATGGCCGTTCAATTGGTTAAAGTTTTATTTAACCCCAACGACGAAAAGGATTTTGAAAACAAAAAAACTTAAGAAAAGGAGAACCGCAAAAGAGAATTTGAGCTAGAAAAATAGAAGAGAAAGATAAGACCCACAAAGGTCATTTTCTAGGCTCTTATTATTAAGTTCTCACGATTGCAAAAATATGAAATGAAGCTGGACGTTCACCTCTAGAAATCCCAAAGGATTTATTCAGCAGAAGGTAATGGAAAAGCGCTCCCGCAAGGAAATTTTTTTTTTTTTTTTTAATGAGAGTACCCTTCAGAATAGAATACACCATATATTCAAGCAATAGAGACGACTCTCCCTAAACCTCTTTCCCCTCCTCCCCTCCCCCCTCCTCCTTGCAATTTATACTCACTAGAACGAGATCTAATTCTAACGTTCTCCAAGACATTCGAAGTTCAGGAAGATGAATTCATAAAAGAGTTCCAAAAAGTTAACTTAGAAGTACTTAACAAATGTTTCAAAAAACTTTTGCGAAGTTTATTTTTCAAAACAAGTTATCGTGATATCGTGTTCTTGTGTATCTCTGTGTAGGTTTGTTCGATAGCTTCAACTCACGAACAAATGAAGCTTGAAAAGCTAGAGCTACAAAACTTAGCACTACTAAGATATTCCATAAGATAATCTCATAATTCTATCAAAATTGAAAAAGAATGAAATTGTTTAAAGGTGGAAAGTAGTTACAGGAATCTTACGTTGATATTCTCTAAATGTGCTTTATTCCATAGCGTTCGGTTGAAAAAAAAAACAATTTTTGCAGAATATTTATATGAGCGTTTGGTTCAAATAATATAGTAAGGCATTATTTTGCATTTTCATCATTTAGTGGTAATTTGTGAAATAAGTTACCACGAGTGGCGAGAATGAGAAAGCGCATATCGTGCCAATTCACCTGATGCGTTTCTTCACCTCTTTTTTGAGATTATTGGAAACGAAATCATTAGAGAGAAGACGACAACAACAATGAGGAAAAAGATTGATACATAAGTGACAGGTAAAAAGTCTCTGCAAATAGCAGCATAGTGATCGGTCATCGATAAAACACATCTAGGTTATTATTTCGTGTAGCTAAATATATGCGAGAGCAATTGTAAAGCGGCGTAGTTAAGAACCAGAAAAGAAAGAAGGAATGATTCAATTGCAAGATGCGGTTTAAAACAACTAGCTAATGCGCGAAGTACATCATTCCACATCGACTTTTGAAGGTGCATCTGCCTATTGTATTTTGTAAATTCTACCGCCATAACGTGCTCAATGCCGTATTATCTCTCAAGGTTTCGGGTCTTACAAGATACTGCTCAAAGGTACGGTATGATTAGGCGTTATGAAGAAGTACGTTTAGGGTCGGTACGATAACAGCTAATGGTTTGATAGGTAGCAATGATACTAGGAAAATGCATATATTGCTAATTTCGTTGAATCGTTTTTGCATTTATTTGAATTTATTTGCATATATTTGCCGAAAAATATACTAAAAAACATCAAAGTATTAGTTACAATATCGAGTATCAAAGTATCAAAAATATTTACATATTACATATTCACATATTAGTATTTGCATTATCATGCAATGAAAATTGCAAAAAAAAAACGTAGATAGTAAAATTGTTAATATTACATTGTTATAATTTCGTAATTTCTAAACGATTGCATTATTTAGATTTTTCTATGATATAAATAGAACAGCAAAGCGCAATTGAATCAACAATTGATAAAGAAACATGAGATCTCTCATCTTCTTTATGAAATGATTCGACGTCGAAATTCATTTATTTCAGCCTTTTTTTTTGGCATTTTTTGAGCGATATTAATGTCATTGAGATATGCAAACATTATATATCACGAGAAATTTAGTTCACACTTTGTTGCGACATAAACTGAACAAGAAATATTCGCGTGACTACCGCTTAACGTTTCTTTGTCATAGAATTTGATACTCAACGAGTACACTCTTCACCGAAAGTCGAGTGCAGTTTGTAAGTAGCAGAAACAGCATAAAGAGAGAGAGAGAGAGAGAGAGAGAAGGAGGGAGAGGGAGAGAGAGAGAAGAGAGAGAGAGAGAGATCTTCACTGACTTCCTTCGACGCCAAAGATCGGTTGGATATACATTTGTTCTTCTCTTTTATAAAACCTTTAAAAATTAAGCTACGATTATAATGAAAATTTGTGTGATGACAGGATGTTTTCTTCATGCTTTAACGTATAGGAAAAATGAGACGATTTGGAGAGACCTAAAATAACCATTACCTTCGCAAAAGATACCGCCTATATATGAGGCCAGCGAGAGCCCAGTCCACGAATGGGGGATGACAACGATGGGCAGCCCTCCACCTCTCTTTTGCGTCTTGCTCAACTAGGCCACTTTTGCAACTTGCTAACAAAAAGCAAGACTGAGGCTGACGCGCAGACGTTACGGACACGACATCAACGTGATGCAAGTTTGTAAAGGAAACTGACAAAATCGCGCTGAAACGAATCATTTATTATTGATATGCGAATGGTGCGATTAATACGAATATGAGGGCAATGCTTACCTCATATTTGTGATTAAGTATGGAACTGGATAAGTGAAGCTGTAGCTGCTGTGGCGCTCTTTTCCGCTTCGACTCATAAACCGAGGGGAAACAGCTGGTTCACGAACATACATTACAAGAGTAGCATTTTATATGGGGGATTCCTGTTGCAATGCAAAATTCATACTCATCTTTTTGAATATCTTCGCTTATTTATTTGCCTAAATAATACGCAACTCGAGGTATGAAAAAGTATTACACCAATTTTAGCTAAAATATGAGAATTGTGAATGAACGTCTAGTGAGCCAAGTTTCAATGTAACAATCTTTTGAATTGGGCTTCGCTTAATGCTCTTCTTGTGCATTTCTTGAATAAACACAAACTTTGCTAATTAGTGAAAAAAAAAGATATAAACGCAAGGTTTACTAATGAAAAAGAGTGATTCTGTAATTAGCTGATTGAAATAACGCTCATGCTATCCCATTCGTGAAAACAATTTGACTGTTTCCCAAAAAACTCTCTACCTTAGCCTAGCTGCCATCATAAAGCATTTTCATTCCACATTTTCATATTTTTCAAGCTTTTCATCTTTTAGTATTTTTACAAGGAAATCTATCTTTTTGTCAACATAGAGATATCGATCATTAAAATTGGAATAAATTTCCACTGAAAAAAAATTCCCCAATTTAAGAGACATGATCGAAAATTTTCGAGGAAAGTCAAAAAAAAAATTCGAATTCCTATAAAATCTAAATTTTGCACACGTCAGACTGATTTTTTTTCTTTTCTCAACTGAATAAAAATAAACATTTTCCACATTACATCGATTATTCATCGATCGAATGAAGAAAATTTCTTCGATTGCTCACGTCATATATTGATCGCTCACGTCACTGTCATATATTTTTCTTCGCATCTCTTTTTTTTTGAGATTATTTTCTCCGACATAAGCATCGATTCGATATTTGTGTAAATATCAATGTTCCTAACTTCTCTGCTCTTAAGTAAATATAAATCGGCATTGATAATGTTGTATATTGTATGTTGAAGTTGATGATAGTGTATTGATGAAGCGTTCGAATAGTGCGTTTTATGTGTCTGCAAAGTTGACTAACTAGTTATGGAACAGGAAGTTTGTATTGCTTCGTTCATTTATGATTGAGGTGTTCCGAGTTCGAGTCCCATTTATAATGAAGACCTACGAGGTCTTTGGAGTTTATTTCAATCATATTGTTGAAACTATTTCATGAGTGGTAGGTTGTTCGATAAGGTTTATGCAGGTGTTAGCGTTTTTATTCATGAAGAAGAAGAAGAGTTTCGCTTAGACAGCTTGAAAGGAATAAGCGACGAGAAGTTGTACCGTAGCCTATGATTGGAGTGCTCGATATGCACACTTTAGGCGTGATAGTGTTGTGAGCCACATCAACGTCACGCATCTACTATTCATTGGTGCCGATATCATTCATTTTTGTAGTGAAGCTTCGTCTAGTTCGATTTTTTGATTTGAATTTTGACTTGATGCTTGATATTATGCAGATCTATTTTGTGCAGCTTATGAAATTCAAACCAGTATGTCTTTATAGCGGTATTTTATAGATAATTGCAACTTATTATGCTCATGTCTTGCTTTAATTTCCTTCAACGAATTTCTGCAAAGACGATATATATATATATATATATATATATATATATATATATATATATATATATATATATATATATATATATATATATATATATATATATATATATATATATATATATATATATATATATATATATATATATATATATATATATATATATATATATATATATTCATGAGCAGTGAATGCTATTTCTGTGGAATTTAGTAAATGTAATGAGTCTTACCGGAAAACGCAAAGTGAATGAAAGTAGACTTCTTCTGGTTCCCACTTTTATACCAACCGAACACCTTTTTTATGAGCATAGCAAATGCTATAAAATTTACTATTCACAATTGCCGGATTAGTATGCCATAGAATTGGTTCTTTGTAGGATTTCATTTGATTGTTTTCCCAGCAACCACATCTCTTAGCGTTCAATCTTTGGTGTAGGATATTATGGCGGCCAATCGGGCTGATGAGCCAATCGGTCGTTTTTTTTGAAGGCGTCTGTGGCACGTTTTACAATCTTTGACGTCTTCTACACATAAGATCTGATAAAAACCTTTCGTTTTTTAGAGATTCATTTCCATCACTCTCTTTTTGCTGCCTTTTCTATCATCTTATCAAGCTTATTTTGCTTCTATTTTTACCTATCTTTCGTACTATTCATTTAATTTTATTCAGATTAAAAGACCGTTTAAAATTAGCATTTTGCGAAGTTTCATAACTAAACGAAAAAGAATGCAATAGAGTTTTTTATGAGTTCGCTTAAATAACGCTATCTATCGGCAAATCGAAGTGAATTTCACCACTTTGAAAAATTTCAGTAAAATTTTTTCAAGAATCATCCATTAACATTTCACAAAATTGTACTTGATTAAAAAAAAATTATTTTCTAGCATTTGGCAAAGTTCCATCAATTTCACTTCAACAATTATCGATATATCTCTCGAATTTTCTCTATTTTTAAGAGGATAATATAAGTAAAATTGAGTTTTTTTTAAAAAATTGTTTACATCTCTTTTAATGATACCAGAGTGATAATAAAAGTACAATTCCGCTTATCATCCAGTATTATCACCATAGTCATATATCGTACAATTATACTGATTACAAACTTCAAGCAAATAGTGATAAGAACTGATAACATTTCTTATTGCCCAATAATTTGTGAATACTTATTATTGTTTTGTGTAATTTTTAGGATGAATGTAAAAATTGCGTTGAAGGATCCATTTTGCTGAAATTTTTTGGTGTAACCATTTTATCAAATAGACTAGATGACTACACACCTATCAGTTCATCAGCTTTTTTTTTTTGGAATTGAGCAGTGTAAATAAACTTGTAAGTTTTTCCTTAAATGTTAGACAAAAGAAAAAAATTCAAATTTTTTGCGAAATTAAAAAAAAAAAATCTCACCAGCTTTTGCCTTAGAAAATATTTTTAGCCTATTAGCGATATTCATCATCGTAAATTTCATCACACTTAATTAATTTCATTTCAATAAAAAAAGTTTTATTGCGCCATAAAAAACACTGAAAAAAAAATGACCTGAAATTTTCTTTTCTTTGCATGATTTTTAGTGTTGATTATCTGCTGATCGTTCATGCGATGGCAATCTATTGCGATTATGATTTTTCTCGACGATCATTTTTCTCATATGATTTTATATTTGGCGGCTATGAAAAATGTATGGAATTGTCTAGAGTCTATGATGATTTGCACACGTTATTTATAACGACGTGAAAAGAGATGAACACACACACAAAAAAAAACTCAAATACAATATGCAAAGAATTTAATTTCGATTTATTACTTTTCTCGTATAAGTAACTAAAAAAAAAAACTTAGTGAATTTTATGATTATCGTTTTGCTGAATGCAAAAAATATTTTCAATTGCTAATCGTTTCTCTTTTCGCGATTTTTTTTTTTGTACCCAATGTAGATGAATTTTGATGGAGAGGAATTGCAAAGTTATTCTAATCCCTTTGGAATCGGTGATAATATTTGCGTAGACCTAATATTTCCTTTCGGGTTCTCCAGAGATTTGTAAAGATTGAACTATTGTTACTATTCTAAGCGTAAAAGCTCATTGAAAGGTTATGACTTTAGAATAACCTGATAATGAAGCTATCGGATGACCATATGATGGCATTTCTTGAAATTTAAAAATCTTTGGTCTCAAATTAATGAAGGAATTATTTTCTTCTTCTTTTTTGCTGCAATTAATCCATATGGGAATTCTCAAGTAATCAGAAATTGCTACTTAAAAGCCAAGAATCGTACCCACAAAGTGAACGGCTTCGGAATTTCTTTGTCACCTCAATGAATAACAAATGAAGAAGTATAGAAGCCTACAAGAAGAATTGATACGATATGTGTTTTTTTGGATTTCGTTCACTAAACTAGCAATTTTCATAAACTGTGAAGGAATAGTAAAATATACCTATTAATGCATCCAGGTCTTATTTGAACTGATCCATCAACCGGTCCGAAGTTGCAACCAGCCGAAGGTGGAATCTCTATATGTTTATATCTAATGAATCAACCCGAATATTTGTAAAACAGATCATACGATAGATACATTCGATTCAATGGATCTTTTATCTCTGATATTAGTGATTGCCAAGTTTAAACCATCAGACAGAGACGTACACGTATATATCTATAGTTAAGTACAACGCTGCCATTATACTCGTGCACTGAAAAATTGGAAAAGAGCTTAGGAAATAAAGGCATTATTTAATGGTCCTCAAGGTTTCAAAACTTTATTTGAAAGCTTTGTATTTGAAAACGAAGGAAGGAGCTGAAACGGAAGCCATAAATATGGAGAATAGACAAAAGTGCTAAGAGAGCAGGATTGTCTCATCTTCTGCCTTGAATCAAAGGCTATAAGTAACTAACACCAATTATAGTGTCACAGTTTTGGAAACAGCAAAATTCCAACAAACATTGTGGCTTTTCGTTTTTCTTGTTGCATCATACTGCGCAAGTGACTCGAATGATTACTTCACAAATAACCAAATAGATTTTTGATTTGCGATTAGCCTAAAGTAACGCACTTGATATTTTCATATTGTACTTTCAATCTCGTTATTTCAATCATCCACTTATTTCACTTCATTTAGATCGATTTACGCTTGCATAATTTGCATAATGGCAGCTCATAAAGCTTTTTGCGTTCATTGAGTTGATATGAATAATGCGCACAGGCAAGTGAAAAAATTCATATGTTGATTTTGGGGAATTCTCTATATCCTCATCACTGGAATAAATCAATGAAGTTTCAGACCTTTCACTGTATGAAATTTTTTTTCATTGAAATGGAAGAAAAATGAATTTTTCAGCAAAGTGGAAAAATTTTCGAAAAATTCGGTGCAATTTTAAAGAATTTACTTAGTCGTCGATTGTTTCATATATATATATATATATATATATATATATATATATATATATATATATATATATATATATATATATATATATATATATATATATATATATATATATATATATATATATATATATATATATATATATATATATATATATATATATATTTCTAATGAACGCTGACTCTAAAACTATAGTGCTTAACACCTGAGATAGGTAAAATTCTTCACTATTAACGCAATACGACCACCTTGGTCATCATTCCTGTCAAGCGTTTTCGTAGATTTGCACATAACTTATGCAAAAATGAACTAATTTTTTTCATTATTATCAATTATAATAATGCGAATAGTGAATCGCAAAATTAGGACTGTTTTAAAATTGCAAAAGTGATTACACTGAATAAAGTAAAAGAGTATCATCATTTTTAATACTCGAATTGCATGAAAATAGACATTTTTTTTCTTCAAATTTTATGACAAAAGAAGAGATATTTCCTAAAGGAAAAAAAAACATTATTTTAGAGGGTTTAATTGAGATTAAGCAAAATTTTTTCTTCAACAATTATCATTTGAAATTTTCGCAAAGATATTCAATTTGAAATTCTATAAAGGAAAATGCTCAAGTAATATTATCAAATAAGCGCTCTTATTTATGTGCTTAAACAAAATTTAATGTTTTTTTTTCGTGCATATATTATATGCAATTTTCGATTTTCTATTCAACGAGCTTCTTTTCGTTTTTTTTTTCTCGCCGCCGCCATAGAGAAATACGAAAAATGGAAAATTTTAGGAAAAAGTCTTGAAAAAAAATTTGCGTTGTGTAATAGCAGAAAAATCTGACATGTCTGTATTTTCGTTTAACGGCAAATGCGATAATGCACATTCATTATCGCACATTAAACGTATAGGATTTTTTTTTCGTTTACAGGCATCACAAATTTGCTCGAATAATTGATGAGATTGGGATGGTTTAAGTCTGGGATTACCCGTAGGTAGGAATAGGTAGGAATTCGAAAGGAAGAATGCTACATGAAAAGTTATTAACGAATGCAATTTATCGAATAAATTCTTCTCTCGCATAGTCGTAGTTTCCTCTGCAAGTCCTTTCTGCTCTCCTCCCTCCATTTGGCTGCATCTCGTTGAATGAACCAACAGTTACTTCAAGGCGAATGATCACCATTCAAGGTGATACTGCGCTGTGATCAGTGATTCATTTTATACCATTATTTCTTTAGGTATATTATTATGTGCGTCAAAAATATTATAGCGTACAATATTGATTTCCCCAACGATATCCATTACGTTTTCCTTATTAAAGCTTAATTAACCATATTATATCTTCAGCTTCATTTCACGTTTTCCACTTAATTATGCAAAAGAGTTTCTCTCAGATTTCTAGTTTTCTTGACACCTAGAGGCACTGCAAGATAAAGTAAAGTACTTGTCGTTAATTGCTAAACTCAATGATAATATAACGTTAAAAATGAACGGTAAAGATTTGATGGCCAAAAAAGAGGGCGAGAAAACTTTTCAGCACTTCGGCTGTGTCTTCGGCAATCATAGCACATATTCGTGTTATGCTTAGAGAATAGTAATGCGTGTTCAAGCGCCATGTTTTCCGAAGAGTTGTGGAGTGGAGAATAGAGCTAAACGCATGGCTTTGCCACATTTTTTTCTCTTCTTATACAACATGATGTAATATTTCCCTTAGTCAAAGAAAGTTCATCAACTGAAATAAATTTATTCATATTCTGAAATAATAATAATTGATTCGCCTAATAAATTTACATAAAAACAATGTGCTAAAAAAATTTTCATTGAATGGAAAATGAAAAATGATACTTTTTCCCACAACAATACTTACGCGTTTAACCCATTCTCTATTCTATGAAAATTAATGGAAAAGCAAATTTCACACAAACGTTCACAATTAAAAACTTTTATTGTCAATGAATTATATTGATGATTTTTCAAATGATAAAATTAAAAATTAACGATGAATAAAATATGCGAGAATGATACAATCACAATTTAATTAGTGCAATCACTCAGGTGAATCTTTGAACGATCGTTCGTTTTTATGCGCTCTTGCAAATTTTTACTCAAAAAAATGGGTTATAGCAACGTCTTATATATGCGTATGTATGTGTCTGTCTGTCGAGAAATTCAAACTCAGCAATAGTCGAAACAAACAAGAGTTATGATATTTAGTGCGTATAACATGCATAAGAAGTTAATCTTCTAGATCATTCTTAATATCGATCAATGAACTCCGAATGGCATTATTAAACATTTTTAATAAATTGAGATGCTTTTTAAATTGGTTCATTTAGAAATTAAAGTCATTGTTGCGTTTATTTTATTTTCATTTGTAAATTGTGAAACCGGTTGGTCAGATGACCGAAATGCAAAAAAAAGATGCATTTCCAGAAGCCGTTTTAGCACACCTTTCCACTTCCTTTATGATTGTGCGAAATGAGAACTTGAGCAGCTCAAGAGATTTACGTGAATTTTTAGCACCTATAAATGTCCATAACTTCTTTTGAATTTGGCTGATCAACCTGAATGGTTGTATAGGAAGTCAGTCTTGTACGTGTATTGTATCTTAGGTTTTGTTTTGGGTGGGAGATTGGTAAATCCTTGCTATTGGATTCCAGGATCTCATGATTCTGCTGAATAGTTCAGCTTCGGCTAGTCCTATTCAGGAATTTATGTGCAGATACACATACGCATCCACAAGCTGACACAATTTTGCAGTAATACCCCATGAAAAGAGTTAAAAAAACCCTCCTACTGGAACGCTTTCCTGCAAAATCGGCCGGCTTTACTAACTCCGAACCTGACTTCGTTCTTAAATTGCACCCAAATAACAGCAGCGCAGGTTTGCATAGTTAGTTCTATAGCGCTTTCAGGAACCATGACTCACTCATAGCTTGCCGCATTAGGCTTCTTTAACTGTATTAAGCATTATAACCAACGCGTGTTTTTCAGCATAGATGTATTGAGCGTCTTCATCGCCTATTGCCGATTTGTTTCGGCGTACCGTACTTCTATATGATCTCCATATTTGATTTCCGATAACAGATAGCTAGAAAATGTTCAGCAATGCTTCGTCCGCATTACTTTCCGCAAAATTTATCGTGATCCATAACAATCTAACTGTACTACTAGGCTAAAAATCTTTGGCCTGGAATCCTTGGAATATTGCATGCCTAATTTTTATTTGATTGTTTGTAATAAAAATTCTCCGTAATCCCCCTCAGAAATATTTCAGCTTACCCGTCTCCGTATTCGTCGTTCACATCAGTTTCAGCTCGCTAAAGGATATTGCAGTACTAACAGTGTTCTGCCTAGTTTCTAGCTTCGTACTGTGCTATCTGGAATCTGCTTCTCGCCGATATCGGTGATGCACCCATTCCTTTAGCTTTTAAGGTACCGATGAGTCGTTCTGATCGACACGAATTTCTTCCTCTCCATAATAAAATGTCTCTTCGCTCGGATTTATAGCTCTATGAGCGTTTGCCCCTTCTTGCTGGTCATATGTTCACATACTCTAGTATGTTCTCCCACCTTGAAACGTTGCATATAGATAAGTCACTAATCGAATGAATAAATAAAGCAGATTTGAAGAAGAGATCCCATTATTTTGGTATCGATTACATCACAATATTTCATCGCTAAAGTCTTTGTAAATAGCCGGTTAAAGATCGTTGATACGCTATAGAACCAAAGAATGAAGAATAAAGTCGAGAATCCCGTGAAAAGAAAACAGTGGAAAAAAAACCGGTACTTTATTTTGAAACCGCTCTTTAATTAGGCGCTAATAGGTTATTTTAAATAATTTCGATTCGCTAGGCTCATTATAGCTAAATGTTATCATGATAATCAAAGTTTTCGAAGAGATAATAAACTATAGAAAAATCTCGACTTCTCTTGCTCAGTTAATCAATTAAACAAGAGTTACTCTTGAACACAAGATGATCTGAAACTTTCGAATTCATTATTATTTCTTCAAAAAAAAAGCTTTTTTTGTTTAGTTCGTTTGCTTTCGTTCGCTTCTCAAGCACTCGTGATTAAAAAAGACTTCATAGTGCAGAGTTTGAATTGCTCCATCTTATATTCTCATACACTTATCCATATTCAACAATATCAATGACCGATTTTCATTTCGTCGGTTAATGTGTACCTTGATATAGTCATACATAGAGTAACATAAGATATCTTGAATTACTAATGAGATGATTTTTTCCAAAGAAATACGGCTCGTTATAAAGAAAAAATCGCCTTGAAAACGAAGAAAAATCGATAAATTCGTCTACAGCTCATCGATTATAAGCTGTTCTAACAATCAAATTTATTAATTCATTTATTTCGACGTCTGGAAATGGGAAAACAAACAAAAGGTATAATAGCATAAACAACAAAAAGGGTTAAAATGTTGGCAAAACTGCGGTTCGAGCGAAAACATCAGAGCGGTCATAATGTGCAGATCAAAGCTACTCAGCCCGCAGCTTAAAGTTGGAGTTGTGGATGCATTAACGGTGTCAGCAAGAAGCAGATTGCAAACTTTCACATTGCAGAATTGGAAGCTAGATAGAGCATAATTTGCATTGCAATAAGTTTCAGCAAGCTGAAAGTAACGCCTACATCAACTTCGGCGAGGATAGATTGAAATATTTCTGAAAATGAAATATCGGGGAAAACCGTGCAAAATCTCGTAATGTTGCTCCTATTCCTAAATGCAATGCCATTTGATTATTGAATAAAAGCTTCTAGAAACCTACGTATTATCTTCAATGAAATGTGTGAAACAGAGGCTTGCTTTTCATAGTGAGGAGGTAAAAGAAGATGCAAGAGGCGCTTTCAGTGCTCTCACTCATAATCGATAAGAACGATCACTAAACTTTCGTAATTTAACACTGTATTGCATTCATTATTATCTATCAACCTCAAAATGATCATCGATCTAACGAACAATGAACCGAACAAATTTTCATTCTTTGTTGGTAGGAAAAAAAAAGACGACAAACCTCTAGAGAATTTCAGGTGGATTCTTGAAAAAATTGTGATTAGAACTAACGCTTCATTCCCAATGGGGAAAATCCAATGCATTCTCACTAGTCATAATGGACCAAGAAATGAAGTGAGAGCAGCCGTCATATGTACAATCCCCTCGAAGGAATTCGCGAAACGCAAAATGCACTCTCTATTGTCAATGGAATAGGATAGAAATATGTTTTAAATGGTTTATTCACTTGGCGCCCTAAATATGATTCTTAAGCGATGGAACACTATGTGAAGTGCTTTTTGCATTTCAATCAACTAGTCGTAACTGTTTTGCAAATATACAAAAACAAAGACAAAATGCTAAATATAATGAATTTCCCGATGAAACGAATCGATTATATAAATCCTCAAACACAGAGAGAAATATGATGCATATTCGATGGAGCAGATTGTTCCCACCAGATTTCAATGCAGTAACTTTTGTAGGCAAGTTTTGAAAATGCTAGATAGGTAGTTAGCCGCCACACACGTTCAAACATATACATCGGCACTCTATGCTTATTAGGTGCATATTTTCGAAAACGCATACTAAGTTAAATATTATTCGCTGCCCTATCGATAAGTTTGTGGCCATGGCGATGACTCCGTTATTTTTCGGGCTGCGGCCAAATTTTACATTCATTAAAGCTAGTAGTGGTCGCGTTTTATTCACTTTCAAACCCATTAAACATTTTTTAAGTCGGTGGCTAGGAAGCCAAATATTATATAAATTCTCGATGATAATTAACGATTATGTAAGTTGAAGATTTGAGGCGATGCTTAGCTGTAAAAGTAGAACGAATAGAGTACTTTCAGAGCTGTTGATTGAATAAATTTGATGTAAATTAATGATTCTCTTGCATGTTTTAAGAATTAAACATAAAATCTCATCGATTGCTGATGTTGTATTCAACATTCTTTCGATGAGCGTTAACAGCCAGCCTTCACGTCCTTCTGTTCTTTGCAATTCCATCGATATCATTCATTCTTTCTTCAACCCTATTAAATTGATGTTTTCATTTCGATTATATATATATATATATATATATATATATATATATATATATATATATATATATATATATATATATATATATATATATATATATATATATATATATATATATATATATATATATATATATATATATATATATATATATATATATATATATATATATATATATATATATATATATAGCATTAAGATGGAAAAATGGTTGCATAAAGAATATGTTAAAAAATATGATTATATCTAGAGCAAAGCAGAAACGAGAGGTTAAATAACAGCAATGCATATAAGCAGTATTACTATATTAACGAAGCACTCGAAAAATAGACGAATGCTCGACGTGGCCATTTATCCTCTTTTCTGCCAATAAAAGTATTACACAACAAAGATAAGGAAGAAAATTTTGATGGATTAGTCGAGAAAGCTTATTAGAGAAAGCGAGCGCAATATGCGCTTTTTGTATTTGTCAATATTGAAAGACCACCATCGAAAAATGAAAGACTGACGAGGCGTGTGCTGTATAATCTCGTTCATTACGTCTTTGTATACATTCTCAGTATCTCTTTTATTTATTTCGCACTGCATCACAAAATCGCATCGAATCGACACATGAGATTTACGGTACGAAGAGGCTGCAGCATTTTCCAGCTTGAAGGGATGAGGTAGGTGGTGTGGGAAAGGGTAGAGACGGAGAGATATTTTTCGAACCTCATTTCGAAGTTACAAAAAAAATCGAAAGCATCACCGCAAAGGTACAAACTATATTACGGGCAGGGCACGTAATAAAGAACGAATAGACCGTTTATTTCACTACAGCTATAAATATTGAGTACACCACTTCCTTTCTTTCTTCCCAACTCCCTCCTCCTCTCATCCATCCTCCGTTCCGCCATCCTATATTGCCGATGCCTGGAGCGATCTTCACAATCTATACGAAGAATGAATAATATTTCTTTTCATGTAAATCAAACCCCATCCCGTAGAATCGTTATTTCCACATGAACACTGACTACTAGCTACCATACAAGCAGCTTTTCTATCGTAAAATTGAAATGCGTATTTGTGAGCTCCTTTATAGTGTCCCTATTTGAATCGATCAACTCTATGACATATTTTTAATCTGTGTGCGCGTATGTTGTTTGAGGTTCGCTTCTGAAGCCATCGGGAAAAAAAAAGCTTTTATAAACGATTCTAACGTTGTTTTTCTTGTTGTGTTGACATAGAGATGAATGGAACTAGTTCCATTCATAGTCGCACAATCAAAGAACACATAAGGGCCTTAACTATCCACTCTAAACATTCAACCGGCTATATTCCTCTAAAAAAATCGAACGTTTCTTCATATAATATTACTCAATATAGCTGCGCTTTTGTGATAAATAAATAATTCATAAGAAAGTGAAAAAAAAAGTTAGCAAAAAAATTTCTAATTTTTATAGTCGAGAAAATTTCCACTAAGTTTAAATTCACCTATGAAATGTATTTTACGAATATTTACAAGTAATCTCCGTGATTGATAGATGCCAAATATGAGAAATTATTAGTCTGGAAAAAAAGCTTCAACTAATATTACACTTAAGATTCATTTGCTTTCTTCCTGAAATCGATCGGCATGCATTTTCTTTCTCTCTTTCAATTGCTATAATGAAAAACTTTTGATGGAATCGGATCAGATTTGTCTGATTTTCGTTTTTTTTTTGAAAATTTGACTTATTTTTTTTCTTTTCTTGCAAAAAATTTTTTATTATAGTGTCCATTTTGAACGAATATTTAGTTGGCCAATCAATCAAGCAATAGGAAATACATTTAATAATTTTTGAAATTATCGAATAAACGATTTGAACGATGAAAATTTATGTCGAAATAATCGCTCTATCAAAATACTCGAAAATATCATCATTGTAAGTATTAGATTCGTTGTTTAACGAATATAATACTCAATATTTTTTAATTTATATTAAAATTCTCTAATATTTCTTTATAGTTCTTTTAATGAAACAACTATTAGTCGATAAAATATTTCAGAAATTTATAAACAATCATTAGGTTTTTTTTTAAATTTTATTTTAGCTATTATAGAATAATACAAATATTGCTTTCTGCAAATATAACTAAAAAAATATAAAAATTGGTTTAATTTGACGGTGGAAATTCATTGTTTCCATGCCAATTGACTTAAAAATTAAATCTCTTGCCGAAAAAATTTGTTAACGTAGATGAACATATTATTTATCCGTGGAGTATAGCCATTTAATTTTAATTATACACGTTGTGTTAGTCATTCTTGATTCGCCAACTAAGTTGAGCAACATATCGTTTAATATTCGCCAACAAGCTCACAGATATCGTTTAATATTTGACGCAACGATCATCGACCGATGCTATTAAACGGGAACTAAAAACATAGATTTCATAAACAATAAAGAATGATTAAGTCTAGACATTTTGCATCACTATTCGAAAAAATAGCATCGACTATTTTATATGTTCAGGAAAATATGTAAATAGATCTATCCATTTGATATATAGATTATTATTGATATTAAATTTAAAAAAAAAAACCATAATTTGGTGTTTTAATATTGTCTACGTATAATGCCTAGTGAAAATTAAGTCATGTGAAGGTGCTGAACGCATGACTTTGTTATAAGTAAGCACAATATTCTGTAATGGCTGATTTACGGTGGATACTACCGCTTAATATAGGCAGACAATATTGTAGCATTATACAATTGTATCAGTCATCAAAGTAAAGTGCGTTAAAATGGTCGGCTTCATAAGTGCAGTTCTTCGAACGTGTTAAATATTTCGAAGCGTTAATACGCCTTGCCAATTTGTATAAAATTCGATAATTGCTTATAAATACAAATCATAAAATTCGAATATAAATAAATATTAAACGCATAGATGGTATTTTCTTCAAGATGAATCTAACATTTTTATTCTCTCTTTAAAAAATGAAAAGAAAAAAATTTCGCGTTCATTGATGTTTTTTTGTTTAATTTTTAGTTATATGTATTCTTGTTAGATTTTCATCTTCCTATATCTTGTGTTTGGATGTTTATTTCTCCCTTAATTTCGCATTTTCGTAATCCCTATGAATATATGAAAGGTAGCATCATTAATTCCATTTTCTTTTGCTAAACATTGCATCACAAAATATAATGCAACATTAGTAGCGTTTTTTTAATGAATATACATAAATATAATATCAATCTTCTAATTTTTTGTTTATTTATCGTTGATGCTGAGTATAATTGTTTCCCCCCGAGTTATTATTGAGGGAAGCTGAACGTTGAGAGTGTGTAGTATACGCGTATGTCGCATAAACAAATGAAAGAAAGCTCTCGAAAACATATCACACAAAGATGTTTTCGAATATGTTTTAAAGATATTTCTATGAAATGCTCAAAGCAAATAACGCTACAACAGGTGTTGTTATTGTCGCATCATATAAGCGCTCACAAATGAACGATTGATAAGCGCCGGCGGTTAAAAGAACACATTCTGTTGTGTTTACAGCCGAAGAAAAATTCATATGAGCTAAGCAATGCTTTCACATTAAGCCGTCACCTTTTAGTCTTCTTGCAAACTGATACGTTGTAATTTTCAGACGTCTGATGTTTCAATCGCCTGGATTCAACATTTCGAGCATGCGCTTAGATCTTAGATCGACATTAAGCTTAGAGCTAGATTTAAGCATAGGCTGAGAACAGCTGAATGTAGGAGGCTGAACTTTCAGCTGATTGTCCTGAAATTTGCTATAGTGGAAATCTACAGCTTTCCTATATATACTTGCTATGGCAACGCCACAAGATAGCTAAAATTTTCTCTCATACTTTATACAATAATCCAGTTTATAAACGTACTATGGCTAGTAATAAAAACTTAATCTGTACCTGCCTTCCCTTCAGGTAACAGGTAACAGGTAACTCTAATTCGTATGAATGTTCACCTTTATCGTCTCCTAATACAGAGAAGATTGATGCTGAAATGCGATGAAAATATGCTTTTTCAAAAATTGACCTCACATTTTTGTATGCAACTAATCGTCTCGTACTCGACTGTCGTCATTGCAATTAGTGTACAACAATAAGCAGTACATCAAAAATTAACAATGAATGTCGGCGGGTGTCTGTTGTTGTCGATTGCATCATGTTGGTTGGCTGTGGTTAGTAGCATTTGACTATGTAGAGTCACAATTCGCCATTGATGAAAGCATGAGTGCGTTTGAGCAAATGTGCTCGAAAAGTGCAATCAGGCCCTCATAAACAAGCCACAAGTGCATCCACGAGGGCAAACGCTTCCAATATTGCACGTAGTATAAGGACGATGTTTTTTGGTGGATGAATTCATAACTTGACTAGGTGAATGTTTTCATATAAGCGTCATTATGGTTTGCTTATTAGATTGTTGAGTATTTTCAATTCCGCATTATTGCTTCTAAAAAGGAGTTTCTTTTTCTTCTACAGTCACTTAAAGAGGTGCAAACGTGAGGAAGAATTATTCTGAGAAAAGAAAATCTATTTCGATCCAAGTTGATAACATGCATGTTTTTGATGGTGCCAATAGCATCTCTCTCCTTATCCACTTTTTTTTTTTCAGTTCTCATTATTCATTTTGTCATGAAACGTGAAACAACAATTTTTTCCTCAAATATAATAAAATCCTATAGTTGTACAAAAATTTGCATTAATTAAACAAGCGTAATGCGTTAGTATTTCCAAATTTAATTATGCAAAACTAACAACGAAAAAAAAATTTGATTTCATTTCATACTTTAAAAAAAATGCTACTATTTTACTGTTCATATCAGATATAAGTGAGCATTATCATCACAAATATTTTGAAGTATAAGCAATCAATCATTCATTGTCACTAGAGTTCGAGCCTATTAGCTAAATAAAAACAACGAACTCTGATTTCACTGAAGAAGTCTTATTTTATGAATATGCAAATGAAAAAATGCAATTTTGTGTTGTTGAAAGTTAAAGGCGCGTTAGTGAATCGAAGCAACAAATTCATTCGCGGGTTTTGCAAGGATGAGAAGAGCGTAAATTTGAGCATATTAACAAATAGATCAGTATTGGGAAATTGCGAAATTTTGCGAAATTTTAGGAAATTTTTGACTGCGAAATTGGGAGAACATTGGGAAATTTCAAAGAAGTAGAACACAGCTTTTAGGTCATTTTAATCAACTTTATTTGTATGATGAACATTTAAGAAAGACGATAATTATGCAAAAATCTTTGAATAAGCGCTATTTTTGCTTCTATGAGGGAGAATCCTATTGAGAAAACAATAATGAAAGGATTATGACCAATATAGAACATGCAGAGGACATAGAGAAAACCTATTTCGAGAACAATGAGTGATCGTGACTTCTGATTTCATGCCTGTGGCAATAATCCTCTCTCCCTCTCTCCTCTCCCCAACTTCATATTTACGCAGTGAACAGTAAGAGAAAATCATTTGCATAGCGAGGTTCATTTCACGCTCATCGTGTGAACTTAGCGAATGTTATACACAAAGTCTGAGAACAGCAAATAACCAAGGTTTCAAATGATTAAGCAAATAATGAAATAATCAAGGTTGATCACAGTGAAAGGTTTTTCTTTTCAAATAAAAATCTGTGAAGAACTGAGTGTATTGAAAAAAGAGAACATCTCTGCCACCAGCAAGATTTTATGAACCTGACTGGAAATCGATCATTGGCACTGGAAAAAAGACTATCATTTAAAAAAGTCTAGGAATGAAAACGGACAGATGAAATGAATTCCGTAGATAATGCTATTTGTTAACCATATATTTTTTGTAAGTTGTACATAAGGGGAGGTAGGATGGGGAGAGGTCGAGGGGGGGGGGGTAAGAAGGTGCGAGTGGAAGGGGGGGGGGAAGGGAGGAAGGAGGAGATGGAGTGGACGATTAGGTTGAGAGGGAAATCGCAATCGATTTCCGGTGAATATTTTGCAAAGTGCATAAACAAACTCAAATCTACAATTTTCTCCATATCACATCGCTTTATAAATCAGAAATAATTTCATCTCTGTTGAATCTAGAATGGGTGGACCTTTCTTCCAAGCAAAATCGAATATATTAGGATGAAATATTTATTGAAAGTGCTCATCTAAAATTGAACCTGTTTTTTCTTCTATTAATTTGAAAACGATGCTCAAAAATAAATGAAATACTAGAAAATTTTAACTGAGGATCTCTTTCAACGATTTTTTTTTTCATTAGAATAGAACTTAAATAAAACAGCAAACTTAGGTAATTTCAGTAAGTTACTTGCGTCTACATAGCAAACGTCATTCTAATAATAATACCGTCGTAGCGCATAACGTTCCTAAGCGCCATCAGCTAGAAAAATCTAGCATTTTGTTCGACCAAATTTATGTACTCTTATCAAGCTGCTTTTGCTGACCCAACTGTAGGAGTGCATAGAGTGCATTCTTGACTAGCTTGTATATATCGTCGAGTGAATCAGGTATATATAATATATATATATATATATATATATATATTATATATTTAATATATATATTATATATTTATGTGTTTATTCACCTGATTTACCCGACGATCCGTCCATTCGCAAAGGATTTGTGCGAATCTATCGAGTCCCCTTCGCTCACTCGACGTTTTAGCAGTTAAGATTTGCAGCAGTGACGTTCGGATTGTTAGCCCTCTTGCCCCTATGGCCGCAGTTTCCTTTTCCACACTTCGCCGGAATGATATATTCACTATTGCTTGTGGATTGTCACATAAACTTAAAATAATCGCAAGGAAATAAAACAACATCTATAGAACATCGTTGCACTAAAACAATACTTAATTCAAAGTCGTGCAGTATTTCTCTTGACGATTCAATATTTCATTCATCAACTTCAATTCATTACATCTGAAGAAAGAATAATCCCACAATTTGATGCTTTATCTAATTAAACGGTGCATATGTGTTCGTTCTCTCATTTCGCAACAACGGCACCCGCCTATCGTTAACGGAATAGAAAATTAGCAACAGCTATGTGTCTTAATCAGCAATACGCTTATCTATAAAATTTCTTCTTCCATACCATTTCATCGCATAGTCAAAAGCATTTTTCTGATGACTTTAGGATGAAATACAGCGGAGCAAAAAATTGCATTTCAGTTTATCGTTGGAGAACATTGTTCTATAAATATGATGAAGTATAAATGAAATAAATGCAATTCATCATAAATTGATCGTTTCTGAGGTGATTTATAGCGTTTGATTATTGTGGAATATTTATTCCTCATTATGCTTTTAAGCCATATTCAAATAAACAAAAATAATACAAGGGTTTTTGATTGTAAAATATGCTGAAAATATTTATAAGCTGAATGTTCATACGTCGAAATATATATTTATTCGATTCATTTAATTTCATACTCAATGAAAAGAATCCATTTAATAAGAAAAAAAAAATCCGAAACCTATTCTACTAGATTCAATTCATGTTTTTTTTTTCTCTCAAAATTAATACGCAATTTGCTAATATTAGTATAGATTGATGAATACGATATGAATATAAAATTGCATTTTATATTGTTTATTGCTAAAACTCTTCTATTATGAAAAGAAAATTTTTTTCGAGTCAGGTTTTGCAGTTAAATATGTGATGGATGGATTACTATTAGTGGAAATCAAATTAGAGATAAAATTTCTAAAAGAAACGAAAAAAAGAAAGTATAATAATGAAATAATCATAAAGCTTTATTTATAAATAGCAAATATTTTGTCGACTTTTTTTTTTTTTTTTTTTGCTTTTCACACACTTTCTTTTGGAAGAAAGAGCTATTCGAGAACGTACACTTGCAAAGTGTTCTTATAGGATTGATCATAGAAATTTGAAGCGTTTTCGGCACGAGCACACGAGTCAGCAAGATATTTCTTTGCTTCATTGTGCTGTTTTTCTTTTTGTTTGCTTGCTAGTCTCATTAAGCGGTACCGGTTTGTGCCAGCCAACCAACGTTATTTGTATTGCCACTGATATGTGCATTTTTTTTCTTATTTTACGCTTACTCTAATGCTGCATTTTGTAACCTTTTCTTCACTAAAGTTTATCTCTTTTTTTCGCGAATTTTTTCCACACATTCGACGCGATTAGAGCACAAATCGTTTTTTTTTTTTTGAGCTGGAAAAGCGTTTCTTCACGCCACATATTCAACGAAATATGAAATTTTCTTTGAAAGTATTTTTCAAAAGCTTTGATGTTATCTAAACGAATTAAACGATAAGCAACTATCTTGTAAAAAATTTCAATCATATTTTTATATTATTGCGTAATTAGTGATCATACCAATTTTGAAATAAGTTTGAAATTTTATCGATAGTTTTTAAGATTTTTTTTCGCTTTTGCCTATAGAATCTCTTTTTTTTGTGGATTAAATTTGTATAATCTCTCAAGGTGATTATAAAATCGCAATCGTTTTTAGGGGAATTGAGAAATTAGAGTTTTATTTTTTCGAAATTGATCGTTCATTAAGAATTTGCTTCTTTTTCATTATTTTCAAGAATTTTTTTTCACTCAATTTTTCTTTTTCGCCTAAACCTTTATTTTCACATAAAATCATTTTATTAGATTCATAATCCAACCCAATTTTGATTTTATCGTTGTAAAGATCTAAGAAATAACTATGTGGTGTAAGGCGATACGTTTACCTTTGCTGAGATAGTTGTAATATAAATATTATCACCACCGTTATATCATTTTAACAAGGTGAAACTCGAAAAATGATGCTGTCCGTTGTTGTGATTGAATTGGATCTTTTTTTAAAGGATGGTGTCTCCTTCCATAGGATCAAGTTTCCTGGAGGAATTCGAACATCTTGAAAGAATTTGGACCAGCGAGTTGCAGATGGCTTCCAAAATATTGCGTATTTTCCGTTGGCAGTATGAAGGCGATCAATTTAATTTGTTTGTTGTTGTCGTTTTTTTTTGCGCTGCTTCATTTGTTTTTAATTTTTTGTTTATACTTTTTTCTACTTACTATGCGTTAGCTAGTGTAGAACAAAATTTTGCTTGTGCACTTGAAATATTTTCAGTGAGCTTAGAAGTGTGTGAATCGATTTAAATATGATGATTTTGGAGAAGAACAACAGTCAACAGTTTGACGATTCGCCAAACGTCTGAAGAATTGGGATTTTCGTTGGCAGCTGTTGGGAATGCAAAAATTGATATGTTAAGCCAGGGGACTAAAGAAAATGTGACTGCAGTATCAATAAAGGAGGAAGTATTCCCTGAAAATGAGGTCATTCATCGTTTGCCTGCAGAGATGTGAAAATGACGGCAATTAAAAGGCAGTCGTTACGAATTGCCAACTGCAAAGGTTTTAGACTGGCTATTCATACGTAAAGAATGAACGTTGCAAAGTCCGAACACCGATGATGCACTGCCAGAAAGAAATCGTTCGTGATTTGCGAGCAACAAGAAGGCAACATTGTTTTTGCTGAAGAACATTTTAACTGAACTGTGAAAAAGTGTTCAGACATATTATTTGTTGGGAAAATAAGTAACAGTCGTTGCATTGGAACGAAAGATATGTCAAATGCCTGATAGATGAAGAGTCCCAAAAACCGGTTATCAACTTGATTGGAAACTTATGGAACGATTTTGAACACTGCAGCTCAAAATGAATCACTAAGAAATTTGCAAGAGCTGAGTTCATACATCAGAGAAGAACAACTGGAGAATATTCCAGGTGGGCAGTGTGTACAACTCATAAATTCTATCGCACGTATACATGCGAGGGGTGCGATCAAAGTGAGAGGCTCGCCTACGTAGTAGAAATGTCGATCTCGTTGCTCACTGCTGTGACGGAATAAAATAACGCGTTTACATTCTTTTTTTTTCTCTCTCTCAAACAGACCATCACCCTGTAATTTCAAAAGTGGTCTTGTTTGGATACCGCCGGTTGAAAATATGCCTGTTGTTGATTAGCAGTTTGCAACTCGCTAAAATTCAACTATTTCAGCAACGATAGCACTCCATGTACAAGATGGAACGATCACGCTTTCATGTGCAATCAAATTCTAACAAAATAGCTCTATTGCATCTTTAACTTTAGTACGTTGAAACGATTTAGGCTGAATGATCTTATTTCTATTGTTGGAATTATCCCTTTATTGCAAAGCTTTTTTTTATTTTAATATTGCGATACATACGTGAAGGACTATTACTTGAAGAAAGAAATAAAAAAGTTGCGGAAATATTTTTCGAAATTGCATAAATTTTCATCAAAATTATCTTGCAAAAATTTTATTTCCGCCTTAAAAAAGATGCATTGAAAAAATTGCTTAAAAATGCGGCAAATATTTATTCGTTTAAAGATTGAAAATCAACGTTGAAAGAGTTCGCTCTAAGAAGAAATCTCTTTATAGTGCGAAGAATCTCATTGTCCAACAATCAACATTAACATTTGCCATAGTTTTGCACTATATATGCACTTTATTGATGTTTACTTCGAATGAAAATTTCTTATTTTCTCTCTCTTTCTCTCTCTTTTTTTTTGTTTTTCTCTCCGTAAATTCTTTTTCACCATTTGGAAAAGAAAAAAAAATAAATATGTGCAAAATGCACTCTTGAAAGTGGAACCAACTTGAGTTTGTTTTGCATAGAATTTTGCACTGAATATTTTCGCATATTTCAAATATCGGAAAAATTTGAGCCGACTGCGTTTTTTATATGTTCGCTTTTTATTTGATATATTTTTAATTGTTAGCAAAAAAAAACTTTTTGGTAGCAAAATTCTCTCATTTGTATCATTTTAATTGCTATTGAATACTCGAGGAGTATATTATTGAAATTTGATTTATTGAAATATAGATGAATGTAAGTTTTTTTTTTTGAAATTCATCGGAAAATCATTTTTAAATTTAGAAAAATTTTCGAAATTCTAACAAAAAAAAAGCGAAATTTCAAATTTTTCGCTCTACTATCGCGTTATTTCCCTTTTTTTTATATGCTTAAAAAATTTGATAGTTTATCGAAGGATATGACACTGAAATAAGTGTTCAATTTGCCTTTAATAAAAACAATCATATAGATTCTAACATATTTCATCGGCATTGCGTAATACCAACGGTAATTTTAAGGCGAAAATTAGTGACCATAAAAAAGCTCTACTGTGGTTTCATATTTCATTTCTTACACATTATCAAAAACGTACCTATGAATTTACTCTTATGGCACATTATTTCTTGAAAGTATTTTAGACTATTCAACCAAATATCCTCATGTTTCATTTGTTCATTTGGTATGAACCTCTATGCATGAGAAGAATCGGAATCGAACCATTACCTTCATTTGAGCACTAAGCATTCGAAATGAATATTAGCTTAGGAGCAGCTTGAAGTGCTAAATGTTAGAAAGTGTCGTTAGCTTTCTATCTACGAGTAGATTAATCAATTGGCTAAACAATACTTCCGCATTTATAAAATGCAAAGACGATGATGAAATACCATTACTAGTCATTGTTTATAATTCCGCAGCACTTTCATTCGAATAATGTCGCAAAACAGGCAAGTAAAAATCATTCCTCCCCCTCCTCCTCCCCCCCCCCCCCTCGCTCCCGCTCCCTCCTTTCTCCGCTTTGACCAGCTCTGATAAGAAACTGCTCGCAAAAACATATGAAAGAAATCAAGCTTTCGATTAATGTTCATTGTCTTGAATTGTGCCACAAACCCCGATTGAATGCGACGCCTCAAGTCATGTGAGTCTTTGTAAATCTACCTACACCTGTATAGATTACAAATGACGGCAAAATTTTACTTCTATTTGGCTTGAATGTACAATAAACAAAGTGCCGAAACAAACAAAGCAACCTGCAATGAACGTGCTTTGTTATTTTCCCAGCGCAACCTTTGCTGAAATTTACGTCTTCTATGTTCGATGTTTCAAGCTGGTTCATCATATTGCTGGTTGGCAATGCATTATAATATTCTTTTCCACATCGTTATCGGTTGATCTCGTATGAAGTTCGTGAATTTAGAAGTAAACCCACTTTTTAATCATCCCTTCCGCGTGAATTTTATTTTGGGCAGAACAGGTCGTATCTTTTGTCATTGTCTTTTAGTGTGTATTTAATGTTGTCGTTCTGCAAATATTCTGCTCTTTGCCAGTCGTCACCATTGACTTGGCGAATTCTTTCACTTTTCTATGTGTATGAAAATATGCCAGTGAAACTCTTAACATCTTCTTCTTTCGGAAACAGAATCTGAATCTGTGAAAATCGTAAGCATATTCAAGATACGCTCTTCATTTCAACATCGGCCTAAACTATATGCATCAAAAAATCGTCAACTGCACTATAATCCGAATCTGTGGATATATGGTACGAGAAAAATTGTCCATAAGCAAAAACGAAAGCAAGAATGACCGATCGAAACCATATCGAAAGGATCTAGAAAAAGAAAAAAAATTGAACCAATCGAGTAAATGTCGAAATTGCCAAAAAACTAGCTCAACACACGACCATGTAGAAGAGGGATAACGGGTATTTCAATAATAGAACATGACAAGTAAAAGGTGAAAAGCAATGGTTGCGCAATTGAAAAACGACGGTTGTTCTTATACTGTTTCAATGTAAACCTTATGGCTCGCTCGTTTCCCTTCCGCCTATGCATCGAATTGCATTTGCACTTTCCCCACATCGCATTCTTTTTGCATTTCAATAGATAATTCAATTTCTGTTAGTGTAATATTTATTTATAGCCAACATTTCCATGTTGCAGCATAGCGCATACTGAGCCGACCATCGTGCTACTTGGAAGAAATTCTGCATACGTGAAAAATTCTTCGACCTTCGGCGACATCATAAAGAGAAATCCTGTTCCGATACGGTACCTGTTAATTACTAACCGAAGGAATTCGGTTGACGTCGAAAGTATTTCAAGAATACTGGTTAGTTGTCGATCGTAGGCATTTGGTTGCAACCGAATTTTGGCTTCTTCTGTTTTTTTTTTTTTTTTTTGGTTGCAGGCGAGAAAAAAAACGGAAAAAAAGTTTGTCTAGAATTTTTTTTTTGTTTTGGCGAGATTACTATATATATATATATATATATATATATATATATATATATATATATATATATATATATATATATATATATATATATATATATATATATATATATATATATATATATATATATATATATATATATATATATATATATATATATATATATATATATATATATATATATATATATATATATATATATATATATATATATATATATATATATATATATATGCCCAGGCAGTTTAGGAACTATTGCGGCTAGACCAATGAAAAATCTTTTTGGTTGCAGTTTGCACTCGTGGGGGCAATCTTTTTTGCTCACTTTCAAATCGATGCACTAAGTGCAAAAAAACTTAGTGCTATTTTAAATTGGCTAAACGATCGAGTTTGCATTTTTCTTTTGTTATATTTTTAAAAATTCATTGAAATTTTCCACGAACAATAGATTCGATTCAATTATGAACCAATCCTTTATTTGCGCATGTTTTTTTTATAGCGTTATTTATTTTTCATTATTGTTTTGAAAAGTGAAGATGAGATTTTGCTTGATGAATGCGATTACAAATTTGCATATATTCTAGTAGCTTTGATGACATTCCTTTGCGCTTATTTTATTTGATGTCAACTTTTTCCAAAATCTTTGCTAAAAATTTTTTTTTCTTAGTGAGAAAAAAATATTATTTTGTTGAAAAATATACCTATCAGAGATATTTGTACGAATCATAATAATTCTAGAGAAATGCGATCAGGTTGGAGAATAATAAATGAAGCATTTTTCATTATAAATTTCCAATTTTTATTCAAGATATTAGCATTTAATGATAAAATTTAGCTTCCAATCTTTATCAATTCAGATTCCTCTTTCATAAGACATCTGTCTTTAAGAATAAATTCGTATATCTCATCCTTTTATAAACCAATATTTCTAAGATCAAATTTTTTAGAGCTTTATAGATTATACGACGATGAAATAGTTGAATTAATGAGCAATAAAAACACCATTATTTTATACAACGATTATTGGCTCATTATAGCATGTTACAGTAACAGAGAATTACAACATCAAGGGGCACTAATTTTATTTCAAAAGAGGAACCACTTTTAATTGATTTGACTTGTGCATATTGTCGATGACTGAAATGCATGAAGAATATTTCAAAATAGATGCGGCAATTTCCCCCTATAACAGCATTATTCGTTCATTGAAAAGCTACGACCGGTTTCTATTTCTTTAGCATTGAACAATTTTTTTTTCTGCAGTTTCTGTCATGAATCGAAGTCACTTTAGAATTCGTTTATTTCATTGTGAGTGACAGCTCAGTTTTTGTATGTGGGACATATCGAATGACATTTGATAGGTTTCATGACCGGAAAAAAATACTTGTATAAAAAAGGGCAGAAAATATATAAATAACAATAATTAATATCTTCGTTTTAATTATTAGTCTAATTCGATTATGTAATTCTTTATGTAATTCTTTAACGGATTTCTTTATCTAAGTCGAAATGCAATTCTTTAATAGAAGGTTTGTCATTCTTTTAGTAATTCAAGAGGTATGAAATGCACAAAAAATCGCCCTAAAATATCCGAAATTTCTTTCAAAACGACTACAAAACATTGATGAATCAAAGACGTCATTTTGTGATGTACACTGTGCTCAAAAAATTTCACGCGGAAGCGGACCACACATATATGTGCTCCATTTTATTTTGTTTTTTTTTGTTTTTTTTTTTTGCTATTTTTTGTTAGCTTCTTTGGCGGATCGTGAAACTGGTTGGAGATTAAAGAAATGAAGCAAAAGCGTTTTCAAGCACGATCAAACCGTCGTAGTTTGATTTAATTGGGGTTGGAGTAAAAATATTAGGTAAAAATTAAATTAAAATATGTGCTATTAAAATATATGATTATATATGTATTATCGAATCGTGATTTTTATTTTGAAAGCGAAAAACTTACAAATGTTTCGAGGAGGAGGTATAATCCGAAAAACTACACTGATATTATAGATGGTATTTACTACATCAAGGTGAATCCATAGTCCCTCATAAATCACAAGAGAATTTTTCTATTTTGGTGCCACAACCTAGCACAATAGTTACTACGTAAATATCGAAAGATCTCTTGAACGTTATCTAAGTCTAAATTATTTGTGTGTAAATTTCTGTGTTTAGTGGATTTATATTTCTTTATTCATAATCGTTATTGCTCTCTCTATGTCATTCAAATGCAACAACTTCGAATTTCAAATTGTGACCACTCTATATCGACTACTAATTTAATGCTTACCTGGATCATAATTTTTTAAATAAGCGACTTATTTGCTAATTCATTGATTTCCAATTGTGTTGGCTAGCAATGAAACGATTAAAAAAAAAAAACAAGCTTATATTTAAAAACAACGAAATGGATTAGTGGTGATTGCTTTTCGTTCTTTCGTTTTTTTTTTTCTTTCTTTCATTCTTTTGTCGTTTTTCTACAAGCAGAGTCTATCATAGTTGTGTTTTTGTGAAGTACTCTTATTGCATAGGTGTAAAGCTTGCAGTAGTTCTTATTTGCCATTCATTCGTATGCAATAAATTTTTCACATCCTCTTACATATTCTTGCCAAATTTATATTTTCTTACCATATCATTTTTTATCTTTTTATTTTCATGAAAAATGTCAAGAATTTTTCCAAAACTTTTTTTTTCATTCTATAAATTATATATCAAATAAAAAAATTTCGAAACTTTGAGGAATTTAATCTTTCAATATGCAAATTTCTTTGAATTTTTAATCTATGTCTAATTAATTCAATTCAAAAATGAATTTCCCTCATGCTCAATCATTGAAAGAAATCCTCTGAAACGTTACCCTAAGCGATCTATTCAAAAATATACATATATATTTATTTAAGTATTCTATGCTTAAATATGTCGTTCAGCGTAATAACGTTTATCATATAACGTTATTGCGATGTTGATAATGTGTTAAGGATTCATTTCGAAAGATTATGCGATATTAGTTTGGCACTTCAGCACAAAAAAACATGCAAAGTGCTCTCTTTCTCTCTCTCTCTCTCTCTCTCTCTCTCTCTCTCTCTTTCTCTTTCTCCCTCTCTCTTTTGCTTATGTGCTGAATAAAGGAATGAACCCATTAGAATATGTGCAAAAAGCCAGTGCTAATAAACTTCAAATATCAGATCGATACTTCCAACATTGAGGGATGCATCGTTAGCAAACAAAACTTTACTTTGAATACTTTGAACAGCCGTGATTTCATCGATTCCATCGTTTCCTCCTCCATCGATGCAGCTGGCAACTCTTCCACCTGTCACGATTCTGACCCACACGCATCCAAATAACTCTATTACAGATGCCGTAGCGGGTCTTCCCATCTTTTTGGCGGTCTCTCGCGTGGTCGCTTTACGCCTCTTGGATACCACTCAAGAATTCGCTTAGTTCATCTATTGTTATTTAACCTGGCTACGTGACCAGCCCACCTTAGTTTTCTTTTGTACATTTCTTCAAACGATACGTACCCATTAGACCGGATCTAGAACGCAACTCCTCATTTGTGGTGTGTTGCAGTTTGTTGATGCCTTCCATTCGCCTTTCCATTGCTCGCTAGGTCGTTGCTGATTTGTTTTCTTCAACGAGTGAGGTGTTCCCCGTTTTGCGCCCTCACTGAAGACCAAAGAGAAGTGTCGAATTGAAGAGTTCTCACTTTAACGAAATTGCTGTCTTTATGTCGTAAAAAACATCTCTGAGCTTAGTGAAGACTAACCACTTTGCTCGCTTTTTTTTTTCTGCGCTTAACTCGTGATCCATGCCAAGAAATCATAAAACTGTTTTAAAAATTTAGAAGCTTTATTGGTGAAGATCGTTCTCATTGGAGAATTGAACGAAGTAATTAATTTTGTAACGCTTAATTGCTTCTTCAATAATAGCGATCACTTAAGCTGCAAATAACATATGCAAATTTTTAAGTGAAAATATTCGAATGCAAATTTATATATCTATGAAATCTATGAAAAATTGAAAAATTAGCGTATAATCTATGAAAAATTAGCATAACCAAAAAATTAGCACAGCATGGCTAGATAACGAAGAGATTATTTTGATCTAAAGCTTTATTTCACTATCGAAATTATAGCCATCTTAATGATATTTATGCTTTCATTGAATACAAAGAAATTTATGATAATTTAAATGATATGTGAATCATATTGCTCAGAATTTAAGAAAATTTTCCTTTCTGAGCAATTTCTCCTTTCTGAGCAATTTCTCCTTTCTGAGCAATTTCTCCTTTCTGAGCAATTTCTCCTTTCTGCTTAATAAATTGGCGAGTAATTCCAATCACACTAATTGATATGATGCTGATTGAATAAAAGTAAAAATAATTTTTAATTCAAAAAAAAAATTCTGTGATAATTTTCGTTTGATTAGAGAGAGAAAATTATTGTCTTTTTAATTTTTAATTCAAAAAAACCTAAGAATATTATTGGGATCACTTTTATTCTTTTTTTTTTGCAATTTTTATTATATATTGGTTCGGTTGCGAGATAGAATCTTCATAGGCAAAAAATAAGGAAGATCGAATCAGTTAATATATGATTACATTAATTTGCATATTTTATGTTTAATTGATAATTTATGAAAATGTTTTTGTTTTTGGATGAGCGAATTATAAGAGCGCATATTATATCACCCCCCCCCCCCCCCACCCCTCCGGTCGACCGTTGAAAAACTCAATGCATATTAGTTTGACAGCGAGTATGGCGTATGATACTAAGGAGTGCAAAACCCGTATCGCATGATTTCCCCCTCGAGGAACGCACTATTACGCATAGAGCTCAAAGAGTCGTCATATATAAACAAAAAAAGAGTGGCATAAAATGATATACTTTTGACGTTGAGAAGTTAAGAGGAATGAAAAAAAAATATTATACTGACAAGTAAATAATAGTATAGCAATAAAAGTAAAAACAACTTGAATAGTTATCTGGATGAGTCTTCAATAATTTTCTAAAAGAATTTATTGAAGAAATTTTGTTTCCTAAATATGATAATCATTCCGTGGAAAATTTAACACAAAATCAGTAGAGATATATCAATGAGAAGAATTTGAAATATCAACTTGCAAATTATTCCAAGTTAATGGGAATCAGCTTATTTATATCATCGGCTGTTTAGAGATCCACATTTGGCATTAAAAGAAAAAAAAAGCAAACATTGATGCATAGCGAAATTTTATGAACTATTTTCTGAGATGAATTAATTCAGAACCATCTGAATAGCTCCATTTTGCATATTATAATATAGATTAACAAATTGGCAGAGAATCTAAATGCATAAGAGCTATCTTCTTGGTCGGCAAGCAAAATGAGGGAAAAATATGAGGAATGATTTTTAAATGTTCATTTTCATATTTATTGTTAATGATTTGAAACATTCTGCAATTTTTACCTCATTTTCTTAATTTTTTTTCTTATTTTGAGAGGTTTTTCCCCGGCGATAATATCGTCTCTCTTCGACGCATTTGCGCATATTGTTGTATTCCTCTCATATATTGTAATAAAGGTTTGAGAGAGACACTACATATTGATAATGCACTTCGGATTCCTTCGGCTAATTGGCTATAATTGTAAGCAACCGAACCTGCCTTTCTTATGTTGAAACCACACTTTGCGCTTTTTATTCGATTGTGTTGTTTATTTGGCGATGCGCTTTGCCTTAAAATAGCAAAAACCTCATGCTAAGCCAACAGACGATGCATAGCTTTGGTGAATTTCTATTGTTAAATACGAGGAGAATCGCATCAAAGGAACTGATACAAGTATGCCAAAGCAACTGGCACGATATGTGCTTTTCCAATTTCGTTTAGCAGGCTAAATATTTTCTCGTAATTTACTTATTAATATTTTGTAAAACGAGCAGTTTACTACCGTTCGTTTTACAGAATATAAAAAAAAATCCACGTTTTGAATGAACTTATTTCTTAATATTTTTCTCCTGAAACTAACAAATTTTTGCTCGAGATTATACCTCGGCTATTCACAGCAATGCACATGATTTTTACTCATTTACAGGTTTTTATGATTTTATCGGAAGTTGATGTTTCACTTTGAAAGTTAATGCTATCGATCTCCTCCTCTATAGCGGAGATTTTATTTAATAAATTTCATCAAAATTTTTTCAACGGTTCGAGGGGTTGGAAATTTTTTTCTTTTTTTATAAATTTCATTTCTATGTTTTTTTTTCATAAATGAATTTTTTAACAGTTTTCTTAGAAAAAAATATTCGAAACTTTTCAAGAGATAAGTATTGGGTATATGTCTATCATTTACATATAGATTAAACAAATATAATTGCACAAATGTGTTTTGCGAATGTATTATTAATAGCGTAAAAGAATGAATTAAGTATGCTAATATCACTCTTAGAAAGGCGAATTTTTTTTCGACGAGAATATTACAGATGATTTATGTTTATGAATAAAATCATATTGCGTCACTATTTTTCGTAAATATTCATCAATAATTGTGAAAAAGGTTTCGAGTTAATTTCATCACCTAAAACGCGCCAAAAATCCTCTCACACTTGCATTGATAAATTTAATAATTTCATCTATTAAGCCTCTAAATAGATCCATTTTTTTTTTCAAGAAATTCAACGAGTTTCACAATGGAACATATAAAACTAATCGCTAAGAATATAGAGAAAAAAGAAAGAGAAATAAAATCACAACTAATTGTTGAAATTTATTATGAAAATTAAAATTAAAGATCTCTTTAGAACTATTAAATTCACTTATATCGTTACTCCACATAGATTTTTCATTAAATTCGTATTAGCGTTATATTTCAAATCGTACGTAGAAAAAAATTTGAAATTTCTCCTATTATAACCGATACTGCTAAAAATTCGCACAGCATTGAAATAAATCGAATTATATGTCCGATGCAGTCAAACTTCTTACGTGATATTCCGCATACACGTTAACGATATCAGTAAAACGAGTGTGAAATTTCTTTTGAAAAGTTTTGCTTTCATTGTTTGAATTTTTATGAATCAAGATCTTAAAGAAAAAAAACTCACATTTTTTTTGGCTTCCCCTTTTTTTTTTGTTTTTACTCTTTTTCTCATTGCTGACGCATCTGGGAAAAAGCTTTTTTTTTGCACATCAATGTAAACTTAATTCGATCTCATAAAAAATTCAAAAATTTTTCAACTAGAAGAATTTTTTTTTTTTTTGAAAAATACATCATCGAAGAATTGATCTAATGAGAAATACGGCGAGAAAGAAATAGAAAGCGACGTTTGTTGCATTCATTTTAGCGAATATGATCTCTTTGTCGTTGTTTTTCTTCTTCAAAGACGTTTTTTCTTTTCCACGCGATTTTCATGACGCAGTCACCTTGTCGTTGTGCTCAACACAAATGAAAAAATGTTTCCTTCTCTGTCGCACTAGTTTTCTCAATGTTTCTTCCTCTAACGTCATCACAGCTCTCTAACTTGCTTCGTGATTACATCTGTTAAGCAAGCATGCTTCTCATATGAAGCATCCATCGCCCAGCTGCTTCTCAAAATGGATGGCATTCGCGTCAATATTCATGTGTGGTCACCAAGAGTTGAGGCTATTTTTGATTGATTCTCTTTAGACTTTCGGCTTCCCTCATTGCTTGGAATTGAGATTCTAGAGGATATTCTTTCCCAGGTCACAAAAGACTTGAAATTTGACCTTTCGACCTTTTCAGTTGGCTGCATGCTTCTTGAATAAAGAGTAAACAGTTATAATAGGTAGATAGCAGCTGGAGAAGTGAGATTGCTAATGATGTGTTTTTGCATTTTGTTCATTTGTCCAAGCAATTTTGTAAATTATCATTAATAAATAGCATAAACGTCAGAAATGTTTTCGTGTTCTATTTGTTCTAATTGCTGCTGCAATTCTCTTGCAAAAAGTTCGTTCTTATGCGGACTGATAGACGCAAAATGCAAAACCGACCGATATGCATACAGCGCATTTCAATTTCACTCAGCCATTCTGCAGTTAATGAACCAATGTAGAAGGTGGTGTTGAATGTTACCCTCTGGTAAGTACATATTATCCAACAAATTTCGTTACTTCAATAGCTTCAGCGTTGAAGCTATTTCACAGACAGTCAGACGCGCACACATACATAAGCGCAGACATAGCGACGCTATAATGCGCCTCGCAGCTGCCGCTTTACAGAAGCAAATGGTAGTGAAAATGTCATCTCGTTGAAGTCCACCGAAGGTGATGAATAGCTCGTGCAGAGGATGAAATTGAAATTCAGCCATATTTTCACGTGTAAATTTTGATCAAATGCGTAAGCCGTTCGATCGGCTAAATTCTATAAAATATATAAATGAACTCATGTGTAACATTTGTGTAGCCGCATACAAAATTCAACATTAATTTATACCTATACAACTTATTCACACCTGGACAATCGAAAGTTTATTTATGGTAATTAATCGTATAATTACTGCTAAAAGAGTGTTAATTTTTATAACCTTATGTTAAAAAAAAAATGCAATGCCCTATAAAATTTTTTACTATAGTTGATTTTGAAAATATTCATAAAATTGTAATTGATTCTAGAAATCTGTTAAAAAATCAAAAATGTGTCCTCATTGTTGAGAAGTGTAAATGCGACAAAAATAGGTAACGCAAAGGAATCGGTACTTTTTTTGTGTGTGTGTGAAGAATAAGCGTTGTGATTTTTTTAAATGATTTATTGAGGGTATTTTTAAAGAGCATCAACTGGAATGCGCTCTTCGTGGCAAATCGCGTTGATGACAATTGATGGCTATTTCTTTGGAATTTCGCTCATCTTTTATACACCATAAATAATCGCTGACTATTTATCGAATTAAATGTAAATATTTTTTGCGCAATAAAAATAAATATAAAATTTAGAAAGAGTTTATTTCGAAACTTTTGCCCCAGTCGTATTGTTTAACGATCAATTGTACACATTATCACAATTCAAGTAAATAGTAGTGTATGATCATTTTACGCGACCGCAGGAGCCAGCTAGATCAGAGAGATATTGGCTCATGGCAGGTGGAAGCGATGTGAAGAGATATTTATTTGTAATGAATGCTTCGTTGGTTAAATTACATAACTAAATAAGTAAATATGCTTACTGCTTTACTGCAATGGCAAGTTTGTTGTTATTGTGGTAGTCACATATAACACAGAAATGTTGTACATTTTAGTTGCACTTTACATTGCGTTTGCTGCAGTGATTTCAAGTATGATCAAAATTGCATTAATCGATGATTGTTTATCATGCTTTATTATTTTTAGCCTTTTCCACTCTTATTTTGGGCTTTCGATGAAGTTCAATACATGCTTCATATAATTTATGATTCTATTTTATTCGTTCAATGAGGAATTCATAACGATCCTTTCAAAACCATTGCAGTAAACATCACAGCAGTTTTATTCCCTAATTGAACCGATAATCGTCTATATTTATGTGCTCCAAAATTGTTGGAATATAGAGAATTGCACAATAGACTCGATTCAAGGGAAAGAGGAATGAATGTGAAAAAGGCAGTAACTTCTAGGAAGATAGAGAAATAGAATAAAGCAGTTTAAAATTGCAATGCTTTCAGAGAGAGAGAGAGAATAAACGTTCATATGCAATCATATTTTATCATCACTTTATATTATCAATATGATGATGGTTGAAAGCATTAGAATCGATGACGTGCATATAATGCCGATTTGAAAAAAAAAAATGCTCATATAGGTGGTGCTAAGCTGAATAGGCGTGCTGATTTTGCTCATTATTAATAACCATTAATGACGTCATAACACGTTCCTATCGATCCAACAACAAATCTCAGCCATCTTTCACCTCGGCGATGGAGCGCTGCGCTGCAATCGCTTTCGAACTTCCAAAATGCGTTAGTTAGCGTGACTGAGGAGATTTAGAATCCACGATAACCATGCCAAGATGCTTGAATAACTAAATCTGAGATAAGAACCAGGTGAATGAGCGGATATAGGTAAACGTTAGCTACTTTCAAATAAGGTAGTTCACGTTTAGTGTGAAATAAATTATACGGAAAGCAGATAAACGTTCAGGTAAACGTGCGAAATATAACAGACATAAGGATAAATACATATAAATAGAATAAATAGAATACGATGAGTTCTAAAATAAAATCTCTTTGGGGTTATTTCTTTTGATAGAGTTGTACAACATTAAGCTAGATCACCATCGCATACCGCTTTTTATATAATATCCTTGCGTCTCCGTCTTCAACGTTTTCTCTTTCATATCTGTCGTGAAATCAGCATTGTTTGTGAGCATAATGATAGAAGCAAAATGCTTCGATGGTGAATACCATTCAATAAGTTGCTATTCAGTAGAGCGTTATATGTTTGCCGCATTTTTGCTTTATTGCTTTCGATGTCATGCGGCCATCGTTGGTCAATCATTTAGTATTCTCTGATTATAAAATTGTTGTTCTTTGAGTCGTAATCAATCAGAACTTTTTTGTAACGCACTAAAACAATTTCTTGAGTTTTGATTAATTTAAAATTTTTAAATTGCAACTGATGTGATATGTCTTCTTTTTTGACGGAAACGATAAAATTCACCAATATATCAATAATATTCGTTTTTTTTTAAAAATTATATAGCTAACAAATGAAATATGCAAAATTGATAAATCTATAACAACGGTATTGTTTATATTTACAGTTGTTTACAGTAAATGTAGGCTATTCATTAAATGGCTACTTATATATTAATAAATTTTCTGCTCTGAATTCTCAATATTCTTGAAAAAACAACCACGTGTAGTTTGCGTAAATAAAAATCTACATTTATTGATAATTCTATTTATTTATTTATTATTTATTTATTTATTTCAATCAACAGAGCATGCATTCGTTACGAATAAATGTGTCTTCATATCTGTGAGTCAGCGATTCTCTGATCCAGCTGTTCGTGCAGTCTTTCTTGGAGGGTCACGCCGTCTCATTGCTGGTCAGCCTCTATTACTTGCAGGTCGATCGCGTGAAGGTTAGGGCTTAGGGTCGTCTCCTGCCCGTGGGATGCTGACGAGTCGATTCACCGTTGTTCCTCTTATTGTGGCCGTTGCTCTTCTTATGCTAATTCGATGTTTGACCTTATTGGTGAAGCGTTTTGCAAATTGCAGTCATTTATCTATGAGAACAACCGTATATGTGCTAAAAAAGGAGCAAAAATTTTCGCTCTTTAAAAAGGCTCAACGAACTAACTTTTTGTGTTTTCTTTCCACCTAAGAAAAGCCATTTGAATTTTTTGAAAGTATCTGCTTAACCTCTTGCTAAGGAGTCATATATACGGGCAGTATATTCTCTTTTTTTTTTTGCTTTTTTACACGTACTCTTATCGTGCTACATCCTACTAGTAGCTATTTCACTCCGGAAATTCCGGAGGATACATTATGATTCCGAAAATTTGAAGTGTGTCACTTCATCTTTGTATTTCACCATCCTCCAAATTTTACGCTTAATTCTGATCTCATTTATTTATTACTTATAAGTTTTATGTATCTTTGAATATTTTATATTTTCATAAATTTGCGCCTAAGTTAGTGGATCACTACGCCGTTTATAGAATGCGATATTAGAAAAAATTCAAGTAATATTTGTAGAAGAAATTTCTCTTTTTTTTCCTCGTATTTTTGATTTATTTTGATATTCGCTTCAATTCTTGATTTAAAACGTTGATATTCGCTTCAATAATGCACACGTGCGTTCTCTTTAGCATTAGCCGATAATACATTCAATAATGAGCACATAAAAGCAATTAGCGAATTTGTTGAAACTTGTTATGCTTGTTCAATCAATCCTTCTCCTCTTCATCCTCTTAATCCGGGAAAAGATACTCTATTGTAGTCATAATGGTAAAATTTATGAATATACAATGCTAAAAAATTTACCATTGTAAGGCATCCCGTTCTCACCTTCATCTTTCCGATTACGTTGGTACATTTTCATATTTTTACGCTTTCATTTGTTATCATGGCGCTTTTTCTAATGCATTTATTTCTATTTTAGAGGGTATTCTTTTATAGTTATTATAATATATAGCACTTTTTAGCGTTTATTCATCTACTATTTCTCTTTTCTCATTTGTTTTTTTTTTTACTATAAGAATAGAAATAGGAAATGATATATTCCATCTTAAATTCGTTTCCTATCGTCGAGAGGGAAAATATCGATTTTGCTCTTTTCACTCGCTAAATGAGAAAAATCTTCTTTTCCTCAAGTTGAGTCTCATTTGCTCGAAGCATCAGGTTATGAATCTAAGAAATTGAAGAAAGCAACGAATGATTGAATTTCATCGCAAAATGTTCATTTACTTTCGCGCTGATGAGACGATTCGAATGCTTCGCAAATGTCTTTTATTTTATTGTTTACTTTATTCACCTCTAATATTCGTCTTTGTGAAAGATTCTTTCTCATTGATTGATTGTTCCGACGAGCTTTCAAACTAACTTATCGAATTACCCTGAAGTATGTAGCATGTAAATGAATATTTAATTAGCTATACAAGCATTTATGTAAATATCCTATATATATATATATATATATATATATATATATATATATATATATATATATATATATATATATATATATATATATATATATATATATATATATAAATTTATATAAAATGTTATTTTTTGTGTTTTTATTGATCACCGTATCCGTTTATTTTTCCATTCTCGTTCACAAAAAGTCGTCGAATAAATTCGTTGAGTGTGACGGGATGTAATTATTTCTAGGAGACTATCGAAATAAACAGAAAGTAGCGAATGTGATGGTCGTATTGACTTCACAGCATTGCACCGATTGGTTTATTCGGCGTACACGTAAACATCGGCAATAATTGCGAGCCGAATAGAGGCGCTTGTTTTGATCACCATCACGAGTTGGTGGACAATTCATTACGATAAGATAACCATCGTCGATCCTTCACAAATGAACATTCTATATATAATACTCTAAATAACTCGATTTTATTTATGCATTGAGACTTTTATGTTCGATTTTTCTTGGAAATTTTAATGACTTCAAAAATTCTTCTCAGTATTTAAAAAAAATTTTTTTTTAAATATTAGAAATTTATCAATAATTTTTTTTTGGAGCTACTTCTTTTTGAAAACTAAAATGATAACTGCATATATTTATATAAAGTAAGTAATTATTATATATAGTATAGCTATTTCAAAAATTTGCGTTTATTGAACGAATCTCAATACTCATTTTTAAGTTCTCAATCAATTCTAAATATTTGAATTTAACGCATCTTCGGGTAAATAAGTCCACTGATAGTTTTGATAAACCTACCTTATTCTCTTGAAAACAATCGAACTAATCTAGATTGACTAAATACGAAAGTGCTCACCGTTTCGACTAAACATCAGATAAAATTTCGCTTTCCAATTGCATTTTTTTTTTTTTTTTTTCATTCAATGTATTCATCTTAATCGTATTATAACATGAATAGATAATACTAATGAATTGTGAATAGCGTTTATCATTTCTTTACTTCAACTTTTTTTTTTCTTTCTTTAAATTTTCATTGCCTTTTGATAAATATCTCTAATTTTTCAACAAAATGAAACTCCTTACAATATAACGATATTTTTTTTTTTTTTGCTAAGATATTTTATTTATTTTTTTTTGTTGCACACAATAATGATGAGGTTTTTTTTTTATTGATGAAAATTAAGGAAAAAAAAAGTGGAAAAGAAAATTAGAGATTTTTAAAGAATTTTTATATTCGAGAGAATTTTGAAAGAGCAATCTTCTATAATGATGCTAATATTTTGTATTCGCGTTGCTAACGTGCATTTCAAATATCGATTTTCTTTTTTTTTTTTTTTTTTTTAATGGAATCGATTTTATTTTCGAGAACGAAAAAAAAGCAGAAAATGCTTATGGTTGAGAGCATAACATCGACATTCGATGGTTATATGCTGAGTGTGCTGTGCTCGAATTATCGCCTTCTAATCTTATCAATATTTGCACGTCATCGCTCTATCTTTTGCGCTCTTTTTCTTTCTCAACTCATTTATAGGCTAATAATATTTTGAAATACTATTATTTCATATGCAAAAATTTACCACTTAGAATTCTCTATAATTTATGCATCAATTTTTTGTGAGAATTTAAAATCATATGTAGAGTTGTGTTAAAATCAATGAAAATATTTAAAATTCATTATTCATTGTGCCACGTGGAACCAATCGAAACAGGGGCAACTAAGTGGATGATCGCTTGGATGACATTTTGTAAATTATGCAAATCTGTTTGCTGGTTCAATGACTGCGTCAGCGACAGCTGAGTGCAACCTTAGTATACATGCAAATTCGATTAACATGATATTTAGAAACAATTCGTTCTTATGAATATTTTTTTATTGCTGTGAAAATATGCGAGTAGATAGGCACAGACATATACGTGCACGCACACAGAGTGTGCTGTTTCACTGCTGTTTCACTCACTTCGGAACGTTATCTCTCGCTTAATCGTCTTATTTTATCTTATTTTTTATTCGCACTCACTAAAATTTAGAATATTTCAAATTAAATGACTAAAATACATATAAAATTTATCTCGTTTTCACATCATTATATACCACTGATAAATCTCTTCATCTATGGATAAATTATTAACAAAAATCTAGTGAAATTATATCTCTTCACTTCTTTAATATGTTTGAAATCAACTTAACATATTTATTGTTTTTTGAAACTTTTTATAACATTTTAATCTCATTGATAACGATATTTTTATCACTTCTTATCCACGAAAGAGGTTTTCATGAATAATTACGATAGAATTAAAGCGGAACAAGGTGGAAAGTTTGGAATTAATATTTAGCGCATTGAAAGTTGAAAGGAAGAAGCTGAAATTCATGTCGTCTAGAAATTTCCATAAGTTTATTCGTTCCGAAGACCGCACTACTCGATTATTGATGAGGACACATTTTGCCTAGCTTTGTACAATGATTAGTAATTGTGTTCACTTGTTGCCCACATGATTTCCATTTGGGGAAAAAGCACACTGTTTGATATTTTCGTCATTTTGGATTGTGTACTTAACATGTGACACGTTTTTCCATCCGAATTGTCCGACAACTAAATTTCAAGAGGAAATCACTTTAAGCTTCTGTTGTCATATATATATATATATATATATATATATATATATATATATATATATATATATATATATATATATATATATATATATATATATATATATATATATATATATATATATATATATATATATATATATATATATATATATATATAATTTCAGTCTGTGTTTTTATATGACCTGCACTTCCAATTCGTCAGCCACAAAGGTTGTACTATTGAAACTTACTTATTTTAATGTGTAATACAAGGTCATTTCATGCGCCGAAGTCCATTACGATTTATTGACACTAAAACACGTGATACAATTTACAAACAGTTTTATATAGAACCCCTATTCTCGATAGAATATTTGTGCTGTCGGTTGATTATAAAAAGAGGAAAGTGTGCGATATTGCTCTCTCATTTTCTTTTAATGCTGCTACAGCAAGTTGATTTGATGGGCGAAATTATAAAAAGTGCATATCTTAGTTACTTGTTCGCTTCACACTTGCTTTTCAAATGTGTCACATATTAAAACATTTCATTTCGAAAGGAATTTATGACTCAAAACTTGCTTTTTTTAAATGGCAAGCTGCCATATATCTTTTTTTTTTTGCATGGTAAAACTCGGGTTCAACGTTAATGCCGTCAGAAACGAGCATTATTTCAACGATTATTGAATCAATGAACTTTAAATCGCGTCGATGTGACTGGAAATGGCATTCGAATCTTCGTGTTTTCGGATAATCCCTTTAAATATTTCCGAACTTTCTAGTTATTTCTAGTACTAGTTTGTTTATTTGATTTCGGTTTATTTCATGGAAATCGCGAAACTTCTAGCAAGTCCTTAGTCTCAAATAGACGGGAAAAAGAAAATGGAGTGTATAGGAGGGATTGCCGTTCTACTCTGTATATGGAACGAGCTGATCATACAAATAGGAACTTGATGATGGTCCCATCATACCTAAAGAGAATGTTTTTGAATAGATATCACGGATTCGCTCAAGTATATAACTAAGGAAAATCTTCACTTCAATGCGATTATTTTTGAAATTTCACATCTAATGTGAACAAAAGAAAATTTCTATTATTTCAACACTAAGAAATTTTTAAAAAAGTGAGCAAAAAAAAAATCATTAATGAATTATAGCGATAATCTGTTTCTTTAAAATTTATATTTCTTTTCTATACTTCTATAGATTTCCCCATTTATATTATTACTCTAATTTTATACGTATATTTTTTATTTCTCTCTATTAGTTAATATCAATTAGATATTTAGTGGAATTAGATTTGCAAAATTTTTATGCATAAAATTTCCACCATATATTCGATTTGTTGTATCATTTTCATCACAATGATTTTTTTTCTAATTATGAAAAAAAGATTTTTCAATATTTAAATTTGCAATTTAAAAAAAAAAATTTTTTTTTCTTCATTTCACCAATTCGATTTTCCATTTTATTTTACATAGTGAATCAAAAAAAAAGCAAAAAAAAAACTTTTTTTTTTCTCAAAAGAATATCCATACAAACAATCGAACAACTAAAGTAAAATTTGAGAGACACATCAAAAGAAGTGACATGCTATATGCGCTTTTGCATTCTTTTCACCTATGGCTAACTAGTTTCGTCGATGATGATGACAAATAATTTCAATCGAATCGATCGATCGCACAAAACCTGTCATTGATGAATTAATTTTCTCGAATACAATCGATGCGAAATAGCGAAACAATTGATGCGGAATGCATAAATATTTTTTTCCCCATCTTCAAATGTGCATAATCCTCTCTCTAATGTTAATAGATCAACGTTAATTATGGATCGAAATTCCTACTAAGGTGTAGATTGTATTCATCCCAAATTCTATAGATCAAATGTCGGAGATTTCCAAGTTGAATTAGGCGGTGGACACACGGACACACAGACACCAACACAAAGGTATGTGCGAGCACATAGAGACAACATAGTCATAAAGCGCTTTGTAAAAAAAAAAGGAAGTGCAGAAGACGTATCATATAGGAGCTCATTCCACTTTTTTTAAATTGTTTGTTGGTCATCTATAAAGCGATTTATTCAGTCAGGCGAATTGAAAAAGCGCATTACGTGCTATCTCCTTTGGGCACATTTTTCTCCTTGTTTATTGGGCTCATTCATTGATCGGAAAATAGAGATCAGAAAAGAGAAGAGAGATAAGAAGGTGAAAAATAAAACCGTACACTCAAATTAAAACAAATTTACTAGCAATATTTAATTCAATTTATGCGAGTTAAAAGCAAACATATGTGTTATAGAGAGAGATTACATAGTGAACAAATCTTTTTGATATATGCAAATTTATGCAAATAGATGCTAGATAAATTGTGCAAATAATCTTTATACCTTAAAGAGTAATAACGTGGAAAAAAAAGAGGCGTTATGTTTTCTAATGTTCGACATCAATAAGCTTATCACTATTATTTATTTTATTGCTTTTTAGCTTTTTCTCATTAAGAAATTTTTCATTTCACAATCGTGTTAAACAACATTTCATTGTAATATTAACAATGCTATAAACTACAAACTATTTACAAGTACATAGAGCATTTTGTTGTTCAAGCAGTCGAACACCTTACGCTTTCAGCGCTATCTTCAATGATATCCTCCTATAGGAGCTTTGCTAAAGCGATTCTTAAAAATTAGCGTTACAGTCTTTCATTTCAAAGAATTCTATCTGTTGATGTATGAATTAATTTTATAGCTCATATATATTTCAAATTTTTACAATATTGCATTTGCTCATTTGCAAAATCAAGCTTTAATTTCTGAATTTCGATTCATTTTCACTTAATGCATATTTCATTTATCGAAATTATCTCTATCGCAATTTTCGTATACTAAATGCTAAATATATCACAACTCTGAATGGAGCATTTTAGGCTTATAGATTTCTCAAAAAAATTCTGAGAGTCTTTAATTCAACAGATAGAGGTTATTGAGTATGCAACTTCATTTATGGTTTTTGTCGTGGAGTTGTTGAGATGACTTCACCGCCTGCCGACGTTTATATGTAGACCTCTTGATAGAATGTAGACCGTCTGCCGTCAACGTTGAAATGAATTCAAGTGGCTAGCCTAGCATCATGCTCACTAAGTATCCACTTATTTCTATGTATATACGCAGACGTCATTATTGAATGTTTATAACCACCTAGCTGTTAGGATGATTGCAGTTTGCGTTTTGATGTCGCCATTATATTGTAAATTACGACATGTTTCAGTTTCAAAGCCATTAAAAATTGTTTATCATGCGAATTTATTTGACGCTATCACGGTGAGGAAATTCACATCCTCCTCTATTAAAATATTCAAATTTTTTTGAATGATATAATTAGTCTTTAAGAGGGGTTTCTTAATAATAATAAGAGGCCTTAAGACTTTTTCACTCTCTAATCATCTATCACCTATGCAAATTTTATTCCTCCCGGAGAAATTTTACTTTTGTTTACAAACTCTTAGAATTAGCCTGTATATTAAGTAGGTAGAAATAAAATAGTCTCTTTACATCATAGCTTTCCGATTTACGTTGCATTGCAACTTAGAGCTTTCACCTGCGTCAAACCTGCATGCGTTCACCTTATGACCTGTAGCACCTGTCCATTGTACAGCGTTCCATGTCCATTATCCGTGTAGTGTTCAACTCCACCTATGCTAAAATCTCCATTGCTTTTTTTTGAAAAATATATTATCTCTTTCAAGTCATCATATGTTGTCATTTTTGAGCTATGTTTGAGTTGTGCAGTTGTTGAGTATTTCATGAAATTTCTCTCAACGCAATCAAATTTTTCCATTTTTTTTCCACATTCCGAGCGAATTCATTCATAGTTCGTTATATATAATCTTTTTTTTTTCTTAGTGCGCTATTCATTTTTAATTCGCTTTTGCTCGCTTAAATATAATTGAATGATATTTTAGTGTTCCGAAAAAAATTTTTTTTTAACACTTTAACTTATGAGATTAAAAATTTTTAAATTTTTTGAGAATTTTTCATCAGTTTAGTTGAAAATTTTCTACATCGATATGAGATTTCTTTTTTTTTTTTCAATTATACGCATAATTTTCTCCTAAAATTAATATTGAATTATTTCATTTTCATTTTTCGTTTTATTTTTAAATTTATTGCCAATCAAATTTAAATTTAAACACACAATAATTGATTTCCTCAAATGCAAATGATTTATTAAGTCATTTCAATAAATATAACTATTTTTTTTTTTGTTCGTTAAATGCTATCATCTTGTAAATAATCGTTTTTATTTACAATAAGAATTCATTACTATATTTTCCTTACAATCATCATTTTCCAGTTAAAAATTGAACATTCTTTAATGAAAAACAAGTCAACAATATTATATTATAATTCCTGTAATATGATAGTAATGAATTCTTATTCGTTACTCGATATTTCAACTTATCAACATTGTGCGCTCTTATCACTCTCTATCTTATCAACATAACAATATTATTATTCAATGTTGGCGATATTTCCACATAACTATGCGAAAGTTTCTTCGTACATTGGCCGTTGATATGCAATAGAGACACTGAAGAGGATTAATTTTTAAGTGCGTCCCTTCATTTGATGTGAATTATTCGATTGCAACATTTAAGGCAAAATCTTGGCTAAATAAGCCAATTTATCGTATCATCTATGCTACATTTCTTATCATCTATCGTTTTCTTATCCATAGGTTTCTTTATTATTAGGCATTTTCAATGATTCTCTACTCATCAATTTCATTGTTTTTATTCATATTTTTGTAATATTTTTATTGTCGCATAACTTAATCAATTAAATAGAAATAGATTCGCATTTATTTTATCGTTTTCGTTCACCGAAATATAGAAGAAATTTCACTAAAAATATTTATTAAAACTCACAACGTTTGCAAAATTCAGTGTAAAAATATTTAAGTTTTTTTTTCACATCATGAAAGTTTCATTGAAAAAATTAAAAAATTAATACATAAATTAGCGAAAATTTTGCTAATGGGGGGTGGCGCGGAGGGGGAGGGGAGGGGTGCGCCAGATGATTTGCCACGATATGCGCTTTTGCCGGCTGATCGCGCATCCTGTTGATGAATCAGTATGAAATGTGTTATATGAAGTCATCCTATGATGCAGTGGGCCTATCACGCTTGCTGTCTCTTGCTTTAGTGGATCTAAGTTGCAGCTACTGGACGAACACTTAGACACGTATTCCCGCAGACACAACGCGCTTTTTAGACCACATATGTAAAAGTGCATAAATAGAGATTAAAGAAAGAGATTTCTTCCTCAGTAGATTGAAGCTGAACGTTCACGAACAAGGTTACCATCGCAAAAATTTGCATATAGAGCAGAAATATGAAAAAAAAATTTTTTTTAAATATAGAATGTGAAGAAAAAAAAACACCGAGTATAATTTGAAAAATTTTTCAAAAATAGAGAGGAAAATGATGAGGGATTTATTCGAAAATTTTTTGAGGAATTATTTTGGTAATAAAAAAATCTTCTATTACTAGGCTCAATGCTAAGTGTTTAATTTTGATGAAAATAGCATTAAGGCATTTAAAATACTAGCTAGTCATATCTTTTCGAGTATAAAACAATAGAATATATGAAATAGCAACGATAGGAATAGGCTGTTTTGAATAAAAGATTCAACGAAACAGGTTACTTAAATGCGAAATAATCGATCATTGACCGGCATCGTATAATGGTGGACTATCGCTCATGTTTCGATAGCTTTAAATCAATCGTCGATGCAACTAAACCTTATTTGGTCGTTCAATGTGCATCATTCAATAGTCGATCTATTCATCTATATTCCAACTTAGTATTTCTAAACTAAAATAAGTTATATAATATTTCTGTGTTAAATTTATTAAAATTATGATTATTAATTATTCTATAATTATATTTTATTTCATATTCACGTTGAAATATTTAAAATTTTCGCTAGATTTCTGCACTAAGAATTGCCTTCATTTAATTCGAAAAGTAACGAGAGAAAAATGATACGTAATTTTTCGATGAATTTGAGAGGATTTCTTCCGAACGTTGCAAATATCCGTCAATTTTTTTTTCTCGCAATGCAATATAACCCATGGAAACATATGAAGGATTTATTTTGTTTTTGTTTTTAATTTTTACAGCATTTTATAGAAACGTTGTGAGTTTTTATGAAAGTACGTCATATGGCTAAGTCATAGATGATGTGCCTATATGATTTGTTTGTATATATTTGTGTAGTTATTTCATCTTACAATTCTCAAAAGCTATAAAGATAAAATTTGATGATTGTCATATTTCAATTTTTATCTAATATCTAATAGGTTGCCGCAAAAAAATATGAGCGAAACATAATAAAAGAGCTCGCATGATACTTTTGCATATCGCCACCTCACTAGTCAGTCTCACAAATGAACCATAAAAAAATTGAATAATTGGAATGATGTGTCGACATACGATTACCGCTACAAATCTTCCAGAAGAGAAAAATAACGCGTTTAATGTTAAATAAAAATTCAACCGATGCAACAAATTCTATGGCGGTTTTAAATGTCTGTAATTCTTTTCGAGATTAATGAATGTATGTGAAAGATGGCAGTAGTGGTGACACTGTCATGTACATGATATTCATCAAATTTCGAAAATTTAGCTTTAATGATTACCAATTTGAAGCTATCAGATAGGCAGATCGATAAAGCGTATGGAAGCGATTAATTTATCGCTTCTTGATTATGCAAATATTTCTCATTGCACAATTGTTTTGTTGATGTTTTCGGATATCAGGCGATGCCATTGATTTATTCACTCAAACTTTTTTTTCCCATAACTTTGCACTTATTTTTAGAAATGCTTCAAATATCTGCTTATAAATCATTGCACAAATTCCCTTCCCAGTATCCGACAGTTGAGCAAAATTTTATTGGCCAACAAAGGAGGTGAATCTTCTCGGGATTCATATATAATATCAGTGTATCACTTTTTGGCGCATCGATACATAAGACATTGAGAGAGCACTTAACGAATATGTCTTATACAAAAAATCCTCATCATGAAAGTTTTATTTATTCGTGCAGTTATTTTTCCATCTTAAGAAGCATATTATTTGAGCGAGTAATGAATTAACTACTGCTAGAAGTATCTTTTGTTAATTGATTTTTTTTAAACGCAAAATTGAAGTCTATATAGTTTTTTTTTCCAGTTTAAGACAGCTGTTTTGCGCCATACGTAATGATTATGTTTATATTATTAAAGCCTCAAGGAATATAGATGGTGTTAATCGATGCGAAAAAGTTTCCGCTAGGATTTCAATAAAGCAGCCAAAGATCGCGAGTGAAATTTTTTCGGAAGCGATCATTGATGGCGTAATTCGTAGAATTTTCAAAATCCTCGTTCTTTGTTCGAGAGAACAGGATTTGATTGGGATAGAGGGGGTTTTTTTTTTTCGAATGATGCAATAAGCTGTTGATTTTCTATAAGAAATGCATGATTTCATCGAATTGATAGTCATAACAAGAGAAAACTATGATTTAATTATAGGCGCACATCTATATGCCCTAGGGTTTCTAATTCTCCTTTAGAGTCACGTTAAACGCCAACTTTTACCTCTCTTCAAACTGCCGACATTGAATAAATAATTCCATCATGGTGCGTTAATAATATGCATCTAAAATAAACAACTCTTTGTTTATAATCTTCAATGAGGGAATAATCCCATTCGTATGGAAAACTCTTCTCTTGGATGAACTTTCCGCCTTTAAAGACGATTTGTTTTCACTTCTTAGAAGTCTCAGATATATTGTATTTTCTTAGGAAAAACGTTCATATCGTCTTGATAAACATCAGAAACGTTGAGAGAAAGCAGGAGAATTCAAAACTCTATTAGTGAAATCATCGGTCAAGAATGGTTTTCGTCTACGAAATTTCTCAATACTTTTTACGAAGGGACATTTTTAAATGTAATAGGAAATTAATATTTTCGTAGTTATCATTTCGGTTAATACTGATTGGCCATTCAGTTTTTATTATTTTGATTTAATTCTACCACTAAATTTAAATAATTCTCAATGAATGGATGTAAAAATCGTTAATAAATGATAAAAATGTTTCATTTCGTAGACTTTAAAATAAACTTTATCAACTTATATTTGAACTTCATGATTGATTGCAACTTAATTGCAAGTTTATGCTTATAAATTTTTCAATATTCAAATTTAATAGCTAAAATTTTGCAAAAAAATATTCGACATCTTCAATCCCCTACCGAAATAATTGCAAATAGCGAATAGTGTTTGTCGTTTCTTCACTCTCATCATTAGTTTCTTGATCATTTCAATGTATCTGAATAAATCTTTTGCAAAACAAAACGTTTCTTGAGTGAGTGCTTGAATTCTCAAAGGCATTGCAAAAATTGCAATATATTGGAAAATCATCGAGCAATAAATGAATGCAATGCGCATTTGTTTTGCAGCGGTCGTCATAAATGACCGTTGGTCTTCGTGTTGTGCTATTTTTACGAAGCGATGCAAGAAAGTTGTTTTCGTTGTTCGATAAATAATATACACTAAACAGGATGCAGAATAAAAATCTAGTTATATAACCCACATGTTTTCGTCTCCTCGCTCTCTTACAACCATCTACACGTATCGCTATCAATTTTGTCGACGTTATTTATAAGTGATGATCCCAAAGAATTCATTTCACTTCCTGATTGCTTTTTTTTTGTTTTTCTTTCTCCTCCTTTCTTAAATATTTCGAATTTGTTTATAATGCACAATCCATCCATCCCTATCGCTTACACAACTTATAGCCAGCCATCTGCCAAATGACATTAACATACAGTATGTATTATTGAGTAACGTGTATTGCGATGGATGTTTTTTCGATATTGCTTATTATCGAAAGTTGATACCTCGACTGCTAGAGTCTACAGATATTTTATTATGGCTTTATTTAGACAGATTAATTGGGTAGATGATTTTTTTAAAAAAAAGGATGATTCTTAGAAATTCATAATGAAAAAGGAGGAAATTTCTTCGATCATAAGGAAAAAAAAGCAAGAAAAAAAAAAGAAAAAAAACGATTCATAAATTTTATTGCTTTTCTTTTTCGAATAAGAGAGCGTTCGTTTGTGCAATTTATGAAGTAATCGCATTAAGTGATATAATGTTCGAAGGGATATAAATTTCTAGCGTACAACTTAAAAGCATTCGGTTTCCTCTTATTCTCGTTGCATCAAAAGTGGCGCAATGCTTAGTCTCATGATCCTTTGTTGACTATTTTCAGCTAAAATGTGTTCAGCTAATGTTCGTACGTTCTTTGACCTCTTGAACAATCTTCTCGCTTGATGTTTTTGTGTGTCTTTGCATTTTGTTGACGAAGAAAAATGAATTAAATTTATTGATAAGCAATCAATGTCTATTCATTCTCACTCATTTACCGATTAATGAATTAATGAATCAATGCTAAACTTATTTGTATTTAAATTAATGCTAAATTTTATATATATATATATATATATATATATATATATATATATATATATATATATATATATATATATATATATATATATATATATATATATATATATATATATATATATATATATATATATATATATATATATATATATATATTTCGATTATCGTACAATCGATTATGCTAAGGTGACTGATATTGTATGTTAATGCAAAGCTGTTCAAAAAATTCTGACGTTATGGTGGCTGCAGTTCAGTTCTTCAGTGGATGGTTGCTTCTCTTCCCACAAATTATTATTCGTCCTCAAGCTAGGAATTCCTCTTCTGCTTGCTTTCTTTCCTCTAGTACAACACCTGCAGGTTAATATTGTTGCACCTGTTCTATTCCTCATGTGTAAGGGATAAAAATTATTGAGTAGCGTTCGAGATCTTCCGTTATGACTGACAGGATTCATGTCGATAGCCTCAAAATTCATGCGTATATTATGAGTCAACTAATTGCTTTTGATGAATTTCAGTATGGTCGTGTATTTTCTGGTAATGGCCAAAATCCTAGCAATTCGATGTGGCTAATCAAAAATTTCACTCAGATCAGGCAATGCTATTCTGGTAATGATCTGCTTTCATGATATTTGATCTTTGAGTTCATATTATTTGATTTAATATAACATCATAAACTTTAAAAACACGTTGTATATTGCAAAAAAAAAGCAACTCAAAGTTGGGAATGTGCGTTTTATGGATCGTGCTCAAATTTGTATATATCCCGTAAGATCATCGATCAATATCGATTATAAGCATGCTAATCTTTCTTCAAATCGAAGAATATTTTTATTTTATTCATATTAAAATAATATCGATTTTGTGAAGCAAAAGAAAAAAAACTTTTCGAGCATAAGCGAATATCGATTTGAATTCTTCAATTGCCCTCGCATATGCACTTTGCCTTAAACGGAAGTTTATTTGAGACTTAAGCTGTGAACGTACTCATCGATAGTATTGCACTTATGCTGACGTATGTGCCCTAAATATTCATAAAGAAATGCGTCGTTAATTGAAGGCAACTTTATTAGCTATTGAATATCGCATTTTGAAAGATTTGTAATTTCGAAGGTCCCTTTTTTTAAATCGAGTAACAATTTTTTATGCTTTTATACTGAAATCAATTCATTATCATAAGAAAGTTCAATAATTTGCAAGTGTTTTTTTTTTTGAGAGAGAGAGAGAGATTTTATTCATAATCGGTGAAGCGTATTCGTATTAGATGGAATTTTTTTTTTCTTGAAGTTTTTTTTTATAACCAACGAAGCGTTTCTCAATATTCCTTAAATAGTTGTAAGTTTTTTTTTTTTGAATGATTCATTAAGTTTTTTAATTGGCAAAAGCCATGGCAAAAAATAGATTTCCTATCGTTATCATTATTAATAATTTGCAAAAAAAAAAGAGAAAAAAATTCTATACGAAAAGTTGTTGACATGAAACGTGAATCTCATGCCTCTAGATGGATATCATCATTCTCGCTTGGCGCTTGATAAATGATAGGTTCTTTTTAAAGAGTATTTCTGAGAGTAATCTTTGATCGTCGATGTTTTTCTAAATTTTCTTCTCTGCTATACGTAAATAGGAAATCCGCTCATGAAATAAAAAACAACTTTAGGCTTATCGAAATTATAATGCTATGCAATTATCATATAGAATGCTATCATCTCATAGATTATACTCTAAGTGCATTTAAATATTAAATTTACGCCGAATATTACTGTGATGTTTAATAAGGCTTTTTGCTGATATGCAAATGACTGATATTATTACACCCTAATTCCCTTTTATTTACGTATAACGCTTTGAATATCATCATTAGTGAAATTTTTTTTAAAGTTTCAACGTATGCAATTCAAGAATAACGAATATTTTGATGGAAGAGGAAGGATGAGGTGAGTTGAGGGAGGGGGGAGGAGAGGATAGTTATGGAAGGAGTAGGGGTACCGGAAATTACAAGTAACTCTTTCAATATTTCCTTTTTACGAGGAATTTTTTTATGAAAATTTTTTGAAAAGAAATAAAAAAGAAATTTGATGTTGAAATTTTTTATCTTAATAGCAGCATTAATTACTATCATACGTATAATAGCCTCATTCGAATTCCGGAAATTTAGCCTAAATTTCCGGAAATTATCGAAATCTCTTTTACTTAGTTATAACTTTATAAAGTTAGCGCCACCTTGAAATACTTTCAATCTCAACTTGAAATAATTTCAACACAGAAAAATCACCGAAATTTTATGAATTTGACTTTATAAATTGAAATTTTTCATTATATTTTCGATTCTCAACGAGTTTATTCATATTAAATTATTTTGGCTTATTTCTTCAACTATGAGGCACATAAATTATAAGTATCGATAGCAACAATAAAGATGCAATAAACGTTTAAAAATTGTTGCTGTTTCCCCACCCCCCCCCCCCCCCCCCCCGCGTTATCTTTTTCCACAGAATCGCATCACATATGAATCATTAAGAAGGCAGCACATCATCGTGCATGATGATCGCCATGTTGTCTACTTGGTTGAGATTGTTCGTTGTGTTCCGAATTCATTCTCATAAAACAAAGCGTCATTACTTGAGCGAATAATTTCCATCTTCTAAACTTATCGAGATTGTTAAATGTAACAAAAAATTATATTATCGTTAATATAATTCATCATTCGTTCATCAGCATCAAATCAATTTCTTTTCGTAGATAGCGAAAATTTGCATATTTTTCATATCACGCTTAACAAATATTATAGAAATGTGCGCCTACTGTTTTACTCGATATCATTCATATTTTCTTCGAATGTGAATACTTTTTTTTTTCTTAGAAATAGTAACGTCGATTTCATTCTATATGAATGAACCTCTCAAAATTATTGTATCGCATATTTTATTCTTGTCAAAATCTTCTTGTTTTTGATACAATCTTCTAATATTCTCATTATTTTATTATTTCTGCAGAAATTTCTCTCTCTTTATCTCTCTCTCTCAAAAAAAAATTTTCAATGCAGAAATGTGATCTAAATTAAGGAGATGAAAAATCCCCTTTAAATGGCATTTATTAAAAAATGGAATTGATAAAGATTATTACAGTTTTTTTTTCTATTCTCTACATAATGCCACCCTTTAGTTGTAAGTTGTTTTTTATAGTTAGTGATATCAGCTAGTGAATTAAGGCTATCGGATAAATTTCTTCTAGACAACAGCATACATTTTATTGCCATTTTTTCTTTGATTCCTTTTATAATTCAACATCTTGGTACCACTTTCGATAGTATGATCCATTGTGATCTTGTAATTAGCAGATAACATTGGTGAGCATAACTGATGATTTTACGGCTGAGGAATATTTCGCTTCATATTAGAGTTTATAGCAAATATTAGGCTTAATCAAATGAATAGATAGCACGTTTCTTTCTTATTTATTAGGCGCCTAATTAAAACTGGCAAATAAATCCTCTCAAATAGTGCTTTTCCTTTACTCAGTCGAAGGTTTTTTTTTTGCACTTCAACCATTTTCATCAATCTTTAATATGATGAAGCACGTGCCCTACTTATATTACATGCTAAAGCGCTTGCGAATCTTTCCACGTTTATATAACTTAAAATTGTTGAGACCGAATTTAATGGATTTCACATCCTGTGAGAAAAATAAAGAAGACTTATCATTTTTGAGAAACTCTAATCGACAATCTGTTATAGCCGATATCCCAGAGAATCGGATCTTCTTTTGATTGATAGCTTTCTTTGTACCGGTTTTCCTCATTAAATTAGCCGGATTGTCTAGATTCCGGTTTTTTTGCGATAAGTTATGTTTTTCGTCAACTCAAACGTGCTATATCCAACAAATAGGAATATCCACTAAATTTTAACGTGAAATACTATAGCCGAAATATTTAGTGAGTGAGAAAACAATTGTCCTTTCTTGTTGATACGAATGAATGCAACGAACGGTCCTCGGAGAGGAGGAGGATGAGGTGGCCCATACGCTTGATTACGCTTTGCCGAGCAAAGCTTTACAACGAGCGCGTGATCGGGCCACTCGTTGGCGTCATTTTAGAGCATCAAAGATCGTCAGTGTCCACACATACACATCGGGCGACGGCTTCGATGCAACGTTGTTTGTGTGTGTGTGTGTGTGCAAGTGCGTGAGTGTGGGTGCGCGTGCGTGCATTTGCCTCTAACTATATCCATCAAGCAAGTCGACGCATCCGAGAGGTATCACCATATCGTTGTGACTTTTGAAATTCTAATATGGTGTTGAAGATTTTCAATATTCCATTTAATGCATTTAAGTGAATTTTAATAAATATTATTCGAAATTAATTTTAAATAACTGCAGAAATTATTTAAAAAAAAGAATTCAATTTTAATTTAATCATTATTTTCAAATCTCTAAGAATATACTTTATATATATATATATATATATATATATATATATATATATATATATATATATATATATATATATATATATATATATATATATATATATATATATATATATATATATATATATATATATATATATATATATATATATATATATATGATAAAATCTGCTTAATGATTTCTATCTCTAAGTGATATATTTCGAAGATGATTTAATTTTTCGATAATCCCGAAAAAAAAATATTTCACATAGAATTAAATCTCAAAAATAAATGCCTAAATATTAAATTTATCAATTTGTGCTTAAAATATACCGCATATTTGGTGTTATAGAATGCTTTGATATTTGCTATAAAGGGATTCAATGAAATAGGATTTGAAAATGTAAACATTTTAATGAATTCGCTTCATTTCTTCTTTCCTTTTTTTTTTCATATGACGATTCGCATTTCCGATTGTTTTCTTAGTGAATTAATGCTTCTTTATTGGTTAGTTCAAATCATAAAAATTACTTATCGCTATTATTTTCAGCATTTTTATCAATTAGCTTGCAGTAATTTCATTAATGCTCAAAACGAACGGTTAATGTCTCTTATGATAAGAAAATAAGAATGGCATAGGCATTTCATCAAATTCAATTTCATTTCGACAATTGTAATCGCTAAACAATTTCAATAGATGATGATTTCTTTTTTCGTGATTCTATTTATTTGTTTGAAATCCTTTTTTTTTTTGTTCTTCATTTTTCAAAATATTTCTCTCTATTTTTCTCTTTTTTTTTACTGATATTTCAATTCAATCATCACCATCACATCAATTTTGTTTTTTTTTTATATGCTAATATAATGACTTTAAAACGAATCATATTGATCCGTAATTGCTCAAAAATATTTCTTTACGTCAATTTCTATCTAATAATAGAAAAATTTCATTGAATATTTTTATCTAATGAATGCTATTTATACATTCATAGTGATTCTATTATTTAACGGTATGCAATTTACTCTATTAAAATAAAATAAAAAATATTTTCTAATATTTTCCGTACGTTTCCATACGATAAATTCCCATCGTTCATATATAATTTTGATGATGTCGGATTTTATACAACAATATTTTTGCGCTGCAATACGCTTCATTTATTGACGATTAACAAACACATTCTTGTTGTTATGTAAAATGTTTGATGTGTTTATATCAGATTTTCCATTTTCACTTCCACTTTCATCTACTCGATATTGCTTATGCTAACAATCTTTCGACTATACACGCCTGATCAAAAATTTATTCAGCGTTTATATATGCTAATTAAGTCGCACGGGAGTTAGAATCATTAGTACGTCTAAGGCAACGATTATTTTGATGGTAAATGGAATATTAAAGAAATGCATTTTCGAAATGGATCGGTCTAAACGCTATGAAAATCCTCTATGTAAATCTTAAAAATGCACCAGCCAAAAAAAAAAATCACAGTAACTTGAAAGTATTTCATATGTCGCTGAAGTCTTTACTAGGTTGGATTTGAAAATATTTCAGAATATTGTGACAAAAAACATGAAAATTTAAATTTTTATGGATATTATTAATTACTAATGCAGTCAATTTATTTGAGCGGAATTTTTTCGATCAGAGGTGAATAATTTCTGCGGAGGATTCTTCCTCGTAAATTCCAGTTATATAGAAGTTAGAAATCGAAATAAATGAAGTACTCCTACAATTGAAATATTGTACATCAGTATTTTCTGAGGAAGTTATTCTAATATTCAGGTTATATAGATTCCACTAATAAAGATAACGAGTCAAACATATATTAGAGTTGATTATTGAAAACTCTTCATGCATGCATTCACAAACGAAATGACCTCTTCTCACTACTTTTATCTACTATCACAATAGATGTTCGGCGACCATTTTATTACCTTTTTCATACATGCTTGAGTTTTTTTTTTCCATATTTCTCAAAAAATTCACCATTTATGGTTCTTTATTTCTTAAATTCAGATAAATAGGCGCTTACTATTGTTTGCCTAATTAATAATCCAAAGTAATAGTTACTGCGTAATTTGATTCGAATCGAGAATATTCGAGTTCTGCTGAAAAACAAACCATTTTTATTTTTACATTACTTAGCAAGCCATTGCTTCAGAACCATCGTTAAGAATTCAACAAGTAATCTATGACCTTGTTGTATTTTTCAAAGAAATTCAATCAATTGTCGAACAATCTTGTTGTACTTTTTGGAATATATTGAAAAGAAACACAAAATCGTATATTTACCTTCAATTTTCATACGGTATATATTTATATCTATGCATTACATCATCAATATTAATCCATCACATCATACATGACAATACAAAACGTCCATAAGTTTATGCAAATATTTCTGTTCCATTATAATTATTAGGCAAATCATATATCGTTAGGCTATTTTCGACGTTTCCATTGTTTACGCCTCGTAAATATTTATCAAATTATGCCTTTTTTGCATAAATAAGACTTATATCAACGTCCCATCTCTAACCATTCATCAACCATTTTGATAAGTTCGCTTGAAGATCTATTGAAGTTGCAGTCACGGAATTTAGTGATTACGAAATGCATGATATGATCATCTTCTTTGCTAGACATCACAACTATTAACCAACTTGGGAGAAAATTGTAGGTATCTAAGGTGAAAAAAATTTGCATTTTTCATTTTTCAATTTTGCATTTTTCGATCGGATTTTCATTTTACGTCGATACGATCAAAGGAAGACGTCTTTTTTATAAAAATTTCTAAAGGTGATCTAATCAATCGATATATGAAGCCATCATATCATATCTAATAAATTTTATTGCTTTCCTATGAAATTGATCGGAAAATTGAACGAAACTTTAAAGCACATATCGTGACAATTGCACTAATCGTTTCTCCATTTATTGCCTTAAATTTTTTTTTTGAAAGCAATAATATTTAAATCAAGCTTATTACCTGTGAACGAATAAAGGAAAACATTAGAAGCACCGTTGTTAAGCGTCTTCTCAAGGAAAATTATTCAAATTAGTATGCATTTTATTCTTTTTTTTTGAAAACTTTTTCATATTATGATTCATTGTTACGTATTTTTAATGCGTGCATTTTAATGTCTGTGTGTATCTGCCTATGTCTGCCTATTTGTCTGTCTTGCTTTTTATTTCAACTAGGAAATTTTTGAAGCTATAGCTGCAAAATTTGTTAGCGCTATAACGCATACATACTATAGGCTGATTCTCATGAGGCATTCAATTTCTCTACTCAACTATAAAAAGATTTATCGCTATTTAAGGATACCAAAAAAAAAAAAAAATTTGCGCACTTTTTTATTATAATCGGCCAGCTTTTCATTTAAAATCGTAGGAATCTTTCTCCAAATTATTTTCGAAATTTTCATGAACGCTTAAATTATCCTCAAATATGAATGTATTATTTTGCACATTTTATTAATTGTTGAAAATAAAAAAAAAAAATTCATCATTAGTTGAGGCAAATTGCAGAAGTCAATTCACTCATCCACTCTACTCGCTATTTAGCTTTTTTTTTTTCTCAATCTTTAATTTTTATTAGTTTTCATTAAGAAATTACCTATATTTTTACCGATATTATTTGCTCCCAATTATTGTTGTCACATGTATTAGTTGTCATCCAATCGTTGTTTTATTTATTTTTCTTTATTACATCAGCATTGTTTTCAGTTTTTTTTAAAAATCTCTTTGCTTTCGATAGTGCGATAGTGTAATGAGGAAGTGTTGCGTTGATAAATAGCAATTTCAGCGTTCACTGTTGCATTTTATCCTCGATCAGTGAATTTTTTTTTTTCAGCAGTTCTCGAACTGCGTCAATTAATATACCGAGACGTGTTCGACACACGTATAAATTTCAAAGAAAAGAAATTTTTTTTTTTGCAAAGATATGGATTTAGCTGTACAATAAAAGAAAGTAGTGGAATTAAAACTGCTACTGCATATTTTTCGCATAGTAAATGTACTTACAGTAAAGAGAAGTGATGAAGAACAAGAGTGACACAATTCCAACAGGCAATCTTTTCGTTGCTTGAAATTTTCTCGACAACGAGAAAAAAATTCGTCGGTATGTAACGTTTGGCGCCGAGATTTCTCGCTATCGGCGACAAACGGCGCTGTTGGCCACAGTGAACCCGATGTATTTCATAATGGACATGTTGGTGGAGTATTGTGTCGTTCATAGCACGGCTACAGCTATCCGACTATGTGGAAAAATTTATTTTGATGGTAAAATTTGGTTGCCTAATAAAAAATGCTGATTCAGAGTTAATGTTGAAGCTGGAAAATGCTTTTTCTTTTTATTTTGCCGATAGTCGATAAAACAGAGCAGAAAATAAATAGTGTTGATCAAAGCATAAACTGATATATATTCCATTCAAGATTACCTCTTAAAAGTAAACACTTCGAAAAAACATAGAAGGACGAGGCGTCATGTTTGAGTGGTGGAAAGGGAGGAAAAAGCTGATGGTGATTACTTAAATAAACTTTTGTTCAAATTTTTAGCGAATATTCGTACGCGCCGTTCATCCATGATGATAAGCAGTACCTATAAATTCTTTGCGTTTTGTTGCCAATGGTTAATGCAATCGTCTATGTGGCGAAGTGGCCGGTGCCAAGCTTTTGAAATTTCTGGCGCGAGGGCGCCTGTGGCGCCTGATTGTTCTAGCGTCCGAACGTTACGGCGCCAAAATTGCAATGCTAAAGCTTCCTATCTCACAAATCCATGCTCGCTGTTGTTTGCCTCTTTCTTGCATGTTGTTATTTTCGAATTGAACCGCACCGCTGTTCAATCGGCACCGTGCTTAGATGCTTTCTTTGTCATCAATGCAGCATGAATATGTTTTGAAAGACTGGTGGAATAAAATAAATGAGAATGATAAGAATGAAATGGTGTGAAATTGAATGATAAGCTTCTGAAAGTATTGCTAATGCGTTAGAAAACGCTTTTAAAAAAATTTCTTTCGCTTATCAAATGCAGAGAAAATTTTTTTGAAATTTTTGCGAAGATGAGGGAATATGAAGAAGTTTATTGCCAACAATTTGATGCATGATGAAATAATCGATTCCTTGAAACGATTGCTAAAATTTTTCATTAATGAAATAAATAGAGTTCCTATTGCCATATGAGTTTGACTATTTCCTTCAATGAGTCAAACATTCATTTACTAATTTATTGCTTTTATGCTTTTATCTTTGCTTTATATTTGTAATGGCGCATTGCGATCCCATATAAACGACATTAATAGCCACTCTAATAAATATAAAACACTTTAAATGTGTTTATCAGTAAATGCGATAATAATGACTGATTTCATTTTCTTATGCATATATACATCAATCTCTTATGTGCAAATAAAAATTATTGAATTGATAATGAATGACTTCATAGGTGGTCTGTAAATTTATAAAATGATCGTTTTTGAAGAACTCCTGATCAAGATCCTTTCTAGAGAATTCCTCATCGACAAAATCACATTTTATTAGTAAGTATATTTTAAAAAATTGCTTTAAATAATTACTTAAGAGCCTTTATACGACGAAAACTTGACAAAATTTTACAACAATAGCCGGGTTAATAAGCTTGCGAAATGTCGTTTAATTCGTATCCATTTAATGATAATTTAAAACTTTTCTCGACTCTTGTGCATTAAAAATTTTTCAACGTTTTCTCTCCATTCAGAATATGAGAATATTTCAAAAATGAAAAGAAAAAACTTTCTTGCACTTTTTTTTTGCGCGAATAGAATTGTAATTAAAGCAAACAATTCTACTTATACATATATAAGTTAGTTTTTTTTTTTAAAGTAAATCTATATCTAAATATATGCAGGAAAAAAATTCTACTCGTTCAAAATTTTTGATACTAGTAATCATATTTTTTAACTCATTTCATCTCTTATATAGCTTACTCATAATTATTTATTTTATCAGCCTTAAACAACAAAAATCAATGCTTTACAGTAGTTTAACTGGCCTACGAGAGAGAGAGAATTATGCAATCGGAAAGTTCGTCATTTTTCTTCTATCCTTGGTTATATTCTTCAAGCTAATATGTCCCTAGAGTGCAATTCGTCCGACTATTGCATCAATTCGTTTTCACTTCTTCTTAATATCACAAGTTACTAAAAAATATTGAAATTTTTGAAGAAATTTAAGTTGTTGACAAAAAATCATCTCATTTTCTAATTTTTAGGGGAAAAAAACAATTGAAAATAATTCGACTCATAATGAAATTTCAAATCTTTGTTTAAGAATAATTGAATGTTTCTCATTTATTGTCTAAATGCATCAAAAAATTTTTTTCAACGCTTTAAATTTTTCCGTTTGTTTTTTTTATTGTACACTATGATGTAACATTCAATCTATTTACCATTACAATGCATATATATATATATATATATGTCACCTAAACAAATTAACGCTAGATAACGCTAGCAATTTTTATGGAGCCAATGGGCGAAAAAAAAAACAAGCCAAACGCATTCTTAGGTTCATCCTAAGAAAGCTGTTTTTTTTTTAATGAAAATAACTGAGAAACTATTATTAGATATACGAAATCGACTTGAAAAATTTCATCAAAAGTAATACTCTTTTTTTTTCTGGCATTTCTATTTTATGATTGAGACAAACAAAATCTGCTGATTTGATATTTCCGGTTTCTGAGTGTTTTTTTTTTCATGTGTAATGGTCACACTTGTGAGTGCAATGAGATCCACAAAACGACGTTAAACGAATTGTTGCTATCTTTTATTGCAATCTTCCTATCAATTTGTTGACTTGTTGTTGCATCTAGCTTAAGCTAAATATGCTAGTGTTATACTATAGTTCTATTCATTAGATGTTTGACAACTACTACTCCATTCTCAAGCCTCCCTCCTATGCACCACTCTCTAAGCTTTTTCAATTTAACTGTGGTTGAAAATTTCAGCGAAAATTCTCGAGAAAATATTTTTGCATTCTTGATTAGATTCTATTCGTTGTTTAGAAGAAATTTTATGCCAAAATTTTCTCCATAATTCAACGCTTCCTAAACGGAAAATCTACCTTTCTAATCGTATATTTCTTTTTGTTTTTGGATCACCTTTTATCCTCTTTCTACAGTATTTAAATCCAATGTATATTAATGCTTTTCTCTTTTCATTTTCGTTTAATCAATTTATAATTTATATAGTACAAATGCGAAATAAAAGACGTTTCTATTGAATTCACTCTAAATCTATGACGCACAAATATTTCAACTATTTTTAGCAATGATTTTTCAAAGGATTTTTATGCGTCATAGCAGTGTATTTAAAATTGGCTCACTTATTTTTATTTCTTGGGAATGTCGCTTTCTTTTTTTTTTTCATGGAATAGATGAGCTGCAAAATAGATAAATCACTTTCATCGACGTCTAACGAGAGGATGTTAAATGCAATCCTCAAAGGAAATTATAACCTTGCTAACGCTATAAGAAAATATTGACAGATTGCTGTAAAGTAGATCAACATCGACTACAATGAGACGTGAGAGAAACGTTGAAACTGCATTTGCAAATAATGAAGTGAAAAAAAAAGAGTAAAGAATAGATGGCAAGCAAGAAAAAAACAAACAAATTCAAGAAACACTAACTCATAAGTATATTGTGGAAAATTTGAATATTAAAGGATGAGTTGAAGCATATGCATATTTATATAGAAACTTGGTAGACCAATCGATCTCATAAATATGATATCAAACAATGGCCAACATATAATCGTGCAATCTTATTCGTATCGATTAGACTTATTAACTTTAGAGGCTCTTTTAAAAGTTATTGAATCAGTTTTATTATTCTTTTTTTTTTGTTATTTTAAGAGACTTTTGAGAAAAATAGATTTTTCGCCATGTTTTTATGGGCGCAAAATTTTCGACATTTTTAATTATCTATAATTTCTAAAGGAGCCTTCGATAAATATTTAATGGAATGGAATGCTTTCACCTATTATTGGCAATAAATTTCATCGTGCATAAATCCATATAGATAAAATATCATTGGAATGCATTTTTTTTTAAATTGCAAATTGCAAATTGCAAACGCTTGTTCTAAAAAATCACTCTGCTATAGGAAACTTAAAATTCCCGGGAAATTACTTCACTTTTGCAATTTCAACGATTTCAACGAGCGATAGCTGAAAGTCTCGTTATTAAGATGCAATTAAATTGATAAATTTTTAATATTCCATTCAAAGAAAAAAAAATTTTTTTTTGAAAAAATGCCAACTTTTTTCATATAAACTTTGCGCATTTTTATAAACTACAAATGTGAGCTTAAATAATTCATTCAAAAATTTTTACGAAAACATTTCGTTTTACTCTTGCAATAATGTAAATTTCCGTTTTCTTTGATATTTAAAGAAATGAACGCAGCCATAAATCCTTATTTATAATCGAAATGCAAACTATATTATGCATATTATATTATTTAAATGGATATATTATACTTTGGATATGTAAATTTGCATAATTTAGGTGATTTCCGCAGTGCAATCTACTTTATTATCATCACTATCAGCTATCCGTCGCTAAACTAGAATTTTTATTGCAGCTTATATCAGGAACGAATTAACATAAATGCAATCTGCAAAAAAAAAAAACAAAGTTTTTGTATTGAAATTAGCAAAATGCAAGATGCATTTTGATTTTTATGCATAAAATGTGCATTTTATGCATATTTTATGCATTTGTGCAGAAAATGAGCAAAAGGCACTTGAAATGCATTTATTTTTGCAATGAATTTGCAAATTTCTCACTAGTCATGAATTGCATTGATTTTTTGCAAGAATTTATTCACGATTGTATTAGAAAGAAATTAGCATAAATGATTGAATGCAGTAGAAAATTTCGGCTCTAATTTTCGATGATAATAAATGCAATAATATTGTTTAATGCATCAAAAAAAAATTTTTTTTTTTTTTTTTTTTTTGCTTTCCACAGGACTTATCTATGATATTCTCATTCAAAATGGTAGAGCGCATCAAAGATGATACGAATAGCTGCAATATGATAAGATTTATATCATCGTTTGGTTGCTTTCATTTACTTTATCTACACTGCAAATCGTTTAGAGCACAACCGCACAGCCGCATATATCATCGTAGCGATGTCACGCTCGAACGTTTAGCTGTTTATTTTTCTTGTCGTTTTACCATTCATTCAACAACGACGAAAAAAAAGCGAATCTCCCATTAGGCAGTTGGCTGTCAGGGTGGTCATTCTAATGCTCAAATTCATCATTCATTATCAATACCATGCGTATAACACATTGAACATTCAAAACTTTCTGTACCTCTAAATAGTATTTCATTATTATTTATTTAATTTCCGAATATAATGATACTTCTATTTTTTTTAAAAATTACTCGATAATGATGAAATTATTATAATATAAAATTATTATTATAATGCTTTCAACGATTATTTAAAAAAAACAAAAAATTTTCCACTATGATGTATTCAATTAATAGCGTATATTGAATGCTTTCGACAAGTTTTTTTTTTTTTTTAATTATATTTATACAGCTCATTTTTTTCATTTCCGGTTGAATGAATCAAGCAATATAATCTATTGCAAAAGCGCGTTTTCGATATTCTCACATTGAGATTAAAACTCTTTCATATTCATATGCTATGGAACTCATTATTATTCTTTCTTTTTTTTTTTTCTGATAACTTAACTTTGATAAGGTGATAAGTTGAGAAAGTTTTTGAATTGACTTCGACTATCGGCCAAAATCACTAAGTTCTTTTTTTCACTCCGAAAAAATTCTTTAATGTTTCATTTCACCTGCAATTACTTTTTTTTTTCGCTTTTATCGAAATCGTTGTGTTGGCAATTTCTTAGGAGAGTCGAGCACTTCATCTCAAGTATTTTGTTCAGAAGCGGCGTTCAATTCTTGTGAATTGCCGAATTGAATGCTCTCCTTTCAGTGTTTATTTATCGATTGATTCCTTTTTGGTAAGAAATCACTTCACCCATACAATGTATGTATTTGTTGACTATATAAATATTCTTCAATTGTTCGAGGAGAGAAAATTTTGGTTATTATTTTCAATTTTAGCGTGTTTATGGTCAATAAACGCTTACTTGTAACATCCTTATCACGTATACTATATATCGTCTACCTGTAATATTGGCTTAATGCCCTTCTTTTACCTGTACAAAACAAACTACCTGCCCATGTATATTGATGCTCCATAACACATTCCTTGTATAGATGAAAACGACGAGAAATGAATAATTTCTAGAATTTTATGGAATAAAGGAATATTTCAGGATCTATAGAAGAAAGGAGTATCACGAGGATAGTTCCCTACCAACGAATGCAATGCAGACCGAAAATGTTCTAAAAAAATAGAGAGGAATATTGTGACCGAAGCCCACACCGTTCGGCTTAAAGCTCTAATCGTGTTCTTTCACAAATCACCACGTCACGAAAAGGCGTGCTATCTCTCTCTTTCTCTCTTTTTCTATTTTTCGTTCTCTCTTTTCATTCTTCTCGTCAATCATTCAATCTCTTTGCAATGTCTTCATAAGCAGTACCCAACGATCGACCATCATATTTACGTTGTTTCTCGTCATTTCTATGTTATCGCTGTATTCTCTCTTCTTTCGAATTGTGGGACATTCTCTTTCGATTTTGTTTTTGGTATAAACCCTCTGAGCGTGCAAATTTCTAATTGTGTGTGCGAGTGTGTGTATGAGGATGGCGCTCAGCTCCAAGGGTTGTTTACTTTCCCGGCACTCGTCGTGCTGTGGCTCTTGCTAACTGCGAGCTACGATCGATAAGAACGAGCTGATGGCTTATGCTGCCGCACCTATTTCCCCTCCTAAAATCGGCTTCATTATCTTGGCTGTGCTGAACACGATCTTCCGTTGTCCACGGCTTCAACATATACAATGATCTGTGGACGCTTGGTTTCCAATCTGTATTCCTGTTAGTCATACATCATATCAGCTATCATCAGCTGATCAACTGTCACCTAGATATTTCCTCGTTTTACTCTGGACTGATCCGTTAAAGGTTTTGCTCACATAAATACACATAATAAAGGATGGGGTCAAACAAGAACTCTCATACCTGTGAGTTTCAACAAAAACACTTTAGCACTAGCAAGGTATTTGTACACCTGTGCTATTTTTGACTCTCTTCGTTTATTCTTCTCTCTTACAGTTCTCTTGTTCTTTAGCGATAACAACGCTATATATTTTCTTTCACCGAATATTTACAGCACAATAAATATGCTCTCATATTTGCATGCTATCTTCTTCATTAAAGCTTTATATGAAACAAGCATTTTAAGCAAGCATAAAAGTTAAAATCTCTCAAAAATATGCTAATTTTTCGCTAAAGTTTACTTATGAAATTGGCTTGCCCTATAAAATAATACCTATAAAAACTTCTTTAATATTTAGTTTAAGTTATATAGTAAGTAATAATTAATCTTTTGAAAGTATGCAATCATATAATTAAATATACACTCGATCAGATTGCAATATTCATGCATTATTTTTGTGCAATAAAATTCAGCTCTTGAAGAAAAAAATAACAATTTCTAACAATCAATCTTTATGCAACATATTCAATCCGTATTTATTGCTTTCTCTTTCACTACTATTAAATTGTTTAAATTTATCATATAACCACAATTAAATAAATCTTTATTTGCATATCGAAATGAATGCAATATTTGCAATCAGAAATTGATTCATCGACTTAAAAATATAACACAAATGAATGTAATAAACGAAGATAATGATATTATGTGTTATATATGAGCATAAAATTTGAATATTTCATTTCAGCGAAATATTTATAAGAGCATAATTATTATTCAAAAAGAAAAATATTGTATATAAATTGCAAATGATGCAAAGAGTTTCACCTTTCGATCGATAAACATTTTATTCGTTATTTATCAAGTTGGATTTTTAATTATGGTCTCAAACAATAGTGCAAAATTTTTAGCAAGTTTATTTTTATCCGTCATTGTGAGCCGATAATATTAAAGAGTTCTACTTTTGGAATGATTGAATGCAAAGAACGACTCCTCTGGAGCCGGAGTTAGAAATCTCATTTCTATCCTACGTTGTTGGGGAAGATTTACAAGCGGTAGCGGTTTACTTTCCTATGCATATTTCGAGCAATTCCTCTTACGAATAATCGGCATCGGAATATTTGTGATGTTTGTGAAGAGTAGGCCATCATTTGGTGATGTTGTTTGCATTACGTTCATCGTACGGGAGAGTGGCGTTCCATAATGCACTCGAGAACTCGCCTATGAGACAACACCCACCGACGATGTAAAAGAACACCGTCGAATAGCCAGCCACCCGCACTTCAACAGATCGTTGTTAACGATACACCTCTCCACAGTGAGTTATTGGCTGGTAGCTACTATCAGGGTAGCCGCTGAAATATTTACGAGTGCAGCCTATAGGCTGTCGGCCATAGGTCATAGGGAACCCAGCAGGAGGTCCGAAAAGGGTCAGCGAACCCACCCACCCAGAGATGACGCCCCTTTCGTTCCCCCAATGGCGAGGAGGAAGGACACACAATACACACACACATATATATATACACACACACACATACACACAACGGGTGCTATTCGTCGTTCTAAGGGAATCATTCGATAGGGAGCACTCGTCCCCTTACCCTTAGTTTGATTGCTCTTACAACCTGGTCACATTCTTCATTGATTCCGATATTTCCTGTCTTCTTTGTGCATCGCTCACCGACCATCATTCCAGAAATATTTGGAATTCATGTTCGATGTAGTGTAACGGAGGCCCAGGCGGGGAGGGGGAGGGGGGTTGGGGGGAGGGAAGAAGGAATGGCGATGAACTCGGAACACCAGTTCAGTGCTTATTTTTATATAACGTTACCTTATGCTTTAAGATATATATATATATATATATATATATATATATATATATATATATATATATATATATATATATATATATATATATATATATATATATATATATATATATATATATATATATATATATATATATATATATATATATATATATATATATATATATATATATATATATTGATTCACTTGATAAATGCAGCGTTTAACGTGTGCTATTTGTTTAAATAGGTGAAAAAAGATATGCAACTATATATCACAAACAACCTAACAGCCAGCGCCGCTAATGATTCGTGCCTGTTTCATTGTCATGTCGATTTCCCCTCTTCTATCCTCTCTTATAATAAAGGTATTTTTTTCTCTTGTATTTTCCTCTCAATATTTCTCATAGAAATTTTTTTTTTTTTACAAAATATATTTTCATTCAACATAATTCCTATTTATCTTTTCTATGATCTTCTTATTTCTATAGATATTTATTTTGTTGGAATGTTCGATGAAATTTATCACTCGTAAAAGATTTTTCACTAAAAACATAGAAGAAATTTTATATTCGTTCATTCTTTATTGATGTCATTATGCTTTATTTCTATTTCATAGCGCATTTATTGATGATTCTATTCGACTAGAGAGATCTATCCGGCAAGATATATGTCCGGAAAACATCATCGGAATGATGCAATTTTGTATCCGATGAACGGATAATTTTAGAAACATTTAATCAAAACGTTAATGCAACATTTTTCTAAGGTTATTTGCTTCAAGTATTATTTGTAATCGTAGAGGAAATAGAAATATCTGTTAAAATGTTTTTTGTTTTTTTTTTTTTAATTGCTAACATGCAGCATCGTTATTTTATTTCATCTGAAAGAAAAACTAGTGCTTTTCTTTGTTCGCATTGACGTCAAAGAGGATGGACCGCTGTTTACGGAGAGCTGTTTGCGGTCATATACTTGTGTTTGTATGTGCGCGTGTGTGCGTGTGTGCGTGTATGTATGTGTGTGTGTGTGTATGTGTGTATGTGTTTGCAGGTCGTTCATTGTCTGCAATGCTGTGACCCAAATGCAGTGCGCTCGGCGTTGTTATGAAAAGCGCGTTGATGCGGACCCACCTGACGCCTTACCACCCTCCGCCTTGCTTCCATTCTTTCTTTCCACAGCCCCCTATTTCCTCTATCCCCTTTTTTTCTACATCAACTCATCTGGATTATTGTTAGATTGTGGTCATTTTTGCATTTTAATTGAAAAAAGCAATTAGGGAAAAATTGATCTTCCTTGATGCTTAAAAGAAATCGTCCTTTAATGCGAATTAAACATTTTTTTATACTGGCCATTTTCTGGATTCATTGTATTGGTTGAGAGTTGAATCCATACGCTTTCCATTCTGTGAAGTCTCTGTCTATGAATCACCACTAAAAGAATTTCTTGCTGCTGCATATTGCTCCTGAATCTTTTGAAATTCTAACTATTAAACCTAATATGTTGATACTGCGTTAGCTGACTATTGCTTTAGACGCTTTCCGCTTCCTTCATCGGCTGGCGCAAGATACATACTACCGATCATTGATGTATAAAATCATATATGTTTGGTATTCAGGTGGAGGAAACAATATTCTTAGATAGCAATGCAGCCGGCTGTCATGAATGCACAATTATACATTAATTCAAAAAGTGCCACATAATTGCCATATGATTTATAGAATATGCATGTAATGTGCATTATATCTATTTATATGTGATTATTGGTTCCGAAAAAAGTTAATCCATATAGCTTAGTGTAAAGAGGATTTGCCGTATAAATTCGTATAATTCATTTATAACAAATAAGCGATTAAATTGTTCGTACCACAAATCGTTTTGTGATGACGCTATATTTGAAGCAAAAGATATATATGATTTGCAAGCATTATACCTTCATTAGCCACGACGTATTTCATAACGACGAGAAATTCTCTTTAAAGAAAAAAGTTAACGCAATAACTTAACTGGTAGAAACGTCATATCGGTATAATTATTATGTTTAATTCAAATCATCTCTACAAAAATAACGTCTTCGTTATTGCTGCACTCATTTTTCCGTCTATCGCTCTCTATGTGCACATGATAAGAAAAAAAAAAGGGAAAAAATCGATATTTCATGAATGAGGAATAATAATCACAATTGGCCAACTCATAAAACACACATTTTGCGCTAAGCTTATTGAATTTCAATAACTCAACATCTAGTTGACTAGCTCTTGCATCGTCTCTTCACTTAGTTTTTTATTTCACAATGGGTAAATTAGCGGGTAACTATACCACTCGACGAGTAACTAATCATTCCCGAAGATTTGCCTACCCAATCGATAGATAAAACATATTTCAAATTCCATAGAATTATTGCCGTGAATTTTTTTATGAACCGCTATTAAAATCATATGAGTTTAATAGTAGCAAAACCATTCAAAATTAGATTTTAAAAAAATGTATATGCACAACAATTCAGCTATGCTTGCCTAATTGACTAGTCGCTGTTATGTGTGTGTCTATCTGTGTGCATGAGTCGAATGCTGAAGCATTTTCCATATTAAACTTGATTTTCTTTATTACTTCCATTTTTTTTTAAAATTAGATTCTTCATTCAATAGCTTGTAAAAATTTACTCATATTCCGTTTGATGCACAATAATACCATTGAATATGATCATAAGTTTAAGTGCACTCAATTATAATCGCAATCATGAATCAAAATTTAAAAAAAAAAAAAAAAGAACAGAAATTAAGAGAATAGTTCGAATGTGTTTTTGCGCTTTATCGCAAAATTATGTTGTTGATTATGATGATATTTTATTCGCTCGTCGTTCCTCTTTATCATCTATTGCATCACATAATTATCGAACTCAATCAAGGTATATCCTCGTTGATCTGTACAGTTGATTTCATATCACTTCTTATCATCATGATATCTTTTTATATCTTTTATCATTGTACCATTTAAATCTTGAAAGAGATGTTATCACTCTATATTGAGTTGGTTATATTCTCTAGATGAGTGAAGTAAATTTCTTATTTTCGATTCTAAAAAGCGATCGAGCCAATCGACCTACGAAATGATCGTCTAGGCGATGAGGTCAACGACTAGTTAATTACGCTTATCTGCTCGTATGTATTGCCGTATGTATCCGTTATCGGAGCCGAATGTTGACGATATGAGATCTTCACAAACGATAGGCACAACGTTGAATAAATGCCATCATTTTCCAATCGTCGCCGATGATCTCTGCTCATTTATTTCCCACAGAAAAATTTAAATTGCATTATTGCTTTTTTTTTTGCTCGTCTTTTTCCTTCTTTTCTATCGCTGAACTTTACGCAGCAATAATCTCGATGAGGCGTAATAAATTTACGGCCCGAACAGTAGCCACGTGGTATGAGGGTCAAATCTTTTAAGTTGCCGCCTTAGGATACGTTTATTCTCAGTGGTACATTCATAATGCGAATGAAATGTTCCAAATTCTTGTGTTGATTTCATTTGATCTTATTCACTACTATAAATTCGAAGAGTGAGACGAGGAAGAAAGTGGGAGATTGCAATAGCTCAGTTGGTAGGAGTTTCAACGCGGAAAACTGTTGATCCCGGGTTTGAGTGCTGTCTATGGGAAAAAAAGAGAAACGTTTTGCCTATTATCTACTTTTTATGTCGGTCAGTATTTTATTTATAAGTTTGATGCATTTTAAACAGAGTAGATTATTCGTCGTTTCGTTTGAAATTCTAATATTTGTTAATTTCTATAGAAATACTCTCAATATCGCCCATAGTGATATATAGATGAGCTGAGCCTCTATGTCGAATTAAATCTTTCCCCTCTCCCTTCTAATATCTCTCCATTCTATAGTTTCTCATTGCTTATATATCCCCCTTTATTTCTCTATTTAGAGAGAATTTAAAGACAAAAGCAATCATAGACGGATTTGTTTGAAAATTATAATTTCCGGTAGAAAAAGTTGATTCATTTTGCAATTTTTTTTTTGGTGAATTTTTTTCCAACATTTATTTCTTCTTCCATTTATTTATATTTTTTTATTATTATATAAATGATATGCGATTCTTAATTTTTTTTTTCTCATCGTTGCTTTATCGTAAATGTTTTCTTTTTCTAATGCTCATTTTTCACTCTCGAACGAATGCATCTTTAATTTTACTCTCTTTATTGAATTAATAAAAATTATCGTCATTGAAAGGAAGTAAATGGATTAATAAACGAGGAGGAATGCTAAACTCATTTGTCGATTTTTTTTTTCACAGGAACAACGAGCGAAAACTCTGATCGATTTTAGTATGCCTCATATATTTTCGGGTATAAATATTTGGCTTTATTTGTCCAGAAATATTTCTATAGCGGAATAGTTTCATCACTCAGTTACAGTCGTTATTTTTTTCACTTAAGGAAATAAATTGCAATAATCGAAAAAAATTTTCGAACTTTTTTTTTCAATATTCATTAAGTGTATAACAAATTATTTTTATGCGTTTATAGAGATATTTTTATAGATATTTATAGATATCTATTCATTAATATAGATATCTGAACGTTGGATTTTATTTGGTCAATATATCTCGTTCGATATTAGAATCTCATGATTCAATATATTTGCGTTTATCATGTATGTTTTTCATATTCGAGAGTATATAGCGGAACTTTTACATGCATCGCTAAGGGCGGGCACTTTAGGAGAAGAAAAAACGTTGGAAAAGGCGGATTTATTATATGCCCAGAGGGTAAAATACAATCATATGTCATTGATGAATGTTTTTCGTAGATGTCAAGATGTGCATCTCAAACGCATTGCAGTTTTGAGCGCTTGAGAGAGTGTTTTCTCTTTTTTTTTTTTTTTTTTTTGCACATTTGCGATGTTTGCCTCTCAACGAATTTATCGCTATTTTCATCGTATTCCTATTGCCGTATGATTTTTATTGTTGTTGTTATCGACGATTGAGCGAATTTTGATATAAGGATATGAATTAATTGATGAGTGATTATAATTTGCAGAAACAATGAGTGAATCGGGCTCGTTGGCGACTAGCTCGACCGGGTCCGACCCAGACCCATTTAGCCAACTGCTCGCTTCAATGGCCCGACCCATACCGAACTCGATCACAGGTATATTGCCCTTTCTAAATTTTCATATCTGTTATCAACTATAAAATTTGACTGCATTTCCGAGTTTCTAATGCTAAATCGATTCAACAGAAATCAAGTTTCATCGGCAGCCGAAGGATATCGGCTTTATATAAAGAGCGATTATTTGTAAAGAAGCGTCATATGTATATGCCCTTGGGCGTATACATATGAGGGAACGAGAGAGAACAATTAAAGATGGTCATTATTAATCGTTGCCATAAACACACCTGGGGGCATTTATCTAATCGTTTCGGAGAACGATTCGGCGTCCGGCCCATCCTTAAGACGTAAATGGACGAAACGAGCGATTCACAGTTTTATTGTTCTCTTTCTGCACTTTTGACTGACATTCGATGTACCTCGATCCGGACTATTGCTGCAATCCGTATCGTTCATCGAGTCGGCTCGTCCATCCGGTTGGTGGATTTCGATGAGTTGTAGAGGTCAACACACATACGTGAATTCGATTTCGCTCATCCGATTTTCTATCGGCAAAACGTTTCACCCAAAAATGCCGATCGCAGTTCCGAAATACGATAATAAACATTCATAGCAGAACCGGAATCACATCAGTCAATATCGACATATTTTGCCGTTTTTTTTCCCAACACTCTAAATGTCTTATAAGTGTTTAAAGAATTCTTGACAAACATAAAGATATACTGAAATTTAGAAGTTCTTTTAATTACTCTCAATAGTGTATGTTTTTATTTACAATATTCTCATCAAATTTTAGTACTCAATTGAATTCTATCGAATCAAAATGATAGGAAATTTAAATATTTTCAATGAAATGCTTGACGATTTACATTAGAAAGGAGGAGGTTAATTATTGTGGTACTTAAATATCGATAATAAATTCACAAATGATTTAATTTAAGTGAACCAATAGTTTTAATATTTTGAGACAATAGCCGAACAAATGAAAACTAGAAGCAAAACAGGTTCGCATCGATACTTCACCAACGCAGAAAAAAAGTTTTTACTAGCAAACTGAGGCATATCGCAAAAAATTCTTTGTTGAGCATATAACAATTGTGCCGAAACTATTATAAAGCAAAATTGAGGATTATGCCGAAAGTCTTGGTACAATGATTTTGCATCTTTCTAACTGAACCAATTATTTCCATCAATAATCAGAGTGAATAAGAAAACGTATGCAGTAGTGCATTCATATTTCAAAGGATTCAGCTGCTCATTTAAATCTGTGCGAAATCTTTTTTGTCGCAATTCGAGTGATGTAAAATGAAATTTAATCGAGTGGAAAAATGTATGCAGTTTTTTTTTTGACGTATCTAAGTGATTGCAAGCTTTTTTCCTAGCTGATGAATGATGTTGAAAATTGCTATTACCTCTAGCTTCAGTGGTCGCCGACCAATCTAAACTACCGATATACAGACAGACAGACAGATATACACTGCAGATATATATACATATATATATATATATATATATATATATATATATATATATATATATATATATATATATATATATATATATATATATATATATATATATATATATATATATATATATATATATTTGCAGCGATCCAGATAAACAACGTATATGGGATGTAACTTTGAACATATTTCTGCTTACATACATGCAATATTTATAGTAGTTTTATTCAAATCACACGATTTGAAATTTGCATAGATCAGAGAGATTTTCAAAGGTATCGGGTAATCAGTTTGCCACATCAGACAACTTTTAAATCGTTACGTTCGGCGGTCTCTTATACTCGACGTTTAGAAAAACGGTTTCATTTTATGCAGGTTTGTATAATTCCTCATCGCTTTCCTGAGTAGCTTTAAACGAAATGTTTGCAGATTGCAAAGATGTCAAGCTCATTCTAGTCAAAGTTTTTTTGAATTCATGAAATGAGCACTCAATCTTGAGTTTTTCAATTCATTCTATAAGCTTCGAAAATATAACTTGAAAGCACCTGCCATGTTGGAACAATAATTTGGACCTGAAAATGGGGAAGGAGTGGGGTGGGGGAGGGGGTAGAGGGGATGAGATAAGACAGAATGTGACTAGTACTATGCAACGATGTCGTCGTGTGAACTTGGTTTGTCATCGAAATCGTGTCGATACATACGTTGGCATTTTTGAACGCTTCACTGCGTTTAGCATCGCAGCAAATTGCTCGCGCGGCCAATGTCCCTCCACATTGTATACAGCTGTTGGCGTTTTCCATCACAATTTCTAGTCCGTACAAGATCTCTAGGGAACTATACCTCGCAAACAGTACACATTTGGTGGCACAAATCTACATAGATCACCTTTTTCCCAACAACCGGAATCATTGATGATTGACACAGGTATAAGGCATCAAATCTGAGAGATCAATCTAAAGTCGCTATCATTATCGCTTGTTAAATGCATTCCGTTAGAAGCGGAAGCTGCAAACCCTTTCATATTTTCAAGAAGTTTTTTTCTTATCAGTCAATTGATAAAATCCATTCGCGTTTTTTTCTTTTTTTTGCAGTTTTATAAATCTCGAGAGACCCCCTTTACTTCAGCGTCACTGGGGATGCCCGATTTGAATTCTTTTTTTTTTGGAAATTGATGGTAGTGACCCCTCTTCGATGCAAATTTCGAGTCGCGCGTATTCGGCAAAAGAAAGCGATAGTTATCGCGCGCACAACGAGCCTAAATGTGAAAGACTAAGAAACGAGTAAGCATTCACTCTGCAAGCAGTTATGCATTTTCGAAAGTATACGTACATGGCACCGTAAATGGGTACCAAGATGGAGTTGATGAATCATACGGTTCCGCAATGACTCATTCAGCTGGCTATAACAAAGTCGAGATATTTACATAAGTTGAATTTTATTGGATACACTCTCATAGGTAAACTTATGTTCTGTGATCGGAACAACGTTCAGGATGTCATCACTAACTAGAAATCACAGGATACCGCAGAAAATGGGAGAGCGCAGCAGTTGAAACAGAAGGCAGGAAGGTGTAATGTCGAAGATGGTAAAACTGTGCTAACACAAGTATGCGCCTACTATGACGTTACCAGATTCATTTCTCTAGTCAATTTATGTGGAATTTCCTCTGTTGTAGAAAGACTTTCTATATTCTTCGAAGAGGGGTTTATGGATTGGTCGCTTGAAACCCAACTAATGCAAGTTAATTTATTGAGAAGGCCCCATCGAAAAGTCATCTATTATGGCTAAGTTTCAAAGTCGGTGCAATCTTCTATAAACACTTCCGGGAATTCTTTGACATCGTTGGGGCTGAATTCTCAGAAAAAAAAAGGTACTGAACTTAACCGTTTGGGGTGGTCAACATCAGAGGGCCTAGATGGCGTACAGTTAGCTGCATTTCCACTGCTTTGACAGCCACAATTTACTGGAAGAGGAGAAAGAGATAAGACGTAAAAAAAAGTGCAATTATTTTAGGTTTTAAAAACACAGAAGAAATAAGTTAAAAATTGTGGTTGGACTATTAATGGTCTTTTACCAGGGAAATATATATTTGCAAGCGCAAAATACCGTTTATTCTTTGAGCAAAGAATCGCTGAGGATAGGGGCATAGATGAGGAGAGGAAGAGAGAGGTGCAAAGCGCAATAATAATGTGGCTTAAAATTTTCGTACCTTCTTTCTTTGAAGGTTGCATGTTTTCGATGTTCTTGAAAGGCTGCAGAAGTTTCCAAATGTTTACTGCTCAATTATATATATATATATATATATATATATATATATATATATATATATATATATATATATATATATATATATATATATATATATATATATATATATATATATATATATATAACACAACACTTCTTACACCTAGAAGAGTGCTTTATTGCTGCTCTTCGCATGTTAAGAAATATTATTTATGAGAGGTGTAGATTCAGCAAATTTATTACCAGCAAGCTGTAATTAATGCTTATTCCTAATAAAGGCGTATATGGGGATAGTCTCCGAGGAATTTGTCGATTTATATCATCGTTAATTGGTGTTGAACGAACGAATTACTTTTGTTATTCAACTTTTCTAGTAGTTTGCCATAAAAAAATTCAAATCGCTCCTATGCCTTTTCTCTTTCTCGACATTATTTCTTTGTTTGAGAAAATTTTAAGTGAAATATGAATTTTGAATCGAATAGCAATTTTGAGCAGAAATCTTGTGAACATTTTAAGCGTTGTTTTATCATGAAGTCACGCCTCTTAAACCGTGGGAAAGACTAAACCTTTCAAGCTATGAAGTATTCAGAACAGTTTTTCATAGTTCACTGCTGAAAAACCGGTTCTTGAAAAACTTGAAGTACCCAACATTGTTTTTTTTTTCGCAGCACAATGTATGTGAAAATCAGAGCGGCAAGGCGTTCATAGCCGCTATCATCAAATTCCTTGATATGGAATAATTCGCTTTCTTTATTCTCTTTAGATTCATACTTATGCATCGAAGTATTTGAGTATATCTCTCGATGACAATTGACCGTATTTTATTTATTGGTTTATGAAGATGAATAACAATGCGTTGGATTCGTTTCTTATCAAAAAAAAAAAATTCTTTTTTTTTCTAAGTAGTATCATATGCATCAGATAACAACAATCCATCCGATATGAACATCCAAATACTCGCAGAGAGTTTTATTATCTCTATGATCGAGATCTTAACTGAACTCTCCACCTAATTACCTCTAAAAAAATTTGCAATTAGAAAGTAAATTATATATCGTTGAAAAGTTGACGAATCGAGATTGTATTTCTCATAATATTTTAGTTTGTATTTCAGAAATTTTCAATATTTACATGTTTTACTTAAAACGTTTTTATTTTAGATACATTTTTATTTATTAATAAAAAGAAGCAATCATTTTTTTTTTCAGTGAAGGGGGATAAATGCTTCTCAGGTTGATTCCTGTAAAATCGGGATAGGTGGTATTATTATTTTATGATAGATATTCATCAATATTGACTTATTGCGTAGATTCAACGAGTAAATCTTATTTATTTACCTGTTTGATATGAACAATGTGTTACTTAGAATCTCTAATTGGTGTACATGAAATATTCTAGTATCTGAAAACTACTACCTGGGCGTAAAAAAGTGAACTCTCATATCTTTTGATTTTTTCGCCATAAGTAGAGATGTCTTAGTAATATTTCAAAGAGACTATATTTCCACTCGTTTTTTGTTTCTTCTGATTTCTCTCCCTTTCCCTTCCCCCCCCCCCCCCCCCCTCCCTCTCCCTCTCCCTCTCCCTCCGCCTATTTCTTTTCTCGTCTCTCAATTTTATGTATAATATTTCAATCAGATAGCAGAAGATGCGAAAATGCAAGAGGAGGCGCCTAATCGAACCTCAGCGCAATGGGACCACAATATAGGCGTGAGCAAAAATAATCGATTGAAAGAGCGCGTCAATAAGTAGCATTGCGCATTTTTCAATCAATATCTGATATGAGGCTATGTGGATTTATTCATTTCGAAGAAATTCAAAGAGTGTATCAGTTTTTATCCTCAATTCATCCAAAATTCACCTAAGATTTTAATAATTCATGAAAAGATTATTAAACGGATGATGCCGAAAAAAAAAAAGAATTTTTTTCGCTCTCAAAAATCATCGATAAAAAAAAAAAAAAGAAGAAAACGTCGCATAATGAAATCTAACAACGTTGCTTAGCAGCTTACACGCTAATTGATGGCAAAAAAAAAAAACGACTAAGCTATCAAAAAACTAAAAAAAAAATCGAAATTTGCATCTTCTAATTTTTAATTTGCATATCTGAAGTGAAAATATTCAACGAAATAAATCGAAATTCCCACTTTTCTAATCTCACCTTTGAAAAAAAAAAAAAAAAAGAAGTTCGCAGCTATACTTAAAATTGATAGTTTACAATGGAAACAAAAATTGATGAATTTATAAAATTTATACACCTATTTGTTTAGCATTTCCAAGTATAGAGATCTATAGAGATCATATATATCGAACTATTTGAGTAATAAGAGTTGACGCTAAAAATGCTATCCTTATTATTCGATCGTTAGCTCGCGATAGAAAACATAACAGAATGGCAAAATATTTCTAATCTTTGAATTCAACCAACGGAAATTAATTATTCGAACTTGAATCACTAAAATTGTTGTGAATTTTTCGGCCGTAAATTAACGCGATCATCATTTAATGATAGAAGATGCTCTCACCTCGATGAATGATACGTATAAGATTTAATGACGAATATGAAATCCCTATAAAACTTATTGAAAACAATTGCGCGTATCGTTTTGATGACTTATTGCGAACTCATGTATAGGAAAAGATATTTTGAGTTTTTATTTTATTGATTAAAAAAAGAAATGAAATATTTTTCAATCCGCTTAGTTGAATTCTAAAATTTTCAATTATGAAAGGTCAACGATCAAGTGGCGCAATAGCTCACAACTTTCTTTTCGTCGAAGAAAACAGAGAGTACGAAGAAAATTTCGAAGAAGAAAAAAAAAAAGCCGCGATATTCTATCAATAATGCAGATATATAAATTGCGGCAATTTTTGTTTTGTTAGTAAAATATAATTCTTCATCTTGGAGGGTTTTTTTTTTTTTTTTTGGCTATTTTGTCGATATTTTAACTCATTTGACATTTACTAGTCCGCCCTTCTATGTCTTTTTTTTTTTTTAATAGCTCAATAAGAGCGCCAAGCATACACAAATGTTTCTCGATTCACTATTGCAAAATATAGCACTTCGTTAAGATGTCGTTGCATGAAGAGATATGGTGTCAATTTGCCGATCGACACTATTTTCACCATCTATCGTTTCGATCAACACTTTTTTTTGAGGAAGTTTATTTATGAATTGTGGATAAAAAACTTACGAGTAATATAGTCAAGTAGAGGCTAGCAGTTAAATGCTCTCATTTCTATCCTCGAAATGATGCCTTAGTATGGTACTTACTGATATATAAAAGAAGAAGAAGAAGATTCCATATTGCAAAAAATGACTTCCCGACACTAAGGGCAATTATAAAAGACTAAGAGCTTCTATCGAGGAAAAGAAAATTGTTTGTTCAAATAGTCATTCCGCTGCGAATTCCTTATGTTTTTTAATGCTAACCCGTTCTTAATAGAGAGGCTCTCTCTAAAGATCCATAAAATCTATAAAGGTCGAAGGTCATATTCCAATACTAAATTATAGGTGGGAAAGCTATATAAATTATAATGCGGATAGAAAAAAAATGCAAGTAGAGGATTTAAGGAAGTCATTGATCAGCAGATCGATAGTGCAATGCTCCATCAACGAAAAAAAAAAATTGTAATCGAAAAGCCTTGCATAAGAGAGTTGTTAATGACTTTGAAATATTAAATGAGTGGGAGTTTGCTCCGGAGCTCGATGAATCCATATAATTCTAATGTAATGTTTTGATCAAAAATATATTCGATGATAAGCTTATTGCTGTTAGCTATGAAAAAAATAAATCTTAATGCTCAAATTGAGACTCCCACTAAAGAAATTGCAAAATCGAAATTCCACTAATAGAGCGTCATCATACGCGGGCATTTCCAACAGGCAAAATCGAAAAGCGTACCCCCCCATGTGTGGCGTACGCGTAAGTATGCTGCGCTGCGGCACGCGTTGATGTATACGAGGAAGGTGGTTCAGTTGGATGCTGGCCTCGGAGCCGAAAGTGGTTGGCTAGCCGTGTTGTGTGTTTGCAGGCATGTGCGAGCCAATACTAACCGGATCATTCGGCCTGGCGCCCACTCCTCCACCAATTAACGAACAGGTAGAATAATTTTTTATTTTTGATTTATTTTATGCGGAAAATTTTTTTTCAAAAACTTTAATTTTTTAGCTACAATAGTTCAACAATATTTGTATTTTTGTTTTCTAATTGGAATAAATTTTTATTTCCTTGTTGACGTGAATGTTTACTGTCTTTTGTTTTTATAGGAATTTTTGGATTGCATCAATGCATTGATTTGTTTTCTTTAGGTTGAGGTCTAATAGGTTGATATTTTTTTTACTGATAGGGTGGTTTGTTAATGGTCGTAACAGATTGTTTTCGTATAGAAATTTGGCAAGTTTCTTTGAATTTTGATTTCTAGATGATTTAAATATTTGACGATATTTTTTTTTCTAGGTGATTTTATAGTTATATGAATATTTTTGATTATGGGGAAAATATTTGCCTTGATGATAGCTGCATTGTTTTTAATAATTTACGATAGAATTCATGATGGTGTTAGATGTGCTATCACGATGCTTAGCAATTCAAATTTGTCATAGTACCATGAAATTCCAAAGAGTTATGCGATAAGAGTTCGATTATAGGAAGAGGGGTGGGGGGGGGGGGGGAGGGGATCTCATTTCCGGTTTGCAGACTTGAATTCTATGCGTTCATTGAGTTCAACGCACATGACTATGTTTCTTTGTTGTGATTTTAAAAAAAGCACCTATTATACAAGGTAATATTTTCCACATTTATCGGAGAGTGTATAAAATGCTCGTGAAGTCTTTTTCTAATAATTCCGCATATTCAATACCTGGCTCTCGAAAACTCTCTGGAGTTTATAGTACCTTTATTGTTCTATATACAGGTGGTGAAATGCCCACTATGTTTGGAGCCGTTTCGTGAGCCAAAGGTTCTAGCGTGCTTCCACAGTTTCTGCAAGCCATGTCTCGAGAGGCAAATGGACAACAATTCGGCAGAGAAAATTGTCTGCCCTCAGTGTCACGTCGAAACCCAACTCTCTGTACAGCTCGGTTCGTTTATTTATCATGAACTAGGGTAATTGCAGCATATTGCATTGCTCGGAAATCCCTTCCGAACTTAGATCGTGTATTTATTATTTTCTAAAGAAGAATTGTGCCTCTTGGTTACATTCGACCGCCCTTGTTCTGAGATCCGTTGGATTTGAGCAAGTCTTATCGCCGTCGTCGTACTGTTGGTTTGATCGGATGATGCTTGGTTAGACCGGATGGACTACAAATTGCAGCACTTTTCGGATGCATGAAATGTATGTATCTCGGCATATATGCCCGTATTTGCTGGTGCAATCTTTACTGTCAGCGCATCGTTGTTCTTTCATTTAAATCGCATTAATTCTGGATTTCCACCATTAAATTAAAAAGGGATTTCGTGTGAAGCGGTTTCTGATGGTTAGGTTCATCGAACAGTGAAGCTTATCGTAACCTCTAGAAATTTGTTTTACAGATTATAAGAAGGTTAAATGATTGTGCTTGATTTGGGATTGCGAGGAGGGTAGATGAAGGGGATCGAAATAACTTGAGGGGATATCGTCGCTTGTGACAGCATATTAAAAGTGACTTAAGTATGAAGCCTGTGCGTTAGCGTAGACGCTTGTGAATTGCATTTGCTCGCAAATCTGGAGACGTCGTTACCCCGACCAAGGCTTTGCAATGTTGATAACCGTATACGGTGATAGGTGATCTAGAGAGAGGTCAACAAAGGGTTGTTTGCAACAGCGCTTCACAGGCCTACCTTTTATGAAGCACCCAGTCATCCATATACACGTCAGTGAAATGCATCTAAGTGGCAGATGGTTGATGCAGATCTCTACTGTTTTCGCAAGGTGGAGGTGAGTGCCGCTTGACAAATCAATATGGGACGACGTTGTTTTCTTTGTAACTGTTGCTGTGCACGCCTCTATCGGTTGATGGGCATACGATCGAATTGATTGCTCATTATTTTTTCTTATGTATCGGCCGATTTCTACATATATATATATATATATATATATATATATATATATATATATATATATATATATATATATATATATATATATATATATATATATATATATATATATATATATATGCTGAACGTTTTTAGGTATCGACAGTTTATTGAGCGATTATGGTCTCGAAAATGTGCTTTCTCGTCAGCTATCGACCGACGACAAAGGGTTGATCTTTGGGTCGCCTAGCTCAACATCTTCATCACCACCTCTCAGCGATTCACCATACGATCAGGTATTTGTTTATATGCAGTTGCTTTTTTTCTTGATGCTAAAGTTTTAGGGTTAATTTGACGACTATGAGTCTTCGTTTGGTATTTTGGCATGATTTTTTTCGTTGAGCAGTAACCGGTATAGAAACTAATAAGATTATCGTAAGTTGGGTGGAAGTGGTATGAATGATATTTTTTCGCTGTTTGTCGAATTGTTCAAATGTCGGTTATCTTAGGGGGAAATTAACGGTTTATCGAACTCGTTCGTCTTAGAGGTCGAACATCTATTTAGGTTCAGTAAATTGGGGTTGTGTTGTTTGCAGTTTTTGAGTATTTGAAGCTAGTGTAAATTTTTATAGGAGAGTTGAGGAAGTTATATTACTATGATATCAGTTGTCATCCTTCCTCTTCATTCTTGTTGATCGAGAATATCACTATATTTGATGATCTCTTTGAGCGGGAGGGGGGGGGGGGTTGGTTAAATCAAAATATCGAAATATGCGCTGTCGTTTAGAGCAGCAATAATAACGTGTCGTCGTCATGCACCGGCTGCAAGAGTGGCGAGCGTGCGAGTGCGTTCTGTCAAGACTGCGCGCACTTTCTCTGTGCCAACTGCACGATGGCGCATCAGTACATGCACTGCTTCGAGGGGCATCGCGTGGATCAGCTAGCTCACGGATCCTCACCGGCCCTCTCCGACAAAGTATCAACCTGCAAGTGTATTCAGGTTGGTCGTCCTTCACCTCTCGATGATTCATTCGATACGTTTCGTATCCGTTTGGATACGGAGGATATTTTTTTTTTACACCGGATAGCATAGTGAATCGAGTTCTTATTATTAGTTTATTATACACGTTTCCTTTTGCTGTCAATATATGTTGGCATTATTTTACTCTAGGCAGTGTAAAAGGCAAATCAGGCTATACGCCTTTTCCCGAATAATCTGTGCCCGTGAGATTGTTTCGTTGAACTTTTTTGAGAAGCTAAATATTCCGGTGTGTTTGTTTAGCCATCCGACTGGGAGACAACCTATGGATGCGTTTAACTGTTTGATTCATCTACAAAATTTTGAATTTTATGCCAACAGATGTTTTATGATTATTGCAGTGAATATTATAAGAAGGGTTCGAATTTTACCTCCAATCAGTGTTTATCTGAAAGTTGTTCTGATTTATAATTTTCATTGAACATTGAGAGCAACCTGAGGTGAAGGAAAACCATTTAGGATCGGGTAATTCTTGAAGGTTTTTCTTAGAGGCTGAAAGTGGTAAATTATGATATTCTTCATATTAACTCATATCGGAAATGGGGGAACGAGGAGAGAAAGGTGGCTGTGGTATTGGTGGATATCAGCATTCGATGTTTTTATTATTCCTATGACTGGGAACTATTTTGTGATGAGAGCGCAGCACAAAGAATCGCTCCTTGCCATTCTATCGATTTCTGCCTTTCTCTCACGTGTTGTATTTTATGCTCCGGCTTCCACCTATCTTCCCATGTGTTCATTTGCACATGAAGAGCAATTTGCAGAATAGGTTTTCCTCATTTCTATATAAAAAAAGAGGAAAATATTAAGAAGGAGGGGGAATGATTTTGAAATTGAGGAGAGTCGTGTGGCTGCGTTTTATACTCGTTGGATTCCTTCTGTTCAAATTTATCAACATTGGTGATAATTAGTTTGTGTCGTATTTAGGTAATTTTTTCCCTCTCCGTCCTTCACCGTTCCCCTCCCTCCCATCCCATTTTTTTGTTTGGTTGCAGGTGTTAACATGAGTCATCACTTGCACCAATGGTCCGAGAAAAAATCTTTCGAAGCACTAAAGTTTGCAGGCTGCGAAAAGTTGTTCAAAAACCATCGAAAAACGCTTTAGGCTTGCCCCAACTCTCGAGCAAAACTATGCAACTCATATGCAACCTGTCGTTACAGTGGGGAGTTGCTTTATCTTTCAGAAGGCTAGGCGGCCGCACGATAAGCTCGGCAACTGTTGTTTATATCACCGAACTCTTTGTTCGTAATTCCGAGATACGCCCAACCAGAGAATTAATTTTAAAACATACGCGTTCCTCGTTGATAACTATGTAACTGTGAAAAGTAATTGTTGATGTATCACAGTATTCTCGACCTATACAGGTGAAACTCTCGCTGTGCATAACCTTTAGGTTCTTATTCAAATATTTCTGAATGCGCTACTCTTGAAATATTATCTCTTACTTCTTAATAAACTAAAATTGGAAAGTAAATCAGCAGTTGCATACAGGTATATTGCTCAATACTTCAAAGCTAGTTATAGGTCATTTTTTTATAAAGCTCCGTTTAATTCTTTTGGGACTTTACCACTCTGACACAGCATGGTCGAATTTTGAGACTCTTTGATGGCGGCCATCAATTCTGTGCAATTGGCAATGAAAATGGGACAGGAGATTAGGTTAACAAAAACTATGAAGTAATTGAATGAATGAAAACAGATTGCAAGATTGATAAGAGAGAACTTGTGGGGAATAATTGTAGAGAAATATCGTTCGCCTATGACGATATCGTTTCTTTATAAGCGGATATAAATTGATTGCGAAAAAGCTTGAAAGACTGTAGTGAGAGGAATGTTTTGTCGTATCAGGTTCTCGGATATAAGTGACAACAAATCATATGGTTGATTTTTGAGGAGTTGATGTCTCAGATGATACACTTCTGTGACATCTCCAGGGAGTGCTCTTCTAATCGTTATGCAATGCATGAAATGAGATATGTGACATGAAAAGACTAGAGCACATTTTTTTCAAAGTCACATCTCAAGTTGTTTCAATGATAGGGCAATTTTTGAAGAACGATTCCCGCATGGAAGGATGTCAGGATCAAGAAAAACTGATTTGGTCTGCTTGGTAAATAGAAAGGGGAAATACGAGAACCTGCTGACAGCTTATAGCATAAAACACGATTTGAATTAATTTCTGCAAGTCAGCAAAGAATGAGTTCGAAAGCGAATAATTAAAAAAATTGTTTAGCCACCAGTATCATCATTATCTAATCGGCGTTGTGGTTGCGTCTGTGTTTGCATTAAGAGGCTTATTTACATAAATTCTTGTCTGGAAAGGCTAAGCCGAAAGAGAATTGATTAAGCAGCATGCCACTTCTTCAACCTAGAACATTTATGTCACACATGTGAAGCGGTTGTGTTGTAGATTCGCCCAAAGATCAATAGCAGCTCATCGCCGTGGTTGGAAAAATAAATAATTGAAAAACAGATGCTGACTGAGTATAAAATGCAAATTGTCTCATTATTGATCATAGCGCCTCAATGACGGTTTATGGTGTAATGGACAGTTGCGCCATTAGATGGGGGACAGTTGCGCCGTTAGAAGATGAGCGCACAGTATGATGGTGGGAGGAGTGTTGAAATGCTGGTTAATATGAAAACTGAGTGAGTGTGGTTGGAGTTTTCGAAAGTATTTTGGGTAGTCGGATGTAGAGAATTGTGGGGAGCCAAATTCATTCGAGCGGGCAACGATTGACTACATTCAAGAAGATCAAGAAACGCAGATGTGCTGCTGAACTTTCGTGCACTAGCTGCAGTGGTTATTCCAGCGTCCAGAAATGAGACTAGCTATGCATCACGTTTACTAAACAACCTGGCTAGCAGTAATTGGACAACTACATGGATTGTTGGACAAGATGTGTATAGGAAATATTACTGTGAGAGAAACAAGCGTATTTGAGAGTAGTTGAGGAAGGAATGAAGAGGTCGGAGGATTCAACTCTTACGAGCTTTTGAGGTACAAATTAATCGTCACAAACCATAAGGAACGAGGAGAAAATATTTTTACGATAAATTGGAGATCTGTAGTGGATGTTATAGGTGTCAAGTTTTAGAGCTCGACGAAATTTCTGAGGGACTTTCCGAAATTGAAGCGAGAGGAATGGGTTCTGAAAGCCAACACAAGTTATAGATGTTTATTCTCGAAGTTCAGATGTGCGAAGTGATGATTCTGAGTAGTAGGATCTTATTTTCTTTTTTCTGCTCATTGACAAGAGTTTGTCTTTATGTTGCATAGACATATGAGATTGCTTGTTGGACATCGATTCGATTCCTATTGGTCTGCGGTGAATCGTATTATTAGCCGTTTTTAAGACCTTATCTTGCGATATGTTGATGTTTTTCTCATTTTGACATCAGTGCAAATCGCCCAATATTTAAGCAATGAATTGTGCAAATCTTTTTATCTTTTAAGATGAATTTTGATAGTAAAATGTGTTTACTCTACGATGCGGCTGCAAAGCTTACCTTACAAAGATGCGAGGTGTGAAGTTCACGATTGTCGCATTATGCAGTCGTGAACTTGACGGCTGTGTCATACTTGAATGCTTCGTTTTTTAATGAAACATATTTTCGCATAGATTCGCTGTTTTTCCTATAGTAACAGTACCAAAAGTGTGTCGGTGGTGAATTAGGAGTCGTATAAATCATGCTTCAATTTATTATTCGGCGCATCTGCCGATCGTTGCTTTTATCGTTGATCCTGTTTTAATTATCGGGAGGCGCCTTCTAGATCGGAAAGTCTTTGTTAGAAGATTATTTTTTAATCAGCTTACTGTAAAAGAATTGAAAGAGAGGAGGGGGAACGAACTTTTTATCGGACGACAGGGAGTCGATGTGCTTCTTTGAGTGGGGTCTTAGTGGCGTATATTGCAGCATCGGACACAAACGCTGCGTTATTTCTGTCTGACGTGTAATCTGGCGATCTGTCGTGAATGCACGATGACCGACCATCCGGCAGCCACACATCAGTTTGAGTTAATCGGCGATGTCGCTGAAAAGCAGATGAACATCATGGAATCGTTGCTACAGGATGCACGCATCAAACACTGCGAACTGCTCGAGATGTTTAAGGTGGAGCTTTTGCTTTAGATGTTAGGAGAGTTTCTACGGAGATTTGTTGGCATGGAATCGATATTTTTCTACTAGAAAAGAATGCAGACAATTAATAAAAACATTTTTGAATGTGTACAGAATGACACAAGGAGCTAATATGGGATGGCGAGGAAGAATATTCAACGAACTCTTGCTCAGTTGCAAAATTAATTAACGGATCTGAATGAATGAGGGGGAGGGAAGTTAGGATGAGAAGGCAGAGATAGGAACAAACGATTCGACTGATAAGGTAAATGAGGGGTAGAAATAATTTTCGAAAATAGTTTCAGATGGTCGATGCGGCACAGAATCGTCTAAATATGTCACTAGCACGTGCACATCAGAATGTAGATGATGCGGCGCAGACACTGGTGAGAATGATCGAAGAGACACGTAGGCAGATCACCAAAGAACTTGACAATGCCTACGGTTCAAGACAACTGCAACTTACTGTTATAGACAAGAAGGTTGGTTTGATGGCTTTTCCAAGTGATACTGTTTCCGACTCATTGAGTGATACTCTTTCCGGTATTTGGGCATGTGACATAAGACGTGGGATCCGTGCTTTCATTGGTTTTTTTCTCTCTTCATCCAACTCTCATCTTTTAGCTCCGATTCACACCACATCTTATGATCATTCCCATCGTTTGGATATCTTATGATCAAGGGAATGAAGATGGTAAGTAGATGGAAGAGGCTTATTTGTACTTAGGTGCGGAAATCAGAGACGTGATTTTTTTTATTGTTGCACTCGGGAATAGTTCGGGAAAGAGCTACGCAGCTTTCCAGATGTGACAAAAAAGGTCAACTATTTTCACCCAAAAAGAGATGTGGTTAGGCAATCTGCTGACCGATGATTCAAATTTGGGTGCTGGACGTTTGTTCTTGCCAACGCATTTACAGCTTGTTTCTGTCGAGGTATTGTTTTGACGTTGGCAATAAATAATAGAAAGATAGAGAAGGCTGGCAGAAATTGGGGTAGCAACACCTGGAATAGGAGCTGTTCCCAGTTGGTGAAGAGTCAACTCATATTTCCTTTCTTCATTGTGTTTAATAGTTCAATAGTATACCTGTGGTGATGTTCTCAGGTGCAACAGATGACAGAAAAGTTGGCGCAAACGATTGAGTTTACGGAACGCCTAGTGAAGTATGCAACTCCAACTGAGGTGATGGTATTCAAGCAGTTGCTGCACACACGTCTGCAAGTGTTCCTTGCGTTCAATCCCGATTCCAACAACATCCTGCAGACAAGTTGTGAACTCGACTTCCCACCACTTAACGTCAACGTGGCGCGCCAGCAAGTTATGAATCTAATGGGTTCGTTCGTTTTTTTTTTCGTTTTCTTTCATATGATCCGTTACGATGGTCGATTCGTGCTCCATATGGTCGACGCACTGAAATTTCTGGATTCTATGGACGATGCGCTGTAATGGTGAATAAGGCATTCAACGAATGAAAAAAATAGGAAAGATCTCCTTTAAGATTGCAAGGGTTGACGGGAAATGTTGACGACTGTGCGCGTTATGTGAGCGATTGGTGAAACATATGTGAGAGGTGTGCGAGATCTGCCGCGATGATTTGGGATGGACAGGACCGGAATCTCGCTTCAAAATAACCCGGATGACGGGACACTTGATCCTTTCTGAAATGCTCGATTATCCTAAAATTTGTGGCAACCGTGAAAACATTCTCGTTTTTGCATTAAAATATGAATCCTCCAAGTTGTGTACTGGATGAACTGAATCGCATACTACGAACTTTCCGAGAACTCCAGCTACGAAACCAAAATTTTAGGATCTTCCCTGGAATTCTGGAAATAATGTGAAGGAGGAGAGGGATGGGGGGAGGGGGGGAGGGCTTTTTGTCCTCAGCGCTACTTCAAAGGATAGTAGGCTTGAGAAAGAAAGATTTTTTTGAGTTAGGGTTTTCTTTTTTCTCTTATTCCGCTGCTTCTGAAGTAAATTTTTGGTGCCTGAATATACAGCTACTGAGATCATCCAAAGATGGCGTAAGGAATTAAGGAGTAGAAAGGGAAGATGAGACAACTTCCCTAATATTCAGTGGACAGAGGATGGATTCTGGTAACAAGAACGGCGCTCGAAAATGAATTGAGTTCTGTGATATGATGTTGCTCGTTTGTTGCCTTGCTTCTCGTGCTTATCGATATTCACGCGCTTGCTCATTTCAAGTCCCAGAGGAATGATTTATTCATACGCAAATCTTTTAAACAATATCGGGAGTCGTATTTTTGTTCGAGAATGTGCGAATATTGTTAGCTGCAAACTGAACTTCGCATTCTTGGACTAGATGATCCGAGAATAACTTAGGGAATAATTTACCCGAAGAATGAGGTGTTTCCAACGTAGAATTTAGGACAAGAAATAATAACCTGATAGCAGAATATTTGATATTAACAAAATGATTCGAAAAATTTTCTGGATTGAACTCGGTCAGGCATTTATCCAGATGATTTACGTTGGTACGGGGCTGTTAGCAAAAATGAACGTTATATGATGTATTTTGATGAGAGCTTTGATAAAGGGCGAAAATGTCGCACATGAAAAATTGCTTTTCGCCTTCATTCTGACCTCTTGAATGATCTCCACTTGAAAACAGATGAGCGCTGTATTGACAGCTGCAACGACGCATTAGTGGAGAATGAAATATTTGTTAGCGGTAACAAGAGAATGGCAAAAGCAGTGCACATAAAACACAACATCGATTATTTCTAAACGAGTGCATGTTAGGGAAATAAATCAAAATTAGTTGCCATTTTCGACGCCAAAAAAGTGGCCTGGTTGATAGGAAACTGGATGAAACTTACCTCAGATTTTTCTTAATGAATAAATTTGCAATGTTTAGGGTCTTTTTTTCAACTTGTTTTGTGAGAGTTTTGTGTATTCTCTCATCGTTTGGTTCCCTCTTGTACCTTTATTTACCTTATTTTTACCCTTGCATGCAGCCCACTCCCCATAGGTTGTTTCCGTAAACATTTTTGTTTGTTTTTTTTTTTTTTTGTTTCTGTATACGTTCAACTATAAATAAGCTTAGAGAGTAGATTTGTTGTCGCAAGAATTTTAACTGTGGGGCATATGATTTCGCATTTCTATGGTCTTCAAAATTCCGAAAATATTTTCAAAAGTTTCACTGCCATCTTGGGTGTTGGAGCTTTTCTTCTTAGGTCAGGAGAAGGTACGGAGCCGAATTAGTCTCGATCCTCGAGGCATGACGATGCTAGTGCCCATTACATTTTAGTATAGATTTTGCCTCAGTATATGACTGAAGTTGTGAATTGATTCAATAGTCTTTATTGTTCCACTAAACGGTTACATGGTTGCGTATACATGTTCTGTCGGGAAGTTGTACCATAGGAATGAGTCATAGTTGACGCGTTTGTCATTCTGAAGACCACTATTTCAAGAGGGTGTAGATATATTTCTGTATAGAATTGCATGGAGTATGCGTCGGTCGTTAATAACGCTATAGATACACATCTATGTTGGTGGCTTGTTTTTGTCCTTAATGGTGCCGAAGAAGAGACTTCTCAGGGGAAGGGGATGTTCCATCGCTATTGCTTTACGCAGTACACTTGGTTTGCACTATTGTTGATGAGTGCTGTTGTGTTGACGTCATTATTTCGTGGCAAAGCGCGTGTTCAACAGAAACGTCAAGCCACAAAGCTAGCAACGATTTTCGAGAGGGTCACTAAAGGATATGGAATTTGGCATTGAGAGAGGAATAAAAATATAAATACATCATATCGTGTTTGCATATTGCGGCCGATGATTAATTTGTTTCGCTAACTTAAAGTAACATTTGGTTGTTTTCCGTTTGGAAAGGATGTAATTGTGCCCCTCTCCCTTCCTTCCACTCACCCTCAATTCCCTTCCTCTCCTTAAATGCTGAAACCATCTCACGTTGAATGCTAGCAGTGCTTAATATTATTATCCTAATCGGAGCTAGGGTGAGGCAATAGGGCACTGGATTGCTTTGGTACTGCAGCGAGAAAGCTGACGTTGTTCAGTTTTATTTGCGGTATTTGGTGTATTTGATTCCCAGGGTTGTAAAAGAATGCAGGGGCTTGCATTTTTGCTACCTGAGATACTCAACGTTTGCAATTTTATCTGCAGAGATCACTTGGAGGTGTGCGATCAGGGGAGACTGGTCGTATTTTCAGCCAACTTTGGGTAAGGATGCAAGCAGATGCACTTGTATTATTAAAAGACTCAAATTCATCGGATTTTGGTCATAGATATTTGTTTGCCGGATGTTGGATGGGGAAGCGGGAAGGGTGGTTGAGTGTTGTTGTTACAATCATAAGATGGTCATACAGTGAAAGCAACATGTTGGTTGTTTGGATGTGGTGCTATTATTTGTGTTTTTCGTATTTACTTTATGCGCATAGCGATATATGTCGATTGTGATGCTTGAAAGGAGGAGGGAGAAAAGAAGAGTGTTTGAGTTGGAATGCGCACTTCGTGAAATGACCATAGATTGAAAATAGAGCACTATAAAGGACGTAAACAGCATTTCTTTTCGAACTTGTTCTTTCTTTTATCGCTTTTGCATATGAATGTATCTGTTTGATGTGTTTTCCATCTTCATCTACATATTCGTCTTGTTCTCTTCTTGTTTATTTTTTTTGCGTTTTAAGGTTTTTCTTTTTATTCTTTGGTTCGTTGTTATTTGTCTTCCGCGCGATTTGTCTAGATGAAAGCGAATGCATGTTATATTGATGAATTGTTTTATGATCAACGACTGCTATCGATTTTGATGATGAAGTGAATAGTGGGGATGATTAAAAAATAATGTTTAGAAATGTGTGGATATTGAGAAAAATAGTACAGCATAGAACGACGACTTCATAGGGAGCGGTGATAGATGTAGATCTGTTCATTTCTTTTAATAAATAGAAATGACCCAATTTAAGTGACCACTGAATTGTATGGGGGATGCGCCGATTCACATTTTCCCGTCTGTGTCTTATCGCTTTTTTTTTTTTTTTTTTTTTTTTTTTGCATTAGAGGGATTTTCATTGAGAGTATAGATCGTGATTGATCGACTCGTAGGACGCAATGTTTACTTTATTCGTTTTTTTTTTCAGTCCATTAGAAATCATTTAGATTGGTGATTTTTAGGATTGAATAAATTTGTGAAGTGAAGCAAAAAAGTCCGTCTGAAAATGCTGAGCACAACCTGTATACTTGCACTTTAAGATATCATTTGACGACTTCCCGTACCATTTCATACCCTATCCCGTGTCCATCTTCAAGTGGACATGCGATAGGGTATGAAGTGATCGGGTAGGTGCACTTTGGAATCAAACGGTGAAACAAGTGCAACGAAGGAACAAGAAATGAGAAGAGAGAAAATGCATGAGGAAATACGCGTAAAAGATTGATCAATGTGTTGTTGGTGTGACAGCCTCACAGCCCGGTTCGCGTTTCTTTGATGTGCTCTTACAGACGCAGAGTGAGGTTTGTCATGCTACGATGCTGATCGATTGAATTCGTTAACTATTGCTTCGACGTGACATCAGAGTTCATTGGGTTTGTGGTCGAGATCGATGTCTAGAGAGAGGGCAAATTGAGTACTGAAATGACAAATCGAGCGAGTAGTAAATTCCGGGCAAATTGAGTACTGAAATGACAAATCGAGCGAGTAGTAAATTAATGTCGTTGAAAGTTTTAGTTCTTTCATATGAGAATGCTTCCTCCGATGTTGATCCCTTATGCAATACGCAGCTTGTCATGAGATGTTGGTGATTTTCGACAGTGGATGAGTATATAAAACCGATATTTCAATGTGTGACAATTGACCTGTATTGCTTAAGATGTAGGGGACGTATAGCAGAATGATTAACAAACATCTTCTGGAGTCACCTCTTTATTGGAGGTCTTTATTAGCATGATCCGTGCCAAAGTTTCTTACTTACTATGAATAGAGAGGATTTGAAGCATTCAATGGAATACGTTTTTTGAGCTGCAGTAAGTTCTGAGATATAACGATGGGCAAATACTGATGTTTACAAAGCATCCCCGCCGTATGAAGTGGTGAATCGTACCTCCGAGGAGGAGGGAGAATCTGAGTGCTCAGAATCCCCCGCGGGACGAGGCAGCCATTAAGAGCGAGAGCCCACTCTCGAAGTTGGTACCATTTTGCATATCCGGCTGTTTCCCCGGCAAACGAGATTTTCTTTTCATTAGAAGCAAGGCACTATGAGATGGGGAGAGGGACAGCGAACTGTCGAATCCCGGTAGCAGTAGGTTTTCTTTGAGCACCATGTGGAATATACAGACCCGCATTAACTCTATGTCGCAGAGCTTGAAACGCTACGAGCGTTTTCATTCATTTGAGACATGCTTTCATTTCACATCAGGGATTTCCGTTATGCTTTTTGCACCTATCTTTATCATCTCGACATCAGCTTTCACGATAAACTGTTATTTTTCTGACGAGGCATATGCGTCATGTTGCCTTTCAGCATTTCTCACGGCAACAGAGAATTTCTTTTCAGTTTGCGACCGCAGAATTTGTTCCTCTAACGTCCCTTATAAAGGTTACGAAAACCATTGCGGTACCCGCGAAAGCGAACTCTTTGATTGCAGGACCCCGCGGCCCCAAATTTTATGACATGTTAATGGGAGGGGGCTCCCAGCGGAGGGGGGGGGGGAGGGGGAGGAGATGGCAGTGAACTCCGAATACTAGCCATTACATTTTATTCCGTTTCACAGCTTCATTAATTTCCGGTCAATCACGCCAACCACTGTTTTCATTTGAACAGTCCATTCCAGGTTGCATGTATACAACTGCTGAATCTTTTCTCTTGTTGCAGGTTTGGTGCGTGGTCCCAACGAGTGGTCTCCGGTAACAGCGGTGTCATCGGCGGCAGCTGGTATGCCACCGACGCCAATTGGACGTCCACCAAGTCGACAAATGTTGGTGCGTACATCAGGCGCAGGCGGTGTAGTACTCGGTAACGCAGCGCCAATCAATAGTAACTACTCAGACTCAAACTTGCTTAGACCTAGACACGATTTTGGTGGATCAAGTCAGAGTTTAGGCACTTTTGCGAACGGCGTCGATGCGGCGTTTGGTAATCAGTACGAGAAGTGGAGTATGGGGCTGGACCCCGCGGGCACTCTGCAGCTCGCCGATTCACCTGATATCGATCCTGCTGATAAGGTGCTATCTTCATTCAATTCTAATTGCTGGGTCTTTTTGGTGTTTTGCAAAGGGTGGTTGGTATGCCGCAGGCAGAAATATCGATACACTTTTTTTTTCTTAAATGAGCCATGCGGTTTTTTTAACACCGAAATGTTTCGCCACTAATTTTATTACATTGTTGGTGTGTATTTTTATCCACATAAATATTGAGCCCATTAATGAGTACAAAGATGAGCGGAATACAACTACCTGTGGCTATATATTCTTTATTAGCTGTGCACCTTTTGAGTTATTCGGTGGTACAAACAAAGGAAGTCCATGTCGTTGATAGAAATAACGCAGAGGATTGAAGAGCACGGAATGCGATCAATTTTAGATGAGCATACTTTTGCTTCGATCATTGTTTGTAATGATGATCAAATCCAGGTGATGTAGTTTCTTAATTGCCTTATCGAGTGACACCGTTTGAAATCTATTATAGAATCTTGGTGTGAATGCTCTCTATCCACCACGCTCGCAAATTAAACGCCAAAAAATGATCTACCATTGCAAATTCGGCGAATTCGGTGTTATGGAAGGACAGGTAAGGCTATTTTTTCGTCGCATTTTAATCTCTTTTGATTTATAGATTTTTTTTTGTTCAAGTATGACATGTAATCAGTGAAAAAGCAACTTTTCATTGAATACTTTGAAGTGGGCATGTCGAGGAAATGTTGATCGCTATTTTATCAGAAGCAGTTGTGTTTACACATTCTATTCAAGAGCGTCAATATCGAATGAAGAAACGTTCTTTGTTGCATATCTCTCCTAAAATTGAAGAGAAGTGGAAAGCCGACTCGCATCTAGGGAACTATAAAAGCAGAAGAGCGCTTTCTACCCGAAAGGAAACAGAGGGTTGCTCTTGAGTAGGACTCCGTTTGGTTTGCAAAAAAAGACCCGTCTTTTCTGCTGAAGGAAATGCATAAACCAGAATCGGTATTAATGTACGACTTTTCAGAACTGATGTTAGGGTTTAAATTGTTAGCGCTTTTTATGAAATATTTTGGCTGCTGTTGCTGCAGTTGTCGATCTCATTATATCGCACAAGCACAGTGCTCGCTGACCTAATACGAGGAAGTGGTTTTGGGTTGTGAGAAGGGAGTGGCTAAGGTAAATACAGTGGGGCATAGCCTTGACTAATCGATGAGAGAAAGGCTTAAGGTGAGGGAAGGGAAGGGGAGGGGGGAAGGAATTGAGGATTTCATAGTTCGGGACCTCCCTGAATGTTAGCACTTACACGCAAATAGCGTTGAGTTAGGACATGATGTTTATTTTTTCAAATGTACTATCCGATAATGCGATGAGTCCGTTGCAGTTCACAGAGCCATCGGGAGTGGCTGTGAATGCGCAGAATGACATCGTTGTCGCCGATACGAACAATCATCGTATCCAAGTTTTTGATAAGGAGGGCAGATTCAAGTTCCAGTTTGGCGAATGTGGCAAACGCGATGGTCAGCTGCTCTATCCCAATCGGTCAGTTCTGTTTCACTTCTGGATGTCCATTTACTTTGAGGTTATTCCACAAAATAACAAATTTGATTAAAGCATGCGAGTATCCGTTATATTGAGCTTGTTCTTACACCCACCACGCACTTAGTTATTTGCACCTGATATCGGTCTACCACTCAGTGGTTCATAATCGTAATGTTGCATTGTCCATCCCAGCTATTTATTACTAACTGCCGTGGTATGCGTTAAACCGGTGCAAAGAGCGATTGGGGAGCAAATTCGTAACGTTATCAACCTTCGCTTCGCGATGACTACATTGTCGTTTTTTTATTTCATCAGCTAAGAAAACTTTTGGCTGATTTCTCGAATTTTTTTTCGTGAACTAAGACCGCGGTATCGTTTTTGATGAAATGCTACCGTTTACTCAGGGAACTATCTTCGTGAGGGATTATTAACCAGCATTGACGTGCGATTTGGTAAACAAGTCTTTGTGATGATAATACCCTTTCATGGAAGGAAAGTGGTTGTCCGAGAAAAAGGTCAAGCAAGAATGCCGTGGTTATGAGACAGTTTTTATCTGTTTCATAGGTAAATGTCTCTTTCGTGCTGCTTAAGGAGTCAGCAAATTGGATTTTTCTAAAATCAGTTACCGATTTACGTTACTGCTGCTCAATGCGAAGGATTAGCATAGCACTGGTGTAGAGAGTGGCTAACAAACGTGAGTAAACAGAACGATGATCTCAGAAGTGAATGCCCTAGGTATTTGCAGAAGAAGGATCTTACGAATGATTGGATAGAAAGGGGATTAAATTTGAATATGAAATGGATTGCTAAGGCGGAGAGGTCATAGTTGAGGTATTGTTTGCACACTCATAACAGAGGGTCCTCTATTTACAGTCGTTAAATTTGAGGACAAAAATAAGAAATTTTTTCGTAGTGGCGAAAACTCCCATTCAACAACTGATGCATTGAATAGTGGAAAGTTTTCATGAGGCGATACTTGTGTGATCATATTCCGGAGCTGCGATCACGTAATAAACTGTCGAGATGCTTGGGCCTGGAGTACTAGATATACAGGCAAAGAGCCTCTGTGGTTTGCAAGGCAGTACATTTGTACATTAATGCTGCAAAAGTGCATGACAGCATTTATGTCATGACAGTGTGAATGTTATTCAGAATGGGTTCTCTTGGCAAACGGCCGCAGTTGTGTTAGGTTTCGTCGTTTTTCAGTATTCCTCTATGAGACGGGGTGATTTTTGCATTTCTTTTTATATTCGCATTTCGTTATTGGAAAAACTTTGCTAATTTTTTCTCCCTTTCAAAAAGATTCGATTTATGTGATACTCGTTTGAAATATTTCGCTGCCTCATTTTTGTAGTTTTAAAATACAACGGAGATATCATAAAAATAGCGATCTGACATATATGATTTATCAGATTTAATGCATGGAATTGAATATCGCTATAACGGTGATGAGAAATGACCTTCGTTGCTATCGAGTTGTTTCGTTGCGATTTATCATAATGGTAACTGATAGTGAGTTTGCCAATAGTGATGTATTGTTGGCTCTCAGAACGTTACCTTTCCGAGAATTTATGGTTTTAGAGGTTAACTTTCGAGTATATTCATTTGCTGCATTAGTGACAAGTCTTTTTTTTTTGCCTATAGCATCCTGAAGATCATCGTTGATCTTCTTATATGTGGTTATTATAATTTGCTTCCTGGTTGTCGGCTCTCTGCTTGGCGGACACTTTCGTGATTAAGTGTTTTGTTATATATGTGTGTATGTATTCTGATCGAGTCAGCAGGTTCATTATGGGGACGGTTTTTATAACGCACTTCAAATTGCTGTTTAAAGCAATCTTTTCGCCATATTCACGTGGTGCTCGCTCTTCCCTTCTTTATTTCCTCTTAAATTTTTCTCTTCCTTTCTCGGAGTACATAACGCTTTTATTGAATGACAGCTATCGGACAGTACATATTTGTGGAAATGTTTATTTTATGCAGAAGTAGATATGAAAAGATGGGGGAACTAGATAAATATTCCACGGTTTTATTCTTCATTCTTGTCGATCTGTCGATTCGTCAGAGAGGTTAAAACTTGGAAAACACAAATTTTTAGTGAAAATTGTACCCTATCAAAGAACTTCCCTCATAAATAAAAAGTCTTTTATGAGAATACTTTGTTTTGAAAGTAATTCGGACATCCATAAAATTTTCATGGAAATATTCTCGTAAAAAGTTGTTTATTTATTTAGAAAACGCTATTTTCAAGTGGGAATCTTTTCAAAACTGTCTTCCTTGATTTCATTGATTCGTATACCCCACCGATTATAGTAGGAAAGCCCCGCGATTTTAGTCTTCGAAACTAACCGATTATTTATCATTCCGTGTATATTATGCTTTGGTCTAAGATAGTTCTGACGAGTAGTCGAGAGGTAGTTTCTTAGTTAGCGTTGCAGATGCGTCAGATGAAGCGTTTGGTACACTGCACGATATTGTAAAATTTTTCCAAATGCGGTATCTATAGGATGTCAATTGGTCAATTTTGTTCTGAAATTGCAAGGCAATATATCAGCCTTGGTGTGGTATTTTCGTTGCCAACGTCAGCTTTTATTATGCATTTGCAGGTGAAATGTTGAAATCTCTAGTCGATAGATTGCCTTTTAGTTTTTCTGTGCGATTGGAAAGGATGTTTGCTTTTTTATTTCAGTGTGGCGGTGAATCGTGTAACGGGCGATTTCATAGTGACGGAGCGTTCGCCAACGCATCAAATCCAGATCTACAATCAATATGGTCAATTCCTGCGTAAATTCGGCGCCAATATTCTGCAACATCCACGCGGTGTGTGCGTTGACAACAAGGGACGTATTATTGTTATCGAATGCAAGGTTAGTTCGCGTTTATTTATCGATTTATTCATTTTCACTTTATTGGCAGCTAGAAAACGCCTAATGTTCGGTGGATGGCAAGAGGAAACATATTTACGGTTTTTTCCCGGAAATTTTTCGTCGAGAGTGATACGGAAACGAAAAAAATTCATCATCTCACTCTTTGAGGGAGAGGGAGAAGCTTCCGGAGCGTGAAACTTTTGTTGAAGAGGTGTCGAAATCTCACCATCTATTGCGGTTTTGTTTATCCTGACGATTTATTGGAAGTACCCTCGTATACAATCGATAAGCATCGACTTAGATATCTGCGAATTGTTGTTGATGTTTTTCATGCGCTTCTGTTAGAAATTCAGCTGAGTGTCAGGAGAGTTAACTTGAGCCTCACCGTCTTCTATTGTTTCAAGTCGTAGCAGTGTTTTGTCCCTCGTTTCCTCATGCGATTATGTGTTATGATGGTAAGCTGCGGCATTTTGTAGGTGATGCGCGTTATAATCTTCGACATGTTCGGCAACATTCTGCAGAAATTCAGTTGTTCACGTTATCTCGAGTTTCCGAACGGAGTTTGCACTAACGACAAACAGGAGATACTCATCTCAGACAATCGCGCCCATTGCATTAAGGTAGAGTTTTGTTGTCCGACTGGCTTCAGTGACTCTAATTCAGGTTTTAGAATGAATCCTGCGGTCCTGTTTTTTACGATATTCTATAAAATATAATACAGAAGTTTTAACTAGTGATCGTTAGAGGCTGGCGAACCCCTTCAGGGAAATTTGCAACCCACAAATGCCTCAAGAAACGAGGTCTATACGATCATGGAGCAGTGAAATGCTCCACCTAGCCAGAGGAAGTAATCTTCCTCATTTTTTTTAAAACGAAAATCTGAAGGAGTTGTTTCGACTTTCACTGAAGAAATTGCTGTAAGCCGAGGTGTAGGACATAACAGGTTATTATTTCTGACGACGCATGGAGATGTTCCACTATCACTTTGGGCGGAATCCCTTGCAAACAGTAAGTTGAATTGGTTAATGCGACGGTGGGTCAGAGTTTTCGGATAGAGGGCTTCAGTGTTTTCTTCAGAGAGACTGCGCAGCCTAGTGTAGAAAATTACGGAAAGTATGTTGTCATATCATATGCTTGTCTGCGCAAACAACGGAAGACGGATTGCAGGTATTCAATTACGATGGTCAGTTTGCGCGTCAGATCGGTGGTGAGGGCATAACGAATTACCCTATCGGAGTGGGTATCAATTCAGCCGGTGAGGTGGTCGTTGCTGATAATCATAACAACTTCAACCTCACCGTCTTCAGTCAGGTATGACAAATGCAAATGCTTCGACATTGGCCGGATAAATTCATGTGTTATTGCTTTAAACGAGGTGGAGCAGGGACGCCTCAGCAGGCATTTTATAGCTCTTGGCCTTGTGGTTTCCTGCAGTAGACGAATAACGCGGACAATTTGCAAGTTGCCTGTTGCGTGCTTGCGACTGCGTTCCTTTACTGTTATCTTGTATATTCGCTTATTTATGCTCAGGTTATATGATTAACAGATGAAGAGTACGAAAGGAAGTATTTAATCGTTTTATTTGTATCTGATAAAGTTTGTTCCGAGCGGTTTTTGAGACAACTGAGATTGATGCGATCGGTTCAGAAAATGTTGGATGATAGTAGTCTGTTCGTTGGGTCGATCGATGTTCTTCTGTTCCCACCACCCCCCCCCCCTCCCCAAAGAAAAAATCCAAATCTCAGAACGGTTCTTTAGGAGTCGAGCACTGAGGACAGAAATTCCGATTAGAGTTTTCGGAGTTACGGTCGAAGCACAGTTATATTTTACAGTTGAGCTTTGCAAACTATGACAGACAATGGTGGGAAATTAAAATATCACGAAGTTTTTGTGGAGAGTTAGTCGACCGAGTGGATACGTTGATAGGAAACTTTGATGGCAAATAACTAATGAGATGCTTGTTTCTTTAGGACGGTACGATGTTGTCGGCGCTGGAAAGTAAGGTGAAACATGCGCAGTGCTTCGATGTCGCTCTGGTGGAGGATGGCTCGGTAGTGCTTGCTAGCAAGGATTACCGTCTCTACCTATATCGCTATGCTCCAAATTGAGTCATCTACAGCACAGATATGGCCGGCTTCCTGCGCTCCAGTTTGCATTGTTTGTCGCTAGCCCGGTTATTTTTAATAAGTCCTCATTGTAGAGTTGATTGTGTGGATGGCATGACAAATTCTCGAACGCTGTCATATTGTGTTCGTTTTTTGAATGCTGCGAATTGAAAAGAAAGACTGTAATTATTCAGGGATGGGTGCTAAGGATGGGGAAGACAAGGCTTTTGGAAGTGATATATTGCCTCGTTTCGAGTTTTGCGATTGCCATTTATGAATCGCTCGATTCTCGTTACTCGTGGTGTTTGTTGAAGTTTTAGCTGTTTGGTTTCTTTCGTTTTTTTTTTTCCTTTTTGGATTTCCAGTTTTGTTGCGTGAGTATATTTTTTAGGTAGTATTCATTGCGCCGATTCGAGGTTGTACATAAACAGTGAGCCCGTTTCCCCCACTCCTGATGTCTCTTCCCCTTCCTTTCCTCCGTCCGTTAATTTTATCGGCTCACTTTTTCTATTCGGAAATGCCGTTTCATTTTTGAGCTACACAGTTCGAAATTTGTTTGAAAACGAGAGTGGACAACGTATGATTAAAGGGTCGGTGTAACGTTTCATAGGAAATTCTGATGGAAAAATATGGGGTGCTATACGGTCTCAACGACTATTTATACCAATTTAGTTTTTTTAAAGCATTTGAAGCTAGCGTTGCGTGGGCGCACTGGCTGCGCTGTAAACCTAATTTCGCTTCTTATTTCCCCAAAGCCTCTCCTTATTTGTCAGTTTCCGCCTCTTTTTTTCTCTCATATTTGCGAATTCTGTTCCTTCTTTTTTCTATACTCTTTGTTCGCGCTTGTACAGACGCGTAATTGTATACTCGTTGCAGTTGCATCAGTTTAAGAGTTTCATAAGTTCTTTTTTTTTCGTTGACGGTGAGCGCACGCTAACGCACGCGTGTGTGCGTGCGTTTTTTTGCGCGCGCGACCGTGGCGCGACCCGGTGTCGTTAATTATATATATATTTTTTTCATTTCTCTATTGACTGTAAAGATATAAAAATGAGGCAAAATTTATAAGCATAGCGCAAATTGCGCTGCGTTCGCGTTCGTGCGTACGTTTGACTATTTTGTTTGTTGCGTTGCGTTGCGTTGCGTTGCGTTGTTCTCTGTGAATTTGTTAAGCGTTTTCGTTCGTTCTGGTTTTTTTTTTCTTTTTATCTTGTACCGTTGCTAGCGCCACACGCTTTGAGATGTTTCTCCGCGGGCGCGCTTCTTTCTCTTTCTCTTCTGCTGATCGAGAGACATCGCGCAATACGCACGCACACGCGCGCGTATGACGTGAAGTCCCTTTCACATCCCTGAAGTGAATATGGTCACAGTTGTTCTTCCTATTTTCCTGCACCTCCTTGACACTGCTTTCTTGTATTTCTCCGCAGTATTTTTTTTCGCAGGCTGCCAATCTGTTAATTTGCAACTGTCATCATCATTTTAAGTCAATAGTCTTCTGTTCTTTTCCTGTGTTTGTGTTCCTACGTCTTTTCCATCGCTTCCTCTATCTAGCCGATTGCATGCTGCGGAGGGCTTCATTTTCAAAATCTATGTTCGTCTTGTGAAACACTCTACGAGGGGGAAGGGGTTTTCGATTGGAGTGGTAGGCACTTCCTTTTGTTAACATCGTCGTGTACTGACAGTTGATTGGGGCCTTTTTGATTATCTCTTCTAGCTCGAGGTTTGGCAAGGTTAATGCATAAATCTTACTTGACTGCTTTGGAGTAAAACTGTCTCTGTTTGGTTGCTGTGAGGACGCGAGTTTCTGGTATCATCCATCACTGGGGCATATGAACAATGAACTTTTTTATTGTTACATCAGCCTCCTTCTTTCTTTCCTTCCTACTGCCCTCCCCCCTTCCCAGGTGTTCATTTCCTTGTGTTCTCTCCCTGTCTGTGTGGTATCTCCTGCTGTTTTGCACCTCTTCGAAGAGGATGTTGTATAGAAAACGTCATGTACATTTGTTGTTGGCTCCTCCCCTATGTTGGGGTGCTTGGCTTGTCTATCCTACTGTTGATAGAACATTTACTATAGCATGCAGTGGGCTTGACTGCCTGCCGTCTTCTCGGGGTTCTAGGTAGCCAAGCGAATTTGTACGATCAGGTGCTTCATCGAAGAAAGGGAGGGAAAAGGGGAGGGAGGATTGGTTCGGTTGTAAAACAAAATTACTGGTTTTCATAAACGTAGCAACTAAGGAGAAATCTAATGGAAGAGGATTGGCGAAGCCCACTGCAATTTTTATGATATCAGGATGCTCTTATGACTTGTTCGCGGTGGTAGGTAATAGTATGTTATGCGTCCAGTTGCAGTGGGCCCACGCGCCTTGCAAATTTACTTTCTGTGATGTTGTGAGGGAAGTTACGCGTGTTGCACATCTGCTCAACGACCTTGCAGTTGTTGGATCTCTTCGACGTTTTTTTCCGGGAGACATATACGGCATTTTGTGACACGACTAGAGAGGTGGTTTAAGTCACGATCAGGTCCATTCCGGTTATTTACATTAGGATTTTAGCATTTAGGTGTGAGGTCGATGAGCAGCGCGTCTCACATGCAAAGTTAGGCGCTTTGGGCGCTTGAACGCATTCGTGGTGTGGATCACCAAACTGTCTTCTTGGTCTCTCTACGTTTTGTATAAGAGTATGGCAATTCGCCATTTTTTGATGCTGCCCTCCGATCGTGAAATGTATCTCTCGTTAAGTGGCCGATTGGTCTTTGTTCAACCACCAATCGGCGTTTTCATTTATGTAAATTTGTAGTCAAAGCGCCGGTTGCTTGCCCGGCTTTATGAAACTGTCAAATAGTATCCAATTTCCCCTTGTTTGGTGTTGTTCCTCGCCGCCCGACGCTGTTTTGTTCGTATTCAATCGTTTTTTGTTCCAAATGAGGCTGCTGGCCAGTGTACAAGTTTCTACCGAACGCCGCGTAGTAGTCCGCTAGGGTCTCGTAGGTGTGTTGGTTTCATTTTCTGAAGGCGCCCACGAGAACATTTTGTTGTGCTTTATCTTCTCCCTTGAATTGTGTTTTTCGTTCATTGGTTGTTCCTTGTTACTTAATCGTTATAGAAGATGAGCAGAGCCTCTAGAAGTGTATTTAGCATGGTGTCTGTGTGTGCGTGGCCATTCCATTCTTGCGATGATGCCTCATTAATAGCGAGGCTGACAGCGTACTTGCTGCTACACTCTGTGTGCCACAACCTGCATTGAAGCCTTTCTTTTTCTGGATATTCCACCAACGGGCTATTTCCCATTGTAACATTATGCATGAGTCAAAAAACAAATCGTTGGACTTGAGGCGTCCCATGAAGAAATATGTGAATCGCGGAGAGAGTACGTATATAAGCAGAGTGGTTGCTGGTGTAACAGCGATGTTGGGTACCTGAGCGGATAGTTGTGTTATGGTAATCGTTGGTATTGTTTAATTTATATTTTCATACTTCCCCTTCCCGTTGCTGTGATAGAGTGCTGTTACTTTTCGGATTTGCATTTGCCCAACGAGCGACATGAGGTGTCGCAGAAGAGTTTACCTCTGCTTACTCTAGTCCCATTCGCCCGGTGGTCACTCGTAGTTTCTCCCTGCTCCCATCTCTCTTCTCGAGGTTGGTCGTAGGTACGTTGCTGCTGTACTTACAGCCAGTCGCCTGGCTTTTAATGTTCTTATCTCATGACCTCACCTCGACAAATTGACGACCTTCCAGCATCTCTCCACCCATCCTAAGTTACCCATATCCTGTGTTGTCTATCTATCACCTGTTGTCAACCGCGGTTCGCAGCTATTCAGTGGGCACTCTCAATTAAAGCACTCTCCGCTCTTGGATGTCTTTCATGCGAACGGTAATACCGCTGTTCACTATGTCATTAGCACTGCGATTGGGCCACCGATAAGCAAGAAAAAAGTGTACAATTCTTGTAGTCTTCTGCTCTCTGTACAATTGAATTAAACGAAATTTTGCTCCGTTCTCACTGCAGCGTCATCGTCACGTTGACGAATATTTCGACATGATATCATGCAAAGTTATTTTAGATTCATAAGAAAACAACTAAGGTTACTCGGAGTCAGTATTTGATGGAATCACATGGAAAGGATGAGTAGCCATCGTAAAGAAAAGGGGTGATGAACAAATGAACGGTGACATGAGACTTGTTGAGCTAAATGATGATGGGCTTTTAGCATATTTCGAAAATTCAAGCTAGAGCCCTTGCCTTGCACATCGGATATCAGACAAATGAGAAAAAGGAGTCGGTAAAGCCAGTTAATGAAACGCAGTCATAAAATTGCCACAAGTCTGCGTGTCGCTCGGAGTACCTGGAGTTTCGTGTGGATAACAGCATTCGTGGATTCATTAGACCACAAATCGGTTCTCAATCAACAAATGGACGGTTCGTTAGAGAAAATATTTGCTGCGTATGAGTTTGAACAAAAGAGAGAAGTCTTTCCATTATATTATTGCAAAGCTTTATTTTAATAAGTACATTTATTAGGAGTCTAAAAATGTGAAAATCAGTCAGCTACTCTCAACTAGCGTGAATTTCTCCTCATGAGGATTTCTGAAATGGTGGAAAGTTTACGTTTGAAATTCATCAAGGAAAGGTTATGGATGCATAAATGCAACTAATACCTCTCTGTAAGTATAGAGCCAAAGTTAATTTCAACTCATAGGGTGCGTTTATTGAGGAAAAACTTGTGAGTTGGGGCTATCGCACCTCTTTCATCGCCTGGTTACTCCTTCTATGGTGAAATAATGCATTAGCTTTTTTATAGGTCTTAATGCGTGATCATTTAGGGCACTGATTGCCTATGTGCGTTATGCGGTAGTTTCCTAATTGCAAAATGGTATAATTGGAGATTACGAGATTGAAGAAAGTGCATTGTTTCCGATATTCAATGTTTAAAAATGGTGTTAAAGTTATTAAATAAACTGGGATACCAAATTCGTCAATACAATTTTGCTTCGTTGGAAGAGATACAAGATGAATGTGCATCATATTGTTTCAAAACAATTGCATGATCGACTCCATTAAATTCACTTGGCGAACTATGCTCGAATGATATTACTGATATCGATAAAGATGAAGATATATATATATATATATATATATATATATATATATATATATATATATATATATATATATATATATATATATATATATATATATATATATATGATTTACGCATTATTTGCATAAACTATTCTCTTTTGTATGTTCATCAATTCATCAAAGATCGAGTCTTTCATAGTAGTAATTGTCAATATGACAGAAAGAATGTCAAGAATACGGTCGATATTTGAGTAACAACTTAAAGATGATGTTTTAAATATAACACTTATAGAACAGAAGATAAATATAGTTAGGAAAAAAAGGATTTTATGAAAAGCGGACATCATCTATATTCTTTTATCGTATATTTGATAGCAGAAACAATAGCCGACGATCTTTGCATCCATAAAGACGATCAATCTCTCTCTATAGGAAGCCATATCGAGTTGATAATAGATAATCATGGATGGCATTTCATATTTTCTTTTTTTTTTGTAATTGCCAAGTCAAATGAGTACACAAAGTGGAGTTTTTTTTTTTAATGTGACGTTGTACTTCTGTTAAGCTCTATACTTAGGATGGGACATGAAACAGTAAATTTTACCAGCTTTGTATTAGATTTGATAGTATAATATCTTTTTTTAGAAACTGTAAGAATTTTCTGATATGTGGAATTTTCGTCTATGCTTTAATATGGCATAATAATCAAAGATGAGATGAATAAAGAGAAGTTGGGAGTTATGTTTGAGATGGTGAGCGATATATTTGTGGCGTTAAGTGAATGTTAATGCATCTTTCATGGTCGATGATCTATCACCGTTGTTATAAGCACTTCACTACAAACCACCTTCCAATGGATATTTCCAAGGTATGAAGCTCACTCGAAGACATCTGGAGTGGAAGATTTCGGATGGTCGTGATTCGGATTCTTATTTTCACTGAACGTAAATCTCTCCAACAATCTAGCTCGAATTTCCGCAAATATTGCATGCTAAGACACTCGCAAAAATTCAACCTTAGTTCTTTGAAATCTTGCCTAATAAATTGGGCATTTCCTTTTAGAAACGGATCGTCCGCTTGCAAATACGATCTGGCAAATATTTTTTAACTGACAAACCATTTGTTTGCAAAGAATTTCGAATTATTACTGTTGCGGTGAACGACCGTGTTGCAACTCAATTTTGCATAGATCGGCTTCGGTGATATCTATTCTTCTTTGCGCCATACTATTTCGCGTTCCTCTATTTCTGTAGTTGCTTAATTCAAACCGGTTAGCCATGGTGCATGTTCAGTCGGTGATATTGGTGGGTTTTTATTCGACTTGTTTTCATTTACCCAGTTGTTTGAGTAAAACTTCGCTTCGACTCGAATCGCCTTTTCTCTACGATCAGCCGGCAGTACAACAATTAATCTATAACAACACGCAAAATTATAACAAAAGGCGAAGAAACGAAGTGGCTAAATGATCTTCATCGAGATTTTCACCTGCTCAATTTCAGAGTGAAAGAAATCTTCTGAAGAAGACGCTGTTAACGTTAAAGTAAACGTTTCCAAAAAAATTTTCCGCCTTATTAATACAAGAACATCGATAAAATTCCCACAAATCCTTCAGGGTCTTCTAAATGCAGGAACTTTCTTCAGTGAAAGGCGCAAGTGTCCGCAGTGAAAATGACATTGTGTTATAATTCTACTTACGTACTATGAAATCCTAGCCGGTTGTGAAATGGATGCCACCTTTTGGCAATTTTAGATGTCTGTAACTACTTTCGGATCTTATGGATTAATAGGAATATTGGGAACGGATTTCATTTTATGGTGTACATCACAACTACACTATCGAATCTCATTGCTCTAGCTTTAGAAGTTCATTTGCAGATACTGCCCGAGTCGGCGTAGTAGCATCGCAAATGCAAACCCGCAGAGGATCATGAAGACTAAAAGAACATGTCCACTTACTATTTTTCATCGTCAGTACTAATGAAAAGAAATATGGCCATATGCCATTTCCACTTAATTTTTAGGTGATCGTCCACAACGTTAAATATCGTTGATATTCGCGGATGTTCGGTTTCAATGTTGGATTTGCAATCATTTAAACTTCGGAGAAAAGACATCGAAACTTTTGTTCGATGACTTCTGCAGTTCCATCGCTCTAGCATTGCAGTGAGAGTCAAAAAACTTGCTTAGGTGACAAAAAACGGAAAAAATTTATTCCGTTGCAGCGATGAAATTTCATGCACCTGAAAGAGTTCCGATTGGCAAGAAAGAACCTGCAAAATCCAAGCAGAAAATAACTTTACTTCACAGGAGAATCTAAACTTGGTTTTCGGCGGTCTCCAAGAGCGTCTATCAGAAATAATCGTGATGATGAGTTTTCTGGTTTTTGAAAATATGGACCTTCACCATCTCCTCCTCTTTCCAGTTTTGCATTAACCGACGAGTCCACCCTTTAAAAAACGTTGGATTCCACAAAAAACTTTTGCGGATTTCATCCTGAGGTAAGACGGTGGTTAAAAGTCACTATCCCATCAAAGAATTTCGTAATCATGAAATGCTGGATGAAGTATGTGTAACAAGTGATTGACATACATTGGTACGCCATCAAACGAGTTCTGCGAACTCGAAAAGGTCCCCTATACCAAAAAAGGTCCCCTATATCAAAGTTTCGTTAAGCTATTCCAAGGCCTCACATTGAACTGTCGCAACTAGGTTTCTCTAAGTCGCAACGATTTCTGATACATTTATCTTAACGACGACGTCTATGATCAGCTGATTTTCAAGAAATCCTGATGACGCACATTCGAAGACAGAACGGGAAGGGAGTTGGGGTGGATGACATGGGTAAGGGGTAGAAGGGGAAGGAATTGAGGAGGGGTGGTGGACTGGTTAGTGGAAATGAGATGATATCAGAATTGTCTTCATTATCGCCTTACTACAAATAACTTCTTCAACGTAGAGCCGTTCTCGACTGATCCCTTCTCATTTATGGATATGCATCAACGACTATTATATGCGAATGAGATATAACACTTGTTCAACACTTTGACAAATATTGGCTCCATATAAGTCAGCATGGAATTTGTGCTTCTTCGAAAGATCTATGTATATACTTCTTTGGTATATTGATCTGTTCACTTTATTTATGCATATATGCCAATATTTCTTTGGAAATCTTTCTGTGGAATTTACCTGTTTAAACCAATACGAAAGCTTCATATATTCCTTGAAATCTGGGTACTTTTTCGGAGTTTTTTCTGATCTATGGAAAATCGCCTTCACTTATGATATTGAGGGCCAGTTTAAAAGATAGAAAGAAAATCTTTAGTTCCACGTTAAAAATAATTATTAAATTTCATAATTTTCAACATGTATTTTTCTATTACTCATAAAACGTTATGACATAGTGGCGGAAGTGTCTCTTTTTTGGCGTAATGGCGAGGTAATGGCGGAAATGTCTCGTCCTCAATGAAAAACTCCTCTAAAGTAACGATATAATTTCCTATAATATTTTTAAGAATAAAGTAATAACATCGAACAGAGGTGAGTGTGATGAACGCTAGATTTTAATGCTCATTGCTAATTATTGTTTAGTGCTCATTTTTAGTTGTCTATTTGAATACGATTGTGCAAAAAATGTGGACAAATCTCTCCATATTTCAATAATACAATAATAGAAAATAAACACATTAGAAACAACAACAATTTATTTATGAATATAAAACAATATTTGTTTAAATTCATTATTAATGCAAATACGACACAAAAAAAAATTATACCTCATTTTAAGGAATTTTTCTTTTTTTTGAATTTTTATATTATAATTGAGAAATATTTGAAATTGAATAAGATTCACACTTTTAAAGCGTTTCTTCATAATAATTACTGATAATAAAATGTAATTATTACTTCGAAAGAAGTAGCGCTCATTGAATAGGTGATTATCCCATAATTTAATTATGCAATCTATCTATAAGTTCGAAAAAAAATGCCTCATCGAGATATATTAGTCTTTAGGCGATTTTCATTTTGTACGCTAACACTTTGTCGGGTCCTGTTTACTTACCTATGATCGAAATTTATCTATATATGAGTGATGAATTTATGTAACAACATTTTCAGGTATATATTGCTCATAACAGATTGCACATTGAAATGCGGCCGCTATAGCAACAATCGTTGATATGATAATTATAGTGATAACAGATGAAAGACATGTGATCACCACTGTCGATCTTGGATTCTCGCTTACCTGAAGTTAATATTCAAGAGAGATCACAAAATATTTATAACTTTAATTCTGAGTTAGAATTTGATAAAAAAGTAATTATGAGATAATTGGGTGGAATGAAAGCATTTTTTTTTCCCTCTGAAAAGTTCCAAAAATATGCAACACAATTTCCCTTATATTTTAGTGTAAAAGGAGGAGGGATAAATTAAGCGCCATTGGCAAAAAATGAAAAAACTCCTCACAAATATTTTCGTTTATCATTGCACAAATGTATTCCTATAAAGAATCACCTAACATTTACAATTCATTATAAGGCAATCTTTTCAAAACTTATGTTTTTCATAAGCCATTGAAATAAGAATTACGATGCTTTGAAATTTTAATTGACATTCCACGAATAGCAATACTACTTGTAAATAAAATCACTTCATAACTCATCACATGAGATTAGGCTTCATGATTTTCAATCCTATTACAAAAAAGTCGTATCTTTTCTGAAAATTTAGCACACCATATAAGAACAAACGATCATTTAATCATCTAAACAACGAAAAGCATTCCCCACCCCACCCACCCCCCCCCCCCCCCCCGCCAACAATTTGCCCTCTTAAAACGAAATTTCCTCACCATAACTTTATGAAACAAAAAATGACATGAGCTTGTGAAATTTATGAGGACGTTTCAAAACCGGGAATGCAATCTGAAGACGTGAATTAAAGCACCTCTTTTCTCGTCTCCTAACATCAAGTTAGCACCTCGTGACCGTTGCACTGTTACAAAAAAAGACAAAAACTTTGAAATTTTTTGCAAAGTTCCAGGTTTCAATTCCAGAATGACAAAGTTCCAAAAATGAGGGCGCCTTTAACACAATTACCGCGAAGTCAACAGCTGCCGGGTCGATTTATGAGAGACAATGCTAGCTTCTTGTTCGCATGATCCAACAGATATATTTTGCGGGAAATAACTTCTTCCTCTGGTAAGACCTCAACGCCAGAAATTCAGTAAAGGGGAATTCAGTGATCACCAAACGGCTATATAGAATTACATGGATTCAAAGCCTAAAATTATCTTGGTCGCCGATCCTGTAAACTTCTTCTGAGATGATACGATGAGTCTCGAGAAGAAAATAAGCGTACCCTGCGAGAAACGGATATAGCATCTTCGCCAGATGCGATATATTTTTGAAGCGTAAAGAATAAAAAGAAAATTTCCTAGACGATACAGCACATGTTTCCAGAAGCATTTCAGTTCTTATAAAAAACTATAGTCATAACCAAATCAGATATGTTCAATGATGAGATATTGTTTGACGTGAGGAGCCACAGCCTTTCTTTTCATAACCTATAAGAAATTTCCATTATGAAGACTCGCATTGTATTTGCATTTGACTAAGTAGACGAGAGGAAATATAGTGATGGGCGACTGGCCAAATGAGGCGAGTATGGCTTCGGTAAAATCTAAAGTTTTGATTCCAACTTCGGACCTCGCAAAAAAAGAAGTCAACTTTCACTAAGAGACTCCGCAAAAAAGCAGCCCTCAGTTTTTTTTTTGGCTTCGAGTTCTTCAAGGCAACAAATCAGATCCGGAGGATGTTTGAGAAGACAGCTTCAGAACCGACTACAAGTTTACTCGTTTATAATTTTGTTACTGTTGTTTCATCTCAATTGCCTCCTACCGATGTTATCTACATGACGAATCGGAAGAAACGATTTAAGTGCATTCCAGTTCTATGCAACAAATGCGTTCGTGAATAGCAAGCTTTTGTTGACAATCTCTCTCTATTAGAGTGAAAAAGTCGAGATTCTTTCATTTAAAATCTTATAAAACTTTAATGAATTTTCCCTCTTTTATTTTTCTTGATTTAATAAGCATTGAAATTGTTGTATCCCTAGCCGCGAGATCGCTGAGAGGAGACCGAGGGTGGAAGCGAGGAGCAAGAGGTGCCGGCCTGCGGACAGTCGAGGGATAAGACTGACTTCGACGGGCTGAGGCCCGCCTTATATAGGCTTCGGCCGACCCAAAGTACAAGTTGAAACAATGACATGACGCGAACACGAACAATGACATGGCTCGCAAACACAACGCTATAAAAGCAAAAGGTCACTGTTTCATCACACAGAGATATCTTGGGTTGGCTCTTTAACGCCACACCCAACAGAAATTATCCTAGTCGACCAATACGGAGAGAAATTGCTGCATTTATGCTTAATTTTGTGAATATTTGGGCAAAGAAGCGCAATAAAAATAAAAAGTTTGATTTCGCAATCGGAAAGCTCAATGTGAAAACAAAAAAACTGAAATCGTACAGATGTTTTTTGATACAGCAGAAATTTATTGTGTTGAAAAATTCTGTCGTCGCAATGAATGATGGGATATTGCGAAAGAAAAAAAACAATAAAGTTCAGGAGAACAAAAAAAACCTTCTTACAGCCTTAGTCAAGATAAAGCATATAAAAGCGAAAAATAAAGCCTACGAGAATTTTTCCAGTGGTACATTGAGACCATGTTTTCAAAACTTCATAACATGTGCCTAGTTCCCATATAAGTAATGGGTAATGTTGAAAGTTTAATTACTGAATTTCTTGGAAATATTCCACATTTACTGTTATGAGTGAAAAATTGCATGGAAACCATTCCAGGACGAGGAATTATCGTGGTAACTGATGTAATAAGCAAAGAATGGGCTGTTAGTACCAAGTTATTCAAGCGTAGCAAGAACGTCTAAAGGGCGCGGAATCATGACGCACCAATAACCCATCCTCAACAGGTCATGAGATATTAAAGCCTGTTGTCAGGTTTACTCAATAAACAAATAGTTGAGGGCACTATCATCAACGAATTCATATGTAATGAGCATATTCTGAGGCGTTAAGAAAAATCTCTTAGGGCAAACATTTCATTCAACCTGCCATGAAATAAGAAATTATATATTTTAAGTTTTATTCAACAAATAGCAAAAAAAGAGAGAACTATCGGGAAATTACCTAGCCGAGGCTGTGACCAGTTCAGGTATTGAATAAAATTTTCTATGATATCTACTCCTTCGTCGAAAAAAATAATTTAACTTTAGCCGTATTCCAAACAAGGAGTTTATGGCAATGGAAAATTAGAAGTATCATAAAACACCATAGTTAGGGTTAAGACGTGGTAATAGCAGCTTCATAGAGAATTGGCACGGATGTTTGCACTCCGAATTGCGCTTGAATTGCCTTAAGTGAGTGCTGCATCAAAATATGCCCAGAAACGAACAAATGGAGCGCAATATTCGCCGCACTATATGAGATCTTTGCTAAGCAAAAATGCAAGAAAAAAAAATTCAATATTACTTCAATATATATAATGGACAGTTGTAAAGTTCGAAGAAAAGAGAGGCGAAATTAAGCGAATACGTGAGAAAATTTTAGCAAATGTTTCGATGATCCAATCGTCTTAACTTCGGCAACAACAAACAATCCTATATTGGAACTTTATTGTAAAAAATTCGAATTTATTTCATTTTTTCGAAACTTACCATTTTCCATATATATTCACGATATCGGTGTTCATCAACTACTTCTTTCATGCTTGTCACTGTTCTCTTCCTCTTAATTTCACTTTTGGCCGCTTGAAACATCATACTGAATTGGTGCACGTTTAATGAGATTCTCTTGCAAACAGCTTTTTTTTTTTTTTTTTTTTTTTTAATGAAAACAATTAGGCGATCGACGAAAACGGATCGCTTCAAAAAAAATTATAAATTTCCAAAAGAATTTATAGACGCTCTGAAATGATCTGAAATTATGCGCGTAAATTTTGAACCATATAGAAATAGAAAAAAAAAAACGACTTTTCAACGAAAATACGAACTATGGAGTATGGCTAATATATAGAGGGATTTTCATTAGAAAATCACATCATCGAAATTTGAATTTAGTGAAAAAAATTCTAATTGGAAAATTTCACTAAAAAAAATTTTGCTGTAGATGAGGTAAATAGTTGCACATGAAAAGGATAAATAAATTCATCAAAAAAAAAGTTGTAGAGACCCAAATTCATTGAAAAAACAGTTATGAAAATTTGAATTCACTGAAAAAAAATATTTACGTTCATTGAAAGCATGATGGATTTTTTTTTTTTTAGTTGAGGCGATAGAAGTGCATTGTGTATTCGAAAATAATCGTTAAGAGCTATACAAATCGCTTATGGAAAAGAGAATACATTTCTCGAACTTTAGGATTAGTCCAATTAAATTAGGCGATGATTGTGGGGATCTTTACCCAACCTAAGACTTTACCAAGGGCAAACAATTCACATAGAGCTTCTAGAATAGAGGGTTAAATTAATAGAAAGCGCTTGGAAAAAAATTTCTGACGGAAAATTTTCGCCTTTATAGAAGAAAAGTATGCAAATGCAACTTGAAACATGGGAAAAGCTCATTGAACACAATGCTTTTAGTAATACGTTAGCAGTTAGAAATATTCGTAGTGAAGTATTTTAGTGTTTTAGAAGAATGTCACCTCAATTGAAAAATAACCATCATAAGAGTGTTGAAAAATTTTATAAGCCTTTAATTTGTATTTTGCTTGAAACATCTTAGAAGTTATGAGCAACAATGATTTAATGAAAGCTCTGTTGAATATTTTTTACGCTCATCTATTTGAATACTTTATTCGCTTATATTTTAGTAGTTCCGATCATCTAACATAACGTATCAATTTTCTGATGTAAAAATGATTGGACGCTTGAAAAGTGGAAAATATACAAATAATTAGGGATTACTAGAAATCTGTGATGGATCGGATGCAATATTCTTACGACCACGTATAAAAAGATAAATATTAAGCGCCAACACGATAACATGCTTTCATTTTCTTTTAAAGCTATATTTCCCATCCCCTTATCATTGAGCTATGCCGATATTTCCATAGCATCCAAAAATGTTTCAATGCCAAGGATTAACTCATGCAGTGAAATGAAAGAATGGCACTCATTGAACTCTATAAATTTATATGTTGCGAGTTTGCGTTTCCTCATTTTACATTCATAAATCATCGTTCAATGGACGATATGCTTATATTGTAAGATATGATAAAATGCTTACCTTTCGATGTTTTGTAACTTTTTGCTGCCATCATAATCGGATGATGAGTTCACTGAATGAATTCAATCAGGATCTCAACACTTCCTAGTGAACGAATTGTCAATCGCCTATGACATTGTCCTCTGAATCAGTCAAGAATCTTCATATATCAACCTTTGAAATGCAATGCAAAAATATGCCTTATAAATCTAATATAGAAGAGCAAAAGATTTCGTAGTAAAGCAAGGATATAGATTAAAATGATGGGAATTCGACAGACTAATATATGAGCCAAAGAGGCATCTATACGATTATAAATAAAGAAATAAGCTTGACCCTTGTGATTTTCATTTTTCTATGGGGGCTATTATTCTCATTAATTTGTGCATTAAAAAAATATTTTTTTATCGTCCAAAAAAAAATCCCTCTCTAAGCAACAATAATATCGGAATATATTAATTTCATTTTAAAGTTGACGACGACTATTGAAATATTTTTGACGTTTGAGATTATTACGCTTCAACTTTTTACATTAATTGTCATATTTTTCACTACTCTTTTTGCTGATTACTAAATATGAACGGCTATATTAAACGCATATAATTACCGGTTTTAGCGTGGAATGTATAGTAATTATAATTGCGTCGTTTAATGAGTGCGGTAGATGCATGCATAGGCATTGCTTCTAAAAATTTCACTCATTAATCATTTTTCATCTCTATAGTGATTAAAATTAAAATTCGAAAGCAAAAAAAAAAAGAATATAGAATTAAATGATAATCAATAAAGAATAATATATCAATAAATGAGGTTGATAAGTAAATCATATTCCATAAGTCACATTTTCAACATATTTCCTTCCAGAAATTTTTGCATATAACTCGAAATTGCTATTGAAAGTTATGCAGATTGTTTTTTTTTTTTGAGATTTCTATTATCTGCTACAGGGATTTGTCTTTTTTTTTAAAGAAAATCATTGAATGATATTGAATTCTTATTCAATAGCACATTTAAGATGCATCGTATATCTATTTAAAAATTCGATTGTGTTGTGATAAATAAAATTCTTCGAAAAAATACGACGATTTAAAATAATTAGACCTTCAAAAAACTTTTCGAATTTATCCAAATCCCATGAGAGGATTCTGATTAATGACTATGGCCCCATCCATAAGGTGCACAATATTCTTAATGCATTTATTAATTTTCAACGTTTTTGGTGGTTTAAAATTATTTAAGTCGCCTATTTCTTTCACTAATTAAAAAAAAGAGGACGACGGAACATCTATGAGGAAAGAAGTTTCTTTTGCATAAATACCTCTGCAAATAATGCACTATATATAGCCTTAGTGTTTATAAGCATAAACATGTTTAGTGTTTAAGTGTTTAAGTATGTGTGTTTAGTATATAGTGTTTAAGTATAAGCATAAATCAAATACTGCACTATATAGCCTTAGTGCATAAATATAGTTTTTTTATATTGTAAAAATTTCACACTGTAAAAAGCAAATAATGTATTTCACAGTATACTATAAAGAATTAATCACTAATTTCACAGAGTAGGTAGATATGAGTAATGAAAAATAAGGAGCACTTTCATGTGACGTTTATCTAGTTTTCATCGTGGAGAAGGCTGATGTTATTGTCTCGCAAAGAAGAAACAATATGGCATAGAGAGTTGAAAAATTCGACGCCACAAGACTGAATATTAAATTTGATGAAGTATATCTCATAGGCTGATAAGTTTAATCAAATAGTATTATTGCACAATCGTATTTCAAATATTATGGCAATTTTTTTGAGCAGGATCCACGACAAAAATGCATTCTGAGGGTCCAGCAATAAAGAGCAAATGGATAATTGTTGAAAGCGGACTCGAATTATCGCCAATTTAAGATAAACCACTGATTTAAGCGCTCGCTCCATCAATCTATATTTGTCCAAGATCAAATACTCATCATGCATGGAAACTTTATAGCCGCTAGCATTTGATCTACACATGTTCCATAGATATTGCTCATGCGCCAGGTGTATGTGATTCAAGTGTACCTGGATCATCATGCAAATACTCCTCAGCATTTTCTTTTGCAAGTCAGTTCATGCATTGCAAAAACAAAAATTGCAGTAGAACTTTATCGCTATGATCTCGACCTCAGATGAAACCGTTAATAAAACGAAAATAAAGCACTTACGATTACTACGAACATATTGCACGAAGAGAGCTAAACTCCACATCAGACCAAGCTGCATTGTTGAGACATAAACAATGAATGAAACGCAAAAATTCGAAATGCCTCCTAATCAAATTTAACATAAAAGCTTCATCATCAACATTTTTTCGTTGAATATGCAAGTTAACCAGATCGATCATCTTATTTGCATATATGTGAAAGTGTTCACCCATGCATAATTACTAAAGTTTAGATATTGAAGTAATATAGTATTGTCTGAAAACATTGATTTTCCGATCCTATAAAAGTCTACTAGAGAAGTAAGAACAGTTTAGTGTCATCTTTATTGCAAATGATCTTTAAAAAGAACTCATAAATACTTAGTAAGTCTTTATGAGTTTTCTATATCTGCTCATAAACGACATCACCTAATATCTCACATATTGTTCTTTCTCACCTTTGTGAATGCGAACAGGAGAAAATTCACTTCGAGTTTTGCAATTTTTCAATCATATAACTTAGCGAGTTTGTTGCATTTTTTTCAAACATGATTATTTATTCAATTTATCGGCCTAGTCATGAAAAAAAAATCATTTAAAAAATGTTTAGTTCAAAAGGTTTACTCAGAGCGACACAAATGTCCAACCTAGAATATTAGTTCTAATAAGTTGAAATGATAAACAAACATTTCAAACACTCGATGAATTGCTAAACCGCAGTGAGGCAATCATTACCGAGAGTATTATAAGATGAAGCCGCTAATATCGTTTGTATTCGATATCAAATAGCCAAAAATAAGAGGAGAAGCTCATCAAGAACAAAGAAATTGGCATGATATGCGCTTTTTTTGCATAACTCTCATTTGACCAACTTGTTTCATCCATCATCTACTAAAATGTCAAAAAAATTCAGCGAAAACGGCGCTTTCACATTTTTCAAAAAATACCTTATGATTTGCATAAATTTTCAATAAAAGAATCGTTTTTTTTGTTTTGCAACTCGATCGCTTTGAAATGTAAAGTCAACTAGCATGAAATGGGTGGGAATTTTTTGCATGAAATGGATGGGAATTTTTTATTCACATTTAAATTTCTATAGCTTTTTTCCAGATGTAGAAATTGTTGAAAAGTTTTGACGGATCAGTGTAGAAAACTCTATGGTAGATTAGCTAATCACATATATTATACCTAGGAAATTTTTGTAAAATTACATTCGACGATTGTATAAATGAAACAATTGCGTAAATATACAGGTAGACATATACACAAATAATGTAGACAGACATAAACACATAGCCATATATGTGTATATATAAACATTAAATCTTTATATAGGCGCACACCATTGACTTAAATAGGGTGAGGGGATTAAACTCATTCATTTCATAAATAGGGTGAGGGGATTACAAGAAGTGCTGAAAAGAAATCAAATTGATCCGGGATGATTGAAGTGTTTCGAAGGGAACGATTGTGAAGAAAATCCGAAACGGCTATCTCAATACCTCTGCATACTAACGACCGCAATTAAATAGGCGTATAACTAGAAATCTCATTTGAAGGCGAGCTTTTGACCATGAAATGTACATTGCAAACTGCGACAGAGAAGAAATCGAAGAAGTGCTAAATGATATCCCAAAAGAAATGATAAGAGATGATAATCACTACTATCAGAGATCCGATTCAAAGCGAAAGAAGTATGATATCCCAAAAAAGTAAATGATATCCCAAAAAAAGAAGTGATAAGAGATGATACTCCGTCAAAAATGGAAGATGTTTTATCATTTAAAGATAGTTTATCGATGACATTAAAATAGACATTTGGATTGAATACTTAGCTATTTGCCTTTATCAGCCCTAAAAGTATAACTCAACAATTTCCTTGTCATATACTCACACTGAAAAATTTTTAATTTCTAAGCTAGAGAAAGTAGTAAGAATGGTCCTTCTGAAATTAATTTATTTCGAAATGGATAATCATGAAACGGTTTGAAATCCCTGAAATGTTTCTTTTCTTTTTTATATATATATATATATATATATATATATATATATATATATATATATATATATATATATATATATATATATATATATATATATATATTTAGCATAGTGTATATATATAAAAAACCATTTTATAGTGCTCGGCGCTCTGCAACCCGCCCCCCATAGCACTTTGGGATATTTTCTAGCGTTTAGCACTTTGGGTCTAGTCATAAATTTTTAACAATAACGTGAGTTGTCTTTATATGACAAGAGAATATGAAAAATCGAGTCGAAAATGTGAACTTCATTTTTATTTTTTTTTTTTTTTGAAAATCGAATAAAATATAAGTTCTCGACGTCGATTTCGCTCAAAATTTGATCTTCTCCACTGTGTATCGATTTCTTTTGCTTAGTTTAGAAGAAATTCTTGATCGACTCATCAAAAACATAATAGAAATAATATAACTTCATTATTTTTGCAATGAATATAATAAAGCACTTCATCAAAGCAAATTAACCATTTTGCTACAACTATTAGATATATTTAATTATAGATTTAATTACAGATATATATTTCATTATTTAGAAGAGTGATCACCATGTTTGCTCAAGCAAATTGATCGAATTCGATAGTGCTGCTGCTACATTTGGAATCGCACAAATTCTATCACTTGAAGGCATATCATAAGCCAATGCCTTAATATAAAACGATGAACCAACAGCTGGAAGCATCTGTTTGAGGTGTGTATTGTTTGTGAGGGTGATGCGAGAGCTCTGTGGAGAAGAGATGTTGGCGTGTTAGGCATGTGGTTCATACGTGAAGTTCGGGTGCACTGTTGCACGACGAAAGAAGATTCTATCGTTGTTGTTTATATAGTCGCCATTGAACCTCTAGGAGTGGGTTTTGTTGAAGTGCTTCATGCAATTGACAGTAGTTTGACGGTACGCATAACGTCACTACTTACAATGTAGGCTTCTAGGATATGAGGTTTTTTTTTGTTGCTGCGAAATCCAGTTGCTTTCGGGATAGTCCTCTTGCTTGGCTATGGAGACGTTCGAATTTGTGGTCGATTTTTAGATATACATGTTTGGAAGTGGGTGAATAGTAGGACAACGTCCATCTGATGACGCTTAGCTATTTCCCCATCACCGTCTGTTATTCGTCAAAATTTGATTCCTTCTGTCTCGGATTAATTTACGATAAACACTAATATTTTTCCAGCTCGTGTTCAATCTCTGGACGTGAAGATGAAGTGCGACAAGTTGTATTGCTTCTTGTTGCTAGCTGAATTCACTCTTGTCGTATTTGCTAAAGATATGAGCAAAAAACCTGCTCAAGAAGAAGCGGCAGATATTAAAGGTTAGGCACTTCTCATGTTTATCGTACTCTCTTTCAAGAATCGTCGGAATTTTAAAGAGCACTTTTTGAGGATTTTCTTTTATCATTACAATTAATTTCTTACGAGTACGTATTCGTACTTGAATTTGGCAACTACGAAATGCTGATTTCTATGCTCGACTCACCTGTTTCGTTGACGATAAGAGACATGTTCGGATGAGTTCGATCAATATTTCATTGCGCCTCGACACTTACCTTGCGTTATGGGAAACCAATATATCAAAAAATATCATAGAATGAGTCATATCAATATGCAAAAATGCATACATTTGCAATTTGAGTGTTGTTGAAACATCAAGACTGTATGTATAATATTTGCGTTGAGTGGCGTAGGTGACGTTTCTTCACTAAATCGAGCAATGAGTTATCGCTGTCAAATGTCATATTCGCCAACAGTTTTGTATCCCAATAATATGAACCACTAGAAGCCGTTTAGTTTGTTCGGCAGTGAATATGCAGATGTGATATAGTGACTCATATTTCTCGATATTGGGCAAGCACGGTGCAAAATAAAAAGAGAAATAAGACGTGGATTACCAGTCAGATAAAGGTCGATGATGGTTGATGTGCTTTCATGCATTCGGCTTTGTTCATCTTCTTTTTTGTAGGTAGCAAATCAAAGGATAAGCCAGCATCAACGACAAAGGTGAAATGCATCACGTCGAAAGTTTGCTTCTCAAATGACGATTGTAATGGAGGTAATTTCATTTTCATTCACTTCAAATTAATCATGTTGTGATCGTCAACGCGTTAATCCTTTTGCAACAACACGGGGTTTAGAAAATAATAGAAGAAGGTTAAGATGGATGGCAAGAAGAGGAAGAAATTCGTGGTGATACCACTCGAGGATTGCTCTGTATTAGTTTTGTGTATGCGTCAACAAATGAAGATTTAGGAAGTTGTCTCGGCATTGCGGTTGGCAAATGTAATTGTGGTGCTTGTACGTCGTTCGTAGCTTGCAAAGATGATTCGGCTTGTGGCGGTCTTGTCGGCGCTTGTAACAATCACACAAACTTCTGTGATTGCGACCTAGGTATGTCACAATTCAAACCTATTAGTACCAGCTTGAAAAGCTCTCAAAGGAGCGATGAAGATGTCAAGCTTCATATCTAGCAAAACAACTGATCGGTTGTGCAATGATCATATTATGAAGTTAGAAAAAAAAATCACCATTCAATAAACCCTTTCACAATTAGCATATTGTGCACTGGGTGTTTTGTCTCCATTGGTGCGGGTGTCAGCATCACTGTTCACATTTTCGTGCTTCTTGCAAGCTTCATGGACATTACTCGTATTTAACTCTTCAGTTCGCTCAATTTCTATTAAGATCAGATGAGTGTGATGGAGAGTACGTTTGAACGGAAAACATGGGTAAGCAAAATTTGCATATGTTTTTTTTAAATTCGCAATAGAGTTAGCTTTACAGCATGGAAGCCGTCTTTGAATTAAATTTTCGAGTAATTTGATATGTCCGAAAGTCGATTCATTTAGCTATTAAAAAGAAATTTCGAAACGAATCGCGATCAACGATACAATCACAACATCGATTTTAGTTTGTGTACAGCGAATACGTTATATTTTTCTGGACGGTTTGTTCAGCTGGACCGGAAAAGATGGATGTTTATACCTATGTACAAAAAATTTTACGTTTATTCGATTTCGTGTTATCCAATTTGTAACAAAAAGTTAGTGATAGTTACGTTAGTCGCATTATGTGGCGATTTTCTTGGTCTTTATCAACACAACCTTTATCCATGGCTTGTATATAAACATTTAATTCGGTCTTGCACCGAATCTTCGGTATTATTATTATTATTATTTATTAGAGTGGAAATGTCAAAGATGCCAACAAACAACACTCATAAAGAAGGATTATCTTTCTTTAATATTTTTGAGAAATGTTTTCTCTTTTAGGTTTCAAGGCAAACGGCTTTAAGTCGATCTTCAATGCGCTGACAGATATGTGCAACGTAAAGGATTGTATGCCAAATGGTGAGAGTTGTTTCGGGCTACCTTGCAACAACGGCATCTGTGTTTGCCCTTGAATCAACGTTTCTCCGATCTCGATTATTCACTTCCAACGAACTTTAATGCTCTTCAATGTCCTCCATAGTTGTGTCACTACATCGCTCTATAAGACAATGGATGTTTTGCTGCGGCACAATAGTGTTGGTTATTATTTGTCGCTTTTCCAGAAATTTTTACGCACTATAACTTTGAATAAAGCTTATACTGTTAAAAAAATGCTCCAAATGCACAAAGCTAAGAAAGTACCGAAAATATTCATCGGCGCGTGATAAGGTTGGAGTTGGTCGATTAATGCACAAATACTCGTTAATAAGTGTGGAACGATCGAATAATTGTAGAAATGAACAAAGGAAGGGAACCCTAGGCATTATCTCGCCCTCGACATGGTTCAGGTCGGTGATGGAAGTGCAGGATATTACACTGATCGATAGATCAGCCATTGAGCAATTTTATAGGCAGTGTGCTGCCGTGGGGACTTCCGATGAAAAGTAAGTTACTTTAGGACACTGGGCAGCTATGAGACGGGAAGGTTCGCATGCGCATAAAACATTTTCGTGAATTCGACAAAAAAGGCAGTCTGTGGCGCCTGGTTCGAATCGATCGTTGGGATGGCCGGAATGGAAGAATTCCTGAAGTTTCTAGATCAGCACCAAATTTTGAGAATTTGTGTTTCAAAGCCGAAAAATGGCGATTTTAGAATCCTTGGCGACTTCTGACTTCGCCGAAAGGATTGACGTGTTTATCCCCTTAGAGGCGTTGATCGAAAAAAAAAAATTTTCAAAGAAGTAGTGGAAGGATTGCGATCACGTTTCTATCGCTTTCGATGAATGCCGCCCTTCATGCAGCTTCATATCCTTCACAGTTTGGGATGAAGCTCCAGTTTAGGAGCATTATTTTAAACGTTATTGGGGATAGTTGAGAAGAGAATCTTAGATTGTTTCGCTTTTCAAAAGTTCCATGAAAAACTATCATGAAATTCATTGTCGCCTCAGCATTCTCATCATGTGGAACGTTGACCAATGCTTATTAACTCGACAAGGTTAAAAGTTGATCATTTCTATGCTTCAGAAGGATTGTACGACGACGATAGAATTATTGCTTTCGAAAAAGATGTGCCTTTGGGGGTTTTATTAATGAATCTAACTTTTTAATTTTGCTTCTTGATGTTGTGAGTAAGCGGTCTGTTGAATTGGAATTACGTCCATATACGTCTTCATTAGAGATTATGAGATCATGACCGTTAAACTGCGATATATCTGTAGTAATAAAGAAAAAGAATAAAACCACTGGAAGAAGTGGTTGATAGAGCGAACATAACGGACAATACGAGAAAATATAACGCAACGTAGAAATAAAAAGATGACGTAAATAAAAAGTAAAATACACATAATGGTGGAATATATGTAACCGATAAAAAGAGATTATATAACATAAGGTAGAGATAAAAATATGATATAAATAAAATGAAAAACATACACGCGAGTATAACGAAAGAAATAAATGATGCATAAAAAAGTAAATATAAAAATTAAACTAAAATAAAAGAATATCATATTGCTTAATTATTCGATGATTATTCGGCGATGCGATTATCAAATAGAGAAAAATAAACGCATCAATAATTTCTTCAATAAGAATGCAAAATTGAAGAAAGAATTGCTCGGGAAGACATAATGTGTTGATTATTTTTGATTAAGAAACGCTTATTGATTGCAAGTGGAAATATTTCGTAGTTTGAGATAAGGTAGGAAACAGTATTGAAATTTCTCATCGATGGAATTAGTGGAAGGGGGAGGAGGATGGGAGGAGGAAAAGGTTTCCATCAAATCATCTGAGGAGGAAAATCGTTCCATCAAATCGCCTAAACGTCATACTAAATTCCATTAATTCTGCTATGCATACAGCAAGAACACCTAAGACTCTATTAAACTATGCATTTAACTTCCTTGCACATCGAATAATTCGAGAATATTACGAAAGACAACAAGATTATGACTTCTATTGATCTCTGTAGAATTTAATCAATTCATCTGATTCAACCAAATTTAACAATTCGACCGATCTCATCGCAGAATATCGCTAGTTGATTTCGAAAATCGTTCCAGTGCAATTTTAGGATCTAGTCGGCCGAAGTATTTAATTACTTATGCATAAACTTTCAAATATGCGTAATATATGGCATATCGAGACAGAGGTTTGTTTATTTAGCGAATTATCCAACATCAAGGTGGTGATTTCATTGAAAGGTGCTCTTTTTGGAAGGGTGTATAGGCTTTGTGTAAAACACTTTGATGTGGGACATTACTTTTGTTTCTTTCCGTTAATGCCTCAATGTTAGTGCATATTCGGAATGAAGAGACTTATTGTGCTGCTGTTGACCTTTGAACTTTGAGCCTCTCGCTTCCGATCACCATCAGAGCAGCTTTTTGCGTTAACGACAAGAAGACAGTGCCTTCGAAATTTTCGCAGAAACGAACCTGCGAAATTATTTTTCTTATCTTCATGATCAGTTTATCGCATCCCGACAAATTCCAGTCTCTGCTCCTTTCGACCCCACACCTCCCCTCTTCCCCACATCCTCCTTCCCACCTCCCCCTGTTGATCTGGGGAAAAGGAACTCAGAACAATTCTAACTGGAAATTCGAAGGCCTTCGACAACCGTAGAACAATTCTTAAAATCTTCAAGCTAAGCTCAATAAAATGAGCCTTAAATGCTTAAAAATAAATAAAAAACGTTTTGCTCGATTTAAACATAGCAATGAGGAAGATTGCCCGCTGTTCATTTTCTAGGTGCAGACACTCTGTTGCTTTGTTCGTTTTTTTTTTTTTTTGAAACACCATCAAGTGAGTATGTGCTTGTTTTCATAGTAAAGCATTACGCGTGTATTTTAAATAAATAAACCTCTATAAACATAAACATGGCATGCAGTCATACATTTAAATTCGAAAACAAAGGAGGAAAAAAGAATAACAGATTGATACAATCAGTTACAACCATCGAAGAGAGGGTATCGCAAATAGATCTAAGTACTACTTAAGATAAGACAAGTTGCCACCCAATAAAGAATGATACTCATACAATCATCGAAATCCTTCACCACATCGTTTATAGGATGATCGCGATCACATAAACGCAGAGGATATCCGAACGAGAAAATTTACGCAGAAGCATTTTTTAGCGTATATATCCAAGTTGCCGCATCAATGCGACCATTGTTCGTGATGAAAGCATGTCTTGAAGTAATACTTTGTAGTCGAATTGATACTCAACAATAAGTCTATCATTAGGTCTATCATCACTTATCATTTCCACATCGCTAGCATAAAACTTATAATGTTTTAGTGAATTCTGTGGAAAATCATTCACATAAAACAGAAATACAAAAAAGCTCATAAGGCATTATAAAGCTGTAAGAAATCAATTCCTTGAATTTCGAAACGAAATCGTGCACACCAAAATTGCAATAAATGGCAATGTGCCAACTACCTGGTCAGGTAGGTATATACATAAACATAATTTCCACTCAAATTATTGCTGTCATTTTGAGAAATTTTTTCTTTTTTTGGTACTTTACTATCTGCAATGATTCAATTCTGAGATAACACACTTTTTCTTTGATTAAATTCTGTCCTTCGATCTTTTTTTTCGTATATCTCTTCTTGAAAAAATTACCTAAGTTTGATGTGGGTTCTACTTGAACCATCGCAGTGATAACGTATATTTTTCTTTCTTCATTTTCTCGATTTTTTTTTCTCGTTTCGTAGAAATTTTCTTTGCTAACTTGTGCGTTGCTTGAAAAATCTCGGCTACCTGTTGTTGTTTTCCTTCTATTTACTGAAAGAAAGAGGAGATGCTTGAGACGGGATGGTGGAATGAATATGTCTATCGTTTTGTATGTTTCATTAGCGCTTTGATGTTCTCCTCTAATTTCGTTGTTGTCAGCGTTACTTAAATGGAAATAAGAGGGGGGGGGGGGTGCCGTTTTGTTTATAGTCACACTGAGCTTTAATGGAGAATCTGTTTATTCCAGTGCTGACGGTTTACAGGAAAGTGTGAGGATAACATCGATTTTGAAGCGGACAGCGATTAATGTCTTCGTATAGGCCGAAAACATCGGTGGAAATCCCTCTAAGGGATAGCACTGAAAATGTAAGTCATATTTATATTTCGTTTGAAAGATTCTATAAAGGTGTGGAGTTGGCGAAATGAAATAACGAACCAATTTTGCTTGTATAAACAGCTTTCGCTTGTTTCCCAACTTTACAAAAGGATTTGCATGATTTTTATAGGACGAAACCTTATGTTGAATTAAGGTTACCTCATCCTTTATTGAAGCTAAGATGACCCATACTTTAATTGAATCTTATCCTTTTTATCTCACTCTAGCAAGTTTTTTTTTTCGATCAGATCAGCTAGTAAATAGGACACATAAATACGCTTTTTTATTTTTCATGCTATCAAGAGATGCTCCCTTCTTACCAATAAAGTGACTAGTCGATTGGTGTTGTGTTGTATTGTCGCTTCATTAGTTCAGTTCAATTGATACAATTGCTCTCTGCAACTTTCTTCGCAAATTCCGATGAATTCACAACCGAGCATCCGAACCCGTTATATGCCCAAAGAAACATCGTGCACTTCCTTCTCCATTCACTATCGCCGTTATCAGGGTCTACGAAGACGTCTTTCGGATTTATGCGTCGATGTGTGGAATCTAACTCAACGTTGGGAGGAACTGAATGGTACGAGTGCTCGTCTACTCGAAAAGATTATCAATGCACGATTACGACTACTATACGCCCGTCAGAATTCATCCCATCCAACAGGTCGTCCAATTTCAATGGCCTCAATTAGGGACGAGGATCAACTGAAGTTGAGGAAAGACATAAAAATTGAGGCGATCGAATCAGAAGACATCTATCACCTCAATGAAGAACAGCGTCATCGGATTATTGAATATTTAATTATGGATACGGAAAATTTGACGATATTATTGGAAGAAGAGATGGCCCGAATTCCTGGAAAATTACAACGAGCTCTTGTGCAATTGAAAGCATTACGAAAATTGATGGATGAATTAAACGATATCACTGATAACGAAACGAAACAACGTTTAACAAGAGCGGAAGATATAATGCCCGATTTATTGCAGATGTATCAACAAGAATTAATAACAAAAAGAGCGGCACTAAAAGATTTGGCAAATTATGATTGTCGGAGTATTTTTGTTGCAATAATTGCATCATGGAATCAACAACCTTTTATCAATAATGCATTATTAAGTTCATTATATGCGTTAGTTGTCTGAGATTTTCTAATAAAACCGAATAAGTTTTAATTTTTTACTTTAAAGAATTATTTTCGGTTTTTCAAGAATTTTTTTTTTCTTTTTTTTTTTGCTCATTTTTCGAAGGTACCATTATTTTCGAATTTCATTGATTGATTGGATAATTATCAAGATGGATGAAAAAAAGGATAATAGTTGAAATTATATGAAAGTGTTTTTTTGTTGCATTTAATTTGATTTTTAATGAAAGATGATCGAACATGTTGCTATGATATCTTATTTGAGAGACAAATATAATTTATAACACGAAAATATCGAAAATATTAGAAGTTAGAAGACCCTTTACATGATAGTTGCATGCGCTTAATTTTCTTACTTTAAAGGTTGGATAAAGGGATGGAATGGAGAGGGGGAGGAGGGAGGAAGAAAGAAGGATGCTGATAGGCTATAGGGATGTGTAAGTGATTAAATTCATGTTGTATTTCTCTCAGTTGCATTAAAAAATATCATATATTTATTTCGCAATTACTAGAAACTATTGAAACGTGCCTTTTATTTACTTGTTCTTTTTGATGCAATGATTAATTAATTAGCGAATTCGCATACGCCCTCTCTTCGCCACTCTCCTTTCATAATGAATCAGTAAATATCCATATTTCAGTAATATCTAATTCAATGTTTGCATTTTGCCTTTTTTTTGCCGAGTTCTCTTTGCCGTGTTCAGATTTGCATATTTCTGACTATATTAAAATTAGAGTTGTATGGCATTTTATGCGAATAAATATCATCATCAATCTGTTTATCACCTCAACTTCTGATAACTTTTCACTTGCGATTAAACTGGAATAGAAATTGAAATTTTCGAATGTAGATAAAGTGAAGAAAACATGAAGGCAATGCTAATGAAAACTATGATGAAAGTGGGTAGGTGTTCATGGTTATATATGACCTCTTCTTCCTATCTCTTCCTTCCATCTTTATATTTATCATTATTTAATTCCATAAATATTATTTCAAGTATTAATATTATTCGATCACTTTGAATTCGTATATTTATTCGAAGTGAATAAATAATTCATTTATAAATGCAAAGATATATCAAGGATAAATGAAAGGGGAAGTGGATGATTTCCATTGGTAAAAACGAAGATGTTGAGAAAAGAAAAAAAAAATGCTCTTCTACGTTTCTTGGAAGATATAAAAATTCTAAAAGCACATAAAAGTATGAAAAATTATCCAAGGAAAAAATTCTCCACATATTTCGAAATTCATCAGCGTTTTTTTTAAAATCATTTATTAGCAACACAATTTTCAAATTCTTATCTCTTAAAATTAGACAAGAGCTGATAAGAATATTCGAGAATGATTGCATAGCAATCTGATATATTTGCCTTTTATGCATATATTTTAGGCGTAAAATTTCTTACATCTTTAATATTTGATGAAGTTATTTACGCTTATATTTATGAGTATAATAGTTAATTGTAGAGTGATGAACCAACTATTGATTAGCTCAATTGTCAATAAATCAATAAACTATATAGTGAAAAAAAAAATCAGTAAATCAATTATTGATTAGCTTAGTGGCGATCATTGATAACATCATCTATAAACATAGAATGGTTGAATATGTTGGACTCTACGATCTCGACGGTCCATAGCGCACTGGCGTCGAATTGCTTTGATGCTACTTGTCGGTGCATAGAGACATTTGTGCACAAGTGACGTTCACATTTTGCATAAAGCTGATTAATGTTGAACAGTATGGCCTAATTTCTTTTGATGATATGAATTGCAATTTTTCTCGGTAAAAGGTTAATTATTAGTCAGCATGCGGTTGAAAAATCCATCGATTTTGTTGATATATCGGTAAAACATAATGCACTCGAGGGAATGCGGGAGGGGCGGAGTCTCGTTAAACAAAGCATAAGTTATCAATAAAAAATCTCACTCTCAAAGGCAAATATTGGCTTTCTATAGAGAAGAAAGCCTGAAATTGATGGCATTCTAAACTCTTTTTTTTTTTACTTTTATCGAATATTTATGCATATATTTATGCATATCGCATAGCAATGTATACATTTATGAGCTCGTTCTTTTGTATTATCAGTTTTTGTTTTGCGTCATTTGTATAACAAAATAACTGCGTCAAACTCTCGTCAACCCTTGAATGTCTACCATTTCGGGATAATCGGCCCTTTAGTTGCACTTGTTGGATGGCGTATCGACCATTTTCATACGTCTGTGATTGCATTGATTCGATGTGATCCCTTCTGGATGTATCGCTTCATAGCCGATCACGTACTATTCGAATTTATTCACCAAATCGGTACTGTATCATTCGTTTCTATGGACAACTACGCAAAGGGCCCACTTGGAGTTAATAGAGTACCATAGGAGGAAGGATTTGGAGACGTATAAGTATCCCTTGTATTGAACTTTGAAAGAAAATTTCTGAACTTATGAGGGTACTCTTATAGAAATTTGTCGTTTTTTTTCGAATTTTAAACGCCAATTGTTCACTTCGAGTAGAGTTTTATTCTATTCGTTTCTTTATCATAAGGTCTTTCTCACTTTTCCCTTATAAGGTCTTTCAATAAGCTATCAGTATCTTTCGGTTCTCATCTCTTTCATCTCGTATTGAAGCGTTGATTGCGCTGCAGAATCATATATCGTCTACGTTAAGGGCAGTGTTCATCGGCAATGCATTGCTATACCTGCAGAAGCCATGAATGACTGAACACAATGAAAGCATTCTGTGCGAGACGTCACAATGCATCTGTCACTAACTGTGTTCGTATTGAAGGAAATTATCGAATTGGATTTCGACCGGTTGCCCGATGATGCGAAGGAAGTGATTGCAATCTTGCGAGGCGAGCATGCCGCTTTACATATATGGGTCGACCTCGCTGTGAGTTTTTTTTTTTTGCCTAGGCAAATATTTACTTATCTATGGGCAATATGTCTATATAATGCGTCTTCCATTTTTTTTTTTGTTCATTTGCACACCTCATTATGAAGTTGTGGTATATAGGTGCCTGTATGTTCGCACATGTCGATGCAATAGTTTTGGCTCGTAAATTGCTGAATTTTAAATTAATCTGCGCTATTGTTATAAGTTCAGACATGAAGTGTGTTGATGGTGTAAGGCGCTAATACCTTCGTGAGTGGAGACGAATAGGTTGACCTCGTAGATCCACTTGCAAGGTCATCCGTCAGTATTGGCAGAAAACCGATTAGGTGGTTAAAACGATCTTTTAAAATAGATTTATAGGTTTGGTGAGAGGTGAGATGAAACTGGATACCTAATCACATTCCTTTCGTTAGGAGTCGGCGGTACCTGAAAGTTGCCATGATTAACGCGCTTGCAAAAGCGCCTGATATTCCAACTTTCAAATGCGCTTTTCCACTTGTTACTGCGAGTTTTGTCTAAAGTTTTCATCGTTCTTTTTTTGTATATAAATTGCACTGTTTAAGCTCACATAAAAGGCATAAAAGGATTTCACCGTGTGGTTTAGCCGTGAAATAACCCCACTGTGCAGCATTCCTCTTTGTTATTTAGTGTTGCAGATTGTGGATGTTTTTGTTAAGTTGTTATAAGTTTATTTGTTATTACCTCACCAATGTTACACAGGAAATTGATGAGTAACCATGTTATTGAATTCTTCACTAAATGAACTTTGATTGATCTGCGAAGGTGGTGAGGAATTGCGAATACAGATACGATTTTCAACTCATACTGCGATTCATTCACTCTATGACCGTATGCGCAGATTTAGGCTTTTAAACAACAAACATTATTCGGTTTCAATATGTTCGGTATATGCCGATGCGACTTTTGGTATATACCAAAATCGGTCTGCATTGTTTACCGAACACAGTTTAAATGCTTCGCACTCAATTAAATCAGATTCTAGGAATATGTGGTGCACTTCCGGCGAAGGCAGTTTGGATGCATGCGAACATTTTGAAATTTTCTAGGCACACAGACATGTTTATTTGTTCACTTGCATTTTCGGAATTATTTGAGTTGATTCCGCACTGGAAGCACACGATATAATAACTGCTAAAGAATTGAAGTTTATTGCATTCTGCTTTCCTTATTTGAGATAAAATTCAAGTAGAAAATAAGCAATAAATTGGCAATGATGCATTCTTTGCAGTTAGCATACTATCGACGAGGCAACGAGGCCGACTTTGTGCGCATATTAGAGCTAAGTGGATCAGAAGCAAACCTCGACTATGCTGAATATCCAAGGGATCAAATGCGTGCTTTGGACACGCTCGCTGCCTATTACGTTATGCAGGTTGTCCAAATTACTATATTATCGCCCAATTTTGAGTAATAATTTTGAGATCATCGATGTTAGTTTTTCGATGAGTAAACCGATGTATGTGTAATTAAGATCTCTAGTTGTGGCATCTTTGATCGGAATTGATAATCTTATTTAATTTAGAATCATAAAGAGCGCAATAAAGAGAAGAAAAAAGAATGGCAAACAAAGGCGACACTATTGTATACGACAGCCGATAAGATCATTATGTACGATACAAATCACCTTCTTGGACGAGCATATTTTTGTCTTCTTGAGGGCAAAACTGATCAAGCTGAACAACAATTCAATTTCGTCCTTAATCAGGCTTGTTTTCTTCCTTTTATTGTTGTTTTAATGCACTGAAAAAAATACATTCGATTTTTTTCGCATTAGTATTATTCTTTTGTTTAAAAAATATTGTTGTGAGTTAAAACGGTAATCCAAGCAAGGATTTTCCCTATGTCTTATGCAAAACTTTCACGACAAAAAATTCATCCAAGTTTGCAGAAAAAATTGTGGACCCTCGTCATGCTCGCCTGTTCTTTATCTGATCCACGTCCTTCTCGCACCTCTTCTCATTTGCTAAAATCAGCATTGACATTGTTTTTGACATTTTATTCAGGTGGGAGAGAATATTCCGGCAATGTTGGGCAAGGCATGTATTTTCTTTCAAAAGAAGGAATATCGCAAGTCGCTGAACTGTTACAAAAGCGTACTACGAAAGAAGCCCGATTGTCCGGCCGACGTAAGATTGGGCATCGGCTATTGTCTCTCCAAATTGGGTAAAGTGGAAAAAGCAAGGTGCGGCTGTTTCCCTATTTGAACATTTTCTTCATTGCTAATTTCGGCAAATAATCCGTTCGTTTGGATACTTATCGATGATGTTTACAATGTAACGCGATGAGTGGATGCTGCTGTCCTCCCCTCCATGACGTCATTTTATCGAATTCAAGAGCTGAAGCTCTAAATCTTCGGATGGGAATAGAGTGCTGTCATAGTTGAAGTATTTAATTGTTTTAGTGAAATATTTCTTTCATTTTATTTGCGTATCATTCGAAGGTTTAGAACGAGCTTTTTCAGTCGATTATTTATTTGCATCATACAGGCTAAAGCGATGTGAGGATGAGGTTGTGGAGGGATAAAAAGCATTCCTCACCTATTTTAGTGTCATTACTTTGTGTTTTTTACTCGGGTACTCACCTAGGGTACTACCCACCGATTTAGGGTCAAGTAATGCTTGAACATGAAAAGCTAAAACGCACTGAATAATTATCACCAATAACAATCCAAACTGAGCAATAAAATTGAGCCGTTTTTTTTGTTTAAATCGTGTTGAATGTTCTAGATTGGCATTCGAGCGTGTCTTGGAATTGGAACCACAAAATGTTCATGCATTGATAGCACTCGCAATTCTGGATATGAATAACTTGGATGCTGAAGGTATTCAGAATGGGGTGCAGTCGCTTGGACGAGCCTATCAAATTGACCAGGAAAACCCGGTCGTACTCAACCACCTCGCTAATCACTTTTTCTACAGAAACGTTCGTACCTCATTGATAATTGTGTTCTTATGTTTTGTTGAGCTTAATGAATATTTAAAAAGTTGGTCTGAACATCAGAAAGAAGCCTCTGCTTCAAATTATAAGCGTTCCATATACTTCTGGATTCTCTGACCCATAAGTAGTCAGTTGCCTTTGGCGGCTTGTTTAGAATAAGTGGGGGAGGGAGGAGCGGTATGAAAAAGATGCCTTTGCCTCTCCAAAGTTTTATTTCGGAACGCTGTTTTCTCCAGGCACTTATGTATTTGCTGTCCTATTCTTCACTTCTATTTTTTGGCTTTTGTTTATAATATGTAACTGAAACCCTTTCCCCCACATCTTGGGGTAAAAGCCTGAATAGGTCCGCATGAACAGAGATTGTTTTCTTCTCTTGCCTTTCTTGATCGCATATTTTGAGAGGCTTACAGTAGTGCGCATCGAAATAATATACCTGATTTTGAGCCTCAAGAAATCTCTTGCTTTGCATTGGCAATATCTGCATATGTTATCTGTTGTTTCTTATTCTAATGCTGGTGTCTTACTGGAATGTGCGCAAAATGTTTGCACAAATGAGAGGTTATTGCTGATATCCTCTCCTCATCCCACCTCCTCTCCTCTCCCCCCCTTCCCCACCCTCCCTCCCCACTGCCATCTCATCCCTCTTCCTTTCTTCACCAGAAGCGTATCTCTAATACGGCACTGTGCTTCCGAAGGCTGTTCTCAGTTCCCAATTTTATGTTCATTACGGCTGTTATATGAACTTAACAACTCAAGGATATGGATCGCGTTGAGCATCTTGCATGGCACGCATTCCAAATAACCGAGAACGAAGCGATGCGAGCCGAGAGTTGCTATCAATTAGCGCGTAGTTTTCACCAACGAGGCAACTTCGAGAAGGCATTTCAGGTTTGCATTGAATACTTTTTTGTTATCAGTATGTTTTCTTAGGGTCATATTTTATGATGGAAATAAAAGGTGGCAGAAAGGGTGTATAGCCAGTTCTAAATTTAAGAACGAACAAAGCTAGAGGAAAGGAAGCTAAAGCGTATGAAATGCTCAATAGTCCGGCAAAAAAGGCGAATTTAGCGATCCGAACTATTTCAAGAGTAATGGAAAGCATCTCGGAAGGTTTAAAAGTTTGATGAAGCGAACCAAAGCTTTCAAGGATAGGAGTATAAAACGAGCCAAAATTAAGAGGGAAGAAGTGATCGTAAATTTTCTCGTTGAGAAGAGGGAACCAAAGATTCGAGAATTGAGATGGAAATGATGAGCGAAAGGTTTTGAGGAAAGCACCAATGAAATGAGACGACAATTGTAATGAAAGGAGCTAGAATAGAATCTTTTTTGAGGGTTATGCTGATAGGGTTTTAAAGTATCGCAATAAAATGTCAAAATATGGACATCTGGATTAAAGAAAACCTACGGAGATTTAGAGAATTGAGAGTCATAGCGGATATCGTAAAAGTGATCGAATAAGCCAGTCGATGAGTTTTGAAACATTTTCCTGCTATACCTCAAAAATTTAGTCATTTTCGTTTGCAACGCCCTTCTTCGAAAAACATATTGGACGAGTGGAGTCGGTTTTTTGTTTTGAACGACGGATATTATGAATGTTTTTCAAAAATTTTAGCAACTGTCATCCTTCAAATCTATTCGTGAATAATGAAGTGGAAGCAATCAGAAAGTCAATGCATTTCATTCAACCAAGGCTGCTAAAAAGTTATCAATTTTTAAGCCCACAGCACTATGCAAAAATTCATGGTTATTTTCGTTTCCACCGATGAAAGTAACTGAGACCGAGATTCCTGTTTTTAGGCGGTTGAAGATGATCACATGAATCGTGTTAGCCTCTTTTCATCATGAAGGTCATCAAGATAGTGGTGGTGGCCACTGTTGGTGTTCGAAGATGTGGTGGCTGAGTGCTTCGATGGTGATTGGTGAACATCGTGTCGTGTGGGTTTAGGAATTTGCAGAATAAAAAAGAAGGAAGATTATTTCAAAATCTTCATCCTTCCTCCGAAGTATGATGCAGACGCCATTGGAAAATGGGTTGCGACTAACTCCTCTCGTCTCCGTTTCCCCTCTCTTTCCTTGAAAATTCTTCCTTTCTGATGTACTTGGGCTGTGCATCGTATATGTGGTGCGATTAGAGAGGTGTTGATTGCAGGGTTATTTTTGCAAATCAGGAAAACATTTCGAATTGAAAGGTATTTTTATCATTGTAACTTATGTTCTCTACCCACGTTACCGCAAATGTGATAAAATTTCTTCAAAAATTTCAGCATTACTATCAGGCAACTCAATTTGCAACGCCGAGCTTTGTACTTCCGTATTTCGGTCTTGGTCAAATGTATATTCATCGTGAAGACTTAGATAACGTAGGTTTTGATTTAGTTCTACAAACGCGACATTATTTTCCATGTTCATGATTTTTGGAATCGATAATGAAATTCACAATTTTCATTGATCATCTAACAGGTGGCATGCATATGTGGAGAAAATTTTTATAGTGAACGGGAAATGGCGCTGAGTTTGATATTGACACAGAGGTTCTTCATTTTGAAATGTTCAGCCGTTTTTTAAAATGAAGAACGTTTCTTGTGCTTCTATTGAGAATATACCGCATGCGGGAGCATGCCCTCTGTCCTTGTCGTTGTAAGAGAGGAGAGTGGGTGATATTGCATTTGCCCTATATGAGTATAAAATTAGGGAATAAAACGTATTGGGAATAGTAGTTATACAACAATTACTTCTGTCGCTTCTAGTCTTTCTAATTTGATGAAAATACGATAGTACTATGATTAAATTTGATAGGGTAAGAACGACTTTTTTGTTTGCCGTAAACTTTGCATCACGCAACTTCTCTGAGTATATAAAAATAAACCTGCAAAAATTACCGTAAAAATGGGGCTTTTCGGGCATTACCGCTTTGCGCTGAATGAAATATTTTTAAACGAAATGTGAGCTGTTGGTGAGGAGATTTCGATTTAAGACGTTGAAGTCAGATCAGATCATTTGGAATTTATGCTATTACAATGGTCAGCTATAAAAATTTAATAACTTATACTTTGAGTTTAGCAAATTAATGCGATTCGTCCGAACTGTTTTTTTCGGTGCTTCTGGAGATTTGCATGTGGAGAAGCATTTTTTTAAAGCGTCGTACGTGTGTATTTGAATATTTATGCGCTCATATATGTTTGTATATTCGTCTGTGCGTGCGTGCGCGCTTGCATGTGTATATGTGTATCTGTCTGTGTGCCTGATAATTACAACTGGACAACAACGATTAAGCGAGGGTTACGAAATTTTTTTTGACTGTATTTATGCCTTATAATAATTTCATTTAGCACCCATTCAAATTGGCCTATCAAATTTACCGAGGTTAATAGAAATTTTAATGAAGCAACGAATTCGTATCCGTTTTAGATTGCTGCGATTTTCATTTTGGTGCATTAGATTGCAAGGAAACAGTCTTCAATAGATAATACATGTGAGGGATCGAGCCACTAAAAATATGAATGTATAGCTGCATATATTTGATTATTTATCGGTGGTTATTGCTACTAGTTCACCTGTTGAGTGGGAAGGTAGAAGTGCACACTGTATCGGCTTCACCGATATTCTTCACTTGTTTTTATGTCTTATATGAGATTGCTATAAGACGTTTTTTATTGATTGCAGGCGATCACATGCTTCGAGAAAGTATTGAAGCTATATCCATCGAACTACGACACGTTGAAGGTTTTAGGATCGCTTTATGCACATTCCGAGCCAGCAGAACAACAAGAGAAAATTGAGAGAAGGAAGAAAGCAAAAGAGATGTTGAAAAAGGTTGTTGAAATGTGCCCAGAAGACGTTGAAGCTCTCATCGAACTTGCACAGTTGACCGAATCTTCCGACCCTCAGGTAAGCATTTCACTTCCGTCATTCTCTTCATGTTGTTTCACTTCTGTACCTATATTTTTTATTGGTTTGTCTTATATCTAACAAACGATCTTAGCTTCTGATTTGAGTTAGCGATATTTTATGAGCTTTGATGAATTATAGCTTTTGAGTATTGTCACAACAGATTCGCATTGTTCATATGATATTTGAGAATTCCGCAAATTTCTTCTTCTTCTTTCTGGCGGAGAACAAGCGTCATTCAAAGACTCAAGCTTCCTCTCTCTCAAAATTACTATTAAGTCATTGGTTAAGCTAAGATCGTAGGTTTACGTTTGCTTTCTGAAGCAGCTGGAAAGCTATATTATAAACGAGTATAAATTTACAGGCATCACTGGATGCATATACAAAGGCCTCCGAATTCTTAGAGAAAACACTTGAAGTTGATGTACCGCCTGAAATCACTAACAATATCGGCTCATTATGTTTTTCTATGGGGCAATATGAAAAGGCAAAGGTAAGACTCATCAATTGGCTCTCTTTTTTTTGCGTTTTGTGCTTTAAAGTGTTTGGGTTTCCTCAAGTTATGATTGCTTTCAGATGCTTGAATGTTATCAATTCTGCGTGAATTTGAATATTGAGCTCCAATATTGAATTAGTATTGAAGCTATGCGCCAATGCATATGTTATTGTCTATAATAATCTCTTCATAATACAGCAATTAGCTGTGTTGATTGCATTAGTGTTTGAATGCTAGAAGCTCAGCGGTATTACTCTATAAATTTTAAGAAGTTTGTAAAAATTTAGTGCCTAAATTTTTAGAAAAGGGTCTCCCTCATGTAGATGAGTCTTTGTTTCAGTAATATATGAGTGATGTTTATGGCATTCAACTTTTTTTGTTTTTTGTTTTGCAGAAATCTTTCGAATTAGCGTCGCGGAAATTGGCTGAGGATATCGCTGCAGGGCAGAGTGATTTGGCAGCTTTGCAAACTACGGTGACTTACAATTTGGCACGGTGTATGGAAATGTTATGCTTGTTCGATGAAGCCGAACGTCTATACAAGGGCATTTTACATGAGAAGCAAAACTATATCGATTGTACGTTGCTTTCTGCCAAATATTCAAATCACTCTGTCGATTCGTTCATGAGATCCTTGCCTATGTTAATTGCAATTTTGCCAACTTGCATATAATTAAAAGGAAGTTACTTTTTTTTGATGAATTTTTGAAATGGATTTATGCGCTAGCTAAGAGTGAGAGATGGTTCTAATATAGCTTAATAAATAAGTTGGAACTTATGATGTTTACAATTGACGCAAAGGTATATTCAAAATTTAGTTCTCGATTTTTTGAAACACAATTTTTTGACCAAAATTTAACATCCTTTTCATTTTGCTACCCCCTGCTTTAAAGAACTATCAGTCTTTTCGAGGACCATGCTTTCCCAGGCATTCCTATTGACTGTAGAACTTTAAATTAGGCTCTTTTTATTTTATTGGGAAAATCCACGCCTTGGGAAGGATGGAAGATCGGAAATTCTTAATCAAGTGATGCTGAAAATTTTCTGGGTTGGCTGACGAAAGCAACTGCAACGACATTTCGCCGCAGCACAATTATTTCGACTTAAGACAGGTGTAATAAATTGCAGGTTACATGCGATTGGGATGTCTTGCACGAGATAAAGGTCAAATCTACGAATCATCTGTTTGGTTTAAGGTTTGATATTCATTCATTCACTGTTTAATTCAATTTGGAAGATGCTGTTGTTTCAGATTTTTTAATTGGTGTGTGTTTTCTTCATTCTTCTGATTGAAGCAATTCTTTTCTTCTAGCTGCGTAGTTGTGCTTTCTTACTTTACGCTTCGAAGCAGCATTTGTTTATTTCTTCAAAAATTTCTGATATTTGTCTTTTTTTAAATCTTTATTTTACGACCTCTGTCATTATTTGAGGTCGCATGATTTAAGATGTGATGGAATTAGGCTGGCAAGAATAAGTCCTTTAAAACGATATAGCCATAGTGTCAGTCGTGCTTTAATTAACAGATCAATATCTGCGAAAGTTATTCCACTTGCCAGTCGGTCGATTTGCAGGAAGCGATGAGTGTAAGTCAGACGCATGCAGATGCATGGAGTCTAATCGGCAATCTGCATATGTCAAAATGTGAATGGGCACCCGCACAGAAAAAGTTTGAGTATATCCTCAAACTTAATGAATACCATAATGATCCATACAGCTTGGTCGCACTCGGAAATGTTTGGTTGGAAACGTTGTCATCGGTACACAGAAAACGTGAAAAGGTATATGGTCTTGTGTGATATATCGATTGTAGCTCTAGGCACTCATTCTTTATGACGATAGCCATGTATTTGTCATTCAGGCTGTCTTTCTTAATGGAATATGGACGAGAAGGAAGGAGTAGGAAGAGGATGGGCTGATGGGAGACGTAGTTCTTTGTGATATACGTTTATCTGAGACCATGAAAAATTCAATTGTGTTTTGCCCAAAATGGTTGTCATGCTGGGGCATTGTTATAGTATTGAGCTCAAGTCCACCTTGAACTTATGGTCTATAATATGGGTGGAAAACGAATTTTTTTAATTCGCCGAAGCTGCGTATCATCAAACAGGATCGTTGCAAGCAGTAGCTATATTGTGGTTAAGGATATTCGTGTTCATGTTGTGATATATGTTTGTCAATGAGCATTTTATCGAACAAGACCGATTACGCGCGTAGGTGCACCAACGTTGTAACTTTCAGCTATGAAAGTCGACTATTCATGAATTTTGTTTATTGGTTTTGAATTTATTTTTAGGACAAAGACTATCGTGAGAGAGCGTTGATGATGTACAGTAAAGCGCTGAAGGTACACCCAAAGAATATCTGGGCTGCAAATGGAATCGGTATTTTTTTAAAACTTCAAGACGGGTTTATTTCCTTGAATTGTGCTGCTGCTTAAAAGTCGAAGTTTACCTAACAGCAAGATTTGCTAATGTGGTCTTAAAATAGATTAATGAATCACCACTAAAAGAGATTAGTTGTCGGTCCTTTCTTCGTTCATCTTGGCAGTACGCGGCGAATACATATTTCAAGAGAAACATATCTGCCATCACACACATTCACGCAATATATATATATATATATATATATATATATATATATATATATATATATATATATATATATATATATATATATATATATATATATATATATATATATATATATAGTTGCGTGAATGTTACCAGTTAAATGCTGTTTATTTGGAAAAAAAATATTAGTAATAATAGTTTAGGGTTATAGGGGGACTTTCTCTGCAATCATACAATGTAATGTCACAGCTGATATCCTCATTTGATTTGAGGTGTAGAGTACATACTCTGCTATTATACGTCAATAGTGCAGCAGTGAAACGTCTCCCGTTTCAAAATTCCGTTTTGGACTGCGACACATAGAATTGGCACTCTTATTTGAGCTGTATATGTGTACGGTGAAAAAGCATATTGGCGCTTTTGGCTCTTGAAGGTTGCATCTTGGCACAGAAGGGAGCAATCCAAGAGGCTCGGGATATCTTCGCTCAAGTTCGTGAGGCAACAGCTGACTTCTGGGATGTATGGGTGAATATCGCGCATATTTATATGGAGCAGAAGCAATATGTATCGGCCATCCAAATGTACGACAATTGTATGAAGAAATTTAGACGTTACAACGATGTGGCGCTGATGCAGTATATGGCTCGTGCCTACTATAAAGCGGGCAAGTTGGATGACTGCAGACATATGTTGGAAAAGGTATGTTGCTATAGTTAGCTCAAAGTTTTTTTTTCATAGAGTTGAGCCTGAAAAGCGTCGAAATGAGTGCATCAAGTTCAGTTCCTCTAAGGAGATCTAATATGAGACTGCTACGCTTGTGCGTCGCATCAAACCTTTACCTTTCCAACAGGTATCTGCTCGTAGCTTTCCTCTGCGTAGCACTTCTTTTTACAACATTTCTTACCAATTTCTTGTCAAAAAAGGAATTACCATAGGTTTTTTTGCAGCATTCGAAACTTCTCGGGGCGGAAAAGCCGAAAAAATTACCTGCAAAAAAAATGGACGGCCTAATAATTTACTTGTAAAATAGTCCGCGAATTGTTAAAATAAACTTTGAAATTAAAACGCACTTTATTAAATAAACTGATAGGTGAGCAAATAAGTCGTAAATAGAAAAATGGGAAGATATTTTGATGGCTGATGGAGTGTTTTATAAAAAATTTTAGTTGTCGGAGAAGAATTTCATTTCATTCATAGGCAATGTGTGAGGCGCCCGATAATTTAATGGTGAAGTTCAACTATGCTTTTGTGCTGCAAAAATTGGCTACTCAAACATTACGCGATGAGAAATCATCATTGGAGATGGTCACTGGTGCAGTTGAAGATCTAAAAACTGCTGAAAGGTTTCATTTCAAAGTTCATTTTATGCGCTTAAATGTTTGTATTTATGAAGGAAAGCATTGAATTTCCGTTACGCTTCAAGTGAAAGCCTTTTTTTTTTGCAATTTTGCTGAACGTTCATAAGAATGACTATTGTTTTTGTAGTATTTATTATTGTAATATTTAATTGTTTGCTTTGAAGACAAAAATTCTTTTAATTTCTTATTCACCGCATTCGTTTAATGTTGTTGAAAAAGATCCTCATTTTCTTAGTTTTGTTTTTTTTTTTCTTAATTCAGTAAAATGTTGTTTGATCGTGTGGCCATAGAACAATTTTATAGGATATTCACGTATATATCACAGAATCGAGATGAGACAATGGGCCAAGCACGCCTGGTGAGTAGAACAGCATCAACGACCGAGGCACGGGCATGCAACGACCTTCTAAAGCAAGCCCAGACCTATTTGCAAAGAGCCAAGGTAGTAATGAAACTTGATAGTCATAAATAAAGTTTGCCTTTGACCTCTTCCGCCTTCGAATTGCTCGCTGCATTATTCGAATTTCATGTTAGGCTCATCTCATTTTGGCGGACATGACGTTGTTCGATGATTAGATTTAATTACATGAATCGCCCAAAAAATCTCGCTTTTAGCAAATAGTCGATTTTGCTTGCAAATAAATGAGAGGAATTTGAATGGATCAAAAGAATGATCAGTGTCCATGTCGGAGTCAAAAAGTTTCACAGTCTTGTTTTATTCTAAAGCCGATCACAAACATAAATGCGGCAAACATATTTTATAGGAGATCGATAAGTTTTTTTTTTGATAACCACAAGGACCTTTCGTGTGTTGTTTTATTTCCCGTCATATTACGTTTGTTAGCAGGGGAGACTATATATAAGCGAATGGGTAATGTTGGCGAATCACAAGAGCGGATTCATGATTACGTCGTTGTTCTCAGTGTTGTAATTTCTAGGAAACGGCTGCTAGAGCAAATTTTCTCCTTATTGGAGGTATTTATTTAAATTATAGTAGTCAAAACGTCGTCTTATTTGGGGGAATAGAATTTATGCGTCAATATTTAAGTCTATATATAAACGCTGCAATGAGGGAAATGGTCATGTGCAAAAAAAAAAAAAATCGCGAACTTGCGTACGTTCATCGTGATCCTTCGTATTTTTGATGAACTTTGCCACCAATTTCGTTTTTTCCTCTTTGCTTTCGCTTCATTTATTGCATCTTTCTCTTAATTTTATGTGTTTTGATGCCTTCAAAATTATATAAATGAAGAAGAGTTAAAATGGTGTTCAAGGCGCAAGACGAGGAGGAACAGAGACAGCGACAACGACAGGAGGAAGAGAGACAAGCATTGAAACGACAACAAGAGGCAGAAGCAAAGGAACGCGAAGAGAAAACAAGACGCGAACTGGAGGCGTTGAAGCAAATGCGTCAGGAATATGTCGAGAAGACCAAAGAATTTCTTCGACTACCGACTGTGAGCATTTCTCATTGATATATTTGTTGATTTCTTTCTTCTGCATGTCAAGTGATCAGATATTTATCGAATTAATGAATGATTCCTTGTGCATGAGAGCGATGAACGACAAGATGGTTATTGATTTTCGCAACGTGCTAGAGGTATGTGGATCGAGGAACGTTTTTAGGAATCTGTCATGTCGATCTGCTCAAAAGTTGGTATAGTGGACTTAGAATTAGCAGATTGAGATCCTCTTTACTGTCTGAGATCTTTGATCGCTAAGACAACCACGTCCTGCGATAGGTATAAAGAGTTCTTCATCTTGAATGCTTTTTAAAAATGCACTCTTTTAAGGGCGTAAGTAGTTGACTTTTGATGCCAGTTTGAGGAGGAGTTGAATCAGGGGAATAGAGGAATTCCTTCAATAGTTATGGTTGTACTGACTTTTTATTCATCTTTTTGCGGCAGTTGTCACGTCAATGCTAGTGACGTAAGAGTGAAAGTCGTTTTTGGTAGGTTGTTGAAGAAAAGAGACCGCGTGGCGGAGGAGGAGGAAGACGTCGACGAGAACAGGAAGGAGATGAATTCGTCAACGACAGCAGTGATATGGGCGACTGGGGCAATGATGAGGGCAGCGAAAGCCGTCGAAAGAAGGTAAGACTCAGATTCTTAATTTCATCTGATATAGTTAGTTTATGATGTGCTATGAGAATTTCGATTTCGGTCCTATTGTGGCTCAAGAGCCGAGTAAGCATCTTCATTTCCTCGTTCAATTTTCCTGATTGCTTGGATATTTATCCTCCATCTGTCTTCTTTTTTCTGCTTATTATTGGAGTTTGAGATAGAAAAGTTGTATCCCTGGAAAGAACATCGGTATTTTGACCGCATAGAATGCATTTTTACTTGATAGCCATGATTTTATAGTTGCAATAATAATAGTAATACTTATGATAGTAATAATACGATATTTTATTATGTTGAGCGGTTGTGAAAAAAGTGTTCTGCGATAGGAGATTCTTGGTTACAAAGAGCTTGATGAAAACTACATTTCTATCTTCGATTATAAAGCAGTAAATTTCCTCTTTTTTTTCGTTCGGGATTATTTGTTTTTATTACTTTTGCGTTTTCGACTTTAAAAAAATTTGATAACCATTCAAGAGAAGTTTTTTCAATAAAATTGAAAACCTCTAGTTGTATTGGTCATAATTTGTTGTATTGGTCATAATTTCATGTTGTATTTTGTTCTACACAAATACTTATCACAATTATCAAAGTGGTAATAACTTTGGTTTTCAACTGCATGTAACGAGGTTTAGGGCATAGAAGTAGCAAAGTTGGTAGAAAGTTGTTAGTCGAAGTCATTTGACATTTAGTATAGAAATTGTCAAGTCAAATGTTTACCTATGCTTTCAGCGAAGGTTTCTTAGGGATTATACAATGTGAGGATGATTTCATTTCTGTTGCTTTGTAATATTTGTGTGGTGTTTTGAGATCGTCTATAGTTGAGGTCGTATATCCATATAAGGAGTGTTTTGATTGAAAAGGATTGTTGAAAACAACGCGAATATGCGTCTAAGATAAAAAAATATTTGAATTGCAGACAAGTGAAAAGAGGAAAGGGCGCAAAAAGCGTGAACGTCGTGAGCATTCGGTTGGAGAGAGTGGAGGCGATGGAGAGGATGGAGGACATTCGAGAAGTGAGAGAAAACGCAAAAAGAAACGCGAACAAAAACGTGAGGTGGAACTCAGCACTAAGCAAAAGTCTAAGGGTAATCTCTCTCAAATTCGATATTTCTCTCTTCATTTTTACTACTGTGCTTAATATGTGAAATGCTGTGGAGGTTCCTGAAGGATTGAAAAAGGAGAGAGAGAGGGAAGATGAGAATGCTGAAGTAGGTCAGGCAGATGTTATATAAGTTATGAGTCCCACTCTTATATGAAATTTTTTGGCCCCTAGTCGTTTTCGTTTTTGATTTCTGTGAAATTCCATTAGAGTGTAATAATTTGTGCAAATAAAGGGCTGGTTATGCGATAATATCAGATGTAGGTTACTTGCAGTGCACTTGAATATTGTACACTTTGAAGCAGCAAGTGAGTAGCGATTGTTTTTAATCTTCACCTTTATTAGTGTTATTTGAGAATCTGCTACCTCATTCAGTTTGCTGCAGTTAGTAAGAGTGAGAAATGGTTCTTTTTGGAGCAGTAATTGAAGGTAATTGTTTTTTTTCAGGTTAGCTTTCACCAATTCATCACTTTTGGATCTCATATAGGCCAACAAAAAATACTTGCATGAAGAAATAGCAGAGATGGGATCAGAAAGAAGGATTCATTTTATTAATGCCGATAGACATTCCTAAAATAGAGCCACTACATACTTTGTTTGAGAGGAGGGAGGGGGGTTTTTCTGCAAAAAGGAAGAAAGGAGACGAGGAATTTAATTCATCCCTTTTCTCAAGACGTTGAAGAATTAGTGGTAATATTCGGATAGCGCAGACACAAGAAAAGCTCCAAATGCCACCTTTTAGGCTTTCTAAGTGTGAAGCGGTTTGTTACTCTCGAAATGTGACCATTGGCGTTTCTTCTCCGGAAATTTGAACATTAGTTTTTACTTAGGTACTTTTGTGCTCCTTTCACAGCTCTACTCCATTCGATTTCTTTCTCCTTCCGGTTAGCCATTGCGACACTGCAACTATTTGGAGTAGCAATAATGCTGATTCAGCGCCTTTGGAAATTCTTTTGGCGTATTTTAGTTTACTGGTAATATGGACTCATTGTTTATTGCAGTTAAAAGTCGTGAATTTGTTGCCTCATCTGATGATAGCTCCGATGAAGGCGCAAATAAGCCATCAACGACTGCGCATCGCTCTAGTGGAAGTGAAGGAGGAGAATCACCTGAGCCAGCGCGCATTACCGGAAGTGATACTAGCGAAGAAGGCGATCGCCGTGCTCGACGATCTAGTTCAGAGCAGGAGAGGTGAATTTTTGAATGATTTTAATTACACATCTTGGCCATTTGAATGGTCAGCGCTGTTATACGCTTACTTGGTCGTAATAGCTACCCACCCATCGCATAGTTCAAGTTTAATACAATCAAGCTGCCAAAAAGGGATGATTCTATTGGCAGTAATATTGCATAATGCGGAAGATGCTATCGGTTTGCCGCAATAGTCGAGTGTTATGAATTTATCTTAGTAATCGTGGCACGACGTTTCTACTTGGTTTTCGTTATAGTTTTTTTCGCATAAAAGTTTCAAGGATATGAGTAAGTATCGAATATTCGATGGAGACTTTTTTTTCGCATGCAGGTTACAATAAAACTCTGCTTATTTTCGTTTCCTGTCATTTCCCTCAAATAGAAGTTTTATTCATTCGTTATGAGGTAATAAAGTCATTTAGATTTTATCAGGCGGAATTCCCGTCAGTCTTTTGAAGAAGATACATGACGACTTTCAAGAAAGTACAACATCGAATTAAGCAAGCGCATTGTCATTTCGTTATTGAGAGCGAACTTTTGAAGTATGGTGCCGTCGTAACGTTGGTTTGGAGGAGAAAGTGATCAGAACTCTACTTTCATATTTGCAGTGGGAAAGCCGTTTCCTTCCCAAACGGGAACGTAGGAGCAAAAGATTGTGGGATGTTTAAAATCAAACGTTGATTAATAATACGTGGGATCCATCCATGTCTGTAGTGTGTTTGTGTTTTTGCTAGTTAAGGACAACATTATTTTAACAAGCTTCCTTCGTTATCATGTCAGTAATCGGTGCTTTTTCAGTGACGGGGAGCGGGATGTATCGCGGCATCGTAAGACGAGTGATAATTCCTCGGAATCCGCAGAGGATCGAGCATTACCATCGAGTGACAGCGATGATGCAGCAGAAGCATCGCCACCCAGCAAACCTAAGAAGAAGCGCGTCGTTTCATCTGGCGATGAGGAATCGGATGCTCGAACCCCTCCACAGCGGTCGGATTCTGACTGAGCATGGATACCTTGATTTGTTACCTGGATGGATCTGTTGGAAAAGTTTATACACTCCTTTCTTTATGTCAAGGGGGAGTATGAAAATGATCCTGGTAGAGGATGAGGACGGACGCTCTTTGTTTGTTTAGATGATCGCACTATAGCTATTCGTTGATGCATTCAAACCTTCACTTTTACTGCATCTCTGTGCAAATTTGGGCGAAAATAAATCCTCGGGAGATATCGATCTTGCCGTGATGTTACTGATAATACTAGAATTGTTGTGTTGTTGTATGTTCATGGTATTTTTTGAATCATTTTGTGTCACTTGAAGGTTTTTTGAATTGGTGATTATAGCACAACAGGTATTTTGGTGTTTAGCATTAGAAGTAATAGTTGAGGCAAGAGGAGTATGGGATTGTTAAGTGCGACAGTTGTTACATTTTGGATTTTTTGATTGTAAAGGAATATTGGGCGTTTCGAGTGGGTAGAACAGTCGGTAGCACATATGCCGAGCTAATTTCGCTCATTGAATATATATATATATATATATATATATATATATATATATATATATATATATATATATATATATATATATATATATATATATATATATATATATATATATATATATATTTAATGTGCCAAATTAGCTAGACTTGTTTTTTTGTGAAATATGCTTTTGTTTTTTAATGCTTCATCAATTGTACTATTTCTGTTTGTTTTGTTGCAACGTTTTCTTTTAGTGTAAATAAAATTTCATCCGCTCACACTGTTTACGCGATTATTTTCCAACAAGAATTTCTTTATTAGGATTATTTTTGAATCATAAATCTTGAGGAAAGAATTTATGAAAGGACGATTTGTATGGATTTTTCATTCATCAAAATGTTAACAGTTGGGAAATGCTGATCATAAGCTCTGAGAAAATCCTTTCGAAAAGAAAACTGTAGGCGATTGAAAGTTTTTTTTTAGTGTATAATTTCCATTATATCAACTAGAAAGGCTATCGGTTAACGTTGCTCACTTTAGCTTCATAACTCGCTTTAGAACTGTCCTATTCACCTTTTCTAGAATTTCTTACTTTATATCTACCGCACCCTATTAAATGCAATTAAAGTCGAAATTTGTAGTACTCGTTTCAATTCTTCAAAAAAAAAAGAGATCAGCTTGTTTCGCTCACTGTAAGAATATATTTCAGGTGAGCTAGAATTGCCATTCTCTCTTTTCCTTTCCTTAAGCAAATCATCAACGACTTTGATATTTAACTATGCAAAAATGATCGTTGATAATTTCTAAATGACTTGCTTCAAATGCTATTCCCACTAAGGGTAAGTATTTATCCCTCAAAAACACAATCTTATGTTTTTGGGCATACAACTGCAGTCCTCATAAGCAAAGTCTATGTTGAAGGCAGGTGAAGAATCGTGGCTGCTGAAGCAATATGTGATTTTGCAGGATTATTTATGAGGCGAACCGGCTTGATGAATTCACAATAAATAATGGAGAATGCGAAGTAAAACACTCACTCTTGAGTGAGTGCGGTGCCTAAGCAAGCCGGCAAGCAACTTCCCTTTATCATCGTTCGCAAATTTTCTTTGCAAACGTGCGTTATCGGCGATGTCATATCTGTGCTATGCATATATATGACTCTCTGTGTCTGTATATTTATCGAGTGGTTCTATTTGAAGGTTCATTGAACACCTACTTATAATATTTGATGAACATAATATTCGATCCCTTAACCTCATAATTCGAAATGATTGATCAATTTTGGAGCAAAAAAAAAAACAACATTCGACAGTGTTAAAAAATTGCGCTATTTTACACTTGTGTCGCATCATAGAAAAACGAGTCTTATCGTCGTGGTCGGATCGATCATAACGCACGGTCATTGATTCTTAAAGTTTTCCCCTCGTTAATTTATAAAATTAGATAAGCGAAAGAGAAAAGCGCATATCGTGCCATTTCCACTAGCAAATTTGTGCGATTATTATTTTTTTTCTTTAATGATGCAAAACTATGAGATGAAAACCTAATCGATAAAAAAAATGCATGCAAATTTTCTCGTGATTTTTAGTTAGAATGTAAACCATGAAATCTAAAGTTTTGTGGAAAAAGTTTACAAATCATTGAAATACGGAATTTTAACCTGTTGTTGATTCGCTCAATTCGCCTCATCTGGGGACAATCAGCAAAGTTAGTGCGATTCACCGATTTTTGAGTTCGCATATCTTAATATGTGTTTTTTTGCAAGAAAAACATTGCATCCATCACTACTTTAAAACGGTGAATCGGTGCTATCAAAGGTACCCGGCCACAAGGATAGAAGCAAAAAAACCCGGAGATATTGGATTATTTCAAAGAGTTATCCGCATTTCGCATTAGATCATCCATAATTGCATCAGAGGAATATGCATTATAAGTTAAAGTTAAGTTTATTCAAAGACAACTAGAGCTAAGGTTAAAAAATTCCCTAAGTGCAACAAGCAATATTTGGAAGATTTTCCAATGCTATCTTTCATTTCAACGATCATTTTCGAAGCGAACTCTCTACAATTATATGTGATGAATAACTTGTATGCATTTTAAATTTGCACGTTTTTCGTTTTTCCGCCGTTCGGATCGGAAGAAAACGAATCTTTCATAGAAGACGTCTATAAGTGGGTCGGAGCAAATAACGAATGCACTATATCATAGTTTCATTATTTTCTGTAAATATATGAAAGCGTTTACTGAGATCAGTGAAATACAAAAAACGCACTTAGCACCAACTCGTCGGATAGTTTTCTCCGCTTTTTTTGGCACGGAATTCACTCAATCTATTGTCGATTCTATGTGAACATTGTCTTTTTTTTCACTCAAATTTTATCGTCTTTTGAATATTTTTAAAAAATTTTTCGGTGTATAGGTCGAATTGGAAGATAGAATATCATGGCAATGGCCTCTCTGATATATTTCGATCATTCGTCGTAACAACAATTAGCCAATAAATGGTGCAATGAGAGAATACAGCAATACAATTGTAAAAATTAGACGTAAATTTTCACTGTTTTTCATTCTCAACTCTCCATATATGTGACGATTTTCGACGAACATCAATTTTATATTTCGACATTTATACAATACACTATAGTTTTGCTATCATGGGGGATTTTTTTGTTGTGGGAAATATTTTTAGAAGGAAATGCGAAGAGCAATTAGAGATTTTTCACTCTTTATCATTTAAATAAATCCGATTAATTTTTCGTTTGTTTTTTTGAGAGAGAGCGGGTCGGATGAGGGGAAACTTGAGAAGGAATTGGGAGGAAATTAATGTTTTCATTTTTCTATTCTGAAAAAAAAAATTAAAATTCTCTGTTTTGTTTTTAATAGATTTTTGCCCTCTTTAATCGAATAAAACCGAAATTATGTTTTCATATATATATATATATATATATATATATATATATATATATATATATATATATATATATATATATATATATATATATATATATATATATATATATATATATATATATATATATATATATATATATATATATATATATATATATATATATATATATATATATAAAATGGAGAGCAAGAAAAAAATGAAGAAAAAAAATTTTTTTTCATTGAAAAATAAAACGTAAAATTATCACTTTGATTGCTGATGCAGGTCAAATGCACACTGTCAAAGAGAGTCAATCAATATTCGTATTAAAAAAACAAGACAACAACATGCATTAAATCGTGCAACTTGACAATGCCTCATACTATTATGCTCATTGGTGACACCTTCTAAGCAAATGTTTTACCAAAAAGCTTAATGTTTGTTTGTTTGTTTGTTTTTTCTGTTATATGGAAATATCACCCTCTATTTTGAAAATCGTTCATACATTATATCCATCTAACCATATATCCATAACATACTATCAGGACCATCGTTGAGCTTGTGAACAATTCAATGACCAACTTTCCCTCTCCACTTTCCACCTCTCCAATGAGAAAAATAACGTTGCAGAATCAAAATAGCTCTTCAGTTATTTGCATTTTGGCGTTCAGAGTTGAGTCAATCAAAAAAAAAAAATACAGGGCACAATTATTTTGAGTGATGAGTGAATTTTGAAAAAAAGAATTCAAATTTTTTTCTCTATGATTACCTAAAGTATCCGATAAGACTAAAAAAATTAGAGAGGCACTGTGAAGCGTACACATTAATAAAACTCATTATATAACATTTGAAAGCGTTAAAATCCAGAGAAATTATAAATACATATAGAGAATACGATCGAATAAAATATATATATATATATATATATATATATATATATATATATATATATATATATATATATATATATATATATATATATATATATATATATATATATATATATATATATATATATATATATATATATATATATATATATATATATATATATATATATATATATATATATATATATATGCTAAGAAGACATTACAAGTTCCATAATATCTCGAATAGAGGCCTAGGGTGGAATTTATTGCAAGGATCGAGAAATCTGTATTTGAGGAGGAGGCACTATTTTTTGCGAGGTGGCATAAAGAAAGAGGATTAAGGACGGGAGAATGAAGATTTCACCTTTCAAGAGTTAATATTTCTCGCATAATATGCTATCATTAATATATTTTATAAAATCATCTCCATATTACATCATTCCTAATTTCATACAGTTTACTTTAGCTTCATAATCATAAGTGGATCATCGCATTCCTTGAAAGTATATTTCGAAGAAATTTTCTCACCTATATGTCAAATCTATTTATCTCCCTCTCTTGAATTATTCAAAGATCGATGATTGGCAATACCTGACTTTTTGATCAAATTTAGAGGACTGACAGGAAGATAGCCACATATTGGTATATAGATCATTTTCGAATCCACAGATTTGTTCGAAATAAGAGGAAATTCCCAAAGAAAAGCTGCGTAGCAGCGTCCGCCGTTTGTTGCATGGAATAATCTTAAATACTCTGCATTGTCCTTTTTCTGGAATTGGGCCAAAATCGGTCATTTGTTGTAGCACCTTTTAGTTCAGTTCATGTTATGATCTAGCAGCATAATCTAGTTGCAGAAATGCTAATAAAACAAGTTTTAATTGATGCAGCGAGTTGAATTCTGCAGCATTTGCTATCTTTATTTCCGCTATTTCTTGATGAAAGCTTTCATAGAACGACGCATAGGATAAAGCTTTAATTTATTTTCGTATCTATTAATGCTCTCGAACATTTCCAAAAATAGCTAACTAATTAGTCATATAATTAATTAAGGACTAATAACGTAGAAATATAAAGTAAAAATTCGAAAATATTTCGAGAATTTCATTGAAAAATATCTTCGGAAAATTATTTTATCTATTCGCATCGTAATGAATGAGAAAATCTGAAAAAACTTCCTCATTAACGGAGAGGAGTTTATTCTTTTATTAGTTTTCGTATATATATATATATATATATATATATATATATATATATATATATATATATATATATATATATATATATATATATATATATATATATATATATATATATATATATATATATATATATATATATATATATATATATATATATATATATATTCGAGATAATGTGATCATCGAAGAAATCCTTTAAAAAATGCTTGTAAAATCACATATGAATTAATAAAAGGATAGTTTTAATGATTCGCAATTTTTACTCATTCAATTCTCTTAACTAAGAATTACTCTAGATAAGGGCTTAGAAGATCTAAATTTCCTTAAAATTCGATGTCTAATCTAAATAAAACTATCTCATCGCTAAGCAGATTATATCATAAATTTCTCGGATTTTATTCGAGAAAATGTAAAAAATGTTTATTCATTAGAGAAATTTAAATAATCATTACAATAGTTTTAGTTCCATCAAAATAATGTTTGCTACTTTTTTTTTCTTATATTCGACTTTTTCTATCCACTCTTTGAGCGAATAGAATCTGATAGCCTTTTCTCATAAGTGGAGGATTTAATAGACAATCATTTTCCTACAGAAAAAAAAAAGATTTAAAAAAAAATTGAAAAATGAAATCCTTCAAATATTCTCAGATAATAACATTGTAACATTATTTTAATTATTATAACATCATTACACAACAATAGATCATAGACATTCCTAATAAAGTAACAAAAAAAAACAAAACAACATTACAAAAAACGAATATTATGAAGTGTAATAACTTTGAGTAGTGAAATATTTAATGCTTTACAAATAAACTGAGCATGAGGTTCATGATCAATTAAAACGCCGTAGATTGGAATACTATCGAACAAAGTGTCGAAATCCTGCAAGAAGAGGAATTATTCTTCAAAAAATTTTTTGAAATCCCTTATTTCTTATTTTTATTTGCCCCTGTACAACCTGAATAGCAACGTTTTTATTTCACTCCAATTGATGAATTCGGTTATAGAACATTCAATTGATAGTCAAGAGGGATTCTTTTCCAAATTTACGGTGCTAAGTTGAAAATATCGTTGAGGTTTTAACTCGCCGAACTCAATGTGTATATCCATTAGCTCGAACTTGTTTACGCCATTTGCTTCGTCGATTTTGAAACCATACACGTACTTGTGCTTCAGATAGACCAAGTCGTTCGGCTAACATTTCACGCTCTAAAAATTTCAAAAATAACTCTATGATAAATGCTTATTTATAATAAAACTAACTAATAATTTTCCACTAATCTTAGCTAAAGATCTATTCTAGTTATAAACTTTTGATAGTAATTGTATTGTAAAGAAAAATTCACCTCGATAAGGTTTCATATTTTCCAAAGAAACCATTTGTTTTAAATGTTTTTTTTTTTGATCCTCAAAATTTTATCATTGATTCATCTAAGCAGCAAAATTGCCTATCGTCTGCAATTATGGCTTCGACACGACAAAAATTGAACTAATTATTTTCGTTATTAATAACTAAACGCAAAATTAGAATTTATTTTATTCATTATTTACAACCAAAAAAAAAAATGAATGAGAATATCACACATTTGAATAAAACATAAGAAAGTATCTATTCGCAAATTTTATTTCATTCTTTCATTCATAGGCTTTTTTTTTCAGTGGATATTAAACTTCATTATATTTATCATTTTAGTTGGCAAACTGTAACTATCGGATATAAAGACGGACAGGCAGACAGACAGGCAGACAGACAGGCAGACAGACAGACAGACAAACAGACTGATAGACAGATGCATATGTTTAGAGGTTTGACATTTTTTTAAATCAGCTTTGTCGAAAAAAATTTCTTCCATATGCATTATGAACGTGAAGTGGGAATTTGCAATTGCACAATTTATTAACGTCACTCGACATGTGTTTGCAATGTTTTTTTTTTTTGCAGTTTGCTAATTTGCAATTCTGCTTATTTACTGAAAATTGTCGTTTCGTGGATTTATTTATTACAACCAATGCAATGTGCAATTATTTAGACGTGCTTAAAAAGTTTGGTGCAAGCATTAATGCAATAATTGAATGAAATGAAATTGCAACGTTACATAGGAATAACACATGCACTCTATTTTAAGCAATATAAATATACTCTTCACATTTTCACATTATTTCAATAGGATTGCTTATTTGCTAAATTTTAATTATGCAGTTTACTAAATGCATTGAAATAACAAAAATGCAAATTTTGCTTTTATATTTGAACGTATTATTTGCGCGAATGCGCTCACATAAAAATTGCCCTAGAGAGAATTTTGCAAATTGCATTTTTTGCAAATTTGCATTTATGAAACGCATTTTTTGCAATGCTTTTTCTATTTTTGTCTATCTTTGTGTTTGCAATAATTTTTTAAATATGAATCACTAAATTCTGCAATAAAATTGAGATATTTGGCATTAAAACTAGTGCTATTGTCTCATAAATTGTCTTTCATATTGACTGAAGAGGAGTTATAGCCGTTTAAAGAATGCCAAAAAAAAAATGTACTGCACTTCAAGTACCCTTCCCCACTCCGCCTCACCCACTTTCTCCGTTCACATCCCATCGAGCCGCAATATACAACTTTTTCGCATAAGATTTATAAGAGCAGCCATATCGACGAATATGTTATAGCGTTATTATGCAAATTTTTATTCATTGGTAATTGTTGCAGTAACTTGGTGAACGTAATGCTAAAACGCATTTTGTGCTAACTTCGTTGATGCGCTTTCCCAATTTTCATTTACGATAAAATTCTGATAGAATTTAAATTGTACAAGTAATTTATTTCTTCTATTTGCTAATTTCTATTTCTAGAACTATGGGGAAAAGAATATTTCTAAATTCATATTTTAAAGCGTTAGAAGTAAATCGATATTGCATTAAGTAAGTAGACTGCAATAATTTCATGACTAAAACAATGACGTCTGCATTTTATCTCTCATTAAACGGCTGCAAAAATGAGCTCTATTTTTTTAAAAAAATATTGTTATCCAATGTAATCTACATAATGCTTACTTTTTAGATTTACATTAAAAAAAAAATGAAATCAACGTTGTAAAGAAATGATTGGTATAATTTGCCCATGTGAGTGAAATAATTAAACAAATAGTATAATTTATCCAGGTGATTAGGATAATGTGTGCTCTTCCCTATGAAACATTACGCCGACAGGTTACACAAATATTCGAGAGAACGAGAAAACGCTTGATATAAAGAAGCCGATATGTAATTTCGTATGATCAGATGTGTGATTTTTCAATTGCAATTTGTTGGTTTATCGGTTTGATTGCCGAGGAAATTTGCAAGTGAAATTTCTTCAAATTTGCAAGTCAAATTTTATGTTTGCTACAAATATAAATAAGTTGCACAATATGTGTAGTTTTAAATATCAATAACTATCAGTATAACCAATGATGATAATGTGTGAAAATTATGAGCGTCATATTTTGCAGCTGATCAGTTGAGCTATCAAACCCCCACCCAAAAATCGTTTCGATACTTGCAACTCTTGTTTAGGAATGTTTCTTAGCTTGAATGGGACAATATTTTATGCAAATCATGAAAGACAGCGGAAGACTATAAAATTACCGCATAAAACATATATTTCAATGCAAAAATCATAACCTCCTAATTCATCTTTTAATGAATAATAATTTCTGCTTTCTTTTCTTCTCCGTCTTTGCCACTAATTTCTACATTCCTTTTCCGTTCGCCCTTTGTCGGCAATTTTTTTTTCTTTTTTAATAAGAGAAATGATGTTTTCGAAAAGATAACACGCCATTTGTTTCAGATAAACGATCTACCGAATCGATAGATTTATGCTTAATTTCGTGTAATTTCATAGATTTATGATAAAGGAAATAATTTTATTCCTCGAATGTTTGATATTTATTTCCAACTATAATTATTTCAATGAAAATTAATCGTAGTTAATTTGATTTCTTCAAAATTTCATCATCATTACAGCAATAATTAATTTATTTTTGATTGCACAATTTGTGCAATTTAGTAGGTGAAAGTGGAAAATGCCAAAGATGGCCATTATAATTTCCACTTTTTATATTTATAAATGAAGTTAAATGATGAAGAAATTGTTCTTTGTTGAATATTTTCGAATAATACGATAAACATTGTAATAATATAAAGCTGTTCATTGTTTCTATAGGATATTTTTGTGCTAAAAATTATGACTGCAATGATTCGTAGAATTGCGACTTAATGAGTACAACGATTAGTGCAATAGTCTGGAAATCACTCTAAATAAACTGATACAAAATGAAGCTTTGACGGTTAAACCTCTTTGTTCAACCGCTTTCACGTACTATCAACAATAATGAGCCGTAAAGAGTGATTTTTGAACCAAAGCTATCGTCTGAACAATCTTCTAACAGGATTCATTTTGTGCACCTCAAATCAGTTGTAATCTAAGGGGGCCTGGATAGTATAAGACGAGTAGAACTTTTTCTGCACTATATATATATATATATATATATATATATATATATATATATATATATATATATATATATATATATATATATATATATATATATATATATATATATATATAAAATCAAAACTACGCCCAGCAGTCTTGATGGCACTAACATCTACTCGTCAGACAGATGGCTGTAAACAAGCAGACATATGCATAGTTGTATAATAAATCCTTAGAAATTACGTCGTCGCAAAGAAGCGCATGAGAATGTGTCAAAAATTCCCACCTGCCTATCGAAAGAAATTTTCAAAATTAATTGCACACGTTATATATCTAATAGAAAATAAGCTTATTAATGTACTCAAAGAGTCATTTATGCTGTAACAATTATAGCCGACTTTCACGGATGCATAATATTTTATCGCTTATTACTTGTTAATTCCTACAACGATGACTCATACAATGTTAATTATTTACACAGTTTGGAATAAAAGTTCTAAAATTAAGAGAGTTTGCACTTTTCGACCCAAATGCATTTTCTCATAGACGCTATTTTGCCAAAAAAAAAAAAACTCAACAACATGGTGCTTGTCTGGAAAAAGAATACTGGCTTGATACAACGATATTAAATGTTCTGGATCAATCGTTCAAAGGCGCTTTTGAGTTGCATATTTCCTCAACGCTATGTAGGAGTGACTTTTAAGAGCAGAAAAAGGCTATTATGAAAAAAATCTGCTAAATATAATTAACGATTACTTTCTATCGGTTGAATTGCCTTCAATGTTTCGAATGATTTCGATATATCGCTTTCATTTATCAATTTTCCCAATAGAATAAATGGGCGAAAATTTCTTATTAATTAATGACTAAATTTGCTGTAATCTCATATTTGTGATTTCCTATAGGTTGAAAGTTTCTAAAATTTTTTTCGAATCCTTCGCTGTCTCTCTTTCGTCGTGTGAAATGGTTCAACGCGATAATTATCGCACTTTCCTCTTAGACAATTCACACAACTGTCAAATATTTCTGCATTTCCGTGCTTGGATCCTTCTACACCTTCTAATTTAATAATTCCTCTAAAAAAGTTCGACTTATTTTTGAGTTATCACTTGAAATTCTATATGAGGATATTTTAATGATTATAGGCAAATATTGTGACAGCAAATATCTACCCTAATGAATTAATGCTTTCGGCTACGTGGAATAAAATATGTGTTCGAATATGTTTTCCTACCTGTATATGTTTTCTTATTCCGGAACGTCAATTTCCGGTTAAAAAATTTCCTCCCTTACCGGCTTAATTATTATAAAAACCTTGTTACAGGTTTATTTTGCAGTAATGAATGCTCGCACAAAGATAAATCACCTGTGCCAACCATATATTGTTGTTCTTCGAATGCTCGTTCAAGGACGCGTGTTTGTGATGCACCGTAAATTGTCCGCTGTTTCCTGCCATTGCTTATCCTTTCTTCATGGCCACAGGGCCTAAACATAATACCGCGTGGATCGGTCACCGGTGCTCGTCGGCTTTGTTGAGTTCTTAGAAGTCTGTTGATCGAAAAATCTGAATAGCGTCTTGTTTGTTGAGGTCGATTTTCCGGTACCACAGCGGCAAAAAGACAGCTGGGAGCAGAAAGGCGTCTAAAGCTGCTCCAAGACGAGCTTCCTTCATCGGCTGACGAAGAGGCTACCGAGGCTGCGATTGCTACCGACGGTTTACTCGTAACTGATGGCACTGGTAGGCTGGGCTTGAACAACGCCATAGACGATTGCTGTGGTTCAAAGGGTAAAAAGGTAGTCGGTAAAAAACACTCGAGTGACGGTAGCAGAGATAGCGTAGGTGGTGGCTTAATGGGTTCCTTAAGAGCAATCAAATCGGATAGCAGATTTGGTGAAGTGGTAGCGGGATCAGGGCTATGTTGCGTTTGCTGCAGTTGAACAGGTAACGAGAGTTGATGTGTCGTGCCAAAAGCGCCACACGGATCGAGCAATGGCTGTGGTAAAATCGGTGGTGCAGATGCAATCGCGGTAGCCTCTGTAGGTTGAGAGGATGTGCGTGAGCTATCCTGCGGCAATGTGCTCAAAAATATAGCCGGTAGAGTGCTGCAAGGTGAAAGTCTCGAGCACATTTACCTGTAACAACAAATTGTGCAACGAACACTTGTGCTACATTCAATAATAAATCGTTTCATCGAATATGCGCGCATTTCAAATATCGCTATGAAATCTTTCAGCTTCAAACGATAATGAGGGATCATGTGATAATAACATGCCGGCTGCATTAAGAAGTTTCGTCTAACATATGGGTCGCGTGAAGATTATATACTGAACACATTTGGATTGAGTCATAGACGTGAAATTTCAAAGCTTCGATAAAGAATAGCGTGCCTTCGAATCGAGTCGAACTTGACACAGAGAATAGAGGTACGTACGTTCATCGAAGCATATAATTAAGTAGTAGTACATATAAAACTGTTGCCTATAGTGCACAAACGCTTGCAACTTACTTATTAATGAATTTACCTCTAAAATTCTAGGTTGAATTCATATTTATATATTTTCAACTCAAGCCTACTCTAATGATGCGAATATAATTTTACAGCGTTGACATTCACTCCATTGCTAGGTGTGAGCCTCAAAAATCGATCCTCTTCATCGACACAGTGATATTTTTTCGCTCTTCGAATTTCTTAACTAATGAAGCAAAACAACCTAATTGAATAATTAAGGTGTAACGAAAATTTGATAATATCCAATAGTCCCGAATCATTTTTTTTTGTAATCCTATATTATTGTTCGATTCTCATTCATTACTTACCTTGAAATACACTAAACCAGGTAAGAGAACAATAACCAATGCAAATGAAGTGGAAATGGCACAAAAAGGGATATAGGTTTACGGATGAAACGGCGAAATAAACGCGCATATTGCATAATTTCCGAAACAGTATGAAAAGAGTATGAAAATATGAGTGGAAAATTTTGTAATATATAATGATTGAAACAAAAAAAAAGAAAAGAAAAAACGAGAAATGAAATTTTTTTTAAAAAAAGTGCAGAATGAGGTATTTGTTAGATTATTCTTTTTTTGCAATGCACTCTACAATTATGAATACTAAAGAAATTCTTAGAAGACGTAAAATTTACGAAATATTAGAATTATTAATTTCCAACAATAATGAAATTTATTACTTAACTAACGAATTTAGCTTTTTGTTTTTTGTTTTTTTTTTTTTTTTGTTTTTTTGTTTTAATATTTGGAGATGATTAATAAGATGAAAAGAAAGCGACAATCGAGTCGAACTTTATAATTCTCATCATAAAATAATTTGCATATATTAATGGCAATTTTCAAATTTTCGTAATAATTTTAATATTAGCCAAAGAAGTTTATTATTATGATTTAAGCCTTTTAATCGTATCGTTAATTAGACAATATCTCTATCAAATATATTACTTTTATTTCCGAATTAAAAAAAAAACAAAACAAAACAAAATAAAAAACAATTTCGTTTTGTTAAATTTCGAACCGAATCGCTTTTGTGTTATAAGTTCATTGTGTCGAAATTAAAAATGCTTAGAATTTCATCGAATGCGGCGATAGAGCGCTTTATATTTTCCATTGCGAATTTTCCATTTTTTTAAAAAATTTTCCATTATGTTCTCCATAAAAATTTTTTAAATTAAACTTTTCATTTTCCATTATATTTTCCACTCGATTATGTAGATCTATAGAGATGCGTAAATGTTTCAAGTATATGCAGCAAAAAAAAAAGGTTTAACTATTCATTAATAATAAATTATGCTCATTCGAAAATTTTTCAATGAATATTGTGAAAGCCACAACACTTTCTTCATCATTTAATGTGACCTCTTTCAATATCATTCTATCAGCCAATCGCTATCTCCCTTCACATTCACAGCCATATACATATGATCATCATTGGCACTCTCTCTCTCTCTCTAGATTTTCATGATTTTTTTGCGAGGTAAGAATGCTTCGACTCGTTTAAAAATCTGAGAATTACGAAAGTTTCCACCTTATGACCTCATTAAAATTCCATCGCGTGCAAATTCTTTTAATTTCGATCATTTTCGACTACAGTCTTTAAATTTCGTTCATTTATTAATTGTGATCGAATTTTGTCATTTATTGTGTGAAAATTACAAAAATCGACGAAAATGTGATCGAAAATATGCAAATACTATTATGATAGTTTTTTTTATTTCAAAGAGTGAGAGCATTTTATTGAGCATGCAAATTCAATATCGTTATTCAAAGATGATTGAAGCATTATGATGGTTTTCAGCTTCACGATTTACCATAACAGTTTTGAGAGTTGAAAGATAAATTTTCAAGTATACTGAAAAATAGAGCACTCAACATAGCATGAAATATTCCGCCTATTTGACGAATAATGTGTCGATATCATCGGAACGATCTAAATGCAGCAAACACTACAGTGCTTGAAATTTACAGTAGATCCTCTGATTACTGAACTAAAACTGCGCCCAAATAGGTGAGACGATATGCGAGTTAGCATAAGAATAAAATGTCCGAAAGAATGTCCTCATATTTTCCGTTACTCCTATCACCGGCAAAAATCTCTCGAAAAAGATCGTTTTTTTTTGGTGATTTGGCCGAGGCAGAATGAATGGAAAATCTTTTGGCAAATTTGAATATCTGTGAGTGATTTCGAATTTGATGGATCAACGTGAAATGTGATCGAAGAGGTCATCCTATTGCATACAATATACCTTTACCCGTTTTCCCCTTGAACTTTTTCTAGCTATGGCTTCAGTGTTTCACGAAACTGGAACTATGAAGTAGATAGGCATACATATAAACATAAGCGGCACCCTTAAAGCTGACCATTATTCCATAGAGGTGTAGAATTATTCGTAAATTGATATGAACAGATAAAAACCTAATCGATAAAGTGTCACATATTCACGATGATAATTTTTTCATCTTAGTGGTAATCCTCATTATAACGATGTTGTCAAAATCTTATGCTTGAAATTTCATGAATCATTATGCTATCATTAATAAGAACGAATAAAACTGCTGCTGAACTAGGCAAAATCCGCCTTTTACTAGATAAGATAAAGTTAAGCCGCATATGATAAACATCTTTTCTATTCGCGCTATTGCGCCGAGTTTATCCTTTAAATACGTTTCTGAATTATATCCTTTCAAATTGACTATCATTGAGCACCTCTCTATATCGTAGAATAAAAGTACACATCATAGTTCACAAATGTATTAAAAAAATGGAAATATTTCAATACTTTCATTAAAAGAAAATGCGAATCCTTTACATAGATATGATTAAATGAAAATATTAATCATTAATTTTTTCATAATTTCATACATGAATCACATAATCATAAATAACATCGATGAAATATATTTTTATAATCAGCAATTTTATAATCAGCAATAATCAGCAATTTTATAATCAGCAATTTCTTATCAAAAGGAAGTTTATTGCTCAATGAATTGAGTCGATTTTTTGAATGCTACCTTTTTATCACATTTGCATATCGATCGTTAAGAGCACAACAATCGTAAAAATATACACTATCCATGGTTCATTAGGTGACTTATAAATAAATTAATGGTATATAAATGAAAAAATTTATTAATAACGTAAACATATTACTATTTGATGAATTGATTGCTGCACATATATGATGAGTACTTCGATTTCATTCGACACATTACTTTTTTTTTTGTACTTTTTACAATTTTGTAGTTTGATTTCCCATTGTCCATCTCTTATTTAATAATTAGAAAACTAGAATACATCCAACCTTTCAGTTTGCTATAAATGACTTGTGGAAATAAGCTTGCGAAAAAAAAAGTTATGCTTTCATTATATCATGCATCGTTTGTTGAATTTTTTGCAAATTAGAAATGTCAACAAGAAAGGAGGAGAGATAGAGAGACAGACAGACAGAGAGAGAGAAAAAAAAGAGAGGAATGAAAGATATTATAAGAGAAAAATGACATAAAACTGCAAAAAATTTAGTGCAAATTCAAGAAGAGCGCAAAATTCTTCGATACAAATGAGAGCTGTTTAAAAAAAACGATTTGTACTCACTATTCATAGAAAATTTTCAATGCTTCTAGACGGTAGATAGATCGACCGAGTGAATTTCATTTAAGAGATATTTATAGTCGTTAATTGATGCTCGTAAGTTAGTAAATAAAGCAAATGATGTATATTAATGGATATATAATGGAAATTAAAGATGCCATTAGAGAGATAAAATAATTTTCCAACGATACTCGATAAGATATACGAAATATCGAGTAAAGTAATTCACAATTTAGGTTTGTAAATAAATTCGTAAAACAACAAAATCATTTTCATTGGTTGGCTTCCTAATTTTGCGTATAATATGGTTGTACTATTTCTTAAGATAAAGAAGCCAAGTGGTATAAAATGTTGCATAAAGTCTTATCAAATATGCAATTTTATTTGACATGGGACAGTAAGTGGACGATCAATCGAATGATCACTGATTTAACGAATAAGTGCTCCGAACAACTGATAGACATATATATATATATATATATATATATATATATATATATATATATATATATATATATATATATATATTATATATTATATATATATATATATATATATATATATATATATATATATATATATATATATATATATATATATATATATATATATATATATATATATATATATATACACGCATGCACACACACATACATAAATGCACACATACAAGTAGCAACTTTTATAATCATGTAAATAGTTAACTGCTCTAATCAATGTCTTTTTTTGCCTTTGTTACCTTTATTACATTGCTGACTTACCTTTGAAAAAAAGATATCATATTCCACTGCTTTTCCTAAATATTAGAAATCTTTGCAGCTGAATATTTTTGGCCAATGTCCATCAAAAAATTTATGGTCACCTAGTTGGCAATCTGCTAGAGTTGTTTTTTTTTTAGTGACGAAACTGAAATAGGAGCACAATTTAATAAGAAAAACCTTTTGTAACGTCCTTCTCAATGCATTATATTTTAAATTAAAATGGTGGAACATAATTTTCATTAAGAAAACATAATAATGCAATAAGCACATTGTAGTTTACAATTAAGCATAAAATTTATATGCAAATAGCATATTTAATCGTTCATAATCTCGAACTTTAAAGAGTCCGCCAAATTCTCAATAATAGTTTTCAAATGAAGTGATATTTATGAAACAATTTGCATAACTTATAGATGCTTTCATATGATATTCTTTAATTGAAGAATTTCTTAACGAAAAAAAAAAACAGTTTCAATTATTGCAAATTATTGCTGAAAATTTTGCAAACATCTTGCAAAAAAAAGAGATGTTCTTTGAACTTTGACAACACTATTGTTTTAAGGAAGCTAATTAATCTTTTTTCTTAGCTAAAATGTTCATTTTTGAAATTTCCGGTTTTTACGTCAAAACTTTGCAAATTCCTGATGATATATTTGCAAAAAAATATGGCGAATATGAATACTTTAGACTTTTAAAATCACTTTCATTAATTACAATTTACTGCATAATTGTGTAGAAAAATTATATCAATGATATTAAAAAAAATTTTTTTTTGTCTAATTCTATTAGGGCATCAATGTAATGACGAAATATTCTACTTATAAATTTATCTCTGCACCGAAGTCACTCCTGGAAAAGAAACAGTTCATTTTTATATTGGGACCATCCCCTCACCACACCCCCTCTCTCCCCCCAATAAATAATGAAGCTTTCGACGATTAAGAAGCGACAAATCAATTTACTGAGTCAACTTGTGTTTAATCGATCAAAAGTTCACTAACAGGAAGAAAAATAATGTGCATTCCGGGTGCAATGAAAACGGCATCAAAGCACTGCCTCCTAGAGCATCTGGTGCATCTTTAAAGAGCAAGAACAATAGCCGTTGCTCTGCAGTGTTCTAACTCCTTGCAACCGCAACGTGGTTACCATTTCTCGATCATTGGCTCGTTTTATAATCATATTTGCATATTAATCGCTTACCTACGCTTTCAATTCGGAGTTTTTTTTCCACAGAAGGAAGTTCTTCTGATACGTCTGTTTATGAAGTATTTATTCCATTAGAAACTGGCAGCTTATTATGGCGTAAATTCTGACGGTTATTAGTCACTGTGCCTATGAAAAAATAAATTCCACTTGGAAATTCCAAATTGCCTCTAAGAAAAGATGGAAACTACTAAAAATTTCATGAATGAAAAAACGTTTCTCGAAAGACATTTAAATGAAATGCTATTATTCGATTATCGCTGATAAAATTCCACTGAAAATCTTTAGCAGAGATCTTTAATTTCCATTCAATTTCATTGATAGATCAAATTTATACCTAATTATTTGGAAATCTAATAAACATATACACCTACACCTAAATCATTACACCTAATTATATGAAGCAATTTTCATCAGTAATATAATAATGCGATATTTTATTTGGCAATAATCGCATTAAATAAATCATATAGTTGATATGGAGGCGATTATTTCCACACCATTTCATTCATTATTCTAACTATCACAATTTTGAGTGTAAAGATTTTATTATAAGAAAAATGAGATAATTCCTATAGTTCTCTTATAATCTGATAATAATTGAATGAGATCAAAGAATGAAAATTCGCAAAGTGTATTTTTTCCACAAAAACACATAAGTGATATTCTCTAGTAGTCATAATAATTTCACTTAAATAAAGCAATAATAATGAAAATAACTTTGCTATTATCTTTATTTGCTTCAGTAATGATAGCAAATGAATTAGAATATTTCAAGTCTTACTTAATTAACAATAATTAACGTTAAATACTATTATGGTTGAATGACTACTATGGTTGAGTCATCGCTGTAAACGTTGCCGTCGCAGGACGACGATGTTTAGAAGTTCTTAGATGCTTAGAGGGCAACCCGAAAATTTTCAAACGAGTTATAAATGTTTGAAATTAATAAACCGTAGCCAAAATTTTTTTTAGACTCTAACTTATTTATTTCAAATCCGAAAATGAGAACAAAGCAGATTTAACTTAAGGCGCTTCCAAACCTAATGATTCCATGATAGAATGGTGTGCAAATCGCCTGATTGATGGCAACTAATGAGCAATAGAAGTTTGAAGTGATGTCAGTTCAGGCTATCAGACATTAAAGTAGTATGAGTGAGGGGCTGTCAAAACCTGAGATCCGCCAACGCGTTGTTACTTCGGATCTACTAATAATGCCAAAATAAAAGCACCTTGCCTGGAAGGTTTCCAGTCAGAGTATCTTAAGTCTTAATCGTTCTTAACCTCAGTTTTGAGAGGTATAATAAAAACTAAAGTTGCAAAAATCAGTATCATCAATTTCAAAGGGTTCATTATATTTAGACGATGATACGGAAGTTAAGATTCCACACTAATAATCAGCACCTGAAATTAGATGAGTTTCATACAAGGTATCTTTATGTTTGTCACTTATGCATGCCTATCTGTATAACTTATCTATCCGCCACACAGCCGACGGGTATGGTAAACATTTCAATATTATGCGATTTATTTGCATGCTGATACAGTCAATATTTAGATCATTCACTCATTTTTGGCGTTTGCGAAAGATTTTTGATATTTTTGACAGATTATCATCACCGGGACAATAATTTCCACATAATAAATAAATGACAAAGAGCTCCGTAAGGTTGAGAAGAACCGTTTTACGTTTTACATCGAAACTCCTGCTGAAACATCAGGCAAATCGCTGAATTTCAAAAACAACCAGTCAACCGTGATGTTGCTTTGATTCTTGGAGCATTCTATGGCGGAAAATTTTTTGAACAACAAAAATCTTTAAGATTATATGCAAATATTATCTTATTGTCAGCTACAAGATCATTATTGAGGACAGCTTCCCTCTTAATCTCGCCAGTTATTTCTCATGAAAATATATAGCGGCTTTTGAGCGATTAGTGAATGACGGTTGCAAAAAAAAAAAAACTTTTTTCTTCACCAAATCTAGTATTGATAGATGTTAAAGCGCCGCATGAAGCAAATGTCGTTCAAACTTTTTTAAATGGCAGATCGTGCTATAAATATGGGCGATGCTTCCCAAGGATGCGGTAAGTGTTACTAGAAATGTGCGCTCATTCATTTGAGTCACCTTATCATGATGCAATTATTAGGATTTTCGATAGCGATCATATGAACAATTTTTGCTAATGTAATAAGCATATGAAATTTCTGCATTATGAAAATAGTACTCACATCTATTCATAGCTATAGGACGATTTATTAATGAATTAGCTATTCTCTGACGCGAAATATTCATTCATTGTCTTTAGAATGAAGAGTCTCTCTTTATTTTGTTTAGATTTTAGTGCAAATGCATTTATGCAATATTAACTAGAAATAGAAATCGAATAAATTAAAATTTAGAAAATAGTCGAATTAAAGAGCAAATATTATTGAGTCAACACTTATATACATTTGTATTCGTTTTCTTTTTATAAATTTCGCAGAGAAATCCACCACTTTAGCATATAATGAAATGAATTGCAAATTGCAATGAACGATTGCAAAATTCTATCATTGCAAAATACAAGCAAACATTGATAAACAGCGCAATATTAGCGTTTTTAGCTGAATAGCTGTGCTAGCATTTTAAGTACTATTCAATTATCTGTGCAATAAATAACTTAAAAATAATGAATCCTTCGAAAATATATGCTCATGAATAGAAGCAAATATTTAATACTGAGCTAAAAGGCTCGAAAATGATCGCCTCAAACCGAAAATTATGGCCTCTAACTGGTAAAACTATGATAGAAGAATAAAGAGCGTAAAATCGTACTATGAAAAAATAGTCAAATTTACATAGAAATGGAGGGATGGTAAGAGAGGTAAGAAATGGATGGCTAGTTGAATATTTTTGAGACTTAAGTCTGCTTCCTCAAACATGCAATTGCTATGAAATTTCCTTTATTAAACCATAAATTTATGCAGCCTTTCAAATCTCTATAATAATGAGGGCAGAGTTTTGCTTAGATGCGAGATAAATTACGCTTGAAGTTTGGTGAATTATGAGTATCGAATACATTTCTAAAGGGTTATTGAATACGTTATTGAAATTTTCCTTTAATAAAATTTGAAATTTACGAAAGAAAAAAAGTTTATTTTTTTAATTCGTTCGTTTCATTTGCAATGAACATATTGCTGACGGACTGAAAGTGAGCGAAAATATATTCAGAATGAATGTGGGAAAGATTTTAATTGAATTGGAGTGTTCGATAGCATTATGAATACAAATTCAGTTATTCGGAAAACAAATTAAGGAGCAAATAGGAGAGAACGAAAATGAAATTTGAATGAAAGATGAATGAAGTAAGCGGTTAAGTTCGAGCAGACTTTAACGGTTGCTGACGTATACCTTGAGAGTGATCACTCAGCCAGTATTTCATAGTCTTCTAGGTTTCATTCCGAGTTGATATGCCAAATAACGGAAATTTTGACTATATTCAGGAGGGCATAGTGATCAAGAGGAAATTTTAACTGTTTAGACGAGGGTGCATTTTTGCGCCTCAAAAATTCTAACATCATAAAACACCAATAAATCAAATTTTGAGCAGTAGAAAACTACTCTGTGCCTATACTTAGATGGGAAAGGAAAGCGTTCGGTGTGGACGATGGGGAATTTTTTTTTGCGATTAGGCGATAGAGTTGGCCACCAGATTTGCTCATTTGTTTTTCAAATCACCGAGCAGAAATTGAAAGTAAGAAGTATCATATATCTTCAACAAATTTCAATTTGAATGTCACCTCCTATATAATCGCGGCAAATTTTATAAATTGCAAAAAAATGTTTTAAAGACTATTTCGAAATTCAAGGGTTTAGAGGTCAATGAAGAGGCGATGGCATGAGATTTACAACGACTGACTGTGATGCTGAAATTTTCTGTTCCTCCTATCTCTCCTCCCTCCCATCCCCTGTATGATAATTTTCATATTGGCTAGTGTTGTCTAAATAAGAAGGTCAAAATCTATATAATCATGTATTACTCTACAATTCTACTACATATATATATATATATATATATATATATATATATATATATATATATATATATATATATATATATATATATATATATATATATATATATATATATATATATATATATATATATATATATATATATATATATATATATATATATGTAAAATTCTGTCCCCATTCTATTTTTTTTGCAATGCGTTGTGATTTTTGTAATGCCATCTCAATAAGAAATACAAAAAATATTTTTCATTATGCTTTATAGCGCCCCATTACGTTTTATCAAATGAAATTGGAACTTATAATAATTGCGCTCTATGAACGATTTTATACAAAAATTGGTGATCGGAAATGCCGATTTCAATTTTTTTAAAAAAAATCATTTTTGCACAGATCCACCGTCCCAACTCACTCCCACCGCCATACCCACCAAAAAAAGAGGAACAATCTCTATTCTTCAAATGTACTGATGTAAGTATACAAAAGGCCATATGCGAAGCTCTCTAGTAAACATTTATTGATGAAATTTCCTTTATAAGGCGAGAAAATCGACGGTGCTAGGATGTATACTCGTCGATAAATTTTAATCAATAGAACTGAGAATCTATAGCTTATATTAGCAAAACACATCAAAATTTTCGATCAGTAGATTGTTGCTGTCCGATGTGGCATGTTCGTTGCATCATTTCCTTAGAAAGGACAATTATTTTGAGCAGTAATACGAAAATTCTTTTTTTAAAAGCAATTTTACAAGCTATGTAAAGCATAAAGTTGAAAAATCAATACGAATTTAAATATCTTTTTAAGAACAAATCAAAGAAAAAAAAAACAGAGGAAAAATCACCACTATGAGAATTATTCTAACGCTTAACATAATCTATTGTTCATATTTCAATTATCTTTTATTATTATCAAATGAAAAGAAAAACACATTAAAAATTTATGAAAGATTTTAATGATTCAAGAATTATTTTGCACAATAATCGACCCAAAATTAATTTTAGATTATGAAGTACCTAATAAAGAAAATAGTATAAATAAAACAATGAATAAATAAAAATATTAAAAAAACACAAATAAAAATATATAATCAGCTCATCTAAATGAGATTTTTACAAAAAAATAAAATTTTTTTTTTTTTAAATTGCATTGATGGCATTTTTTTTTCAGTTAAATAATCAAAATTTTTCGAATAATATTAACGACTATAATTACAATTTTATTAAGAGATGTATAATTCGTTAAACAATCGAATAGAATTTCTATGAATTCATAACGATATAGGTATTAATTAGTAATAGAGTGCAACATCGTTAGGAATGATGATATGGAAGGCGCCGGGAAAAAAAAATGGTTTGCTAATAGTGTAATTAGTTTATGCTTGAGGCACACTAAACGAGCGATGAGTTAATCAACAAATTAGGAGAAGATATGTATATGCGTGTGTGGAAATAGCTTTAATGAAAAAAAAAAAAAATGTTAGATCGGCGTTAACGCTCGTTTATCGATTTTAAAGCCCTCATAATGCTACATACGAAAATCAAGTTGTTGCTACTAGTAGCTATGAAATGACATCAGCTTTAAGAGTATAGGTAAAAATCTAATTAATAGAGGTGCTTAAAAAAAGCGATGGATACAAATATGAATTTGAAAAATTTCCTTAGAGATTTCTAGGAGAACTTTTCGCATTTATTTCAAGTATGGTGAAATTCATTTCGGAAGACGATTTCTATTCGAGAAAAACAAAAAAAAATTTACAACCTTGCATAATCGCAATGTTCATATTGTGCAAATTTTGCTGACTCGAAACTGATCAAGCGATGAACCGTATGAGCGGTACTTAGATGTGCAAATATTCGTAAAAAGTACGATCATTGCGGAGTTTCAATACCTTTTAGGAGCTGCCGTTTAGAGTTTAAGAGGCAAAAATAGGGAAAAAAAAACACCAAACCATTCATAACTGATAACATTGCAAACTGATGGAGGCATCTTAAGAAAGTTTTCCGGAATTTGAATAAGTGAGTTTGTTGTTCAAAAATAGTCAAAACCGTTTTTCGGGATTGCAGTCGCATTTCGTTTAGCGAAAATCACGAATTTTATCCCTTAAAAAAGGAATTAATCTCAACTGTCTACATTCTCCAAGTGAAGGTTGTGATGTGGTGTTCAGCCAATAAAGTAGGGCAAATAATTTCCGATAGTATTCGCTGAAAAGTGTATATAGTAGCGCTCTCGTCGCAAATATTCCAAGAATTGTTCTTCAAAGATGCGAAATTTTAGAGATTATGGATAAATTTGCATAGGTTTCAGGTGCACATACGCATAAATTTATTTGCATCAGTATGTTTACATTTATTGCTCTCCAAATTCTTCATATTCTTCTACTTCTACTCATTAACGTACGACACACTCTTTATGGTTTTCGTTTCCTATGACCCAGAATTTCTGCATATACTACCGTCAGGTACATATGAAAAAACGAAGAAGCTTTAAGGGGAACTGATACAGACAAAAATAATAGCTTTTTCTGTGCATTATTCTATGCAATTATGCAGAGGCTAGTTTATGGAGAATGTGACTGTCGTAGAAAGGATTGAGTGTTTCATTTGTTTAAACGACTCAAGATGGTAATACGAGTAAAATATGTAATAGTTTTGTAAATTATATAAAAGCAATAAATGCAAATAGTGTATCAGATACATGCAATGATTGCAATATCATTTTAGCGCAATATATTCAAAAAATCAATACGAAAGCAAAAAAGGATTCACACAAGAAGAGTTGGCAATAATATATGCATTTCTAAGTCATCAATTATATTTACAAATCATCAGCGAATAAATTATGTATAATGATGGAGGTGTTCATCTTTTAAATGAAAACTTATGAGAATTTTCTGCAAAAGAAAAAAGCGTTTTTTTTTTTACACATGTGTTACATTTCGGCTTGTTCATAAGCATTGAATTCTATTTTAAAAAAATCCCCGAAAAAAAAGTGTTTGGCTGAAATGACTAAAATCTTAAACCACTTAAGCATTGATTTCGAAATGAGTATTGATGTGTGAGTCATCATTCCAAACCGGTGGAAAATGACGCGTGGCAAGCGATGGAGAGTGGTTAACCGCTGATCAGACACGAATTGAAAATGCTGTGCCGTATGGGTATGGGTAAAACAGATCAAAGATATGAAATAATTATGATCGATAATACATATTGAACACAAATGAAATAGAGGATGCAGTAATGACCTGTTAGGTAATTAACAAATGAGGTTGTATTTAAATATCTTTGTCGAATGAGGTTGCAGTTACGTGGATTATACATGGATTATGTTCATGATATTGCATTTTTCGATGCTTTCTAATAGCTGCTATAGAAATCGCTTCTATAGGAAGTGCACAAAGACAAAGTGCTTAAGCTTACAATCAATTTAATATACAGTGATAGAAGGGCATATAAGAACCTAAGTCATTCGTACACCAATGTTCCTTAGTTTTGATAGGATTTTGCAAAGTTTAAGGGCTGTCTAACATTGATTTTCCTCGTTTCGTTTCATTAGCCTCGTTCTTCTTAATACGCGCAAAACTTTGTTTAGTTGGTTGAACAGTAATCAAAAGTAATCTTGTTATTGTAAATTTGCATAATCAGCGGCCTGCATAGGAAAACGTATGCTAGACACTGTTTTATTCCCGGTGGAAATTTCTACAGTACCCTCATATGTCCGATTTCAAATGAAGAAAAAATCGTTTGATCTATCCTGTATTTTTATCTAATTTCAAAGTGAACTTCATTATATATAATGTGTGTCACTTCAATTCGAACTATAAATGACCGCAATTATAAATAGTGAAATGAAAAGTGTTCGAAAGAATCGCGAACGATGTTGTACAAATGGGGCAGAAAATAATGTTTGCAAAGGAACGAATACGATAGGACTCTTGTTTAAAACTTATCCATTAATGCGGCATAAAACCAAAAAAAAGAAGATTAGCCTCATTTGCATATGAGCAAATTTATTTACAATGACTTTTACATAATAACAAAATCAGATTTTTCGAAAAAGAAAAACATTCAAAATAGTGTTTCGTTAAACTTCTCATGTATTGCTGGGCTGGTAGGTTTTTCTCTCTCGAAAATGAATTGATGAGAGTCAGCAGTCTTCTTATTTATGTGGGATATTCCATAAGCAAAAGTGAAGAAAAGAAAAAAAAAAACGTTGTTCTTATTTGATGAAATGGAATATAATCATAGTGAAAGATGTAAAAGTTCTAGCATCAATGAAAGATAATGAGTGGAAAAATATATATAATCATTGGGCAATTGCATTTTTATTTCATCTATGCACTCAATAACGGGAAAATGTTAATAGTTGTGATTGTAATGAGTTAAAGGCATTGTGCGCCAATCAGTCGAATGCCCTTCTCGGCTATACGTACGTATTACTTTGTGCAATATGATAGAGAAGAGCAAGGATGAAACATTTCGAAGTCTGTATGAGACGATAAATGCACATTTTTACATTGACTAAGAAATTTTTGATGACTCTTGGATAGCAGTCCGTGAAATAGTCAATAAAATAGTTGCAAGAATGATAAATTGCCACCGATAGAGAAGTGATAAGGCACTATCGATAGCGAAGTGATAACGTATCATACTGAGTCTGTTTTTCACTGAGAATATTGTTTCATGATGACTTTATTTTTGAAGGTGTTCTTTATTATAACGCTGAAACGCTTCATTCTAAACTACGATTATTAATTGCACTATACTCGTGGAGGAATGCGTTGAATAAACCGATTGAATCACTGGCATTGAAGGAAACTTTGCATCGGAAACAGGTGATTATCAAAAGTTGCCTCAGTGGCTGGAACGAAAATAGCGGTATCTTTTCTCGACCAAAATATTCATCAGGAAGCAAAAAGAAGTTTTAATGGATGGATACGAAGGGTAGTGTTGCATAACGCTGTTGCAACACTTTACGACATTAGTGTTTTGCATACATAAAACTGAATGATTTTAAAAAGTCGTAACGTTGAATTGGTTTACTCGCGCAGAAACAGTACAATGCATCAAATTTATAAAGAAAAACGAAATAAATTGGGTACTGCCAAATCGTTTGCCGGATATGTTTATAATTTTATTTTGAGTGAAATATTGATCAACTTTCTCTCTCTCTCTCTCTCTAAAAAAAACAAAACCCGATGATGTTCTCTAAAGTGCATGGGAATGGATCGTTAAAGATGAGAAATACACAATTAACATATTAGACACATAATGTAACAGCTAAACAAGAAAGCTAAAAATATAGAAATAGCTTCAATCATCAACTAATCCAAAGCATCATCAATAATATAAGTGGCCGTTGAGTGAATAATTAAAATTAGTGGCGTTGAGAGAGATCCTCGTCGTATGATGAGGACGGGTGTACACACTAAACGATAGCGCATTCAACACTGCTAATAATCTCGTTTAATTGCTTCACTAACAACCTAATTATATGTTACTCATTCGTTATGAATCCAAGACAACCACATAAAGCGTTTTGATGCTATAGTTGAGGTGCAAATAAACACATACGCATTAAACGCATATTTCATTTAGCAACTCATTATGTCTATTATAATATAAAATATTTCATTATTTATTTAAATTAATTTTGTATTCAGGCGTTAAAGAAACGCTGATTTACTCATAATGAAATCGAATGAAATGGTTTAATTACATCAACTTTGCACATTCATATAGTAAGCGTTAAATTTATTGGCAAATATCATTAGAGGGAATAAAATTAAAAAATATTGATAGCGATATATCTACAATATTAGTTTATTATTTATTGCGTTCTTTTCGAGAAAAATTGCTAAATTTTACGCCATATTCAAATATCGTTTCGTTTCATTGCGGTTTTTATGCGATTTTGCAATAAATTTTTCTTCTGAAAGCTCTCCATCAAAGGTTTTAAAACAGAAATTTTTAAAAACCATTTAAATTTTTTCAATGATTTATTCAATTTTTACCTCTACAATTGCTAATTTTCTTTGCCTCACTAGTATGGTTATAATCGTAAGCTGAGTTATTTATCTTGTCGAATTCATGATTGAGTAAATTCCTTAAGTTTTATTCAGCATACATAAACTTTTCCAAGGCTTTCATAACAATTATTTCTTACTATTCATTGATAATGATCGAAAAATTTTTCATTCTCAACTCGTTGCACACTCACAATAAAGTTGTTGAAAAGCATTAAACCCTCAATATGAATAAAAATTTACATATTGCGATACATTTCTCCGATAATAATCTTATCAATCAGCGTAATATTAAAATTGTTTTGCTGCAACTGATCAACTTCGAGCTTTCAACACAGGCGATTGATATTAGAATTTTTTTTTTGTTATTAATACTGAAATTAGTCGCTTGCTTTGGCGAATCACCTCTATTAAGTTATTGGAAATACGAGCATTCGCAAATGCCCTAATTCATCACGAAGCGACAGAGAAATAATATGCTGAGGTAGGAAAAAAAAAATGCTGCTACACAATAAGCCATCGTTAACAAATATGTTTAGTATGATGGTATCAAAAAAAACTTTCAAAATAAGTGAAGAATGTATCAGTTTTCTATTCAAATGATCACTCGGTTTTAGACTTGCCTTCAAATGATGACTTTTGAGTTAATAATTGCATAATTTAATTTCCCCCCCCCCCCTCCCAATTCTTTCACAAATAGTTCATTTCGTGGTTCGATCTCTTGAAAATGAGAAAAATATTTTTACCATCTTTAAATCGTTCTAAATTTCTTTGGAAATTGATAGCTCAATATGAAAGATGGAATAGGAGGTGAAACTATGGCATATAATGCAGCCATTGCATTTTGCAATTATAGCTTCATTAATTGCCGAGGTAAAATTGCAGAATACACACATGCACAACCACACGTACACAAACACTTAAATGCACACAGACGATAGATACATATGCTTCATAGAGAAAAATTTGCAAAAACGCATGAATATGCACTAGTCACATGAAATATGAGGATGCTGTAATATTCAATTGCGTTGCATTTAATTCTTGACGAGAAAATAAATAAATAACATTTAATTCTTTTGCAAAAAAAAACAAATTCAAATTTACAAAACTCTCTGTTATGAACCATTTAGAATTAACCGGCCGTAATTCTTTATTAAGTTATATTCGTATTGCATAATAAGAATAAAATGTTTTATGGATACCAATCATTTTTGCTAAATTGACTCCTGTGATTCCTAATAAACTAGTAAGGAAATACGTAAAAGACCACAAAATCGAAGTGTAGCCAAATATTTATCTTCGGAAAACAATTTGTTCAATCAAAGCATATACCAGTATTGGGCTTCAACCGGATCGCAATTTGGACTACTTCAAATTTTGCAACCTTTTTGAAAGTTCTCATTGCAATGCAAACCTTCGGATATTGTGAAACATAATAATGGGTTGGGGGGGGGGGGGGGGGAGGGATGAAAACTTCTTCAAAAGTGCCAAATTCGCTGATGCACTTTTTTTGCAATCCATTATGTTATCTTCATCAAGCAGCTATGTTATTAGCCTAAGAGATAATGACTGCAAAAGAGTTAACACAAGTTCGTAAAGAAAATTATGCGAGTAAAAAACTAGAATATGCATCTAAGCCGAATTTTACATTTTCTCACATATTTTTTTCGCAGCTAACAACTAAGAACGTGCGTTTATGATATTTACTTTTAGCACTTTCACAGTTATTAAGTAAACTCCATCCATTAAAAAAAAATTCAACAAGTGCAGGATGCCCTAATAAATGTACTGCTGAAAGGGAAGAAATAAAATATTGCAAATAGGCTCGCTGCTTAATCTTTGCTGTGCTTCGCTGCCACAACGAACAAAACGTGAAGTGAGATGATGTTTCTTTGATCGATAAACTACGCGCAAATTTAATGTTATCGGACATTTGTTAGAAATTTATTTACATAATGGAGGAATGAAAAGTGCTTAAACGTAAATTTGATATAGTAAATGATGTTTTGAGTGAAAGTTTTTTTGCATGGAAAATTGCCAAATACTTCAAACGACGAACTCGTCGTTTTTTTTGAATTCACTATTTATAGCCGCATAATTTCGATCGACATTTCGTTCGAGCCCTTATAAATGTAAAAAATTTTTGCACATCTATATATGTATCATCATAGAGAAATTGTCGTTGTGGAATATTGGACGAAAAGATTATTGGATTATTGGCAATGTGTAGTATGTACGACATATCTTCGAGGTCCTTGTGCTGCTTCATATAAATAATGCTCATATTTCTAATTAAATGGATTGGAAAACAATTATTTTGCATATTTCACACTTCACAATGTGCATATTCTTCAATTCATTCGCCCATAAAGTAGTTCTGACCTGAATTAAAACAACGCGATTTCTTATTCAGGCATCAAAAAAAACCTCTCTCTTCGTACGTCATCAACATCAGATGGATCATCATGAAAAATCATCGAGCTGCTTACTAATATTCTACTCCATGTACATTTTATAGATTCTTTTTCTGTATTCGAATAAAGTTGCTTATGTTTTTGTGTCCTATGTCATTTTTGGCCTCACACTATCGCCATCGTTCTCTGCTTTATTTCAACTGAGTCAATTAAACCTCTCATATATGATGTATTTTCTTAATCGCTTAGACAATAGAGCCTAAACAAAAACAATCCTTGATTTTGCTCAGATTAGAGATAACACATCTCGATATTCAATAATATTGGACGTTGATCTCAAAAGAAATCAGCATAACAAATAGTTTCCTTTTTAGGCCAATAAATAGACTCGAACTTCGACTAAAGTACTGTTAGGCAACATCTTTCGCTTAAAGCGGCTCTATTCGTCACTAAACATAAAGCTCACTAGATCTTAGCTGTTTTCTCTGAGCCATGACTGGGGATATGTAGCTTAGCTTCTTACCTATTAACTCACAGCACTTGAACGAGGATATGTCCGTTATTGATAAAGGCGACACTAGCACTCTAATGGTTTAAAAAAGCCTCAAAATAATGCCAGTTTCCAACGCATCAAAAACAGTGTTCAATTGAAAACAAAACAGGCATCTATAACCGAATTTAATTTTTCCTTCTCTTTCGCCCGATAAGTTTTTAATTAATCGGAGTTGTTTTCATAGAAATATGTTTTCTATCAGCTGAACGAATATATGTGCTCGACAATGTTGTAAACTTTCATGTATCAATTTAAATATCAGATTTTGCGTGCATCATACCCAATTGAATGACCATTCCCCTCTATGAGCTTTATTTTTTATATGATTTTGAATGGATGAGTCTGCGTTAGGAAATTTCTGAGAAAAGCATGATGAAAACTTTACGTTTCCAGCTCAACTGCAGCATGAAATTGTCCGCAAAAGCAAAGCTCAAAGAATTTCGGTACGCTACGCAGTGGCGCGATATAGACCTATATTTCTCAGATTATTTCCCCATTAAAATGATTCAGTTAAAAAGAGAGTGGGGTTTTCTTTCTGTGTCCATTAAACTCTGATATCTTGTTCGCTTGTTTGATTGCACATAGGCGAACATCGTACCGACGTCGAATCTTCCAACTGCTACCTGTGCACTGCCCACCTCATGGCTTCCTCCCCTCAGTGAGACATTCAGCTTGCCATCGTTTCTCATTTGCTGAGCAAAACCCACGGTGTCAGACGCAGACTCTCTCGGATTGAACATGTCACGTTGCAATCTGTTCCGGAAACGATCGTGTCGACCTACTTGAAACTTGACATTCCACCTATCCGAATATTACCCTCAACTAAGCACAACGCGGACGGGTTCAGGGAGTGCAAGCAGAGAACGAGAGAAAAGGCATTCTCATTATAAGCGAATTCAAGTTAGTGCATGGGTGCCTGCAAAACTGTGGGCGCCGCGTTCGGTTGATTGTATAAGTGTGCCTTCGTTCATATCTGTATGTGCGTTTGTGCATATGTATATGCGCACAAGTGCGCGTGTGCTTAAATCTACTCGATAATTTGAACACATAAACCACGAATTTAGTGCAACGATGATATTTTGTGGGCGTAGCCGCTATTATAGAATATTATTTGCGATAATTTTACTGCGGTTCGTTGTGTACCTTATGAGCTTAAAAAAATTGCCAATGAAAAATGAGTCAATTTTCATATGCGAACGATTGGATAGCGCTCAAGAACGTTTCTTTTTGATTCAAGAAATGTACAAGCGATAAATTCGTGATGAAATGTATCGTTAAGAGTTCAGGAGGATTGCTTTTGCATAAATGAGTAGTTGTTGTTGAAATCGACTGCAACAGAGAGGCGACGCATATCATCCCAACCATATTATGATGCGTATTCCTATTTGTTTCTTTCCAAATGCTTGCAATTTCAGTAGAAAACATTTCTCTTTACATATAGCAGAGAAGCAATATTCTATAAAGTTGTCATATTTAATCTCTGAACTTCTACTAACGAAAATAATGCTCAAAAAAAGTGCACAAAAAATGGTCAACGATGTTCGTATTAATCAATTTCGATAAAGAAATAGCAATTGAATCCTTTCAAAATCCACTCGAATTCATGTGAGGTATATGAGTGCAATGAGCAAATTGTGTATAACAGTGCAACTAAAATATTCAGTAAGTGTTAGTGGAAAAGACCACTCGAACAAACTGCTATAAATTTAGGCCATTTTTTTAATGGGTTAAGTTTTTGTCAGTTTTAATTGCTTGCACCACTTCAACCGAAATGATGTTTGACAGCTATCGGCTTCGATCTAATTTTTTGCAGAAGTGAGGAAAATCCAATAATTGCTGTTTTTATGATGTCAAAGATTCTTTATTGGTTGTGGGAAGAGAAAATCAGCAAAGTTTGCATCATAAATAAATAAGGTTAACGTGCTGATAGAGCGGGGAAAAAAAAAATGATATTTACTAGTTTACTCTGTGGGTGCAAAAGATTTTCGTATTTTACCACTCAAGAAAGAAAGTTCCATCCTCAATCCCTCCTCCCTTCCACGCATCCCCACCATATATTGTGAGCTCCTTCTGGGAGTTGAAAGCGGAGAGGGGGGGGGGGAGTGGGGGAAGCAATGAGTTGCATATGTGACAGGAAGGCTGTTTAGAAAATTACACAAATCTATCAATTTTAAGCCGTGAAACCAAAAGCCCAAAGATTTTTCAAGTGTTCGAGCAGTGGTGAAAAAATATTCGCAACTGTTTTCGTTAATTGAACTTTCTAAGCTTCAAAGCTTATTCGTCCACTTTATTAGATGAGGCAAAAAACAAAGAATAGAAAATCGTAAGTTTAAAGCAATCGAAAGCCGATAAAAACTGTACAATTCTGCGAGGGAAGCTACTAGTGAATTTAAAAGGAGAGTGAAGCAAGGTGGGCGAAATTAGTGATTATCAATGGATTTTATTTCTTCGAATGCTTCTTGGTCATTCCAAAGCAAAAACGGGAGGAGGGAGGGGGGAGGAGAGGGAGCATTGCTCTTTAGTCACCTCATAATCCCTTGATTTCCATATGCCATTGATATGGGGTATTGCACCCAGTTCGTATATGTTGTACACTAATGTATAATAAAAATGTGTCTACAAAACATTGCAATTCCTCTCCATCTATTGCAAAATACTTCCTCACTAATAACGCAGGTGCCCATTGTGCTGCCTTCTTTAAAAAGTTTGTGTCATTGAATCGGCCACATTTTATTTAGAGTAGAATAAGTCAAGTCCTACAACAACATTGCGTAGTGTCATTCGATCCTAGTATATTGGCGAAGAGGCGTCAAATTGATTAGCTGAAATTTCTTTAATGAAATACACCATCAATCAATCGGTTATAACCATGGCACTTAATGTACAATTTCATTTGCATTTACATCGATAAAGAAATTTGTCAGTTGCGTTTACTTGCATATGATGTGTGAGGTGTAAATTTGAGAAATCGTAAAAGATTTACGAGAGGTAATTATTATCGCCTAATTGATATAATTTCTAAGGTCGATGATTGACGATAGTGTTGATCGTCCGGTCAGCCGGTTTCATGTCTCATCAATAAATAACGAATTGTGCCAAAATATAATTTCAATAATTATTTCTCTTCAATATCTCTGTAAAAAGTTCATCTCTATGATGTTTTCTTTAGATGCATTTGCAAAAACACATTACGGCGGTGTTATATTCGTATTTGCTAGCTGTATGCGACGCTCTTTTTTCCTGGTACTTTTCGGTGGGTAACGGCTGTTGTTGGAGCCATAATATTCCCTAAACACTATCTACGCCATAGGGTGACCTTGTGTATCGAAAGCCAAGTTGATCGATTAAATACTCGGTTAAAAACCCGCTTCAGTTTTCAACCTTATTAGGTTTACACTTTTCATAGTAACCGTCACGAAATGAAACTACTTTCATTGCTAAAAAAAAATGAGTACATTGTTATCATGCCCTTGGAATTTTAAGCAACTGGTTGATCTGATGTGGTGAGTTGCAAAAGCAATGAAGTCGAAACTCATGAAATGTGAGCAAATATATTTTCATATTGAATTGCTCAAAAAATCTTTTCGAAGTTATAAACTAATCTGAAAGTTTGCTTAGGGGGGCTAACAACTGGTGCAATTTATAATCGCCAATTCGACAACCGCTTATGGTGTTGAAGCTATCAGATAGACATATATAAACATATGAATTAAGAAACAGACGAACACATATGCGCATGCATAAGTGAAATGCAGTAAAAAAAACTTTGCGTCATATAATAGCATCTGACTTTTGATTAGCATAAACTGAGTTCAATTATATTGGTATGTGAAGAAATTTCTGACAAGTTTTAACGAGTTCTAAAAATTTAAATCGACATAGCGTATAATGACGACGTGGAACGTTTGCTAAAGCGCATCATAGTTAACACCGAGCAGATGCATCAAACATCAACAAATAATTCACCAATGGCAATAATGCATTCATAGTTTAATGAGTATTTCGCTCATTGAAATCTCCATCAAGTGGTTCGCATTTTCACCGATCTTATTAATGATAAACAAAAATCAAACGTTTTGAAAGCGAATTTAAACAGCATATAGGATGTATCATATTCATCGAATTTCGTTGCTTTGACTTCATTCGCACCTAATTTGTTGAAAGTATTATGCAGACATGCGGACAAATCGACAGACGAAAACATAAATACACAAACACCATCTTGCAAAAAAAAAATTGCGAATGATGTGTGAAAAAAAGCATAGTAATGCGCGTACGAATAAAAGCTTGCAAAAGTGCATTAGAAATTTTCTATTGGCATTGTTCTATCTATCGACTTAGTAAATGTGATGATGATTAAAGAAGAAGTACAGTTTCTAAATAAAGAAACAAGAAAATAGAAACTCGATTGTGAACGAAATCTAACGTTATGGGAGAATTGCAGAGTTCTAAGTGCAAAAGTCGACTAAAAAATCTTTGCAATTTGCGCTTAATTGCAATTCTAATTAAGCTTGAAAGTGAAGAAGTTAAGAAATAACCACCTAGAAAATTTTGTAGTTGCATATAATTCTATTGTACTCAATATAGTATGAATTTTCACTGAGATTAAGTGGTAAATGGGAATAGATTACTCGAATTTTCTTAAAACAGTTAAACAGTAATATTATGAAGTAGTTAGGAAAATTTACGACATTTTGCAATCATATTAGATGAAAAAATTTTTGTTTTTAATGTTAGTGGTGCAAATTATATTTTAATTTCCAATTATTTTTGCAAGTGAACTTTTTAAATAATTAGCAATAGTAATAATAGTGATAATAATAATATGTAATAATAACAACAGTAATAATACTAGTAAGGAATAATAGTAATGAAAAAATGATACATATAACAATAATAATGATAAACTTATTTCTCCACCGCTTTAAAAGCTTTGTATCAACGTATATCAACGTAATTTCAGAAGGACTTACATCTAAATCCTAAATACAGATCATCGTTTCAGGGCTTTAATTCTTTACAACTCCCCACGTCTGGAATTCGTCGTATATTTCACGAAAATCACTCAACATTACTGGGATTATACTGAAATACGTTTTATTGGCGCAATCTACACAGTATCTGCTTCAAAAATTGACATTGCAAATCAGTTATTCAATCGAGTTTGTGAAAGCTATGTTTTTTTTTGTTGTGAAAGTTATTATTCAGTTGTTGCTCAATTTAGACCCTCGCAAAGAACGCGCTATTGACTATGAGTGGGGACTCTATGGATCTTCCAAGAAATCTTTCAGCTGAGAGACTGACGAAGACGACATTTCTGCTTCCGACAATTAGGCCACTCGTAAGTGTCACCATTGCCATTGTTTCAACAATTAAAGCAATTTCGGCTGCACATCGAGCTTAGGCTTATGCTCTAATATGACAGTTGGCTTTGTAGCATTTACTAATGTCAAAAAAAATTTTTTTTTAAAATTATGTATGTGGTCGATGATGAGGTGATAGAGGAGGGCGAATGAAGAATGGAATAAATAAGTGATCGTTCGATGTGAAAATATGGCAGAAACGAATAACGATTAGCATTCATAATTAAAATGAAGGCACTAAGCGGTGAATTTACAACAACGTTTCGTCGTTAATATATTTGAGATCGTTAATTAGAAGTGCCGCATCGAGTGTTTTATAATAGGGGAAATGGAATGTTGATTGCACACCTCAACGAATATAAACGTTGTACTTTTCTCAATTAAATAAGCATCTATCATTTGAAGGAAATAGCTTACTAATATATGCGATTGCATACTACAACTTAAATCGAAAACATTCTCATTATGCTATTGTTTAGAAATTGCGTTTCTCATATATTTCAAAGAGTAAATAGATAATCGAAATAATTTATATCTTTTGCACAAAATAAGTGAATAAATGCGCAAATGTTGGGAAAACTTTTCAGCTTACACAAAATGTGCTAAAAAGTGCCAACTTTTCTATCATTCGAGCGTATGTAAGCTTATGTGCATGTGTTGGTCGGTCGGTCTGCATGTCTGTCTGTCCATATATCGCGCAGTTTCTATTGAGAAAACATTGGGGACTAGAACAACAAAAAAAAATTGGTCGAAGCAACAAAAATAAAAAGACGCCCATGTTGATTCGTAAAGCTCTTCAGGGATCATAAGCAGCATCTAAGCAAGCTTAAGCAAGTTCAGCTATTTCTCAGGTAGCACTTCGAAATGAGTGTTTTGAAACACTCTCGAAACAGCATTTACTCATTTTGTTGAACAAAGTAAATTAAAATAACCTAAGTGGAGCAAATTGAAGTAAAGCTAAAGAAATCTATCGGTCCAGTGGGCGGAATGGGACTGATAGGTTGCCTTTAATCAGTAGGTTGTGTTTATCACGGGCTTTATGATAACTACTCGATAAAGCAATTCAAGTTTTCTTCTTCAAATTTCCTGACTGTGACGATAAAATTCACTAATTCTAGTTGCTCGTTAATGTTCAGAAATACGCTTAGCCTCAGCTCATTAATTAACCTGCAACAAAAATATACGAATGATACCTTAGGAAATATTGCAAATCTAAAGAGAATTGCAGCTCTCAATAAGGTACAGTTGTACATAATTTTACCGCTGATGAGCGCAATAAAATATAAAGCTATTAAAATTTCAACTGGAATTATTTGAAATTAAACATTTATGTGAGATAATCTTCTTCGCTGATTCTTTTTGACTCAATTTTCATATCTTTTCTCCAAACGTGTAAAATTCTCGTTAGAGCAAATATCATTTAAAATTTCTCTTATATTTGGGAATTCAAAAATGGATACCTGCGGATATTATGGTCCAAAACGAAAAGTTTATATTAATGCATCAAAAAAAGATGAGCATTGCAGGTCATTTTCAATCATACAAATAACGTCCGCAGTGAAATTTTTGCATATTCGGAATATAATTTGTAACGATTAGCATATTCTATGCAAAATTGACGATCTAGGATAGTGAACACAGAATTAGTATATGAGCGTTTATAGGAGAGCGCAGAAAACTACACTGGCCGATAAATTCTTCTCCTCTCTCTCCTTTTTTTTTTTCGTATATTTGCGAAAAGTGCAAAATAAGGTATCTTTTCGCTTAATGCCGTCAAATTTGCTGATTTTTTTTTTTTATTAAATCGAACGTTTTTTTTCCTTCAATGCGAATGACGCAATTAAAGCAATTAGGCAATAAAATTAGTGTTGAATTACAAATTACAATATATTTTCCTTGAAAAACTTCTAAATTCTCCAATAGTTCAATATAATTCATCGCAATAGAAAAATGCATTTTTTTTCCCACCTCAAAGGTAAAATCAAATTTATGTGCGTTATATTACAACCTATATTACAACCTAATCGTAATGAGATGTAATATTAAGCCTGTAGATGTGGTTAATGAATAGTTCTTTATTGAATTGGAGTAATTCAACAAAAAAAGAACCTTTCTATCTTTACTTTACTATATACCTTTACAACGTGTGGAATCCTCAATTACTTCAGTGAAATGGAATAACTCTTTACAAGCATAGAAAATGCTAACAATTCGGGTTCATAAATTAAAAGCTTTTCTCCGAACTTAAAGATAAGGGACTAATGAAGAGCGCACAAACAAGGAAACGGGTCAAAAATGCTAATAACGTGCATATATTTGCCTAATTTCAGTTTAACTTTAATTTCCGCCTATTTTTACAACTTTTTTAATGGATCAATGTATATTTGTCTATTTGCATGCCAATTTCCTTGATGAAGAGTTTGGTCATTATAGCATCCGGAAGAGTTGTTAATAATGGCAATCTAATTGGATATCGAAATTGATACAAAACGTATAAAAATTTTGATATTAATTTCCTTTCATTTAATTTCTACTATAACTTTGCTTACTTCTATTTTAATCAACAATTGAAATTTCTCGAATATTTAATGCAAAAATATCGAACACATTTTTTTTAAAATCACGAATATATTTTCACTAAATAATTTTGCGAAGAAATAAATCGTGCATATAAGATTCCTCTTTTATCAGCGTATCAATATTTATAGAAATTGAAATATATTTATATCTTATGCAATTTATTGCATTCGTTTATCGGATGCTTTCTCGGAGTTATTTGCTCATATTTATTTTTTTTCTAATATTCGTTTATATTTATGTATTAATCGTGCAAAGATTTCATAAAAATCGTGCATTCATAAATTGAGATTATCAAGCATTTTCGTTGCTATATATTCGCATATATGTGTGCTATATTCAATGTGGGAAAACAATTTCTCCACTAATTTTTGAATAAGTAAGCAAAGATTAATATACTTAGCGTTAATTAGCGGTTGCTATTAGTTACGAAACGATGCAATTATTTATATTCGCTCAGAATTTTGTATTTTCAAGCAAATAATATACTTAATTAGTTATCTAGCAATGAGGCAAATTACTCGATAAATAAAACGATCATTTACTATTTTGCAATTATCACCTGTTTGGACGGGTTAATTGTATATTAAAAACAAATAAAGAGAAAGTACTAATCATCACTTTAGCAGATAATATCTGAACTTCAAAACTTCAAAATCACCTTTTGTTCATCTATATTATCCAACGAGAGGGAATCAATGTTAATTACGAGGAAAATTTTGGAAATTTTCTGATATAATTGAAAAGAAATTTGATTTTCAAATTTCTGCATAGAATAAACGCTAGTCTAGGAAGGAACTATGACCTTTAGTTAGACATCTTCCATTCTTTTTGTTTTCTTTTCATTACCTCCCTCCACCACACCTCCCCACCCCAATATCTTCACTCTTTAAAAAAATTCACCAATAGAATTTCGATTCTTGGTGGAAAAAAAAATATTAGATATCCGATTCTAGCGTAGAAATCTGTCTTCATATAAATTTACTAATAAATGCTGCGCGCTTTTCAACGATGCACAGCATCGCGACTTATCACTTATATCTTCACTCATAGATGGGAGATATATTACACTAAACAATGTTGATGTTTGACAATCGAGAATATGAAATCAACCTTTTTGAGCAGTTTACAATTATCTATAAGTAGCTTTACTTCAGGTAAAAATATCGAAATTTAAGATGGCGAGTTTTTTTTTTTTAAGTCATGAAAGTTCCTCAAAAGTCAGACGTTGAATGATACCGTTGTGCATTTTGGCTATTCGACATAACAAATCATCTCGCTGAATGTGTGCGCGAGTGGTACGATTTTCTTATATCATATTGCTTTCAGGCAATTTTTATTGTGCATTTGTTGTAGTTTTTTAAGGTTTTATGAAGGAAAAAAAAAACAAATGTATATGTAGATTTCAATTAAAATTTATGATCTTATAAATGAAAAAAACAAATTTGTACATCCACCTTTGTTAGCTCATAGATCCCCATCTGAAAAGCTTCAATCATTTGCATCCCGCCAATACAAATAATTTTAAAAGTTTGACTTGACGAAATTGTATTTTAAAATGCAAATTGAAAAAGGCTTCCAGTTGTTTACCTATCAGATTCATCGAGAAAGTTTACGAAATTAATCTATTCGGCTGATATCAATAACGCTTTTCATTATCATCAATCTTGACTAGATTATTGCTCTCGTTAAAATTGAACAGTTTTAGCGTTTTGACTATTCTCCACTAAGTTTTTTCTACATAATTTTCGAATAATTCTTATTATTGAATACTTTCATAAAAGTATCTGGAGGAATATTTTGATACCACTAGGAAATATTTTTCCCGACCTATGCCCACCTAGCTTTAATTAATTTTTGTGCCACCTAGAGACCGTACATTGGAAGAAAAATACACATGATGCAGGAAACGTAGTTCTCGAATTTTTTTTCGCTGAAGCGGAAAGAGGAAGTGCGAATCTCAATGTTCAACATTGGCAATTTTGCAATGTGTATGAAAAAAAAAGTTATGCTGTGAAAAAGCAGAAATTTTTATTTTTTTTTTTTCATATGCAAGCAGATGTTATAAATGACGGTGAAGAAGATTTACAGAGGTGCTTTCTTTGGCCATAAAACTTTATGCATGAAAATCATCGTTCGCAATAATTTTCTCATTTCGAGGAACCCTCCTGAAATTGAAAAAAAAATGTTTACTAAAATGTCCAATAAAACATTCTCTATAAGCAATATATTTATGGAAGTTGATTTCAAATAGGAAAAGATTTAACGACTGATTTGAACCGATAAATTTGCTTAAATATTCTTTTCTTTTTTCGATGATCATGTAGTAGGAAGAAAGTTCAACGTGATTATTTTAATACTACCATAGTTGCTTGGAAAGAATATGCCTCGATGGAATGCATTGCTAAATTATAGCTCCATTTCTCAGCTCATCCACTTCAACCGCTCTCCCTCCTCCTCTCACCCACCTCTACAGCTTACAGGAATTTTGAACTGATTGAAGGTGTTTTGGGAACCTTCTGAAAATAGACGACCTTGATATCCCATCCACACAATTATGGCATTATCCTGCAATTGCAGAAAATTCATTTTTTTTTTCACTCACCATATTTTTCTCCAGTCCTTCGCTTGCGTAGTGCTCTTCAACAGCTTCTGAATTTTTTTTGCGTTCAGGAGGATACAAAGCCCGCCCACTCGGGTTGCATGAAATAGTAGGTAGCACTGAAGTCATCATCATCGTCACTTTCTTTTATTCCATTTTCGACGCACACCTTGCCAAAATTCTCTTGTTGCTTCGTTTCAGCAGTTCCCTTCACATTCACAACATGACCTATGGACGCTCTGGAGGGCGTTGTAAATGGTGGAGGGCATACGGCAGTTTTCGAAGCACATACAGACACCGATAAAGTTGTAGGCGTTTTATTCTGTGCGCCATTTTTCACTTCCTCTGTTGTAAGTTGGAGAGCCTCTAATGCTCGTAATGCTTGATTGTACTGATGCTGGATAGAATCTGGCAAAGTTTTTGAAGCTTGGAATTGACGCACCATGTCTATTGCACGTTTAACTGCCTTCTCAACTTCAAATGTATCTGGAGCCGCTGCCTTCGACATTTCTTTCATTTCTGATTTCTCCATCGATGGCGTCTAAAAATTACATAAAGAGATCGAGAAATTAATGAAAAAACTAAGTTAAAGTGGGCTTTTGTTATCAAATAGAACGCTATTCGATATGCTTCATGTTGTGAAAAACGCGTTCTATCATAAAAACATTTGAAATATCCGAGCGCGGTCATGTAGTAGATCCTTTCTTCTTAGGTTATTGTTCACGAAGCTTGCAAGCCTAAAATATGACTAGAAATTCGTCAAATACTGAAATATGGTTTTTTTTGAACTAAAAATTACGCACTCTTTTCACTGCATTTTTTTCCTTCAAATCAAACAACTCAATATTACTGTTCGGCAATATTTCAAATTATATGTGTAAAAGCTATGCAAATCCTATGGCTAATATTTGTATGGATTATCGATTGAAACCATTGCAAGGATGCGTATGCAATAGGCAAGCTTACTAGGCCAACAAATATTGCGTAAAGAATAGAAAACTAGTTATTTTTATATGAAATTAATTATATTCATCTCTCTATGAAAATAAAAACTATCTATGAAAAAATTATATTCAAATCATAGAAAACTAGTTATTTATAAATTATAAAACTAGTTATATATGAAGTTTATATGAAATTATATTTTTAAGTTCAATCATTTTGCGCCATTGACATTTTTAACGACGTATTTTACAAGCAAGTGCTGTAAATTTTACGAGATTTAGGAACCATTTAATATAATCCTAAAATCATCCTAAAATCATCAAGGTGAAATTTGTTTCCAAATTTTAGAACGTTGAGAAATAAACTTAACAAGAGTAGAAAAATAAAGAAGTGCAGAAAAATTATATGTTTCCATTTTTTTTTCTGCAATTAAAAAAAAAACGATGGATTGAAGTGGTTGCATTTTTTCCATGCCTCAAAAATTGATTTTATTCGAGAAATAAGAATGCACCTTTGCAAGCATGGAATTTTCGACTTCTTCAGCGCAACTTTCGCCATATAACTGCAACATCGCAATTGAAAGTTAATTACAATGATCACTGATGTATGAAGCTAGATGACGAAAGCTTAGTGGAAAATTTACAAGAAATATTCAAATTATAGGCAATCATAGCTATATGTAAGGAAACTTTCATCGGATAGGTGAAATGTTCTCAGAACACACTAATAGCAAAATTATTTTCCATTTCAATATTAGATTTTTCAATAGGTTACTAAGAAATTCTAGTTATGCAAATATTGAGATTTATAATCATAAATTATTTGTATTGAATTCCTCAAAAATAGGAAAAGCATAATAATTTTATGAGGCATTAAACGGGTGTCAATTATGAGAATCATTTACGATATTACAATTGCATGCATCATTCAACAATCAAGAAAACATATGAAATAAAACGTTTTCGTTGATACATTGAAATAAGGCGATAAATTTCTCTGCTCATATTATCGCACAAGTTGAATGTATAAATTTCCTAAAGTGATTCTATAAGCAATTCAATTGATTGTATTATAATTCTTTCATATAAAAATTTACCAATAAGTAAGTATCGTTTATTAAATTTCTTTAAGAGCAATTCCTTTAAGAAAATTTTCAGGCAAACGATGAATGAATAACTTTGGTTTGGTTTGGTTTTTTTTTTTTCTCGAGGGGAATTTCAATGCCAATCTTTCTTGATTTAGTCTTGATTTAATGAAATAAATAAATAAATAACTAACCTTTCTTGATTTCTTAAACTGTGACTGTGTACGTCTAGTAAATGACATACGTATTGCAGCCAATGTTTCCTCATTAAATGCAAGACACTTTGCTCTACGTTCTAATGGTTTTGTGGTATCATCGGTTGCGTTCGTTAGTGATACTTTCGCTATCGGTCGATTCCTTATTTGTGAAGGTGAACGCTTTCTCACATAGATAGGTAACGGAACTTGCACCATATGTGTCTTTACAAAATAATAGTGCTCATAATTACGACAAAAATCTGAAAGAATTGATGACATTATACTATTGTTCATAATGAAACTAAAAAAAATGCCAATAATTTTCCTCAACAAATTGTAGACTGAAAGAATAGCTTGACTCCTAGCAACAATGCATAAATACCATCAAAAGTCGATAAGAGAATTTCTAAGAAAATTTATAAATAACGAAAAGTAGTGTTAATATAACACATTTTTGCATTAGCGCAGTTTTTTTTTTATTGGACTTGAATAGTCGATAGCGGATATCTCAATTACTTCCTATTGAACTTATATTTTGATAGGATGTGGGATTGCTTTTCTAGGCTTTAGCATAAATTTAGCCCCGTTTGACAAAAACTTTTGCAATGCGGATCTTTGAAAAGCCTACTTGAAGCAATTTTATCAGAGAGGATGCCTTTATTAATGAGTCTTTGAATGATGATATAATGTATATAAAGAAACTGCTCCTCGTTTTGAACACTTCTAGAACGTTGAGAGCGAATCGACCAAATGATATCGGAAATTGAGAGATCATTTCCTTGTAATAGTGCCCTGAATAATACTAAAAATAAAATAACAAAATTAATAAATACGTAAATCAATTGTAAATTCTTTCGTAGGCAGTAATTTTTGATGCAACGGTATTTGCAAATAAAGCATGCATTGATGCTGATGAAATTTCACGCTTATAATAAAGCTGCAAAAGTGACAACAAGAAACAGCATAATATTTGCTTTAAAAGGATACCATTGATTAGAATTGTAAAACTGTAAGCATAGTGCTATGCTTGAAACAATAAACAACTTCTATAAATAAATAGCCAAGTATCGGTCTACTTCTGAATGTTAATAATTGGGGAACATATGAATAAATTTAAGCTCACGTTTATGAGAAGTTCATGGTTACTTACCCTGATGGGCTGATTTATCCATGAAAATTGTGGCATCACTATTCATATTAAGTTCAGATGTGCTCCAACACAATAGCGGCAAAGTTTGGATATCTATTTGTGTGTCAATTTGAGCTCATTAACACCTCAAGCTTATATTGACGAGGAAAACTTTTTGCTTTGCTTCATGTATTAATGTTACTAATCCACTCATTGAGCAATATCTTGCAATTATATTTAATGCTGATTTAATGCCGATACATAAAAGTAACTCACCGTATGAAAACTTCTAATGCGACAAGTGTACCAGTACGACCAATGCCAGCAGAGCAATGAATGACGGTCGGTTGTTTGCGAGATCTGGCAAGCGAGAGAAGAATGAAAGGCACAACAAGTTGTTGGGGTACGAATTTATCAGGCCATGTTATCCATTGATAGTGTGTTATCCGGCGCTGCTCACCGCCGTATGAAACGAGTAGATCCGTGCCCCAAATATCAGGATCCTTATTACGTATCTTCAAATAAGCACGTTTTATTTGGATTTAACTAACCGAACCTCCAAGATAGGAATGATTAGCTATGTGGGGCCTATAGAACTAATGAAAAACAATTGCAGCTACTTCGATTATGGCAAATTCCGATGTTTTAAGGCACGAATTGGAGATGGAGGAGGACGAACTTCGTGCAGTCATTAGCAACAAGTTTCTTTATAAATAAGCGAAGGCATACACTAAATGATTCAATGAAATGCCATTTTTGGTGACTAATGAAAATTGTTTGGACTGGGGTGCAAAGCCAAGCTTTCTACCTTGACAGGTGAGTACTTTACCACTAAGCTGCACGGGAGTATCGAAACCCCACAACCGTTTTTTGCATATATGCTGTAGTTTTAGAGTGCACATACTGCAACATTTTTGAGGGCGTAGAATGCATCAGAAACGATGCTCTTATCTGAGTCTGAGCCGAACTAAACAAGTTTGCCGTAGCACAAGGCGTCAATACAACATATTCTTGCAAAAATCCTGTCCTCCTAATGCCAGTCCTGCTCTGATGCCTGCGTTTTGCACGCTAGAACTGGAGGGACGTTAGGGAAAAATGACAGCCAATGGGAGCATCCGCTGTAGCTCAATGATAGAGTGTTCGCTCGGGAAACGAAATGTCACGGGCTTGCTTCATTCTGCGGAAAGAACGGTCATGACTGATTAGTGGCCTTCATCGAAGTCACAGTCAAGTTAGAAAAATTGGCTGTAACACAAAACATTGGTTGCAAAAAAAATCCAAAAAATATAAGTTTATATGTGAAGGCAATTTTTTGGGAATGGGAATATCGGCATTGCTACATATACGCCAAGGTGTATAAACTTGCATAAGCAGAAAAAAAGGCCAGACGGCAAAAAAAAAAGAATTTCACTGGCAATGGCGAGAGAATATTAATAAGAAGGGAGTGATAAACCACATACGGAAATTGTAGTACTTTTATAAGATCATCGCAAAGTTCACAAAAACGAAATATTAATGCTTGGGCGTTGTTTATTGTTTTTTCTTAGAGATGTGAATGTGTGGATTCATCAACGAAGAAAATGAAATATACGACCAGCAGACTATATTCATAATATTTTCATCATATCTATGAGAGATTTTCGTTAGAAATTGATTACGTACCGTTTCATTTTTAATCGTTATTCCATAAAAAGTTTTTATTCCACCGATAGTATTTGGCCAATATTGTGCGCATTTTGATTTTCCATCTTCAGTGACTCGACAAAGCATTAAGATGAGATCAATATTCTCTTGCCATATCATTCTCCAGAAGTCACCAATTGTATTTTCTAATGGCCCCTAAATTTCTCGCCTCATTCATAGGAATATTATTTGTGTAAATAATATTTATGCTAATGTTTGAGTGGTAAAAAAAAAAAGAATAATATAAGACACATCGTACAAGCACCTATAGCTTTCATTTAATAAAAAAAAAAGATGCAGCTAAAAAGAGAATAGCTGGATTGAGGATATTCATAGCACCATTATTTACTAGGATTAAGCACAATTGACAGTACACATTCGCAAAGAGAACAACTAAGTGAAGAACCACATTGAGAAGTATTATGAAACAATTTTTTGAAACTTTTAAGTGGATGGCAGTGAAAAATTTATAATTTAAAAGGCTTTTTTTTTCTTAGAAACTTTTAGGCGCTTTGGATAGGTGAATAAGAAGCACAAGTAAAAATTCACTTCTCATTGAATTTGAAATCGATGACTATGAATTTCTTTAAAAAGAATTATTTTCATTCTTGGAGGAAAAAAAAATTTCGAAGTACATAAATAGATACCTGTGTGCAAATGAATTTATTATCGATGAACTCATGGCTCACCCAATTTGCATGAATGAAATCTCCTTGTGCATTAGGCCATGGTTTCAAAATAACGCGTGTCTCATCCAAACAAGGCACGTCTGCAAAGAAAAAAAAAACAATATTGAGAATTTTTTTTCGCTCAATGGCGAATTATTTTCGAATAGATTTAAGTCGATAAAGTAACGATTGATTCGAAACGAATCCATTTCCATTGTCTAATTTGCTGAGAATTCCCTATGATTAAATATTTCGAACAATTATATGCAAATGATGTTGCAATTTGAACGAATAAAATAAACTATTATTTAAACTTATAGCTACAAATTGAGTATAAATATTTGTTGCCAATATTTGATGCTTTGATTCGATTCCATATGCAGTTATTTCAACCAAGCAAGCTTTATCAAAAGATTAGTAAAAGAGTTCAATGAATCGACTCCAAAAATAAAAATGAAAATAGAATATTCGATATACCTATACTATGGGATATTTCATTAGTAGATATATAAGAGCCATATCTAATCGAATAATATTTTCTGAAATTTAAAGAACGAACATATAAGAACTCGTCGTTTTTGTGAGTGATAAGCGATATCTTCGTAATGGCTTAGCATTTATAAAAGTTTTTTTCTTTTTTCAAAGTGTATTTCGAATCGTAGAAGAAATAGCGCTATTCTCCCCAAACAGTGATATCGTAATGGTAGATTAGTTTAGTTACGATTACTTTCTACTGTCTTTAACGACATAGGCGGATTACTTTCTATAGTTTTTAAAGAGGCAGGCTTCTTGGGTAGGCAAACATGCATCTGATATTACTAAATGGTGAGGTGAAAATATTTCTTAGGTAAGCTATCGTGCAACGATTTTGATCGTAGAGCAGCTCGATTGTGATCGTAGAATAGTCGGCACTATGAAATGCTCTTTAAATGTCGCTTTGTTGTTATGAATAGAGTATATAATGACTGCTATTGCCCACCCTGTCATTGTTCTTTCGTGGTGGTCATGGGCGTAAATGGAGGGTGTCGTCGTCAAATAAAGATTTTTTTATTGGAGGGTGCGTCGTCGACAAGGGACCGAAGGCCGGAAAGGAGCTCGAGTCGTTACAATCGAAGTAAACATTTGAATTACATTCTTTTCATTAACTTTTCGACGACCTAATGTTTCTGACGCAAATATGCTCAAAAACCAGCTTACTCTTTGAAAAATTTGAAGGTTGTGTAAAAAAAAGGTAGAAATTGTAGAAATTATTCGGTTTTCTGATGGCAACATTGAATGCATCACGAAAAGAGTTGGATACCGCATAAAAGAATGCAAAGTTTTCTCAAAAATCTTACCGAAATATCTGCATTTTGCCTTATTTCGAGTTTGTACGGCGACCGACATTTTGGGTGGATGTGGGCCTCGTTGCTGTAATTTTGTAAATGTTGCCCTCAATCCGTCCACTCCTGCTGCGTTCACACGTTCAGCGAATGCCTTTAAGCCGGCTACAATGTTTCGCGGCTTCTTCACATTCGTCTCCACCGCTACGGCAGTCACTGTTGGAGCGGATGAGGTGGTCGAGGTGGTTGATGTGCTGGAAGCGACCTTCTCTTGCCTATTACGAAATAATGAGGTTAAATAAGCAATGTACTATGAAACCTACCATGCGACCCTTTGAAAAAAATATTCCGGAAATTTCAAGTCCATGTGCAATTTAAGTCCCACTCTTCTCTTTTGTGAAAAGAAAGAGGGTTGATTTGTAGTTAGGGCTTTATCGTGAGATTAGTTTTAGCTTACTTTGAATCCAATTTATGATTTGATTTCGCAAACTGAATATAACCTCTGTTCCACTATCAGAGACTAGTTTCCGGATATTTGATACCCAATGGAGATATTTGAGGTGAATGGTGCGGTACTTGCTTGCATTCTGCTTCTTTTATCTTCTAGAAGTTTCATCGCTTTTGCGCCAGTAAGCAAAAGCTATAATCCAGAATTTCTGATTTTTCCTGACTTTTTAAGATCCGAAATGAGGGAAAAAACTCATGGAGAGAACATCAGTGCGATTTTAATCTTCAAAATTTCAATGAATCTCTGAATTGACAAAAAACTGGAATCGAATGACAAATATGTGGATCATCTATTTCCATGATTCCCTTGAAAAAAAAAAATGCATGATTTTATACTCATAATAGAGACCGAGAGCGATTACTTCAGTAACGGCATGTGCAGTTGAAAAACGTTTGCAGCAATGGTGGCATTTTGACGAGAAGTTGCTCGGCAACTACATAATATGTTAAGCAAACAAAACGAAATTATTACACAATAATTGATGAAAATATCGTTGTAAAAAAATCGAAAACTCTGCGAATTAATTCATTGGAGATTAATGTTAGTGACTAACTTGATGCTACACAGCGATAACTTGGTTGGAAAGTTTTAAACCGTTTTTTTTTTTTTTTGCATAGTTGATGTTGAGATGGCACCTTAAAACCCTCTTTGAATTCTAGAGTATTCAAATTACTGCTTAAAGACAAATGAATTAGTTGGTTCTTTTCGACTAACCGCCATAATCATACAATAGACGACGGAATATTTCAATATATATGAGATATAATAATAGTTATTGTTGTCATTACATAAAACATATTTACTTCATACAAGAAAGCTTTTTACTTCTTCATCATCGTTGCATTTAACGAGTCGAAATCTCTGACGACCGACCACTCAACGCATTAGAAGCAATATAAACTGATCTCGATTGAGAAAATTGGACGAGGCATGATACTTTTTCGTTGCAAATTTAATCGCTTAGATATGTAAATCGACCAACTTTTGGCAACTTTCAATGAAGACAGCATAATAGCCTCTGATTTCTTCTATGATCGCTTCATTTTCTTCTGAAATATTTATTAAGAAGAAATGCTTTTTACATATCAATGTGGGTATTATGTGTGTGCTTGCGAATGAATGCATTTTTATATTACGAGTAACACCTTTATGTTAGACTCATTCTCGGGAAGAGAATGCTTTGCAATGTGCGGGGTCGGGTCACGGTTACAGTAATGTTATTTTAATGTCGAATTAATGAAAACCTATTTATTAACAGCATATATATCAGCGACGTAATGTATACATTTACTGCTTTTACAGCAACATTTTTTATAGACGGCAAATTTATGCACTTTGCATGTGATTGACAGTCGAGCGTTTCGCCATCAAAGATACGGAATTGACGATTCGACGGGGGACTTGTAGAAAACTGAGATAAGCCATGAGGAGTGGTTATAAGTGGGGGAGGAGGACAGGCGAAGGAATTCCTGAGGAAGAGGGATGAGATCAACACAACGTTAGCGTGAGGGCTAAATGACGATTATGCTCATTTGTGACAAGTGTGATAACCACTGATAAATGAGCGCACGATAACAAGCGAGGCTGCTGATATCGTGATCAAGAGCGTGTGGCTCATTCAAATATGTCGTGTAAACTTGCCCACAGTGAGGTCAGGGATCATGACTATTACATCGATAAACTTTTCAGTGATGTCGCCTCTAGCCATGCTTATTCAACCCTCTTTACCTAGCAGCAACATTATCTTTCACTTTTCATACTTTCTCTCCGCATTTTCTACTTCCTAAAAGCCGCAATAAATTCCTTTCTATCCCTTGCATTTTGATCTTTATTGGCCATAGCGATCTTTTACAAGCAACCCATGCTGATGATGGTGTTTAACGGTACATAATTGCGTTTACCTTATGCAAAGCGTATACATTTAAAACACGTAAATCAATTCATATTTATAAATTTAAACAAAAAATTACATAGTGATACTTTGTTATATGCAACAATATTATGTACAATGAATATGGAAAAAAGAAATTAATGTCGTAAAAATAAAAAAACAATTGAAGAGAAAATTTCGTGCTCGCTTTTCGTAAAACACAATTTCCCGTTCGAAAATTCCATTCATCCTAATAAACAATATATTCATCAATCCTATTCGCACCTATATTAAATTTCTCTCAAAAACTTCTAAGAGAATTTACTTACGCATAAAATATATCTCGTAATCACGTCAAAGATGAAGGACGTTATGTTGTATAGATGTATAAATGAACAGCAAATATTGCAAAGATAGTAGCAGATGCTTCTGTAGGAAATGATAAGTGTTTAAGAATCAAACAACATGTTGCATCTTTAGAAACTTCCACCTATACAGTTGTATATATTCCGCATATGCACTATACATTTGTACACTGATAAATTTCCGACTGGTAGGAAACCGAGATGAATAAAGACGGCCAAGAAATTGAACGTTGCCAAACACTAGCAACCTCAACGAAAAGGACTAATCCTGATGATTTTCCTTCACTTTTATTTTTTCCTCATTTCACTGACTATTAAAACCAAATCGAGTCCAAAATAAACTCACATTCGAAGACTATAAATTAGCTATATTTTGTCAGCATAAAGCTCAGAAGTTAAGAAATAAATAAGAGTTTCACTTCAACACCAACATTAAGAAATGCATAGAATATCTAAATCTCCGATCATAAAGGTGGATGAAACAATGCAAATTTTCTAAGCAACTATTATTCATTTAAAACGAATTGTGCAAATCGACAATAAAATTGGTTTGTTCGGCAAAATTTTCAGCACAATATACAATAGCTATCGATATTCATATAGCATACAGTATGCACATAAATGAAGTAGACTATTTTTTTTTTCGCTAAAAGGAAATTCTAACCGTACTTTGGCAATATCATAACTAATACCTATATAATAAACAATTGCGAAAGATAATTTAAAAACTTTAGAGGCTTTTAATTTTATTTGTATAACGAAAAAGAGGAAAACGTTGAAAATATAATAGCTATCAACAACTAAGTGAATAAGAATGCTGATGGTGAATAATTACATACCAACCATACAGCGCACCGAACAACATGACCAGATCTCATTATTTAAAAGCTCAACTTTTACATCAAAGAAAACACCGCTTATGCTTAGAAGTTTATGAAGAAAAACTTATGAGTATGGGAAAAAAAAAGATCTTCTATAAATAATATGAACTAATAATTTGAAGGATAATGATGTAAGAAGCAATAATTTCGAGATGTTTACTTAGTCACATATGGGAGGAATCTATCGAACGATTTTGTGTTTTTTTTTTTTTTGCTGTAAACGGCTGGAATTAGAAAATTCTACGGATGTTGAAAAAAAAAAGTAATGATGAAGTACGATTGCTCCATCAAAGTTAACTCAAAACAATTGACAGGAATAATGAAATAATAAAATCCAAAACTTCATTAACTGTCTATGAAGGTGTAAAAATAGTATACTGGCCTCAAAGACCTTCTCTTTCCATCATGTTTCCTGAAGAAAAAATTGCTAAAAACACGAAGAGTTTGATGCCTTCAGTAAAATAATAAACCTCTAACGAAAGCGGTGCATAAAAGTCCAATGTAGAGACTATCTGGGAAGGCAATAAAGCCAACGAGTAAAGAAAAGATTATAAAAGTTAGGCGATCAAACAGACTCAAGACCACTGTCATCACGCCTTTCACCAACTGATGAATTCGGTGAAAATCTTTTAGTGTTTGTTATTGCAGTCTTCGAGAGAGGAGTATGATCAGAGATTGAACCGGCGATTATGGACGAAGAGTCGAGCGGTGATGAGATTGTAATATCGCTGCGATTACCCACATGATAATATGGAAGTGGATGATATTGTTGTGATTGTTCCCATGGTACTTCATACCTGGAAATATTAATATAAGAGTGACTCCCAGTTAAGGTATATAAATCTTAGGTAAAGTAATACTGAAGTCATATATATATATATATATATATATATATATATATATATATATATATATATATATATATATATATATATATATATATATATATAATATTTGCAACCACTTAGAACCACTATGGGAGACTAAGCCCAATTCAGCAGTGATTATTTCCATATGCTCAGTGTGCTTGTAGTTTTAGGTTCTTGTAGCACAGTCGCCAGCTCAGGTATATATAATAGGGTGATGTAAGCAACAGCTAGGTCATTCCCGCATCTACACATAAGATTTACTCGTATTCTTATTTATTGCTTTATTTCGAAGTAAATTTTTTTATTGTCATTATAGGAATTGTCGTTTCTTTTTATGAGATTTGAATATAAAGAGTGTGGTATAAAATAAAGATATGATGAATGGAATTTGAAAGAAAAATACTAAATGAAAATATTTTTCATTGGTTTTTTTTTCCACGAGAAAATGCACAGAAATTTTCCGCAAATTTTTGAATAAAAAAGAATTTTTCACTTAGCAATAAAAATATTTGTATTGAAATATATTCAATATTAATGCATTAAGTGCACATTTTGAAGAATACACACTTGTAATAGGTGGTGAAATTATTGTCCATTATGCATTGATAAATTTCAGGGTCATTTGAGGCGAAATTGAAATTTTTTTTTCGGCACTTTCAATCGATAAAAAAACTCCAAGAAAGCGATAATTTGAAGAGAAATAATCGATATAATCGATATGAATATGTGCGAATATACTAAAGAGTAGAATGATGATCGTTTTAGGGGCAATTAAATAGTATCATTTTTGAAAGTTTTTTATGCGATTCAAATTTATGAAATGACGATTAGAAGATAAGGTAACGATTACGATAAGATGAGATTATTTCAATACTACGATAAAATACAAAAATATCGATACGAAATGTTCGAAAATTAACGACGAAAAAAAGTTGCTTTATATTACCATCACGTATCATAATTTTATGCGATGCTCTAAAATGTGGATTTTTTTGGGTGAAATCACTAGTTTGTCGCTCCCTCTCCCTTCTGATTTCAGTTTCGACGGTTCCTCGCCCTCTAGAAACAGTTTGCACAGAGAGCACTACATCTTTTCAGTCGCATAACAATTCTGGTCGCTTTTTTGAAACGATGAGCAAGAAAGATTTAAGGAACGATGGATATGTGCGTTCACTCGAGGGGAATTTTGTCATAATATCATGACGGATAACTGAGATCCATATGTACCTTTCTCGGCGTGCTACAAATATAGTTGACAGAAATCAGTACATCGGGCATAAGTATAGAAATAACGACCAACCTATTGTCTTCGGTGTCTGGCTCTCTTAGCGGATGCACAATGTGACTTGGTTGTTCGTGGTATAGACGATGTTTATTGGCCATTACTTTAGAATTACGTTTTTGACGAAGAAAAGCGATAAGAAGGCATGCGAATGAGGCAGAAAGTATCGCTGAGATTGCCGATAAGAAAATTAGAGCCATATAGAGAAATTGATCTCGACCTCCAAATTGACGCAAGAATTCTGGAGAGGAATCTGTTTCCAGATACTGAAAGCATAGACGACTTCATAAAAATTCGACCATTCTGAGTCAAAAAATTTTTTTCACTCTCTCTCTTCCCATAATACTAAGACTGCGTTGAGCGAAAAAAATATTCGATCCTTCATTCGCAAAGATTTTTGTATCGGTGATGGAAGCTATCTCAATCTTCCCATCCAATCCTCACATTTTCTTGCTCGAGAGGAAAGTACAAGCGAATATTCCTAAACTTTGAACAAATGTCTAGCAATAAGAACTTAGACTAGGATTGGAGGAAGACAATTGACAAAATAGGTGTGGAAAAAGTGGAGGAACTCTTGAGGGGAATTTTTTGAAAGGAGAACACTTTTCACACTCACTGATTATAGATGTTAATGATCAAATTTCAATAATGTTTCATCGAAAATGAAATCATGCAACATACCACTATCAATTTTCGAATCGTAGGCATAAATTTTCTCTAAAAAGCCATTGTCCACAAGAAAAATAATAGCCTTAAATCAATGGCAGAAATTAGAGACGAGCAATTTCTATCTCCTTGTGTGGAAAATAACCTTGTGAAGAACAAAAAATTTTTTAGTGAATAGCAATTATACGGGTTCAGTTTAATGCTACTAGTTTGGATAAACTTCTGGAACGAATCATAATAAACGAATGAGAAATAAAAATAAAATGAAACCTGTTCAACGATAGCGATATCACTATGCTCAGGACACCATGGACAACGTAATTCATGTTTTGCGATCGCTAATGTTGCATTATAGCATTTACCCTTCAATTCGACGACCATTCGACCTTCTGCTGATTCGGAACGTAATGTTGCTACGTCGGAACGACGTGAACGACTCGTTGCCTATAATAATATCTCATAGAGAAATATTCCGATCAAATTCTCTATATAAATATTAAATCACTTATTATGTATCGTTCATCTAGATTTAGACTTGCAAAGTTTTGAGCAAAAATTTTGAGTTTACATCACTTAATAGTTGTCGCAATATTCGTATTCATTGCGTATTGTGTCTTTCTATCAAGTTGATGGTATTTCGTTTGTTTCGTTTGTTTCAGAGGGTAAAAATACAAAGAATAAACCTCCTTTGCTTTTTTTTTGTATTTGATAATTACTTAGGGATATTAGCATGATGTCGTTTTTTAGCCATCAGAATTTCATTTGCAAGAAAAATATCGTTCATTGAAGCATGGATGGAATAGTCAATAGATAGCCATAAAAAACCGAAAAAAAAACATCTTTTCTGGCTGGAGCACTTATTTCAAGTTATAAACGAATGAGAAAGCGCATCAAAATAAAACACAATATGCGCTTTTATAGGCCAAGTAGCCGGACTAACGGTCTGCTGTAAGTGCACAAATCCAAAGGCATTATATTATGCTTTCTTATCAGGCAAATCGGCAAGTTTGGGAAATATATAGCAATCTCGTTCGCCTCTTAACGCATGTAATATGTAGCATTTTTCTTTGTCGAATTACATAACATTCGTTCTTATAGTTTTGTGTTTTGATATGTCCCCTTCTCTTCCAATGCTTATCGAAGCATTTGTAAGCGTCAATTGCATCTCAATAGCATAATTCATATTTTAGATAAATCAGACGTATAACTTACAATTTTATTTTCAGGAGTTTTGCGAAAGATACGAACACTTGACGTTGCATCACATATTCGTGGAAATCCATAAGTCGGATCAATACCGGCCACCTCACAGCTAAGTTTTATATCTCGTGGACTACCACCTGTCCAATGACTGATGAATGAACGCGAATGATCCTTAAAAACAAAAACTCGAGAGAATATAAAGAGCTCTCACTATATGAAGAACATTACCTTCAAAATACACAAAACTCATACAAATTGCGATCTCAAATCAAGTTTTCCGAAGGATCCGTTTTTTTTTGGTAACTATTATGATTATTTAGAACGGACACAAAGCAACCTCTCGTATCACGGTGCATTGCTCTAAAGCCTAGAAAGATGAATAAAGTTGTTTTCTGAACGGCACTTGCAATGATATTGTAAGATTGGAGTCCTTTATACCATTGAGCTCTTATTGTCTGCACTAATTTAAAGCTTCCAATGAATCCTTGAAAGCATGTATATGTACCTCAATACGGAGGCAAAAATTTCGACATTAACAAAAGATCAACATGCAATAGCGAAGGAATAAGGAAAATACCCTCCTCCTCCCTCCCACCCGCTACTCCTCGTTTCCCTCCATCAGTTACCACTCGCCTCATTTCTACCTCAGATATACGAATTTAAACGGAATTTACAAGAACTACTATTGGAAACATATACACAGAAATATCTAGGGGTAATCAAAAGAAATTTTTGAGAGAAAGCACCCACTTGAAGAAATCATCGTTTGACGCTTTATGCATAAATGTTTGCGAAGGAAAATTTATTTTCAGCGGAAGTCCAATAAAACTAAGTGATAAAGGTATAATTCTGTACGTAATTAATTAATGCATAGATGAGGGTATGAGAGTAGCATCTGCCGAAAAATTTCAGTGGAACGCGAGCTGATTCTAATGAAAGCTTTAAGCGTTTTGAGGCATAAACTCCGATTCTTCATTCTCAGTTCTTCAATCATTCGCAAAGATACCGAACGCTATCACTACTAATCCATGATGGGAAGCATTCGGTGACCATGTGGAAAATAACCATTTACAAAATAGATATCTATGAATGCAAACAAAAATACATACCTGAACAATATCCTGAGTAACTGGCCAACTAATTGAAATTCGCTCATTACTAGCCATATTTGATTCGATGATATTAAAGCGTGGATCAGCACATCCGGCTGTTGTTAAACATCCTTTACGCCATTCAACGCTCAACAAATCGGCCGACAACCAAAATGAATTCGTTTCATCACCAATAACGTGATTAATTGCAATCGAAATGAACGTCAGTAAAAATATATTCGTATTGGGAATATGCATAATTCTCGAGAAATGAGAACAATGTTCACCTGTAATCAACGAAACGATCAATCACGTAAAGTTAGCGGAAATCCGATTTACGCTAATATGCGGTGGCGAACGACGAAAATATAATGGAAATAATTCATGCATATTTATAGCATATACGGCACAACAACATAACTAAATATAATTGAATATTGCTTCGAAAGAGTTGAGTATTTTATCATTCTATTTCGAAACAAACATTCATTGTTATCATTTGATTTTATCATCTCACCGTGATAAGTTGTTGAAATGATTCAGCTCATTCTAATAGTATAACGTTTTATCAGTGAACTAAATTCCAGCTGAACATTTTAAGAAGCCCATCAAAGGTTTTTTTTTTCTGACGATAGACAACATCTCGTCCAACTCGATCACGAAATATTAAATTTATTTTAATTTATAAAAAAACTTGAATGATTTTATAGATTATATTTGTAGATTAATCAATATATTTGTAGATTATAGATTAATCAATATACCCACTTTTATCGGAGCAAAAATCACTACAGTACATCGAAGCTGTAAATAAACTAGCATATTGGGAAATATGGCTATCGTTGGTTACTCCCACGCTCTCAACGAGATCATCGTTCCGTAGAAAACTGCATAAAAACTCGCTTGAATGCAGATGTGTCTCAAAAGCTGGCACAACTAGGTGCATTCGTACACCGTTCACCTGACCATTCAGTTCCAGCAACTGCCAAAAAAGCACAAAAATGTCTTCATAATTTAGCTGATCCGGCTGTACATAAAAATCTCCCCCCTTCCACTAAAGACTGGCTTATCTGTTGCCTAACCAGTATAAAATGAAAATGTGAATTATAATACGCATTATAGAATCCATGCATCTCTAGATGTTTATGATTTTTATTGGTCACCATGGAATATGGTGTTTAAATTAAACCAACAATACGCATTTTTACCTATCATATTTTTCAGCTTCTGATTCCGAAGTTACCGAGTTGAAATCATCAAACAGACAGATACAGACAAATACGTAGGCACAAGCATGATATCGTCATAATGCGATTTTGTAAAGCTAATTTCTAAACACAACTGTTAAATATCTAGCCGAAGGAAAACACCAAATGGAAGTTGCAAACTCCTCAACGCAGAAATCGCGCTTCCAAATTCGACCAACATGTCTGAACATGTCTGCGCAATATTCGTCAACAAGTCTCAAACAACAAAGATTAAATGCCCCCCGTATTCCCCATAAACATGTCCGAACATGTGCGAATATGTGAAGCGTTGCGCCAGTTTGTAAGCGTATCGTATCTATTTCATAATATTACTGTTTGAGGTATATGCATTTTTGTGCAAAACTTAAATTTCTTCTTAAATTATTATTGAAATTTTTGAAATAGCTGGATTATCTATATTGATCGATATTAATGTATTTTCGCGAGGAAATGAAACACTCAAATCGTTGCAATTCTGAGAGAACCAAATAGTGAAGAGCATCAATGATCACATTAAACAAATGCATATCTTCAATTAAATAACATAAAAAAGTGGAAATTAAAATACCTATATAAATTGAAAGGTGAGCAGTCTTATCTATTCATTCATTCCTAAGGTAAATACGATAATGACATTTTAATTTATTTCCGTTTTTCATCTTTGAACCAGGAAGATTGATCTCTTTCATATATTTGTAAATGATACAATTTATTAAATAATTTTAAACTCATATATTTCGTAATTTATATTATAAAATGATGAGGGCGAGAATTCTTGAAAGAATCGACCGACATAAATGAAATGAGTGATGAATATGTCGAAGTGCTTCAGAGAATGAACAACTAAGATCAATACAATAAAGAAAGCCTAACAATCAATAAATGAAGATCACCATAATAGTGCACATTCGCTATTATACGCTAGGCATATCGAATATAGTTGTACGTCCGTAACAATAAACACTAAATGCTTCTCTTTTTTTCAACGTCTATTTTCATAGAGATTTACGAGATTTACTAATATAATTTCAGAAATAATTGCACAAAGAACTTTTTCGCTCCTCATTTGTTAATAAATATATTGATGCTTTAAACTTTAGACAATGATTTACTGTTTATTTTTATAAGTTAAGATTCCTTTTTAAGTTATAAATATCTCTATCATTGAGACAATATAATCTTATCACTTAGCGATATCTTTAATGATATTATCATTGGATTGCAATACACTACTACTCAAACTCACGAACGTCAACAATTCGATTTAATGCCCAACAATGCCTAATGGTGCAAGTTCCCCTTCCACCCTCTCCACCCCTCCACCCCCCCCCCCCCTCCCCCACCCCGCACATCCTCTCACATTTTATATATACGAAGTCATACTATGCAGAGTTATGAATACGCAATATTTGATAAGAAGCATTTAACGTGTGAAATATGTTAGCATTTAAACGAACCAATTGTTGACCAAATGGTAGTAATTTTTTAGTGCTGAAATTGAGTACGTAAATCAGTCTCAACGACGACTCTCGAATCTCTTCAACTCATTTGATGCTGAATTAGTTGATTTCTTCTCGTTAATAATACGACAAACAATTCAGAATAAATTTAGATGATTGTAGGAGAAAATAGAATAGAATAATTGATACGTTTTAAATGAAAAATTTTCACTTTTTCAGGAAATTTTAAATTTTTTCTTCTTTTTATCTAGTAATTTAAAATTGTAAGCTATAAACATCTATTTCTTGCTATTGTTATTCGACTATTTTACGATGAGAAAAAGTATCTACCACAGTATACATAATTGAACATCTAACTCTCTTCTTTTCAGCGATTTTTGTTTTTAAGTGGATTTAGTGTGAGAATATCGATCTCCACATTGTAATGGATATGATAAAGATAGTATAAGCGAATTACAAATGCAAAGATTTACAAAAAACGTGAGAATTGCAAACTACGAAGAAAGGCATAAATTGAAGATGATTTGTATTTGACTCATTAAAAAACCTTTAAGTAAGTGAATAGCTAAAATCCAATCTTATATGGCGAACACACCTATGAAAGATGCACATAGTAAAATAGAGGTGTGTTCTAAATTAATTGCACGTGAATTTTCCAAATTTGTCTTCTTCGTCAATTGAGATAAAATATATGGCATACCTTATTATGACACTATTTTCTATAGCAATTTTGGGAAATATTATTTTTACCTGTAATATGGTAATGAGATAAAGTTACATTACTGCGTAGATGGTAGAGATTACAAAAAACTTTCGTGATAGAAATACTGTCCATTATAGAAATTAATATTAGAGTGGCATCCATAACCGGAAATATCGACGTTGCATTTGCTATTTTTACTTTCATTTGATCGAATATTTATTGCAAAAATGTGAAGATGATTCAAGCGTTATCATGCATTTTATCGGTTTGTAATATAGCTGATTCTGTGCCATACGCTAGCAGGTACAAAGAAAGACATTAAATGCAAGAGCGGAAAAGCGGATTAACAATCGTAATAGAGCACTTAAATGTGCAGCTGTTCTGCTTTAGCTGCAAATTTATTATTGCAAATTATGATTCCGATGCAACGTTTACCTGCAAATTCGGCACATACGCATCGATGAGTCTTATCGAATTGATTGTGTTTATAAAACTCGGATATGCTAAAATCCGAGAGATACAATTTAACCGGAATTATGATGGAGAAAAATACGTGCTTAGTTAGCATAGCTGAATAGAGATTCGGTAAATAAGATAGTGGTCTTGCTTTCATTATTTGAATTTTTACGTTTTGCATGTCCAAAAGCAATCTTTCCTTGGAAAAAGAACTGCTGTAACTTACCATCTGGAAAAATTGTAAATTTGCTTTCTGGAAGTAAAGTAAATAACTTTTTTTTTTGAGCAAGTCAACAACAACTTCCAGCATTCACTTTCGAACATCCGGTATTAGACACAGTATTATATATGGAAAAAAAACCCAATAAAAGAAAGCAAAAAGAATTTGCATCTATACATCGATGTTAAGCCACAACAAATATGTACTTATCTTGATGCGTATGTAAACATGAGAGTGGATGAGTTGCAAGTGCTGTATAGGGATTTTTTTTTTTTTGAAGAAAGAAATCAATAAAGTAGATGATCAAACAAAACGATGACACATGAACGGAAATTTGTAAATAATGTAAGAATATGAACGCTATGTATTTCACTGATAACCTCACCAGCTGATAGTTTTCGTATTTCAAAATATAGGAAGGAAAATATCGCAACAAACGACAATAACCAATATGTGATAGATGAGTCGGAAAATTGTACATTCACCTCCAATGAGATATAGAAAATTGGAAATACGCCAATAAGATCTCATAAATTTTTAAATAATATGCAAATATGCAAATAAATGAAGAAACTTACCATAAGGAAACATCTTGAAGTGGCAAATGTATTATTCAAGAAGAATGATTGAGGGCAGTTTAAAGGGGTCAATGAGTTCAGCATAGTTGAGAGTAATTTATAAGTTAACAACAAGTGGTACCTTTATGCAAATGCGCAACACTTATACAGCTACCACACAATTGTTTATTGCCAACTTCAGGAAAGCGATACAATAATATTCCAATCAAACTTTATCGAATTATCACTAAAATTTACTACTATAAAAAAAAGAAATATGCGTTGATTTAATGCAGCCGATTGATAAATTCGTTTCAAAATGCGAATATAAACTTGGCGAAATTTATTGAGCAGATTCAGTCAACCAACTTTCACATCAAAATATGCCGTACTAATCTAATGCAATTTAATGCAAGTCAAAATTGTTCATAGTAATCGAAAATTCCCCTTATTATATTGCTCGAGTTTCTTCTTTTTTTTCGGCATCTTAGTGGTCGATATTTCTTCGATTCTTTTACTTTATTACTATTAATTCATAACGATCTAATCAATCAATATTTTTTATTACTATTAATTTTAGTGATTATATTCATTGCTGCAGTAGACTTTCTTTTATTTTGTATGTATCATATTTGTGAATAAAATAGCGAAGAAATGAATTACAAAATATTTCCGCTTAGAAAGCCTAATATTATCTGACGTATATAATATGGGCAATTATTATGACTTATTAATCTGATCTAGTGTGACAGGTATCAACGTTTACTGCTAGAAAACTGCCATAAAGCATTACTTTTTAAATCGTTCACAATAAATGCTCATTTCTCACATTATACCAATATTCATGGATATAAATTCCTTATATAAGATATTCACCTTGTACTTACCCCCTAATTCTATGCAGTAGAACTGTTAACAACGAGCAAAAACTTTCGGATATGACAAATGAGCATGTAAAATTTGTAATGCAACGATTATCTCGAAAGTAAACATATTCCGTGTTGTCCACTAATCGTATACAAACTTGTTTTACTCAGTATTTGTAAACACTTCAAGTTGGTTGTGAATACGACGTTATTGCGTGTGCTTGTTAGAATACAAATATTCCACGCAAAATATTCAAATTGCAGATAAAGTTTGCACGATTATAAATGCGCATAAATGACTTTTATTTAATGTGTGTGATAAAGCGAGATTGTTTCTTGTTGGACGCTTTATAAAAACAGAGGATAAAGATATAAGAATAGAAGATTAGAAAATAATTTCGCTATATTCACTTTTTTTTAAAACGAATTTGACAATAAGTGTTACGGATATGCGGGAAAATTAGTTCGGATTTTAAGCGTGATTTTTACTTCAATGGACCACTTGCCGAGATGTCTCATGAAATAGGACCTATTTTCAGGTGCGAAATATTTCTGCGATTTACTAGTAGCGCAATGGTAAGTTTGTCGAGAGTTTATGTACATTCCACTTTACGATGCGAACAGCAAACTAAGTCGATGCTCAACGAAGTGGAATACGACGGTGCAATGAAGGTAAAGTAAGCACTCGTCAGCGGTCTCGATCTTTAGTGTAGCGATACTCTTCATTAGTAGATGAAAACTATGAGTGCCCATCGAAGCATCCTCTAATCAAATAACCCTCATTCACAATCTCACAATCCAATGCACTAATATACGGAAATAAATCCAACGATATCTCGGTTCAAAAATTTCGAGAGGTGAATTTAATACCTCGAGTAATGATCGATGCATAGAATATATCAACGCAAAACATAAGAACAGACTATACCTGAAGATGAATTTAAAAAAAAAACCGACAAAATTGGACTCATAAGTAAAATACCTGTTGAAAAATAAGAGCTTTTCGAATTTTCATTTATTGTAATATAAAAATTTTCTGCGATATTCATACTTTGATGCCATTTGCGTCTACCTCTTCGGCATCTTGAAACTATTCAGAATAAAATAATTCGACGACGTAAAAAAAAAAAAAAAGTAAATTATGCCGCGTACACTCATATTGAAGATATAAATCCACATTGCAATCTTAATATAGCGTGAAATTTTTTATTTAATTAATAAGCAATTAAAAAATATATATATATTTGAGTTGAAAATTTATAAATTACACAATTATTGAAGTTAGCAAAAATTGTATTGAAACGAAATAAATCGAGAAAATTTTTCCTCAACAATAGCTATACTCTACGGGGAATTAATTCACGCGTTAATAAAAAAAGAGCTATACACCTACTGCGAATTTTATTCGTTGGCAAATAAATGCGTTTTATGCAATGATCTAAAGCATAGAATTTTTATCGGCACCCATTAAACGGTACAATTCAAACGTCAATAAACTTCTGCGAAAATTTAAAAAAAAAAAAATGGAGAAAAAATCCACTTGAATAGAAACGTTTAAATATATTGCGAGGATTTCAACGACCTCCGTTTGCCTTTTCAATCAATCAACATTTTAATAGCGTTTAATAATTTTTACTTTAGTCGGAAAAAAAAAATTATTTTCTCATCTTATTCTCGAAAAAAAAAATGTTTTTTTTTTTCATTTAGAATTTTTCAAATAATAACCGTTACTTTTTTTTTTCAAAAAATTCAAGTAAAGATATTATTTTTATAAAGTGGATAAAAATTTTCTTTATTTATTTAAATACTCATTTTTCAATTCTCTCGTAAATTTGATTATCATTACCGATGATGCCATACATTGAAATTTCAAGCTCTTATAGTAGAGCAAAAATAATCAAATCCATAGAAATTCGAATCAAAAAATAGCTCTTACCAAATGTTTGAGTACAATTTCTAAAGAAAAAGATTGCACTGTCATTTTGGTAGGAAAAAATACAAAGAGGAATAATGTGTAATCGATAATATCAAAATTTTTTTCAGATTCATTCAATATTTAAGAAAAATATCGTAAAACAGAGCTCAAAGAGAAAAAAAACTGAATAACACAAACTAGAAGTCAAATGAAATGCACATATGATGCACCTTACTGATGCATCTTATCTTCTCGAAAAACACCTGAGTGTAACGATGTATGCTTCGCTAATGATATGCAAATGTCGAATGACCGTAACCAACTAAGTGCGCACAAAAGTGATAGGCGCAAGCCAACGCATGCATCGTTTTGATGAAGATACGATGATGCTCGAGGTATACCGCTATCTTTGGCGGCTTCCGTTGAATCATGGTAGCATTCAGCATACAAAGACGGATAAGCCGAGCCCATTAATTGAGAGTCTTCTAGCGGCGGTCAAATCGCTATCCCTCTTCTCGTATGTGGCATGCATCATCCGATAGCAACGACGTTCGATTCGCTGTTTTATTGCATATTTCTTCTATCGCAACAATCCGATCGGTAAACTAAAGTTGATGTGTTTTCCAATAAATAAGTGTAAGTAGAAATTTATAGGTATTCACAATAGGCACCGATGCTTTTCACTTAAAGTGGATGTAATTTTAGATGCAAATAAGAGAAATAAAAAACGCTAACGAATCCGAGTGCAATTTATATGATAGCAATATAGCGATATTATGAATGTTTAATATTGTAGTAACGATAGTGCAACAACAAATCAACCTATGAAGCAAACAACTAAATAAGCAACATTAATTTCAAAATAAACCCTAACAACAGTATAGATTTGCGAATTAGTATCAATAGCAAAACTATATGAGGATTGAAGATTGTATGAGATTTTAAGAGAAATAAAAAAAAAAAACAAAGGAAATGATGAATAACAGTTGATTTTGTTATTATATGAGTGAGACATTTTAACAACAGCAGAAATTAGATAATAGCAAAAAATATAAGAGCATAGAATCGTCAGAACGTAATTCAATTATAAGTCATCAGGAAGAATATCGCTAACATTTACAATCTTCCAAAAAAAAAATTAATGCATTCAATGGATCATGAATGATTTGATCGATTCATCGACCCATACAAATAATTCTTATCGATAATGATAAATGATTACTGCAAATGATAATAAAATAGTGTCAATGATTATATCGATGTCATCTTCAATAATAGTAGAGTCAACTGAGGTGAATAGGTTTAAAGGATAAAACCTTATAGAAAACGAAACGCCATTGAAAGTCTGAAGAGTCGTATGATCGGAGTGTCTTCAGAATACCTCATTGCCAATCCTCTATGCAAGTGCTGAACAAGAATGCACGGGGCGGAGCTTGTTTATCTTTCACATACTTCTAAATCACTAAGGTATGCACTAAAAATTACTTAAAGCTTTCTAAATAGTAAATATCATTGTAATATTTGTTTTGAATAAATAAATAGCACAAAATTTTTACAATATTCCAGGTTGCAAACTTGAAACTTCTTGGAGAGCAACTTTCAATAAGAGATAATTTGAAAATCGCAACATTGAGAGATTTTTCGACATTTTTGGAAGAGAATAGTCGTATCTGAGAGAAAATTATATGCGTAGAAAAAAATAAACCGATGATAGCCTAAATAATCAATTGATATAATTAGATAAGTTACGCATTAGGCTAATGCCACATTTCGAGATGAGAACTTGTCGAGGGGAATACGCTTGAACAAAAAAAAAACTTGAGGAGCAACTTTACAGTATATAACAAACGAAAGCCAAAATCTGTAGTTGATGCTGGAAATCGAATTGGCAACTTCTTCTTTAATTCATCGACAAATGTCCTTCAGACGTTTGCGTATACCGTAATAACAAGAAGTTGTGCATAACAAGTGGAAACTGTGAGCAGCATTATTTGCATTATTCAATTGCCCTTTGAACCCATCGGCGATTGGGAACCTTTAGAGAGGCGTCACGGAGCAGTTCTATTCATCGCTTTCTTCACATTCAGCAAAAGCTCTTAATCCCCCCCCCCCCTTCCCTTTTAAATTAATATTTACGAAGCACTCTATAATGACGCTTTTTTCGGGGGGGGGGGGCATATTTTTGCATACCTGTCCGCGCATTAGTTAATTCCAACTTCGAAGCAGCAAATCAACGATATGGGGAATGCAAGCAGAATTTACACCGTAATACCAAATAAAGGTAATAGGTGACACACTTCACCTATTACCTTTATTTGGATCCTTCAATTTCTAGAATATTTAGAGAATTTCAAACGTTCGTTGAATTTCGTAATAATTTTGCAACCGATCCAATAAATGAAGCGAATATTTTGCGGAAGATTTATACAAACAAATTGCCCATCTAGAATATGATCGCTTTGCAAACGTACGATTGTGATCTCGCTTATTCGCTGGCAATTTTTAGAAATGGTTGCTCTGAGGAGCGGAAACAAAAAAAAAAACACATATCGTGTCAGTTCATTTGACGCATCCTATGGCTTATTGTCAGCAGAACAAAGGAAAACTTGAAGTTATACTATCGCTCCTATCGATGCATTGAACATCCAGCTATTGTAAAAAAGCAACAATGAGCGTTTCTGATCTAAGAAGGTGAGACCACCGTAAATTATCTCATCAAGCTGCTGCATCATTATATTTCTTAGGAACACTGATATGCACAATTGATTCGTTGTGGCCGGCTCTTAAATCCAAATATTGCAAATCGTAAAATAAAATCATAAGACAAACATCATACGCATTTGAACAGTTTATGCTAAAAATATATCTCATGCTAGAAATACATCGCTGACGGACTAATTGGAGAACGATATCAGAAAAGAACAAATTTCCATCGATCAGATTGTGCTGTCAACTATCTCTGAGGAAATTTTTGAACTGAATATGCAAATTTAGTCGTTTCAATTAGCGGTTAAGATATATTATAACCCTCGACTCCTTCGCATTATTCTATTCCGGTTAAAATACCCTGCTGTTTAAATGATCCGAATTCGTAGCATTATGAGTAAGAATCTAGGTCTAATATTTATGAGGCGGGTCTTACATCGTAGGATTCCGCAATCAGCTCATGGTTTTTTGCGCCATAAACCTACTTTTTCCAACTCCACTCATGCATCCGTAGTAATGCACTTTAGTAGAGTTTTGATTTATTAGGCTAATTGCTTAATTCACGTCTATCTCGCTTACACGGATTCTGTTCGTAGTGTGCTTTTTGTAGATTTTCAATAAAACGCATTATGAGGAAAGTTATGTTTGTGCTTTTTGCATACTTATCTTCCTACCTGTTTATCTCAACTTCAAAGCCATAGAAGCAGCGAAGATGAAAATCAAATGAAAATTCCTATAAAGTAAGGGGGTAAACGCTTAAAATAGATTCATCATATATGGAGATTTCAAAATATGCATCATATAAAACAAATATCATCAGTATAGACTCATATACATATCAAGATTTCATGAAATATGTTAGTGAAATTTTGTGCCACAAATATTTGCATTATAATATAATTGAATTCAACACTTAAAATTTATCTCGTAGATGAATTTGATTAATTGAGAATATAAGCGCATTAATTCTGTCACTTTCGTGAAAGTTTGAAATGCCAATTAGGTCGAAGATCGAGAAAGGGAAGTGGGTTGATGTGTAATTCGATAAAGAAATTATCTTGGCAATCTTTCTGGAACGATTTTCCATTTTATCAGCTTTTACAAGACGCTCAATATCCAACAATAGACTTATGGAGAAATTCATGTGAGTTAATTTGTGCTGAAAAGAATAACATGAAAAAGCTGATTTGATATTGGAGAATGAGAACAGATATAAATGTGCAGTTGTTGAACTCTCAAAGGTAAATATGAACGTAAAATCAATTAGTTATCGCAATGAGTGTAGGTAGCCGCAGTCGACAATAACAATAGAGTGCAATTAAGGAGCGCTAGGATGGGCACATACCGAAAGAGCAATAATCTGAGGGTCATAATAGTAAACGTCCTCATGAAGCGGCAACTTGAGAGATGGACGAAACAAAAGAGCCACCGAATCGGACAGGTGACTCGTTCCGGTAGCCTAAAGGAAGGAACTTGATGTCGTGATGTTGATGAAGGGCACCGTGATGTCAATGAATGTTCATGCATCTAAACGCGGATCACAAAAATACACTTTTTTTGATAATTTGTTATTAACGGTATATCCTCTATTTGTATATTTATTCATTAAGCAATCAGAGAGGATTTAAATGATTGAACCAATGTGGTATTTCCGCGATGCTCATTTCAAAACACCTCATTAAATTGGAGAAAGAAATATCCCATGAGGTAATTTGTTGTCTGAATAAGTGTTCTTAGGTATGATTCTATGGCAGTCACAGTATGGAAAGGATTACGATGCCACCTCAACAATCGCTCATCTTGTCTTCATCCACTTCGCTGTTCGGCGGATGACTTAAAGACGATGCGTGAAGGATTTAGTCTTATATCCTTGCGTTACTTATTCAGAAGCCATAATGAGCATATGTTGACTCGATTTTACTCTAGTATCTTGCGCACCTTCATGCTCTCACTTGCTCAATCCCTCCCGCTCTTTTTTTTCCCCCTCCCCCCCCCCCCCCCCCTCATCTTTCACTGCATCATTGTTATCTATCATCGTTTCGACTCGCAAAAATGAACTGCATCCCATATCTCGCCGAATGCACGATGGGAATTTACAACAGCTCACATGAGACCGATCGCAAAGCGCCTTCGACGCGGTATTAGTGCCGAATAATGTAAATTACCATAAACAGACCCATGTTGAGTTGACACTTCCCACGCGGCACATTACAGCGCAATATTCTCAAATAAATTGTATAGAAGTGATGTGTTCCCAGCATGACCTCATGCAAATGTGATAAATTGAAGCATTTGACAATAGGCCTTTCGGAACAACAACTTATTTGCTATATTGCAACCTTCTTGCGATGAACGTCGCAGAGGTTCGGACGGTGCGATTATTCGGAGATAAAGACAATCAAGCTAATCGGCGACATCAACCATAGAACCCTGCATAAAGACGTGTTTTCCCACATCTCCGATTAATCCATCGCGAAAGTTGAACTCTGCTCATACGTGAGCGGGCGGCACAAAATGAACAAAATTTGCAGAGGAAAACCTGGCCATGCAGAAATTCTTCAACACAAAATTCCGGTAACCGAGTTGAAACCGGGGGGGGGGGGGGGGCAAGCAGAAATGAAAATACGCATGAAGAAACGACATGAAAAAATGACATTGCTAATATATTTCAGAAAACTTTGTATTTAAATGCTCAAAAATAAAATATGAATGTATTTAAATTTAGAAGGTTGCATGGTCTTCCGCGATTTTCATTATCCTATACAGCTAAATCATCGAGCTGCTAATACTAATAAAATTGCTCTCTATTCCTTTATGGTTTTCGCTGTAATAGTCAATCATGCCCATAGAAAATATGAATATTTTTGTAGTGAATTTCTTCACATTACAACATTGAAGTGCTGCTTCAGAGTAAGCAGACGACGTGACACTTCAAAAACGTCCGCATATTGAGCAAGGTATAAAATGTTTTTCTTTCGACAATAGATCAGCAATTAGAGGTTACATCATCAAGTGGAAACTCGATGGATATTTGGGTATTTATGCAGTGATATCTTGCAATTGGCTGGTTTGGACTTAAATGCAAAAATGGCGGGTGCTGACACAAGTAGAATTAACGACATTCAGTGAAACAATAGGATGTACAGCTTCTGGGATGGTTTTTGGAATCGAGAGCAACAGAAGTCTCGCTATTAAGGCTGCAGTAAAAGATGCATTGCGAGAACCCCTAAAGTAAAACCCAAGGTTGCGCAATTGAAAAAGGACGTTTTTGGTGAAAATTTTGAGAGTTGTCAAAGCACAGAAATCGAGCGATAGATACAAAGCTAAGTTTAGGTGTATTCACATCAGCACAATGGATTTCTGAGCTTGAAACGAATGAATAGGTGATGAGGGAAGTAAAGAAATTTGAGATACGTTTCCCGATATGCTTTTTAATGGTTGGAAGTACAAGGACACTACGAAATGGCCAATGTGATGCTCTACTGAGAGCCTTTTTTCATTCTTGTATCACCTGTAATAAAGGAAGCAGGAAGGTTTAACAGGGAGGTTTTTTTTCAAATTATTGATTATATGAATTATATAATAACCTCTTTAAAACGCGCCAGCATGACTAAAATCTGCACCTCTGCGCTTTCCCATGTTCACCGGTGATTGCTATATTTGAATAGATTTCTTCAAAAACGATATTATCCTCTTATCAATTTATTAAAAAGCGTCATGCAGCTTCCAGTGGATAGGTAGGTCTGTTCTCTACTATCTGATCTATTTGAGGTAACTCGAGCGACTAGTATATCCTTGTCCAAAATAAACTAGAATTCTATCTTTTTGCTTGTTAGCAATTCGCGTGAATTTTTACGAGCTTCATAAGCCATCCTGAAAATGCCATCGATTTGATCTATTGTGCATTAAAAGATGCAAAAACGTTTCGTGGAAATTGAATTTGCTGAGCAAAAATTTCGTTGTTATCGAAATGTCGCTAAAAGATGCTAATATTTTTAGAGTGTAAGAATGTACTATAAGATTCATCTAGAATAGTGAGTGGAAAAATTTACTGAAAACTTTGAATCGAAGAAACTTTTTCAAAAAATACATCAAATTGCGTCAATTACTAAATAAATAAATTTATAGATATAATTGTATTAAATGTAAACAAGTAAATTTTTCAACTATAATTCAAACGCTTTTATTCAATGACTATTCATTTGCAGTAATTTAGCCGTTTTTATATATGAGTCAAGCAAATCGAATCTATTAACCTAATTTACAATTGATATCATTTAATGGCAAATAGAACGAATGTTGCTTTTTCTCAATGAAGCATACAGTGGAAGTATTATTCATCGATAAAAGAGGCGAAAAAAGAGGCGGAAAGTTCAAACGAAAAAAAATAAATGGAAGACGTTAGCAGATGGTTTTGTGAGAAGTGCATTGAATGCTGATGATCAAATTGTTTGCGTGGAAGAAAACGGACATCTATGCAAATCAGTTGAACATCATAGAAATACGCCTAAACAACGAACGCTATAGTAGAAAATTTCTACTCAATCCTTAACGATTTTTTTTTTGGAGGGAAATTTGTTATTCTTCTTGCAGTATGGAAATTTACGGATTAAATAGGAGCGGAACCAATTTTAATCAAAGATGGAAAAGATGAAAGAATTAATAATGAAGAAATATTTTTTAAGAAATTTGTAATAACTTTTGAATATGTCTGATTTTTTTTTGCATAGCATATTCTATTCAAATTTTTCAACTGTTAGCAATCCTTGATTGTTGTCGTTTAATAGCCCAACATGATCGGATGCTCGAACGTTTTGATTAATTGAAACTAAATGAGCACAGTTAAGTTTTTCCACCCTTGTTCTTTGAGGAATTAATAACTTCTCCAAAAAGGTATCGAAATGATTAATTATTATTTCCGGCTCTGCCGCAGATTCCTTATACGAGGAAACGTGCTCATCACCTGTCTAAGATACTGAACTATTCAAATTTTTTATTAATTGAGGCACAATATAATATTCGATCGTTCTAAGATGCTCGATCAGTTGAGATCGACGTCGAATCATCCAAGAATATACAATTTTTCTAAGCTCTTGAATGGGCTACGTCAAACTTTTCATTCTTTTGCTCGGCGTTCTCTTTACGATATCGAGGATGAATATAGAGCAAACTCTCAACGTAAAAAAAAAGCACATATTTTTCTTCTGTCGACATATTCAGTTTCGGTGATTATTTAAAAAAAAACATTTTCTTAAATTCACTACTATCATTATGATACCACGGAAAAATGTAGCAATAGTTGAAGGGGGAGAAGAGGGAAGGATAGCAAATAGAATATCTTCCATGTGTCGATGCAATTTGAATTGTTAAATATTATTGCTGTATGAAAACAATAAAATCTCGGACACTTCACTTGAATTCAAACCTCTAAATGAACTAATAAATACACTCGAGTACACTAAAGATCTATTCTCGTTAGACGTTGTCGATTTTCTGCAAAGGATTTCCTAGTGCGTCTTTCACTATGAAAACTCCTCAAGATATAAGCTTGAAATACTTGAAAATATTTGCGAGCGTTACTCGCCAACAATTCGGCAAGTCGCTAATGGCTTCGTAGGCATAATACTTAAAAAGAGCGTGCTTCAAATTGTTTTCTGATGTTGCATTTCTCGTTGAAAACTCGACCACTTTTTTTAGTTATTTTTTTTTTGTTAGGCAATTTTCGGCTGAGACCATTTATTAGGCCTGAAATGTTTTGCTGTACATGCCAGAATATCATTCCCTTCTAAAAAGTGTAGGAGGAAAAGGCTGCTAGATACTGCGAAAGGGACAATACTTTTTTTTTTAAACGAAAGAAGAGGTTTCATTGTGACGCTGGATTGGGATGGGAAAACGGTTTGCGTCTGCCATGCTGAAAAACATTTGAAGAAAGAGATAACATCACTAACTGAAGATAATGCAAAATGAAGGCAATCTTTTTTGAAACAAAATAAAAATGCTTCGCCATTACAGAAAAAAAGTAATATAGTAAGTGATATAATTATATGACAATATAAAACTTACACGAGTTTGATTGCATATGACCTCAATACTTGCAATAAATAATAAAATCTCCCTAGGAACCGGAAAGTACAGTTTTCAAATTATATTTGAAAATTCACGGAATAAGAAATTGGCTCAAAAAGAGATGAAATTCACTTATGTGCATTTTACACGGCATTATTTTTCTTTTTCTTTTTTGAAAATTTACATGTATACGATATAAATGAATGTTAATCAAGCGTTACGAAAAATTTACACTCACTTTGAAAGGTTTTTATATCAAACAAAAAATAAACGAGCAAAAAAGAAAGCTCGAATTCGTAAACGATTTTTATTGAAATTTAAGAAACGAAATAGTGCAACCAAATAAATTGGCCTCACATATTGATCAATTGTTGAGTCTGTTAGATGCATAGGAACAACGAAATTTTAGAGACTCAAATTTACATAAAGATATGAGCATAAATTTAAATAATTCTTTGCTTGAAGAGTTGAAGAGGGAGATGCGTCGACGAATCACCAATAATTAGAAAACGGGGAATACGAAAAATTAATATCCACTGTAAAGTTTGCAGTAATCAATTACATCTATTGTTTGATCCTTTAACGCGAATTACTGTGATATTTCTAGTAGTTGTTTGTGCTATAAATAAAAATATTCGACATGGATTCCATTTTATATATCATCAAAGAAATATTTACCTCTCAGTGGTAATCTATAATAAAAGTGTTTCTTCAGTGAAGGTGAGATAATCATTTATAAAGGTGTTTTTCGCTCCTTTTTTATGTAATTGAAACGATAAGGTTTTTTGCCTTATCGAACGAGATTTCGTTTATGATTTTCTTCATTAATATTCGTTCATACCATGATCGTTTGACCTACTCATCATTGCGATATCTCTTCTTTTTCATCGATTAGACTATCTTGAATGGGCTACAAGTTGTTGATTATTTCTCTAGTGCATTCTTCATTTTTAGAATATCGTTGCATCGGCTATCGGCTTAACCCATAAGTCAGTATGCGAAGAAAATGCTCTTTGAAAGATTAATTTTCATGGCCGAATAATGAAACCGGTTAAAGTTTTTGGCGAAAAATCGAGGCCATCTAAGCGATTGACGGAAATCTTTGAAATGAAATCATGCCTTTAAAAAATTTTACGCTCTCTTCTAAAGAAAATCGGACCTCATGAACATTTTTTTTAACGCCTTAAACAAATTTTCCAAAAACACAATATGGGCAAAGATTTTCCTTAGAAAAATACTTACTTACAACAGATCTAGAAAATCGATGATTAACTAAAACTCATTGAGGCAATTGTGAAATTTTTAGCAAAAAAAAAATCGGAAATTTTAAATTTCTTCTAAGGAAAGCTTTAAATTTGCATTCAACTTCTAAATTTTTGTGTTGCGCGAAGCTAAAAAAAAAAAAAAAAGTGGAATCTCTCAAACCTTCATTGCTTTAGACGATTCTTCAGCCAATATTGTCTGAAATTTCCGTTCATCAAAAATTTTGATGAGTGTAAGCAAAGAAAAGCGAAAAAAAAAGAGCATCACTTGAAACATTTATTTCGTTACGCATAAATACAAACGTCAAAAAGAAGACAATATGTACGAAGAAGGGTCACACAAGGGTCCTCCAAAGCATTTAGAAAAAACGCTTAAAAACGAACACTTAAAGTCTAGAAGTAACAACAAAAAATCTATAGTAAGATAACGAAGTGCAGAAAACTTTTGATGGGGTGCCGAAAGACAATCTTACCTCAGCTGTCAATTGTTTCAAATTGTGCCAGCTGATATTAGTAAATACTGAGTAAACTTATTTGATATATGTTTAAATGCATAATTAGTCGTAACAATGTTACCAAATGGAACGAAATGCGAATACTCTCCTATATTGAAGCGGGTCTGTCTTAAGATATATTCAACAGAATAACCATTCCTTTAAAACCATACTCTATTCTACTCTCTAAACTATTCTCTACAATTTCTATGGAATTATTTTATAGATTACATTGCTCACAATCAACTATCTAATAAAAAATGCTCATAGAGTCTGAAAAACGAGGCCATCACGATCGGTACTTCCATAAAAAAAGTGATAACGAACGATATATGATAGAAATTGAGTTTAAAAAGAAAGTAATGCTACAAAATTACAAATTAATAAAATTTCCACTAGAAAAGAAAACCGTAAATACACATCATTTGTTTTTTTTTTCTTTCGCATTTTAAAGAGGAAAATTAAACGCAACAATAGCATTATTGAGTAATGGCGTTGAATATTTAGGCGCATAAGGATCTATCGTTTAAAGATAGATATTTTTTTAAAAGTTGTTCAAAGGGTTTATGAAGGATTCTTTGAGATTATATGAAATAAAATCGTGCACCCCACGGTCTCCTTTTCCAATATTTTAAGGTACCACAACGATTGCTCCATATAAGACTTAAAATTTATCGAAGAAAATCCATTTATGTTGCAATATGGAACAAATGAAATAAATTTTTGATATGATGTGATTCTATTAATTACACGCAAATCATCAATAAAAATAGCGAAGAAAGCCCAATAACGATACTATCATATTTCAAATGCAACTGCTCATCATAACCATCAATCTTGTGCAACATAAATTTTGCCTCGATCGATTTAAAATATTTTCAAATTTAGATGTATATAATTCTTCTAGGATTTGGTGAGCAAACTTAAAGCCTGGTAGATGGTCATCTCATAATATAGACTATATATAACAAGTTTCGCGGCTTTAGTTTTTATACTAGAAAGATCCAGATAGATGGATATACACATAAAGGCGCGGCTTCATAATGATGTATGTCCAAATACGAAACGTTGCTCGAGCATTTCGAGGCGAAATTGCTGCGAAAAAAAGATACAAATCGTTTGATAAAATTGAAGCTCTGCATAGAGCAGTCGCTATGAATTTGTTGGTGCATAAAGTATTGACGAATTAGCATCTAAGGAATTGGATTCATTGAATGTGAAATGACATTTCGTGAACCATTCGACCATTGCCTTTGCAGCATAATTATTCACAACATATTTGAGATAAATGAAAAGAATATACTTACAATTAAGCTTTCATCAATTTTTTTTCCAAACTAGCTTCAACTTTAGATATCATTTTCACCTAAAACTGAATATATTTTCTAGATCAGCGATCGAATAAATGCTTTTATTATTAAAACGTTTAGTATTTCAGTTATTCAGTGCAATGATTTTATGATTTTTTTTTTTTGAAACGTTGACGCATAGAATCTCATTTAATATTTCATTAGATAATCAGTGCTGCTCAACATCAGAAATGTTGAAGCAAAATGCGTTTTTTTTTTGCATTCATGAATGCCAACTCATGAACAACGACAGCGAAAAACTTTTACAGCACATTTACCGATCAAAGGCAATGATATCTTAAATTTGACTACAGCAATCACTCAAACAGTATATGCAAGTACAAACCGGAATAGCTGAGAATCGTTGAGAAAGTGCTCATCGTTATTTGCACAAATTTTTGCTTGATAAGATTATATTTGCAGTGCATAAATTCCCTTTTCTCTACGATAAAAGTTGGAATTTAATTAAATTTAGCATATTTTAAGTAGATTTTTGTGATATATTTCTAACGAAAAAAAAAATTGAATATCACCAGGAAAAATGCGCCGCATCATTCTAAGAAATAAAAATCGAAAAGAGAAGAAAAAGAATAGAGGAAAAAAAAAGATTTGCAATGAAAAATTGAAAACATTAAGTGGTAAACCATTTAAGGCGATTCGATGAAAAGAACCGATCTCAATTGAGATCGTTTCAAAGGACGGCGACCAAAATTGAAATATATTTGCAAAAGCTTAATTGCGTTTATATGACTCCAATAAGTTAAATGGAAATTTTTTTTTTTTTGTGAGTTCATAGAAAGCAATAAATAAAGAAAAACGAGAAAAATCGTTAGATATGAAGTCGTGTTGGTGTAGATCATCAGCATCTCATATATATTTTCCAATAATCTTTGCCACTTTCAAATTTATTAAAGAGATATAAGATATTCACCTTAAAAAGATTCAACAAAAGTGGAACCGATTTAGTGCCACCAAAAGATCAATAGACGACAATGTAATTCGTATATTCTCTAGGAAAATGTAAATAAAATTTCACTTGAAGCAACATCAAAAGAGAATTTTATGAGCGGTTTTTTAAATTAAGAAGTGGAATTCATGAAAATATTAATATCTCTTTTCAGAAAAATCGTCTTCTATCGGCAGAAATTCTAGAAATTTAAATAAAATCGGAAGAATTTCTAGCAATACTGAAAAATATACGATAGATCGACACCATATAGTAGGTCTAATGACACAACTGCTATTGATAGTACAGTGATTAATCATCTGCGGGAACACAAAATTTTCAACAAAATTCTAGTCTATGAAGAAAAAACTGACTTTCTTTTCTTTTCTCCCAGATATCTTCTTCCTTGATTATGTAATACATACAATAATAGTCTTCGTTCATAGCTCATAGCCTTTGACGAATATAGTCTTCTTATATAATTTTACGCGTTCAAACTTTATAAATTGGATAAAAGCCTCATAAAAGTTGCATCACTAAGGTTGTATTTTCAATAAAACTTCAAACTTCTATCGGAAATCCTATAACAACCTACATTAGCGAGAAATTTTCACTCATGTTTGTTGAATTCATTCAATCCTATGCAATAAAAGAGGATTCGAATGGATCATATAATCTTTATATCGATCATCAAAAAGTCTATCATTCATTCATATTTCATGCGGCATTTGCAATTGGAACGACGAAATGATGCATTGAAATGATTTAGAAATGGCAAAATAATTATAGTACGATTAAACTGTATCATAATACGGCGACGTAACCATAGATTTGAAAATAGAGCCACAATTATAATTGGAAGTCAAAACGACAAGTAAGTCTAGAAAAGTTCCAACTATAGGCAATCAGGTGAATATATGCAAAGCGATGATGAACACAAATCAATACCGCAAATTATTTATCGATTATATTGAGTTTTTATTTTTTAGGTCAGCGAATTTTAGGTTCATCTGTTAAACTTAATTTCGCTTCTATTTTTTTTTCTTTTTTCAGAAATTTTTACCTCTTAATTAACTTTAGCTCTTAATTAGACAACCTATAAAAATTAAAAACGAACTTCACATCTGCTGCAAGCTCACAGAATATTAGCAACCAAATGCTAGAGATACGGCAGCGGATATCTTATTTTAACAATTGAAACCTGAATTCAATAGTTCAAAAAATTCGATCATTTAAAGAGGAAAGAATTGAAATTCTAAACCATCATTAAAAAAATGAAAAGAAAGAAATAAAATGAGAAAGAACAAGCGAACGTTTAATTCATTTATAATTCCGTTCAAGATTGTTTGAAATTTATTAAGCTTATTAATGTTCATAACGCTAAAGAATTTTATAGAAATTAATCGTTATGTTCTAAATTTCTATACGATTTATGAGACGGTTCTTTGAGATAGCAATTGGATGAGATTTTAGTCTATCACATTTCTATTGATATTGGTGAGACATCTGAGACATCTCTTCTCAATTCTATAAACGAACCACCCGCAATGTGACCGTTTACGAACGTAGACAAAATCTACGTATCACTGCAAATTTCTACATGCAACAAACAGTCTAACTCAGCAACACTTGATGGCATACAACGAAGTGAATGACAAAATCCTGCTCAATTTCATAGAAACTATTAATATGTACTCCCAAAACGGAAAAAACAGATAGGAGAATTTACCCATCGCGTGGGCAAAAGAAGAGAGGTGAGCGAGCATAAGGACCACATTTAGCGGTGGAGATGCATTATTTGAGTAAGTATTGGTGAAGGTATATGTAGAAAAGAGGAAGAGGAGAAATAGTGGTAAATGCGCTCGTTCAAGTGCTGTCTCATAATGGTGGCAGTGTGGTCGCAGACTGCCATTTGCACTTGCCACAATATGGTTGGCTATGACTGAGTCTAGGGCAGAACAATTTGCTGTCATATTGCGGTGGCAGTATCGCATTTGTCTCGTATGGCCACTTGTTCGTCAATGGGGAGAAGACCAAATGAGTGGCCATAACTTATGCACATCGGTTTCCATGAATAATGAAACATAGACGTAAACGTCGCCATAACACGACGAACCTAAATATTTCACACGTGAGTTGCTTAGATATAGGAGATTGAGGAAACTGCGCTTCATGCACTAGTGCTTATAAGTGACGAAATTGATGGCTAAGGCGGCCGCGGCATGCAGCACCCCAATTATTGACGCAGGTGTGATGCATGCAATAGCAATTGATAGTGTGCAGAAACATTAGTACAGATTGGCTCATTTCTTAGCGCAAAACAACAACACAACAACAAACAACAGATGGGATTTCAGTATTAGAAAATACCTTTAAACAAGTGAACGTTATGCAGTCACTGTTGATTGCGACAGAATTGTATTTCTGGTTATTTCTGTTTGGAATATGGAGCAAATGACTTCGACAAAGGAGCAACCATAGAATTTTTGAAATGGAATGTAGACGGGGGGGGGACCGGGGGGGGGGGGGAAGGAGCACTGTCGAAATTTAAGTATTACGAAAAATTTATGCATATTCTCTCATATTCATGAAAAAAAAACCAACTTTATGGTTTATATGCAATATTGATGAATAATTGAATGAGTGACAAAACTCTATAAATCACTTCATCAGAAATTTTCATTTCGATGTATTAGGCGACTTCAAAGTTTATGATATTGGTGAATGTCGGTACAATAATTGTGATTCTTTTAGTGTTGTGATAATTTTTGTTAATGAAATGAGAATTTCGAATATTTGCTAAAAGGTTGAAAAACTTTGCTGAAATGTTGAACTATGCTTGACTAAACTTTTCAACCAAACTTTCTCACTACAAAGTGAAAAAAAAGTATATAATTGGATAATCATCTTTCATTAATAAATTGAACCTATGTTTCAGATGGTTAATTACCTCAAGTATAACGATTATAGAAATAGACCGCTGGAGTGAAGAAGCCACTAATCTTTGCTCAGCAAATAAAGAACGGAACAAATAAAGAGTAAATTAGAGAATAAAATGAAGTAATATGATATAATTATATATATCAGTGAAATAATCGGTGGAATGATATCTAGTTAGAAAATTACGAAATGGTCTATGATTAGCGGATCACCATTAAAATGTAATCATGATCAACGATGCATAAGACCTTAAACCGTTGATTGTTTGCTTCATGAATGTAGATCGTTGCAAGCACGATGAGGCGATTGCGCGTACGACATACTAACGGCAAATAAGCACTTCTAAGGATGTATAAGGACGCGATTAGGCTATAGTTAGATGCTGAATTATTTACTATAACACTCTCCATCACTGGACACTTCGTTTATATGCGAATAGTATCGTCGACGAAATGGATGTTGCTTACTAAAATAGTCTGGCCCTCCATAGGGATCCAGCTATGACGGTCAAGCTAATATGGCTCCTCAAAATCCAGATAAGATCCAACTAAGAAAGTAACTAAATATGCGCGTAAATATGCATATTTAGCAAAATTTTCCTCATTATGCAGCATTTCAACTAAAAAAAAAACGATAAAAATTTTAGAAGAGAATCAATACGATGCACAAAGATTTATCTCTAAAATGAAATAATTTTGCGGTAATAACGATGCAAAAATTTTCTTGCTTATTATGTGAATAGCCTATTGACATATCTAATGGCCACAATAGACGCTGCTGAAATTGATGTGATGAAACTGTGTCATAAAACAGACACTTTATTCCTTTTGACTTTATTTTGCGGAAACGCCGACATTTTCGAAGAAGTAAAAATGCATGAAAATCCAGAAAAAAGAATAAGAAGCGGAAGATGCAAAGAAAGGTGGTAGACGTTTGTTTCTGGACATTTCAGACAGAACGGCTAATAGTTCCGTTCTAAAAAAAACTGACCGATAAACGAACTACAGCTGAAAGATTGGTTTTCAAACCGGGGCAGAACGAATGCATAAAATGATTGACGTGCAAAGGACGAAACATATTTTGGTATAAACCCCCCCCCCCCCCACAATCAGGATGAAGAATGGGTAGCATTTCGAAGAGTTGTAAAATAAACTTGCTAAATTTTATGGCATTTGGCTACCGTTAACTTCTATGCTTCAGGATTTGAAATTACCGGCTGAAGCACACATAACGCGGATATGTGCACACACTTGCTATAATATTTTCGTGTGGTGATTTAGAAGGTCGCATATACAGGAAAATTAGAGTACACCTTCTATATATTTTAGGACAATCAGCTGAAATAAATTCGATTTCATAGTTCAAGAGATTTTTGTTTAGCAGGATGAATTAAAACACCAAAATTCTTTTCAACAGCAAAATGTGTGTTTTTTTTTTTGCAAGAAGACTTAAAGCTACAAAGGTGACAACAACTGTTTTACCTTTTTGCATTAAGGCGCGACTGACACCTAGTTAGAAGCAGTACAGTAACTTCTTTCAGAAATCAGTTCCGTGCGATCATCCACTGAATAAATAAATTTATAGCTGAAATCGAATCTATCAAAATATATAAAATTTTGAGTGGGGAAACACGAAGGAAACCCTAATAAATAATCCAATAAGAATTATGCATGAGTTTATTGATAGAATTGAAAGTAACACATCGTAATGTATAAATTAAAGCAAGAGAAACTTGTGCATTCAATGAGGAAAACAACGAGTCATATATAAGATGAATAAAAATGCATATGGAATGATCCATAAGATCGGCAATGACACCAACTAAACAGAAAGTCGAATGTTGAGAAATCAGCGGAATCATTGAACTTTACTCCACAAAATTATACTTGTCCACATAAGAAAAAGGATATGGCGTAGAACTCCGCGAACGAACATTGGCATCTGCCCGAAGTATTTGCTCCATCTGTTCAATGAGGCAAGTACTTCAATGCTGGAGCGAATACTTGATTAAATCGAATATTTGCTCCACCAAATTGTTCAAAATAGCGATGAGTATCTAAGTCGAAACAACTCAGACAATAAGCTACAACAACGAGATTTTGAAAGTACAAGTAAATAGCGCATCATATATAAGGAAGTTCAAAAGCTCAGTGAAGGTGAATAGTAAATAAAATCGAAGCATGAAAGTTTACCTAGCTTTATCGCTATCTCTTTTCTCAAATCCTTTTCCTTCAACTCTTCATTATTCAGTGACTTTGATACCCTTGGATCATCCTTTCACACTGGCTCTCCCTCTCAGTTCGATCTTTTTCATAGTGGGTTCGGTATGTAGACATATAGCCGCAATGGCAATAACGATTTCCACTCTCGTTAGTTCATTGATAAATGTGAGCGGTACGTTTGCCTCAAGAACGAAGCATTGGCGAAAAAGAACTTAAAAAGCACACAGCGAATCTTGGCAGCTTTGCCATCGTTAATCATTGTTTAGTAACAAAGCCACAAAGACCAGCAAGTAAGAAGAGAATCGTCTTTGGGTTACACACCAATTCCAAATGTTTACATCTTGCCGGCAAAAAATTTGCCGTGAGATGAAGAGAAGAGAGTGTACAACAAACGAGGAAGTCAACGGAATCGAAACGTTCCAACGATCTCCTTCAGCAGCCATTTAACGAATCTGATGGGACAGGTATTTCTATCTGCTTCGCACCCTCATCACTTGCTAAGCGATCACAAAGATAGATACAAGTGAAAAGTTATGAGGACATTAGATCAAAAAACATCGACAGCCGATGCTATCGCCAATTGTAACGTGCTGCCATTGACTTGCTGAGTGAAAAGTCGGCTCTCTTACCTTTTAAAAATTCGTAGAGCCCAACTGTAATTTGCAACATTCTGCTTGGTCCTGTAATATATAGTTTATATATATATATATATATATATATATATAAATATATATATATATATATATATAATATATATATATATATAGGAGTAATAACTTATCATATAAGCATATAAACAAATAAGGTATATATATATATATATATATATATATATATATATATATAATATATATATATATATATATATATATATATTATATATATATAATATATATATAATATATTTATATATATAGTTGAGAAAAAAAAAAAAAAAAAACCAAAACATAAACAAAAGAAAATACTATTACGTATTTGACAGATGAGCGTTTCATCTCTTAAGCAATAATTCAGAAGAGGGTAATAAGTCAAAATAGATTAGTTTACGTCAAATTTGCAACATCTTTGTGTTGAATTGACTCTATTTGAAAAGAAACGTGGATCATTATGCAATAAATATTCGATGAAAGGGATGTGGATATTTGCATAAGGAGTAAGCAATTCACGTCTTTGAATATTAAGCAAGATCAAGAGAAGCAATTTTCAAGATGATTCAGCGCTTTTGTTTTTATGCCTTGTTCTTCAAAATTCAACAAAGGCTTTTTTTAATAGGCTTAGCTTTGCAAAGCGCATTTCTTTGATGTTAAAGATCGAGATCTATAATCCTCCTTACGCAAGCTAAAATCATAAACTGTCATGCGATGCCGGAAATTTAACTGATGACCTCAAAGATGTCTACAGAATTGTAATGAAGTGACGTAATTGTAGTAGAAGCTGCAATGCTCATTCTTCAGGTGAAATAGAGAACATCAAAAAAGCACTGTCACAGGAAGTATATACTTTTGTATTGAAGATTACTAGTTTTTGGACCAGAAGAAGTTTCTATAAATATCTCAGCATATTGTCTATAAATTAAAATAAGAAACGTTATCGTAAAATAGCCTACAAAATGGATCGTCGTCTTCGTAAAATAGTCATCTCAAAAAAAAAAAACAAGCACATTTGCATATTACCCGCAAGTGGTCAATAACAACCGCATGACGATCATTCTACATGATCGAGATAATGGTAATTCGGTCGTCGAAAAAAAAACCGCACAAAAGAAAAGACGTTAGCGAGCGATTCTAAACGCTCTTATAGATCACCAATCGACTGATATAACATAAAGAAAAAGAGCGATTTCCTCTTTATTCAATGGTTGTGTAGAGTGTGCGGAATGTTGATGCAATTATTTGTACCGCATCGCGTAAACAATTGCACGATCATACATTCCACATTAAATAGGCGTTGATGTGCGAATAGCAGCAAAAACAATACCTGGAAATCGATATTGTCGCTATATCGGAAATTAATTTGCATATAGTATAGATTATCGATTGAATTATTTGAGTTGCACGCAATAAATTGTACGTTTATATTTGACTTTAATTTCTAATATAAATTTATTAAGACGGGAAATAATGTCGGTTTACTTGATTCGAGATTCGTGCCTATACAGCTCAATTAAAACAGTTCGTCCTATGAATTCTCGACGAATAATAAAGTGCATGTTATAATACAGCTGTATTTCAGCGAATCAATTGCCTATAGAAGTATAATAATAAACATGAGTTTCAAGATCGAAAATTGAAGATATGACTCCATATCTTACGCAATGCTCGATCAATATGCGAATTTACACGCCTATAGCAGCTCTCTTCAAGCGAGATGATTCAACTTGAAGTTGACGCATATGGCATACTGTGACGAATAGGTTAAAGGAGCGGGCGGAAATGCCAAAACTGGGACAGAGTGGTCCTCCTTTTTACGGCTGCGCTTTAAGTGAATAGTTGGGTTCTACTGCTCATTATGTTCTCTTGTCCACCACTTCAAAAGGTATGCGTGACATTCACAACCAAAGGTGAAGAGTGCCGGAAAAAAGGTAACATTCATTGCTCGAGCACCATAATTGAGCTGGGCACATTGCATAAATGGCATAGATTTGTCGATTTTTCATGCGCATTCGAAATTTCAAAGCCTATTATAGCAGCACCGTATATGCTCGTTTGTATTTATTTGTCTATTTAACAGCAGTCTTAGCTCAGAGACTGGTGAAGTCGAAGTTGCAAAATTCGGTGGATATGATGTGTGTTTAGGACCACTATCCTACGCCCAACATCCAGATGATTCATGAATTACCTCATATTTATTGAAATTTTGCACAACTTATTGACTAGAGGAATACAAAAGCACGCATCGTCGCAAGGATTTCGCCCGTCTCTCCAGTGCTTTGTCAAACTGTTTACAAACAAATTGCTCGGTCCTGAATTTACTGACTGGTTCAGAACAAATTCAGTCATCAAGCAATAACTTTGCAAGCGGGCTCTTCAAAATGCTTCTTGAATATGCAATGATATCATTTCTAAAATGTCTTAAAGATTATAAAATATTGTTTTGTATTCAAAAATTAGTAAAGGATGCTTGGCCAAGTGGTTATGCCTGGTAGTGGTTTGAGGATGATGAAGTGGCGGAATGTTACACAATCGCAAGAAACCATGAGCGTTTCATCTCCTCAAACGAAACAGTCCTCTACTCATCAAATTTGGAACACAATAAACTAAGTAACTCCACAAGCAAGAAATTCTATTGTAAGTTGCAAAGTCTAAAAATTACCAGCATCTTAGCAATTCGATTACTTCCTGATCAGTTTTAATTTCAATAGCGCAGAATTGCTTCGCACCTACTGACTATTCCAAATGTTCCGGTTAGCAACTACCGCAGTAAATAGTTTACAATATTTCTGTGGATTATCGCTGAACGGGTTGCCGCAATTGGCCATATGATATCAAAATGGCATAAACTGCATGTGCGAGAATCACTTCTGCTAATGGTTTGATAGCGGGAAAGAATGGTACTAGCATGCAAAATACTCCTTTGAAAACTACTTGATCGCTTTTAATATCAGCCACAGCCCTCACTTAAACGAACATTGGTAGCAGCAATCCATAGATTGCATAATCAGTCGGCGTGTTCAGTTGTTTTGCCACATGAATGGATTAGTCAGTGGGCACTGGCATTGATAGCGTTCAATAATGCCTGCAAAAATGAGCACTAGTAATAGCTCAAACTTCAATAATCGATGTATGAGCGAGGGAATGAAGATGGCAAAAAGAAGGAACAACACATTGAGGAACTAGAGATCCTCAAAAAATTTCGCCTAAAACTCAAGACAGAATATAAAAGAGAGACAGAGACGGAACCATATCACCTCGGCATAGGCGGTGTGTCAGGCTTGACAAAGGGAGTTGCTCTCTTGCGAACAGAGACGAGAAGTGTTTTGAATATGTCACTTCAAATCCCAATAGGCGTTTCCGAAATACAACTTCTGATCATTGACATTGCCAATGGGCTTATCGCATTGTTATTGCAATGATAACGTTGAAGTTTTTTTTTCTTTTAATTCAATAATCCGAATTCTTTCGACTATAGTGGAATAAAATCGCGCTAAAGTGTCTTAAAAAATTAAGAGTCGTTTAATCCTATAAATGACAGCTATATAATGCAATGCAAACACATTAACGTTCTATTAGGAAAAGATTCAAATTCTTTCATAATAAAAGATTCAAATGTTAACTGTTTGTGATTATATTATCTACTTGAGAGTTTTCATTCCAAAACTTAAATAAAATAATTTCGAAACAACGAATTAGGAATGCATGCGGCTATAAGGAATGAAAATGGACTAAAGCAAATGACAAAGTGGCTGGCTGCAATTGCCTATAAAACGACTCTTTGAAACATCGCCGATACGATGTAAAAACTCGAAAGCATTACTCACGGAAGCTTTGTCGAGACTGATAAGTGGAGACAATGCTTCGATCCACCACAACGGAACAAAAGACGCATAACGAACGAGCAATTCTCAGTACTTAAGTAAGCGTAAAGTGATTTCTTCGATTGTTGTGCTAGCAAATTGTAAAATTCATTGCAACTCATTGGATTTGTATAATATTAAACTAGCTCGACTGGATAGATTTTTTCCTTAGAAAAAGCAATAGGCCTTGTCCATTCTTCCAGAATATGAGTAGAAATAAATTTAACTAATATATATCAAAGATGTGTCCAATCAACTGGCCCATTTTGCAAATTCAGTGAACTTGTGTAGCAATTATGAACAGTTGCGATGAAATTTCGATAGTCTGACCAATATAGAGTTGTTAGTTTTACTGGAGTCGCAAAAACGGCAGCTCCAAAGATGCCCTAAACGCTCAATTATTAGGAGGAGAGAAGAAGGAATGGAAACTACTGTCGAGCTGAGTTCAAAGAAAAGAAGGCTTCAAGTTAGATAATATTTCATGAGCTATAAATGGACCATAAAAGCTTTTTTAGTTAATTTCATTGTTTGTGGACTAATTAAAGATCTTTTATCATGCGATTAAAGAGGTGAGAATTTTGTGAAATGTTTCAAGCATATAAACGCGAAGGGATTTAAATCACTCTCCTCTTCTACAGCATTTTGACGCATCTAGTGATCAGCGATTAAGTTAACCGGCAGGTGGACGATGAAGAGAATGGACTCGTTCGGCCGGTCGAATTGTCTATGGTAACCGATTTGAGATCTAATTGCTAAAAATTTGCAACGCAAGAAAAGCTAACCAATTAAGCGACGAAACCATGGCTTTCATTAAGAAATGGATCAGCTAACGTGATTAGTCAGAACAGCGTGGGTATAATTGACGCTTTTTGCTTTCCTAATGTCAGACACAATTGTTTGCAACTGTTTAACAAGGAATAACGTTCATTAAAACTTGAGATATTATAAATAAGCAACAATATGCTCGTTTGCGGGGAGCAAAATTTAGCCAACAACTTCCGGCATAGAAGCTAAAATCAAATGGCCGAAGGAATCTCAGTGAACTTGAGGCAATACTTTAGATATCTATGAGCTCAAATTCTCGAGCAATAAGTGCAAGTTCTATATGCATATAATTTGAAGAAATAACGTCTCATGAGATTGTTCTCATGATGTGCATGAGAGTATATTTCACTACAATTTATTTCAATTGAAGCATCATTGTATATCAATTATAAAAAAAGGTAGAATACTCATGTTGTTAAGCTTTGATAACGTTTTCGCCAAAATGGAGAAGTAAAAACGTTCCAAAGAGAATCGTGATCGTGAGATTGCTTTATGATAATGAGATCGATTAAAGCAAAGTATATTTAATCGATGGCGCCATTTGGCTGAGTTAATTTTGTGGTATCAAAAAAGCTATAGCCTAATTTAACGTTGCTCTCATATATTAGCTGCTTTCGCAATAAAAATTGGTGGAGCATTACGAGTGTTTCTTTTCAAGGTCATATAATAGCCGCTTTTATATAAATTGATTGAAAGATAAATCGCAAGGATGTCGAAAAGTTTTTTTTGAAGTAATGATCAATGCAAGACTGGAAAAAAAATTTTCTTCTAACGACTGTTAAAAAAAAAAAATCAAAATCTTCCAAAAAAAATCGCTCTCTTTGAAATATATCAAAAATTAATTTATGCATTGAAAAATTACGTAAGCAAATAGCATTTCCTAAGAAATTTTCAAAAATGAATAATATTCTCATCAATGAGTCAATTTGTAATTTGTATGATATTATTACGAATATGAGCAGTATCGTATTATTGACTAACGATGCACTCTAAACACATAAATTGTATGCATGCAATGCTCTACTATAAAAGCGCGTTCGTAATAAAAATTTACATGAATTCATTAGCGCTCTGAATCTGAGGATATTCATTCTTGAGACGAGAAATAAAATCATCGCATTCTTCATGAACAGCCACGTATAGAAAATAAAAAGAAAATTAGACGTTAATTCGACTGTGTATATTCTGAGAAATCTATACGAAATAGATTGCGCTTCCTCTAGCAATCTATTGTCTATCATCTTGACATGACAGATGGTTGTCTTCTATCTGTAACCGAGATCTGATAGCGTTCAGCTACTTCTAAAAACAACTTGAATGCGAATGGCATCACTCTTTTCAAAAGTATGCATGCTTAGGGGAACGATTAGAAACATGCAAACTGATCGAGACGATTGAACCTATGCAGCGATAATCGCGATGATAGATATTTTGATAGATGATAAGATATGATAAGATATTGAACTAGGAAATGCGACTGTCCTCCCTCCTTTGCTGTCATACGTTTTTTTTTTTTTAAATCGATCGCCTAAACGCTGAATTCACTATTAGATGTCTTTTTTTTTTTCATAAGCAGAAATTTTTGTGTCTCTGCACTTGCTTAAATTTGATTCATTCACAGAACGTCAAGTGAGAGAGGTTTTTTTTTCGTTTTCAACTCAAAATGTTCCCACGACATCTATTTCTTTTTTTTTTTTTCCTTTTACATAAGGAAGGAAACAATGTTACGGGAAAATTTGTGGAGGAAGGGAAATTTATGCAGGAAACGTTGATCAAAAGAGGGAATCATTGACAGTTTCGAACCTGAAATTCAATTATAAAGGTGCTAAATTCAATCATAAATCAATGGTAATTCATAAAAGTAAGTTAGAGCAATCACAGCAAGTTGACAATATTTTCTCCTCAAAAGACAGTTGTTTAGTAATGCGTCTAAACTGCATCTGTAATCAATGACATTTGTTTCATCGAAGCTTTTGAGTTTCTTCTCACACCGACAAAGATTGGATAAAAATAGAGTGGTTCTATTTGGCGCAGAATATATAATTAATAGCTAAATAGGTTCCTCCTAGGGAATTAAGGAAGGGGTTTAATATCATGTAAATAGGAGAAACATAAGATGCAGCAATAAAAATAAAGAAGGCAAAGAAAATATGTTTGTGAGGTATGTCATTGAAATGAAAACAACAGACGATAAGAGGAAGAATGAAGCGTTGTGTGCGAGATTCGCGCACCCTCCTTAATCAAAGCATCTTTATCGGCCGGATGCAAAAATTTTTCCTCTAGCACTAAGCTCTTTAAACATTTCACAGTTGTTGTTTCTGCGCAGCACACGTTCACCAACTATTACGGTCGTTCATTGAGCCATACACAAATCGTTGATGAGAGCTGCTCAAACATCTATAAACAACTGCAACACAACACAAGACATGGTGCTTTAGGGTAACCGCTTAGTATTTCTAGAAAGCAATAAATAAAGAACTAATCTGCATTCTATTACAAAATTTTAAAGAAATGTTTGGTGTAATTTTGAAATATAATGTTATTACTTTAGGCGATGGTCGTTTTTGTGTGCAGCACATGCCTATACTAATACTGGTATAAGCTGCACTTAAAAATGACCACACATAAGATCATATCAACATTCAACGCATTATGAGGCACTAGCATTGAAAAGATTAGAAGAATAAGTGAATGCCAGGATCTTAGCAAAATGGTAAAATATACGAATAGAATTGAGCGAATGAAGATGAATTTTTCAAATATATCAAAAATTTCGTTGATCGACCTGCAAAAAGGAGTGATCGACCCGCAGTGAGACGAAGTGACTCTGTAAGAAAGACCGTAGGAACAACTGGATCAGAACAGTATTGAGTCACGGCAGGTGAAAACGATATGAATTTAAAAAAAAAGATAATCATATAGGTGAAGTGAAGTAGAATCGATTTGGTCATAGTAGAACAATGAATCTCAATAAACGATAGTGTGAAATGAAACTTCAACGTATAAAGTTGCCTAATCAACTTTGATTGAAAACAACGAGCTAGAGACTCTTAATTTTCGACGAAAATTTGATGAATTCTATCGGAAAAATTCTTTAGGAAGTGAAAACGGGAAGCCGTCAGGCTCTACGTGTTTTGCTTACGTACCACTTTGTCCTTGCTTTGAGGTAACGTAATACTTGCACAACGATTTTCTTTTTTTTTTCGTGTAATTCAATCAGTGTATATTACCTTTCAGGAATTGAAAGAAAGAGCGATAAGAGGGCGTCACATGTTAGCGGTTAAAAGTCCACCGGAGTTGAATAAACGACTTGCCCTAGGCAATATAATTTTGAAACTTTTTTTTTGTTCAAATCGGATGACATAGCAGCTAATGCAATTGAAATATTCGCTGCAATTATCAACTATGAAATGATAAATGAAATATCTCTTAAAAATTAAAAGAAAGTCATTGCGTGAAAAAATATTAGCAAAATTGCTCATAAACGAAGTGAGAAATTTGTAGAAGATTGTTGAATGAATTGGCCGAATACATATCCCTCCGTTATTTTTTTTCTGATCAGTTACTTTTATACTTCAGCAAAAACCAATAAATATATGAAATAAATCTGCTTAATTTTATTTGCTCAAGGAAATCGGCGCTAGCCTTCTACAAAAGGATTTTTTTTTCGCGAAAAGTTGACCAATATAAGAATGTTTTTCAATATTTAGATGCCGAAATCTCCTAGTTCACCGGCATGAAATGTAATACCTCAAAAAGTCCTTGGGTGCAAGGGATTTTTTTTTCACTTCGCAACGCTACTGAAATTGATCCTCTCCGGATGATGTGATTGATCTTTTATAGATTGATCGGAACTCAATGCAACGTTGTCATACAAATTCATCTCATTATGTTAGTAGTAACCATTTCTGAACACTCTACCATTGCCGAATTACGTACCACAATATGTTTCATGCAACAGGCAGTATTTTCGTCTCGAATGAAAAGGCGAGTGAGGCGTAATTGAATGATAGTATAAGTTGTTGCCATAAGTCAATTGAACAGATCTTGTCCGAGTTAAATCTTAGTCATCACATTTTGCGAGTTGGATACTTTTGATAAGCAGCCTAGAATTCGAGGAGAAAATTTCTTCTATGAATGTGGACACAGTAAATGGGAAAAACACTATAGAAAATTTTATTTATTTTAAAAAGGAGAATATATTCGTAGAGTTTGTAAGGAAGTCATAGCAGTGATGCACATGATGTGACGCTTCTAATAGGAAAAGATATAAGGGTTTTCCCGTCATTAGATCAAATACCTGTCAGCCTCATCATTTGCATTCTCAATAACTTAACGAAAAGTGCTTCTTATAATAAGCGAGAAATAAATTAAATGGTCCTTTTTGTTATGGTCCTTCATTAGAGGATCCTTTTTGAAAGGATCAACACCATTGATCGCTCTATATCTGCGTATTCGAGTGAATGATTTATCGAAGGGTTATGTTTGTGGTTCTCAAACTGAAGCGATAATTTAGCGGTGTAAATGCTCAATTTGAGACTAATGGCATAGCTATTTCACGTCGTCGGCCACTACAAATTTTTCGCCTCCATGGAAATTCGAACAAAATCTGCGCTAAATGAAATGAACTCTTTGAAAAGCGAACATCATCGTGAACATCTCTATGAAAAGAATACATTCAGTTATAACAAAAATAGCTTCATTAATAAATTTCTCTTGTCGATCGCCAATCTTCAAAAATAATTTTCGAAAATGCAAAACGTCACTACTGATGCATATATTAGTCTTAAAATTTTAATGCAAAATAATAACCAACGGGTAGCAGTCGATTTTTTCCAAAATACCTTTAGAGCTCTCTTTTAAAAAATCAATATTTTATTCGAGGTTATGCGTTGAGCTCAGTGATTTGCGTCACCTCTCTACTCTGTCAACTATTCGCATCGGAGCATTTCACTATCATTCCGTTACCTTTTTTTAGCTGAGAAATTATCCTCTTCCTTGATCTCGTTTCCTCATCCTTCCTTTTCATCTCCCAACCTTGCATCATCGTCACAGTCGATTTATTGTACATTAAATCAAATGAAGTTGAGAAAAGAACAAAGAATTTTTTGTGGAATCTGGAATGGTGATTAAATGAACGACTATGAAGGGTGGTAATTCAATCCAACGCAATTGCTGACACATCTTTGAAAGGATTCGATGCTTATTGCAGCTTAGAAATGCATCATCGTTATGCTATTGTAGGCAGATCACTGAAACGCAGCTGCTCCCTCTTCTCTTCGACGGCTGTTTGCATTCTTTGGCTATTGCAACACTTCATCAGCGATATATGTGAATGCTATGAAAAGCTATATCACACAAAATATCTGCATTAATGAATAAATTAAATGTAATCAAATTTTTTTATTATCTATTGGATACCTTTTAGTGGGCATTAAAAAAGATCTCTACGTAAAAAAGCGACTGAGAGTACACAGTAGGGCGTATGTGAAGGGGGGCTAAGATTAATATACGCCGGTTTCTTCCTTGGAAGTTTTAGATGACATTGCCATTAATGGTTTATTTGCGTTTGAAGAACACTGAATATTTTCTTGGTTGAGAATATTTGCTTTGCATCTATTATTTTCCACTTGGAAATTCAAAGAATCATTGATGAAAAATAATCTTGCCGTTAGACTGCAAATATCTAGAGAAGTCGATATCGTAAAGGATATTCTAGATATTAAACTATATTTATGCATCACATCAAATTTCATGCAAGAATAAAAATAATGCGGCAAACATTTGTGGAAGAAAAATATGAACGACATATGATAAAGCATTCAATGATTTTATGATTGATACCTATAAAATTGTAGGTAAGAGGTTGCTTTTACATTTGATTGTCGAACTTTGCTGGTCCTCAAATTAGAGCTGATATTTTGAATTCATTTCAATGCTTTTTTGCGCTGAAAATTTAGTATGGAGGACAATCATGTATACAATTTTTTTGGAAGGGAATATCGAGAAAATGCAGATGTCAATATGACTAATTAGTTACAATAAATTATTAAGACACAATATTAGGACTGCTATTTGCAAATAAAAATAATTCAGAAACGAGGCATTAAAAAATATGCTGAGAGATATCCTTCAATATAAATGAAAGTCTAATTCAAGAGCACTGCAAGAATATTTGTATTCTTCTAGGTGCTTTTTATTGTCGAATAGCTAGAAACAAAAACGCGAAAATGCCTTACATTTTTCTGGGCACTTCTTGTCGTTCAAAAATTGCAACAAAAAAAAGTGCAACTTGATGCAAACTTCAGCTTAAACTTACTTACTGTTGGAAAAATTCTTAAAGCTGAAAATATTAATAGATTGATCGTAATATCAATAGAAACACTTCAATGATTGTATAGATGAAATGGACGAACAAGAGAAGTTACTCATAATAGCGACCAAATACAAGAACGTTTCTCAAAAATACCGCACAATATACTCGATAACAAACACCCAGTTGGGGGGGGGGGGGGGGGGGAGAAGAGGAGGTAGGATTTTCGGCTATAAACATTTAGGTTCACTGGCTTCTTTCTACAATAGAATATGAGCAGCGCAATAAATATAGATATGAAGAAGTATTTCCACTCTGTATTTTATATTTCATCAATGAGGTTTCATTGCAGCAGTTAAAGTATTACATTACTTTAATAATGATTGAGAATATGATTATTTTGTGCCGAATTCGGGCATTCTTTGAAGCGGAAAATATAGAGCATTTTTTTTACCTCCAGGCGGTAAATCATCATAGAGCATTTTTTAACCTTTTTCTTTTATCTTTCGATTTTTATCGTCAAAAAAGGAAATATACTGTTATGTGTTTCACGGTGGCTGTTCGACACAAATGTTCAAAGTCCAAAAGTTCCATTCTTATAGTGGATTTAGATATTCGAGCCACAAGCGAATAAATTATCTCTCAGCCGACTACAATTGGTCATGGTAATAAAGCATTTTATTGAGAAAGAACGATAGACCTTACTCAATTAATTTCTCTAGCCTATATATGCATTATCGGTATGTCTATAAAGAAAGAATTAAGGCGCAGCTACCATTCTCCGCCCTCATTCTTCCCTATCCCACTGTACTTTGCCTAGAAAGGTACTCTGAAGTTTTACTGAATATTACACGATTCTTGCACATTTCTTATTTGCAAATATAATAAAACTTACCTGCATCGATAAAAACATGCTTCAAATATTGCAAAATCTTATTATCGCCCGCAGAAATTAGTTTATTTATTATTAGAGCATTAAAATTTTATGCAACAAAATCTATCCTAGCTCAATAGCAGAATAAATCCGTTTCTTTTCAGGCAAATAGGTTTTTTTGATCCTGAAATAGATTTGCCTATAAAGTCTTTTCTTCCAAGGGATTTCGGGTTAGAGTTGCTTTCATTAACCTAAGAGTTGCAACTGTCAAGTGAAATCGTTGCCATCGAAAAAAGTGCACCGTCGGCTATAGGACTTGTATTCCCTGAATAGTGAATACAGTCGGCAAGATTATGTGAAGATATCTGCTGCATAAAATTTCTCAACTTTATGCGCCTTATAATTTCAACAAATTTCGGGCTTTTGAAGACTCATCTCTTACTTGTGGCATTTATTAGTTGCAGTTGAAAAGGTTTCATGGCTTTCGACATTCAATTCCCTTTGGCCATGCATCTGAGAGTCTTTGAACCTCTGGATCGCCACAGTAACCATACCTTCCACGCTCTGGGAGCTGAACCAAACCAAACCAAACAAGTCGTCTGGATCTTGTGAAACAACAGATAATGTGAGAGTGCACCGCTCACGAGACTCCGATTAGTGGCAAGGGAAGCAGTAACAGTAGATGAACTAAACTTAATTAGATTATAAAAAACAAAAATGAAATTCACTGGAATTGTAACAAACAAAGAAACAACTGAAATTCAATGGCTTAATAAACAATAAAATTCACTCATTTCAACGAATATTGTGAACATTAGATTATATGCCAGTGATGCAATGAAGGTAGTTGCAAAGCCATATAAAGCATCACTATTGTCAGGTCTCAAGTGTCCGACATGAATTAATGGAAATGCATAACTGTTGACAAGTCTGACCTTAAAAGTGTTTGTTTGCTGGTAGAGACGGTTGTAGGAGATGTTTGTGAAGAAGAACCCTTCCTTTAATAAGCAAGAATGGAGTAAAGGGGACTCATATGGCGAATGGGTGGTTTGCGAAAAGGAACAGAAAGGAACAGGAGACTGTTGGCCAAAATCGCGCTAAGCATTATGAATGGGCCGTTCAAATTTCGTTTACACAAATTGACATCTAATCACTAAACTGATCGAAAAAGCATAAAAGAAAAAAAGTAACGAGAAGAAATCTCCGATAAACGAATGAGAATAACGAGAGAGGTGAAAAAAGTGATGCCGAAATATATTCGTAAAATGAGGTTCAACAGTTAGCGAGCTGAAGCGACATATGGCAAGAGGTGAGAATAGAGGATTGGACGACCTATTAAAATGATTGATGAGATCGTGAAACTTGATGACAAAAACTATACACTACGAGAGCTCAAATCATTTCTCTCTCTTTATTTCTTCGATCCTTTCAATATGTCACAAAAAATTTGAAATCATTTTTTTCTAACTTGAAATAAAACATAATTGCGCAAATAACAATCATTTCTGATGCCTTTTTTCGAGAAATAAAACAAGGATGTATAGGTCTCTCAATGAGAAGATGGGAAACGAACCTTTAACGTCAAATTGTAACACTTTTGTATTTTTTGTATATTTTTATTTATTTTCGTATTTGAGTGATCTTTTCGTTTTCGGTGATTTAATTCAGTTTTCATGCCAATAGTTCATTTGTCTTTGCAATCCAACCTTCTCTTTGCCAAATGTTTCACATAGAAAATAAATTATAATAGTATTCAGTAAAATTGTAAAATTTAGAAAAGTGAATTAAATGCAATGAATAAAAAGCAATAAAATGCAATTTACCTTTATTGAAATGCAATTTACCTTTATGATGATAAGAATTTTCCTCGCAATCTCGAAAAGCTTCTAGTTATGTGGATGATTAGCCAATAAAATGCACAATTCATTGCGAGATCATTCAATGGCTTATTTGTCGCTTAAAGAAACATGCACTTTGAAGAATTAGCTTGTGGCATTATCGAATCGCTAAAACTGCATCAATCCCTCAGGCAACGGTTTGAAATGTCTAGCACATTCATTGTGCTAGCAGTTCTTATGTGTTCGTTGTTCCATTATTGATATCCTCAACGGACGACATGGCAAGACAATGTCCTCCGATTGAAGTTACATCAAGACAAAATTGTCTTCAAATGAAACTCGAAGATCGCCCCTCGAGATTTTTTTCCTGCTAAATTGGTGGCTGCAATTTACGCGACGAAAATGCTTCACTAAGGGATCGCTAAATTAGACATTAAGCGGATAGCAATGAATGCACTCTTGAAATGTATTCCTTGGTAAGAGTTTATTACACTCATATGGACGTTATTGCGTATTAGCTATAAAATTTAAGTAATATTATGAAATTAACGCCGTACTAATTAGCCACAACTTTTTTTTTCCAGTTGACATTTGTTCAGATGAAAACGTAAAATTTTTTGGTACCTTGAACATAACGCTCAAATTTGTGATCTTGAACATAATGGGAAAATTGGCAGCAAAAAATTACCCTAAAAATGCGCAGATTTCTATTGTGCTAATTTTTTTTTTTTTAAATACGATTAGTGAAACGATATTGTATTTCCTTCTTACCCAAAACGATGTATCGTATTTACCCAAAAACAACAAATGAAAAGCATTTCTGCTGCTCGTAATTTTTTTTAAAGAGGATCTCGAAGGCGCTATTTGCTGCGCATTGAAGTTACTGCTGCGTGAAGCTGTCATCGAAATTAGAAGCACATAAAAGTGCATTCGTTACGTAAATTGGAAGTCAAAATGGACATCGCTAGAAATAGCAGAACATAATATGGCACAATTGCCACAACTGCTTCTTATGAGGGCATTCATCGAGAAACTTCGCTTAAGCCAATGCCTATATGAAAGCGGAGGGAGAAACGACTCAAAGAAATTCTCTTGCAGCACATCTCGAAATTCGATGCTCTCGACTTTCATTTTGTGCATATCGCTATCTCCTTGCACATTATCCCTATGTTGCTGTACAAGTCACAGTCAGGAGGGGATTCTCAACCACTTAATATCGGTGTCTTTTATTTTAATCGAACGGCTCTTCACTCTTATAGCATTTCGCTGTACATTCCCATTCCCCAGCGATCGAACATTTTTTTTCTGAAGAAAGCGCTCACTGGATACTGCTGAACTGATAAATAGGTCATCTAGACAAGGTCTTCTCATTGCGAAAACCTATACTCCTTCGCCATTCAAATTCGAATTTTTTAATTTCACGCATTCTTTGCGGAGAACGAGCGGCGAAGGACATCAACCCTTTCATCATGGATAAGCAGTGAGAGAGCGGAGGCGCCTGTGCGCTCATACTATCCTCTCCTCTTCGTTCTGCTCCCCCCACCTCCTCCTCGACCCTTTCATCTCATCAAGTATTAACAGCATAGACGCGATGCAACAATTTTTAGTCTGTAACAAGTTTGAATGTTTTCATATAAGGTTAGATGATTTTAAAGAGGATGATACATTCATTCACGAATAATTTTCACTAAACATGTGATATTCGCAAATAGTTTTCCTGCCAAATATATTTGATTCATTGTGTACGAATATTCGACAAGAGAGAGACTGACGTATTGCAACTTCTTGGAATTCACAGAGATAAATTTTCTGGGAATTCTTATTATATTTCTCATTAAATTTTTTCCACCCAAATAGAAAAATTTAAACGCTTGTTGTTAGCATTATGATTTATTGGTGAAAGTTAAATGTCTTTATTTGTGTCCCTCCTCCGTCCCTCTTCATCAAATGTTAGAAGAAACCGATAATATCAATCCTCATGAGCCGGCAGAAATAACCACCTCCCGCATTTTTCCTCTCCTAGAGCCTAAACGTTTAACACAAAAAGAGATAAGCGAATTGCGATAGAAAAGTTAGGGTAAATGCAGGGAGACTAAAATGGGAAAACAATCGAGCAAAATGAAAGCATTGATTGAATATTACTTCGCATCATTAATCCACAAATCTTTATTCATTTATTGTTGAGCGGTGTAGAATTGGCGAAAAAAAAATATGAGGGAGCGAGAAATAAGAGCCAAAAGTCTATGAATCACCTCAAGCAGATATATTTTCCTCGAGGTAATTTTATGTGAAAATATCGTTGATCATGTTGTGTTCGCTACAATATCATCTGTTTCACTTACGTTGCATGCTTGCAAGAATACATTGAAGCGTAGCACAAATTATAAATTTTCGTGAGGGAGTTTTTTTTTTAATGGATGTCCTATAAAATTAGCGCAAGCAAAATTTCTTGAGAAAACTATTAACGAAAAAGGGTTCAGGAATTTTCGTTCTAAAGGACGATTTACGGAATGCAACAAATTTCATTACCAGTCTTGTTGATGAGTTGAAGCAGTCGCATAGTCAAACTAATACAAACGTGTACTAGGCTTGATATAACACACCTGGTTTATGCTAGCAATAAAGCCAAATTTAGCCTTCTTACAGGTGCATAGATGGCCATAATGAGATCGCTATGGTCTAATGAATTGAGGATTTAATATGCTACTGGGTAAAATCGGAGATCTACTGCTCTCAATACTAAATAATTTTCAAGATCGAACTAAAAGAGCATAATTGTTTGCATAATAAACACATACATTGCCATAGATTTATATTCAAAAAAAAATATAGACTCGTTTATAGATGGGTATTTACAGTGAACACGGATTCACACTGATAGAACCGGATTCAATGTGCAAATATATTTTAAGTGCTCAAATGGTTGCAAATTGTCAATAAACGAATTGCCTTTTTTTTTTTCAGCGAATGCGTTACACCATACATTTAATAAAATCATACTTAGCAATGATGCATTCGCATTTACTCTAATTTTTTTTTCCAATTTTTTTTTGCTTTTTGATAATTTCTTTCAAAAAACATTTTTTTCTCCCGAATATTCATCTTTGCGTAATATTCGTAGACGATTCCTGAGATCAGTTCTAAGTGACAAATGGCTGGTTTGATTTGTTTCGATGATCGCCGCAAATACCCTATGAAATTTACAACGAATGAATTTTATTCTAGCGTAATTTTTTTAGGCATATGCAAGAGATTTCTTTATACGAAACGATGATATGCGCATGCTACAATAATATAATTTTTCTTTCGTACTAAGCCAAAATGTGCAGATTTGAATTTCTTTTCGAAACTATTGTACGTTTATATTTCAATGGCACCGAGAAAACACTATCAATAATAGCCTTACTATAAGTGCGAGAATTTGAGATGGCTTAAAGAGATAGCTACACTAATTTCTAGGAGACATAAGATGTATTGTTTGTTAGAAAATTTCGAGTAATTGAGCATTTGCCATAGGAAATTCGAATGCGAAAATTGATTGAAGGAAGTACGAAAATGGATTTATAGAACGTGTTTCTAAAGTTTCGATCTGTAATACCGGTCCGTTTATTTACGCAATGCAGATCAATTCCCTTCGGAATGACTTTATGATTTCGTCTTTCGCAGCGGAGAAAGAAAAATGAGGAGAATGCATAACAAAAGAAAACTAAGAAAATCAACAGTAAATAATTCAAATGCTAATTTTCATCTTTGGAAATTTGATTTCATTTGGATTTGCACAATCTTCCTTTCAGCTTTTTCGAATATTTTTGAAAACTTGAACCGCTGTGTAGTTGCAATTGGATAATCAATGAGAATCAATGTACGGAAAGATAGGAGTGGGGAATTATGCGATCAGATTATTTTAAATAATAAACTGCTGATATTAAATTATAGGAAGTTAGCAAATGCGGAGTTCAACTAGAAAACAATAAAAATGCGAGTAAGTGGATTTTGGTGCAGTAGAGCGGATGCAAGGTAAGCACACATAATAAAGTTACCGTTGTGAATTATATGCGTAGAATAGGTTAAGGTTTACGCTTGTTATAAAAGAAAATATTGATATTTCTCCGTGATAAACAACGAGCTAAATGAGGAAATGAGTGTAACTAAAATGAGGATCCTTCTCAAAGAAAAATGAGAATGCTTTAGGAAAATAAGCATGTGAAAAGGTCTTCATCTAAGGGATGTTGCTTAATTATAATTGTGGGGCATTATTTGATAGCGATGCTTTTTTTATTAAACAGCTTTTCAACCGAGTTATATCATAGGATTTGCGAACGAACCAAGGCTCTCTCCAGTTTTCGTATGCATCTTCGCAATAACTTTGGATATCTCTTAGGTTTTTACGGAAAACGTGAGAATGCTGGAGTGTTTCGCAATCACACGAAGAAGGTCGATGAATGTGGAATTCGTGTCCTGAAATTTTCGGATTTTCGGGTGCGTTTCCGTTTTTTTTCTTACCGGAATCACTGTGTCCACACTCTACAGTTGAAATGTTTTGCTTCAAATTTTCGGTAGAGGTTAATCGAATGGTAGCGTGAAAAAAACCAAGATGCCCACTCTCCCCTTCCCCTCTCGCCTCTTAGTACTACTTTAGATTTTGAAACTGAATTTGAAATTTCGAAATCAGAGATTTTGAAAAAAAAAAATCGAACTTTTGAGATGTCATTTGCCTTTGAATAATGGTGATGAGCACCGCATTACTAATAGGAAAAGATCAGTATGATCCAGAATCAATAATAGTGCCACTTTTGAAAACAGTTATTTTATCGCCCTATCTGCAAAAAAAAAAAAGCACCAAATTAGTCCGTAGAGAAAATCGATGAAAACGAATCGGTAAAGTGCATCAATATACAAGCGGCTTTAATTGAACAAAAAAAAAAGAGAGATATGTTATTGAGAAGCAAATTATTGCAGTATTAAATGTTTTTAATTGCCGTTCACAAGTAATAATCACAAGTAAATAGTGATGGATATTTATTGGAGTTGCGCGTTTTTTTTTTTTTTTTTGAATTTGTGTATATTTTAGAGGGAGGAAAATAGTTTAATATTCGAAAACGATTTTCGACAAGAATAATATTCCTATGGAAAAGATGAAAGCTAATTACCATTAATTAAGTAAAAAAGAAAATGAGGATTGCGTATGTTTATGGAGTGATGGAAAAATGATGAATGTATATGCGAAAAGAACGCTTAGTTTTAGAAATTAAATTCAACTTCGCTAAAAGGCTCATTAATAACTTAAGATAATGGTGCTAAACGAGCAAAAAAAAAACATTCCTAATGGATGTTGGCTAATTAACTATTTCTCAAGTTTTCCGCTAGCATGGAATGAAATTATTCAATTTTGAGAAGGAAAAACACACCACAAATTCATCGATACTGTGCGTCAGCTAACTAGTTTGTTCTTTAGATCTTCTTGTGCTGCTATTCAAATACCCAGCTTCTTTGCTTCTAAATATCAGATGCTATGATATTGTGAAAGCTTAAAGCTCAGAACGAGAGATAAATGAATGTATCGAGTTAGGAGTATTGTCAATTCATTTTAAAAAAATTACTACACCTATTGACAACATAAAAATATAGTGATTTCTATGGATATTCTTGATGAAATTAGTTATAAATTAACTGACGGAATGCATTGGATAAACCCTCTAGTTTTTATTTTATAAATAAGCGAGAATGTGTGAAATTACTCAGCAATTACTTTATTGTGATCTATTTGGCAGTAATGATGAATTGCTTATTTCCTTTTGTTATCACATAATACGAAAAGCAGCGTTTGTTAACGTATAGCCCTTCCTTGCCGTTTTCGACATATTCAGAGCGTTCAAAAGAAGTATTCAGAAAGTGTGGAAATTCTTAAACAATGCCCGTTATAGTTGTATAAATCCACAGCATTGCTTTCATCAACCAAGACTATTCAAATCACGTTTACCATTGAGTGGACTCTATTCACCATTCTGAATTTAAGCACTGTGTTTCAAGGTTCCCGATTTGAGCTCATCTCTATTCACGAAAGAAAACGTAAGAAAGAAGCCAATCCTCATCGAGCACCCTTAACTGAACATGTGAGTACAGCTTGAAAGGACGCTCCTCTATATCCTGAAGAGGAATTTTCGCTCGGTGGAATATCCCAAACGCACCCTTTACGCAAAACGGGGTAGTTTTGAATTTTCTAAAGAATCATCTTGCTTGTCATTCAGTCAAACAGATAGTCCTTTTCATTATGCGCCTGCACTCCATCGCGTTTGACTGGTAACTAGACGTCGTAGTATAAGCGTTACAGTATAACTTCTGCATTAATTAATAACTTCAGTTCAACTCATTCAAATGCAGCCAAGTTCAGTGGATGTACTATCATAAACTACAAATAGAGTGATGCAGACTTCGAATTAGAGCAGTAAACGGCATGCTAATGCGTCGGATGTTGAAAGCTAGACTACTGCAAGTGCACTTTTGTGCTGCATAAGGTGTAAAGGTTCTCTCGAGCCGATGTAACTTCTTATTCACCTACCGTAGCATGAACAAAACAATCACAAAGTAAAATGATTACCAAAATAAGGTTCCTAAACGATAGTAATTCATACATCGTATGCATCCAACAAATTCGTTGATTGTTCTTAGTTAGCATTTTATGTAATTCAGTTTCCGGCTGAAAACTATAAAGGTAGTTTCATTCCAATTCAGAAAAAAAAAAAACCGCTGTCACCATATGAATGGTTTCAATGGCATCATAAACAACGCCCACCACATTAGTGCACTAAAGACAAGCGGGGTTACAGATTTTCCTACATGCGATCAACATGTCTCTTTTCAACAACTTCTCATGCTGTAGCGATTAAATGTTTCTTTGAAAGATATTAGAAAAAATTCATCAGCCAAAGCTAACCTAGTTGTGTATTTTATCAAAGAGCTCTAGATAATGTGCTTATCAATCAACTCGGTAAGCGCATTGATTCGCTTGAACATCGCAATATTATGAATAATTGCCAGTGTTCGTCGATTCGAATATTCTCTCATCTGTAAGCTTAATTACAGCTCGTACGATGAGCATTAGTCTACTCAATTTCTAGCCAGAACTAGTTTACATTTCTAGTTGCCAATTATGTGGTCAATCGCTCGCTTAGCTGTTGAACTAGCATGATCAGTCAAAATATACCAACCAATACATTTCCCCGGCGACGTAGTTTTTATTACAAAAATTTGGCTGCATGAATAATTCGAAATTTTTCTCAAATTAGATTTACATTAGAATTATGCAAATTAGACAGTGAGCAATAAATTAAAAAGCATAAATTAAATGTAACGAATGAAACACAATAGACATAATAAAGATGTGGAATTTTTCTAACACTGTAGCAACTTAAAAATCAGTGATTGAAAAAAAAACCTGAGACTTGCTTTCCTTCAAAATCTTGGAAAAAAAAGAAATACAAATGTCAAGTCACCACTCGATAAGAAGACGCTCTCTAAGGCAATATCAATTTCAAACATAGTTCGGCAGGTTAAAAAAAACTCGACCGGAAGCAATTGGGTGAAGCAAAAATATTTTCAATATTTTTTTTTTTAATGAGAGGAAATAGATTCTCGTTGCAGAAAGAATAAAATACAGTTTTTTTTCTTAACTTAAATGGTTGGAATACATTCCGAATATAGAATGCTTATTGAAATTTTTGAAAGTTGTTTTTTTATGCTCGCTCCTATTTCGCTTGTTGCTATGATTTCTTGTAGGCCTTGAATCGTGAATCTTTCTTATTTATGCACAAGAATTAGTATGCAATGAATACACTAAAATCTGTTATATGAATCGAAAAAATGAGCAATAAAAATCCTTTCTCTTAGAAATTCATTTCGTTAACAATTTTGCTTTAAAAATTTTATCGCATTGAAGCGGTACCTTTGAAATGAAATCTACAATTTTTCTAATCAATCAAACAATTATCTATCAACAAACTTTTGAGTGAACTGGAGTGTTCCTCCATCGCTCATCATATATCACCATTCACTTTTATTCTATCTTATTCGCTAATTATAGGCTATAAGAGGAGCAAACGCTATCTATAGAATCAATCATTTTCCATCAAGTGTTAAGAAGGATGTAACGAATGCATACCATGATAATAAGATACCGATTCCATGCGGTTTGGAGGTCAAGCCGAATTTGAAGAAGGTCGTAAAGCGCAACAACAAGCAAACAATGCGCACTCACTAATTGTCGCAACGATGAAGCAATGAAGAATAGTTAGTGCAAAATTGGATGTAATTGATGGTTTGAGGACATGTTGACCACGAATGGTCGATGACGGCGTACTCGTCATGCCCATCTCACTCACAGCTATTTTCGTGATGACCTAGCTAGCTAGTCAGCTCGACTTATCTTTCTCACCTCTCCCTTCTAATTTTCACCACCACTTGTACTTCTGGACTCATGCTAGATATCAGACGCGAACGACGAGTAGATTTTGGAGAGTATCGCAACGAAACAATTCAGCGGTATACTTAGCTCGTCATTCAGCCAAACTTACAAGTCGGCTTCCAGCAAATCAAGGCTGCATGAAGCGGACAGAGAACCAACTTGCGAGTCCCTATGACATGTGTTTCCTGATCCTCGGTGAATGCCCTCCTAAAAATAAATTTTAGCATTACGCGTGTAGTATAAAAATATTTTGCTAGCCATACTATTTGTCACTATGCGACTCAATATGACAAAAGATTCCTTACTGCAAACTCAGCGCGAACATAGCACAAATTACATGGCTCTCGAAATCTTCCATGTGATGACAGATTTGCTCGGTGATTTTCAGGATAATCACATCAAGATTATCGAAGATCGTTGAACAAATCTGCTTTGAAATGAATGCCTTCACGGTGGACTGTCAACGGAAGAGGCGACGCGCACGATTAGGTAGAAAATTTTCGTGCTCTCAAATACTCAGAACTTCTCCCAATTGGAATAGAATGGGAATGTTCGATTACGTGCTAGCGACCGTTTCTGTTATAGCCATAATCGATGTTCATCAAGAGATATGATGATTAAGAATTTCGTGAGCTAGCTGCTTAAAACGTTTGTTTTCAGCCTTAACGTTGCATCGTTCACGTTATCTGCTACTCGATTAAAAACAGATGAATTATCTGGGCTGAACGAGATAAAAAAAACAGATAGTTTCAAGCATTTCTACTCAGCCTGAAACTATTAAGATAATGAGGTAAATATTTCTAAAAATATGTTATTCATTATAAGTGGCGATGAGAAGAAAATTTGGAGAATTGTGTTAAATTTCGTTGCGTTTGTAATGCTGTAGAGACTCATATTTCAAAGATGTGTCGTTTTCATTGATCATTGCAAATTTTTCGAAGTGAACGACGATTAAGCAGTACTATATCAAACGAATAGCACTCAGGTGTAAATAGCACGTTATGTGCTTTCGCATTCACCTCACTAGAACAAAGAATTTCTTCATGGAACAGGAAATAGAACATTTGCGAAATATGGCTTTCACATTTTAAATAGGCTCAACTGTCCGCATAGATTTTTCTTTAAAAAATCTTTTTTTTTTGGCTGGACTAGAGTAAAATGACCAATCGATCGGAGTAGATTGTTTCCAAATCTTTCCACATAAAGAACCTGCATTTCGTAGAAGTTGATAGAGGAAGTTGAAATGATTTCAAATTTTGCATAATCAATTCACGATGAGTTTGGAACTACCGAACAAATAAACATTCAACAAAATGAAACATTCAGAGGCAGATATACATACGTATGCATAGTCAACATAATAATCATGCGATTGCAGAAAGTCGATTTGCGTTAAGAATACGAAAAAACATCTCACAAGAATAGTAAAAAAAAAAAAAAAGAGCGCTCCATATGAAACAGTTCGCTCGACAAAAAAAACCGAGATTTGAAATTTATAAAAATTGAAGCGCTTTCATCAATTATTCAAATTACACTCGTTGTATACTATGCAATGCAATTAAGAGTTGAGAAAAAACAAAACAATATGTATGGCGTTATGTCGTTTCATTGGCATCAATCTTGTCCACACCTAATTGTCCGTGACTTGAGGGTCCCACGAAAGAAAAACAAATATTTGCATAGACGACGAGCATAAAACAACACATCACATTCCAAATCCCACTAACACTTTAACAAATCTTTACCACAACTAAGAATTGTTACCTTCTTTTTCAAGACTAGTTCTATGTAAACATTGTAATGCTTCACTAAAAATATCTTTTAGTTTAGCTCATAAGATGGAAAAATTAATTGAGGGTTTTTTCGGAAAATTTCATTGAGGGTTTTTCGATGTGAGATTCTAAAATTGAGATTGAAATGAATAATTGTCATTGCCTAAAATTTATAATGAAAAATAATCAGCCAAAGAATTGTGATTTTACTTCTTAGTGATTTTTTGCTCAAATTTATTTTATTGATGTATTATGATCATCAAATATAAATTGTTGCACTTTCTTGCGAAATTTATGCATTTGAAGTGTCGCTTAGAATGAATAAGAAATTTTTTGTTGCAATCATTTCATCGAAATTGTTATCAATCATTAACATATGCGACCAACTGATATTATCAGTCGCTAATGTAAATCACTAGGTGGTTGTTTCTAAATTAGGTTGACGTTATAGCATTTGAAAGGCTATTCTTTTCCATAGAGATCCACCCTCTAAGCATTATGCATAAATCGACAAATTAGCATTTCATATGCAAAAGAAAATGTTGAGGGAAATAACGTTAAAATGAGACGACCAACGTCGATGTGTATTTGTTGTTGTAGCTCGTTTAGCCTAACGATACACATAATTGCAAGCTCATGTTGAAAGAGTGCCGATAGCTGTAAATCTAATTTCAAAACTTGTCCATTCTGATCTTCGCCCGCTTGACGATGTTGCTATTCATCTAGCTCAGCAATAAGCGATAATGACGTTGGCATACCCTAAGCGTCATGCCGATCATGACCTCGAGAACTTTAATGTTGAACCATATAACATCCGAGAGTTGTTGGGAGAGTTATAGCGCGGGGAGCCCCGTGATCTTAAGGAAGACCATAAAATTTCGATGTCAACCGATCCTCCAAAAAAAATTTTTTTGGAGCCAAACAGTTTTGATTTTTAGTTTTCTAGCTATACATATATGAAAAAAGTTCAAAGATTAAAACTCTTAACAGATCATTGAAGCAGTAAGCAAACCATAAACGAGTAGCGAACCACTTAAAATGAATTATTTAGAAAAGCAAAACGCATTTTGAAAAGAAATTTTTGAGCTGTTTTATCCGAGTTTTTTTACAGTAGGATATGAAAAGATCATATCAGTAAAATTAAGGTAGGAAGCACCTTTACCTGTCTTAATCACCTCGAGAAAAAAAAAAGCAATATCTATCTGAATAATCCACTAAAATTTGCCAAACATAGCAAAACGTTGAATGGGTTTTAGACATAGCAAGTTGAGAGATCCATTTACAGTGACCGGTCTATTCAACACATAGGCGTCAATCAAAATAAACTTCGGGCAACCAGAAACGAAGAGGCTCAGAAAATATGAGGAGATTCACTGTTGCTGTTTTCATTGCTGTTGCGGTTATTCGAGCTGTATGTCTCCATCATGGATGTTGTAAATGAGTTAGATAAATTTGAAACATCAGTTTATGTTCATTGTCCCAAGAAGATCTACTTGAGAAATTTGGGCAGTCTATATGACAAATAAAGTGGAGTCACTGGGCACTGTGCGAGCTCCTCAAGGATGGCCAGTGACAGGAAGTACCACATATTGCCATTCTTCATCACCATGAAGATAGTGCGGATCTGTAGGTAACAGAAGTCATTGAAAATTTGTGTTTCGATAATATTCGGTCGCTCCATTTCGAAGTTAAAGAGGAGCCATTAAGTTAAATGCCAACTTCTCAAAAGGATCTGTTGCAAATAACGGTAAGCGGAATATTGCGGTGATTAGGTCGTCAGAAATAATGCTCCTCATGATTGATATGTGAATTGGTGCATTGAATTTCAGTCAAGTAATGCCATCAAAATTAACAAACGAATAACGCAGTAAATGAATTAAACAAGAAGAAAGAATGTGAAGTTGCTTAGAGGCAGGAAGAATAGAAAATGAAATAAAAGCATTAATCGAACGTGTAGTATGGAACGCTGCCACCGCGAGTAATCTTCTAGATAGTGCTAATTCGATATTTATATGAATTT